>JAGPNK010000012.1:0-1493002 GCA_020746835.1 Stachybotrys elegans
CTTAGATCTTAATACATTAAATAGATTTTCTATTAAAGAGTATATTTAATTTTAAATTATATTTTTTTAATCTATATAGTCTTTATAATCTAACCTTATACTATTAAATAAATTAATAATTATAATATATCTTAGAATATAGTTATATAGTAATCTAGTTAGACTAAAAATTATTTTATTATCTTTAATATAAATAAAAAGATTAAATCTTAAATAGCCTAGAGCTTTTATTTTAATATAATAAAGCCTAGAGTATTAATTAATTTACTAAGTATAACTATTACTAGAAATATAATAAAAGTCTTTAATAGATCTATATTTATATTAGCTATAAATAATCTAATAAAAGCTTACTTAAAGTTATAATAAAAAAAAGAATATATAATATAGAGTATAAATAATATAACCCTCCCGAGCATGAGGTTTAAAAGGCTTGCACTGTTTTTTCACTGTCTTTTCCGGCTTACCCTAGACCCGTTCCCACATACTGTTGCTGACTAAGCAGGTTCCCTGCATTACGTGACTAGCGCCTAGCTTCCCCCACGGCTCCTTTGTATTATATATTAGCCTTCTCCTATAACTACAGTTCCTTTACAGCCGTATAGCTTCTATATATAACTATAGCTTCGAATATATTGCTTCTCTCTATAATATTATGTTATAGAGGCATTAGGCATATAATTTTAAGGTAATAAAAGTAATTAATTTAATAACTAAAGTAAAAAACTAATTAAAAACCTATACTAAAAAACCAAGCTAAATTAAAAAGAGCTCTCTTAGAGTAACTTTAACTATCTCTAGCTTCTTAAGTTAGCTATATATCTCTATAGCTCTCTATTTTCCCCTTATTAGTTTAATTTAGTTACTAAAAGGCCTATTATTAGTAAGTTAGGCCTTCTTGCCCTTTCTGCCCTACTACTTTTTATATAGCTCTAGGGCTCTAGAAAAAGACAGATAGTAAAAGTTATTCTATTTCTAGACTATTAGTAATATTATTATTAAATCTCTTAGAGTAACTTACTTTATAAATAACTTTACTAGTATTAGTAGTAGTAATAGCTAAAGCTACTATAACTATTAAAATAGCTATATTATTATAGATATAGATATTATTTACTTATATTTTAACTATAAAGTATAAATAGATAGTAGAATATAGATAATAAATTTATCTCTCTTAAGCTAGGGGCTTAAGGGCTTTAGATAGCTATATGTATAGATTAAGCTTTTCTCTATTAGCAGTCTAAAGCAATGGCTTTTCCAGTATTATTAGTTAAAGCTTTCTATTAGTATTATAGCACTCTCTATCTAGATATAGATTATAGTTATAGTTATAATAAGGCTTCTATAGTGTTAGCAATCTTATTTAATAAGTTAACTAAAGCTTTCTAGCTAGGCACTAGTAACCTTATATAGTTACAGTTAGTCTGGTATATATATCTATTTCACTTGACATCCCGTTCCATTACATACCTGCGCATGTGTGGCTTATAACGCCACCTGTGGCTCGGCCACTCGGCCAGTTGGCTACCCTGTACGCCTGACAATAGCCTTGTTATTATTTCTCTCTACTATTTATAACTACATTGGTTGCCAGGGTACTAGATACTATCTCTATTGTTTATTTACTCTTTATTACTTATACTCTAAACTATATACTCTTTTTCTTATTATAAATAATATAAAGTAAATAAATAGTAAAGATAATATATAATACTCTAATAGCTAATATAATTATAAATAGTAAAGAGAAATAATTACTTAATATTATAAAGGTATATATTAATTCTAATAGAAACTATAATATTATTATTATAATATACCTTACTATTTATACTATAGAGTACTTTATATACTATTTATAACTATATTAATTACTAGAGTATTAAATACTATCTTTACTATTTACTTACTTTTTATTACTTATACTCTATATAATATACTCTTTTTCTTATTATAGAGTACTTTATTAATATATTTATATATATATATTTAATTCTTTATATTCTATAAAAGATATATTAAAGATATACTATTCTATATATATTATAACTATAAAGATCTATTTTAACTTAAAGTATAGCTAGTATAATAAAAAAAGAAGTATATAATATAAAGTATAAATAGTAAAGAGTAAATAAATAGTAAAGATAGTATTTAATACTCTAGTAATTAATATAGTTATAAATAGTAAAAAGAAATAATAATAAGGCTATTATTAGGCTGTCTATATAGGGTAGCTAACTGGCTAAGTAGCTAAGCTATAGGTAGCTATAACTTTATTATAAGCTATATATATATAGGTATATAATAAGGAAAAGAGTGTATAGTATAGAGTATAAGTAGTAGAGAGTAAATAAATAGTAAAGATAGTGTCTAGTGCCTAAATAATATCTATATCTATAATAATATAGTAAAGAGATTAAATCCCTTTACTAAAACTACTCTAGTAGCTATAATAGCTTTAGCTACTATTATTACTAATATTAATAAAATTATCTATAAGATAAGTTACTCTAAGAGATTTAATAATAGTATTACTAATAGTAATAGAATAACTTTTACTATCTTTCTTTTTTTAAAGCCCTAGAGCTATATAAGAAATAATAGAATAAAAAGAGTAAAAAGGCCTAACTTACTAATAATAAGCCCTTTAATAGTAAAATCAAGCTAATAAGAGAGGGATAGTTAGCTTGGTTTTTTAATATAAGTTTTTAATTAGTTTTTTAGTTTAGTTATTAAATTAATTACTTTTACTACTAAATTATATATTTAATGCCTCTATAATATGATATTATAGAGAGTAAGAAGAGTTAGATAAACAATATATAATAGATAAGTAATATATTAAAAGCTATAGTTATATATAGAAGGTACTATATAATGCATTTGAAGCTATAGTCATGTATAGAAGGCTATAAAGGAACTATAGTTATATAAGAAGGTTAACTATCTTTAGATAAAATAGTAGCTATATACTATAAAGAAGCTATAGCTGTATAAGAAGGCTGATATATAATGCAAAGGAGCCATAGGGGAAGCACGTAATGCAGGAACCTGCTTAGTCAGCAACGGTATGTGGGAATGGGTCCAGGGTAAGGCGGAAAAGACAGTGAAAAAAAACAGTGCAAGCCTTTTAAACCTTATGCTCAGGAGGGGCCCTAGAGCTATATAAGAAATAGTAAGGTAAAAAAGGCAAGAAGGCCTAACTCACTAATAATAAGCCCTTTAGTAGTGAAATTAAGCTAATAAAAGAGAGATAGAAAGCTGGCTTATTTTAAAAGCCTTAGCCTGGTTTTGTAATATAAGTTTTTAGTTACTTTTTTAGTTTAGTTATTAAATTAATTACTTTTTCTATCTTTAAATTATATATTTAATACCTCTATAAAATAATATTATAAAGAGAATAGACTATAGTAGCCAAAGCGCTTAGAGAGTCAGTTAAGTAATATATTAGAAGCTATAGTTATATATAGAAGCTAAGGGTATATAATGCATTAGAAGCTATAGTTATATATAGAAGCATATACTATAAAGAAGCTATAGCTATATAAAAGGCTAATATATAATGCCAAGGAGCCATAGAGAAAGCTAGATATATATAATATAGAGAACCTACTTAGTTAGTAATAAAGTATAGAAATAGGTCCAGGGTAAGCTAGAAAAAATTGTAAAAAAGAAATAGTATAAGCCTTTTAAACCTTATGCTTAGGAGGGATTAACTAAATATAAAATCAGTTAATAGTATAATAGTATCTCTATAAGTCTAAAGAGTAGTCTATTTATATAGAAGGTAATATAAAGAAATCTAAAAGAGTTAAAAAGGAAATTAAAATAGATTTCTAAAAGAAAGCTATTATACTATTAAAAAGGTCTAAATTCCTTAAGTACTTTTAAAAGAAAGTATTTAAAGAATTAATACTATACTATATAAATATTAAGGCCTATATTAATAATATATTTAAACTACTAATACTAAAATACTAAATACTAAAGATAAATAGAATATAGCTACTAACTATAGAGATTAAAATCTAGATATACTAAAACTTAAAAGAGATATAAGATATATATATATTATATATCTCCTCCTAAGCATAAGGTTTAAAAGGCTTATACTGTTTTTTTTTACTGTCTTTTCTAGCTTACCCTAGACCTATTCCTATATACTATTACTGACTAAGTAGGTTCCCTACATTATGTGCTTCCTCTATAGCTCCTTTGCATTATATATTAGCCTTCTCACACAGCTATAGCTTCTTTATAGCTTCCTTTACAGCCTTCTATATACAACTATAACTTCCAATACATTACTTATACTTTGGATACTATAGTCTATTCTAACTCTTCTCACTCTCTATAATTATTATACAATGTATAGTGGTGTGAGATTAATGTATTGTCTAAGCTAGTGACTGGATTCTCTACTAGTCTAATTATTTAATATATTAGGCCTACTATAGGTTAGGTCTTTCCCTATAGGCTGGCCTATACTATAATAACTGCCCCCTAAAGTAAATAAAATGGCTATTCTAGCTATATATAAGTTCTATATATTTGTCTCTGTCCTATATATCTTATTCTATATACCTTATTCTATATATATCCTCCTGAGCATAAGGTTTAAAAGGCTTATACTGTTTTTTTCACTGTCTTTTCTAGCTTACTCTAGACCTATTCCTATATACTATTGCTAACTAAGCAGGTTCCCTATGTTATATATATCTAGCTTCCCCTATGGCTCCTTTACATTATATATTAGCCTTCTTATACAGCTATAGCTTCTTTATAGCTTAACCTTCTTATATAACTATAGTTCCTTTATAGTATATATCCTGCTCTCTTTTTATTCTTTAGCCACTGCTTTATTTAATACAGTTAGTGCATAGCTTCTGTATATAACTATAGCTTCTAATATATTGCTTAGACTAGTATATATAGACTAACCCTCTAAGTGCTTTAGCTACTATAGTCTGCTATATATTGTTTGTCTAGCTCTTCTTACTCTCTATAATATTATATTATAGAGATATTAGGTATATAATTTAAAAGTAATAAAAGTAATTAATTTAATAACTAAATAAAAAAACTAATTAAAAATCTATACTAAAAAACCAAGCTAAGGCTTCTAAAGTAAGCCTTATATTAGGGCCCTCTATTCCCCTTTTATTAGCTTAATTTAGCTACTAAAGGGCCTATTATTAGTAAGTTAGGCCTTTTTACTCTTTTACTCTACTGCTTCTTATATAGCTCTAGGGCTTTAAAAAAAGAAAGATAGTAGAAATTATTCTATTACTATTAATAATACTATTATTAAACCCCTTAGAGTAACTTACCTTATAAATAACTTTACTAATATTAGTAATAGTAATAGCTAAGGCTACTATAGCTACTAGAATAGCTATATTATTATAAATATAGATATTATTTACTTATATTTTAACTATAAAATATAAGTAGATAGTAGGATATAGATAATAAATTTATTTCTCTTAAGCTAGAGGCTTAAGGGCTTTATATAGCTATAGGTAAGATAGATTAAGCTTTTTAATAGCTCTATTAGTAGCCTAGAGCAATAGCTTTTCTAGCTTAGTTAAAGCTTTTTATTAGGATTATAGTGCTCTCTATCTAGGTATAGATTATAGTTACAGTTATAATAAGGCTTCTATAGTGTAACCTTATTTAATGAGTCAACTGAAGCTTTCTAGCCAGGCACTGATCCTGCCCTAACCCTCTGTATATATATATATAAGGCCAGCTTGACATCCTGTTGTATTACATGCCTGCATATAGTCAGGCTTAGTGTGGCTTGTAATACTACCTGTGGCTTGGCCACTCAGCCAGTTAGCTACCCTATACGCAAGGGCAGCCTAATAATGGCCTTATTGTTATTTCTCTCTACTATTTATAACTATATTGGTTACTAGGGCACTAGGCACTATCTCTACTATTTATTTACTCTTTACTGTTTATACCCTATACTATACACTCTTTTCCTTATTATTCTATATATATAGTATTTACCCTAATAGTCCTAAAGTAATTATTCTAAAGAAAATGTCTATCTTTTATTCTATCTCTATTATTTCTATATTAGGACTATCTTTCCTAATCTTTCTACTATTACTATTACTATTTATAATTGGCTATTATATACTTAGTATCTCTAACTATAGTATAGCTAATATAATACTCTATTTATCTAAGTATTTAATATCTAGTTAATACTACTATTACTATTCTCTATTATATCTTTTCTTTTTAAGCTTATACTAAGTAATTAGGTCTAGAAAGCCTTAAAATATCTAACTCTAGCCTTTTTATCTACTAATAATATATCTATATATTAATATTATAATTATTAGTTTATTTTTAAAAGGCTATATAATATATCTTTAAATATATTTAGGGGTAAATAGGGTTTAATTAGTTATAAAATAACTATTTTAGTCTTTAAGATTTTATAAATAGTCTACTAAGTCTTATTTAGACTAACTATCTCTCTAAATATTAGGTAAATATTAGATATATTCTTAGAAATTATCTCTATAATTTTAATCTAGTAGTTTACTAGCTTTAAATCTTATTTTAATTTATAGATATATTAGGCTTAGCTATCTATAGTTATTTTATTAGTAATTTTATTAATAGTTTTATTAGTAGTTTTATTAATAGTTTTATTAGTTACTTTTATTCTCTTTAGCTATATATATACTACTACTAACTAACTCTATATTTTATTAAAATAGTCTATTTTTTTATTAATTAATAACTCTTACTATATAACCTTATTCTATACCTTTCTAATAAGGCCTAGAAGCTATACTCTCTTTTATTTTACTATTAGTAAGTAAATATAAGCTTAGGCTAATATTATTTAAATAAAAGTTATTTCTTTATTTATTTACTTTTAATTTATCTTTTTAGTAATATTATTAAGTATATAGATAATATAGTTAATTAGGTTTATTTAAGGTAGTTAGGTTTTTTTATTTATTTTCTTTTTATAAATAACTATTATTAAGAATATAATAAAGTCTCTAAGGCTTATAATCTTTATCTTTTTAATATTAGCTCTATTTTTTATTTCTCTAGCTATTTTATTTATTATTTTAAGCTAAATCTTTATTTTATTTTAAATTATAACTAAAACTATTATTATTTTATCTTACTTTAGTCTATAAAATACTATTAAATATTTAGTTATTATAATCTCTTTAAACTCCTTAAACTTATTTAAATCTTTAATAAATAGTTCTAGCTCCTTTTAAATATTTAACTAGCTATAGGTTTTTATCTTTTAAACTATAGTTTTATTTCTAGCTATAACTATTAGCTTTTAAACTAAAAATATATTTATTAGTATTACTATAGTATAGAAATTATAATTACTAAATAATATAGATACTACTATAATTAGTTTATTAATATTAGGCTAGTCTATTATCTTTTATAAGCTTTTAATAATATCTTTTTATAAGTTTCTAAGGAATTCTTTATAAAAGTCTACTAAGATATTATTATTATTATCTCTATTAAATAACTTTTTATTTAAAGAAGGCTATTTAAAAATATATTATACTATAATATTTATATTATTTTATTAGCTAGAGGCCTATTAAGTATTTAATTTATTTTCTATTTATAAAGAAATAACTTTTTAAATAGTATTTTATTTTTCTTAAATATTAAAGTTATAAGGCTATCTAGAACTAATATAATTTAATAGACCTATGGCTTAATATTATTATTATTTAATAGTAAATTATAGGAACTTATATTACTTTAAAATAAGTAAACCTATACTAACTATATTTATTATATCCTTTAGATCTAGCTAGATATATATTATAATCTAACAAGCTATTAAGCTCTCTAGCCCTAAATAATATACTTAGTTTATCTTATGGATTATCTTAATAAGCTTTCTAACTTACTATTAAATATTATAGTATCCTACTTACTAATACTATTTATCTTTTTTAATTATTACTATAGACTTTAGCTTAGTAATAATAACTTCTTTCTAGACTAGAAATTTATATTATTCTAGTTTAATATATTTAAATATTACTTTAGTTATTTCTTTATATACTTATTATAAGTCTTTTTTTAATTTATTCTTTAGTAATTACTTATAGTACCTTTGTTTATAATAGTTAATATTAATATAGCCCTTCTATTCTATAAAGGGACCCTTCTTTATAGACCTTTTAGGTATTTTATTAGCTTTTATTAGGTTTTAGACTTTAAAGTTATACTATATCTTAAGTAGGATTTACTTAGTTATAATAGTTAAGTTAGTAAAATAATAAATTATTATACTAAAATAATAAGTTATTATACTAAAGTAATAATTTATTATACTGAAGTAATAAGTTATTTACTTATTTAAAATATATTGCTTTAGGTAAAAAATCGTATATAGAGCACTTAGCTCCCCTATAGCTATCTTTTATAGTTATATATTATAGCTAGAAAATAGAATAAAGTATATTATAATAAAATAAATATACTATAATATACTAAAAGGGTTATTATAGAAAGAAAGGTATTATATAAAATAAAATGTAATAGAAATAAAAAATATTCCTAAAAAACACTTAATAGTATTTTATACTAATTAATAGTATAATAGTACTATTTTATTACTTTATACTAGCTACTAGCTACTTTAGTATCTTTTAGGCTATTCTTCTCTTTATTTTATTTAATCTAAAGCTATACCTTAATATTTATTTTAAAAACTTTATTTATTAATTCCTATTCTAGTACTCTTTTATTTAGGCTATTCTATAGTATCTTTATTAAATACTTAGCTTTATACTTATTAATAATATCTCTTACTATCTAAATTAGCTCTTTTCTTTGAATTTACTTATTATTCTTTTAGTTATATTCTTTCTATTTTATAAAATACTTAACTTATTATTACTTATCTTTCTTAATAATCTATTCTTTAACTATTCTATTAATTACTTAAAGCTATCTATTATTAGCTAATATTAGTTTTTTAAGCTTTAATATTAATCTATTAAAAGAATTACTACTTTTTAGTTCTAGAATTAAATATACTACTAAAACTATATTATATATTTTCTATTTTTTAAAAACTTTAGTTAATATACTAATAGGCCTTTTTTTTCTAGGACTTTAAATAGTTTTACTCTTTACTAAGACTATTTCTTTAGTAAATTTCCTAGTATTAAATAGCCTTAATATAGCCTTATATATATCTTATTCTCTAGCTAAAATTAAATTAGTTTAACTTTATATTATATAATTCCTTTAATATTATTACTATTATAGCTATAGTATACTATACTTTCTCTATATAGCTACTATAGTATATTTAGTATATTTTAATCTATTTTCTTATACTTAGCTATAAATATATTTATACTTACTAGCTTAAAGCCTATTAATAGCTTATTTAGACAAACCTTTATTATTACATTTAGACTATTATTTAAATAGAATTATATTATTAGTATAACTTCTATTTATTTAATATTTAATATTACTATATAGTATTTAATAGCTAATTTAACTATCTAATTTATTCTTTTAACACTCTATTAGTCTAAGGGTAGTATACTATATTAAATCTTAATTCTATTTTAAGTATATTAAATAAATCCCTCTAGAATTCTAATATAAATTTAATATCTCTATTAAATATAATAGTACTAAGAATACTCTAATTATATAATATTTAAGTATATAATATAACCTTAGTCTAGTTTACTATTATATATTTTATTAAGCTAGATATAATTACTATCTTTCTAGACTATTTATATATTATTATTATAAAGGTATTTAAAAAAAAGTTCTAGTCTAATAGCTTTTAAAAACTAGAATCTCTAACCTTAGATAGTTTAACTATAAAGTCTCTTATAATAGTATAAAAAGATTTAGATAAAAAAAAATTATAGCTTACTAAGTAGCTTCTTTCTATCTATTATATATAGAATATATACTTTATAATAGACTATTTATTACTTAACTAACTTTACCTTTCTTTAAAAGGTATATTATAATAGAGCTACTAGTATTCTCTATATTCCTAAGTAAAAATTCTTATTATATACTTATTAAATAATATTTAAGATATAATTTTCTAGAACCTAGAGCTTTTTTACTTTATTATATTCTATATAGTATAGTAGTTTATCTTTCTATTTAAATAGAATATAAATAAGTTATATTTTAGTCTTTAAGTCTAAGGTATATTTCTCTTTTTTTTCTTAAATATCTTAATAATTCTTTTTATCTTAGGGTTTACTATATATTTATTTAAAAACTTCTTTCTTTATTTCTTAAATATCTTTACTAAAATATTATAAATATATATCTTTTCTCTAAATATTATTATGCTTACTATCTATCTATATAAATAGTATCTTATTCTAGATCTTTTTATATTTATCTTTATCTAGTATTAAAAGTTATAAAAGGGTATTTAGTATCTAATTTATCTTATCTAGAATATATTAAATATCTAGTTAGTACTAACTTAAATAGATAAAAGCTACTATAAGTCTATGGTTTACCTTAACTAGATCTAAAGTCAATATTATTATATACCTTATAATAGCTTTTATTATTATATAGTTAGTTAGAATAATTATCTATTTACTAATAACTATATTATAGTATATAGCTTTTAATATACCTATACTAGGTATACTACCTCTAGCTCTATTAGTAGTTAGCTTAGAAATATAATAGACTATATCTTTTAATAGGTACTTATTCTATTCTATTCTAATTATTATTCTCTAGATAAAAAGCAAAAAGTCTTATATCTTTTCTAAATATATTAATCTTAAAGTATAGCTATTAACTAAGATTATAGTAATATAAAGATATTGTTAATATTAGCTTAGCCTATAGTATATTACTCTTTCTTTATAATAAGGAAAAGAATATATAGTATAGAGTATAAGCAGTAGAAAGCAAATAAATAGTAGAGATAGTGCCTAGTACCCTAGTAACTAATATAGTTATAAACAGTAGAGAAAAACAGTAATAAGGCTATTATCAGGTATATAGGGTAGCTAACTAGCTAAGTGGCCGAGCTACAGGTGGCTGCAATGTTATAAGCCACATAACTATGTGCAGGCATGTAATGCAATGGGATGTCAAGCTGGCCTTATGTATAGAGAGTTAGGGCAGGATTAGACCAGACAGAAGGCTCGGTGCCCGGCTGGAAAGCTTTGGTTGACTCATTGAATAAGGTTGCCAATGCTATAGAAGCCTTGCTATAACCTATACCTAGATAGAGAGCACTATAATGCTAATAGAAAGCTTTAATAATACTAGAAAAGCTATTACTCCAGGCTACTAATAGAGAAAAGCCTATTCTATAGTCTATAGCTATATAAAGCCCTTAAGCCCCTGGCTTAAAAGAGAAGAATTCCTTATCTATATTGCTTAAATATCTATTATTATAGAATCAAACAGTAATACAAATATAGCTATACAAGCACCTATAGCAGCTATAGCTACTACTATAGAAAGGCCCTCCCCCCCTCTACTAGTTATCCATAAGATAAGTCATTCTAAGGGATCTAATAATAGTATTATTAATAGTAATAGAATAACTTTTATATACTCCTAGTATATAGTAATTCTAATAAAGAATTATAACTAAAGCCTAGAAAAAAAAGCAAAAGAAAAAGCGTTAGGCTATTTAAAAAGCTATTTAAAAAACTAATAATAGAGGCTAGCTATATTAAGAATAGCTATAAATAGCTATATATAGAGCTATAGAGATATATAGCTTACTTTAGGAGCCTTAGCTTGGTTTTTTAGTATAGGGTTTTAATTAGTTTTTTACTTTAGTTATTAAATTAATTACTTTTACTACCTTCTTATAAAATTGTATACTTAATGCCTCTATAATATAATATTATAGAGAGTAAGAAGAGTTAGGCAAACAATATACAATAGACAAGCAATGCGTTAGAAGCCGTAGTCGTGTGCGGAAGCTGTGTGGCTGTAAAGAAGCATGTAATGCAAAGGAGCTATAGGGGAAGCACGTAATGTAGGGAACCTGCTTAGTCAGCAACGAAGTATAGGAATGGGTCTAGAGTAAGCTAGAAAAGATAGTAAAAAAGAAATAGTATAAGCCTTTTAAACCTTATGCTTAGGAGGGCTCTTTCTCTATAGCTATAAATTTAAATATTACTTTAAATATCTTAAAACCTTAGAGCTTTTTATTAACTTTTTTAACTATCTTTTCTATTTTCTATAGTTCCTTTAATAAATTAGTTTTATAGGCTTTTAAAGGTTAAGCTTTTATTTAAAACTTATAGATAAAATAATAAAGGAAAGTTACTATACTAAAGTAAATCTCTAGGTCTACTAATATTATTAATATATTTATTTTTATAATTCTCTATATTTAGTCTTCTATTATACTTAGATCTAATATATCTATCCTAAAGCCTAGTAATCTAATTAATAGATATTTAATAAAAGACTTTATTAAAGATATTACTAGTCTTAGTCTTTTAAATAGCTTAAATATTAACTCTAAATATTATAGATAATCCTTAAATATATTACTAAATACTATAATATTATTAATATATACTTTAGTAAACTTATTATATAGCTTTAATTAGTAATTTATAAATCTCTAAATAAATAGTAGGCTATTATAAAAACCTATTAGTATTAAATATAATACTTCTAGTCTATATAGACTAATTATAATATTTTAATCTTAATAGAACTTATAGATAAATAATTAATAGAAAAATCCTAAAGTATTAAAGATTAATATAAACTTTTTCTCTTTTATTATTATAATTATTTCCTTTTATAATAAAATAGAGTAAATATTTAGAACTATAATCTTATTTAATTATTATAAATCTATAACTATTTAATCCTTTTTCTTACTCTATAATATATACTATATAATAAATACTAAATAATAAAATAGTATTAGCCTTATTATTTAGCTTAATTTGTTTAATATTTAAATTTTATTATAAGTTTTATTAAAGAATTCTTTATTAATTATCCCTAGGGAATACAGTCTAGTAGTCTTTTTCTAATTTTATTATCCCTTAACTAGATTAATATATAATTTATCTTTCTCTTTTATAGGGATTATATCTCTATTATACTATATATTATAACTTTTTACTAGCTCTATAAAGCTCTCTACCTACTATTAGTTAATAGTATATATATATATTCTATTATCTATTATAACCTTTAGTATATTATCTAGCTTACTTACTTTCTATTTAGGGTATAATCTATTTATTTTATTAAATACTTTATCTATTTAGTTCTTAATGGATTTTACTATTATATTTAGTATTTAATTAATATTTAATAAGCTAATAATATTATCTATTAGATTTTTTATTTTTAATATTATTAATACTATAATTCTTTATTTCTAAAATATAATAAAATAGCTTTTCTTATTTAAGTTATTAATCTATTTAATATAAGATTTTTATGTATGGCTTATAACGGTGCCCACCTATGGCTCGGCCACTCAGCCAGTCAGCTACCCTATACAGGCAGCCTAACAATGGCCTTATTGTTATTTCTCTCTACTATTTATAACTGCATTGGTTGCCAGGGCACTAAACACTATCTCTACTATTTATTTACTCTCTACTACTTATACCCTATACTATACACTCTTTTCCTTATTATAAGATTTTTATTTTAGCTTTATTAGCTTATTTATATTATTTACTACTATTATTTATTTAGTTTTCTAAATTATTCTTAGTATATTTATATTAAATATCTAGTTTATAATACCTTATCTAGCTAATATAAATTAATATATTCTATTAGTATAGTATATATTAATAGTACTAATTCTAAAGAAAGTAATAGAAACCTTAGTTATTTAGTCTAGTTATACTTTAATTATATTTATAACTAATATTTAATAGTATATCTTTTTCTTTTTAAATACTATTTAAAATAGTATTTTTATACTATAATAACTATAGAGTACTATTATATACTGCTTTATTAATATATTAGTATTATATATATTTAGCTAGATATTACTAAGTAGTATATTAAGATTTTTAATTATTAATAATATAGACTTTAATATTAAAATATATAGCTATATTTATTTCTCTAGCCTAACTAAAAATATAAAAGTTAAATTAAACTTTATTAATATATTATACTATACCTTTAATAGCTTTAAGTAGCTTTAGCTTATTAGTTATAAAGTAAACTATATTCTTTAAGTATTATTTAATCTATTTTTAATTAACTAAAATATTAGAATACTTTATATTAATTTCTACTATTATTACTATATTCTAGTTATTAAAGCCTATATTAATTTTTATATAGTTATATTAATACTAGACATTAGCCTTATTTAGCCTTACTTTAATAACCTAATTAGTCTAGAATATTAAATTTATATTTTTATTATTTAATAAAATTATTATTACTATTTATATAATTTCTTTAGCTAATATTACTTTTTTTATTATATTTTTTAGATTATATATATTAAAGAAAATATACTTTATAAGCTATCTTTTATTATAAAACTCTTTATTATACTTTCTATATTTAATATATATTATATATCTATTAAAGCTTTACTTTAGTAAATCTAAGGGTACTAAAGTATATAACCCTTTGGCTATAATATAGATAGAATTAGACTTATTATTAGTATTTATTTTATAATCTTTATTATTAGCTTTAAACTTTTTACCTAATTTATATTTCTTATTAATTAGCTTTTTCTTTATTATAGTAATATTATTATTTTTAAATTAATAATAATTAAGTTTTTTATTACTTTACTATAGTAGACTTAGTTATTTTTCTATAATAGCTTAGCCTATTATTAAAAGATTTAAAATTATAGCTACTAAGTTTATTAAAAAAATTAACTATTATAATAAAATCTTTAGGGTATTTATTTATAATTATTACTATTTAACTAGCTTTAGTTTCTTTAGTTTTACTATGGTTTTTTATTTTAGCTTTAGTTATAGTACTATCTATTTTATAGATATTTATTATTAAACTTATTTTAATTAGGATTCTTATTATTATACTAATTTTATTTTTAGTATATATTGCTATTTAGGCTATTCTTTTCTTTAGTTATACTATATCTAAATAGCTTTTATTTCTTTTTATTTATTAATAGACCTTTAAAAGGCTTTTTTAGTAGGTATTTACTAAACCTAGACTTATAGTCTCTTTTTACTTATTACTTATCTTTAATATAAAATAACTATTTATTAAGTATAAAATTAAATAAAAGCTTTATAATTAGTTATTATAATATAAATATAATATAGTAATAAATCTAGGCTATTAACTAGTTATATTCTATAAATCCTATAGCTTTTACTACTTTTATTAATTAGATTATCTATATAAAGATATCTTTGCCTTTTATAATATTATTATTTATAAAATATATCTTTAATAGCTTTTAAATAGTATCTATATAATTAAAATAAAACTACTTTTATAATATATTAATCTAATTATTAATAGATAGTTTAAATTTTTTTTATTAAGATTTTATACTAGATTTATTTACTATATTAAAGCTTTTTCTTTTAAAAACTAAATTATATTAAGTCTAATATAATCCTTTCTCTCTTATATTATAGTATTATCTCTAACTAAATTAGTAAATAGATTAATATTTTTTATACTATATTAGTTCTAGCTCTATATATATCTTTCTTTTTAACTATAGTCTCTTATAGATTAAAATATTTAATATATATAATTTTTTAATTATCCTTAATTCTAAAAGTATATCCCTAGTTAAATACTTATAACTATTACTAAATTATCTAACTAAACTAAAGAAATTATCTAAAAATTATTTAGAACTATTTATTAGTAATACTAATAGTTAAAATAGATATAGACTATATTAGATTTTAGGTTTACTATACCTTAGGCTATATCTACCCTTATAGATCTATAGACACTATATCTATTATATTAGATATAGTAGGCATTTTAGTTAATATTATTTTAACCCTTTTATTATATAGAGATAAGCTTATAGATAATCTATCTAATCCTTAGCCATTTAAACTAATCTAGATAGAAAACTATTATTATAGAGTAAAAAAGATAGAAATTTATAGGCTAAAGATAGAATTTTATAGACTATATATAGAACCTTAATTTAATAAATAGAGCTTATTAAGTAGAGACTGCCTATCTATTCTTTCTAATAATTAGCTAGTAGGATTAGTCTCTATTATACTTTTTCTATTAGTAATTAAACTTATTAATAAATATACTAATATTTACTTAGCTATTATATTAAATATTAGTTAAAACTAAAATATAACTTCTAATATAACCATTAGCAACACTACTATTAGATAAGCAAAACTATAACTATAGCTTAAAAATCTACTAACAGCTTATATTAATGGCTTAAAGAAGACTACTTAGAAAGACTCACCTTAATAATAATATTATCAGAGATATAAATAGAGGTAACAGCCAGGGCTACCATAGTTACTTATATAGCTATATTTATATTACTATTTGATTCTATAATAATATCAATTTTAGCAGACTAGATTTAAGTAATATAAATAAGGAATTCTTCTCTTTTAAGCTAGGGACTTAAGGGCTTTATATAGCTAGAGGCTAAATAAGCTTTTCTCTATTAGCAGCCTAAAGTAATATTATAGGCTTTTCTAGCACAACCTTATAGTTACAGTCAGTTAAAGCTTTCCATTAGTATTCCTAGTAGCACTCTCCTTCTAGATATAGATTACAATAAGGCTTCTATAGCATAACCTTATTTAATAAATTAACTAAAGCTTTCTAGCTAGACACTATTAGTTAGAGCCTTCTATCTAGTCTAACCCTACTCTAACCCTCTATATATCTTAATATCCTATTATATTATATATTTATATATATATAGCTTATAATAAAGTTATAGCCACCTATAGCTCAGCCACTTAGCTAGTTAGCTACCCTATATAGATAGTTTAATAATAGCCTTATTATTATTTTTCTCTACTATTTATAACTATATTAGTTACTAAAGTACTAATTACTATCTCTACTATTTATTTACTCTTTACTACTTATACTCTATACTATATACTCTTTTCCTTATTATACTCCTTTTTAATACTAAAATAATAATAGATATCTCTAACTCTAATATAAAAAAATAATTAGATTTATTAAAAATCTTACTCTCCTTTTTTAATAAAGATCTATTATTACTAGAATTAATATCTATTATAAATATAATACTAATATACTAAGCTTTTTTAGTACTAAAAGAGAAAATATAATATATAATTATAAAATATAAATTCTACTATTTATTATTAATCCTATAATAATATAAACTATTACTAGTATTACTATAATATATTACCTTTCTATTTAAATTAATCTATATATTAATAGTATAGAATTAAAGAATATTATTAACTCTAAGATACTAAATCTAATCTAGTAAAATATATTACTTTTACTTTTTATTAATTATTATAGAGTAAATAAGTTAGTAGATAGATTAATTAGTAGGGTTAGATAGATATACTATTAAATAGATAGCCCTACTATTTATAGACTTAGCTTAATTAATTAATTATCTAATATATCTAATATATAATAAGAAAAAGAGTATATAGTATAGAGTATAAATAGAAAAGAGTAAATAAATAGTAAAGATAGTATTTAGTGCCCTAGTAATTAATATAGTTATAAATAATAAAGAGAAATATATATATATATATATATATTTACAAGCCTATTATATTATATACCTATATATATATAGCTTATAATAGTACTTATAGCCACCTATAGCTTAGTCACTTAGCTAGTTAGCTACTCTATATACCTAATAATAGTCTTATTATTCTTTTTCTTTACTATTTATAACTATATTAATTACTAGGGCACTAGGCACTATCTCTACTATTTATTTACTTTTTACTATTTATACCCTATATTATATACTCTTTTCTTTATTATATAAGATTACTATTACTTTAGGCTACTAATAAAGAAAAGTTTATTCTATAGTCTATAGCTATATAAAGCCCTTAACGCTCTAGCTTAAAAGAAAAGAATTCCTTATTTATATTTTATACTTTACTTATATTTATATTCTATAAAATAAATAATAATTTATAAACTATAGCTACTATTTCTATTTATATTCTTAATAATATTATTATTAAAGTAAGTCCTTCTAAATTGTCTTTTCTAAGCTATTTAATAATAGTATTATAAATTGTCTAAAAATAGAATGATTTTTATATATAACTTTTATATAGTAATTCTTATAAGGAATTATATTTAAAGCCTAGAAAAAGAAATAAAAAAGGGATAAAAGACTAAAGAGAAGGCTAGATATGAAGACTAATTATATTAATAGTAAAAGTAAATAGATAGAGCACTAGTATAATTAGCTTGGTTTTTTAATTAGGGTTTTTAGTCAGTTTTTTAAATTAGTTTTTAAATTAATTACTTTTACTATTAAATTATATATTTAATGCCTCTATAACATAATATTATAGAGAGCTATCTAAGAAGAGTTAGATAAATAATATATAATAGACTATAGTAGCCAAAGTATAAGTAATATATTAAAAGCCATAGTTATATATAGAAAGTACTATATAATACATTAGAAGCTATAGTTATATATAGAAACTATATACTAAACTATAAAGGAACTATAGTTATATAAGAAGGTTAATATACACTATAAAGAAGCTATAGCTATATAAAAAGACATATAATATAAAGAAGCTATAGAGAAAGTATATAATATAGAGAACCTACTTAATTAGTAATAGTATATAGAAATAGATCTAGAGTAAGCTAGAAAAGATAGTAAAAAAAAACAGTATAAGCCTTTTAAACCTTATACTTAGAAAGGATTTATATTTTATAAAATAAATAATAATTTATAAACTATAGTAAAGAGATAAAATCCCTTTATACTAGTAGCTATAGTAGCTCTAGCTACTATTTCTATTTATATTTCTAATAATATTATTATTAACGTAAGTCTTTCTAAACAGTCTTTTAATAATTATATTACTCATAGTCTAGAATATAATAAAATAACTTTTATATACTCTTAGTATATAGCAATTTTAATAAGAAATTATAGCTAAAGCCTAGAAATAAAAGCAAAAGAAAGGGCCCTAGACTATTTAAGAGACTAATAATAAAGACTAACTAGATTAACAATAGCTATAAATAGATATAGGGCTATAGAGATATATAGCTTACTTTAGGAGCTAGAGATAGAGTTACTTTAAAAGAGCTCTCTTAACTTAGTTTTTTAATTAGGGGTTATAATTAGTTTTTTAGATTAGTTTTTTTAGATTAGTTTTTAAATTAATTACTTTAACTGCTTTCTTATTAAATTATATATCCAGTACCTCTATAATATAATATTTAATTAAATACCAATACTATTATAAAGAGAATAAACTATAATAGCTAAAGCGCTTAGAGAGTCAGTCTATATATACTAGACTAAGCAATATATTAAAAGCTATAGTTATATATAAAAGCTATATATATACTATAAAGAAGCTATATCTATATAAGAAGGAATGTAATATAAATGAGCTATAGGGGAAGCTAGGCATATATAATGTAGAGAACCTACTTAGTTAGTAATAGTATATAGAAATAGGTCCAGGGTAAGCTAGAAAAGAGAGTAAAAAAAAACAGTATAAGCCTTTTAAATCTTATACTTAGAAAGGGAAAAAGAGTATATTATATAGAGTATAAATAGTAAAGAGTAAATAAATAATAAAGATAATATTTAATATCTTAGTAATTAATATAATAAGGAAAAGAGTATGTAGTGTAGGGTATAAGCAGTAGAGAGCAAATAAACAGTAGAGGTAGTACCTAGTGCCTTAGTAATTAATATAGTTATAAATAGTAAAGAGAAATAATAATAGAGTTATTATTAAAACAATAGCTAACTAGCTAAATGAATAAGCTATAAATAGTTATAAATACTATTATAATAAGGAAAAGAGTATATAGTATAGAATATAAATAGTAAAAAGTAAATAAATAGTAGAGATAGTATTTAATACCTTAGTAACTAATATAGTTATAAATAGTAAAGAGAAATATAAAGAGTGCTATAATATTAATAGAAAGCTTTAATAATACTAGAAAAGTCTATAACTATAACTATATAAGGTTACTATTACTTTAGACTACTAATAAAGAAAAGCTTATTCTATAATCTATAGCTATATAAAGCCCTTAGGCCTATAGCTTAAAAGAGATAAATTTATTATCTATATTTTACTATCTACTTATACTAGTTAAAATATAAGTAAATAATACCTATATCTATAATAATATAATAAAGAGATTAAATCTGTTTATTATTCTAGTAGCTATAGTAGCCTTAGCTATTACTATTACTAATATTAGTAAAGTTATTTATAAGGTAAGTTACTCTAAGAGATCTAATAATAGTATTACTAATAGTATATAATAAAATGATTTTTACTATCTTATGTTTTTTTAAAGCCCTAGAGCTATATAAGAAATAGTAGGGTAAAAAGAGTAAGAAAGCCTAACTTACTAATAATAAGCCCTTGAGTAGTAAAATTAAGCTAATAAAAAGAGAATAGCTAGCTTGGTTTTTTAATATAAGTTTTTAATTAGTTTTTTAGTTTAGTTATTAAATTAATTACATTTGCTATCTTTAAATTATATACCTAATGCCCCTATAATATAACTATATTGCTTATTAGTACTTACTATAGCTTAATATTATTTAATTAAATGCTAATACTATTATAGAGAGCTATCCTTAGATATAGTTAAAGATAGAAGAGGTTAGTAGAGGCTATAGTAATATAAGGGCAAACTAAGTAATGTATTAGAAGCTATAGTTATATGTGAAAGGTACTATATAATGTATTGAAAGCTATAGTTATATATAGAAGGCTATAAAGGAAGCTATAAAGAAGTATATAATGCTAAGGAGCTATAGAGAAAGCATATAATATAGAGAACCTGCTTAGTCAGTAATAAAATATAGAAATTAGTCTAGGGTAAGCTAGAAAAGATAGTAAAAAAGAAATAGTATAAGCCTTTTAAACCTTATACTTAGGAGGGATAGTCCTTATATATATTACTAAATACTATAATATTATTAATATATACCTTAATAAATTTATTATAAGGCTTCAGTTAGTAGTCTATAAATCTCTAAGTAAATAGTAGGCTATTATAAAAATCTATTAGTATTATATATAATATTTTTAATCTATATAGACTAATAATAATATTCTAATTCTAATAAGACTTATAGATAGATAATTAATAGAAAAATCCTAAAGTATTAAAAATTAATATAAACTTCTTTTCTTTTATTATTATAATTATCTCTTTCTATAATAAAATAAAATAAATATCTAGAACTACTATTTCATTTAACTATTATAGATTTATAACTATTTAATTTATTTTTTTATTCTAAGATTTATACTAAATAATAAATACTAAATAATAAAATAATATTAGTCTTACTATCTAGCTTAATTTATTTAATGCTTAAAGTTTATTATATATTTTATTAATAAATTCTCTATTAACTATTCTAAAGAAATATAGTCTAGTAATTCTTTTTTAGTTTTATTATTTCTTAACTAAATTAATATATAACTTATCTTTTTTTTCTATAGGAATTATTTCTCCATTATATTATATATTATATTTTTTATTAGCTTTATAAAGCCTTTTATTCTAAGGCTAGCTTAACATCCCGTTACATTATATACCTATACATATATAGCTTATAATAGTATAAGTTATAGCTATCTATAGCTTAGCCACTTAGCTAGTTAGCCACTCTATATATAAAGGCAGTCTAATAATGGCCTTATTATTATTTCTCTCTACTATTTATAACTATATTAGTTACTAGGGTACTAAATACTATCTCTACTGTTTATTTACTTTCTACTATTTATACTCTATACTATATATTCTTTTTCTTATTATTCTATATTTAATTCTTTTTAGATTTAAAAGGCCCTTTAAATTATATCTATAAAAATATATATAATCTAGAGTATAAAAGCTTTTTATTTCTAATTTAGAATGGCTAGAAATTAAAGAATTAAAAAAGATTTTCTATATTCTTTTACAGCCTTTTATAAAGCTATAGAGGCAAATTTATACTACTATTTAAAAAAGTCTATTATATATATATATTATATATAATAGACTAGAAGAGCTTTAAGTTAAATACTTAGACCTTTTAAAAGAAAAAGAAAATATAAGTAAACCCCTAATCTTTATATATATATATATATACTAACTTATATATTAGAATATCTTTTATAAGAGTCTTTATAAAGCTATAGAGAAAGGGCTTATTAAGTTAACTAAATATTTTCCTAAAAAGTTAAAAAAGGAATATTTAAATACTTATAAGCCCTATATCTTAGCTATTATATTAAACCCTAGGCTTAAACTATTACATTTTAAGCCTAGAAATATACTAGATCATTATACTAATATTTATCAAGATATTCAATAGCTATTTAAAAAGGAATACTATAGGTAAGTTATATTCTTTTATTTAAAGCTTTAAAGTTATAAAGAAAATAGATTACTAATATATTATAGACTAAAAAACAAAATATCTTCTAATTTAAAAGACTTAGAGTCTTCTAAAGAAAAGTTATCTAATTTTAAAAAGAATTTATATTTAACTTCTTCTATTAAAAAAGAAGAAACTACTATAATAAGGAAAAGAGTGTGCAGTATAGGGTATAAGCAGTAGAGAGTAAATAAACAGTAGATATAGTATAAGGTATATGTATATATATATATATATATTATCTTTATATACTAATTCTTTTATAGAAAGATTTTTTAGAATACTAGAAATTAAATTCCTCTCGATTCCCTATATTATCTATATTAGCTAGAAGATATCTAGCTATTCTAGCAACTTCTACTGCTATAGAAGAGGCCTTTTCTATTAGTAATAATATTATTACTAAGCTTAGAAATTAACTAGACCTTTCTATAGTTAAGCAGTTAGTTCTTTTAAAAAGCTAGGATAAAAATATAGAGAAATTAGAAAAGGATTTAATAGATAAAATTATAGAGAGTTAATAACTCTCTATAGTTTTTTTCCTCCTAAATAAGAGATTAAACTATTTAAAAATAAAGATTTATTCTATATATTTATATATAGTTTATTCTTTATATTCTTTCTATTTATTATTAATATTTATATTAATAATAATTAGAAGAATAGAGTATTTATTTTATATTTATATTCTTTTTATTTCTATTATTATTCTTTAGCTTATGTAAGTACTAAAGTTTAAAGAATATATATTTTAAATTTTATTTTATATAAAAATATATAGTTATTATTCTTCACTTTAAAATACTATATAAGTTTAAAATAATAATACAAATAAAGAAATATTATATAAAATATATTATAAATACTACTATTTTTCTTTTTATTATAATATAAACTATTACTAATAATAAAGGAATTAAAAGAAAGACTATATATACTTATATATATTATAAATTTATATAATTTATTTACTATATAACTTAAATAACTTAATATATATAATAAGGAAAAGAATATATAGTATAGAGTATAAGTAGTAGAAAGCAAATAAATAGTAAAGGTAGTGCCTAGTGCCCTAGTAATTAATATAGTTATAAATAGTAGAGAAAAACAATAATAAGGCTATTATTAGGCATATAGAGTAGCTAACTGGCTGAGTGGCCGAGCTATAGGTGGCTATAAGCACTATTATAAGCCACACTGAGCTTAACTAAACTTAATATATATATATATATTTATTAAAATATTTACTATTATAAATAAGTATTAGTATTAGTAAAAATACTAATATACTATTAGTATTAGTATTACTATTACTATTAGTACTTAAAATTAGTATTAATATTACTATTAGTATTAAATACACTCTTTAGTTAAAGCTTTCTATTAGTATTATAGTACTCTCTATCTAGGTATAGATTATAATAAGGCTTCTATAGTATAATTTTATTTAATAAGTTAACTAAAGCGTTCTAGCTAGGCACTAAGCCTTCTATCTAGTCTAGTATATATATCTATCTATTATTTCAGAGGCCTATTGCATTATATGCCTATATATATATAGCTTATAATAGTATATATATACCTATATTTAATCTAGACTAGGTAAGGCTTATATCTAGACTTTAGCTAACCTTAATATAAAAAGTTATAGCTATCTATAGCTTAGCTACTTAGCTAGTTAGCTACCCTATATAAATAGCCTAATAATAGCCTTATTATTATTTTTCTTTACTATTTATAACTATATTAATCACTAGGGTATTAAATACTATCTCTACTATTTATTTACTTTTTACTATTTATACTCTATATTATATACTCTTTTCCTTATTATTATATAATATAATAGAATTATAATAAGATATATATTAAATATATTAAATAATTAATTAATTAAGCTAAGGCTATATATAGTAGGGCTATCTATCTAATAGTATATCTATTTAACTCTATTTACTAATTTATTTACTAACTTATTTACTCTATAATAACTACCCTCCTTAAAAAATTTAGTTATTTTAACTAATTAACCTTAGTTTAAGTATTTATTTATAATAAGGAAAAGTATATAGAATATAGGGTATAAATAATAGAAAGTAAATAAATAGTAGAGATAGTATTTAGTACTATAGTAATTAATATAGTTATAAATAGTAAAGAGAAATAATAATAAAGCTATTATTAAATATATAAAGTAGCTAACTAGTAAAGTAACTAAGCTATAGATAGCTATAACATTATTATAAGCTATATTAAGCTTAACTATATATAGATATATAATGCAATAGAATATTAAGCTAGCCTTATATATATATATAAAGGGTTAAGGCAGGATTAGTATCTAGCTAGAAAGCTTTAATTAACTTATTAAATAAGGTTATGCTATAAAAGCCTTATTATAACTATAACTATAATTTATATCTAGATAAAGAGCGCTACTAGCAATGCTAATAGAAAGCTTTAAGCTAGAAAAGCCTATAATATTACTCTAGACTATTAATAGAGAAAAGCTTATTCTATAGTCTATAGCTATATAAAGCCCTTAAGCCCCTAGCTTAAAAGAAATAAATTTATTATCTATATCTTACTATTTACTTATACTAGTTAAAATATAAGTAAATAATACTTATATCTATAATAATATAATAGAGAGATTAAATCCCTCTATTATATAAGCAGCTATAGCAGCTATAACTATAGTAGTTATAGCTACTACTATAAAAAGGCCTCTTTTTTCTCTACTAGTTATCTATAAGATTAGTTATTTTAAGAGGTTTAATAATAGTATTATTAATAGTCTAGAAATAAAATAACTTTTATATCCCTCCTAAGTATAAGGTTTAACAGGCTTATACTGTTGTTTTACTGTCTTTTCTAGCTTACCCTGGACCTATTCTTATATACTGTTGCTAACTAAGTAGGTTCCCTATATTATATATGCCTAGCTTCCCCTATAGCTCCTTTATATTATATGTCTTCTTATATAGCTATAGCTTCTTTATAGCCGTATAGCTTCTATATATAACTATGGCTTCTAATATATTACTTAGACTAGTATATATAGACTAACCCTCTAAGTGCTTTAGCTACTATAGTCTATTCTCTCTATAATATCATGTTATAGAGGCATTAAATATATAATTTAATAGCAAAAGTAATTAATTTAATAACTAAATTAAAAAACTAACTAAAAACCTATACTAAAAAACCAAGCTAAGAGAGCTCTTTTAAAATAACTCTAACTATCTCTAGCTTCTAAAGCAAGCTATATATATATAGTTCTATATCTAAAATCTATTTATAAGATTAACTTTCTAGCTAAGAGACTTATTATTAAAGAGCTAGCTTACTTACTTTTTTACTTTTTATATTCTAGCTTTAAATTAGCTAGAGAAGGGAGATAGTAGAAGTTATTCTATTTCTAGACTATTAGTAATACTATTATTAGATAAATAAGACTATAGCTATAGTTTAAGAGTCTACTAATAACTTATATTAATAAGTTAGAGAAAATCCCTTAGGGTAACTTACCTTATAGATAACTTTACTAGTATTAGTAGTAATAGTAGCTAAGGCTACTATAGCTATTAGAGTAGCTATATTATTATAAGTATAGGTATTATTTACTTATATTTTAACTATAAGGTATAAGTAAATAGTAAAATATAGATAATAAATTTATCTTTTTTAAGCTAGAGGCTTAAAGGCTTTATATAGCTATAAGTATTAAGCTTTTTAGTAGCTCTATTAGCAGTCTAAAGCAATAGCTTTTTTAGTATTATTAAACCTTTCTATTTATATTACTAATAGTATTCTCTATCTAGACATAGGTTATAATAAGGCTTTTATAGTATAACCTTATTTAATAAGTTAACTAAAGCTTTTTAGCTAGGCACTAGTAACCTTATATAATAATAGTTAGAGCCTTCTATCTAGTTTAATCCTGCCTTAACCCTCTATATATCTTAACATTCTATTATATTATATGCCTATATATATATAGCTTATAATATTATAACTACCTATAGCTTAGCCACTTAGCCACTTACCTAGTTAGCTGCCCTATATAGATAGCCTAATAATAGCCTAATTATTATTTCTCTCTACTATTTATAACTATATTAGTTACTAGGGTACTAAATACTATCTCTACTATTTATTTACTTTTAACTATTTATACTCTATACTATATACTCTTTTCCTTATTATAGACCTAAATATTCTTTTTTATCTATAATAAAGATTAAATCTATCTATCTAACTATAAGACTAGTAATTAATATTAGAAGTTATATTCTAGTTCTAAATAATACCTAATATAATAGCTAAATAGATATTAGTATACTTATTAATAAGTTTAACTATTAATAGAAAAAATACAATAGAGATTAATCCTACTAGCTAATTATTAAAAAGAATAGATAAATAGTCTTTACTTAATAAATCTAAAGCTATATAGACCTTAATAAATTAATTAGCTAATAATAAGCTCTATTTATTAAATTAAGATTCTATATATAGTTTATAAATTTCTATCTTTTTTACTTTATACTAATAGTTTTTTATCTAGGTTACTTTAAATAGCTAAGAATTAGATAGATTATCTATAAGCTTATTTCTATATAATAAAAAGGTTAGAATAATATTAATTAAAGTATCTATTACATTTAATCTAATAGATATAATAACTATAGACCTATAGAGTTAGATATAGTCTAATATATAGTAGACTTAAAATCTAATATAGTCTATAGCTATTCTAATAATTAGTCTTATTAATAAGCAAATCTAGATAATTTTTAAATAATTCTTTTAATCTAGCTAAATAATCTAGCAATAGATATAAGTATTTAATTAAGAATATACTTTTAGAATTAAAAATAACTAGAAAATTATATATATAATAAAGAAAAGAGTATATAATATAGAGTATAAATAGTAGAGTGTAAGTAAATAGTAGAGATAGTGCCTAGTGCCCTAGTAACTAATATAGTTATAAATAGTAAAGAAGAACAATAATAAGGCTATTATTAGGCTGCCTATATAGGGTAGCCAACTGGCTGAGTGGCCAAGCCATAGGTGGCTGCAATGTCATAAGTCACACTGAGCTCATGCACAGGCATATAATGTAACAAGATGTCAAGCTAGCAGAGGGTTAGGGCAGGATCTACCAGTAAGTTAGATAATAGTTTATACTGAAATAATAGATATATATACTAGACTAGATAGAAGGCTCTAACTAATAGTGCCTAGCTAGAAAGCTTTAGTTAACTTATTAAATAAGGTTATTAATGCTATAGAAGCCTTATTATAATCTATACCTAGATAGAGAGTGCTATAATACTAATAGAAAGCTTTAACTAAGCTAGAAAAGCCTATAACTATAACTATATAAGGTTACTATTACTCTAGGCTACTAATAGAGTTACTAAAAAGCTTATTTAGCCTATAGCTATATAAAGCCCTTAAGCCTCTAGCTTAAAAAAGAAGAATTCCTTATCTATATTACTTAAATCTATTATATCTACTAAAATTAATATTATTATAGAATTAAATAGCAATATAAATATAGCTATACAAGCAGCTATAGTAGCTATAGCTACTACTATAGAAAGGCCTCTACCCTTTCTACTAGTTATTTATAAGGTAAGTTATCCCAAGTGATCTAATAATAGTATTACTAATAGTAATAGAATGACTTTATATGCCCCTAATATATAGTAATTCTAATAAGAAATTACAGCTAAAGCCTAGAAAAAAGAATAAAGAAAAGGGCTCTAGGCTATATAAGAGACTAACAATAGAGGCTAGCTATATTAATAACCATAAATAGCTATATATAGGGCTATAGAGATATATAGCTTGCTTTGGGAACCCTAATAGAATTAGCTTGGTTTTTTAGTATAGGTTTTCAATTGGTTTTTTACTTTAGTTATTAAATTAATCACTTTTACTATAAAATTATATACCTAATGCCCCTATAACATAATATTATAGAGAGTAAGAAGAGTTAGAATAGACTATAGTAGCCAAAGCGCTTAGAGAGTCAGTCAAGCAATATATCAGAAGCCATAGTTATATATAGAAGTGTGTGATATATTGGAAGCTGTAGTTATATGCAAAAGCATATACTATAAAGAAGCTACAGCTGTATAAGAAGGCTAATATATAATATAAAGGAGCCATAGGGGAAGCTAGGCACACATAATGCAGGGAACCTGCTTAGTCAGCAACAGTATATAAGAATGGGTCCAGGGTAAGCTAGAAAAGATAGTAAAAAAAAACCAGTGTAAGCCTTTTAAACCTTATGCTTAGGAGGGAAATTATATATATTAGGTATTTTAATTTATAAAAGACTATAGTAAGAAAGAAAAATATATATAGAGCTAGAACTAATTTAGTATAGAAGAATATTAATCTATTTACTAATATAGTTAGAGATAATATTATAATATAAAAGAGAAAGAATTATATTAAATTTAATATATTATAGCTTTTAAAAGAAAAAGCTCTAATATAATAGATAGATTTAAGATAAAATATTAAAAAAAGAATTAAGCTATTTATTAATAATTGGATTAATATATTATAAAAGCAATTCTATTTTAATTATATAGATACTATTTAAAAGCTATTAGAAATATATTTTATAGATAATAATATTATAATAGATAAAGATATCTTTATATAGATAATATAACTAATAAGACTGGTAAAGGCTATAGGATTTATAAAATATAATTAGTTAATAATCTAGATTTATTACTATATTATACTTATATTATAATAATTAGTTATAAAGTCTTTATTTAATTTTATAATAAGGAAAAGAGTATATAATATAGGGTATAAATAGTAAATAGTAAATAAATAATAGAGATAGTATCTAGTACTCTAGTAACTAATATAGTAATAAATAGTAAAGAAAAATAATAATAAGGCTATTATTAGGTATATAGGGTAGCTAACTGGCTGAGTGACTAAGCTACAGGTAGCTATAATATTATAAGCTATATATATATAGGTATATAATGTAATGGATATATATCTATATATATAGAGGGTTAGAGCAGGATTTAATAGAAGGCTCTAATAGTATCTAGCTAGAAAGCTTTAGTTAACTTAAATAAGATTATACTATAGAAGCCTTATTATAACTATAACTATACTCTATGCCTAGATAGAGAGTGCTACTAGCTCTAACTATAAGGTTATAATACTAATGGAAAGCGTTAACTAATAATGCTAGAAAAGCCTGTAATATTGCTTTAGACTACTAATAGAGCTACTAAAAAGCTTAATCTATATCTATAGCTATATAAAGCCCTTAAGCCCCTGGCTTAAGAGAGATAAATTTATTACTTATATTCTACTATCTATTTATGCCTTATAGCTAATTGAGATAATTAAAATATAAATAAATAATACCTATATCTATAATAATATAGCTGCTTTAGTAGCTATAGTAGCCTTAGCTATTACTACTATTAATACTAGTAAAGTTATTTATAAAGTAAGTTACTCTAAGAAATTTTTTAATAATAGTATTACTAATAGTCTAGAAATAGAATAACTTTTACTATCTTTTCTCTCTAACTAATTTAGAGATAGAATATAAAAAATAGAAAAGTAAATAGGCTAAAAAAAAGCTAGCTCTTTAATAATAAGTGTCTTAGTTAGAAAATTAAGCTTATAAATAGATTATAGAGAACCCTAGTATATTTAGCTTGGCTTTTTAGTATAAGTTTTTAATTTGTTTTTTAGTTTAGTTATTAAATTAATTACTTTTATTGCCTTTGAATTGTATGCCTAATGCCCCTGTAATATAATATGTAATGCATTAGAAGCCGTAGTTATATATAGAAGGCTGCAAAGGAAGCTATAAAGAAGCTACAGTTATATAAGAAGGCTAACTAGCCTTATATAAGGCAGTGGCTAAAAGAACTAAGCAAGAGATAGGTATACTATATAATATAAAGGAGCTATAGAGGAAGCTAGGCGCTAATTATATAATATAGAGAACCTGCTTAGTTAGTAATAAAGTATAGAAATAGATCTAATATAAGCTAGAAAAGATAGTAAAAAAGAAATAGTATAAGCCTTTTAAACCTTATACTTAGGAGGATTTAATTTTATACTTAATAAATAGCTATTTTATATTAAAAATAAATAGTAAGTAGAAAAAGACTATAATAAGGAAAAGAGTGTATAGTATAGGGTATAAGTAGTAGAAAGTAAATAAATAGTAGAGATAATACCTAGTGCCCTAGTAACTAATATAGTTATAAACAGTAGAAAGAAATAATAATAAGGCTATTATTAGGCTGCCTATATAGGGTAGCCAACTGGCCGAGTAGCTAAGTGGCCGAGCCATAGGTGGCTATAACGTTAGAAACAGACAATAAGCTTAGTTTTAGTAGATATCTACTAAAAAAGCCTTTTAAAAATCTATTAATAAATAAAAAAGAATAGAAGCTATTTAAATATAGTATAATTAAAGAGAAGAATAGTCTAGATAGTAATATATACTAGAAATAAAGCTAGTATAATAATAAAAATCTTAATTAAAATAAGTCTAATAATAAATATCTATAGAATAGATAGTACTAAAACTAAGGCTAGAATAAAAAGCCTTAATAAAACTAAAGAAACTAAAGCTAGTTAAATAGTAATAATTATAAGTAAGTACTCTAAAGATTTTATTATAATAGTTAATTTTTCTAATAAGCTTAGTAACTATAATTTTAAACCTTTTAATAATAGGTTAAGCTATTATAGAGAAATAGCTAAGTCTACTATAGTAAAATAATAGAGAACTTAATTATTATTAATTTAAAAAATAGTAATATTAAATATTAAATAAATAGAAGTTATATTAGTAATATAATTTTATTTAAATAATAACTTTAATATAATAATAAAGGTTAGCTTAAATAAGCTATTAATAGGCTTTAAGCTAATAAATATAAATATATCTATAGCTAAGTATAAAAAAATAAATAAAGATATACTAGTTATATTATAATAGCTATATATAGAAAAAATATAGTATATTATAATAGTAATAGTAATAATATTAAAGAAATTATATAATATAAAGTATAGATTAATTTAATTTTAATTAAAAAATAAAGTATATATAAAGCTATATTAAAACTATTTAATATTAGGAAATTTACTAAAAAAGTAATTATAATAAAGAGTAAAGCCATTTAAAGTTTTAAAAAAGAGAGATCTATTAGTATATTAATTAAAGTTTTTTAAAAAATAAAAGATATATAATATAGTCTTAGTAATATATTTAATCCTAGAACTAAAAGATAGTAATCCTTTTAATAGATTAATATTAAAGCCTAAAAGACTAATATTAATTAATAATAAATAGCTTTAGGTAATTAATAGAATTATTAAAAAGTAAATTATTAAAAAAGATAAGTAATAATAAATTAACTATTTTATAAGATAGAAAGAATATAACTAAAAGGATAATAAGTAGATTAAAAGAAAAGAATTAATTTAAATAGTAAGAGTTATTATTAATAAATATAAAGCTAAGTATTTAATAAAGATACTTTAGAATAGCCTAAGTAAAAAGATATTAGAATACAAATTAATAAATAGGATCTTTAAAATAAATATTAAAATATAGCTTTAGATTAAATAACACAAAATAAAAAGTAGCTTTAAAAGATATAAAGGTAGCTAGTAGCTAGTATAGAGTAATATAATAGTAATATTATTATAATAGAAAAAACCTAATTAGTAAAAAATATAAATTAGCTAAAAAGTTTAAAGCTAATAATAAAGGTTATAAGATAGATATCCCTCCTAAGCATGAGGTTTAAAAGGCTTGTACTGTTTTTTTTTTACTATCTTTTCTAGCTTACCCTAGACCTGTTTCTATATACTGTTACTAACTAAGTAGGTTTCTTATATTATATAACCAGTGCCTAGCTTTCCCTATAGCTCCTTTACATTACATGCTTCTTTATAGTATACGCGTATAGCTTCTATATATAACTACAGCTTCCAATATATCACACACTTTTATACATAACTATAGCTTCTAATACATTACTTAACTAACCCTCTAAGTACTTTAGCTACTATAGTCTATTCTCTCTATAATATTACATTATAAAGATATTAGATATATAATTTAAAGGTAGTAAAAGTAATTAATTTAATAACTAAACTAAAAAACTAACTAAAAGCTTATACTAAAAAACCAAGCTAATTATACTAGAGCTCTCTATTTCCCTCTTATTAGCTTGATTTTACTACTAAAAGGCTTATTATTAATAAATTAGGCTTTCTTACTCTTTTTACTCTATTGCTTTTTATATAGCTTTAGAGCTCTAAAGAAAGGGAAATAGTAAAAGTCATTTTATTATATTTTAAACTATTAGTAATACTAGAGTAACTTACCTTATAAATAACTTTACTAATATTAATAGTAATAGTAGCTAAGGTTACTATAGCTACTAGAGTAGTAGAGAGATTTAATCCCTCTACTATATTATTATAGATATAGGTATTATTTACTTATATTTTAATTATAAAATATAAGTAGATAGTAGAATATAGATAATAAATTTATCTCTCTTAAGCTAGGGGCTTAAGGGCTTTATATAGCTATAGGCTACTCTATTAGTAGCCTAAAGCAATGTTATAGGCTTTTCTAGCTTAGTTAAAGCTTTCTAGCCAGGCACTATTAAAGCCTTCTATCTAGTCTAATCCTACCCTAACCCTCTATATATATATATCTTAACATTCTATTATATTATATATTTATATATAAGCTTAGTATAGCTTATAACATTATAGCTATCTATAGCTTAATTACTTAGTCAATTAGCTACTCTATATAAATAGCCTAATAATAGCCTTATTATTATTTCTCTTTACTATTTATAATTATATTAGTTACTAGAATACTAAATACTATCTTTACTATTTATTTACTTTTTACTATTTATACTCTATATTATATACTCTTTTCCTTATTATACTTTAGGACTTTTCTATTAGTTATTTATTTATAATAAAAAAAGAGTATATAGTATAGGGTATAAATAGAAAGAGTAAATAAACAGTAGAGATAGTACCTAGTATTCTAGTAATTAATATAGTTATAAATAGTAGAGAGAAATAATAATAAGGCTATTATTAGGCATATAGGGTAGCCAACTGGCTAAGTGGCTAAGCCATAGGTGGCTATGATTTCTTATATTAAGGTTAGCTAAAGTCTAGACATAAGCCTTGCCTAGATTAGGTATAGGTATATATATACTATTATAAGCTATATATATATAGGCATATAATGCAATAGAATGTTAAGCTAGCCTCTCGCAGACACACATATATATGTATACATACAGAAGGTTGCGGCGGGGTTATAACTACATAAGGTTGCCAGTGCCCGGCTAGAAAGCTTTAGTTAACTCATTAGATAAACACTAACTAACTAAATAAGGTTATACTATAGAAGCCTTATTATAACCTATACCCAGATAGAGAGCGCTATAATGCTAATAAAAAGCTTTAACTAAGCTAGAAAAGTCTATAACTGCAACCATATAAGATTGCTATTACTCTAGGCTGCTAATAGAGAAAAGCTTAATTTATACCTATAGCTATATAAAGCTCTTAAGCCCCTAGCTTAAGAGAGATAAATTTATTATCTATATCCCACTATCTACTTATATTAGCTAATTGAGATTAAAATATAAGCAAATAATATCTATATCTATAATAATATAATAGAGAGGTTAAATTCCCTTGCTAAAGCTACTCTAGTAGCTATAGTAGCCTTAGCTACTACTACTACTAATACTAATAAAGTTATTTATAAAGTAAGTTACTCTAAGGGATTTTCTTTAACTAATAATAGTATTACTAATAGTCTAGAATATAATAGAATAACTTCTATTACTTTTCTTTCTTTAGAGCCCTAGAGCTATATAAGAAATAGTAGGGTAGAAAGAGTAAGAAGGCCTAACTTACTAATAATAGGCCTCTTAGCAATTAAATCAAGCTAATAAGAGGGGGATAGAGAGCCCTAGTGTAAATAGAGATATATAGCTAACTTAAGAAGCTAGAGATAGTTAGAGTTACTCTAAGAGAGCTTTAGCTTGGTTTTTTAGTATAGATTTTTAGTTAGTTTTTTACTTTAGTTATTAAATTAATTACTTTTGCTATAAAATTATATGCCTAATGCCCCTATAATATAACTATATAGCTATTAGCACTTACTATAGCGTTTAATTAAATGCTAATACTATTGTAGAGAGCTGTCTAAGAAGAGCTAGCAAGCAATGTATTGGAAGCCATAGTTATGTGCGGAAGGCTGCAAAGGAACTATAGTTATATAAGAAGATCAACTATCTTTAGATAAGACAGTAGCCAAGGATTGAGAAAGAGCTAGGCATACCATACACTATAAAGAAGCTGTAGCTGTGTAAGAAGGCTAACATATAATGCAAAGGAGCCATAGGGGAAGCATGTAATACAGAGAACCTGCTTAGTTAGCAATAGTGTATAGGAATGGGTCCAGGGTAAGCTAGAAAAGATAGTAAAAAAAACAGTACAAGCCTTTTAAACCTTATGCTCAGGAGGGGTTATTTATCTATAAGTTTAATTAAAATTAAAATATTATAATTAGTCTATATAAACTAAAAGTATTATATATAATACTAATAGATTTTTATAATAGTCTATTATTTATATAGAGATATATAAATTATTAATTAAAGCTATATAATAAGTTTATTAAAGTATATATTAATAATATTATAGTATTTAGTAATATATATAAGAATTATCTATAATATCTAGAGTTTATATTTAAGCTATTTAAGAGATTAAGATTAATAATATCTTTAATAAAGTCTTTTATTAAATATCTATTAGTTAGTTTACTAGGCTTTAGAGTAAATATATTAAATCTAAGTATGATAGAATATTAAATATAGGGAATTATAAAAATAAATATATTAATAATATTAATAGACCTAGAGACTTACTTTAGTATAGTAACTTTTCTTTATTATTTTATCTATAAGTTTTAAATAAGAACTTAACCTTTAGAAGCCTATAAAACTAATTTATTAAAAAGATTATAAAAGATAGAGAAGATAGTTAAAAAAGTTAATAAAAAGCTTTAAGAATTTAAAATATTTAAAGTAATATTTAAATCTATAGCTATAAAGAAAGAGTTATTTAATATACTATAGACTAAGCTAATATTAAAGATATTTTTATATTATTATAACTCTAATTAATAGCTATACTTAAGGATTAATATATCTAGAAAAAGTATAGAACTCTTTACTTTCTATTTAGAAAATAATAATTATAATAAAATAGAATAAATATCTATAAAGAAAATATAGCTTATTATATTTTTAAGCTAATTACTATTTAAGATAGAAAAATAATATTAATTAATAAAGCTAGAGATAGTATATTTAGTATAGATATATTAGAAGCTATATATTATAATATAATTATTAATAAAATAAATAATTATTTTAACTAACTATATAGTAATAAAAGATATTATAGAATATATAACTATATTAACTTTAAATCTAGTTAAGATAAACTATAGACTTATAATAGTCTTTATTTACTTAAGTTAGTACTAGCTAGATATTTAATATATTCTAAATAAAATAAAATAAATATTAAATACCTTTTTATAATAAGGAAAAGAGTATATAGTATAGAGTATAAATAATAAAAAATAAATAAATAGTAAAGATAGTATTTAGTACCCTAGTAATTAATTAATATAGTTATAAATAGTAGAGAGAAATAATAATAAGGCTATTATTAGGTATATAGAGTAGCTAACTAGATAAGTAGCTAAGCTATAGATAGCTATAACTTTATTATAAGCTATATATATATAGGTATATAATATAATAGAATGTTAAGAGAGGGTTAGAGTAGGATTAGACTAAATAGAAGGCTTTAATAGTGTCTGGCTAGAAAGCTTTAGTTAATTTATTAAATAAGGTTATACTATAGAAGCCTTATTATAATCTATACCTAGATAGAGAGTATTATAATTCTAATAGAAAGCTTTAACTAATAATGCTAGAAAAGCCTATAATATTACTCTAGGCTACTAATAGAGCTACTATAGCCTATAGCTATATAAAGCCCTTAAGCCCCTAGTTTAAAAAAAGATAAATCTATTATTTATATCCTACTATCTACTTATACTAGTTAAAATATAAATAAATAATATTTATATCTATAATAATATAATAGAGAAATTAAATCTCTTTACTAAAACTATTTTAGTAACTATAGTAGCTTTAACTATTACTATTATTAATATTAGTAAACTTATTTTTAAAATAAGTTATTCTAAAGGATTTAATAATAGTATTATTAATAGTAATAGAATAACTTTTACTATCTCTCTTTCTTTAGAGCCCTAGAGCTTTATAAGAAGCAATAAGGTAGAAAGAGTAAGAAAGCCTAACTTATTAATAATAAGCCTCTTAGTAGTGAAATTAAGCTAATAAAAGGAGAATAAAGGGCTAGCTTGCTTTAAAAGCCCTAATAGAATTAGCTTGGTTTTTTAGTATAAGTTTTTAGTTAATTTTTTAGTTTAGTTATTAAATTAATTACTTTTACTACTTTCTTACTAAATTATATACTTAATGCCCTTATAATATAATATTTAATTAAATGCTAATACTATTATAGAGAGAATAGACTATAGTAGCTAAAGAATAAGCAATATATTAGAAGCTATAGTTATATATAGAAGCTATATAGTTATAAAGAAGCTATAGCTATATAAGAAGCCTAACTAGCCTTATATAAGGCAGTAGAGTAGCTAAAAGAACTAAGGAGAAAATAGGTATACTATATAATGCTAAGGAGCTATAGGGGAAGCTAGATATATATAATATAGGGAACCTACTTAGTTAGTAATAAAGTATAGAAATAGATCTAGAGTAAGCTAGAAAAGATAGTAAAAAAGAAATAGTATAAGCCTTTTAAACCTTATACTTAGAAGGAAAATGCCCTTTTATAACTTTTAATACTAAATAAAAATAAGTATAAAAAGATCTAGAATAAAATATTATTTATATAGATAGATAGTAAGCTTAATAATATTTAAAAGAAAAATATATAATAAGGAAAAGAGTATATAGTATAGGGTATAAGCAGTAGAAAGTAAATAAATAGTAGAGGTAGTGCCTAGTGCCCTAGTAACCAATATAGTTATAAATAGTAGAGAAAAACAATAATAAGGCCATTATTAGGCTGCCCTTGTGTATAGAATAGCCAACTGGCTAAGTAGCCAAGCCACAGGTAGCTATAACCTTATAAGCCACACTAAGCTTAACTATATACAGGCATATAATACAACGGGATATTAAGCTGGCCTCAGAGGGTTAGAGCGGGATTAGACTAGATAGAAGGCTCTAACAGTACCTGACTAGAAAGCTTTAATTAACTTATTAAATAAAGTTATACTATAGAAGCCTTACTATAAATCTATACCTAGATAGAAAGCATTATAATACTAATAGAAAGCTTTAATAATACTAGAAAAGCCTATAAGATTATTTCAGACTATTAATAGAGAAAAGCTTAATCTACTTTATTTATAGCTATATAAAGCCCTTAAGTCTCTAGCTTAAGAAAAATAAATTTATTATCTATATCCCACTATTTACTTATACCTTATAGTTACTTAAAATATAAGTAAATAATACCTATACCTATAATAATATAGTAGAGAGATTAAATCCCCCTCCTAAAGCTACTCTAGTAGCTATAGTAGCCTTAGCTATTACTACTATAAACACTAATAAAGTTATTTATAAGATAAGTTACCCTAAGGGATCTTTAAATAATAGTATTACTAATAGTCTAGAAATAGAATAACTTCTATTACTTCCCTTTTCTAGCTAATTTAAAGCTAGAATATAAAAAGCAAAAGAATAAATAAGCTAAAAAAAGCTAGCTCTTTAATAATAAGCGCCTTAGCTAGGAAGTCAACCTTATAAATAAGTTATAGATATAGAACCCTAATATAAAGATATATAGCTTGCTTTAGAAGTCAGAGACAGTTAGAGTTACTCTAAAAGAGCTCTCTTAGCTTGGTTTTTTAATATAAGTTTTTAGTTAGTTTTTTTATTTAGTTATAGAATTAATCACTTTTACTACTAAATCATATACCTAATGCCTCTATAACATGACATTGTAGAGAGCTAAATAGATAAGCAATATGTTAGAAGCCGTAGTCATGTGTGGAAGCTATATGGCTGCGAAGGAACTGTGGTTGTATGAGAAGGTCGATGTATACTGCGAAGAAGCATGTGATGCCAAGGAGCCGTGGGGGAAGCTAGGCGCTGATCACGTGATGCAGGGAACCTGCTTAGTCAGTAACAAAGTGTAGGAATGGGTCCAGGGTAAGCCAGAAAAGACAGTAAAAAAGAAATAGTGCAAGCCTTTTAAACCTTATGCTTAGAAGGGAAGAAAAATATATATCTTATAATATTCTTAGTAAAGATATTTAAAGATTAAAAAAAAGAAATTTTTAAATAAATATATAGTAGATTTTAAAATAAAGAGAATTATTAAAATATTTAAGAAAAAGAAAGAGAAATATATCTTAAACTTAAAGATTAAAATATAACTTATCTATATTTTATTTAAATAAAAAGATAGACTACTATACTATATAGAATATAATAGAATAAGAAAGCTTTAAGTTCTAGAGAATTATATATTAGATATTATCCCTCCTAAGCATAAGATTTAAAAGGCTTATACTATTTCTTTTTTACTGTCTTTTCTAGCTTACCCTAGACCCATTCCTACACTTTATTACTAACTAAGTAGGTTCTCTATATTATATACTTTCCCTATAGCTCCTTTACATTATATACTTCTGCACATGACTATAGCTTCTAATACATTGCTTAATAGCTCTCTACAATAGTATTGGCATTTAATTAAACATTATATTATAGAGGTATTAGGCATACAATTTAATAGCAAAAGTGATTAATTTAATAACTAAACTAAAAAACTAACTGAAAACTAATACTAAAAAACCAAGCTAACTCTTTTAGAGTAACTCTAACTATCTCTTTCTATTAGAGCTCCTAAAGTAAGCTATATATCTATAGTTCTATATCTATAACCTATTTATAAGGTTAACTTTCTAGCTAAAAGGCTTATTATTAAAGCGCTAGCTTTTTTTAGTTTATTTATTCTTTTACTTTTTATATTCTAGCTTTAAATTAGCTAGAGAAGGGAAATAGTAAAAGTTATTCTATTTCTAAACTATTAGTAATACTATTATTAAATCCCTTAGAGTAACTTACCTTATAGATAACTTTACTAGAGTTAATAGTAGTAGTAGCTAAAGCTACTATAGCTACTAAAGTAGCTTTAATAGAGGAATTTAATCTCTTTACTATATTATTATAGGTATAGATATTATTTACTTATATTTTAATTTTAATTAGCTATAAAGTATAAGTAGGTAGTAGAATATAGATAATAAATTTATCCCTTTTAAGCTAGGGGCTTAAGGGCTTTATATAGCTATAGGTATAGATTAAGTGTTTCTCTATTAGTAGCCTAAAGTAATATTATAGGCTTTTCTAGTATTATTAGTTAAAGCTTTCTATTAGTATTATAACACTCTTTATCTAGGTATAGGTTATGGTTATAGTTATAATAAGGCTTCTATAGTATTGGTAATCTTATTTAGTTAGTTAGTGTTTATTTAATGAGTTAACTAAAGCTTCTTAGCCAGGCACTAAGCCTTCTATCTGGTCTAATCCCGCCCTAACCCTCTATATATTATGGCTTATAATATTACAGCTACTTATAGCTTAGCTACTCAGCCACTCAGCCAGTTGGCTACCCTATATACCTAATAATAGCCTTATTATTATTTCTCTTTACTATTTATAACTATATTAATTACCAGGGTACTAAATACTATCTTTACTATTTATTTACTTTTTACTATTTATACTCTATATTATATACTCTTTTTCTTATTATATTAAATATTATTTAATAAATATATAAAAAGAATTTTATTTAGAAATATAATAAAAAAAGAGTATATAGTATAGAGTATAAATAATAAAAAGTAAATAAATAGTAGAAATAGTATTTAGTACTCTAAGAACTAATATAGTTATAAATAGTAAAGAAAATAATAATAAGGCTATTATTAAGTATATAGAGTAGCTAACTAGCTAAATGGCTAAGCTATAGGTGGCTATAACTTTATTATAAGCTATACTAAGCTTAACTATATATAGGCATGTAATATAATAGAATATTAAGCTGGCCTTATATATATATATATATAGAGGGTTAGGGTAGGGTTAGTATCTAGTTAAAAAGCTTTAGTTAACTTATTAAATAAGATTACTAATACTATAGAAGCCTTACTATAATCTATACCTAAATAGAGAGTACTATAATACTAATAGAAAGCTTAAATAATGCTAGAAAAGCCTATAAGTATAACTATATAAAGTTACTATTACTCTAGGCTACTAATAGAGCTACTATAGCTTATAGCTATATAAAGTCCTTAAGCCCCTAGTTTAAAAGAGAAGAATTCCTTATCTATATTACTTAAATACCTACTAAAATTAATATTATCATAGAATTAAATAGTAATATAAATATAGCTATAGCTACTCCTATAGAAAAGCCCCTACTCTCTTTACTAGTTATCTATAAGGTAAGTTATTTTAAGAAATCTTTTAATAATAGTATTGCTAATAGTAATAGAATAACTTTTATATACTTCTAGTCTATAGTAATTCTAAAAAGGAATTATAGCTAAAGTCTAGAAAAAAGAATAAAAAAAAGGGCCTTAGGCTATTTAAGAAGCTATTTAAGAGACTAATAATAGAGACTAGCTATATTAAGAATAGCTATAAATAGCTATAGGGCTATAGAGATATATAGCTTGCTTTGGAAGCCTTAGCTTGGTTTTCAATATAGGTTTTCAGTCGGCTTTTTACTTTAGTTATTAAATTAATCACTTTTGCTATAAAATTATATATTTAATGCCCCTATAATATAATATTATAAAGAGAATAGACTATAGTATCTAAAGCGCAAGCAATATATTAGAAGCCGTAGTTATATACGGAAGCTATACACTGAGCTATAAAGAAGCACGTGATGCGGGGAACCTGCTTAGTCAGCAACGGTGTGTGGGAACGGGTCCAGGGTAAGCCGGAAAAGACAGTGAAAAAAAAACAGTGCAAGCCTTTTAAACCTTATACTTAGGAGAATTATTAATAAGTATAAAGCTAAGTATTTAATAAAGGTACTTTAGAATAGCCTAGATAAAAAAATACTAAAATAGAAATTAATAAATAAAATCATTAAAATAAATATTAAGATATAGCTTTAAATTAAATAAAATAAAAAGAAAAGTAGTTTAAATAGGTATAAAGATAATTAGTAATTAGTATAAAGTAATATAATAGTACTATTATACTATTAATTAATATAAAATACTATTAAATATTTTTTAAAAATACTTTTTTACTTTTATTATATTTTATATTATATAATATTTTCTTTTCTATAATAACCTTTTTAATATATTATAGTATATTTTATATTATAATAAGGAAAAGAGTATAGAGTATAGAGTATAAATAATAAAAAGTAAATATATAGTAGAGATAGTATCTAGTACCCTGGTAATTAATATAGTTATAAATAGTAAAGAGAAATAATAATAAGGCTATTATTAGACTGTCTATATAGGGTAGCTAACTGGCCGAGTAGCCAAGTGGCTAAGCCATAGGTAGCTGTGATATTTTATTTTATTATATTATATCTTATTTTATTCTTTAGCTATAGTATATAATTATAAAAGATAGCTATAGGGAAACTAACTGCTTTATATACTATTTTTTATTTAAAGTAATATATTTTAAATAAGTAATTAATTTATTATTTTAGCATAATAACTTATTATTTTATTAATTTAACTATTATAACTAAATAAACCTTACTTTAAATATAGTATAATTCTAAAGTCTAGGACTTAATAAAAGCTAATAGAATATATAAAAGGTTTATAAAGAAAGGTCTTTTTATAAAATAAAAGGGCTATATTAATATTAACTACTATAGATAAAGGTACTATAAGTAGTTACTAAAGAATAAATTAAAGAAAGATTTATAATAAATATATAAAGAAATAACTAAAGTAATATTTAAGTATACTAAACTAAAACTATATAAATTTCTAGTCTAGAAAGAAACTATTATTACTAAATTACAGTCTATAGTAATAATTAAAAAAGATAAATAGTATTAATAAATAGAATACTATAATATATAATAGTAAGTTAAAAAGCTTATTAAAATAATATATAAAATAAACCAAATATATTATTTAGAAATAAAAAGTCTAATAGTTTATTACATTATAATATATATCTAGCTAGATTTAAAAAATATAATAGATATAGTTAGTATAGATCTACTTATATTAAAGTAATATAAGTTCCTATAATTTACTATTAAATAGTATAATAGTATTAAGCTATAGACCTATTAAATTATATTAATACTAAATAGCCTTATAATTTTAATACTTAAAAAAAATAAAATACTATTTAAAAAGTTATTTCTTTATAAATAAAAAATAATTTAGATATTTAATAGGCCTCTAGCTAATAAAATAGATATAAATATTATAGTATAGAGTATCTTTAGATAGTCTTTATTAAATAAAAAGTTATTTAGTAAAAATGATAATAATAATATTTTAATAGACTTCTATAAAAGATTTTTTAAAAGCTTATAAAGAGAAACTATTAAAGATTTATAAAAAATAGTAAACTAGCTAGATATTAATAGACTAATTATAATAGTATTTATATTATTTAGTAATTATAATTTTTATACTATAATAATATTAATAAAGATATTCTTAGTCTAAGAGCTAATAGCTTTAATTAAAAATAAAACTATAGTTTAAAAGATAAAGACTTATAGCTAGTTAAATATTTAAAAGAAGCTAGAGCTATTTATTAAAGATTTAAATAAGCTTAAAAAGTTTAAAAAGATTATAATTATTAAATATTTAGTAATATTTAATAAACTAAAATAAAATAAAATAATAATAATTTCTATTATAATTTAACATATAATAAGAATTTAGCTTAAAGTAATAGATAAAGTATTTAGAAAGATAAAAAATAAAAATAATATTAAAGAAATAAAGATTACTAGTATTAAAAACCTTATTATACTATTAATAATAGTTATATATAAAGAAAAGATAGATAAAGAAAGCTAAATATTATAGATAGATCTAATTAATTATATTATATATATATTTAATAAGATTACTAAAAAGATAAATTAAAAATAAATAAGTAAGGAAATAATACTTATCTAAGTAATATTAATCTAAGCTTATATCTATATACTAATAGTAAAATAGAAAAGAGCCTAGCTTTTAAACCTAGTAAAAAAATTATAAAATAAGATTATATAATAAAAGCTATTAATTAGTAAGAAAATAGACTATTTTAAAAAGATATACATATAACTAGCTATAATATATATATAACTAGATAAAATAAATAAAGCTAATAAAACTATTAATAAAACTATTAATAAAACTATTAATAAAACTACTAATAAGACTATTAATAAGACTATTAATAAAATAATTAAAGATAACTAAGCCTAATATATTTATAAATTAGAGTAAGATCTAAAGATAATAAACTAATATATTAAAGTTATAGAAAAGACTTATAAAAATATCTATAAAACTTACTAAATATTAAAAAAGATAGTTAGTTTAAATAAGGTCTAATAGATTATTTATAAGGAATTAAAAAGTAAAATAGTTATTTTATAGCTAATTAAGCCCTATTTACTATAACAATCCAGCCTATCCTAAGTGTAAGGTAGATTAGAGAAGATTAGTAACTAAGATTCTAAAGGGCTAAGTTAGGTTTATATTATAGTATTAGTTATAGTATTATATTTAGTAATATACTATCTACTAAGGGTAGAAGTATAACTAAGTTATATTAATAGCTAGCAAGTACTTTAAAAGAACTTATAGTGTTTACTAGGTTCTATATATTTATAAAGAACTAGTATCTACCTAGCTAAACTAGCCTTAGTTTTTAGAAAGAGTAGGCCACTCTCTAGAGACTAAGTCTTTAGTTCTAGTAAATTGTTTAGTCTAGGCATTATATAATCTAGAGGTTATATATTACTTAAATAAAGTATATTATAATATAATGTCCCTTCTAGGTAGTTCTTTATTCTAAGACTATATAAAAGGCCTACTGTCTCTTAACTATATAGGTATATTTATACTTCCCTTCCTTCCTTATTAATTCCTATTTTCTAACTATACTAGTTTATTATACCTTATAGCATAAATATACTAAATAAAATATTTTTCTTTCTTTAGTTCTAGCTACTAGTATTATTATTACTATACTGTGTATTTCCTACTTTTATACTAAAAAGCACTATATTGTTTCCCTTTACTCTTGTTACTATTACTAGTACATTCTAAACAAAATAGCTTATTTAGGTTCTTCTATAGTAGGTATTTATAAGTGCTTATTTAATCTCTTTTTTCTAACTCTTCCTTTCTGACTTTATATAGTATTATCCCTTATATCTAAAGATAAAAAGTTAAAGTCTTCTAAAAAGAAGGCTATAATAGCTCTAGAAAAGATATCCCACTATATCTAGGAGGTCTCTACTTAGTTATTATACTTATATTAGACCTATATAGTATTATAGTCCCATTGAAATAAGGCTATTTAGTATAGCCTTTGTAATTTAGAGAATAAAATAGTATATTAATTAAGCAAGATATTATTAAAACTTAGCAGCTAGTAAGTAAGCTATAGTCCTTAGGTACCTTTAGAATTATTAATTAGAATACTATTAGTAATATTTCTTCTAGTATTCCTTTAGAAACTCCTGTATTTTTTTCTAAGTATTTATAAGGTATTAGAATAGCTTCTATATATTATTTAAGTTAAGATAGTTTCTCTATTTAATATAGTACTTTACTTATCTATTTTTTATTTATAAGTCTAGGATTTTTTTAACTTTTCATTTCTCTTATAGTATAATAGCTAGGCTTAGTTGTTTTCTAATATATATTATATCTTCTACAGTTTCTAGTAGGAATATATAGAAAACTAAGTGTATTTACAATTTATCTAGTATATTAAGTCAATAATTATCTTTACTAATTTTTTCTATAATTCTATAGAATCCTAGGTATTAAATATTAAGTTTTTTATTTAGCTATATTATTAAAATATTTTTTATTATAAGGTAGACTATATCTTTTTCTAAAAAAGTTAGTTCTTTTAATCTTTTCTTATTATAATGTTTAGCCATTTATTATTATATAAAGGAAAGTTATTTCTATAGTTTATTATAAAGGTTTTATAAATCTTCTGCCTTAATAATTACTTTAGATATATCTAGTTTTTCTTTAGTCTTATAGAATGGTTTTAGTATAAATCTAAAGTTAGCTATAGTTAGTATAATTTTATACTTTTACTAACTACTATATTATAAATATATTATACTATAGGTAGTTTCTCTAGCCAGTTATCTTATTTATAGTTAATATAGTATTATAAGTATATTTCTAGCATTTAGTTTATTTATTTAATTTATCTATTTACTAAGAGTTTCTAAGCTATTATAAGCTTATAGTTTAGGCCTATTCTAGCTATAAGGCTTTACTAAAATTTTAAGGCAAATAGTAGTTCTCTATCTAAAATAATATTATTTAGTAATCTATATATACTAACAATTGTTTATAAGAAGATATATAAGAACTATTCTATATCTATTACTTTCTAATATAGTATAAAATAAAAGAATTTCATAAGTCTATCTATAATAACAAGAATACTATTATATACTACTCCTATAGCTAGATTATATAATAGAGGTAGTTTTATTATAAAGTCTATTAATATTAAGTTCTATAGTCTTATTAAGACTAATAGAGGCTATAATAACCTATATAGTTTGTAACATTATACCTTATTAGATATACACTTATAGTATTCTTTAATAATTTCTTTAATTTATTTTTTTATTCTAGAGAAAGTATATCTACCTTTAAGTTATTCTATTGTTTTATTTACTCTAGAGTATTTATAAAGTAGTAATCTATATATTTTTTTAGATAAATCTTAACTATTCTACTTTATTTTTAATAATAGTAGACTTAACTTATTATATTAGTATAATCCTTACTTATTTATTCTTTTTATTAAGCTATTATTTTATTTTTATAATTTTAGGTATATAGTGGTTATACTATAAGATAAGACTCTTAAAGTATATATTAGTATTATTACTTAGTTTATAAACTTTCTTAAATTCTTATTTTACTTTCTTATAGTATTTCCAGTAATACTATTCTATAATATAGTACTTTAATTAGTAAAATAAAGCTATCCTTCTATTAGAATATTATTCTATTTCTTATTTTAGAATATACTATATATAAATAATAAAAACTAATTTAATTCTGGTTATTATAGTTTCTATAAGTGTTTTTATAGTAGTATTAATAGTTTTATTATACTACTGATTTATTTATAGTGTCTTTTCTTTATTTTTTTAAGAAGTTATTCTTTAATTAGGGTTTATTTTATATTAAGATTTAGTCTTTAACTAATAGTATTTACCCTACTATTTTCTATTTCTTTTTAATAAATAATAATATAGTTAAATTTAGATAAATATTCTATATATTTAAGTTATCTCTTACTAAGTTATTATATTATTGTAAAGTAGGTAATGTTTTTGTGATTTATAAAGACCTTAACTTAGTGCTTATTTTCTTTTAAATAGTATTAGAATTCTTTAAATAAGTTTATAATAGCTAGAAACTCTTTATTATAGATAGAATAGTTAAGTTCTAGTCTATATAATTTATAAGAATAAAATGTAATAGGGTATAACTTTCTATTATTATTTTATTATTCTATTTATACTTCTAGTATAAAATCTAATGTATTGGTTTTTAGTTTAATTAGTCTTTTTAGATTATACATTTATAGTACTAGTTTACTAAGAATAAGTTCTTTAATTTATTTAAATACTTATTATTATAGTTTATTTTAGTATTATATAAAGTTATTACTAGTAATTTCTTTCTTTATTAGATTAATAAGTAGTATTATAATTTTATTAAAGTTTTTAAAAAACTTTTAATAGTAATTAGTAAATTCTAGAAAGGCTTATATTTCTTTAACATTTATAAGTACCTTTTATTTAGTAACTACTATAACCTTTTTTAAGTTCATTTAGATCTTATTATAAAAGATAATATATTCTAGAAATTTAACTTCCTTTATATAGAACTTGCCTTTTTCTAGTTCTATTAATAGATTTATGTTTTTAAGTAGCTTAAGTATTATATATATATACTATTTATATTCCTTTTTATTATCTAAGAAAATAAAAATGTTATTAAGGTAATATACTATAAAGTAATTAAGGTATTCCCTTAAAACATTATTAATTATTTTCTAAAATAAAGCTAGTATATTAGTAAGCCTAAAAAGCATTACTAAATACTTAAATAACTTATATTTTATTCTAAATACTATCTTCTATTTATATTCTTTCTTAATGTAAATAAGATTATAGGCTTTCTTAAGGTCTAGGGCTATAAAGATCCTTTTACTATACAATTAGTCCTTTATTTTATTAATTAGAGGTAGTAATATATAGTCTTTTAGTATAATTTTATTTAGTTATTAATAGTTAACTATAAGCTATAGTTTACTATTTTTTTAAATATAAATATAATAGAATAGCCTACTAATAACTATAATATTTATATATATCTCTTATATAGATTCTTTTCTAAATAGTCTTTTAAAGTATTACTTTTTATATTATTAAGGTTATAAATTAAATAAAACCCTAATTCTATTCTATTTTTTAAATATATAATATAGTCCTATTAAAAGTATTAGAATAGTTCTATTTTAAGTTTTTCTTTAAAGAGTTTTTATATTTCCTATATTACTATAGAATATTCTATAGTCTATCTTCTTTCACTCTTATCTATACCTTTAGGTCTTTATTAAGCTATATGAAGTAGTATTTAAAAAGTCTAATTATCTATTAATATTATTTTATATACTCTTTCTATTATTTATATTATATTTCTTTTAAAGAATTATCTTCCCTTCTATCTTTAATATTCTTATTATTTAAAGTTTAAAATCTCTTATTTTCTTATTACTAATTATTAGCTATATTACTTTAAAAAGCTTATACCTAGTTAATATACTAATAAATTAATAGATTATATTATTTAAGCTATAAATATTCTAGAACTATATTATAATTCCTAATTAATATAATATTAAAGGTAATGTTCTATTTCTATTTTACTATAGAGATTTTAAGTTAATTAGTCTCTTATTTTATATAGCCTCTATTATAGTTAAATATTCTTCCTTAAAGATCTTCTATTAAATATAATTCCTTTTTATTCTTTTATAGTAGCTAGAATTAGTTAATAATACTTAGTTTAATTAGATTCTCTTTAATTCTACTATTTATAAGGGTAATAAATTAATATTTCTCTATTTATACTTAAATTATTATTCTAAACTATTATATTATATTAGTTAAGTTTATTATTATATATAGAGCCTTCTATTATTTCTTTATTATTATTACCTTAGTTATAATAAGGAAAAGAGTATATAGTATAGGGTATAAGCAGTAGAAAGCAAATAAACAGTAGAGGTAGTGCCTAGTGCCCCGGCAACCAATATAGTTGTAAACAGTAGAGAAGAATAACAACAAGGCCATTGTTAGGCGTATAGGGTAGCCAACTGGCCGAGTGGCCGAGCCACAGGTGGCTGCAACTTGCACCCTTACAAGCCACACTGAGCTCATGCGCAGGCATGTAATGCAATGGGATATTAAGCTGGCATATATATACACATACAGAGGGTTAGGGCGGGATTAGTGCCTAGCTAGGAAGCTTTAGTTAACTCATTAAATAAAATTACTAACACTATAGAAGCCTTACTATAATCTATACCTAGATAGAGAGTATTACTAGCAATACTAATAGAAAGCTTTAAGCTAGAAAAGCCTATAATATTACTCTAGGCTATTAATAGAGAAAAGCTTAATCTACCTTACCTCTAGCTATATAAAGCCCTTAAGCTCCTAGCTTAAGAGAGATAAATTTATTATCTATATCCTACTATTACTTATACTAGTTAAAATATAAGTAAATAATACCTATACCTATAATAATATAGCTACTCTAGTAGTTATAGTAGCCTTAGCTACTACTACTATAAACACTAGTAAAGTTATTTATAAATAAATTATTCTAAAAGATCTAATAATAGTATTACTAATAGTATATAATAGAATAACTTTTATTACCTTTCTTTCTAGCTAATTTAAAGCTAGAATATAAAAGCAAAAGAGTAAATAAACTAAAAAAGCTAGCTCTCTAATAATAAGTGCCTTAGCTAGAAAGTTAACCTTATAAATGGGTTATAGCTATATATAAGACCCTGGCATAATTAGCTTGGTTTTTAGTATAAGTTTCAGTTAGTTTTTAGTTTAATTATAAAATTAATTACTTTTACTACCTTCTTACTAAATTATATACCCAATGCCTCTATAATATAATGTTTAATTAAATGCCAATACTATTATAGAGAGAAGCAATATATTAGAAGCTATAGTTATATATAGAAGGCTATAAAGGAACTGTAGTTGTATGAGAAGGTTAAGCTGCGAAGAAGCTGCGGCTGTGTAAGAAGGCTGACATATGATGCCAAGGAGCCATGGGGGAAGATACCATGTAATGCAGGGAACCTGCTTAGTCAGCAACGAAGTGTAGGAACAGGTCCAGGGTAAGCCGGAAAAGACAGTAAAAAAGAAACAGTACAAGCCTTTTAAACCTCATGCTTAGGAGGGTTACCTTAGTTATAGTCTCTTTATAAATAGTATTATTTATTTTTTATATAGTACTATTAATTAATTTTAGCTTCTTTATATACTTTATACTTAGAGTACTAATATCTATCTAGTTCTTTTCTTACTATATACTCTTTATTATATATATATAGTACTAGTTATATAATTATAATATTATAAATAGTTTATTTTACTATTCTATATTCTATAAGTTTAGTTATACTATACTATTCTTATAGTAACCTAATTATAACTTATATAGAGAAATAGTTATTCTAGACTTTTTATACTAATACTTTTTATAGTTATAATAGTAATATAAAACCTATAAAATAATATAGTATTATTAATAGTATTATTATAAAATAGAATTATTTATAGAGTTTTCTATCTAAATATCTATTAGTATTTATACTATAGAGATTCTATATAAATAGAATATTCTATTTATTTCTTACTATTAAATTATAGTATTTAGCCTTTTTACTATAATTTATATTTCTTTTTATTCTTTAGTTATTACTATTTCTTCTAGTATTAATATTATATTTAATATCTATTCTAGGTATTATAGATTAATATATTATTTAGGTAAGTTTTTATTTATCTTATCCTACTATTCTTTATAGCTTTTTTCTAGTTTTTTAAAAGTGAAGTTAAGGTAGAGGTCTATTAGTATCTAAGTAGCTTTTTTCTCTTTAGCTACTATTATCTATTATATAGCAGTAATTATTTACTATTATTCTATAGAATCTATTAGCTTAATATCTAGTACTAATAGCTATTTTACTTATTCCCTAAGATATATAGTATAGTCTTCCTTTTATTCCTTTTCTTACTTAGTTTCTTATTTTACAATTTCCTACTACTACTTTCTTTACTATCTTTATACTATTCTAGGTTTGTTTATACTTTATTATAATTAATATCTATTCTATATAGTATAAATAAGCCTTTCTAGCTTTTTCTTATCTATATTCTTATAGCTAATATAGAATTATATATATTAAGTAGTAATATATTCCTTCTTTATTAACTATTCTATTATTAGTATATTTATATATCTTTTTACTTTAGTAACTGCTTTAATAAAGTTATAAATATAGTTTTTTATAGCTTTATTATAGAAAGTAAATACATATTTAATTATCTTAGTATTATATACTTAGCTATAGTATTAAGTTAGTTATCTTCAATAAGTTTATTCTTAATATCTTCCTTTAACCCTTTATAAATAAAATCTATAATAATATTATTATTCTATTTAAGGATTATTCTTAGTTACTATACTTTCATAATATAAAGAGCTACTAACTTAGTTTGTTTTAAGTATTATATTTTCTATATAGCTTAATATTTCTTATTAATAATACTAAAGGAATTTTTAATTTATTATTTAAATTCTTTAAAGTTCTTATAGACATTCTTAGTCTTATTATTCCTTTTATTATTATTATCTTTATTCTTTAGTTTATACTTCTATTAATCCTTAAGAACTAATATAAATATCTTTTCTATATTACCTTTAAGCTAGATAACTATAAAGTTAACCTAGTGTTTATTATTTTTAAATATCTTTAAAAAGTAAATAAAGTATATTTTAAGTTAGTTAAAGAAATCCTTAATCTTAAGAGAGTTACTATTAAATTTATTAAGTTTATTAATCTTAAAGATATAGCCTTTCTCTTAGCCTTTCTATTCTAGCTTATTCCTAGTGACTACCTAGGTAGCAATATTAGCTATATAAGCTATAGTATTTTACACTTTAATATATCTAAGTAAGGTATTGTTCTACTACTATAGAGTATTAATTATGTTTCACATAGTATTAATATAGTTAATTTATTCCTAAGTTAGTCTACTAATAGTCTAAGTATTTAAATACTATTAAAATAGTTAGATTTCTATCTAGAGCTCTATATTACTTAAGGATATATTAGCTATTATAATGTCTTTATCTATTTAAGGTACTATATAGTGTTTTTAAAATATTATTTAAAGAGTATATAAAAACTATCTAAATAAGAGCTATTAATATATAATAATTTAGCCTATTTTAAGTATAAAATAGGTTAAGGGAGATTAGTAATTAAGATTCTAAAAGACTAAATTAGATTTATATTATAATATTAGTTATAGTATTATATCTAGTAATATACTATTTACTAAAGGTAGGAGTATAACTAAGTTATATTAATAACTAGTAAGTACTTTAAGAGGACTTATAGTGTTTACTAGGTTCTATATATCTATAAGAGACTAGTACCTATCTAGCTAGACTGGCTTTAGTCTTTAAAAGAGTAAGCCACTCTCTAGAAACTAAGTCTTTAGTCTTAGTAAGTTATTTAGTCTAGGCATTACATGATCTAGAGGTTATATATTACTTAAATAAAGTGTGTTATAATATTTACCTTTAAGTATCTTTAAGAATATATTATATAGCCTTTTAAAAGTAAACTAATAACTATAATATTAATATATAGATATATTATTAGTAAATAAAAAGGCTAGAGTTAGATAGTTTTAGGGCTTTCTAGACCTAATTACTTAATATAAGCTTAAGAAGGATAGATATAAGAAAGTAGAATAATAGTATTAGTATTAACTAATAATTAAATATATAGATAGATAAATATAATATTAGCTATACTATAGTTAGAATTACTAGATATATAATAACTAAAGTCTATTATATATAAGGATAATAATAGTAATAGTAGGTAGATAGAGAAAGATAATATAAATATAAAGATAATAGAAAGAAAGAAATAAAAGATAGATTTTAATAAGTAATTAAAGATAGTATTAGAATAGATATATAGGTTTTATATAATATAATATAGCCAGAATAGCTATTATATTTGCTTTAAGAGACAGTTATTATAATATAGACTTATAGGGGAAAACCTAATCTATAGTAGGCTTAATATATTAAATAATTAGACTAGTAGAGAACCTAGTTACTAGCTTAGATAATATATTAATCTTATACTACTGTATATTATATAATACTAGTATAGTTTTATCTTTTTTATATTTTAGTTATATATAGTAATTAAAATAGTCTTTATATAGTAATAGAGTATCTATTTCTATTTTCTAGAATATCTTTATAAAGTTCTATAGTTTAATTAATAGTTTATTTATTATAGACTAGTCTAGGCCTTCTTTTTATATTCTTAAAGCCCTAGTCTAGACTAGTATATTAATCTTTTATAGAGATATAATTATAAATCTTAAATATTTCTTTACTATTTATTTCTAGACCTACTATATATAGTCTATAAATATAATATCTATTATTATAGATATTTATTTAATATACTTCTAGATTAATAATTTTATAATCTATAAACCCTTTACCTTTCTAATTATTAAGGATCTATTTACTATATATAGCTATATCTATTTATATTCTATTTAAAATAGTTTTAATATTATATTTTATAATAGCTTTAAGACTATATAAAATATAATCTATAACTTCTATCTATCCATATCTAGAGTAAATTAAATAATCTATTTTAGAAAGTATTTTCTTTTTCTTCTATAGCTAATATTATCTTTTTTAATTTCTATAGATAGTATTAATAAAGGCCTAACTTTCAAACTATATATTTACTAATTATTCTATAAATATTATAGCTACTATTTACTTATATATTTATAAGTTTTAAATTATTAATAGAAATAAATATAAAAAGGGTTTTTATTAAATTTAAATTATATCTTTAAGTCTTTTACTATCTAGGCCTTATTTAGTTTTATATTAATTTCTTTTAGTCTATTTTATTATTTTTTATAACTAGATAAAAAAGCTATTATTATTTAAATCTTTATTATTTTTTATTACTATTTACTTTATACTTTCTATTTTAATTAGTATTAGGCCTTTTATATTAGTTATATAGATTAAAAAGAAAAGGTAATAGTTCTAAATTATATATCTATTCTTTTTATATTAAAGATGAAGCTCTTTTTTATATCTATAGTTTATTTTCTTTATAAATATTTTTTTATTTTTTAATTTTTTTTACTTAGGCTTTTAGTCATTTTCTTTTTTATTAATTTAGCTTCTAAGTGGTTTATATTTATTATTATAGTATTCCATTTATAATTCTTTATTTAACTACCTAAAGCTATAGTATTCTTTATTAGTAATTAAAGTTATTTTAAATACTATATATCTCTAAATTAACCATAACTTTTAAAGCTTACCTTTTACTATTTTATAATTATTTATAGATATATTCTAGTCTATTAATACTATCTTTAGATTTTTAATACTATAGTATATAGCTAGTAGATTTTTATTTTTAAAGTCTATATATAGCCTTTTATTTAATTAACTATCTATTTAAAATAAATTAAAAAGTATAAAAACTTTTTATTTTAGTTTTATTTAATTTTTATTAAAATATTTATTATTTATTATTTTAATATAAATCTTTATAAAGTAAGTCTAAGTATTTAATAAACTTCTCTACTAAGAGTTTATATAATATATACTATAAAGCTATTTATTTTTAAATTAATATTTTTAATTAGTTTTAAATATATTTAACTATATCTATATTATTCTATTTGTATATATTTATATAGTATAGCCTCCTTTTAAAATTCTTTTACTATACTTTATATAGATCTAGATTACTATTAAATAGCTTTCTATTTAAAGCCTTTATTATAGAAATAATTATAATTTCTATTAAGCCTAGGGTTTTATAGAGTATATAGCTACTCTAGATTATTATTTGTATTACTATTTCTTATATTAATACTATATTACTTTTTATATTAAATATAGATATTATAGGGTTAGATATAGATATAATAAAATTAATTAAAGATGCTATAGAGTTCTAAGCTAGTAATATTATATCTATTTAATCTATAATTACTACTTAGAGTATTCCTAATTAAATCTTTATAGCCTATAGCTACTATTATATAGCTTTTATTTTTATTTTCTTTATATATATAAGCTTATTCTATTATATAATTATTTAATTTAATATCTTAATATAACTTTATTATTACTATAGCTATTATTATAATAAGGAAAAGAGTATATAGTATAGAGTATAAATAGTAAAGAATAAATAAATAGTAAAGATAGTGCCTAGTGCCCTAGTAACTAATATAGTTATAAATAGTAAAGAAGAAGAATAATAAGGCTATTATTAGGCTGTCTATATAGGGTAGCTAACTAGCTAAGTAGCCAAGCTATAGATAGCTATAATATTATAAGCTATATATATATAGGTATATAATACAATAGGATATTAAGATATATAGAAGGTTATAATAGGGTAGTGCCTGGCTAGAAAGCTTTAGTTAACTTATTAAATAAAGTTATACTATAGAAGCCTTACTATAACTATAACTATAACTATACCTAGATAAAGAATGCCACTAGTAATAAAAATAGAAAGCTTTAATAATACTAGAAAAGCCTATAATATTGCTCTAGGCTGCTAATAGAGAAAAGCTTATTCTACTTCTAGTCTATAGCTATATAAAGCCCTTAAGCCCCTAGCTTAAAAAAGAAAAATTCCTTATCTATATTACTTAAATCTATTATATCTATTAATATAAAATTAAATAATAATAATAATAGTAATAATATAGCTACTTTAGTAGCTATAATAGCCCTAGCTACTACCCCTATCTATATCTCTAATAATATTATTATTAAGATAAGTTTTTTTAAGTAGTCTAATAGTACTATTATTAATAGTAATAGAATAACTTTTATATATTCCTAATATATAGTAATTTTAATAAGAAATTATATTTAAAGTCTAAAAAAAAAGTAAAGAAAGGGATAAAAAGCTAGAAAGAAAGCTAGAAATAGAGTTAGAATATATTAAGGGTAATAGTAAATACTAACTATAGAGCTCTAGTATAATTAGCTTGGCTTTTTAGTTAGGGTTTTTAGTTGGTTTTTTAGATTAGTTTTTAAATTAATTACTTTTATTACTTTTTTACTAAATTATATATATAATACCCCTATAATATAATATTATAAAGAGCTATTTAAGAAGAGTTAGATAAATGATATATAATAGATAAGTAATGTATTAGAAGCTATAGTTATATATAGAAGTATATAATGCATTAGAAGCCATAGTTATATATAGAAGGCTATAAAGGAATGCATACTATAAAGAAGCATATAACATAAAGGAGCTATAGGGGAAGCTAGGCATATATAATATAGGGAACCTTTTTAGTTAGCAACGGTATATAGGAATGGGTCTAGGGTAAGCTAGAAAAAGTCATTCTATTACTATTAGTAATACTATTATTAAAGGACTGCTTAAAAGAACTTACCTTAATAATAATATTATTAGAAATATAAATAGAAGTAATAACTAGGGCTATTATAGCTACTAGAGTAACTATATTATTACTATTATTATTATTATTATTTAATTCTATATTAATAGATATAATAGGTTTAAGTAATATAGATAAGGAACTTTTCTCTTTTAAACTAGGGACTTAAGGGCTTTATATAGCTATAGATAAAGTAAATTAAGCTTTTCTCTATTAGTAGCCTAAAGTAATAGCTTTTTTAGTATTATTAATTAAAGCTTTCTATTAGTATTATAATACTTTCTATTTAGATATAGATTATAATAAGGCTTTTATAATATAACTTTATTTAATAAGTTAATTAAAGCTTTCTAGCTAGGTACTATTAGTTAGAGCCTTTTATTTAGTCTAATATATATATCTATTATTTTAGCTAGCTTAATATCCCATTATATTATATACCTATATATAGTTAAGCTTAATATAGCTTATAATAGTACTTATAGCTATCTATAGCTTAGTTACTTAGCTAGTTAGCTACTTTATATATAAGGGCAGCCTAATAATAGCCTTATTATTCTTTTTCTTTACTATTTATAACTATATTAGTTACTAAAGTACTAAATACTATCTTTACTCTACTATTTATTTACTCTTTACTATTTATACTCTATACTATATTCTTTTCTACTGTTTATAACTATATTAGTTACTAAAGCACTAAGTACTATCTTTACTATTTATTTACTCTCTACTATTTATACCCTATACTATATACTCTTTTCCTTATTATACTCTATACTATATACTCTTTTCCTTATACTAAATCTAAATAAAGCTTATATTTAGACTTTAGCTAATCTTAATATAAGAAGTTATAGTTGCTTATAGCTTAGCTACTTAACTAGTTAGTTACTCTATATACCTAATAACAGCCTTATTATTATTTCTCTTTATTATTTATAACTATATTAATTACTAGAGTATTAAATATTATCTCTACTATTTATTTACTTTTTACTATTTATACTATATATTATATACTCTTTTCCTTATTATACTCTTTTTTTATTATAAAGAATTATTTTTCTCTTTTAAGCTAGAGGCTTAAGTGCTTTATATAGCTATAGACTATAAAATAAGCTTTTTAATAGCTCTATTAGTAGTTTAAAGTAATATTATAGGCTTTTCTAGGTTAGTTAAAGCTTTCTATTAGTATTATAATCTTATAGTTATAGTTAGTAGTACTTTTTATTTAAATATAGATTATAATAAGGCTTCTATAATATTAATAACCTTATTTAATAAGTTAACTAAAGCTTTCTAGCTAGATACTATTAGGTTAGTATAATAAAGAAAAGAGTATATAGTATAGAGTATAAATAGTAAGGAATAAATAAATAGTAAAGATAGTATCTAGTGCTCTAGTAACTAATATAGTTATAAATAGTAAAGAAGAAGAAGAATAAGACTATTATTAGACTGCCTTTATATATAGAATATCTATATATAACCTTTATATAGGTTTTTTTCTAAATATTCTTTTAGAATATTACTTTCTTTATTATTAAAGTTATAGATAGAGTAAAATCTTAGTTATATTCTATCTTTTAAATATATAATATAGTTATATATATGGCTTATAACGTTATAGCCACCTATAGCTCAGCCACTTAGCCAGTTAGCTACCCTATATAGGCAGCCTAATAATAGCCTTATTATTATTCTTCTTTACTATTTATAACTATATTAGTTACTAGAGTATTAAATACTATCTCTACTATTTATTTACTCTCTATTACTTATACTCTATACTATATACTCTTTTCCTTATTATAGTTTTCTATTAATATAATATTAAAAATAATATTTTATCTCTATTCTATTATAAAGATTTTAAATTAATTAATCTTTTATTTTATATAGTCTCTATTATATAGCGCTCTCTATATAGGTATAGGTCATGGTTATAGTTATAATAAGGCTTTTATAGTATTAGCAATCTTATTTAATAAGTTAACTAAAGCTTTCTAGCCAGGCACTAATCCTGCCCTAATTCTCTATATATATATGTCTTAATATTCTATTATATTATATACCTGTATATATATGGCTTGTAATAAAGTCATAGCTATCTATAGCTTAGCCACTTGGCCACTTAGCCAGTTAGCTGCCCTATATATAAGGGTAGCCTAATAATAGCCTTATTATTATTTCTTTTTACTATTTATAACTATATTAGTTACTAGAGCACTAAATACTATCTTTACTATTTATTTACTCTTTACTATTTATACTCTATATTATATACTCTTTTTTTTATTATACTTACTTTTCTTTAAAAAGCTATAATATTTATATAAATACCTTAATAAATATCTATAATAAAGAAAAGAGTATATAGTATAGGGTATAAATAGTAAAGAATAAATAAATAGTAGAGATAGTATTTAGTACTCTAGTAATTAATATAGTTATAAATAGTAGAGAGAAATAATAATAAGGCTATTATTAGGCATATAGGGTAGCCAACTGGCTAAACAGCTAAGTGGCCAAGCTATAGGTAGCTATAACATTACAAGCTACACTAAGCTTATATATAGGTATATAATATAATGGAATATCAAGATATATAGAGGGTTAGGGTGGGGTTAGACTAGATAGAAGGCTCTAACTGACTGCAATTACAAAAGGTTGCCAGTGCCTGGCTAGAAAGCTTTAGTTAACTCATTAAATAAGGTTACTAATGCTATAGAAGCCTTGCTATAACTATAACTATAACCTATGCCTAGATAGAGAGCGTTACAATACTAATAGAAAGCTTTAATAATACTAGAAAAGCCTATAATATTACTTTAGACTACTAATAGAGAAAAGCTTGTTTTGCTTCCAGTCTATAGCTATATAAAGCCCTTAAGCCCCTAGCTTAAGAGAGAAGAATTCCTTATCTATATTACTTAAACCTATTATATCTATTATTATAGAATCAAATAGCAATATAAATATAACAGAGGGGTTAAATTCCCCTACTATATAAGTAGCTATAGTAGCCCTAGCTACTATTTCTATTTATATCCCTAATAATATTATTATTAAGGTAAGTCCTTTTAAGCAGTCTAATAGTAATATTACTAATAGTCTAGAAATAGAATAACTTTTGTATATTTCTAATATATAGTAATTTTAATAAGGAATTATATTTAAAGCCTAAAAAAAGAAATAAAGAAAGAGATAAAAAGCTAAAAAAAAAGCTAAAAATAGAGTTAGAATATATTAAGAGTAATAGTAAATACTAGCTATAGGGCTGGCTTACTTTAGAAGCCTTAATAGAATTAACTTGGTTTTTTAGTTAGGGTTTTTAATTAGTTTTTTAAATTAGTTTTTAAATTAATTGCTCTTACTGTCTTTAAATTATATATCTAATGCCTCTATAATATAATATTATAGAGAGAATAGACTATAATAGCCAAAGCGCTTAGAGAGTTAGTCTATATACACTAGTTCAAGCAATATATTGGAAGCCATAGTCATGTGCAGAAGCTACTATGCAATGTGTCAAAAGCCATAGTTATATATAGAAGGCTATAAAGGAAGCTATAAAGAAGCTATGGCTGTATAAGAAGGCTAACATATAATATAAAGGAGCCATAGGGAAAGCTAGGCATATATAATGCAGGGAACCTACTTTATTAGTAATAGTATATAGGAATAGATCTAGGGTAAGCTAGAAAAGACAGTAAAAAAAAACAGTACAAGCCTTTTAAACCTTATGCTCAGGAGGGATAAATATCTATAGAAGGGATTTATATATCTATTTAAAAGCCTAATAGAAGTATTTATCCTTTTTATACCTAAGAAGAATAGAGAACTTTAGCTTTATATAGACTACTAAAAACTTAATAGAATTATAGAAAAAAACTAATACCCTTTCCCCCTTATATTAGAGATTTTAGACTAGATCTAAGGATATAAGTAATTTACTAAGATTAATATTAAGGATACCTACTATTATATTTAGATTTAAGAAAGGAATAAGTAAAAAACAGCCTTTTATACCTACTATAATTATTTTAAATACCTAGTTATACCCTTTAGCCTTACTAATATACCTACTACCTTTTAGTTATATATCTACTAGATACTATATAGGCTTCTTAATATAGTCTATATTATCTATTTAAATAATATTTTTATTTTCTTAAAGAATAGAAATACCTATATATATTATATTTAGTAGGTATTTAAAAGACTTTAATAAATAGAGCTATTTATAAAACTATTTAAGTATACCTTCTATTAATATAAGGTTAAGTTTCTAGAGTTTATTCTATCTAATAAAGATATAGCTATAGACCTTACTAAAATTACTACTATTAGAAACTAGTAATAATCTTATTTCTACTATAAAATCTAAATATTCCTTAGGTTCTATAACTTCTATTAATAGTTTATATAGGGTTATATTAATATTACTATACTACTATATAGCTTACTAAAAGGAAATAAAAATAAAAGAAAACCTAGTATAATAATCCTAAATTATAAAAAAGAATAAACCTTTAAAGACCTTATTTAAGCATTTTAATAAATACTCTTTCTTTATTACTTTAACCTAAGATAAGTAATAAGGATAAAGACTAATATATTAAAAAGAGCTATAGCTAGAATCCTATTATAACCTAATAAAAAAAATAAACACTACTCTATTATATTCTAGTTCTAAAAGTTTAAAAGCCTAAAGCTAAACTATAATATACTAGACTAAAAGCTTATAGCTATTATAGAATCCTTTAAGTATTAATATTACTATCTTAAAGAAATAGTATAGCCTATTAAAGTATTTATTAATTATTAAAATCTATAATAGTTTATAAATTAGCTCTAGCTTAATAAATGGTAAGTCCCTCCTGAGCATGAGGTTTAAAAGGCTTACACTGTTTTTTTTTTACTGTCTTTTCTAGCTTACCCTGGACCCATTTTTACATACCGTTGCTGACTAAGCAGGTTCCCTGCATCATGTGCTTTCCCTATGGCTCCTTTACATTATATGCTTCTTTATAGCTTCCTTTGCAGCCTTCTGCATATAACTATAGCTTCTAATATATTGTATACTCTTAGCTTCCATATATAACTATAGCTTCTAATATATTGCTTGTCTATTCTCTCCATAATAGTATTAGCATTTAATTAAATATTATATTATAGAGGCATTAAATATATAATTTAAAGATAGTAAAAGTAATTAATTTAATAACTAAACTAAAAAACCAACTAAAAACTTATACTAAAAAACCAAGCTAATAACTCTAACTATCTCTCTATTTTCCCTTTATTAGCTTAATTTTACTACTAAGAGACTTATTATTAGTAAGTTAGACTTTCTTACTTTTTCTATCCTATTACTTTTTATATAGCTCTAGGGCTCTAAAAGAAAGAGAGTAATAGAAGTTATTCTATTATATTCTAAACTATTAGTAATACTATTATTAGATTCTTTAGAATAACTTACCTTATAAATAACTTTACTAATATTAGTAATAGTAGTAGCTAAGGCTGCTATAGCTATTAAAGTAGCTATATTATTATAGATATAGATATTATTTATTTATATTTTAACTATAAGATACAAGTAGGTAGTGGGATATAAATAATGAATTTATCTTTCTTAAGCTAGGGGCTTAAGGGCTTTATATAACTATAGGCTAGAAATAGAATAAGCTTTTTAGCAGCTCTATTAGCAGTCTAGAGTAATATTATAGGCTTTTCTAGTGTTATTAGTTGAAGCTTTCTATTTATATTGCTAGTGGCATTCTCTATCTAGGTATAGTTATAGTTATAGTAAGGCTTCTATAGTATAACCTTATTTAATAAGTTAACTAAGGCTTTTTAGCCAGGCACTAATCCCACCCTAACCCTCTCTTAACATTCTATTATATTATATGCCTATATATAGTTAAGCTTAGTATAGCTTATAATAAAGTTACAGCCACCTATAGCTTAGCCACTTAGCCATTTAGCCACTTAGCCAGTTAGCTACCCTATATAAATAGCCTAATAATAGCCTTATTATTATTCTTCTCTATTATTTATAACTATATTAGTTACTAGAGCACTAGATACTATCTCTACTATTTATTTACTTTTTATTACTTATACCTTATATTATATACTCTTTTTCTTATTATTATAAAAAATAAGTATAATAATATATATTCTTAATGCCCTATAATTTTATTATTAAATATAGAGTAAGAAAGAGTAACTCTACTAATAGACTATTAAAAAGGCTAGACTATAAAGAGAGAGAAAAAGTACTACTAAACCTACTTCTAGAGCTAAAACTTAAGATTAAAATAGTCTAAAAGGCCTAGATATAAACTATTATATAAAACCCTACTAAAAGAAATAATTTAAAATAGCTTAATAGCCTACTATTATAAAAAGAAAGATACTCTAAGTAAGACTATATATAGAAAGAAAGATACTTTAAAAAATATTAATAATAAAAAGGAGAATACTCTATATATAAACTATAAGAAAAAAGTATATTATAATAAGAAAAAGAGTATATAATATAGAGTATAAGTAGTAAAAAGTAAATAAATAGTAGAGATAGTGCTTAGTACTCTAGTAACTAATATAATTATAAATAATAAAGAAGAATAATAATAAGGCTATTATTAAGTATATAGGGTAGCTAACTAGCCAAGTGGCTAAGTAGCTAAGTAGCTAAGCTATAGGTAGCTATAAGCATTATTATAAGCTATACTAAGCTTATATATAGGTATATAATATAATGGGATATTAAGATATACAGAGGGTTAGGGCAGGATTAGACTAAATAAAAGGCTTAGTACCCAGCTAGGAAGCTTTAGTTAACTCATTAAATAAGGTTATACTATAGAAGCCTTACTATAACTATAACTATATCTAGATAGAGAATGCTATAATATAAATAGAAAGCTTTAATAATACTAGAAAAGCCTATAACTATAACTATATAAGGTTACTATTGCTTTAGACTACTAATAGAGCTATTAAAAAGCTTATTTAGCCTATAGCTATATAAAGCCCTTAAGCCCCTAGCTTAAAAAAGATAAATTCATTATTTATATCCTACTACCTACTTATGCCTTATAGCTAATTAAGATTAAAATATAAGTAAATAATACCTATATCTATAATAATATAGCTATATTAAAGGGGTTAAATCCCTCTGCTAAAACTACTCTAGTAGCTATAGTAATTTTAGCTACTACTATTACTAATATTAATAAAGTTATTTATAAAGTAAGTTACTCTAAGATATCTAATAATAGTATTACTAATAGTCTAGAAATAGAATAACTTTTACTATTTTTCTTTCTTTAGAGCTCTAGAGCTATATAAAAAGTAATAGAATAAAAAGAGTAAGAAGGCCTAACTTACTAATAATAAGCCTCTTAGTAGTAAAATCAAGCTAATAAGAGGGAGATAGAGAGCCTTAGCTTGGTTTTTTAGTATAAGTTTTTAATTAGTTTTTTAGTTTGGTTATTAAATTGATTACTTTTGCTACTGAATTGTATGCCTAATGCCCCTATAATGTGAAATAGACTGTGGTAGCTAAAGTGTAAGCAATGTATTAGAAGCTATAGTTGTATGTAGAAGTGTGCGATGCATTGGAAGCTGTAGTTATGTGTAGAAGCTATGCGGCTGTAAAGAAGTATGTAATGTAATGGAGCTATAGGGGAAGCTAGGCGCTAGTCTTAGATAAGGTTATTAGCCAAAGCATTAAGGAAGTACTGGATATATATACTATATAATACAGGGAACCTACTTAGTTAGCAATAGTATATAGAAATAGGTCCAGGGTAAGCCAGAAAAGATAGTAAAAAAAAAAAACAGTACAAGCCTTTTAAACATTATGCTTAGGAGGGAAAAAGTATACTATACTAATTATAATAAGTAATTAAAGTAATTCTATACTAATAGATTATCTAAGGTATAACTATAAATAAGGGTCTAATAGATTTAGTATAGATAGTATAAAAAAAAGACTTAGTAATATAGAAAGTCTATACTAAAATAAAATCTAAAAAGCTAGAAAAAAGATCCCTTTACTAAATAATTAGCTAGTTAGATCTAGTTATATATAAAGATTATATCTATATACCTAAAGACCTAATTATTTAATAAAAGATACTAGAGCTATACTATAATAATCTACTTACTAAATACTTTAGTATTAATAGAATAATAGAGTTTATTTAATAATAGCTTTACTAAAAGAGTATTTATAAGAAAGTCCTAGACTAAATAATAATCTATATAGTCTATTAAGGAGTTATAGCCTAATAATACTCTATATATAATATATTAGAATCTCTATCTATTTTAAAAGAACCCTAGTATAAGCTTTTAATAGACTTTATTATAGGGCTATTAATAGTAGATTAAAATAGATAGAAAGTTAATATAATTTTAATAATAGTAAACTACTATATTAAATACTTACTCTTTATCTCTATATCCTTCTATCTAGATATAGTAAAGCTTATAGAAGTATTTTACTATTATATAGAACTATAGTTTAGCTTACCTAATAGGATAGTTTTAAATAGGGGCTCTATATTTACTAATACCTTTTAGTTAGAACTATACTACTAAACCTAGATTAAAAGAAGATTATTAATAGTATTCTATTTATAGATTAATAGCTAGATAGAATAAATAAACTAAACTCTAGAATATTACCTATATTACTTTATTAATTAATAGTAAAATAACTAGGCCTAGATCTTATAAATAGTAGAGTTTATTTATAATAATATAGTAAATATATTAATATTAATATTAATAAACTAAGCCCTAATAGAATATAACCTAATGCTATAGTATTAAAAAAAACTAGACTCTAAGAGATAAATAGTACTAAAGGTAATTAATAGACTAAACTAATTAAAGAAGGTTAGATAATAACTTAAGAAATACTAGAGTAGTATAACTAAGAGAGTAGTAAGAAACTATAATAATAAGTATATTCTACTTATACTATATAGAAAAGACTAGATTAGCCTTAGTATCTAGAACCTCTAGCTAAAGAAAAAGAAAAAGAAACTAATATCTTAGTTTATTAGCTCCCTTAAGATCCTTAAGGTAATTAATATATAAGCCTACTGCCTTACTCTCTTTAAAAAGTATAGCTAAATCTATAATATCTTTTATATTAGCTTACTAAAGCTATAAAAGGTAAGAAAAAGGACTCTAGAATAAAACTAATAAATATTACTATTAGACCTAAAAGAAGACTCTAATAAATAAAAGGTAGAGAATATCTAAGATAAGAATATAATTAATAGTAAACTATACTATCTAATAAAATAAAAAGATTACTTAATAAAGTTTAATTAGTAAATTAAGGCTATTAATATCTATATATCTAGTATAATTAAGAGCTATAAAAAGAAATAGACTAAAAATAAATAATAAAAGACTATTATTAAGGATTAATAAAGAGCTAGAGATAATATCTTTTATTTATAAAACCCTAATTTAAGATCCTATAGAGAAAGGAATTTTTAAATCTATAACTAGAGATAGATATATTAGCCTCTAGAGGCTTATATAACTTTTAAGAGCCACCTATGGCTCGGCCACTCAGCCACTCGGCCAGTCGGCTACTCTATATAGGCAGCCTAATAATGGCCTTATTATTATTTCTCTCTACTATTTATAACTATATTGGTTACTAGGGCATTAGATACTATCTCTACTGTTTATTTACTCTTTACTATTTATACTCTATATTATATACTCTTTTCCTTATTATAACTTTTAAGAAATAATATAGACTATATTAGTAATTTAAAAATTATTATTTTATTAAGGCTTTTTATAGTATAGAGATCTCTTAAAGAAAAGATAAAGATTATCTAGAGATATTAAATAATTAAGGTTAAGAATATTAAAAAGTATATAATAAAAGAAATATTTTAAATACTATTAAAATGCTAGCTATATATAAGGCTCTATAAAGAAAAAAATTTTAATAAAATAATAGTACCTATAGACTATTATAATATTATATTAATAGTAATAAAGTTATATAACTAGATATTTAATCTAATAAAATATAGCTCTCTAAGTCTAAATCCCTAAACTACTAAAAGTAAATAAAATCTATCTATTAAATAAAAAAAATATTATTAAAATATTATAAAAACTATTCCTTAAAGTCCTTAAGGATAAGAAGATTCTATAATCCCTAGAGTTATATAACTTAGTATTAAACCTAGATAATATAGTTAGGAAAGGCCTAGATTAAAATAGTCTATATAAGAGAGTAAATATAATATAGTGTTTATTCCTAGGCAATATAAACTATTTTATTTAAATTCTTACTATAAGTAACTAACTATTTCTAATAGACCTAGTTAAAGATAGATATAAAGTAAGTAAAATAAAGATTTATTATTACTATAGTAAGATATTTATACTCTAGATACTAGTAATATATACTCTAGGCCTTTGATAAAAGAGTTAGCTATAAAAAAAACTATAATATAAAAGGAAAATATTTACTAAAGTATTCTTTTTTATATTAATAAGGTAATATTACTATTTATAGATAGTATTAAAAATATTAAAAGCCTAACTAAGATTAAAAATACCTTAGATAAAGATAAAATAAAAAGAGAATAAAAGTAAGAAAGGGCTAGAGCCTTTACTCTCTAAAATAAGAGTAATATATAGACTAAGCTAAATATAGAATATCTAGTACTAATAGATAAAGATAGTAAGATTAATAGCTAGACTAATATAGAACTAATAAGGAATTAGTAAATTAATATAATATTAAAGGTAATTAAAGAATAACTTACTATCTTATAGAGATTATAGTACTTAATATACTATATATAAAGGGAGAATACCTTATTAGAATCCTTACCAAAGCAATAGTTAATTATTAGAATTAGAATATTAGACTAGTAAAGCTTCTCTATAGTAGAAAAGAGATATATATTTAAAAAGAACTAGTATAGAAAAGAGAGTATTAAAAAGCTAAGCTAGAAAGTACTTAAGGTATAACTACTAGTATAAAAATACTTTATTATTAATTAGCTAAGAAAGTAATTATAATATACTAGTAATATTCTAGCTAAATAGCTATTAAAAGACCCTTAGACTAGAGAAATACCCTAAGGTAGGGAAAGAGTATTAGATTCTATTATAAAGAAGGAGTATAATATAGATAAGAAGGTATATTTATATAGTAATAAAAGATTAAAGAAAAGAGAAAAGAAATTTTAGATATAAATACAGTAAAATAATAGTATTATAAAGATAGAGTAATATAGATATAGAGTATTTATCTAGTAATTTATAGAAAATTCTTAGAAAACTTTTATATAGAGTATACTACTATAATAAATAATAAATATACTATACTCTATTTCTATTAATAATATATATATTATACTATTAAAATACTAGTATAATACTATATTAATACTATTAATATCTAAGATTAATATATAACTTAATTATAAGTACTAGAATAATATCTTTAAAAAAAGAGAATAGTTATTATAGAGATAGGGCTCTAGGCCCTATCTATTATATAACTATAGTATAGCTACTATATAATCTAATATAATATCTTTAAAAAAGAGAATAGTTATTATAGAGATAGGGCTCTAGGCCCTATCTATTATATAACTATAGTATAGCTACTATATAATCTAATTAAAGGGGCTCTAGCCTCCCTTTAGACTAAAGCCTTAAGCTTTAGTCTCTATATTAAGGGAATAGCTAGCTAATATACTCTATGCTACTATCTAACTTTAGTGTCCTGTAATATTAATAGCCTAAAGTAATAGCTTTTCTAGCTTAAAGCTTTCTATTAGTATTATAACCTTATAGTTATAGCTAGTAATGCTCTCTATCTAGGTATAGATTATAATAAGGCTTCTATAGTATAATTTTATTTAGTTAGTTAGTATTTATTTAATAAGTTAACTAAAGCTTTCTAGCTAAATACTATTAAAACCTTTTATTTAGTCTAATTCTACTCTAAGCCTCTTTTAATATTCTATTATATTATATACCTATATATAAGCTTAATATAGCTTATAATATTATAGCTACCTATAGCTTAGCTATTCAGTTAGTTAGCTATTCTATATATAAAGGTAGTTTAATAATAGCCTTATTATTATTTCTCTTTACTATTTATAACTATATTAGTTACTAGGGTACTAAATACTATCTTTATAATTTATTTACTTTTTATTACTTATACTCTATATTATAACAATAGCCTTATTATTATTTCTCTCTACTATTTATAACTATATTAGTTACTAAGGCACTAGGCACTACCTTTACTATTTATTTACTCTCTACTGCTTATACTCTATACTATATACTCTTTTCCTTATTATACTCTATATTATATTATTTAATACTATTCTTTAGTTCTATAGGTAGTAAGGCTACTATTATTTATATATACTATTATTCTTTTTCTATACTAGATATACCTACTATATTATACTCTATTTATATATTCTTTTCCTTATTATAAAGTACTAAATACTATCTTGATTATTTATTTACTCTTTACTATTTATACTCTATATTATATACTCTTTTTCTTATTATATAGTTTCTTTTTATAGCTAATTATTCTATTTTTAAATATTTAGTGTCTAGTTATTTTATTATTACTTTTAGATATTTCTATAATTTTATCTTTTTAATAGGAAAAGATAGTTAAGAACCCCCAGTAGCTAAGAATAGGGGGTCTTGACTTATAATAATATTTACCTTCTAGGGGCCAATCTACTACTCTTTTAAGTCCTCCAATTCCAATTGGTGGGGAGATTCTCCCGTTCTCTACTTCAGCCAGTGTCTATTTAAATAGCCTAATACCATGCTCCCATTACAGGCTGTTTAACAGTGCATATCATGGCGCATTATAAAAGCTCAAAATGCATTGCTCAAGACGGTTGGATCAGTGGTACGCCGCAAGAAGTGTGCCGGGCTGACAAGCGAATCACACCAAAGGATGAAACATTACGGTAACTTTGTGACGGCGGTCACTGTGAGCATTGCATCACTCTTGCCAGGCTTTGCCCTTGCCAGCAACCGGGTGTCTCAGGTTCCTGGAAATGACTGGGTTACACTCTGGGGCGCCATGCCCCAATTGACAGAGCCAGCCAATCTTCCACCACCTCCCTTTGTAGGCAGTCATACACCAGTAGGAGGGCACCAAGCGAGATACTAATAATGTGCAGAACAGAACTGGTCGAGTCTTTGACAATTCCAGTATCCGCCAGACTGTCAAGGTGTCCCTAGACGCTGATGTCATTCGTCTCCAACTCACCAATGCATTCGGGGGCTCAGACCTTCCCATCACTGCTGTCACAGTGGCATTGCCATCCGAGCAAGTTGCTGGGATCAGTGGTATTCAGCAAGACACATTGCAGACACTGACCTTTTCCGGAACCGAATCATTCATTATTCCCAATGGGGCAGTTGTTGTCTCTGACCCTGTCGAGTTCTCCGTTGCCGCCCAGTCCATTCTGTCCATTAGCATCTATCTCCAGAATGGACAGGCGACGAACTATATCACGTCTCATCCTGGAAGCCGCACCACATCACACTTTGTCTCGGGTAACCATATAAACGATGAAGACTTTGAGGGCGGAGCTTCGGCGGATCACTGGTACTTCATTGACTCCATTGAGGGCCAACTTAGCGAAGGTTCTACAATTGCCTTTGTTGGAGACTCAATCACAGACGGTCGCGGCTCTACTACCAACGGCAACGATCGCTGGCCCGACCAGCTGCTGAGTCGTATGCAAGAGTCGGGGAGGTTGAATAAAACAGCCATTCTCAATGTAGCGGCCGGTGGAAACCGCATTCTGGCAGATGGGCTTGGTCCCAATGCACTTGGCCGAATCGACCGAGATGTGATCTCCCACTCAGGGGTCGAATATGCCATCATTTTCGAAGGCATCAATGATATCGGCACAGGCCCTACTGATGCGACGACCCAGAGGCGAATCGGCGAGAGAGTCATCCAGGCCTATGATCAGATGATTCATCGCCTGCACAGGCGTGGTATCACGGTATATGGAGCGACACTGACGCCTGCTGGAGGATCTGACAATGGATACGGGCATCCCAATCGCGAGGTGACCAGGCAAACTTTGAATACCTGGATCAGAGAAAATGGAAAGTTCGATGCCGTCATTGACTTCGATGCCGCGACTAGGGATCCGCAACAGCCAACACGCCTCCTACCTAGATACGACACTGGCGACCATCTGCACCTGAACCCAGCTGGCTTTGCGGCAATGGCTGCGGCCGTCGATCTGGAACTCTTCCAGCAGTCTGCCTGCAAGCGCTTTGCGAGGCTGTGACGGTGCTATGGGTGAAGAGAAATGTCAGCTTTCGAAATAATGCTCTCATTTGCACTGGCCAGGGGGGTTTGTTTGGACTTCTTCGAGGCATAGATACGTATAGGGGGGAAAAGCGTGCCAGGAGCATCGACCAATACAACTGGCGACTGCCGTATTGTTAGAGAGAGAAAAGACAATAGACTTCTTTGCCTCTGGGACATGGCCATGACGCTGCTGTCCTCGAGGCTTCCAAGACAGGACAAGCGTCACTATTCGCTGATTTTAGCTTGAGCGAGGCACGTCACGCTGGAGATTTCTCATGATCTGGGCTAGGTTCGCCTCACATTCGACATTCGCATTTGCAGATGATGCTCAATGCTTCTGTGTTTTATGCAACGCAATTCCACTATTGACGGGTTATATTTAATTACATTACGCCCAGAGTCTACATGTACCATCAGCTCCAGCACTCAAGCACCAGGGGTGTCGTGGATGCCAATCAATGTCCATGACACCGAGCTTGTTCACCACCTGATGCCCCTTGAGCATCTTCACAGGCACGATGGTCGCGTTCTCCATCAAATCGTTCACGACCTTTCCGTGGAAGATCTGCAGCGTTCCGTCGTCGCTGGCATCTGCGAACAGGGGAAGACCTCGGTGGTACTTAACGGCTCTGATGGCCTGAGCATGGAACCTCATGGTTTTGTATGGCCGCGTTGATAGGTCGAGATCGTGCCAGAGCAGGCGACGATCGTATGATCCCACGATCAAATTATCTCCACCAGGGTGAATGTCGAAACTAGAAATCCAGCGGGCGCCTGGCTGGACAACCTTCACAAGCTCCTGCCTCTGAAGATCATAACAGCGAATCATGCGCTGAGTCGCGACGAAGAACAGGGGCCTCGACGGGTGGAAATGGGCAGTCTGTGCAAGGCCTGGAAGTCGGCGGAAAGGCACCTGGCTGAGGTGCTTAGATAGCGTATGAATAATGACCGAACTCCTCTGTCCGGTCGGCGAAACCGTGCACAAAAAGTCACCTCGCCTGTGCCAGTTGATGGCCTTGATCACTGTCCTGACTGTAGCCTTTAGCAGCACGCCTAGATCTTCCAGCTTCGCGCCAGGTCGGAGCCATTTTGCCGGCGGGTCCTTCTTAACACCGTCCGCAGTGGTCGAGTTTGTAGTGCTGGTTGCATATCCGAAGCCGGCATCGAGTACGTCTCGGCTTGCCTTAGCAACCGCGTCGCTAACAAGCGATGGGGAAATGAAGAAGAGGTCCTCTCCAGCAGCGGCGGCGAGGACAAAAGTGTCCTTTGTCGGGCGCCATCTGACAACGTTTACAGGCTCGTCAAGGGACAGCTTAGCTCGCCACTCCTCGTGACCGTTCAGGGACCAGATGCGAACCGTGCCGTCGTCACCGCCAGAAGCAATCCATTCGCCATCGGGGCTGAAGCTGACAGTTCGTACACGGCCCTCGTGGCCCCTGAATATGGTCTGGCAAAGCGTCGGGAAAGGCTTCAGATCCTCGGGCCTCGGCAGCTTGGGGAGCAGCGAGTTTGGATCAATATTGAGTCGATTCTTGCGGACTCTAGGGGCCAGGTACAGGTCTAGGCATCTCTCAAACCTCTCCTTGACGAATTCGCCGTAGGCTGGCACCTTGCGCAGCGAGTCGAAGTGCATGGGAAGATACTCTTTCTCTCGGTCTTCGGGATCCATCTTCTCCCACTCTTCCTTTTCGGTGGCACTTGGAAGGTACTCCGGAGGAGGATTATAGCTGAGATCATATCCTGGCGGTGCGAGCTTGGGAGCCGGAATGTTCATGATGTGCTTGTCCTGGGGCTCTTCGTTGGCCCATATATCGTAGTGCTTGTCTTCTTCGTCATCTGCCTCTCGCTCCTTGTCCTCTGGAGGACGGTATGGCAAGATCTTGCCCTCCCGAATCGCCCGAACCAACTTGGCCACGCGCTTGGCTTCATGCTTGGAAGGCACAAAACGTCGCTTTGGCTCTGGCGCTGCGCTGAGAGGCATCTTCTCCTCAATGCTCGTGAAGTAAGGGATCATCTCCTATGGTATGGGTTAGCAGTAGTCGCATGCGAAGGATGAGCTAGTGTGGCTTCTCACAGGGTATGGATCGTAGCCCTCTTCCGGAATTTCACCCATCTGGAGGCGACGCAGAAGCTCCAACTCATCTTGGCTCAGGTTGAGAGGGGCTCCAGTTTGAGGATCAGTCAGGCCTGTCCACCCCTTCGGCAATTCAATACTGTCGAGCAGCGAGTCCAAGGCTTCTCCAGTCGCAGGGCGCATGATCTTCTTTCCGTTGATATCGTAGCCAATATGCGGGTAAGAGTCGTAGAAGGACAGTGGTATGTTTCCAATTGTATTGGCCCCTTCCTGAGCATCGGAATCATCGCTGTCATAGACAGGATTCACCTCGTCATATTCATATCGTTCTCCGCCATTGGCGTCGCGAACAACCCTGTAATTGATCTTTTCGCCATCCTTTTCATCGTCGTCGTGCTCTTTGCCATTGGCGCTAGGCGAGGCGTTGAGGTCGTCGGTTTCGAGTCCTTCGAAATGGCTGTCTACATCGCTCTCGGAGTCTTCAGCTTCGTTCGCTTCGTCGTCTGAATTTTCATCCACAATATCGGAGTCATCATCACTCTGGGATAGGACGCCATCCAAAGAGACGCCGCCAAACTCATCGTCCGAGTGAGCAGCCTCGGAGACGGTTTTTCGTTTGCGAAGTGAGGACCGGGGAGCCATGGGGAAAATTGATGGCACAAAACCACAAACAGACAAGATCTATCCGTCTTGTTCAATTCTCCTGTCTCCGGTATCCTCTTGAGTCCTGCACTGGAACAAGCCTCCAAGTACAAAGGCGCAATGAAGATTTTTGGATCTCGGTCGATATGCTCACTCCCGCGACAACTCACATTGGCTGGCTGGGCCTTTTTTCTTTTTCTCTTTTTTTTTTCTGGGTCCGCCACTTTTCTGCCGCCTTGGCGCATGAGCGGTGAGGGCCATATACGTGGGGCAGACTGGAAAGTCTCCACCACCATACAAAGTACCAATAACGAACAACACCAACGTTCCTTGTCACTACTAATATTTGTATTACGAACTTGAACATTGTGGGAAAGCAATGGGGTTTTGGGAGTACTAACTACAGGGATAACTAAGCAAGACTAACGAAAAAGAAATCCGACTCAAACCCCTAACCCCTCGAGCTCATGGAAAAGAATAGTACAGTCTTGACCCAACCTGTCCGAATTCGCAAGCAATCATTCCGTCGTAAACGCGGTTCGGTTTCTCGGCATCCATATAAGATGCCTCCCCATCATTTTCGTAAGTTTCAGAGCTTAATCCGCGGTTACAGGCACTTAAAGCTCCTCTCGGAGTTCCTGAGCCTTGGCTTTGGCAGCGGCGTCAGCCTCGGCGGCCTTCTGTTTGGCGGCCTCACCACCCAGGTTAAGCTGTTGAGCGACCCAGTTCCAGCCTTCCTTTGCAGTCTCTCCGAGCTTAGCGAAGACAGTCTCACCGGGTGACGAAGTTCCGTACTTGAAGTACGTCGCCTGCTTGCGTGCCTGGGCCTTGAGCTCCTCCAGCTTGGAACCTTGAGGAACGGGAATGCCATAGCTATCGAGATATGCCTTGAGCTCTGTCTCAGACCATGAGTCGAAGAGCGTCTGTTTGGCACTCTCCGTTGCGGTCGCGATATAGTTCGTTGCCGAAGCATAGTTGTTACCGCCGGCACTGGATGCCGAGGAATACGCCGATTGCGCTGCCGATACGAGCTCGTCTCGCGTGGCATCCTTCTTCTGAGCTACTGACTTTGCCGCTGCATCTCCATGGCTCGCAAGGTAGCCCTTCAAGTTCTCATAACTGAAATCGTCAAAAGTCCATGCGCTCCAACCGGTCGCAGCCTTGTGTGAGTGCTTTCGCACGAGGGCTCGGAGTTGGTCTATGTTGGAAGCATGAGGAACAGGCACGCCACGAGCATCGAGATACGCCTTGAGACGACTCTCGGACCATGTGTTGATAGCTCGGTCAAAAGTGTCCTGAGCGGTCGTGGTTGCGCTGTCGGAAGCCTTTGCATACTGGTCTCCGACGTTGGATGTGGCGGCGCCGAATGCAGACGATGCGCTGGAGGCAACCGTGTCTCCAAGAATTTCAGCGCGGTGCTTTCGAACCAGGGCACGGAGTTCGTTGAGCTTTGTGCCCTGAGGGACGGGGATTGAGTTCTTGTCGCAGAACTCCTTGAGCTGGGATTCTCCCCAGGCATCAATGACCATGTCGGTAAGCTGTGAATAAGTAGCCTGGGCTTGGTTTTGTGCCCGAGAAGCCTCCTCTTGGGCCTTGAGAGAAGCCAGACGAGAGTTGCGACGGACTGCGGCAATCAACTTATCACGGGTAGATGGCTGGGGAGCCGGGAAGCCGTGAGTGTCAAGCCATTCCTTGAGCTCCGATTCAGTCCAGCTCTGATATAACCAGTCACCAGGGTAAGCTGCCGTTTCGCCCAGCTTCTTGGCTGCTGTCTCGTAGTTTGAACGAGCCTTTTGGAGGAGTGTGTCACGGGTACGAGGTTGAGGCACTATACCGTGGCTTTGGTTAGAGGGATCTTAAGTAGGGCTGAGAAGGAGCACTTACCAGGAATGTTGTGCTTGTCGCAGAAGGCCTTTAGCTGGCTCTCAGTCCAGGTGTCGAGGATCCAGTCCTTGACGCTGACCCAAGCAGAGTGGGCTTTCTCCTCGGATTCATACCAGTTGTCCTTGACCTGAGAAACCAGGTTGTCCTTGGCCTGTTCGGCGTTGGTTGAAGCCTCTTGGCCCTTGGCCTGAAGGAAGCTGCTCAGTTGTGCAGTGTCCCAGCTCTTGTACGGCTCTGCAACGTAGTCATTCCAGTTCTTTTCGACAAGAGCTTCGAGATCCTTGCGATCAGCAGGCGTGGGATACGGAACATTGTTGTCCGCAAGCCAACGCTCCAGCTCTGTCTCGTGCCATTTGTTGTACACTGCGTATTATTCTGAGTTAGCAGAGGCCAGCTCAAATCTGGATCAAGGAATACAAACCAGCTTTGCTTCCAGGAAACCAGCTGCTGGCTGTGACCCCAGTGATGGCTACGCTGGCGGTAAAGAGAAGTCCAAGGTGCTTCATCTTGCCGGGCGGCAAACGAGCTTGTGTATAGTCGATATTGTTGGCGTCAACGAGGATCGGGGTACAGTGAATACGACTTTGGTGGTCGATAGGTAGCTGAATTATTGCCCGTAAGTAAACGAGTCTTGGTTTGTAGAGAGGTGCACGAGGTGGAAAGAAAAGGGCAAGGGAATATGAGAGAGGTGAATCGGTGATGGAGTGAAATCCATCACGTCACCGTTCCGTAACACTTCTGGTCAATGCGTGTGCAGGCTGTTGCACGTACTTGCCAGGTACCTCGCAGCTGGCGGCAGTGAGGTACTCATCTTGTATCTTACAGTATGCCAGTACCCAATCCAATTCATGCAAAGTACCCATGGACCATTTGCTCCTGGCAAACCTTCATACGTGACAGCTGCGACTGGCAGGCACCTGTCAGTGATGTAATGTCGGGAAACAGTCTGTGGGTTCGGATCGGGGAAGTGGGGGATAAGCGGTACATGTACTCTAGGTCCTAGTAGCTTTTAATGTAACTGTCGGTATAGATATACTTCTTTTGAATGTACTGAGTTTTGCCTCCCACACCACGTGTATGCATCTGATCTACCTTTTCTCTTTCCATGACGTTGCAGTCTCTGGTCCATTGGAGTTCCTAGCCGTTAACCCCTGCTAAGTATTTGCCATAGACATATTAGAGTCCTTACCATAACTAACTCTGATTTAAGCTATATTGCCAATTGCTGCATGTGATCGAGATGTGTTTTCTTATAGAAGGTAGGTATTAGTACCATTGCCTAGTAGCTAGAGCCCGTCTAAGTGTTAATAAGGCCCTTTAGGACAGCACTGAGCAAAAGTAGTACAAGTTCTAGAGCCTACAGCCACTGATCAAGGAGACAAAAAGACAAATAAAGCTACTAACAGAAGGCAACAGGCAAAAGAGAAGGTCTCGGAGGGAGTCGAACCCTCGCTGGCGGAATCAGAATCCGCAGTCATGACCGTTAGACCACGAAACCCGACGTGTACTGACAAGAGTCGAGTTATTACTAATTATACAGTAAAGACTGAGGCGCCTAGGGCAGGATTATGCTAGTACAAGCGGAAACATTCAACAGCATAGACAATATAAGGGTCAGTTATGGCCTGCAAATGCTACGATGGCTATAACTCTGTCCAGAAAGGCGTTATCGTATCTTAGTATTACTATGCCGTATCACTGCTTGATATAACACACAAGGAATGTACTAAAAAAAAACATCATGATATCATACCTCCCCGCCTCCAAGAAGAAAACCATTTCAGGGTAGCTTCCACGCCAAACCCTAAACATGCAAATGTCCGTCTAGAGAAGTGCAAAAAGGTCTCGGAGGGAGTCGAACCCTCGCTGGCGGAATCAGAATCCGCAGTCATGACCGTTAGACCACGAAACCAGACAGTGGCGGCTTAGTCACCGTTGGCACGACGGCTTCATAGATTGCCATAGAAAGACTTGCAGCTGTTTCGGTTGGTAACCCAACTCCATCTTCCTAAGACCACCACATGTACAAAGCATCTTTCGGTTCACCTGTAACTATTGCTAATGGCAAGGCCTAATGTAGACATGCATTCATCTGCATGATCCATGGCTATCTTGCTCACAGACGGCCGACCTGACTTTTGTAGCAAGTAGAGAGCTGTTAGCCTGGAAGAATAGATCCCTTCAAGCTCCCTTCAGATCAACCAAATGTCGTCCAGGAGATAATCTGGGCACAAGGCATAGTGTTCAAGGGGTTTTCACCTGGTGTAGGCACACTGCTAGGTAAACATGTTCTATTACCTTGGCCTCGAAGGCACGACTGAGCACCCGTACTAATGTTACACAGAATCCGTGGCGCCTCACTGCCAGCCTCCTCCACGTCTGTCTTCCGAAGCATGGAGAAGTATTTCGCATATTTACGCGTAAAAGTTGACAGTCTGGCAGTGCGTGTTAGTCTTAGTCGTCTCGAGTACTGATCCAGGGTGGAATGGCTACTCACGTCCTTCTTCTTGGCCTGGACTTCTGCGATGGCGTCCACATAATGCTCATGCCCAATCTTGTTTTTCCCTGATCGCAACGCGATCATTCCCGCTTCAACACACACTGCCTTGAGCATCGCACCGCCGAACTCGTCGGTGCTGCGTGCCAACTCCCCCCAGTTGACGCCACCATCCACCTTCATCTTGCGGGAGTGGATCTTGAGAATCTGTGCTCTGGCCTCTTCATTGGGTAGAGGAAACTCAATCTTGCGATCAAGACGGCCAGATCGTAGCAAGGCGGGGTCGAGAACATCAACACGGTTGGTGGCGGCCAGTACCTTGATCCGATCGTCGGAGGCAAAGCCGTCTAGCTGGTTCAGAAGCTCAAGCATCGTGCGCTGTACCTCGCGATCGCCACTCTTCTCGCTGTCGAATCGCTTGGTACCCACAGCATCCAGCTCGTCGATGAAGATGATGGCGGGTGCCTTTTCCTTGGCAAGAGCAAAGCAGTCACGCACAAGCTTGGCACCGTCTCCAATGAACATCTGGACCAACTGAGGACCGGCTAGCTTGAGGAACGTGGCATCCGTCTGTGCAGCGCATGCCCTGGCCAACAACGTCTTTCCTGTACCAGGGGGACCATACATGAGAGCGCCTGTACTATGTTAGTTATATCATGCGAGCGTGGCCTTGGAAATTTGCAGCGCTAGGTGAGGTGTTCGTACCCTTGGGAGCCTTGATGCCAATCTTCTTGAAGCGCTCCGCTTCCTTCATCGGCCACACGATGGCCTCTACCAGCTCCTCAATCTGCTTGTCTAGGCCACCGACGTCGGTATACTGTTCTGTGGGCTTCTCATCGACTTCCATAGCCTTGACTCGGCTGTCGTACTCGGCGGGCAGGGTATCAAGGATGAGGTACGAGTCCTTGTTGACTCCAATGAGATCACCGGGCTTGAGCTTGTCCGAGTCAACCAGACCAATCAAGGGTAGGAATATCGTCTGACGGGTCGACGTCTTGATGACTGCTGACTTGCCAACCCTGGTGGCGTCCAAGTCAATGTTAGCACCCTCCTCGGATGACTCGGCGGTGGGATCCAGGTCTAGAAGCTCGACCACATTGCCGACGAGGTATGGGAGTTGTCTGTTGTTGGCAATCTTATCGTTGTTGTCCTTGATCTTCTCGTTCATCGTCGCCTTTTCGTGAGATAGTCGAGAGAGCTCGCTCTTCATGATGCGAGAATCGTTTTCGAGAAGGCGTTTCCGAGTCTGAATGTCTTGTGTGCTCAAGCCAAGGATCTCCTCGTCCAGTATGTCATCCTCCTCCTCCTCGGCCTCCTTCATCTCGGCATCACCTTCTGAAGCCTTCTTCTTATCCTTATCCTTGTCATCTCCACCTCTCTTCTTGTCGTCCTTGTCTCTGCGGTCGAGGTCGTCAAGCTCTTCGAGGGTCGACATCGTGGAAACAACGGCGGGGCACGAAGCCAAAGGAAATGCGGTGGTGGATAGGCAAAGGGGGAAAAAATGTATGCAGAGGAAAAAGAAACTGCTCTAACAATATGTATTGAAGCAGCAGCAAGCTCGAATGGTTGCGTGTATGAATGTGGGGAGACCAGTTCGCAGAGCTCTGTGAGGTTCAGGTGTGATGTGAGGCAAGTGTACCCAAGCTATGTACGACACCACCTACCGCAGGCAGGAGTGATCGCGCGTAATCGGCCCTGCCTAGAGCGCCAGCGCTGATGTAAGGACTTTCCACGCCAGGGATGAGATAGCTTTGTGTTATTAGTACTTAGTAGGCTCTGCGAGTGACCTTCAGGGTACGCGTAATTTAGCATCCTACAGTAGCAATCTCCGAGCTGTTCAAGTACTGTCTAGGTACCCAAGTCTACGGCGGCTGGTTGATCCGGATCCGTCTACATGGTCCCTTTCTTTGGCTCAGTATGAAGCTTTTTGCGATTCGAGCCTGCTATGATTTTGAAGCCGTCGTCCATTGTGCCGCTGATCACGTATCATGCACAAACCTCCTACATTTCTGAAATGACGCGGCGAATAACGAACACCGTGGCTCCGTGCCTGCGGAGCTTGAGAGGGAGGCACCCCGTGATCACCAAGCAATGGGTCCCTACCGTTGCTGGCTTCTCGACCGCGACGCCTTACCAGTATGCGGCCGCTGCTGCAACCCGTACGACAGCCTTCCCAGGCTTGCATGTGCCGAATGAGCACATCCCCTCAACAAAAGTTCCGAGTGCCCGACCAGTCGAGAACAGGAAGGCGCAACTGATTCGAACCTACACCTCACTGCTCCGATCAACACCCTTGATGCTGCTTTTCCAGCACAACAACCTTACTGCCGTAGAATGGGCGGCAGTTCGACGAGAGTTGAAGAAGGCTCTTGTGGACGTGCCGGCTATGAACACATCTCCCGGCGCCGAGCCGTTGGACCTGGCGCCTAAGGTGCAGATGCAAGTCCTGCGCACGAACATGTTCAAGGTTGCTCTGCGGATCACGGAGCTCTACAATGCTGAGGCTGCCGCCGCACTCGAGACGACGCCCAGCTCACCGCATGGGCCCCTGGTTCATGATTTATCCACGACTGCCTATGAAACAATAAAGAACACGCCGACTGTGCCTGGGTCTGCAGTTGCGCAGCTGGAACCGCTCATGGTAGGACCTCTGGCTGCGTTGGTCCTCCCAGCGCTATCTACGGCTCATCTGGCCGCCGCTCTCAGCGTCTTGTCGCCTGTTCCCGGCAAGTTCCCGGCGCCATCGCGGAAAAAGAACCCCGGCTACTATGACCCAATCTTCCAGGAAGGACTGTCGAAGCTCCTACTCGTCGGTGGTCGTATCGAGGGTAAAGTTTTCGACCACGCAGGCATCAACTGGGTTGGTGGAATCGAAGGAGGCCTTGACGGACTCCGCGCGCAGCTCGTCGGCCTGTTACAGGGTGCTGGGCTGGGCATCACAAGCACTCTCGAGGGCGGTAGCCGGAGCTTGTGGTTGGCCTTGGAGGGCAGAAAGACTCAGTTGGAAGAGGAGCAGAACCCCAAGACGGAGCAAGCTGAGTAGGGCCCTGCCTGAGGTCGACCAACCCTGTGAAGAATGGTTGAGATGATGGCAGAAGTCTTGTAAAAAAACGTGAAAGAGAGACCATGTCCTGGTCGTCCTCCATGTACCAATATTATGTATATTGTTGGCCCGGATTCATCGTCCGGATCCTCGATTTGCCAAATCAATGTATTTTGCTACAAAGTCCTCTTGTCTTGATGGCCTTTTCGTCCTAGCTTGTGAGGCTACAGCGAGACACTATGAACTGAGTTAGTACAAGCACTCCAGATATTCTACCTCTCGTACCCAGCACTACTCTTTTGGCTCCGGCTTGCTTTGCTTAAACAAACAGACCCGAAGAGAAGAGTATGGCTGAGAAAGCTGTAGTGAGTCTCTCCTTGTTGGCCATAAGCTGGCGGGGCTTTGACCATTATGGGCATTTCGAAGTTCCGTCTTGGGTTATCTGCTGCATTGGCATGGGCTCATTAGCAGAATCCATTTTAACCCTGGAGGGGGGTACCCGTACCTGGACGAATGACGTTAGCGCCACCAGCAGATCTCAGGGGACCTCGTTGAAGTCGAGCTTTGGACTTGTGCCGTCTTCCTCATCCTCGGCACATTGGTAGGCTCATCTGAGTCGACTGCCCGGCGGAGCAGACCTTTCCCACCATTTTGATACATCTTCCCAATCCAAACGCACCGCCGTCGAGCGCTTCACCCATCTAGCTGCGCAGACAGCGCGACACATTAAGCAATGGACTTCGCACCCTACCAGTCCTCGCCGCCCGAGCATTCTCGCGTCGCATCCCCGGAGCGTGGACACGGATTCATCTCCCCCCGAGCCTCGTTGGAAGCGCGACGCCCTTTCTCCCCGGCTACGAGTCCGCCCCCGATACAACACCCGCAACCGCAGAGGGGATGGTCAGGCTTCGATGGACAGACCAGCGGCTGGGGGGTGAACGCTTCATCGTCGTCCCCGTTTGGCGCAAATAGCACGCCCATGCCTGGAGCCTACCCCGCCGCCGAGATCAGTGAATTCGACACAAGTCTTGGACTACGACTTGATTACGAGGCCTGCCTCGCCTACCTGGCCTTCCCGCCATTCGGTGCAATCATCTTGCTTATCCTGGAACGTAACAGTGACTACGTTAGGTCTGCGCAATCGACAAGCCGACTGCGGAGAGTTATGATTCGCTAACCTGACCCTTAGGTTTCATGCCTGGCAATCTGCTTTGTTGTTCACAGCAGTGATGACTTTTCATCTTGTATTTTCTTGGTCCTCTTTCATGAGCTGGATTGTCTTCATTGCTGATCTGGCCTTGATCGCATTCCTGACCCTCAGAGCATATAAAGATGCTGAAATACTAGATCAGTATGTTGTACAATGTCCCCAGCCTTCTTCAGCACGGAAAGCTAACTGCCCTTTTCTGCAGCTACGAGGTTCCCTTCTTTGGAAGACTTGCAACCCGGTTCTTGGACGATGAATGAGACTCGAGGAAGGATGAACTTTTATTGTAAATCTATTTGGTGGATTGACATGTGTCAACAATTATATACCCTTTTCATACCTACTCTATAATACTAGAACACTGAATCTAAGTAACTGAGTCCTCAGAATTAGAGGAGGCAGAAATAGCGTTATGCCAAAAGCGCAGTTGTGCAGGAGCTGGAATACCCAGAAACATCGAAACCCAGTTTGCTGTCATGCTGATCGTATCTTGAGAGCAGAAGGAGGGTAGGTATCCGTGCAGGGCTGCCTATCGATTCCAATGAATCATGACATGACTGCCTTCACTGTTCCCCGGAAGACTGGCTTATCGTCAAACACAACCTCTGCCATCTTATCATCTCCAGCCACGCCAACACTGAGCCATCTGGCAAGAAGGGTATTGCTTTCCACAGGCTTGACGGATCCATCGCGGGTTCCCACAGTAATGTGTGCAATAGGATTAGTGCACACCCATTTCTCCTCGTTGTCGATGAGACGGACGACAATCGCCATCAGGCGATCGTCATAGACAACCTAGTTTCTCAGTTAGACTTCATTCTTTCATCATGGTTGTTATGAACGTACCCTTTCCAGCATCACATCGCAGCTACCCAGGATAGCATCGTAGTCACCGGCTTCTTCCTGAATGGCAAGATAGCGCTGCCACAATTCCGGGTTATTATCTTTTGTCGCGCGATGCATAAGCGTAACATGGAACTTGGGCTGAACCCGCCGTGTCTGTTTTAGCTGCATGTAGAAACGAGAAATCTCAGGTTCCTTTCCGTTAAACGCCTTCTCTAGAACATCGTTGATTTGATTAGCTGGGACGTTGACAGACATATATTCCAGCTTCTTCTTCTTTGGCGGTTTTGCTTGTGCAGTCTTGGCCTTGGGCTCTCGTCGAGCCACTTCATGCTTGAAATCTGGGCGATATCCCAAGGCAGCTTCTATAGCAGCATCAAGCTGCTCGGCCGTAGGAACTTCCTTGACCAGGTTAGGAAAGCTACGGTGAAGCTGGGTGACGGTCGTCTCGAGATTTTGGCGGCTGCCAACAGCGGGGTCAAGGTCGATGACTACATCAAAGCCATCGTCAGGGCGGGTGTAGGGTTCGCACGCCTCGTAACGATTTATGAAGCCCTCCATCACAGCCATGAACTTATCCTTGTCGGAGGCTGCGTGGATCGTCTGATGGTTATCGCCCCGCTGAAGGACTCGGTCACGAGTCACGGCTCTGATTTCATCCAAGCGGTCTTCATCATGGCGGAAGTTGAGGCATACCAGCTTTGCAGTGGCGTGCTGCAGCTTGACGTCGGTGATGATCTGTCTCCGTTCGTGCTTCTGTGCATTGTTTCTGTCCGCCACAACAACAGGAGCTTCCTTCAGCTGATCCAGAACAGCCTTTGTGAATTTGGGCGGGCGTGCCTTGCCAGAGATATTGTCATTCTGCACATGGCCCCAGCCAAACAGGTGAGCAAGAGCCAGGGCGATCGTTGTCTTCCCGCATCCAATAGTGGCTATGGGGCAGAGGATGACGTCCCTTTCTACCTCAGTCATTATCAACGGGTCCAGCGTGTCCATATTAGCGGCCTCGGCTCCGTTAATGTTCTTGAACTTGAGAAAGTCGTCTCTGAGTGAGATGATACCGTGGTTCTGGGTGTACTGCTTGCTGAGCTGGGGGTCGGCAGCAAGTCGCTTTTTGGCGTATAAAAGATACTCCTCGGTAATTTTGACATGCTTCCGGATTTTGGGCTGCTTTCCAGAAATAAGAGCCTTGGTGCATTCTCTCCATTGTCGATACATGAGGTAGGGCTCCTCGAACTTGTACTTGAAGAACCAATCGCGATATGGGACTGTTGCCGGATCATGAGATCTCCTGCAGCGGATAACAAAGCCCTCGACATCGCGACCCTCATGGGCGCCTGTCTCAGCAACCTCCTCCAGGAAGCTTTTCACGGCCTGAATGTCGTTCATAACTATGAGGCTGGTCTTCCGGAACCCCCACTGGTCGGCAAACTCCTGAACGTGTGTGCTTGGGTACGTGGCGAACTCAGGCAGGTTGAGGTTTATGCCGTGGAGATACAAGCCAGCCTTATCTGGGCCATAGGCCAAGATGTGTTCCTCGAAGCTGTCATCGCACAACTCGGCAACAGCAGTGGCGTTGCGCTGTCGAAGCTCTCGAGCGAGGTCGGCTGTTGTCTTGCCGAGAGCAGCAAGCTGCCTTTCCAGGTGCTTTTCTCCTGCGCTTGCGTGACTGACTTCTGTATCGCCGCGGTCACCAGTTGAGTGCTTGCTGCAGACGAGGAGTGTATCGTCTTCCATGCCGGCTATGAAAATGATGCAGCCATTCTCCTTCAGTGTCAGCTCATAGGGGGACTGGGTCTGGGTCATGATGTTGGACCATTTCGTTTCGTGAACCTCGTCGACGTTGAAGAACTTGTCGTAGCCTCTGACGGCAATCTCGGGCTGGCGAGTGTCTCGGGTGGTGAATAGACCTCGAGCATAGGTCGGCAGATCACGACGCTTGTAATCCCAGTCTGACATCTTCCATGAGTCTACTCGAATGCCGCGGGCGGATCCCTTGACCTGGTAGGTATTCTTCTTTACTGAGAAGCCACCCTGGCGCTTCCCGCTCTTGCTCGCGAGCTCGAGCGCCGCGAGGAGGCGAGAAACGTGGTGAGCATCTTGAGGGATGTACGGAGCAGCCATGATGTAGTCCGGAGGCTGCTTCGAGGAGATGAGAGAGTATGCAAAGGCCTTGGCTGGGCCCAGAGGCACAGGTTCGTACAGCGGAAGGCCTGTCGAATGGGTGGCGATGTCTTTGAGGATGCCACTTGGAGAGAGCCGGCAGGCTCAGTATTCTTATTTGCGTGCTTTACCCCAGTGGGCTGGTGAGTGGGTACGGCTTCAGATGTGACAGCTGATCTTTTGTTGAGAGGACGATTTTATCTCGGAGGGGGGGATAAAGAAGGTGGGCGGCTGGGTGCTACGTATAGTAGTAGTGTGCAACAAAGCCAGACTAAGGCAGTGAAGACGTGGTGGAAGTTGAGGCAGGTGGAGGAGCGGCGACTTCCAAAACCTGATAGGTATGGGAGAGGCTCACTTATACTAATGATTTCGTACCTACCAAGACGGCACTTATAGGTAGTAGTGCAACTAAGGTAATACTTTGCTGTGGCTACTATTACGCAGTTACATCCAGGCCAGATTGGAATACAGGTAGATTTGGGTCTCTGGGTTGGATCCAAAGACGATGTGACTCAATGCTCCTGGGGCCAGGCGTCGCCGCCTGAATAGCACTAGGCCGGTAGCGAAATACCAGGTTGAATATGAAGTTCCACCTAAAGACATGAACAAAGGCGGCTGAGCCTTGCAGTTCTTGGCGCAGGTACATAGTATAGCAGCACCTGTTCCAGCGACAAAAGAATGCCTGGGAAGTGGCTGGCCAGTGGCGGGGTTACATCCATGTTGGTAGGTGTTTGGCTGGAGAAATCGGATTAGGGCTGCAGGTGAGCACAGACTTGTGCATCCCGTCAACCTTGGGGTCAGCCGCCGTCTTCTCAAAGAGTCACGCCGAAGAGTCAAACCGCGTTGGACCGTGACCCTTTGGCAAAGATGATTCACACTGCCCAGCGTAGACCAGAATCATGCCATTTCATCAAAGAAGGAGAATCTCGGATGACGAACACCTGCAAACAAGACTGCATGGCCGTCAACAAGTATCATGGCCGGCCGCTGGGGCCACCACGTACCTTGCCCACAACAGGCACGTACAGTACTAACATCGTAGGCTTTGCATTTTTTCATAACCATGATGCGCTAGACCCATAATTATTTCCCTCCTCTCCCAATTCTACCAGGTAGTTGCGATTCCGTGTTAGTCGACATCTCACCTTTTTGCAATATTGCCCTTGGGATATCTTGGATCTCCTTTTCTTCTCCGGAACCTCGTCATCCATCTCGTGGTATCAATGTCACCAAACCCTTTTCTCCTTGCGGCGGACAACAGCCCCGCGCTACTGCCCCTCCTTCGCGAAAACCCATCGCTGGCGTCCTCCCAGGACGATCACGGCTACTCTCTCGTTCATGCAGCTGCAAGCTACAACCACCTTGATCTTTTGCGCGCTCTTATTAAAGAATTCAAAGTCGATGTCAATTTGAAGGATGAGGATAATGAGACTGCCTTGTTTGTTGTGGAGACGCCCGAGGCCGCCCGCATCTTGGTTGAGGAGCTGGGCATAGACATCCACCACAAAGGTCTCGAAGGCTTCACTGCACGCCAAAAGATTGAGGCGGAGGCGGAATTCCCTGATGTAGTGGCATACCTCGACACAGTGGGTGCTTCGGGTGCTGGTGGTGGCGACGCCGATGCCAGCATCGGTGCCCCGACCGTGCCTGGTTCTCTGCCGCCTCCCCCGGAGGGTATGCCCGTCACTATTGGCACCATGGACGAGACGGAGGAGGTTCCCCAGATTGCCGACCCAGAATTCCGACGGCGGATCGAGGAACTGGCGCAACGCGAGGATTTCGATACAGCGCAGGGCCAAGCCGAACTGCGCAAACTGGTTGAAGAGGCACTGGCGGATCAAGGATTCGGCGATGAGCGCAATGTTCGCGCAAAACCTGAATGAGGGACTATTCTGAGCCGGAAATTTCCCACATGAGGTACTCGCCGTCTGATGCGGGTGGTCGGAGGAGCGACAGTTCATTGGAGCCACCCGAGGGAGTCCAGGGGAACGATGTTGCGCAGAGGGCAAACCACATCGAGGACGGACAAGTGACAAGGACGTCGATCAACATGTCTCGCACCCACCCTGAAGCGATGAGACCTTGCCAACTCAACTTACACAGTGGCATGGTCTCGGTCTTAGCTGCAGCCACACCGCCCGGTATTTCATACCGTGACAGATAGGGATCAATGGCATCTTGAGCTTCCACCCTTGGACTCTGCAGGCGGACAAGTGAGAGCCATTCATATAAGTCTGTAGCAAATTCTTCCAGTCCAGGTCTATCCGAGCTTTCCAGCACCTGCTTGGGGATGGTGAGAGGAGTTGACTTGGCTTGTATACTCTCAGTAATCTGCGGCTCCAATGCGAACCGGGCCGGGGAGTGCGCCGAGAGGGGATCGGGACTGGGTGCTGCAAGTACGTCAGAAAAGCGGTTCTGGCAAGTTGAAACTCTTTTATAACCCACTGGATTTCGTTACATTGCAGAAGAGCCACGATAGTGGCTCGTTGAAGACATTTTTGCAGGCATAGATAAGTCTATCGAATCCCTTCTTCCCGTGAAGCATAGAAGGGCTTCTCAGGTCATAAGAGATCACTAATGTTCAATGTCAGCAACTTAGCTCGATGGCCAATACTGTTCTTCTGGGACATGCTGTCTCACCCCATCTAGGCTTTGCACCCCGAGCACCCTTGGCCCCGTATGGGTTTCCGGTGAGGCCGGCTCGTTCATAAGTTTCCCTGTCAATATACATTGTCAAAGTGCCTATCACCTGGGTCAATAAATGGACATCTGGGGGACCTCCAGGACAAACCTTCATGAAGCATGAATACATTATCGACGCTGTGCTTTCCCCGTGAAAGCATAAGAATGTTTCCTGAGCCTTACATCAGCACTCACACTGCGGCTCCCACGAAGTATGAGCACGCACCTCTTTTAATGTACTCCGTGAAGAACTCCCCTGACAGGATATCCCCGAGAGTCATGGTCACTCTGAAATAAGAATGCGACTGCTGCTCGTGGACCAGTTTTTGGCGAAGGGGTTCGAGGCAGTTATATGGGACAATTAGGTCAAGCTGCACGAGTGTTAGCCCTCGTATCAATCAATTTCCACGTCAACCAGGTAACTTACCTTGTGAATGAATCCACGGGCTGCTATCGACGTCCAAGGCTTTCCCCTTCGAGTTACCTGACCCGCCTCGACATGATTCATCTTGCCATAGGTAATGAAGCATTTTTGCGTCTGGTAGAGGCTGTTTTCGTGCAGCGTAGCCATGTTTGGGGCTCTCGATGTTTGTTCTAAGAAATGAAAATTCAGAAGACCATGAGGAGAGCAAGATACACCCCTTCTTTCTTGAGATTGCCGCTGTGGTCTTGGTCGAATTTCGAGGTGCAACTTCCCATGGGTGGGTTCGAAATGGCCAGGCGGGGTTTTGCCGGCGAAATACTCCTTCTTGTGCTAAGTTGACTGACTTTGAACACTGACCAACACACAGACAGCCCTGAGTTTTGGGAGCACGTCGCATTTCAAGAGTTTTCGGTCCCAGTGATCTTTGCTGCATACCCTCCCGGTGAATCTAAAGTTTGAACACTACAGCGTGGTAGCAGTTCGATCTTAATCCAAGGGTTCACACTCACACGCAAGATGGAATTCCTAGTGCGATTTGCGCACACCCACGAGTCTTTTCGACTACCAGAACTCGAAGCACTCGCTCTACTAGAGGGTATTGAGATGACAGTATTGGAATATAGCCTGAAAGTGTGTGGAATTTTCTTTACCAAGCAAGCATTGCCCTGACATATTGCAGTCGCCCTTTTGCCTGGTCAAACTTCCATCGGTTGAAGCCGCTCAAAAGCTCCTCAAGCGCTCTATCCTGGCGCAATCTATCCACGAGTTCTGGGGTCAAGGAACAACGCTCTCGGAGTTGCATGAGGACATGCGGAGGCGAACGGAGCCTCAGTGGCTGCGTTACAAAGACGTCACCTTCAAGTTTGCCATTGACTGCTACCAAGGAGCGCGGTCCAACACCAAGAAGCTGAGCATAATCAACTCCTTCCAATTCTTGCCGTTCGAAGGCTCCATTAGCTTATCTTCCCCTGATGAAGTCTTCACCGTATTCGAGGTGTGGGAGTGGAACAGCGTCCCCTTGGGCATTGAAAACCCCGAGAAAATGTTCTTGGGGCGATTGGTTGGGACATCTGCAAGAGAAACCCCCCAAAAGTACGACCTCAAGAAGCGCGGTTACATATCTACGACCAGCATGGACGCAGAACTGTCACTTGTCACAGCAAACCTGGCTCTGGCAGCCCCGGGGAAACTTTTCTATGACCCTTTCGTCGGCACAGGATCGTTTCCGCTTGCGTGCGCACATTTTGGCGCCGAGTGCTGGGGTAGCGATATCGACGGAATGACGCTCCGTGGAGAAGGTGGTCGAAAGAGTGTGCGTGGCAACTTCGAACAGTATGGCTTGGGCCCCTTCTTTGGTGGTGTGTTCACTGCAGACCTCACCAACTCGCCCATAAGGTTGGCGCGGATATGGGATGGTGTCGTCTGCGATCCGCCTTATGGTGTACGAGAAGGCCTGAGGGTTCTGGGTCTGAAAGACCCTACTAAAACACCCTGGCTGGTCGAGCGCGGCATCCAGAATGCCATGTAGGTACTTGATGTAGTCATGTTGGCAAGATGAGCTGACATCTCCTGGCACAGGGCGCCCGATTACGTGCCACCAAAGAAGCCGTACAGCTTTCTTGCAATGCTCGATGATATATTGGTCTTTGCTTCGGAGACATTGGTCGATGGTGGCCGGCTCTCTTTCTGGATGCCCACAGCAAATGACGAGGAGCAGGAGATTGCCATCCCAACACACCCTTGCTTGGAGTTGGTATCTGCCTGTATTCAACCATTCTACAAGTGTACAGCTCCTACAGCCCCCTTTAATGGCTGACACAAGATCGAGACCTAATACTGACTGGCTGTAGGGTCCAGGAGACTCCTGACATATCGTCGTCTGCCTGACGCAGAAGTATCGCCAGCAGCGCTACAGGCCTACAAGGCACGGCAAAGCATCGGCACCACGGCTGATGAACTGAATCCGTTCCGGCGTGGCTACTTCAAGAAGTTCGAGGTTGACGCATAAGAAGATATTGCGATAGATGACGGGAAATTCATATCCATCCTATCAGACCGTGGCCATACTGGATCATTCGAAACGTTGCGGGCGCAAATGCCAACCGACGAACCACCCGCTCATGCCTTTGCGCCTCATTCCGCTGCCGAGGCTATGTTCCCGATTCGTTTCCGTGTAAGTGAACTGTGACATTGGCTTATAATGTCACTTGGCGTGGCTCATCGAGCTCACGCTTCATCAGATCATATACTCACTGCTCGCCATGCATTCCGACAAGACCTCATATGCGGTGAGCCTATGCTCAATGCTCCCAAAGCCACATTTACCGAAACTCCGTCGCACTCAAACAGCCCCGGTCGGGGACATGCTTCAACTCCAACTGCTGAAACCTGATTAGTGTTAGCAGGCAATGTCAATCGGAACAGCATTGTAGTAGATGGTCGACTTACTTTTCGCTCTTAGAATGAAAGTAGATCCCGCTGACCTCACCCTTGACTTGGTTGAAGCATATGTAGTAAAAGCCTTCAAAGCTGGCACCTGTTATAGTGCGCACTCTGTGGTCAGGAACCAAGAAATGCTCTTTCCATCGCATGAATATGTTTTCCTTTTGCGCAATGTCGTGTATAGGGACAGCGCCCCTTCGTGCATGCTTCTGGAACGGACGAAAGGCGTTGAACTTTGCCCAATGATTCAGATCAACCTTTGAATTGGCGCCCCAATCGTCGTGTTGGGTCAAGAAACTGTACTTGGAGCCAATTATCTCGCCCTCAAAATATGTGGTAAGGGTGGGATGATCTTCAGTCAGGCCTGAATGGGAAGATGTGAGCTGTCTTGTCTAACACAAGCGGAGTTATGTCTCGACTGAAAACGAACCTTGGATGCGGAGGTAACCGCACAGGAACGACTCGCGCATGTCGACATGCTTGATCTCCACCTGTACATCGTATACCTGTCTCTCCGATTGTTGTGTGCCGTGAAATCGGCTGCCGGGTCGAAGGAAAGAAGAGGGCGACACAGGGAGACACTAATAATGTCAATTTGGGTAATGCAGAACTGATCTGGGGCTGGTTTCTTACCCGTCTAAACGTAGGATCAGAGCCCGTGTAGGAATAGCAAGAGTCGTACTCCAGGATGTCCATATCTACATGGCCAGTGTCTGCACTAGGGAAGGAGCCAGGATTGTTGTCGGCATGTGATGTGTGGCAAAGGTTGCTGGAGTCATCGTGCCCGACGGCATAGTTCGTGCAGCCATCATCCGGTTTGATCAAGTCGCTGCCCACACCGCTGGCTTCTGGCGAAGTGAGACCGGTTATTCCAGACTGAGGCTGAGGAGACAAGGTCGTGGATCTTGAAGAAGGCTCGACAGAAGGGGGCTCGTCCGTCATGCTGACTTCCAGTGCTGCATGGTGCTCTGGGCCAGGGCGCGAGAAGGCCTGTGGCGAGTCGGCCTGGCTAAGGGCCTCGTGCTGAACTTCCATGTGTACGGATCCGCCATCATGGGATTGATGGCTGGGCTGAGGTAGATCGTCCGGACAGGTTGAAGCCAAGGCGGAGTGGGCAGATGGCAACGGATCTGACGGAGGATCGGAGGACGGCGTCGGCATGTTGGGGGCTTGTCGGTAGAGCGGCGTGGTAGGTGACTGAAAATAGGTTGTGCGACGTGGGCGACGCTCGTGGTTGCTGGTCACTGATCGCAAGATGACGGCGGCAAGGGATACTGAGAGTATAGGAGTACAGCGTTTTGTGCGAATGGCCTCGGGGTGTTATGGGTTGCGCGCCTGCCCACAGCCTGGGATGAAATAAATCACCTTCTACGGTGATGAAAATTAGATAGCATCGAAGCTCGAGATTCAGCACATGACAATGTCGAGCTTATGTCGAAGTGCCCAGACACATCACGATGCCGAGGACAAGCGTAGGGGACGTGATGCTGGGCTGGACTGGACCTGGACCTGGTTGATGGCCGACCGGGGCAAGTGGAGCGTAGAGCGATGACCGGATGGCGGAGAATTCAGAGCGCGGGGGGAGAGGACGAGTAATACAAAGCGCAAGAAACGAAAACCACCACGGGTGGGGAGACACTCAAGTCAAAGGATGAGAATTACAGAAGAATCGGGGCAGTGGTAGCAGTAGTGGTGGTGAGCGCGGTCAAGGAGCCGATGACGACCTGGGCAGAGCCGGAATTGCAAGTCAGCAAAAGCAACCTGGCGCATGAACGGAGTACGCGAGAGGACGGGGTCGGGAGGCGAAAAGTCGTCCCCCCAGAACGTAAGACCGCAGAACTCGTCAACAGCGTGTTAAGGTTGTACTTGGGGAAGTGCCACAGGCCTAGGCGGTGGAGAAGTATTTTGATAGCGCTGGCAGCTTCTATCATAGTATACCTATGTAGTCCATCCATTAAACTCTATTGCGGTATCTAATTGGGTCCAGTGGGGACGCGTGGGAAGGATACAGGTAGCCCGTAGGATGGCGGGTGGGTGTCCACCAGTGCTAAGGAGGGCAGGTTGTGGAGCTTCCAGATCACTAGGTTGCTCCATTGTCGGGCAGCCTTCAATTTATTAGGTTGAAGTGCTGTCTGCTGTGCTGGTTGTTCGAGCCACCTGACATTCTGCCCTCCGGTCTCGACCGCCTTTGCAAAGGACAGGCCAATTGCCAAGGGGCAGAGAGGAATGTAAGATGAGCATGTGTGGAGGCTGTACCGTACGCGGTAGGGGGCCTCGACACGAAGAGTGAAATCGAGGCGCACGTGGCCATTTCGGCCAGCTGTTCCAGACAGCAAGCCACAAGGCTGGGTTTCATTCTTCAAGCTCGGCTGAGTTCGGTCCTCTTGGCCTTTCAATTCCTGCGCATACGATGAGTAACCCGTACCAAGTACTATTCCGCACGCGTTCCTTTTTGCCATCCTGCCCACGAAAATGAAGCACTTGTTCGTCATGTGGCTGACACGTGAATACGGCGCCGCACCGTCATAGCATTGCTTCTGTTATTAGTGTCTTTTTATTCGACTTTGTCGTGCGTTGCTCTCTCTACCCGATGTTTATGACAAAATCGGTCTCGCTATGAAGTGTAGTAAATTTCGATACCGTCTGCAGCCACAGCCACAGCCACAGCCAAGGAGTTTTGCGTCGCTTCAATACCCTGAACCGTCTACTCCGAACCAGAAGCCCAAACAGTTGCTTGTAATCGATGGATATATGTAGCGCGGGTAGCTGAGGGGGGCTGTGTCCCGTTTCACCACCTGGAACGCTATAGAGGTGACTTGATTGCGCGGACGTCATCGAGGCGTTTACAGCCGTCAATTGGGGCTTGTCTCGTAATCAAGGCGAACTCGCATCGCGGATCGACGAGCACCTCCATCCTTTAGATAGGCTTGATCTTAAAGTGAAGAGCGATGAGGCTAAATACGAGAGCCTTAAGGTCCTGAACGAGATAGTAGAAGACTCTAAGGCCTTCAGGATCCGCGGATTCAGTGACATCAACCAGAGATCCGATCTTAGCCGTCTATAGATGTATATTAGCCCAAGTGTCTTGCAACATCGAATGGAAAATACTTGCCTCAAAGGAGATATGATCGTTTCCTAGGCGGATTTCCAGCTCCTGGCGTCCATCCTTGTTCTTCTGGGGCCATTTAGAGTCATCTTCCCTGGATCATACTGTCAGCTACTCGCTGAGGATGAGTGGTTGTGTCCCCTGGCTTACTTCATGATCTCGCTGCTCTTGATAATGCGCTTTATCTCGTCCACGATCACAGAGCTGACGCACACTATAGTTGGTGTTGGTTAGCAGCAGAGCAAAGGACGGTCTGACGTTTTTGGCTGCCTTACTCTCTTTGCGAATCAAGCTGTCATTCCGGTAGTTGGAGTTGTTGGCGTACCGAGCCACTGCGCTCCGTCCATCCCCAACTACCCGAAAATCGAATTCTGCGACCGTATTAGCAGGCAGTTGCGTCTGTTTGGCTGGCGAGGCTATCCATACCCAAGAACTCATGGCCAAAGCGACCCATGTGGCCGGAGCTATAGGTTGCATGTAAGTCCAAGTCCAGGTATTATAATCATCGGGTTTCATAGACTGACTAGTAACGGATATAAAAGGGCTCATTTGACGCAGCCATGATGCCGCTACTGGGGGGGTGCGCGGTGATATATTGACCTGGCGCAAAATCGAGGTGAAAAGGTAATTGGTAGAGAGTTTGGGTGAAGAACGAACAAGCCATACAGAAGTCGGAATTGACACCAACAATCGTGGTGGGGTAGAGAGGTACCTCCTAGACTTGCCGATGTGGTGAGTTTCACGCAGGCCGGCGCCTGTTACAACATGTACCTGTGCCACCCAGGCCTCTTTTCACGTGACACTCATAGGAGGCTTGGGCCTTCGCTTACTGCCACCTGTTCGACGTAGGCTTCTGGGCCAGATCTTCACGACAGCTAAGGTTCGCCAACAAGAGAGAGCTGGCCCAGACGATCCTCGGCGGACTCTGGCAATCCCAGCCTCGGAATTGGCCCCGTTATACTTCAACACATGGCCTGAACGACCCCTGCTACTACTCATCATCTTCGAAAGCTGGCACTCCAAGCTCCAATCCGTCTTTGACAACCCCTAATTCTCCCCACCGCCGCTCAAGGCCATCCCACCTCCGCTCTCATCCTCTCCACGAGCCGGCCACGAACACGACTCACCAACATGTCTGGCTTTCTGGAAAACGCCTACAGTCTTGTTCATCAGGACAATGCTGCCGATGTGCCCACCATCAGCGAGCTGCGTACGCAGCTGGAGAAGGGGACAGATGACAGCAAGGTCGAAACCATGAAGCACATCCTCACCATCATGCTCAACGGCGACCCAATGCCATCCCTCCTCATGCACATCATCCGCTTCGTCATGCCATCCAAATATAAGCCCTTGAAGAAGCTTCTATACTTCTACTACGAGATCTGCCCCAAGCTGGACGCAAGCGGCAAGCTGAAGCAGGAGATGATCCTGGTGTGGTATGTTCACCCCTAGACGCCGCGGCACTTGGTTCCCTTCAATGCCTTCAATTCTGGTGTGTCTTGCTAACTGGCGTATTAGCAACGGCATTCGAAACGATCTCCAGCACCCGAACGAGTACATTCGCGGCAACACCCTGCGCTTCCTTTGCAAATTGAGGGAGCCCGAGTTGATCGAACCTCTCCTATCCTCCGCCCGATCATGCCTGGAGCATCGACATGCCTATGTTCGAAAGAACGCCGTGTTCGCGGTCGCTTCCATTTTCCAGCACTCGCCCTCGCTGATTCCCGATGCGTCGGAGCTGATCTCTACCTTCCTAGATGGCGAGACTGATCCCACCTGCAAGAGGAATGCCTTCGCTGCCCTGGCTAGCATCGACCATGACGCTGCTCTGCTTTACCTCAGCTCCGTTTTTGATGGCATCCCCAACGCAGAAGAGCTGCTGCAGTTGGTGGAACTCGAGTTTATTCGCAAGGATGCTGTCCAGAACTCGCAAAATAAGGTGGGTTGCGGCAAGACAGCTCATCATTGAACATGGCTAACATGCAGCAAGCCTCGATACCTCAGGTTGATCTTCGATCTATTAGAGGCCGGCGCCTCTACCGTGGTTTACGAGGCCGCCTCTTCGCTGACAGCCCTGACCAACAACCCTGTCGCTGTAAAGGCTGCCGCTGCCAAGTTCATCGAGCTCAGCATCAAGGAAGCCGATAACAATGTCAAGCTTATCGTGCTTGACAGAGTCGACCAGCTCCGGAAGAAGCATGAGGGCGTACTCGACGATCTGATCATGGAGATCCTCCGTGTTCTTTCAAGCCCAGATATCGACGTGCGAAAGAAGGCACTCGAAATTGCCATGGAAATGATCTCCAGCAAGAACGTCGAAGAAGTTGTGCTGCTGCTCAAGAAGGAGCTCTCCAAGACTGTCGACCAAGAGTTTGAGAAGAACGCCGAATACAGAGCTCTCCTGATTCACTCGATACATCAATGCGCCATCAAGTTCTCCGAGGTGGCGGCAAGCGTTGTCGAGCTCCTCATGGACTTTATTGCAGACTTTAACAACGCCTCCGCCGTCGATGTCATTAACTTTGTGAAGGAAGTGGTTGAGAAGTTCCCCAACCTCCGCACTACCATCGTCCATCGTCTGGTTTCTACACTTGGGGAAGTCCGTGCCGGAAAGGTGTACCGCGGCATCATGTGGATTATTGGCGAATACTCTTTGGAGGAGAAGGATATCCGAGATGCGTGGCGCGGAATCCGAGCCAGTTTGGGAGAAATCCCCATTCTCGCTACAGAGCAGCGCCTGCTTCAGGAACAAGACGGCGAGAACAAGGCCGACGACCAAGTCAACGGACACTCGAAGCCTTCAGCACCAACGGGATCTCGCAAGGTTCTGGCCGATGGAACATATGCAACAGAGACGGCACTCACCAGCCAGTCTTCTGCTGCGGCCAAGCTGGAAGCTGTCAAGGCTGCCCAGAAACCCCCCCTGCGACAGCTTATACTCGATGGCGACTACTATCTGGCTACGGTCCTATCGTCGACCCTGGTCAAGCTGGTCATGCGACACCATGAGATATCCGCTGACCAAGCCCGAACGAACGCCCTGCGCGCAGAGGCCATGTTGACCATGGTGTCCATTCTCCGAGTAGGACAGTCCCAGTTTGTCAAGGCCCCTATCGATGAAGATTCTGTGGATCGAATTATGTCATGCGTGCGCTCTCTTGCAGACTTCGTGCAGAAGAAAGAACTGGAGACAGTATGGCTGGATGACACTCGTAAGGCTTTCCGTGCCATGGTTCAGGTGGAAGAAAAGAAGCGTGCGGCCAAGGAAGCCTCCGAGAAAGCCAAGGCGGCTGTTCAGGTTGACGACGTGGTACAGATTCGACAGCTGTCGAAGAAGAATACCACAGATGGCATGGACGAGATCGAGGTTGATCTCGAGAGGGCAACAGGGGGTGAGGCTACTGGTGACGACTTGTCGTCCAAGCTCAGCCGCGTGGTCCAGCTCACCGGTTTCTCCGATCCTGTCTATGCCGAGGCCTATGTCAAAGTCCACCAGTTTGACATTATCCTCGATGTTCTGCTGGTCAACCAAACCACGGAAACTCTGCAGAACCTCTCTGTCGAGTTTGCAACCTTGGGTGATCTCAAGGTGGTTGAACGACCAACGACGCAAAACCTCGGCCCGCATGACTTCCACAACGTCCAGTGCACTATCAAGGTATCTTCCACTGACACTGGTGTCATTTTCGGCAATGTTGTTTATGACGGTGCACACTCGACGGACACGAACGTGGTTATTCTTAACGATCTTCACGTTGACATTATGGACTATATCCAGCCGGCCACCTGTACTGAGACGCAGTTCCGTACCATGTGGACGGAGTTCGAGTGGGAGAACAAGGTCAACATCAACTCAAAGGCTAAGTCACTCCGTGAATTCTTGGACCAGCTCATGGCCTGCACCAACATGAACTGCCTCACGCCTGAAGCAAGCCTGAAGGGCGACTGCCAGTTCCTCAGCGCCAACCTTTATGCCCGTACAGTATTTGGTAAGAACACCCAGCATTCCCAGGCTTTGTATGATGCAACACTGACCATGAACACCCAGGCGAGGATGCGCTGGCCAACCTGAGCATCGAAAAGGAGGGCGAGGATGGACCTATCACCGGATTTGTTAGGATAAGGAGTCGGTCTCAAGGATTGGCCCTGAGCCTGGGTTCCTTGAAAGGGCTGAATAAGATTGGCTCCTCTACTTAGCCATGACCATCACGACGAAGGAGGACATGAATGCTAGCCCAGTGTCGGAGACGAGAGCTGGGGCAATGAGTAAAGTAACTCAAGATGTCATGATACGGATTGTGGAAGCGGAGTCAAGGTGCGGCCGGGACCAGATATTAAAAATGGATGCAGCTTTCGACCCGGTGTACAGTCCATTGAGGAGTGGGTGTGATCTAGAAGCAGAAATGAAGTTTAGACAATTATTTCTCGCACAGATTAATCTCATGGCCAGATTACTACTACCTAGGATTGCAATGCACGGCAACTAAATACACTGAGCGATTTCATTGGCATTTTGATGTTGAAACGACACCTCAAAATGACCTACTGGTAATCTCTCTAGCGCATCTTCACAATCCAGCTCACAATGTGAGAATAGAATGAACGTAAAACAGATTCCATTCCAGGAAATGCTTCTCCTTCTCGCAACTGGGGGTATTTAAGTTGTAACAGTCTCAATGGCGCCGGGAATTAGCGAGACGCCTCGAAACTCCGCTTGAAGTACCAGAACCATTCGTGGTAGAGGGGAAAGGGTAAGACAACAGTTAAGAGCAAAGGAGTGAAAATTGAGATGGATAAACGTAAACAGATTGGGTATTGTCCAAAAAGCAGTAAACGACGATGATGGGAGAGTAGGTTACTAGGGATTGGTATCAAATATCAAGGCATTGACAACGTGGCCAACTTGCCAGCCCTGGGATTCCAAGGATGCATTTTCCTTGAGCATCTTACCCATGTAGGCCATGCGGATCCTCTTGTCGAGCATCTGGAACAAGTATGTAAGCGATACTGTGTAGAACAGTAGAGGCAGATTGTCGACTTACCCTCGCTTCTTCGGCGACTCTGTGGCTGAGCGTCTTGACTGTATCTTGCTTGGAGATGTTGACGACAACATCACGGCCATTCTCGCTTAGTCGAGCGCGCACAGCAATTTGTTCACGGACGTCGACAACAGCCTTTCCCCTGTCCTCTCGCCTCTTCTTAAGGTCTTCATCATCCTCGCCCGCGGTCTCGTCGCCTGTATTAGATGCATTGACTTTGACATCCAGCCGGTCCTCTTCAACAAGGTTGTCGGGATCGCATACGACCCATTCCGGAATTTGATAATAGTTGCCCAGTGAGTCGTATACGCCGTTGACGAGGTTGCCGGAAGGAAGAGAGATTTCAGCAGCGGAGAGTATGGTCTGGGCGGTAGCGAGGCCTTCGTCGTCCTGATCATCCTGGCCAGCAGAGTCCCACATGACCTGGAGAGCAGCATGGACGGTCTGCCATATCTCGGGTCTACCAGTCACCCGTGTATCAAAGAAGTCGGCGCGCTCATGGTCAAGTCGGCGCCTCGTCCATCGGCGATCGCGAGACGTCCACTGATGCCGCCGCAGAGGCTTGTCGATATGCTGGTCGAGGGGGCCCTGATCACGGTGACGTCGTCGAGTTGCGGGATTGCGGCTGGAATGAGTGCTCTCGGGAGAATTCAGAGGCGATGACGGATTGATAGGCCGGGCAGACGCATTGGGGGCACCGCCGGGGTAGGGCGAGTTCGGGCCCGAGGAACGAGAGACACAGCAGCCCTAAGGACCAGAACGCCTGGTCAGCCAATCTCACTATGAACGGGTGCAAAGAACAAGCGTGGCAGCAACGAACGTACCATTGTCTAGACCTGGATGAGTCAACGGGGGGCGAGACAAGTCGTGTTCAAAGTCAAGGTGCGAAGAACGGCAAGATTGCGTAATGTGTGACTACCGCGGTCATGCCATGTCTACCTTGGTTACAAGGGGGGTGGCCAAGCCTACGAGCGGCTGAGCAGAGGGGGGGGATAAGGCGGGGAGCAAGTCTGCCTGCAAAAGAGAGAAGAGGCAACGAATGGAGGGGTGAAGGACTCAAGAGGCAGGTTGTACAGCTTGTCACGATGGAGCGCCAAGTAGGAATTTTTTGCAGGGCGTTGCGATTGCGCGGGGCAATATCGGAGATGAGATGTCGACTGGCGCAAAGAATTATCGATTATCGGTGGATGAGCGCAGGAGAGAGGCGATATGATATGCGACAGACCGCGGTCTAGACGCGAACGGATTAGATTGCTGGCGAGCCAACCAAAGTGACCCAAAGCTCACCAACAAAAAGCTACACTGTAGGGTAGACTATATTTCCTCACAGGTAAACCACTTCTCGTACAGTTGAGTAGAGGGAAGTGAACAATTAATATTACCCTGTTGTGTCTGACTGGTAGACTTAAATGATAAATGGGATGTCATCCATTGAGTATGGCTTTACCTGGTAGAGAGTCGGGGAACAAGAATATGGTGGTGATAGCAGCAAAAGCTTGCGTGTATTTACCTGTCAAGTAACTAACAGCAGCTACGGCTGCGATGATCCATTCACAATTGGACTGTCAACTCGAGCAGGGACGTTGCTTTGCACATAATGAGCCATACCTGACAAATTTCCCAAGACGGGACGGCCAGATGGTTAAGGTGATGCCCTACCAGGGGATGTACACTCAGAGGGGAAACAGGAGGATAAGTATGCTAACGAGTCACTTCTGGAACGTCTGTTAAAGTATATCCTTTTTTTTGGCCGTATACCATTTATCATTATTTCTTCTATGCCCCCCTGTGCACGAGGGGAAAACGAGGAATGGACCTGGAAGGAATTTGCTGTCATAGCATTAGGCGTAGGGCATACTTTTAGCATTTTTATCGTGACTTGTCACCAAACAAACGCATAAAACAACAAACAACCATGGAGCTGGCCACAAGACGACATTTCTTCTACCACGGAAATGAGGTATTGATCATAAACCATCCGCTTGTCTGCTTCCTTCCCCGTTATGCTCATTCAGCTGACCGCCCATTCGGCAGGAATATGTCCACGAGAGGCCAGACTGCCACTGGTGCCAGATCCGCTCATTTCCCACGCATCAGACAACTCCTATAACCGTCGTCAATGAGGTCGATGGAGAGGTCCTACCCTCTAACTTCCGCTTCATCAACGAGCGCGTATTTGGGCAGGGCGTGCAGCGCGCCGAGGAGAGCTTCAGGAGCGGGTGTGCGTGCGCCTCTGACGCCAGCTGCCAGTACACGGGCTGTCTCTGCCTCGCGGACATCGACGAGTCAGATTCGAATGACGACGAGGACGACGAGATGAATGATGAGTTTGGGGGCAGAGGCGGGTTCAATGAAGATGGGAGCCGTAAGCCCACCCGCGGCTCAGAGCCCCAGAAAGCCTACGCGTATCACTCCCACGGCGCCAAGGCAGGCCGGCTTCGCTCCAAGCTGCATGACTCCAAGTTCCCGCTGTACGAGTGCCACCAAGGATGCGCCTGCACCGCGCAGTGCCCCAATAGAGTTGTTGAACGGGGGAGGACCCTACCACTGGAGATATTCCGCACTGAAAACCGCGGCTGGGGTATGTCTCCCCCCTGATACATGACCCAACCCACGGTGGCTCTCGTTTCACACCCGCCCGAGACACTGACAGGAAGGGAAACCGTGGCTTAGGAGTCCGATCATCACATTCCATAAAGAAAGGCCAGTTTGTCGACTGCTACCTGGGCGAGATTATAACCTCAGCAGAAGCGGATCGACGCCGTGCCGCGTCAGCCATCTCCCAACGCAAGGACGTCTACCTGTTTGCGCTCGACAAGTTCACGGACCCGGAGTCCCTAGACCCGCGGCTCCGCGGACCGCCGCTCGAGGTGGACGGCGAGTTCATGTCCGGCCCTACGCGCTTCATCAACCACTCGTGCGCTCCCAACCTGCGTATCTTTGCCCGCGTCGGTGACCACGCCGACAAGCACCTTCACGACCTCGCCTTCTTCGCTATCAAGGACATACCCGCTGGGGTGGAGCTGACTTTTGATTATGTTGATGGCGTTGCCGAGGAAGGGGAGGAGCCGAGTGGTAATGTCGAGGACATGACGAGGTGCCTCTGTGGAAGCTCCAAGTGTAGAAAGTTCCTGTGGTAACTGCTACAACATGCCATTCCACCCAGCTACTCACCGAGCGGCAGTGTGTAGGTGTAGTAGGCATAGTGTATTCTGCCGCGCATTGCTTGCTGCGAGGTGCACCCGAGCACAGCCAAAAGGGCCAACCAACGCTACAGAGGGTAAAGAAACAGAGCAGCATGTTCCTTACTGTCACGGCGGCCCTCTTGATATGTGATTGGTGACGTGAAAGTTGACTTTGCATACGAAGAATGTGTGCTCGTCCCGCCCGTAACGGAACTATCCAACTCAATAGACTTCTTAGCTGCCTTGATCTGGAGAGTCAGGGCCAGTACCTCACGTAGCAAGTAGCGAGTATATGCCTTGCTTCTGACAAGTCGATTGCTAGCTGCTCAAAACATCTATGCATCAAATGCCCGATATCCCATACCATTTTTATTCCTGGTATAAACACGCAATTGTACACCGAGGGTTAATCTCGTCACCCCAGCTTCCCACACCCGAGATGCGCCGTAGCCATTCCTTCCTCCCTATCGCCGAGCCGTTTGTCGGGGCGACTTCCAAATCGAAGCCTCTTGACTTCGGATCGTGGTTTGGTATTTCGTATGTATAGTTGTCTCTTCTGCACCGAGGTTGCTTCTGCCTCTAGGCGGCACCGACGAGGATGTTGTTCAGAGGAATGTGGACTGATTAGAGAAAAATGGTCAGCTGGTGGTTTCAAGGGTGGCCGTGGGAGGGTGTACGCACTGAGCTTGAGAACGTAGCCGATGGCACCCATAACGATGAAGCCGACACCGACGGCCTGGCTGAGCCTGATGAACTCCTTGCGATCGGCTAGCGGGACATGTCAGCAATTGAAGTTCCAAAGAGGCTCCAGCTCGAGCGGGCGCGCATGCGCAGGAGACGTCAGGGGCAAGGTTGCGCGGGTTTGGACGCACGCTTCTGGCACTTGTTGACGAACTGGACACCGTCCTTGACGAAGACGGTGGGGTATTCGAGGAGCTCCTGGGTCTGGTCGGACATTTTGGCGAATGTGTATGGGGAAGATGCGAAAAAGAGTCGAGACGAGGAGAGTTTGGTCGCGTGGGAAACGGCAATGGACAGACGGACGGACGAGCAGCAAGCCAGAGAGACCAAGTGGTATCGATGTAGGTTTGGGAGACGTGGTCCTAGCTAGAGGCGAGCTAGACCAAACAAGGAGGACCCTGGGAAAAGGCCAATTGGCGACCAGCGGCCAGCCCCCCAATCAATTGGAGCGCAAGGTGTCCTAAAGCTGACTTCTCTCGCCTCCCGGAATAATACAGTCGCCGTGACGCCGATGATTACCTAAGTTCGCGGGACCAAGACTCAGAACTCAATCTAGCTCGAACGAGAAAATGCGGAGAAGAGCATTTTCGACAAGAGTGGGCGACGCACCCCACAAAACCGTTCCCCTCCATCTATGTATCGTTCCGGATGGGTGGGCGAGGCAATGCGACCGACGACAAGGGTTAGGGGGCCCGAGGCAGAAGCTGTGGCAGGCTGGTCTCCCCAAATAGAAACGCGTTATTGCTGCAACAAGCCCAGACCGGCTGCAGGTTTCATGCACCGAGCACACCATAAACGTAAACAACCAAAAGAGAGAGAGAGAGAAGGAGAAAGAGAGACATGGGTGGCTTTTCTCCTCCCCCAGAGCTCGGAGATCGAGGGCACCAGCTCGGTGACAAAGGTGGGCTGGCCCTGTGGGTGGTTCGATTTCCGGCGCTTCATACCCGAGGCTTCTCTCCACATCACGGGACGGTTCGGAGGCTCAAGCAGCGTCCTTACCGTGGAACAAGCATTTTACATTACATGTATGTATAAACATTGCATAGCTAGACTGTCTTTCCTACGTCAGGGAACGGGAACGGGAGCCGGCAAGACGAAACGAAAAGCAGGCCTCGCTGGTGCGGCGGACAAGGCCCGGGCTTGGGGTTCCGGCGACGGTGGTGGCCGATCTGCCCTCCCCCCTCCCCTCCCTAGAGCAGAGCCATCCATTGCCGAAAAATAGAATATGATTCAAACCTGACCCTGCTGTTTCTCATACATATCCTGTTCTGTCTAGGTTGCCCATCACCATGCACTTCCTTTCCTAGTCTAGGTATCAATGCGTATGCAGTGATGCACCACACCACCACCACGCGTGCCTGCCCGTCCAACTTATATATTCTTCGTATGATCCTGATCTGATCTGCCCAACCATCCCACTCACCATCGTCCTTTTTACCTTCCGCTTTTCAACACCCCCCTCCTTCTCTTCCTCTTTATTTATCATTTATTCCAACATTCCTGAACACCTCTCCCCAGAATCCACAACAACACGCGACCTCGATTCCTCCACCAATCTACCAGTCCTTTCCTTCCTCCTAAATCGCCCGAAAGCAAACCACAGCCATGGATCACGCCCCTCAACCCTTTTCGATCTCAACCAGAGTTCACCCAGCCATCCTGCCGCATCTTGGCCAGCCTAAACCGCCCATGCCCATGACCCCATGGTAAGCCGAGCCTAGCCCCCCTCTACTCCAACTCTACCCCTACATACCTTACCTCTCTTTACATTACCTTATTATTACCCTACTTACTACCTGCACCTTACTACCCGCGGGAGCTTGACTGCAACCTCGACGGGCCACCACCTTCACTACATTTAGCCACACCTCCGTCCTCCGAGCCTCTCTCGCTATTCTCCCCCCTCCTCTCTTCTAGTCATTCTCCATCCCCCTCACGTTCACCAACCCCTTGTTCAATAGCGTCATATGTCCGACCAGGCTAACCATGTCGCCCGCCCTCGTCTCGACTAACAGGGTCCGAACTGTTGCCGTCGCATCTGTACTTGCCTACGGCGCCAAAGTATGCGTTGACATGGCCGCTGAGCGCCGCTCCTCCCAGGCGCGGGCCCTCGAGGACGATGCCGCGCGCAGGAGGCGCAACGAAATGCTCATGAATGAGTACGGCGACCGCTCAAGCCTCGCCGAGCTCGAACGCGCCGTCCAATTCTACGAGAAGAAGTGATGAATTCGCCATCTTTCTTCATCCCAGCCAGCCAGTGCCAATCAACCTACAACTGTTGGTCGCAAAGACCATCCTTGTCCGCCTTCCATCACAATGCTGCAACAATTGGCATTGCGCCGCCCGCGGCACATCGTCTCGCCCTTCCACTTCCCGGGCCTGTGAAATGGCACCGACCTTGGCGCTCGGAATCAAAATTGCTTTACATTTGTCATTTTTACCACTCATGTTCGGTTCCTTGGGTTTCAATTTGCCGGCGAGGTATACCAGGCGTTCATTGTACTTGATGGTGGGAGATGGTTTACGACAGCCCGGCTCTCGACGTATCTTTTTGGGAAAACCTCCCTCTCTACGTCTCTTCACGACTATTTATGTATTCAAGGAATGGTGGCAGCTCACTTGGAGCAAGCATCTTGGGTTCACAAACTTGGAATGGATATAGCATCTGGAGCTTCAAATACCCTCTTCTTTTTGATGAGTCGTGTATACGAGTAAGAGCGACAGCATCAAACTCTCCTAGCTTTCATAGCTTATCATTCTCCAAGCAATACCACATCTCATAGGTCCCTTCCAAACAGAACCTAGCCCGTAGGAGGCGCATTCAGCTCCTTTCGTTTGTACTTCCGTCCGCTCGTCAATATGTCGGCAAGCTTTCTAGAGAAAGCTCGGGACACATGGGCCACAAACTGCGGACAGTCTGTGACAGTACCCATGAAATTGTCCCACGCGGTGAAATCGATACCTTCAACAAAATACTTGATCATTGTTTCGGCCAACTTCTCTTGGTCCGCTTGATCTCTGTTTAAGGCTTCGAAAGCATCGGCAAAGTCTCGCATCAAGGCTTGCTGCTGTTTCTCATCTGAAGATGATCGATAGAGGGCTCGATGATTGTTGCCGATGTTGATAAGGATGCATTTGAGCACAAAGTCACCCATGGCAGGGCTGATGAAGCGGTCGCATAGCTTGAAAACCTCGACGAGGTCCCTCAGCGGAGATTTGGGCGCAGACGTCTCGGGATTCGGATCGGGCGCGGGTGGTGCGTGAGGCACTATGCTGGAGTGGCTGTACGCGACACCAATGTAAAGGGCGAGATACTTGGGGTTGATGTCGTCGAGGTCAATCACACCCTCCTGTCCCTCCTTGAACTGGTTCTGTAGACACTTCTCGAAATACCGGGAGTGCTGGGCCAAGACTTGACGGTGGGCGTTGAGTACATCGCCGCCGAGGGTTCTAATATCGATACCGGCCTCGTTATTTCTGCACACTGCGGGTTAGCTGGCTCGTGCAAGTTAGAAGATTTGGTCCGGCGGCGTGCTGCCCAAGGCTTTGGGATGGTGTCGTTAAGAACACAAGATTTAGACGGAGGAAGAAGAGATGATCGAGAGCCACCTACCTGACGGTCCATGCGGTTCTATAATCGGATAGAAGCACAGAAGGGCGCTCGTCATGCGTCTTTGCCTTCTTCCTCAAAGGCTTCATTTTCGGCGTGCGACTTTTCACAGTGTGTGCACGTAAAGGATGTATGAGCCACAAATCGGCACAGAAGGTCTGTAAATTCGAGAGATGTCCATCGGCGGATCGCCTGAGGTACAAGCAATCTGCTCCTTCCGCCTTTGCCATCAGCAGTGGCAGGCACTGGCAAGCCCACCCGAGGCTTGCAGAAGGCAAGAGGGCAGGCACTGCTACCGGTTAGTTGCGGCTGGCAAACGAAGTTGACAAAGAAAGATGATAATAACCAAGGAAGACCTACAGCAGCATTGTTCTCTTATCCTCGAAGAAGCAGCAGCCTCAAGGTAGAGAAGTAGAGGTCAGTAAACAGACAAATAGAGCCCTCGTTTTACTCTATGGACGAAAACAAGACATTGCAATGCAAGATGCAAACTCGAGGTCGCCTTGACCATAGCGGCCCAGGAAGCAGTGTCATTATCGGATTGGTTCGAATTGATCTGACCATCTAGAGGTAGTCTCCAAATATATATAACCGCGAATTAGCTGCCCCATCACCCACTGACCATCACGCACAAGGCCACCTACGAACGGAGACGTATTCTCACCGAGCCTTTACCTTTCGGATGACCACTCTGCTGCCATCCAGCTCCCAGCCAACGCCGTCCCTCTTGGTCAGATCCTCCCAGGCCGAATCCGTCGCGGCTTCCAAGAAGTCTAGCTCCACCGACATGTACGTCCTGCCAAAGCACTTCAGCGTCTGCAGGCGAACCTCTTTGCGTGCATACTCCATGATCCTCGCGCAGTGCCCTGGCAGAACCCTCCTCATCTTCTCGAACATGACGTAGTTGTCATGCACCAACGCCTTGAGCGCCATGTTGATCTTGTCGTTCTGTAGCTGGAACTCTCGCCGTATCTCAAAGGCCTCTGCCAATTGCCCGCGGCGGCAGGCCGCGTCGAGAACCAGATATCCCACCACTTCCTGGAGCTCGATCGCGGTGAGGGGACACCGTGGATGTATCCAACGTATCAGGCGTAGGATGGCTGGGTGGTACGCCTCAGGTTGCTTGGCCATGATGGACACACGGATGCAGAACAGGTAGACCTGAACAGTGAACTCGTCATGCCTCTTGGACGCTACCAGGCCCTCTCGTAGCTTTCTCAAAGCCATCAAGACGTCAGAAATGTCCTTGTCTCTGGTAGGGGCGGGGGCTGCCCCTGATCCAGGCTGCGCAGTCCCCGTGTCCAGCTCCAGCGATGCGCATCGTCGCAGCAGCTCCTCGCGCTCGCCAGCGTCGGTGCAAAATGCCAAGTATCGCTCAATGATCTTGACGTAGTACTTTCTTTGTGCCTCGTGATTCAAAAGCCTGTGCCGTAGACTCCCATTAGTCCCTGTAGCCGCTTGACAAGCAGGCCAGACGAGATATGTTTACTGACCTTGTATCACCCTTGGATGGCAGGCCTATAGCTTCCAGGGGATCCTGCTCAACGGGCTTGAGTCTACCCCATGACTTCGAGGGTGCCCTTCCACCCCTTCCGCCTCTACTTGGCATCGTACCTTATAGCAACACTGCCTCCAAGCAGCTATTCCAGGAAGTGATGTCGTGGGGTGAGTAGCATTGGCATTATCTTATCGGGACTTGGTGGGGTTAAGGCTGCCCACCTCGTTCCTCGCCTGCAAAGTACTTCTAGTAGTACTTGCAGGGAAACACCAAAGCTGGCAAGAACAATGATTGATCAAATCCTAATGATTAACATCGGATATCCCTCGTTTGGAGGTAGCCAGAACATGTCCAAGTGCTCCGGGTAGTAGGTACCTGCACGGCACCGTAGTGCCACAGCTTCAATCTGTGCTTTCTCACGCAGTACAAGAGGGCCAAATTCCAGAAAACTCGCCAATGTACAGGTACTGCAACAACCATCACGCTGATTACTATGAAGTATTACTGTAGCTCGCTCTGTTCCCTTGTTCCTCAATCATAATACAAAGATGTAGGCACCCCCAGGCGCCATCAAGTAGTCATCGCTGGGCCAGGATGGCCATGCCAGCTAAAGAAAGCACCAAAACCCGTGCGTGGTAAATAGTCCAGGCAGCTGGATCAAACACCGGGTTCTCTCTCGTCAGCATCCTAAGCCGTTGCCTTTTCCCAGCCTGACGGCCCATCAGCTTCGTACACGCCTCTCTTCGAGATGACTCGTCCGAGACCTGGGTGAATCTCAGCCTGGAAGGCTTCAAAGGGTACCTTCTCTCCGTCGATGCTGATATAGCCGCCTTGCTGGTTTCGTGGGATGATCCTGTATGCCGATATCTTCTTGTAGGACACGCTTGGCTTTTCGAAGAAGGTGCCAGATTCCACGGACATGAGCGTCTTAATAGCTGTGACAATGGGAACATCGCCGTCCATCGTCACCAGATCCATCAAACCATCCGAAGGGAGCGAAGCCGAAAAGAAATTCGCGTTGGGGGCCATCCAAGCCATCTGCACCAACCATGTTAGCTTCGTGATACAATAAGACGAGGGAGCATTGCCACCTACGTTGCCACAGTAAAAGTTTCCTATCTTGTCGTATGACACCATTTCCCATCCCTCAGGCAGATCATCTTGGACCGTGCCGTATTTCAGCGGTGGCAAGCCCTGACCCTTCACCATGTCCATGTCTTCTTGGGCTGGGACGCTTGGAGCACCCTTGCTAGCTATGCGCTTGTAGTGTGCCTTCACGTTGTCCTTGCCTTCAATCTCAACCTTGACAGCTAGATCGCAGGGGTAGCACTTCTTTTGAAAGATGCGTGTTGCGACGCCCACGTCGAAGCGAGTACTGCCCATCCAGCGCATGTTTTCGGTGCCGAGGTCACTCTCAGCAATGATGCCCAGCGACTGAGATAGGAATGACAGAATGCGTCGGTCGCTCTGAGTGATAGAGACCAGATCAATGGGTGTTACCACTCCCTTGATGATGGCCAGGGCGGCAAGAGAGGGGCGAGGGGATCCGTAGAGGTTGCATGACATGGCGTTACCCGAACCAGAAGGAATATGGCTGACGGCGATCTTGGTCAAAGCCGCCGCCGCATCTGCGCGCTTTCCAAGCCCATTGAAGACCTCGTGGACGGTGCCGTCGCCAGAGCAGGCCATGATAGTGTCGTACTTGTTGATGTCGACCTGCTCCACCAGGTCCGTCGCCTCGCCTCCCTTCTTGAGAACCACCATGTCGACTTGCATTCTCGCAGCGTCAAAGAGAGGCTTCACTTCGTTCTTCCACTGGGTCACAGCATGGCCAGGCCCGGCATTCGGGTTGACGAGCGCGTACGCACGCTTCTGTGGCTTCGAGTTGTGGTATGCCTTGGCCAAGAGGGAGGCGACGAATTGCTCGGGGTTCGTCTCGGGGGCGGCATCGTCGCCGGAAGCGCGCAGCGGGAAGGTCAGCTTGCGAGGCTTGACCATGGTCTTGGAGGTCTGCTCCGCATAGTCGATCGAGATGGAGTCGCTCGAGATCTCAGCCCAGAGGACATTGTACAGAGGGATAAGATGTTTCCCGCTGCCTGAAGAGCGGTTAGCCTCATGGACAGCAACTACGGTCCAGCAACATACCGTTAGAAGAGACCGGAGCACACGATGACCTATCTCGAGGCGCTCGTCCTGTCCGTGTTAGTATACCTATGCCAATGTCTCGAAGCTCCAGAGTCTGCAATACCAGATACTTCCAAGTTACTGTCGCCAATCGTCAGAGTCACCTTGCCCTCAACAGCAAGGCGCATGCCCGTGATGGCATCCATGGTATCCGCGTTGGCTGCACCGGGGCTATCGGTCTGTGCAATCGAAATGGCCTGTGCCAATGAAGGTACCTCGGCAAGTGCGGGCGCCGAATGGGGACGCGTGAAGCGCAGAAGTTCCGTTGCGAGACGAGGCGCCTTGATCGACTCAAAATTATACAGGACAGCGAGCGATAAAAGAAAGCAGCAAACGATTGACGCGAAATGAATGAAGACGGAGGATCGGTGCTTGTCAATGCAAAAGGATCCTGGCCTCGCTGCTTTCGCCCGTCCTTGGGGACGACTTTGTCCCAAGCGCAGGCGTACCAGAAAGGGGATCGCCATTTTGGGACCCATTCTTACCCGGCGCGCTCAGGTAATTTCCCTTGGCAAGTGGAATCGACGCCTCAAGCCTGCGCTGTGTGATGCTGACGACAATGCTGACGAAAGGAGAAGAGAAAAACGAAAATCGTCGAATGTGAAAGGGTGTAGGAAGAAGAGTTACTAATTTGTATATTGAACTTTTATTTTATTTTATTTTATTTTATTTTATTTTATTTTTAAATATGCTATACGTTGACTCGACTGCCAGCTGCAAGATGGAGCACGGCAGCTGGCAGTGATTGTAAGGACCAAAAAAGGCGAGTGCACCCGCTGTTTGGCAGAGCACTTATTTGGGCTGATATCCTTTCCTACAGTGATTCATCCTCTCTACCCATGGGATGCAAACATGGACATTTTCCCCAAGCGAATCAGCCGGTCAGAGTACCTATATCTCTGCGTCTAGAGGTACAGTACGCTAGTTTCGGATCCGTTGGCATCAAGACGTCCCAAGCGCCAGCTTTCAGACAATAAGCACACACTGACGTGATCATGTTCAATATACCAGGGCATGTCGGAGAAATGTGAATTCCTACCCTGGCCAGCCGTCCCAATTCCCAATGCTCTTGTCATCCCTCTCTCCCAAATGCACCGCCGTTTTAGTACGCTCGAAGGCTCCAATGCATCAGTAATATAGAACATGCTTCCTACCCGCATGTCGCGTAGTGCCACCAGCAGGCTCTCATCACGACATCCACTTCTCCGTCATATGGCCAGCACCTACGTAAATCGTGTAACCTCTGGCCACTTCTTCTGGGCTGCTTGCTTGAAGCTGGTGACCTCTGAGCTCCGCCACTGCCTCAGAATCTGGAGGATATCCAGGCCATCATCGAAGCTTATATTCTCGGATTCAAGCAGCCCTGCGAGTTCTTTCTCGCACGCCGCCGCGTCACCGCCCAATGCGCGCTTGGCCTTGATGGAGGCAATCACTCGGCTGGGGTCAGCCTTGTTCTTATTCTGATAATCTTCGTTGTACTTCTTCACGTCCACGGACTCATCGATGGCGGTGAATCCCGACTTCAGCACCTCAGCCACCTTAGATGGCAGGTCCGAGGCGGTGTTGAGCACATTTCGGAAGATTACGGCCTGCTCGTGCAGTCGCGGGTGCTCTGGGTCTACAGCCCGTGCCGCGTTGAAGCAACGAAGAGCCAGAACATACTTCTCTGCAAAAAAGACATTAGCGCTTTGCCATCCAACATCAAATCACTTGGCCAGGTACTTACTTCGACGGATGTAGACCTCGAACCCTGCAAGCTGTGCTTCAATGCTCTTAGGTGCGGCCTGGAGGAGAGGACCCAAGAACTTCATAGCGTCGCCGAGGGGGTCTGTCGTTGCTGCAAGCTTGAGACCCAGGGGGTCCTCGTCTTTCTTCTTCACCTCTCCGGTAGCGCTGGCCTTGTTGGGATCCTGCTTGGCCTGCCTCTCAGCCGCCTCGCGCTCCAACCGCTGCTGCTCCTTCTTGGCCTTCTTGGCCGCCTTCTTCTTGGCCAGAGCGTCCTCATTCTCGTCATCCTCCCCGTTGATGCCATTCGCTGTTGGCTTGTCAGCCATCTTCAGGTAGAGATAGATGGCATCCAGGGCAGCGCGCGAATAGAATGGGTGATCGCGAATGTGGTCTTCCCAGCGGATAGTATCGACGTAGGCTCGGATCTGCCCCTTGCGTAGGGAGAAGGTGTGGAAGTCAAATTGATCCTCTTGCCAGACATCGAAGATGTTGGCGATGGAGTGGAAGCGCTTGAGGGCAAGGCCAATATTTCCCTGACGAGCGTATGACTCGCCATCCTCCGTCAGGAACCAGATGCACTGCATGTCCAGCATATCGGACATGGGACCTCCGACAGCTTCCGCGCGCGTGAACAAGCCCACAGTCTTGAGAGCCTTCTCATTCTCATCGTTGCGTAGCTGGTACTTTGCGGCCTTGCTGTTAATGTAGCGGTCCTTGAGATCCAGCTTTCGTGCGTAGTCCATCATGTCGGAAGCCTTCTGGAGGTTGCCCGAGTGCTTCAATATCCTTGCTTTCGTCATGTGGAAGTCAACGCTCTTGGTATCCTTCTCGATGGCCTTGTCTATGTATTCCATAGCCTTGGTGAGATCGCGGCTCAGATGGTAGTTATAGTGTTGCGCCAGGTAGTATAGAGCAGCGGCCTCTCCCTTGTCGGCGCTGGAGCTGTTGGAGTCGGGGGAGTTTAGATACTTGACAGCTAATTCAGCCAGTGTGTCCTTCTTGGAGGGGTCGTTGTAGAGGTGCTTCAGGTTGGCGAAAGTGGAGGGGACACCCTTGTTCAACATGTGCGTTAGGTAGGCTTCGGCAGCCGTCTTGAAGTCGTCCCCTAGCAACCTGTTAGCCGCCGTGCCAGATATGTTGGTATGAACAACATCTGATTTACCTTCTAGGAAGTCCAATGGCAAGCGTCGCGCCGCGTCACAGCGGGGGAACTTTTGGGCATATTCCGCAAAGATGGCCTTCTTAGCATTGACATCCGATTCGGGAATCTCCAAAGCGTCCAGCAGCTGTACGTAGTAGATTGGCCGCTCCGAGTTGCGATCGATAAGCGATCTGTAGACCTTGGCAGCCTCCTCCTTGCGGCCCAGCTTGTAGAGGTACTCGCCCCGGCGCTCTATTACGGCAAGTCGGTCGAGATTGTGCTTGCATGCGCTCTGCAGGTGATCGAGGGCTCGCTGGTAGTCGCCCTGCTCAGCGATGAGAGAGTTCTTGTACATGATGGCCTCGGAATGCTCGATGTCGTTTCGCGATGGCGTCGACTTGAGCGTGCTCTCGTAGGTGGTCAAGACGTTCTCGGCGTCGGAGATGTTTCCAGCTAGATGTTGGGCAATGGCCAGGCCGGTCCAGCTCTGTCGAATCTGAGGTCTTGCCTGCAGCATCGCCGTCCGGCTCTGGATGTAGCCGGCATAGTCGCGCATCTGCACCTGCAGGGTCGCCAAGTCTCGCTGGATCTGGGCGGATTCGGGTTCGAGTTTGAGGGCGAAGCGGTAGGCCTTGATCGCTTCCTCGTAGTTCTTGCCCGCCCGGTACAGCAGGCCGTACACATGCCAGCAGATGTGCGACTTCATGTCGACGGTCAGAGCTTCCTTGCCGAGCGCAAAGGCCTCCTCCGTCTTGCCCTGAGCGTTGAGGATGAGGGCCTTCATGGCCATGGTATCGCCGTGCCTGGGAACTTTCTTGAGAATGAGATCCGCGGTCTTGAGACCACGCTTGTATTGCTTGTCCTCATAGCTTCGAATGACAGCTCGGAAGTGCGAAGCTTCCTTGGGCGGTAGTGGCTGCGGCATCTTCCCACCTTCACGCTAACGAGAACGAATAGTTGCGACTCGGTGCAATTCGTTTGGTGCGGCTGGGCGGAAGAGAATCGAGCTCTGTGGCTACAATGACTATCGATAGAGGCACCGTGGTGGATGCTAAGGATCGGGCGGGTAGGGAAGTGAAGATGATGCCCGGCAGATGGGAGAGACACGGCGACTTTGGTGTGCTCGATTTCTCGGACGCGGAGTTCAGGATTGGGCGCCGCCGTGGACCGGGGAGAGTTTGTCGCTTGCCGTGGGAGGTTTAGGCGGAGGACGTCGACGACTTGAGGATGCAAAGAGACAGCTTTAGCATTGGGATCCAGAACGAGTAGTGTGTTTGTTGCGGATCCCGGAGTTTAGGTTCTTCCACTGATAGTTTGGCTTCTGTGTCGTTGGAAGTGTGTCTGGTGCAATAATGGCGGGGCAAAATAGAGGTCGCGCAGGTGGTTTTTTGAGGGGCTTTGCCGTCGCCGGAGGACCCCCAGTCAGTTCACACTTTGGCCAGGCCTTTGCAGTACACCTGCGAGCAGATGCACCATATTCCTAAGAGGAGTTTCATTTACTATATCATATGAATCGTCCCTAATAAATTAAGTCTACAGTTTCTCAACTAGAGTCTCTGGCAGACAACCACCTGGCATGTTTGATGGTACATGTGTAAAAGTACAATATCTGGCCAATCCTACCTCCCTACATAAGAGGTAATACATACGTATGTGCTCTGGCAAAGAGCACAATGCGGGGCCTCGTCAGTCCTTAGCCTTCCATCTCTTGATAGCATCTTCCCAGGCAGAGGGTAAGTCTCCTCCACATCTTTCTCGGACAGCACCCCAAGTCCGAGCCCGGATGATGTCCTCTACACGCCTCTCCTGTCGGACCAAGGCTGCAAGAGTTTCGGTACGCGCCTCGCGGGGGAAGAACCGTGCCGAGTAGGGGTCTAACCTCTCATCGACGACTCTTTCGCGATCACGCAAGGCCTCGGCCTCCCGTAGCGTTGCGTCGGGATCGTCGGGATCCGGGCTCGTGGCCACTACACCACAGTAGTTGAGCACCTCAGTCCTTGCCTGCCATGACGGGAACAACACCCTGTTCTGGAAGGCCTGGCAAGACTGAGGGTCGACCTGCCGCGACGGCGGCCGAGATGCCCGCTGCGTGGTTGAAGTAGGGTCGAAGCCGGAGCGAGCCGGAGTTACGAGAGCGTTGAGGTTCTGCGTGATGGAATCATCGATGGTCGACCGCGAAAGGCGTAAGAAGTCTGCGCACGACAGTACCTGTTAGCAAAGAATCTCGCCACGACTCACATCTCTGGACGTTGTACCAACCCCGTAGCGTTCGCGTCGAGAAGCAGAACTGCGGCGTCAGGTGAGGCTGGGCATATGGATCGGCCATGATCTCCTGACGCTTCTCAGCGCTACGGCTCGGATCCGGTGGGGGACCCGCGCTCTTCCAGAGCAAGCCTGCCAGGGTCGCGAGATGTTGGGGTTGATCTGTAAATGGGGTTTGGCTGGGTTGTTGACTCAAGAGCACGGGATCCAGGGTCCGTGTGCTGCATAACAGTAGGGGAGCGGAAACGTCGATGATGCTTCACCAGCTCGTGATCAGCTGTCAGAGGCCCTCCCTGTGCTGCGTCATGGCAGTGTGGTGTGCAAGCTTAGCTAATTTTATCCTTCCATTGGTCCTTGAACGAATCGGGATCGGGAGGCTCCAACTCCACAGAAACCGCCAGGGCTACCTTACCCAGTTGCAGCCATTTGTTCTTGAGATTTGCCCGGCAGCCGATCCATGACAGAACAAACATAGGGGCAGAGGGCTGCGCCTCACTCTGGTCTCGGGTTTGGTGGCGAAGAGCGGACGCAGCGGGATGAAGATGATATGAGACTTTTCATGTGATGAACAGTGATGATAAAGGTCGGAAAGGCCCATTGAGAATAGCACTTACAGGTACTGATATAGGCATGCACTTAGCACTGTGCAGTAAATTGATGCTGCCTTATGCTTGCTTTCCATGGTAAGGATGCTGCACCTTGGCAAGTCCAGCAGTAAGTACTCAGAAGATGGCCTATCAGGTAGCTGAACAGTGCATGACATTCTCATATTGCCCGTCTAATGTGCTGACTCTGCTTAGCCCGACTTTGACAGTGATGGATGTTTGGTGTGGCTCGTCCAATGCAAGATGACGCCAGACGCACACCCATCAAGACCTCTTGCCCCTCAACACTTTCTCTGGCCCTTATTCTTGCTTTGCAACCTCCCTAGTCCCATGTGCTCGTTGATCACTCCGGGGGCAATTTCATTACAGTACATACAACAAGCGTGCCCACCCCATGGAATGTCCAGAAAAAAGCGGGCAGCTAAACAGAGGTCGCCATGGAGAAGACTCCACCATTGGAGTTTGTTTTTTACCCAAGGGAAATGTGTCGCGTGGCTCAGTCCAGGGCCTTTAGCTAAATTACCATTAGGTGCCATCCGATCTTCATCGTCGCCCAGTGCTACTTTAAATCACCCGTTCCGTCCACCTGGCATATACTCTCTATACCATAATATCCCCTTTCCTTCTTCGCCGTTGCATTCGCACTCCCCTATCCTTCTCTCTCTCCATCTCCCTGATCCCTCCCTGTTCGCCGTGTCGTAGACATACACAATAGGCCACGCACACGCGGGCAATACAACACGTCACTCTGCGTGAATACCTACCCCTCCTCCGTCGACCCTGTTGGACTCCCTCCCAACGTCTGGTGACGCCGTCATACACAACCCAGCGACTCGGTCCTTCTGCATATCAATCGGCCAGACAGACCTTCCTATAGAATAGGCTCGGTCCCATTTTCTCTTTCTGCCTCCAGCGCCTCCATCTAGCCACCTTGCATTTGCTTCAATATCAACAACTATGGCGTCAGTAGCTGCCGCAGCGTCCTCGCAGGCCTCATCATGGTCGGCTTTTGTCAAGGTATTTCGGGTTTTCATGCCTGCACTCACAGCGCAGTCTATGCAGCCCTGCCTCTGAATGTGCATAGCTAACGTGTTCTACACCAGTCAATCGCCTCGTTCAACGGAGACCTATCCTCCCTCACCGCACCTCCATTCATTCTCTCCTCGCAATCCCTCACCGAATTTTCCTCGTACTGGGCCACCCGACCCTCCATACTCACAGCGCCCGCAGCCAAGGACGACCCCGCCGAACGTGCCCTCCTGGTCCTCAAGTGGTTCCTGTCCACGCTCAAACACCAGTACGCCAGCCGCAGCGAACAATATGGCAACGAGAAGAAGCCCCTGAACCCATTCTTGGGCGAGCTTTTCCTGGGAACCTGGACTGACGAGGCGGGCGAGACGACGCTCATCTCGGAGCAAGTCAGCCACCATCCTCCTGCGACAGCCTACTGCATCCGCAACAGCAAGACGGGCGTCCAGCTCGAAGGTTACAATGCCCAGAAAGCCACCTTCAAGAGCACCATCCTCGTCAAGCAAATTGGCCACGCTGTCCTGACTATCCCCATCAATGGAGGCAAGGACACCGAGCGCTACCTCATCACCCTGCCTTCGCTGCATATCGAAGGTCTCATCTTTGGCGCCCCCTTTGTTGAGCTTGACGGTTCCACCCACATCTCCAGCTCCAGCGGCTACACTGTCAAGATTGACTACAGTGGCAAGGGATGGCTGTCCGGCAAGAAGAACACCGTCACGGCCACCATCTACCCTACTGGCAAGGAGAAGAACGTCATCTACAACGTGACTGGTCAGTGGAACAAGGAGCTGCAGTTCTACAAGGGATCCGCCTCCAAGAACTCCTCATCAACGCTCGTCACGACGTACAATGCTGGAGAAGCCGAGCCGCTCGAGCTCAAGCTCGCACCCGTCGAGAAGCAGCACCCTCTCGAGTCGCGCCGTGCATGGGCAAAGGTTGCCAAGGCTATCCAGGCAGGTGATATGGACGCCGTGTCGGCCGAGAAGAGCAAAATTGAACAGGCACAGCGCGATATGCGTGCAAAGGAGAAGGCGGAGGGCCGACTTTGGCAGCGCCGCTACTTCAGCGCCGCCGTGGATGCTGATCCCGTCCTGAGTGAGCTCGGCGACGCGGCCGGCGTTCCGGTGGACGGGGAGGCAGAAAAGACAGGCGGCCTCTGGCGATTCGATAAGGCCAAGGCGGACAAGGTGGCTTCTGAGACGCTGAGCAACGATGACGTTGCGAAACTCGAAACCGAGCTTTTGGGGTGGTAGGTGATTGCTGTCTGTCGACGAGTCAAGTATGCAGTAGGGTGCGGCGTCGTGCTTAAAACAAAACCAAGTCTTTCTCCAATAGAACGAGCGAGGCTACAGATACATGTACTGTATTTCCGATGTAATATAGGTATTTTCCTGGCGCCGAGCAGAACCACACGCATAACATGACTGAAAGGTGGACCACCCGACGTCAGTTGACCTGATTAGCTAACTTCGAGGTGCCTGATTGTTTGCGTTTACATGCAGCCAAGTACATGGATTCTTCAGCATGGATTGGTTATTTACTTTTTTTGTTTTGTTTTTGGTATTAACTGCTGCTGCATGGTAGGTATCAGTGTTACGGTACACGTGTTCGAACCCATATTTCGTCGGGTCGGTGGAAGTGAGCTATGTCTCAATCGATCCAAGCCAGCTGAACGATGCACACAGAGCCTATTGATAAGCTTAGATCTGACCAGCGCAGTTGAAGTCCTTGAGAGCCTCGGCAACACGCTTGGACATGGTCTTCTCGCCCTCGCGGACCCAGACACGGGGCTATTGGGGTTAGCAATGCTGACATGCGCAAGGGGGACAGGTACAAACTCACGTCAAAGAACTTCTTGTTGGGCTTATCCTCGCCGTCGGGGTTGCCGACAGCGGTCAGGAGGTAGTCCTTCTTGTTCAGCATGTAGTCGCGGATGCCGCTCATGTAGGCAAACTGCATGTCGGTATCCATGTTAACCTTGACGACACCGTGGCTGATGGCGTCGAGGTACTCCTGCTTGGAGGAGCCAGAGCCACCGTGGAAGACGAAGAAGACGGGCTTGTCCTCCTTGGCACCAATGGCGGCCTTGACGTGGGCCTGGTGCTTGCCGAGCAGCTCGGGGTGCAGCTTGACGTTGCCGGGCTTGTAGACACCGTGGACGTTGCCGAAGCCAGCGGCGATGGAGAAGTAGGGGGAGATGGGGGAGAGGGTGTTGTAGATGTTGAGGATGTCCTCGGGCTGGGTGTAGAGGGAGTTGTTGTCAACATCCTCGTTGTTGACACCGTCCTCCTCACCACCGGTGATACCAATCTCCATCTCGAGCCACTGCTTCATGGGGGCAGCGCGCTTGAGGTACTCGGCAGTGGTCTTGATGTTCCAGTCGACGGGCTCCTCCGACAGGTCGATCATGTGGGAGCTGAAGAGGGGCTCGCCGTGGGCCTTGAAGTAGGCCTCATCGGCATCGAGCATGCCGTCGAGCCAGGGGAGGAGCTTCTTGGCGCAGTGATCAGTGTGCAGGACGACGGGGATGCCGTAGGTGGGAGCAATGGAGCGAATGTACTGAGCACCAGCGATGGCACCTGCAATGGAGGCGGCCTGGTCGGTGTTGCTCACGCCCTACGAGGCAACGTTAGTCAAGCTGGCAGAAGCCCGGAGACGGCGAGCATTGTCGGATCCCATACCTTTCCAGCGAAGTAGGCAGCACCACCCTGGGACATCTGCAGGATGATGGGAGACTTGGCATCGCGAGCAGCCTCGAGGGAGGCGACGACGGTGGAGGAAGAGGTGCAGTTCTGCCATGGTGGTCAGCTTCTGTTGCTAGGCATACCCTGAGCTGGACTGCACTTACAATGGCGGGGATGGCAAATTGCTTCTCGCGGGCGTACTTGAAGAGGGCGAGGACGTCGTCGCCGACGATGACGCCGGTCTTGCGGCTAAGAACATCGGTAGCACCCATGTTTGCGGTCGGTAGAAAGATCGAGGTAGGAAGTGCTGTAGTGGGGGAATCAGTACAGAGTTTAACAAGAGGAAGGATGAGAGCGAAGGGGGAAAAAACCTTTCAGGATGCAAAGTTTATATTAGGTGAGAGAGAGCTGCAACAGCGGTCAAGGAGTCAGCTTTGAAGACTTTTAATTGGAGAAGAGGTATTATGCCGCGACTTGGTAAGACCTGCATGCAGAATGATGTGGTTGAGTCGTTGAGGAGATGCGCGGGGTTTTTGGGCATAGTAGCTAATCGATAGTGGCGGGGGTTCTCTGAGGGCTCAGCTGCTGCCGTGGAGGGGCTGATTGACGGATGATGACGAGCTATCCCTCTCATTGATCCAGACAGCTCGTTGCCATACTTGCGAGGCAATATTTCTTGGCCCTGGAGACACAATTGATCTTCCATTTTCCAGTGTAATTGGTTTCGCACTCGAGGAGCTACTGGCTCAATGTTCTTCTGCTGTTTTGCTTTCGGAGCATTTCGAGGCTTTCCAAGCTGGTGTCAGGGCATGGTGTCAAGCCCGCGTCAAGGTGGATGGATGATGGTGGGGGTTCCAGGCGCGTGCACTGGCGGGAGGGACATGGATGGAGGGGCTGGCTGGGAGGATCACCTCGCTAAAATATGCAAGGCGAGACATGGAAGAGGACGAGTGCCAGACATTGTGAAGCAAGGGGGGGTCCGACTTACATGCGAAAGGTCCGAAACCCTGTGAGCGAAATGTTGAAGCGCGATGTTGAGGAGAGAGAGGAGAAGGAGGAGGAGGAGAACCAAGCTACCAGTTTAATATTGGCAAGCTGCGAATGGCTAATAAATAAAACCCATCGGTACTGCACAAGGGAACCGGGACATAGCCGAGGAGAGGGGCGAGAGAGCTGGAAGAGCTTCCATCGTGGGACTCGATTGGGTACATGTACCGTCATCGCCGCGGACCGGCGCTCCTACCACAACCGATTCCATGGAAATGGCAACGGGAAGATGCGGGACGATGATGTCTTGCGGGCCACTACGAATTCTGTCCCCATGTACATGGAGAATGCTAGAATCTACCTTATTCACCCATCAAGTTTTGGCGCGTCACCCGAATCAACTGAGACAGGCATTTCCGAATCAATCCATGGGCTACGGTGTGTGTGCTCGGCAATAGCAGGAGGGCTAGCATGCGATTCTGTGCAAGCTCACCGTGGCGGTGCGCGGATGCTAATGCCTGCTAGTCCTAGATTTCCTGCCATCACACAGAGACAATGTCTCTGTGATATCACCGTACAGAGGCAAGGGGGCAATTTCGTGTTCCCTCCCACTCATCCCGAGTCGGGGCTCTTTTCTGGTGGCAGATGCCTGATTCCGTATCTCGATAGACTTTGAAGAGCTCAAAGAGAGGCAAACCAAACGCCTAATCGATTGCACGTGTCTGACGTCCTTCACCCACCAACCCCCACTACATATCATGATATCGTGAGCTAAGCGACACCCTGGGGTTTTCATAGAAACTGGTGTAGCTTCCCAACGTCTTTGGGGAACAGGCATCATGTGATGGTCTTCTCCATCCTCACCACTCTCCTTTTGTTGCAGCGGCACCTGCCGGCTGTGGCATCTGCCCAGCGCCCAAGGCAGCTCGAGGAATTGGCTTTTGTGAGAATACGGCGGGCCGCATGGCTTTGCCGTTGTGGGATATTAGTTTGCCGCCCAGGAACGAATTGGCACGTCGGTATTGGCGCAAAATGAAGGCTGGATGCACGCATGTCAACGTCACTGGACCATCATGGCCTTATCTCTTATCCAACTTAGTCAGCCACCAGAACTTTCCTCAAGGCACATACACATCGACGTAGACCATCTACAATCTGGAATTGGGATGGGAGTTTCAACTCGACGAGACCATGGCAGAAGCAACGCCCTCGACAGGGTCAATTTTTGGCCTTAGCTCCCTCGTCGACAATCCAGTCTTTGCAGGAGGTCTGGGAATAGCATCGCTCGGTGCCGCAGCTGCCTTTGCACGCAAGGGCGCCTTGGTCGCGGTCGGCCTCGCTCGCCGGCGGCTCCTCGTCAAGGTCGAAATCGGCAAGCAAGACCCTGCCTATCCATGGATCCTCGGATGGCTATCGCAGCCGCGCGAGAACCCTGGCTTCATTGCCTCGAGACTCACGCGCATCCATGACCTCGCCATCACGACGGCCACCTCCCCCCGAGGCCCAGGCGCACACGGCCCGACCAGTACTCATTTTGCGCTCCAGCCAGGCTATGGACGGCACATTGTCAAATTCGGCAATTCCTACATCGCAGTTACTCGAGAGAAGCATAGCACGGCCAACATGAACACGGGCGAGCCGCACGAAATTGTCCAACTCACTACGCTGTGGGCGCATCGACACATCTTCGAAGATCTCCTCAAGGAGGCGCACCGCCTTGCCGCCGAAGCCAATGAGGGTAAAACAATTGTGTACTCGGCAAGGGGGATGGAATGGTCCCCACTGGGCAACGCCAGAAGGAAGAGGCCCCTTGGGTCTGTTATACTGGATGAGGGCGTGGGAGAGGCCATTGTGGCGGACGTTCAAGACTTCTTGGCGACGCAGCAATGGTACGTTGACCGCGGCATTCCCTACCGGCGAGGCTATCTTCTCTTTGGTCCCCCGGGTAGTGGAAAGACATCCTTCATACAGGCGCTTGCTGGCGAGCTGGACTTTAGCGTGGCCATGATCAATCTTAGCGAGAGGGGCATGACGGATGATAAGCTGGCGTTTCTCCTGACCAAGCTGCCCCAGAGAAGCATCCTGCTCCTGGAGGATGTGGATGCCGCCTTTGTTAACCGTCGACAGCGGGACGCAGACGGATATAGCGGGGCGACAGTCACCTTTTCCGGTCTCCTCAACGCCCTGGATGGTCTTTCGGCGGGCGAAGAGCGCATCGCTTTCCTAACGACGAACCATATCGATCGCCTAGACCCTGCGCTGATCCGACCTGGTCGCGTGGACATGATGCTCCGCATCGGCGAGGCAACACGCTACCAGGCTGCCCAGATGTGGGATCGATTCTATGGAGATGTAGATGAAGACCACTCGGCCCGTGAGCGTTTCCTGCAGCGGATGGAGGAGCTGGGTCTATTCGGTGCCTTCCCAGACGGCACACCCTCACACCGTCAGACAAGCACTGCTGCCATCCAAGGCCTTTTCCAGTTCCACAAGACTGACATGGAGAGCGCTATTGAGCAGGTCCAAGGATTGATTCCGCGGAAATTTGAGCCAGAGGAGTCTATGGTCGAAGGGTCTGGAAAGACGCCTTGAGGACCTCGATGGATCTCACTTGTATCAACCTTGTATACCAACCATATACCCACGAATCACGAGCTACAGGCGGGATAGAATGTATCCGGGATACGTCAGAAGGACCATGTAATATTAAGGGAATTGAGTGCCTGTGGTTTTGTATAAGCGCCGATGGGAAACCGTCTTGTCTTGACTGGGGCTGAGTACGCCCTGGCCTGTCATGTATGTGAACGCACTCAGCAAAGCGAAAATAAAAATATGAGAATATGCAGGATTGAAGTACGCGTGCATCTAAGCCATACATGAAATACATCATGGAGATATTTGAATCAAGTCCTGAAATGTTAGAGTCCTAGCTCAAATTGGTGTCGTCTGCCTAATGGGTGCCTAGTGGTGAGGCTGAACGCAAGGAAGCAAGTCGTGAACGGGGATCGTGCTTGACGCCAGCTTTTCGACCTAGCAACATCAAACTTTGGAAGGAAAATAACATCACGGACTGGCTGCAACGCATCATGGGGTCAAAAGGTCAGGGAACACTGGACGGCTGGCTGTCAAAACAGCAAAGCCGAGACACAGCACCTGCATCTGACTCGGGCTCACGGCCTGCACCAACGCCAGCAGGGCAGCGGGACAACAACACTACTAGGCATAGGGGCACCGAGCGACGAAGAGAAACGCTTGCGGCTGTGGCGACGGAGACGAGGATCGTGCTTCCGGATGTATTACGCGACCTACCCAACATCCAGGCAGCGAAATCCGAGGCTCTCTACCTCTCCACCCTGCCTCGCCTGAAGGCGTCGGATTGCCCCAAACGGACGCCATCCGGCAAGGCAGTCATCAGGATTGTCAACGAAGACACTTTCAATGCTGCAATCAACCTCGCGGCTTCCAAGGGGCCCGCGTCTGGGCGTGTCGCGGTGCTCAACATGGCGAGCCACGTGAACCCCGGCGGCGGCTGGCGCAAAGGTGCACTCGCCCAGGAAGAGGCCCTCTGCTACCGCAGCTCGCTGTCCCTGTCTCTACACAAGCGCTACTACCCTTTCAAGCAGCGCATGGGGTTATACACGCCCGACGTCGTCGTGATCCGATCCGACATGCCCTCGGGCCACAAGCTGCTGCTGCCGGACATCAAAGCCGAAGACCTGCCCGTGGTGAGCGTGGTGAGCATCGCGGCGCTGCGCGTGCCGGAGACGCGCCAGGTGCAAGAGACAGCCGCGGACGGGACCACGGTGGTCCGGAGAGCCGTGTATGCGGACCCGGCGGCGCGGGACCTGACCAAGGACAAGATGCGGCTCTGTCTCAGGATGGCGGCGCAGCGGGACCACGGCCTGCTCGTGCTCGGGGCGCTGGGGTGCGGCGCGTTCCGGAACCCCAAGGAGGAGGTTGCGCAGTGCTGGCTCGAGGTGTTCGGAGAGGCCGAGTTCCAGGGCGGGTGGTGGGAGGAGGTCTGGTTTGCCGTCTACGATACGAGGAACGAGGGAAACTTTGAGGTGTTTGAACGGGTGCTGGGCGGTGTCGAGGTCTGATTGCGTCGATATATCATCACCACACGATATTATCATGTCTACCCATTCGTCCCGTCCATTTTTATTTCAAAGAGATTTGACATATCTCAAAAAGGCCTACATTTACGACATCCGCTTCCAGAGCACGCAAGATGAGCTTAAACCACCCAAGAGCGGCATTAGCCCTGCAGCTGAAATTTTCATTGACCAAAAGCATGGCTGATAGATGACGCGATCGGCACTAATATGCACTACCACCACGGTTGCATGCCACAACCAGAATGGGCGTATCAACGTACAAAGAGCCACGGTAGGCTGGGTTGCTCTGTTCCTGTCGGGTCCAGATCGGCCTGTCAAACGTCAAGCTACAGAATTGGATCGTTAGTCCTTTGACCTTCCCATGTTATAGATGCCAACAAGATCCTGCAGCTTCTCTCCGATGCTGCCCCTTGCGAGAAGTCAATGCCTCGATTGCTTGACCAGGATAGGTCCCTCGAAAATCACTCGTCACAGAGCCCCCATGCATACACCCCACGGACCCTGGTGAAGATGCTATCATCGTCCCCTCCCCCAGTCCGGATCTACACCCTCTGAGCAACCCCAGTTTTCCAGCCACACCTTTTCCTCTTTGATCGCGCATTATCTGGGTCTCTTTATTAGTTTCCCATCATCTTTTTTCTTCCTCCTTTCTTTCCCTTGTATTCGCAACCTCTCGATAGGTTACGAACCTTGGTTGTTTTGCCTGCGCCGCCGCCATGTTCCGTGCTTCCAAAGCCGACGGCGACATCTCCGCCGCCGACGCCGGCCATCTTGAGCCCGGCTATGTCGCATATGGCAGAGGCTCTCCCCAGCTCGATACTGCCGATGACAGTGCTTTTGATCCAGACTCGGGCGTCAAGCGCGGGCTCAAGAACCGTCATCTGTCTATGATGGCTCTCGCTGGCATCATCGGCCCTGGTTTGCTCGTTGGTAGCGGAGGCGCCCTCAACAACGGAGGCCCGGCATCCCTCATCATTGGTTTCGGTGTAATTGGTATGGTTCGAGGTCTTCTTCTACTATATACCACTGTTTTGCTAATTCCGCCAAGGTATCATTGCATTCTCCATTATGCAGTCACTGGGGGAAATCACCACCATATTTCCCGGCGGAGGCTCATTCATCTCCTTGGCAGAGCGCATGGTCGATAAGTCCTTCTCTGTAGCTGTCGGTTGGAACTACTTTATTATATGGGCCGCCGTCCTCGCCAACGAGTACAACATCATCTGCAGTATTCTGACTTACTGGACACCTGATATCCCCCTATGGGGGTGGTTCCTGATTCTCTGGTTCCTCTTCCTTGCGTTCCAGCTCATAGGCGTTGAGGCCTTTGGCGAAGCCGAGTATTGGCTGGCCCTTTTCAAGCTCCTCGGCCTAACCGCCTACTTCATCTTTGCCATTATTTACGCAGCGGGCGGCTTGATTGGGCAGGACGAGCCTCTGGGCTTCCGGTACTGGCACGATCCCGGGGCTTTCAACGGCAATGGATTCCGCGGTGTGGCTGTCGTCTTTGTGTTTTGCTCTACCTTTTACGCCGGAGTTGAATCTGTCGCCATTGCAGCGACTGAGACCCGGAACCCAGGTGTTGCCGTGCCAAGGTAGGACAAAAGTCTGTCTGGGTGTTGATTGAGCTCTGGCTAAAACTGTCTCCCTCAGCGCGATCCGTCAGGTCATTTGGCGAATCCTCTTTATCTATATGGGTTCTGCCTTTTTCTACGGCCTTACTTGCCCTGCCAACGCTCCTGGGCTTGTCAACGGGGGTGCCCGTGCACTTCAAAGCCCCATGACTATCGCCATCCAGAACGCTGGATGGGAGGGTGGTGTTCATCTCATCAACGCCTTCATCCTGGTGACGTGTTTGTCGGCCATTAACTCTTCCATCTTCATCGGCTCCCGCACCGTGCTTTATATGGCTCAGTCCGGAAAAGCTCCCAGTATTCTGGGCTGGACAAACGGACGAGGAGTCCCAGTTTGGGCTATTGTCCTCACCAATGCTGTCGGGTCCATCTCCATGATGAATGTAAGCACTGGAGCCTCCAGGGCCTACGGTTACATTGTCAACCTGTCTGGTGTGAGCACCTTTCTCGTCTGGGCGAGCATCAGCTTCATTCACATCCGGTTCCGCAACGCTCTGGCAGCTCAGAGCCGCGATCCGGCAGAGTTGCCTTTTAAGAGCTTGTGGTATCCATATAACGCTTACTTCGGCGTCATTGCAAACTGCTTTCTGGCACTGGTCCAGGGTTGGACAACGCTCTCGCCTTTCAACGCGGGTAACTTTGTCGATGCCTACATATTGCTCCCTCTATTTGGAGTTATTTATGTCATCTCCAAATTGTACTGGAGGAACACTGACAAATTCAAGAGAAGCTGGGAAATAGACCTGGACAGTGGAAGAAGGTCTGATCTGGATCACAAAGTTCACACTTCCACTGATGAAGAGGGGACACAAGCCCAGAAGCTTCCTTTATGGAAAAGGCTTTGGAACAAGATGTAAGGCAGACGTGTCTATGATAGTCTAGGCATTTAATTTTCAATGTTGAGGAGAGTTGTTGGGACTGTTAGCTGCATTTCAAGACCCATGACACGATTCATGTATGCCATCGTTCATATACGAGATACCCATTCTAATGTTGGAAGCAAACTTTAGATACTGGTACCGCTTAAGAACCTGTGAAAAAATATCATACTATGGATGCTGTCGGTGTTTGAGGTTCAGGCTGGCGTAGTAGAAGTACTGTACTTGACACAACTAAGTCTCGTTTGCTTGTCAGTTCTACTTCCTAATGGCCAAGTTATGATGAGGAAAAGAGTGTGCAGTTTGGGGTGTAAGCAGTAGAGAGCAAATAAACAGTAGAGGTGGTGCCTAGTGCCCCGGCAACCAATGCAGTCGTAAACAGTAGAGAAGAACAACAGCGAGGCCAATGGCCAAGTTATTCGGTTAGGTGCCGGGCTTAAGAACAGCCAGTAAGTTTATCATCAGCTAAGAGGCATGGTGCGAACACTACCATCTATGCCCTTCATTCGTATAAGCCTGAACCCGAGTCTATATCCTACGTATATTTTTGGAAGCTAACAAGAGAAATAAATACGAAACAAGATTGTATAGCTATGTTGGTACATTACACCACCAGCCATCTTCCCATTCATCCATTGCTACAAACCCCTGCTGTAATCCGTCGTCATTCTCCCCATGGCATCACACCAGCGCTCAAACTTCCATCTTTCGATCAGCTTTCCCGATCGCAGTGAGGGCTCCCAGATGTCAGTAGTGTTGAGAACCCCTCGCGCAAATATCGACTTTTGTTCAAGGTAGAACCCAGCACTGTAATTCAACAACGATATCCGAGACACGAGATCGAGGAGTTCATGCGAGCAGAGGATGGCCTCTTCTTCCAGCAGGGCTCGCTCATGCGGCGATATACAGCCAAGCAGTCTTGCCATTGAAATTGACCCCGCCAGTGCAGTTCCCACGTGCTCGTAGCGTCTGTCAATGAGCAGCTCGGCTGTGGTCAGCTTCTTTTTGAGCGTGAGAGCAGAATATAGCTCTGCTTTCCACGTCAGGAGCCCTGATCTGCACTCGCGAGTCTCGGCGAGCACAATAGCCAGTTGGGATTCGTCGATTGGTTCATCGCTGCAAATCATATCTGTGATTTGCCTGCCGATCCCAGGCGTCTTGGATATCTCCATGGCCAAGCCTATGCCTATACGGCACATCGAGGACAAAGTCCCATCCTCCTTGGCCATAGATAATCGCAAGTTGCTCCATATTTCCTCGCCAAGGAAGCACCCCTTGTTGGTCAGAAAAGATTCACATATCTGGAGACAAGAACATTAGAATGACCGAGAATGGCCGGAAGGCGTAGCGAACTGACTATTGGTCCGGATAGTGTAGTGAAAAGAGTCTTCTCAAAATCTGACAGGTATTGGTTCGGCCCTCGCAGGCGCAGTAGTCTGGCAGCCCCCCAGATATGCGGCATCCATCCAGAAACTCCCTTGCCCAATAGCTGTTGAGAGTGTGTTAGTAAGACAGACGTTTACAAGAACAAGCGGAGCACGCACCTCGAAACGGGCCAGTATTTCGGCGGCACACAATACTTCTGGGGCTGACCAGGTATCTTTGTCCTTCAAGGCATCCTGCAGACTCGACAGCGCGCGGCTATATGTAGCCCAGACGACTGCTGCGGGTTTCGCTTTCTGTGGCATGAGAAGCTGCTGGACCCTCAAGATCAGGCTGAGCAGCGCTTGGTCCAGACATCGCCAGAAGCCATATCTGGAATACACAAACTCCATGTAAGAGTCCTGTCGACACGAGAGCAGGCGAGATAGAAGTGATGGATCGGCGGACAGCCGTAACGAGGCAACGGCTCCGATGTGTATGGTTGTCAGCGCCGATAGGTCTAGTAGGTGAATGCCAGATTCGCGGACGATAAGCTCCAACCCAGAAACTGGCATTGGCATTGCTACGCCCTGAGAGGCCCAACGCCTCCTTGGTGCTATTTCCGCCTGCCTTCGTTTTCGGCCTTCCTTGCTGTCAGGCCCCTCATCCTTTGGGTCCGAAGAGGAACTTTTGTCCAGAAGATCAGGGGGTAGCTGCAAGAGATTGTGCTTTACAGCCTGCCCTTCTTTGCGTTTTGCTGCAACGGTTTTCATGGCACGCCTCCGTATCATGGTCTTGGTCTCGGCCGAGAAGCCACACCCGCCGCCGCTCTGCATGACAAACTCGAAGGCGCCATCAGGCTGGGAAGACTTGGTCATGATGTACACAAGTACTCAAACGCAGAACAAATATCGACAACCGCGCCGTATCGGATGCAAGTATCAGAGTGCTTTTGTTATGTTGGACCAAAATCTCAACAGCACGGAGGTCGGAGCATGCGTGCATCATGGGATTTAGGGGGACTTGCTTAATTAATAATTCGGCATGACAGCTCGAGTAAGCGACCAGGGTAGCAATTGCCGAATCGGGACACTTCGCGCACGCTGACACGGTCAGCTTGGCGTGGCATATCATACAGCGATCAAGTGGTGAGAATATAGCCACAGGTGTGGCAACATTGATTCATTTGGGTTTGGGAATCACTGTCGTCATTTTGGGGATCTCTCAGTATAAATATGACTCTCTTCCGCGCATGGACTGGTGCTCTCAATACAGTTCACATATCACACTGCCGAATTAACAAAAGACATCATCCCCTTCACAATGTCTGGGCCCACTATTCAAGAGTTACTTGATCGAAACGAGTACGCCAGCCTGACACTTTTACCTTTCTTCTTCAATGTGAAGAGACTGCTAATGCATATATGGATGTGGCAGGAGGCTGTCGACTTGGTTTCGACCAGCCAAGTTCTTCTCTGAGATATCCACCCCCCGGTCTCCCAAGATCCTGATGGGTTAGTAGATGCTTGGCAATTCAGTACGAGGGTGTCTTCTCATAATTGCCCCAGTATCATGCCTTGATCCAAGGTCTCAACCGGAGGAGATTTTTGGGCTACAGTTTGCTGGTAAATATGCCCGTTTTGTCTTTCACTCAGGCCTCTCTCTCTGATCTCATACAGAGGCTCTATCTTTCCGCAACCTCGGCGGTCGTGTTGCCTCGGTACATGATGATATTGTTGGCCTCGACTCTCTTCTCCGTTTCGAACATGTCATCATTATCCACCACACTGGTATGTAGCCTAATCCAAGCCTATCCTAGAAACTCGTGACTAACAATGCAGACTGTGCCCTTCTGCACTATACTTCGGATCAAGTGCGAGAGGGCGTGCGTAAGCTGCCTGGCGTGACAGCAGAGGAAGCTGAGTCACTCGTTCTTCCCAACTTCTCCAGGTATGTGGCCTTGCCAGGGTGGATGTCATTATTGTTAACTCCTCTTTTTAAGTCTCGAAGACAGTGTTCGTGAGGATATGGAGCACCTGAAGAAGTCAAAGGTCATCAGACCAGAGCTGAAGGAGGCCATCAAGGGTTTTGTATTCGACATCAAGACTGGACTGATCAAGCAAGTGGAGTGATGATGTCGTTCAGGGGGTATGTCATCCGGCGCTTGGCCAGTTAAAAGGCCTTCCCGGTCCACACATTAAGGATCCATGTCAGAAACTCTCCTGTCATCCATATATTCTCGTAGTCTATTAAAGATGCTTACGGCTAAGCCACCTTCCGCTACCATGGTAGAGACGACAGGGATACTTGAACCGAAGATGCCCTCTTCCGTAGGTTGATGAGGCTGGGAAGTATATCAATATTCTGGTAAGTACGGGTTAGTCTTGAATCTCTCAGAGCATCATGTCTCTCCGACTTTTCGATGAGACCATAGTAAGGAATACTGTGGCCCATTTCCTTGTATTGGAGCATTCGGTTTCTGCCTGCCCGGATGAAGTCTCCACCACTTTCACCACCACGGGTCGGCATCACAGAGTCGCACTCTAGGAGTGCCTTGGCAGGCAGGGAAAGCCGGGCCCCATTATGCCGCTTGTTCTGAAACTAACGTCGACACGCCTAGAATGTATTGGAGGCGTGTCCTCGGTCAACCAGGCAAAGCGAAGGGGTATGTTGAAACGAATACGAATACGGTGGGTCTCTTGCGAATACGAACGCGCGGAAACATATGTTCGATATGCCGTATTCGCTCAGGTTGAACGTAGTACCCAGCAGCGTGTAAGTCATGGCATGAACTTTTCCAATTGCTGCCAATTTGCGTTGTCGAGTGCTGTCACCGTTGGGCTCATTCCACTGTCGTTGTTGACTACAAAAGGGGCACGATGATCACTCAACTTTTCCATCAAATTGCACTTCAACCTGGCAAGTACATTCAACAAGTTTTCCAACATGGACAACGCAACCCATATGCTTGACGGCGCGTCAAAATGGTTCTTCCTGATTGTTGGGCTCATTGTCGTTGTCTTCGTCGGCAATATCCTCTATCAACTCCTTCCCAAGAGCAAGTCAGAACCCCCGATGGTGTTCCATTGGATTCCTTTTGTAGGGAATGCTGTCAGCTACGGTCTATCGCCGTATGACTTCTTTGTACGCTGCCGTGAAAAGGTTGGTTGAATTCTGAACGCAATTCCAGGTGTGACATCTGTCTATCGATTCGAGACTGACGGGAATCTTCCTCAAGCATGGAGACATCTTCAGCTTCATGCTATTCGGGCAGAAAATCACATGCTACTTCGGTCTCGACGGCAACGAGTTTATTCTCAACGGAAAGCACGCCGACTTGAACGCCGAGGAGATATACGGCCCATTGACGACCCCGGTGTTCGGATCCGATGTTGTATACGATTGTCCCAACTCCAAGTTGATGGAGCAGAAGAAGTTTGTCAAGTTCGGACTTACCCAGAGCGCGCTCGAAAGCTACGTTCAAGGCATTGAGCAAGAGGTTGTGGACTATATCTCAATGAGTCCAACCTTCTCCGGTGCGAGCGGCGTATTTGACGTATCGACGACCCTATCCGAGATCACAATCTTCACGGCCGGACGATCGTTGCAGGGGATCGAGGTTCGCGAGAAGCTCACAACAGAATTCGCATCTCTATACCATGACCTGGACATGGGCTTCCAGCCCATCAACTTTCTGATGCCATGGGCGCCATTGCCACATAACAGGAAAAGGGATGCCGCGCGCAATCGAATGCGGGATATTTACATGGACATTATTGCCAAGCGACGCGAGAGCGGCAACGAAGAAGGGTCGGACATGATTTGGAACTTGATGCGATGCCAGTACAAGAACGGCACTCCCGTACCCGACAAAGAGATTGCGCACATGATGATCACACTCCTGATGGCGGGCCAACACACTTCGTCCTCCGCCAGCTCGTGGATCGTCTTCCATCTTGCATCGCGGCCAGACATTACAGAAGAGCTGTACAGGGAGCAGGTCCAATACCTCAGTCGGGAGGGTCGGCTCGAGCCTCTGCAGTACTCGGATCTGGAAAAGCTGCCTCTGCTTCGCAACGTGGTCAAGGAGACATTGCGGGTGCACTCGTCAATCCACTCGGTAATGCGCAAGGTGAAACAGGCAATGCCGATTCCGGGCACGTCGTATGTCATCAAGCCTGGCAGCGTCATGCTGGCGTCTCTGCTCGTGACGGCCCTGAGCGACGAGCACTTCCAAAACGCCATGGAGTGGGAGCCGCATCGATGGGACTCGCGTGCAGACGCGGCGATCGAGGACGTCGATTTCGACGAGAAGAGCTTATCCAAGGGCACGAGAAGCCCATACCTGCCTTTTGGCGGAGGGAGACACCGATGCATCGGCGAGAAGTTTGCCTATGTCAACCTGAGCACCATCATTGCAGTCCTGGTTCGGAATTTTCGTTTCCAGACAATGGACGGGAAGAAGGGTGTGCCGGAAACGGATTATGCATCTCTTTTCTCGCGGCCCGTGCAGCCTGCGTTTGTTCGATGGGAGCGCCGCGATTCAAAGGCTTGAGGAATTTCCAGGACCAGTGCACCGTCGAGGACTTCAGTGCATCATGCATTGGGCCGAAGAGTGCTGGGGAAAGGAGGAGAGGGAGAGGTCATGGCCTTAGTGCCAGGAAGAGGCTCTGCATAGTGGCTGCGCGCCGATATTCACAGGAGATTGGGTGGTGGAAATTGGATAAATCGATCTCAGGATGTATGGTTGACGGCTGCCGAACCAAAGGCGTACGTGATTGTAGAAGATGCTTGAATATAAATATACAGGAAAGCCGAGAGAAATGGCAGCAACAAATTCCAGCATTGTTTTGAGCTGCACGGAGAGTTGTGTAGGGTATCTGGCAAGTTCGTGGGGAATGGAATGAAAGAAAGGGAGAGGTCTGTTCTGCCATGTGATTTGCCTTATCAAGTATCTAGTACTTGTTTGTTTCCCTGAATGATTGCAGGTCGAACGGAAGCAGATCTGTGGTCAGGGGTACATCAAGTAGCTGTACACCTGCGACTCCTGAGCCAGCCTTGTCCTTTGGCGGCCGCGTATCTCTATCAGCTCCCTCCCCAAGTCCTAGTACTTCCCCTCGCTATGGGGTAGGCTTGGCGCTGCTCGTAGCCAGGTACCTGCTCCAGCAAATGACAGCTTAGAGTTGGGCTGGTGCGATGACTTCAACCTCCACAGCCCGGCCAGCTAACGTACCTTAACCTTACAGAGTACCTTGGCTGCTATAGCTCCATGCACCCACCACCTTTTCGCTCTCCCTGCATCATCGCCATATCACGACACCGCGTCCTACCGTTCAGCCAGTCGCCGACCCTTCCAGCACGCCATCGCTGCTGAGCCCGACTCGCTCCCGCACGCTCAGCGCAATGACTAGAATCGTCACCCGCTCTCGTGGCTTCAGCAATTGATTGCTCTGTGTGCTTTGTGCCTCGTCCCACGTGCTTCGCGACCGACCGACGGCCTGATTTGCCCTCCGGCCGCGCCCCTTCCCCGACGTCCCTTTTCCCACGACTCTTGTCCCGATCAAGCCGAGTGAATGCAGCCTCTAAACCCCTTCCTGGCTGCCTTCTTCAAGAGCCCCGTCGCCGCCCAGTGCACCCCCGTTCATCATCACGTCCTGCTCGTACCCCTGACCGATGTGCTCCTGACGTGCCGCGAGACGGAGACTGGCGCTTCGGTCAGTGACGTCGTCGCCTCAGAGGACTTCCTTGCCAGCCATGTCCTCCGAATCGCAGGCACCGGCCCTGCGAATGGGGCCAAGGAGCCCGCCCAGAACCTCCGCGAGTTGAAGGGCAAGGCAAAGCAGTTCTCGACCCTCAACGGGCGCCAGGTTATAATAAAGGATTCCTTCGTCTACACCAACAAAGGTACGCCCTCCCAGCTGTTTTGATCACCAGCCCGTCGGCTGACAAGTCCAGGCTTCAAATCGCTCGCGCAAGCGCAGATTCTCAACGACATCACTTGGTATCCCGACGTATTCGAACCGCGACAATGGCTCCTCTACTTCATTTCCAGGCCCTTGGCTGGCATTTGGGAGGAGGTCAAAACCACACCTGCTATCCTGATACCCAACGTCCGAAAACAAAAGGCCATCAGCTCGACTTCAGAGTCCACCGAGGCCGTCGGCCCGCGCAAGAAGGATATCAGGAGCTTCCACGATCTCCTCAACCACTTCCCCATGATTGCGCGCCAGATGCAACCAGGACTTGACAAATTGTTCCTCGAATTTACAAATGTTTTCCAAAAGCCTCTACCTCCTCCACCCTCGGCGCCACACATCCCCGATCCTGAGCCAGATGGTCCCATACTGACGGCAATGAGGAAAGCCCGGTCGGATAGCATGTCGCACCGTTCTGGAGAGAGTAGCAACTCGGGGCTGCCTGCAATGCACAATTTTTACGCCGAGGACGACGAGGACATCATGAGGGCCTCTCTAGAGACGGCAGTTACCACCGCCATTGATCTCTTCCAGGGGGTCGACAAGCAGCAGCTATCATTGCTTGGCGCGACGACGGACCTGACCGGACCTTTGGTGGAGCGATTGATTGAGCGCTATGTCACGGAGAATGTACACCATCTTCTTTTCCCAAGACTCTGCAGCATTAAGAGGCCCGAGGATCTGGAACTGGAAGCAAAGATCCGGCAAATGGAGTTTATTGATATATCCCAACTGGGCATCGCTATTGAAGGGGGACCCCGAGCCAAACATGATTTGATTATCCAGTTGGGCCCTGCCGTCGAAGAGTTCAAGAAGATTAGCAGTGCAATGAGTCCCCAGGAAATGATGGACCTCCTTCTGTCAACTATCAAGACCGCCTCACACCTGACAGATCCATCGAATAGCCCCGCTGGTCAGGCGCAGTCAACAGCTGAGAAGACACCCATGACGATCAATGCCGACACTCTAGTGTCCCTATTACTGTACGTTGTGATACGGTCGCAAGTCCGCCACCTCCAAGCCAGGCTCACCTACGTCCACAACTTCATCTTTGTCGACGACGTTGAGACCGGCGAGCTTGGCTATGCATTGAGCACATTTGAGGCTGTTCTCGCCTATCTCTCGATGGACTCGTCTGGTCTGAGAAAGGCTAGCAAGAAGAACAAAACATTGTGGAATGCAATCAAGGAGGGAAGCATGGACCAGCTGAGGAGTATCCTGGAGCCTGGATCCATGGCAGCGGCCGAAGACGGGGATGACACAGACGAATCTCCGGACCATAGTAGGCGCAGCTCGGAGGCTTGGAGTATACCCAATGGCTCGCCACGGAGATCTTCGCTAGCTCTAACCATGTCGGACCGCTTCTCACACGGGTCGGACCTCAGCCATGTGTTCCCATTCCAGACCAACGGCGAGCATGAGAGAGATACCCCCTCACTCCCATTCAGGAGAATCAAGAAGGTGGCCATGGACACCAGGAGTCTGTCGAGCAACTCGGAAATTTCTTTCCACTCCCGGACTGGAAGCATAGGCACCATTGGCAGCGTCCTGGAGGGTGACATCTCCGTAGAACGTCTCACGCAGACGACGGACGGATTCGGGGAGTCGCTACTGATGATGGCGATACAGCATGGGCGCGTCGATGTGTTGAAATACCTCTTGTCACTTGCGGGCTATTATCCGCACCATGTCGTGATGGAAGACATGAACAACGAAGACACCACTCTCCTTAGCGCAGCCGTGCAGGCAGCGAACGAGGAGATTGTAGACACTATTCTCGAGTTCGTACGCTCGTCGGAAAAGTTCCCAGACTATCTTGTACTGCAAGATATCTGGGGCCGGAGTGTCGGGCACTACCTTTTCAATGCGCCGTCCTTGATTACACGGATAGGTCATTTAATACCCTGGCGACAGAGAGATAAGAATGGGCAAACGCCTCTGTTTGCTCTCTGCCGCTCGTACGACCATTCCAACTACTACGAGATGGTTCAAGCAGGCCTGCAAGCAGCAAGGCTAGCACAGGGCGATGGCCAGCCCCTTCACGTAGACGAGCATGTCGACGGCAAAGGCAACACTCTTCTCCACATTGTCAACGAGCCTCGCTTGGTGCTTGGGTTGCTACACAGCTGCGATCTTGACGTGAACGCGACGAATGACAAGAGGTTGACGGCTCTCATGTTGGCAAGCAAGTATGGCCGATACGACATGGTGAGGGCGTTGTACGCGGACCCGCGCGTCGATGTGGCTGCCAAGGAGCTTCGCGGCCTCACGGCCGTTGAGCTGGCAAAGGACGACGACGTGCGCAACAAGATTGACGACCTGGCGCTATTCAGTATGCCGCCTGGGCGGGAAGGCCGCATCACCGGGGTTGTTCGGGCGTTCTTTGTGGAAGACGGATCAGTGCGACTGGTACTCAAGTCAGCGGCACCCACTGATCACGACAGCTACACGGTGACGACTAGCCGCCGGTCCTTGTCAGACTTTGAGCATTTGTCGCGATTGCTCGCTTCCGAGAACCCAGCGTCGTGGATGCCCATGGTCACTGACACCAGATCGCCATTCCAAATACCGTCAAAACCATCGCGGGCCATCCTGAGGGACATCCAAGCTAGGACAGATTGGTTTCTGAGGTTGATGCTCGACCACCCTACCTTTGCGACGCACGAGATGCTGTGGGAATTCTTCCTGGTACCGGAGCTGCAGCTCGATATGATGGAGCAGCGGACCAAGTTGAAGCTGGAGGCGAGAACAGAAAACATCCGCGACGAGTACGAGCCAATGGAGGATGTGCGAGAAGTAGAGCAATTCGCCAATCACGCCAAGGAGATGATGAGGAGTGTTAGCTATTCCGTCAAGAGTGTCACCAGGCGGGCTAGCAACGTGGCACTCGGTGGATCCGGTAAGTCGGACAAGGGCATCGTGGGCGAGCACAACAGGGGTCGATGTGACTAACATGCCAGCGTAGACCTCTATGACTCTTCGGTACTTCTGCACAGGGCAGTGACGACGTTGGAATACCTGCCTGCATCGCATGTGGATGCCTTCGAAATGTACGTGCGGGCACTTACGCCAACGCAGACAAGCCCACGGGCCAGCTTCCACAGCAACATGCTGGCCATCCAGTCGACGGTGCAGGCGCTGCTTTCGGCGCTCTCGCGACCGTCTACACTGGTGGAACAGATAGTCGCGGCCAAGAGGGAGGCGGAACGGAACTACAACTCGATAGGGCGATCGTCTAGGTGGCCGCTGGGATTGTTGGACGAGACGAGGCAGCGACTCCAGGATGACAAGGAAGAAAAGGTGCGCAAATCGCGAGAAGAGGCCGTCTACCTCTCCAAGGAGCTACGGTACACGCAACAGACAGTAGCGGCGGAGCTGGCGGGATGGCAGAGCATGCACGAGAAGATGGGCAGGCGAGCCATCCGCGAGCTGGCCCGGGGCATGGTTGTTCAAGAACGAACCACGCTTCGGGGGATGATGCGGGCGTTGAGGAAAATCCAGTCTGAGAAGCCGGGCCAGGGAGGAAGGGACAGGCTGTCGACATCAGACTCGGAGCGAAGGGACTCGCTGCATGAGGAGGTGGGGGGCTATGGGGAAGCAAACAATGCAGGCGACGACGTGGTGTGATTCGAGGCAGGGTCCGAGGGGGCGGGCGAACACATGCCACGAGGCAGCGCAGCTGCTACGTGTTTCAGAATTCAGAGGACGGAAGACGGTGTGGATGAACGAGTCGCTAGCCGTTGGCCGGCATGCATGCATAGCTTGGGCCGATAACGACGATAGAAGAGGAAATGGGAGGGGGGTCTTGGGCATAGATACTCGAGAAGGAAGTACCACCTCGGAACTTGGGGAGGGAGACGGTTCACTGGTACAGGCGGCATGCTTGTAAATGGAATACCCGGCGATGCTTCGATTCCGCGGACGTAAAGGGAATGGGTAGTTTTAGACGGACGGACGGACACGTTTAGTGCTCACGAAAGGATACTAGGTACACTGCAGCAGGAAGACATAGATAATGGCTATTTTGTAATTCGAATGTCTCGGAGGCTTTCAGCTTGTGCAGTTTGTGTGTATAGTAGGGTGCGGGAGCGTCAGGTGTACGTCTGGAAAGGAACACATGATGATGGTTCGAAATATATTGAACAGTCGAAAAGAAGCAGATGCCGATGCAGACGCAGACGCAGGCGCAGACGCAGACCACGTCATGAATGGCACCGTTCTGGGGAACGAATGGCTTGACTCCGCCATGAGGCAGATGCAGACCCAGAACGGCAAGCAGCAACAAACAACAACGGACGACAGGACAACGAATCAACGGGGCAGGACATGGCTCGTTTCGAAACATTCATCGAGAGGAAGAAGACAAACAGGGTGGGAAACATTCAGACGCTAACAGCCAGTGGATCGTCGGCTCGAGGTGCTAAGGTGGGCGTGGATCCCCCAGGGTGGGCGGAAGGTGGAAAGGTGGATGCGTCGAGCTGCACCCCAGGAGCGCGACGAGGTCAATCGTGCAACGTCGCGAGCCGATTGGCCCGAGGCACCATGCGGCGCGCTGGACCGCGTGGCGCGTGCACAGGAGCGAATCAGGGACGTGCCATTAGGTTTCTGTGGCTGGAGGCAAACGAAAGAGCGCGACCGACATGCGAAGAGAGAAGAGGAGAGGAAGGGGGAAACGGAGACGCGAGACTTTTGTTCCGTCCCGTGTCAGTTGGAGGCTGGCAGCCTGTCCCGTTCGACGAGTCCGTTACGCGCCCGGGGCGGCTGTGCGAGGACCAGCCAGACCAAGTACGGGCGGTTAACCGACCCTGGGGGAGGCCCCGCGCCAACAACCCCCAAGGGCGGACTCAATCTCCCTAAGCGCCCTTCCCATACATTACTGTGTAGGTACTGTCCTTACGTCAGGACCGGGCCGGCATGATTGTGGTGAGACAATGCCACAAGCCCGCTAAGCGCTTCGGCAACGGTAGACGCCGGGCGGTTGTTGCTGCTGCCGCCGCGGCCTGGTTACTTGTGTGTCTAATTAGCATGTTGCCTCTCATCTTGCTATTCTCGGAAGAGGGACCGATCGACGACAGAGATTGGCCGCCTGTCCCGCGAGTAGGCGCCGGTGCACGTGCTTTTCTTCTTTTCTTCCTTTTTTGCTGCCTACAAATCTTACTATGTCGGTGGCGGCAAGTGAAGCCCGTATGGAACTGCCGGGTCACGGTGCTTCCGCAGACCAGCCGGGTCGGGCCATTTCCCCCTTCGCGCGCGCATCACCATCATCATCGTCATCACGGCCACCGTCGTCACTCTGGCGACGACGCGAGCAGAACACGCACCAAACAATAAGATCCAGCACCCGAGTACGTGTTGCACGCGTCTGAGCTAGTCGTCGCGTCGCCCATCGGACGGCTGCGCGGTGTCACGAGAAAGACAAGCCGACGGGACTTGGTGGTTCTTCTTGTTGCTGCTACCCGCATCGCGCATTGCCTTGGCCGCGTCGAGGGCCAGTCGATGGCCTCAGACTGGCCGGCCATGAGGACACGCTAATGCAGGCTGTGCATTGGATGGACTTGGGCATGCACATGCCGGGCATCCGCTTTTTGCTTGCTTGTGTGCTTGCTGTCGACAGTCGTGGCCCGTGACTCATACGACCCTTGCTCTGCCCTTGTTGTTGACCTTTTTCTCCCCCCTCCCCTGCCAGCGATCCACCATGCTTTTCCTTCTCTTTTTCCCCACACAACCTTTTTTGGCCTGATTTCTGCCAAACACCCCTGCCTCTCCACCCGTATTGGCTAGCGGTCGCTGTCGTGGCCCGCGCTTGTTCGTTGGACCTTTCTTGCTGCTTTTCGTGTCTCTTTTACAACATCGCGAATGAGAAGCGCAGCGCCGATGCACCGGGGGGTCGCGCAAGCTGGTCGCGCGTGAACCCTACACGCCGGTACAGGGCACCACTGCTACCCCCATTCTTTTTTTCCTTAGCTTGAAAATCGTCATGCGCGTTTCACCCTGCGGGTCGAGGCCCGGCTTCTCGCTGAGCCTCTCCCGCTGTGCATCGCCAGATCATCCTCCGAGGATAAGAAGACAGCTTCACCCACCCCATCTTCCATCTCGTCTCTTCACTTCCAATCATTCCCTCCTTGGCCCTCTCTCTCCCCCTTCTCTCCTCTCCTCCTCGTCCTATCTCTCTTCCTCGCCCTCTCTCCGGTGTTACGGTTGCTCGTTTTCTTGTTCCAACAATCATAGACCAGGTCGTCTCAGCTTCACAGCATCAGCGCTTACACGAAACCCCCGGCGGGTTCCTTCACCAGCAAAAGAAAATCCACAAAAGACATCTTGTCGACAAGCACAAGACTTGTTCATACAATCAGCCCCCAAAACAAAAACCACCACACAAAGAGAATCGTTAGAGCCGGTCTCTAACACCCCAAGAGTTAATCAACATGTCTGCGTATGTGCCATCCATCCCATCTCATCCCACTTACACGGACAGCCCCACTAACCAAAAATAGTCTGGAAGCCGACCTCTCCTTCGACTTCAACTTCCCCTACACCTCCATCGAGCAGCCCTCGACTCCTCCCAACATCACCTTCACCAGCTTCGATGCCTCCCTCCTCGAGCTCCCCTACACTACCGCCGCCGCCGCCCACAGTCATGGCCATGCCCGCTCCGCTTCCCAGAGCTCCATCTACTCGGCCGTCTCGACCGTAGACTCGACCCCGGAATCCGTCTGCACTCAGCTCACCACGCCCCCTCGCGATACGCCTCCCGTTCGCCAGCATGGCCCTCTTCTGCTCCCCAAGATCAGGTCTCAGGACCAGGACATCGACTCCATGGGTCTGCCCAGCCACCACCGCCTTGCTGCCCACATTGCTCCCTCGCGTCGCCCTTCTGCTGCTGCCGCCCCGGCCAAGACCTACCGCTCTCACCACGCTCGCAGCTACACCAACCCTGAGACGCTCAACAACAGCATCGCCTATGCTCACCTCTCCTTCTCCAGCCAGCCTGCCGAGGACCATGCCGTCAATGCCTCTCTCCTGTGCTCCCCCGCCAGCTTCGCTCTTCCCCGCGAGCAGCCTTCCCATGCTCGCCGTGCCTCCAGCATCGACGCCGCCACCATTGACAAGTATGGCTACCCGACCTACCGCCAGATGCCTTATGTCCCTTTCGGCATGCCCATGTCCCAGCCAGACTTTTCCATGCCCGTCTATGCTCCTCGCGCCCCTTCTCCCCTGAGCATGACTGCCACTCCTGAGCCCGCTCCCACCACCACGCTCATGAACTTCCTCACCAGCCCCAACCCGGCTGCGTCTCTGGTCCGCACCATCTCATTCCCGCTCCGTGACCCTCAGACCAAGCACTTCTGGTGGGACGTCCGCAACATCCGCTCGTGGTCCTCTTTCACTGCCTCCAACATCCTCTCCTTCCCCGGCGCTGCCGCCCTGCTCAACAGCCCTGTGCCCGCCCCTCTCCTCCCCCAGCCCTCCATGACCTCGCGCTATCCCGAGACTGAGGCTGCCCTGCACAACATCTATGCCAACTTCTACCTCCCCAAGATCAACTCGGCCCTTGCCATGTCCTCCAACCGCCCCCTCCAGCTCTCTGTGTCAACCAAGACCCCTGGCATGACGGACCCTCTCTTCATCGCCAATGTGGCCGGCGATGCCGCCACCGCCGCTGCCATGTTTGGAGGCAAGCCTACTGCTCGCGTTGTCGGCCTCGTCCGCAGCTTCGACCGTTTCAACACTGGCATGCGCGCTGAGGGCAACATCAAGCGCGTCGAGTATCTCCGTGGCCTCGCCGCCCTGCACCACGCCATGCGCGAGCACGGATGCCGCTACGGCTTCATCATGACCGAGATCGAACTTGTCCTTGTCCGTAACGGTGGCGCCGATGCGACTCCCTTCTTCGGCGACCTCGAAGTTACTTCGATCCAGCTTAACGCCGCTGCCCCCGACAGTGATCTGTACCAGGATGTCTGCGAGATCCCTCTCACTGCCTGCCTCGCCCTCTGGGGTCTGTGCCAGATGGCCGGCGACCAGCCCCCTGCTGGCTTCGCGCACTGGAAGGCCGAGATTGGCGCCCCTGCCGAGGGCACCCGTCGCAAAGCCAAGTCCCGCGACACCTGGATCCCACAGCCTCAGCTGGCCGAGAAGCGCGAGGCCAAGCGCAGCCGTGGCTGGATCTGGCCCGAGGACGCCATCGGCCGAAAGGAGCTCGGTAAGAGAGGAGTCAAGTATTAGAGACTGGGCTGGGCCCAGCCTCTCCCTGCTTGGCTAAAGGAACAACAAAAAACACAAGTTGAACGAAGAAAAAGAAGAAAAACACAAAAAGGACTTTTCCTATAACGACCATTAACGATTATGAAAAATAAGCAAACAAACACATGACGAGACAGGAATGAGATGAGACGAGAGAGATGAGAGAGACGAGGCCAATTTCCGGAATGGATGATTTATGGAATCTTATTATTTATTTTGTAATTATTTTATCTATCTCACCCATACTTCAAGAATTTCTTAGAACTTTTCATCCTAACGAGCCTCGTCATCCCGTGAAGCTATGCAGATGTGAATGATCAAGCAGACAAGGACGTAAATATCACCGCTTGATGTCTTCTGGTTTGGGTTGAACAGCTGTGTAGATTGTGGATGGTCCTTGGTCTGTCTACTCATGGCTGGTACTTTGCAACTGAACCCTACATGCGTTGGCCGTCCTTCAGTCTCGGGTCTCTTCACTTGTTCCTTCACTTGGTTCACCAGACTAGCATGGGGTCATATACTTTTAGATTTTTACTTCATCTATTTTCGTTTCATCTATCAGCAGATTAACCCTTGGCGGCACCGGCCTTGATAAGCATGATGTCGCCATCCTCCACTACGTAGTCCTTGCCCTTGGTCATGATCTTGCCCTTGGCCTTAACCTCGGCCTCGTCGCCGAGCTCCTTGAGAACGCTGAAGTTGTAGACGATGGCCTGGATGAAGGTCTTCTCAAAGTCGGTGTGGATAACACCAGCGGCCTGGGGGGCCTTGGTTCCGTTGCGGATGGTCCACTGGCGGACCTCGTCGGCGCCAGAGGTGAAGAAGCTGCCGAGCTGCAGAGCCTTGCGCATCTGAAGAATGATCTTGGGGAGGGCCGAGTCGGCGCCCACCTTCTTCTGCTCCTCGAGGGACTCAGCCTCGGTCTCGAAGCGCGTCAGGCGCTCCTCATAGGACACGGAGATGGGGATGATAGGATCGCCGGCGGCGTGCTCCTTGATCCACTCGGCAATCTTGGGCAGGTGCTTGTTCTTCTTGCGGACAAAGTCCTTCTCTGATAGGTTGACCAGGTAGACGACAGGCTTGGCCGTCAGGAGGAAGAGAGGGTTGATGACCTCGATCTGAGCCAATGTGTTAGCAGTGGCCAATCAAACAGTATGTTGTCTTGCTGAGTGAAAGGGGATAAGGGTCTAATCAGAATAAAACTTGTCTCATGACACCATATGGCATTCGAAGAGCTGGGTTTATAGTTCAGGCCTGAGGCCTTTTGTCATCACGTAGAGGGTTATAAGGAGCATGTTGAAAAAAAGAGAGTTGAGAGTCTTACCTCCTTGGGGCCCCAGTCACCCTTGCGGACGTCCTTTCCACTCTGGAGCCAGGCGAGAATCTTCTCGATAATCTCCTGTTCCAGACGAGCCTTCTTCAGCTCCAGACTCTGGCCACCCATGCGCGTCTTCTTCTTCTGGTTCTCGAGGGCCTTCTCGACAAACTCGATGTCCTTGAGTCGCAGCTCCTCGCTGATAATGTCCAGATCGCGGGTGGGGTTGACGTCACCCTCGACGTGGATAATCTCAGCATCGTCGAAGCATCGCACAACCTGGAAGATGGCATCGACGGCACGGATGTGTGACAGGAAAGAGTTGCCGAGACCAGCACCGGTGGAAGAGCCACGGGTCAGACCAGCAATATCGTAGACAGTCAAGTTGGCAGGAACGCGCGACTTGGGTTGGTACTTCTCGCAAAGCCAGTCGAAGCGATCATCGGGGACGATGACACGAGCCTCTTCAGGCTCAATAGTAGCGTAGGGGAAGTTCTTTGCAAGCTGTCAGCACCCCAGTTGGTAGAGGTGGGCGACAAGGGGCTTCATACAGCTGGGTTGCCAAGGTTGCACTTGGTAATGGCCTGGAAGAGAGTAGATTTGCCGACGTTTGCGAGGCCGACCTGATGGCGCGGGCAATGTTAGCAAAGCAGCTCGAAGCAGCGGGATGAGGGGAGTGCGCACAATGCCACTCTTCAGGCTGTTACCAGGTCGTCCCAGAGGGATCTTCTCCTCCTGGACCGCCTTCTTGGGAGGCATCTTCTTCTTTGGCTTGTTGGCGTACGAGCGAACAAAGAGCAGGAGATGGTGAGTGCGAGATGGGACTGCAGGTGAGCTGCAACGAGGCTGCTGTGGGCTGAGTCTAAGGATTGCGGCAGAGCTAGCTGCGCGAGGGATGAAAGAGGTAGGGAGAGAAGAGAAGTATTTAGGAAAGCTCAGTAGAGAGGCCGTGTTGGGAGAGACGCGGCAGGCCACAGCCGCGAATCGGTGTCGTGTGATTCCTGTAGAGTGGAAGGGTGTACGGGAAGAGGAGGGGAAAAAACTCATCGAGCGCGGTCTTGCGACGAAGAAGAAAAGAATGGAAAGACAAATTTCCAGGTGGAGCTTCCAACCTCCACCACAGCCTGCCAGAGGAGCTGGAATGGCCTACCAGTCCCTCTCCAGCTCCACTGTTAGGGCTTCAACAAAAACGGCCCAATGTAGCTGCTACCTGCGTTAACCGCATATTCTCCATGCTTCTCTCGTCATACTACTAAGACAAATCTCGTCTTTTCCCCCCAATTTTCAAGGCAGAATCGAGTTCAAGGTCCGAATTGGGACACTTCTTGCCCCGTAGCTCTCGAGCAAGATTTGGTGGGGAAATTAGTACACTTATGGAGCGGCCTGCACAACCTGAATATAAGCAGTCAAGGCGCAGTACCTAGTATGTCTGAAGTACTAAGTTGTCTATGTACTTGACTTGGGCAGCGAAATCATTGTCAGCAGTGCATCATGTGGCCTGGGGATGTGAGCCCGCCCGATGTTCCCTGAAAGCATCAGGACTGGGCACCGACTTGGGTTGGGGAACCTGCCGTCCCTCACGTTGAAAGAGAGGAACACTGCACTGATGCTCATCAATGGCACAGCATTTGAAGCATGCAGTTGTATCTCTCAGCAACCGTGAATCCTTCGATTGAACAGGCTTAGCGTGCCAGCTTGGATAAGGCGCAGTTCCATGATGCTCTGGAGGACTGCAGATTTAGTAGGTCAGGCGATCGAAACTAGCAGTGCGCCTTCAGCGATCCAACAGCGTGTTGGTACCTGTACAATACAACTGAACTGCATGGACGTTTTTCTACGGCAGAGTGCAAAAATAGCTGGGAACGGACCTGTCGGCGACGTGACGTGCGTCACATGTTTATTAAACCAAAGAAAGGCAATAAAAAGGGACTGGACTGGCCCCTCCACACTCCACGGTGTTGGTTTACGTTTCGGCTTTGCTGGACCTGCGTGGCGGCGTCCAGCCACTGATAGGTTAGAGAGTCCCCCCCGTCACCCCAATCCCACGACTTGTCCCGGTCATTCCCCGCAGGCAGTCTTGGACCCTGCTAGGAGCTTGGCCTGCCTGACTTACCACCTCCATCGACGGTTTCAGCTCGCATTTGTCTCGACTCTTCCTCTTCTTCTTGCAACCTGTTGCTGCGCACTCCGCCTTGCTTCTTTGGCCCATCCTCGCATTCCGCCATACCTACAGACTCTTCATAAGTTACCGTTCATCTTACTCAATCTTTCTGAACCAACCCATCGGCTTCCGACGCCACTACCTTCTCCCGCCGCTTCGCGCCCGCCTCGTACCATTGAACGTGCACCATGCCGCCGCGGGCTGGCTCTGGTCAGAGGGTGAGCAAGCACAGGTCGACTCTGTCCCTGCAGAAGACAGAGATCTCCATTCATGTCTACGACCTCTTACCGGTACGTTTCTCCTTGACTATAGGCCGTCCCTGCACCCAGCAACAACATCGTCTAATTCCCACAGCCCGGTCGGCTATCGTCTACCCTCTGGACCGTCGGCGCCTCACTCCTTCATTCTGGAGTAGTCATCAACGGCAAGGAGTACGCCTACGGTGGTCACCAGGAACGTGGCGTCACGGGCGTGTATTGGACCAAGCCAAAGACAGTGCCCCCAGGTGGCACCTTTCGCTGCGAGATTCTGCACGGCTTTACCCTCGCCACTGACGAGGAAATCGAGGCGACTTTGCGATCCGCTTCCGAGGCCTTTTTGGGCACTTCCTACAACATCCTGACCAAGAATTGCAACCACTTCACGGCATACCTTTGTCAGAAACTCACCGGGACACCCAGCCCCGGCTGGCTGAACCGTGCGGCCAGCATCGGCGTCGCCCTGCCATGCATGGTGCCCCGAGAATGGGTTGAACCTCCTGACTTCGAAACGGCCGAAGGAGAGCTCCTCGATGAAGATGCGACGGACGAGCATTCACGCATGCTGGGACCATCTCCGCCGCATCGCCTGGGAGAGAGCTCCAACAGTGATGGGAGCGACGATGGCTACGGCCAGTCAAGCAGCAGACGCCAGCAAGTTATCCGAGACACTGATGGCAGGCGACTTCCGGCTGCCGAGACGGCTCCGCGCCGGTGAACCATCCTTCTGCTCGCGCTCTTGTTCTTATCATCATTTCGTCGGAGTTTGGAGGCGTTTCCTCATCACCCGCTGGCCTTTCATTCATCTTCGCGGGAGGGGTGCATATGATACCATTGGCGTCAGGGCGTAGGGATGCAAACATCATAGATTCGAGAATGTTTCCAGTACTTCCTTCCAAGGTATCGTCATGTAAAGTATATTTACTACAGGTTATAGTACAATCCTTCTCATACAGCCCTCGCCAGCATAAGAGCCCATGTCTAGAGGCGTCTGCGCCTCTGGCTCCTCGTACCACCAAACTTGATCCTGGTGCTGTCGGATACTCTCACAATCTTGTCTCGGAGAATCTTGCCCTCGGGGCTCATGAGAACCTTGGTGGCTGCGTCTCGTCCTTGCCCGAAGCCACGAAGCACAACTTCGAGTCGTTGCATCTTGGGAGGCCAGCCAGTGTAGACCAGACGTTCCAGAACATACTTGGTCAGGGAGTAGCCTGCGTCAAACGTTCCACGCCTCGACTTCTTGAATCCAATATTTCCGCACGACAGGGAGATGATGGCATCGCGGTTGGGTTTTGTGACGGTGATGTGCGTGTTGTGCTTGTGCGAGTAGACGTGCAGGTGGTACGGCTCGAAGTGGTCCTCTGGTAGTTGTTCCGTGACCTGCTGGGGGGTCGCCTTCGGGTTGGATAGTATGCTCGTATCGAGGAGCAAGCCATCGGTGGATGGAAATGAGATGCTCTGGGTGAGGCCGGCCATGGCGCCCGTCAGATTCTGCTTCTTCTGTGGGCTGCCATAGATGCTCTCAAGCAGAGACTGCTTGCCGGTCTTCGAAGCTTTGTCGTCCCATTGAGCGCGGGTTCCGGAGAATGAACGGGTAAAAGGAGCGGCAGTCTTCGGCAAGGCGTACCGAGAGCATGTGGGAATCGATTGCGCCGCGAGGCGACTCGTCAGGGAGCGGCTCATCGTGAGAGCATGGCTTGTCTAAAGAATAGATTGAACAGGAAGGTTTAGCGCTTCAATTTTTGCCCAAGCAAATGTCCCCAGTTCTGGGGTCCTACTAAGGAGGTACAGTCAGCATGTGCTGCGAGTGCAGAACCGGCGCTGCCGGCCTTTTGCCGCCTCTCCGCCTAATTTGTCTAGCCGAACCCGACATCGCAAAACCAAAAATTCTACACGCCTCCATAGGAGTCCATCCGTCCCCTCCTGTAAAGTACGATCTCCCGGCGCGCCCATCGAGTTCCCCCCGGGCTCGAGTCCTTGTATCATCATGAACACCCTAACTCGGCGCGTTCCCAATGCGACATCTGCTCTTTCCAGAGCGTCCACTCCTTTACTTCCTCACAGCAGATCCCCTGCGTATACCAGATTGGCCTCCCAGCTGTCGCGGTCTTCCAACCCCAATGGCTTGAGGTTTCAGCAGGGCGCGCTCCCTGCTACCATTTTGTCGCCTCTGCGCTCCGCCTTTGTCCCCTCCGACCTCACACTTGCGTCCTCTCCCTCCAGTACTCCGTTGAGAGCATTCCATTCCTCCTCCCAGCGATCGCAGGAGCAGAAGACCAAGGAGGACGCTAAGCCTTCCAACGTGGATGAGGCGCCCAAGGATCAAGAGATAAAGGACAAGGAGTCGGAATCGAAATCCGAGGAGAAGGCTCAGGAGGATGAGGATGGCAAATCTGACGACGAGAAGAAGAAGGAGAAGAGGGAAGACCTCCCTCCTCCCCCGCCCCATGGCGACAAGACCCCTTGGCAGGTCTTCATGGAAACCATGAACACCGAGCTCGAGAAGTCCAAGGACTGGAACGAGTCGACGAAGCAGATTGGCGCTGCTGCGAACCAGTTTGCCGAGAGCGAGTCCGTGCGCCGTGCGCGGGAAGCCTATGAGAAGTCTACCGGTGCAATCTCCTCCACCACCACACAGGCCATCAAGACGACGGCTACTGCGATCGGAAAGGGTGCTTCCTGGACATGGGAGACCCCCGTCATGAAAGGTGTGCGTAAGGCCGCCAACGTGACTGGCGATGCTGTGGACAAGGCCACGAAGCCCATTCGCGATACCGATGCCTACAAGAACATCTCCAAGACGATTGACGATGGCAGCTCCTCTCGATATGGAGGCTGGGTTGAGAAGGAAGAGCGACGAAAGAGGCGAGAGGCGAGAGAAAAGGAGCGCGGTGGTCCTGGCAACCAGGTCATGGAAGAGGATCCCAAGTAAGTTTACTGCTGCCACCAATGGATCCCACCCTTCTAACAGTTATCCCCAGCGCTGGAACCAATGTCACGCTCCACAAGGATGCGGCTTGGAAGGAGGCTTGGAGAGACTTCCGCGACAACAGCTCATTCATGCAGGGTGTTTTCACCATGAGGGGCAAGTACGAAGAATCTGAGAACCCCCTTGTGTCTACCGCCCGAAGCATCACCGATCGCATCGCCGGGTTCTTTGCCGAGAACGAGAACGCCATGGTTATCAAGAAGTTCCGAGCCATGGACCCGGCCTTCCAGGTCGAGCCTTTCCTGGAGGAGCTACGAGAGTATATCCTCCCCGAGGTGCTGGATGCATATGTCAAGGGTGACACCGAGACATTGAAGCTCTGGCTTTCGGCAGCACAGTACTCTGTCTACGAGGCCTTGACCAAGCAGTACCTGCAGGCAGGCATGAAGTCGGACGGCCGAATTCTGGATATTAGGCACGTCGACATTCTACGAGCCAGGATCTTGGATCCCGGTGAGGTCCCGGTCTTCATCATCACCTGCCGTACGCAGGAGGTGCACGTCTACCGAAACGCCAAGACCAACGAGCTTGCCGCCGGTATGGAGGACAAGGTCCAGCTGGTGACCTATGCCATTGGTATCACCAGGATACCCGAGGATGTGAACAACCCGGAGACGAGGGGCTGGCGTCTAATCGAGATGCAAAAGTCAGGACGTGACTGGTACTAGTGTAAGAGACAGGGCGTGTTCTGGCCAAGACAGCGAGGCTGGGTCGATCTTGTGATAATAATTGTATACTATGTGGGATCATGCGGAGCATGCCAGTGGTTTTTGGGAGGCAACGGTCATGGTTGCTGGCAATACGGCGTCAAAAAACACAAACACACACCGCTCTGTTTGCCTCGAAGGGTCGAGGTATGTACATGTACGATGGAGTCGGCGGCGGCGGGATAGAGACATAGAGCTTTCTACATATCACCTTTGTGGCCGAGTATATAAGATTGGATGACTAGGAGGGGTCTAGGACAATTGCTCAAACTGACGACCAATCTGATTCTCGTTCTACAAGTTGGTGTCTCCCGGATTTGGCCGCGACGGAATCGCTACTAGGATTTCCAACTTCTCTTTAAAACCCGAGCCCCGAGCCGTATCAACATTGACGTGCTGGTTGACCCAACTTCCTACACTTACCCATTCAAAGTAGGGGAGATGTAGCGATATTAACAGTGTGACAGATTAAGACCACGGCACCATCTGCAGTGTATGACTGAAGCCCGTTTGATTTCTCTACCTTTGGATAGTGGTGTAGGGTAGAGCGATATAGGCTTCATAAACCTGGCTTCTGAATCAAAGGGGGTTATTGCCCATGAATGAGCTTATGGTGCTTCAGACAACTCTCCCACACCTTATTACATCGCAGAACAAGAAGCGAACCACATGGGAAATGCGTTCGGTCACATCATGCTTGCATGCATAGCATCTGAGGAAGGTATCCTGCATGCTGGTGAGTGGATGATGGGTGGGCCCCACGTGATATTACGTTGCGTCGCAAATCCTCCTGTGGCTGGCAAGGCCCTGGTCAGGGAGCTTGTAGTTATCTTAGCCTCTGGTAGACCTCGTCACCAGCGCTCCCGCTCCTGGTCCAACCGCCTTCTCCGCGACAATTGAAAAGCCCGTTCCACACCCCGAGCCGTTCCGCAGGAATAGACGTGTCCCGCGAGCCCTAGTCAATGCCTGCTTGAGAGCCACGGCCTCTGCGATCCCCCCATAAGCTACCCCGCCGCCTCCAGATCTCAACGCAACGCAACCATGACTTCGCCGGCAACCCCCGAGGAGCAGGCCCGTCTGCTCGAGGACGCCTTGCTGGCCGTTCGGCAGCAGACGTCGCTCATGCGCAAGTGTCTGGATACGCCTGGAAAGTTGATGGATGCCCTCAAGTGCTGGTATGTCTCGGCCATGGCAGCTTGTCGTTAGGCAGCCGCTGACTGACACACCCCGTATAGTTCTACTCTCGTGTCTGAGCTTCGAACCAGTAGTCTTGGGCCGAAGCAGTACTACGAGCTCTACATGTCTGTATTCGACGCGCTGCGACACCTGTCCGTCCACCTGCGCGAGAACCATCCCGTCAACCACCTCGCCGACCTATACGAGCTTGTCCAGTATGCCGGAAACATCGTCCCTCGCCTTTACCTCATGATTACCGTGGGAACCGCTTACATGTCTATCCCGGATGCGCCAGTAAAGGAGCTCATGAAGGACATGATGGACATGAGCCGAGGTGTTCAGCATCCCATTCGTGGATTATTCCTGAGATATTATCTTTCCGGGCAAGCTAGGGACTACCTGCCGACGACCGACAGCGAAGGGCCAGAGGGAAACTTGAGCGACTCCATCAACTTTGTCTTGACCAATTTCGTGGAAATGAACAAGCTCTGGGTCCGGCTGCAGCACCAAGGCCACTCCCGCGAAAGGGAACAGAGGATCAGAGAGCGCAAGGAGCTGCAGTTGCTTGTTGGCAGCAACATTGTGCGCCTGAGCCAGCTGGTTGATCTTGAGACGTACAAGTCTGGCATCCTTGGTCCGCTGCTCGAGCAGGTGGTCCAATGCCGCGATGTGTTGGCTCAGGAGTATCTTCTCGAGGTCATCACCCAGGTCTTCCCGGACGAATTCCACCTGCACACCCTGGATCAGTTCCTCGGCGCAGTATCCCGACTAAATCCCCACGTCAACGTCAAGGCCATTGTCATTGGGCTGATGGATAGGTTGTCCGAGTACGCTGAGCGAGAAGGTAGCGAGGATAAGACCGAGGATAAGGAGAAGGTCGAATCAGAGGCCCTGGCCGCTCTGCTTGAGAAGGTGAAGCTTGAGAAGGAAGCACCGCCGCCCACGCCCAAGGGCTCCGACGAGGCTGTGGCAGACGAAGCACCAGCCGATGCGACCTCGGCTGACGACACCCCATCCGATGCCAACGGTGAACAGTCGGCTGGTGAAGCCGCCCGAACAGGCGATGATGCAAGCACCCTTGGCGGCACCGATGCTCCGTCCGTCGCCGAGACTGATGCCACGGCAGTCAATGGCCAGGACACGAGTACTGCCAATGTGCAGCTTTACGAGGTCTTCTTCGCACAAGTCAAGAACCTAGTCGAGGCGCAGCACCTTCCTATCCACGATACTATTGCACTGTTGGTGTCTCTCTCCAACCTAGCTCTCAACATTTATCCCGAGCGCCTCGACTACGTTGATCAGATCTTCGCCTATGCTACTACCAAGACGCGCGAGAACATGAATAACGCGGACCTACACTCGCCACAAGCCCAGCAGAGCTTGCTCGCCCTGCTCCAGGCACCTCTCAACCGATACGTGTCCATCTTCACCGCCCTATCGCTTCCGACCTACGTCCCTCTGCTGCAATCGCAGTCGTATCCTACGCGCCGTGCTGTTGCTGGTGGCGTGGCCCGAACGCTGCTCAAGAACCAGACCAAGATTGTCAAGCCTGAGCAGCTTGAGAATGTTCTGGAGGTGATGAAGGTGCTCATCAAGGAAGGAGCACAAGGTCCCCAGGGATACCCTGGCGTTGCTCAGCGTCGCCCTGTGGAGACTGACGAGACGTTGGAGGAGCAAGGATGGCTTGCGAGGATGGTTCATCTGCTGCAGGCCGAAGACAATGATACCCAGTTCAAGCTTCTGCAGATGACGCGCAAATCCTACAGCGAAGGCAACGAGCGCATCCGCACAACGACACCACCGCTGATAACAGCATGCCTGAAGCTGGCCAAGAAGTTCAAGTCGAGGGAGCACTACGAGGACAACTGGGAGACGCAGAGCAACGCCCTCTACAAGTTCATCCACTCATCACTAAGCACACTTTACACGCGAGTCAGCGGGGCCGGCGCTGCAGAGATGGCTCTGCGCCTGTTCTGCTCGGCGGGACAGACGGCAGACATGACGGGCTTCGAGGAGGTCGCCTACGAATTCTTCGCCCAGGCCTTCACAGTGTACGAGGAGGCGGTCACGGACTCCAAGGCACAGTTCCAGGCGGTCTGCGTCATTGCTTCGGCGCTGCATCAGACGCGGCACTTTGGCAAGGAGAACTATGATACCCTCATTACAAAGTGTGCCCAGCATGGCAGCAAGCTGCTCCGAAAGCCCGACCAGTGCCGGGCAGTGTACCTGGCCAGCCATCTATGGTGGGCCACACCCATGCTGTCCAACGGCGAGACGGAAGAAACAGAGGTATGCAAGGCCGCAACGGCTCGTGGGGAGACGAAGGCTAATGTTTCGCAGCTCTACCGTGATGGCAAGCGAGTGCTTGAGTGCCTGCAGCGTGCTCTCCGCGTAGCAGATTCATGCATGGAGACTGCCACTTCTATCGAGCTCTTTGTGGAGATTCTCGACCGCTACGTGTACTACTTTGACCAGCAGAACGAATCAGTAAGTCCTCATCATATGGTTGACCCCTGGCAGGTGCACGGCAAGACTGACAGTTTGTACAGGTGACGACCAAGTACCTAAATGGACTCATTGAGCTGATTCACTCCAACCTGGCGGGCAACCAGCAGGAGTCGGCGTCTGTGGAGGCTAGCAGGAAGCATTTCCACCAGACTCTGGAGAACGTCAAGAGCAGGCAGTACGAAGGCGTTGTGTTGTATCCGAGCTGAGGGAGTGTCACGATTATGCCGGCGAGGGAGGAAAGGGGAGCGATGATTTCTTAGACATGACAGAAATATTGGACGTCCCAAGACAAAGCCACCCACAGCCTAACCTCGAGACGATGATGGGATGGATGAGGCGATAGCTTCGATTGTATATATGTACATCCAAATCGATAATTGAATGGCAGAGACGCGCGAGCATTGCATTGTAAACGAAAGCCATGTATTGCCCGCTTGGGCTTGATGCGTGCAACCACTGCCTTCCTGGAGAGATGGGCGAGGCATTCTTGTGAAGGGGGGTTGTCATGTATGGGTGTACTGAGAGGCGATGGTTGAACAGGCTGGCTGTCTCAGCTTCAAGAACGGAATAAATCATCAACGCGACCATAGATAATAAGGGAAAGGAAAGGCTGAGCGATATGGAGGCAACGGCGGCAGCATACGTGGTCTTGGTATTTCTGGCCCCCACATTGGCAAAACGACGTATTGCCAGAATTTGAGAAATCAGTATCTTATGTATACTTCAATTCGGGGTGAGAATATGCACGAATTCCCAAGCAATCTGGCAACTCCCTGGAATATGTAGATGCTCATGTGCAGCAGGTTTGGATGTCTGTAGAGGCGGCCCATTAAGGAGGCAAGGAGGTAAGCAGCTGGCTGTTGCAGGGAGTACCTGAACTTAATTCCAAGAAAGGAGCCGCCCATTACGAGGCACGTCTCCGTACTAAACCTAGCCGGTCCATCCATCCCCATACATGTTCCACGTCTCCGACAAGGGATCGGAATAGAAGTGGAACCCAGCTCTGTAACTGTCAACTCTCCTTTCCTCCACGCTCCTTACCTACTAACCTTGCCTTGCCTGGGCTTTCTAGCAACTATCCCACATCCCACATCCCACCTCCCGCATCCCGCATCTCGTATCTCACACATCGCGCATCGACACCGCGGCTTGCCCCCCTCGAGAACGAGACGAGGGATCCGCGACCTCCTGATTCCTGCGGCCTGCATGGCTGCCGCCCAGCATGCCTTCCGAAAAGACGCCATTCTATGACCCTATCCCTCCGACGTACGATGAGGCGTTAGCCAGCAGCAGCCGCGCATCCGGCTGGAACGCGCCCCCGAGATCTCCCATCGACGACCGCAATGCCACCCAGTCCGAGTCCCAGTCCCTGCTGAATCGAGGCGGCGGGCCCTCGAGCTCCTCCCGCTCCGATGGCTACCGTCCGCCCACTGTCGAGACGGATGACGAGGACAGCCTCTTTGACAGCGATTCCGAGTCCGACGAGGCCGACCAGGTCCGGCGCGAGATGCAGGAGATGGACATAGAGGAGCCCCAGCAGTCCATGGGCTCAATGTGGCGCAAGAGGATACCCTTCTCGCTGTCACTGCCAAAGTGGAAATGGTCCTGGAGACCTAGGTTACCTCGAATTCGCATCCGGCTGCCCTCGCGAGCGGAGCCCGACGCTGAAGACCGCGCCGATGGCCAGGAGGGAGACGATTCCGCGACAAGCACCGGCACCAGACGCGAGTGCCTACCCCCGATGACGAGGATATTCCTGCTCTTGACTATTGGACGTATCCTCGCCATCCTCATCATCCTCGGATTCCTCTACCTCATATTCGCGACGAACATACTTGGAGGCATGTCGAACCGTGGCGGCTTGCGATACAACCCCGAAGAAGTCCGTTCCTTCGTCCAGAGCAGCGTCGACCCTCGGCGCATGCATGCCTGCGTGGAGCACTTCTCCCACTACGCCCACATAGCGGGAACTGAGGGTGACTACGCCACAGCAATGGACATTGAGAGCATGTTTCATCGCGCAGGGCTGGATGAGGTCGTTGTCGATGAGTACTACGTGTACGTCAACTACCCAACCAAGGACGGGCGCGCGATCCAGATCATGGACGAGTCAGGAAACAAACCCATCTGGACGGCCAAGCTCGAAGAGGATGAAAAACACGAGGAAACTGCGGGCCACCTGACATACGTCTTCCACGGCCACTCAAAGTCTGGCGATGTAAAGGGTCCTCTCATTTACGCCAACTACGGTTCCCGGGACGACTTCCAGAAGCTCAAGGATAATGGCATCAAGACAGAAGGTGCTATTGCGCTTGTGCGAAACCACGGTTCGCAGAAAGACGGCGCCCTCAAGGTCAAGGCTGCCGAGATGGCTGGCTTCGCGGGCTGCATCATCTACAGTGATCCCGCCGACGACGGGTTCCTCAAGGGAGATGTGGCCCCGGCCGGTCCGTACCTACCGGCTGATGGTGTCCAGCGCGGCTCCGTCAGTCTCAGGAACATGGTCCTTGGCGATCCCCTCACTCCTGGCTGGGAGAGTAAGAAGGGCATGCCCCGCATGGAGGTGAAGGATGCGCCTGGTCTTCCCGAGATCCCCAGTCTTCCGCTGGCGTGGAGGGATGCGCAAGTTCTGCTCAAGCATCTCGCGGGCTTCGGACAGAAGGTTCCCGATGGCTGGAAGGGTGGCGTGCCAGATATCGGTGATTGGTGGACAGGCAACCTTTCCTCGCCCATTGTTCGGCTGAAGAACGAGCAGGACGAGATGGAGCAACAGCCCATTTGGAATGTCTACGGTCGAATCATTGGCATGGAGCAGTCAGGCAAGTCCATCATCCTTGGCAACCACCGCGACGCCTGGGCCTTTGGCGCGACGAACCCGCATACAGGCACTGCCGTCATGGTTGAGATAGCTCGCATCCTGGGCGATCTTCTGACCCATGGCTGGCGACCTCTCCGTACCATCGAGTTCATGTCATGGGATGCCGAGGCATACAACATGATTGGCTCGACTGAATACGTTGAGAATAACCTTGAAAGCCTACGAGCCAATGCCTATGCCTACATCAACCTAGACGCCGCTGTCTCAGGAACGGAATTCCACGCCGCCGGCTCTCCTGTGCATAAGAAGGCACTGCTCCGGTCATTGAACCGCATTGGAGACCCGAGCATGAACGGAACCCTCAAGGAACTCTGGGACCGAAGGAGTGCCGACCTGGAAGGCCTTGGTGCCGGAAGCGACTATGTGGCGTTTCAGGACATTGCTGGCACGAGCTCCCTGGATCTGAGCTTCTCAGGAGGCGGTTACCCGTCCCACTCGAGTTACGACAGCTTCGAGCTCGTGGAAAAGGTTACCGATCCCGATTTCGTCTATCATGGTATGCTGTGCCAGATTGTCGGACTGCTTCTGCTTGAGCTGGCTGACCACTCCATCCTGCCCTTTGACATGATGGAGTATGCCTCCAAGCTCGTTCGCTGGACCGAGGACCTGGAGAAGTGGGCATCTCACCAAGGCGTCAACGGCGAGGGGCAGCCGCAGCTTCCCTTCAGAGAGCTCAAGGATGCCGCGACCATGATTCAGAACAACGCACAGGGGTTCCACAATTTTGAGGCCATGTGGCAGAGAGTCATCATGTCTTCGGGCGGTTGGGAGCCGACTGACCTTGGGGAGAAGCGCCTAGAGTACAACGACAGGATGGCGCTTTTTGAGACGACATTACTGGACATGGAAGTGGGTGGCGGTGTACGTGTTTCTCGGTCCCCCTTTGTTTGGTATCATCTTGCTAACATATCTCTAGATTCCTGATCGGGCGCAATTCAAGCACGTTGTCTTTGGGCCACAGCTGTGGTCTAGCTATGATGAGGCTTACTTCCCGGCGATTCGCGACATGATCGAGGCCAAGGAATGGGAAAAGGCGAAGCGCATCATGGCCAAGACGTCTGCCATTTTGCGCAAGGCTGCCACGGTCCTACAGATGGAATCGCAATAGTGCAGTGCTGGACGCGATACGCGTTTGACACGAAGCCTTCCTTTACCTACCGGCTTTTTCTACTGCTGTATTTTCTATATATTGGGGTCTCTCTTGGGTTTTTTGTTGTTGTCCTTTCTGTTCGGTATGGGTTCCGCGCGACCCTAGGGCCACCGAGGAGGCATTGCGAGGAGTTGGGCCATGTTTGAATTCTCTTTCCAAAACATCTTGTCAAGGCTCGTTGGCTAGCCATCTTTTTCTATGTTCCAGAGGCAATGCGGATACCAAGTTCTCGCATGGTGTCGATGTACCTTAACTCTCCATTTCCTGCTTCACGTACACTTGTTGGATTCATTTAAACTCAGCGGATCCGGAGGCATAAATAAGAACATATCGAGTTGAAACATTCTGCAAACGTTTGGTGTGCCCTAATTCCATCGCTTCCCTCGCAAAACATACAATAGACTTGATCATTCCCTCCGTATACGTGCGGCAGGCATGCTTGTGGTGGTGTTTCACGCCTTGTTCCTCTCGTTGAACTGCGCCACGGAGACGAGCTCGCCCACCACGTCGTACTTTTCATTGAACCTCTCCTCCCAGCCCTGCAGACTCTCCATCTCATCCGGGCCGAGGCCCTCGAGGGTATCGAGGGGCCCGTCGAGATCCTTGGTGAGCATATCCTCGTCGAAGCTGCCGCACGCGAGGCCACGGGAGGCGTCGCGGCCTGCAAAGTTGGAGTAAGGGCCGCCGGGCCCGTAGAAGTTGCGGCCGCGGGAAACGTCGAAGACGCGACCGCGGACGGCGAGGAAGACGGGAAGGCCGTCCTCACCGTTGAAGGGGAGGAGGGTGCGCGGCGTGTAGGTGCGGAAGACGGTGGGCGGGGGGTCGCGCATGGGCTTTGGGGGCGGCGAGGGCCGCAGGATGGTGTAGCACGTGTAGGCGACGACGCCGAGGAGGACGATGTTGAGAGGCGTGAAGAAGTCGCCGCTGAAGGGGGGGGGGGGGAAGCAGGTCGGGTTAGCGACAAGTATGTCTCGGAGAGATTATGACGGAGGGGGAGGGGAGGGGAGGGAATGCGCTCACCTGGCGGGGGGTTTGGCGGCCTGCTCGGTCATGCGGTGCTGTACGTAGTCCATGATGGCGGTGCAGGGTGTATCGCGGGATGAAGGTTTCGAGAGGGAGGGGGATAAGAGGGAGCAAGGGAGAGGAAGAAGGGCTGATGATGCGATCGATGGGTGGATGGAGGTTACGTTGGATTGAGGTGTGTAAGCTTGTGACGGGACGGGCGGGACCCCACCCCAGGTCATGTCTCCGCCTGGCTAAAATAGGACGCCTGATTGAGCGACGCACATCTCGTTGTCTTTTGCACTGTTTGGATGTTTGCCATGAGCAATTGACTGTAGACTGCCGCGATGATCGGACTGCATGGACAGAGAATGATGTTAATTTCACGAGCGAAAATGTTATAAAATCACACTGATTGATGGACACACGACGCTGCGCCTTACGGAATGCATCGTCTTCGCCAAGTATCGGCCTCTTTTCGCAGACGAGTCTCTCACATTATCCAATTACACGAGGATAAGAAAAGAAAGAAAGAAGGTGAAAAAAGAAAAAAAAACCCAGTAGTATCCAAGTCGCTTTACACTATCTGATGTCGTATACACTTAAAAGGCCACGGTCTACATGGCAACGGGACGTCTGCGTCAAGACGCATCACGCATCACACGCCCTGCCGGGGAGGCTCACCTGCTCTCCCGGACCGCAGCTGCGCCAATCTCCCCATCTGTCCCGAGCTCCTGGTGATGGTAGTCGCCTGGCAGCTCATAGCGCACCGAGGTGGGAAGCTCCTGGGGCGCCGTTGTCGACGTCAGCTCCGCCGGCTCTGCCGTGGCGGGCGACTTGTGCGCGTCGTCGCCGTACCCGGGCTGGTGCCAGCTCTGCGAATGCGTCGTCGGCACGCCGCTGTACACCGGCGGCTTGTTCTCGCCGTCAGGGCTTCCTCCTGCTGCCGCCGCCGCCTCCTCCTCGGCGCTGGCTGCTAGCTTCCTCCGGCGGATGAAGAAGAAGACAGCCGCTGCCACACCTAGTACTGCAAGGCCAACACCGACACCAATGCCTGCCTGAGCACCTGTTGAAAGTCCTCCGTCGCTGGTGTTGTCGTTGCTGTTGCCGGAATCGCCGTTTCCTTCGTCTACATTGCTATCGTCTTCGTTGGCCGTGCCGTTGCTCTTCAAGGCGATCCTGGGCTCCCTCCAGATGTTAAACCCGTTTTGATACATTTCCATTATCTCGCCGCCGCTGTGGTAGTAGACCCAGATAACGCCGGTTTCCGGTTCCGAGATCAGAGCCATGGACGCAGAGACATTGTCGGCCACAGGCCACTCTCCGTCTTCAGGGTCGCCTGCAATATCCCAACCGCCCCTTCCTCCGTCAACCTCGTACAGTTGATGCATCCTCCTGTCGGTACCGAGGTAGAATATTCTTCGGTAGTTGTGGATATTGGCGGCGAGGTGGACTTCGGTGTTGGATGCACTGAAACCAATGAGCGAGAAGGGAGCATCGTCTGCCCGGACAAGTGTCATGTTGGATGCGTTCGTCTCGTTGGTGGGAACTGGCCTGGCAAAAGGCCTGGGTACAGAGACTGTTATTCGTGTTAGCTGACCATGTTGCGTCCATTCTCTAGGTGGGATAGCCCCAGGGATTGTCCTACCCAATGACCACTGGTCTTCCGCAGTCTCGTTAAATTGCGCGACTGCAATGTTGCCGTTATCGTGGGGGAATGCCACGGACACAGCCCTATCGTCAGCGAGTGCTGATCCTATCGACCTGCCAGTTACGGACTTCCTCGACACAGGGCCGAGGTAGATCCAGTCGGTATCCTCGTCCCAGGCGACCATGTTTACTCTCTCGTCCTCATCGTGGTAGAAGACGCGGAAGCCGCCTGCATCGCCAAGGTCCTCAACAGCGAGCCCTGACGTCTCGTGAACAGAGGGTGCGCCGGCGTCATCGGACACACTGTAAACCTCGTTAGGATCGGCAAAGTAATTGCCGGTCGTCAAATTGCATATAAATAAAGCGTTCATGATTTTGGTATCATCGGCTTGGTAGAACAAATATGCCTGAGGAGTCGCACCAGTCAGTAATTGCTCCAGGCGTTACAGGTGGATGGTGGCAGGGAGACGCTTACTACTGGAGTATTCAAATCCTCATCCCACCAGCCGCGGACCTGGAGAGGCGTCGCCGATCGCGCAGGAACATCGAGGTGGAATCGGTGAGGTTCGTCTGTCGGAAAGACTGCCGAGCCGTTGCTGTTGCATGCGCTGTGTAGAATATCGCCAGAGCTCGAGTCTTGCAAGGCAAAATGAGGCGTGAGCTCATAGGTCGTCCAGGTATACCAGCCCGCCATGCTGCCTAGCACCGGCTGCGCGAGCAGGAGAACCGTCGCCGTCGCCATCGCCATCGTTGACACTGCCGTTTGGCGAGCCATGGCCACCAGCGGGAGGACGAATGAGGCTCTCTGTGGAGGGAAGGGAAAGAAGAAGGCAAACCCCCGGAAATGTCGTCGCCTCGGATCCTGAAAGGCCTAGTTGAATCGTCAGGAGGGCGATCCAAGGAGGAGCTGCAATGCAACGCGATGCAACGCGATGTAGCAGGATCGAGAGGCTGACAAACAATGCAAGTCTAGATTAAGGCAAGCCGGAGGGGAACAGAGGATTCAAATCGGCGAGGGCATTAGCCCGTCAGCCCATCCCATCATCACCCATGCCCGCCCCATCTCATGGGTCGGCTCCATGCTATATGTGTAAGCCTCGTTAATCCAGTTCTGTGGCAAAAGGGATGGGTCATTTGCGATCCTATGCCCTTCCCTCTGCTAGTCCGTCAAGGGAATTACAGGGTCGTTCCCAGAGAGGGCCCAAGCTAGGAATCACCCTGGAAGGATTGCATTAGTCTGCGGCTGAATGTGGCCAATCGAACCAGAACCCATCTTCCCAAGGAGAAGGACCACACAAAAGAAGCTTACGGACGGAGCAAGTTTGGCCTCAATGCAGTCGATGGCCCATGGCTAAACGAGTGAGACAGGAGGACAGAAAGGGGCGCAAGGTGAGTAGTAGAGATGGAGTTGAACGAAGGTGAGAAGTGGAGGATGCCACTGTCCTTGTCAGCGGTGAAACCATTTTTTCCCAGCCAGGCCAGCCTTAGACACGGGCTAGCTCTAATCCAGGTACCATAATAAGCAACGGCCTAACCAGCCTGGGAAGGTGGTTTTACCAACGTAGGCACAACAATCAAGCATCCTGCATCTCTTTATTGGTGCTCCGTACGTACCCAGTGAGCATGGTTAAAAGAATCAACCCGGGCAAAAAGCAGCCAGGCCAGCAAAAAAGAGGAGGAAGGCGGGAACCGAGAAACATTTCGCACCAAATCATCAAAAAAGAAAATTCGTCAGATGGAGATAGAGGGACTTGAACCCCCGACCTATTGCATGCAAAGCAAGCGCGCTACCACTGCGCCATATCCCCGTGACTGATAGGCTTGCCTTTTACAAGAAACTATAAAGGAAGCGCCTGTAGTCGTGGCGCTGGTGGGAAGCCTAGACCCTTAGCCACAGGGCTGCGCGCTAATACAACCCTATGACACCGGCCCGTGTCTCAGTGGCGCCGGCCTTGTCCCATGTTCCCAACGCCAGAAGAGCCCTACCCAGAGAGTGGAGGACACTACTCTTGCTGTGAGACTAGAAGAAAAAGTAAACGCCCGATTCATTGCCACGTTGTTCTGCCTTGGGATCGGCGGTCGAGCTATCCCTTTGAGTGTGGTAAGGTGCCCTCAATGTCACAGACAGGGTTTTTAACTAATAAAAATACACTAAAAAATCATAACTTCAATTTCCTAAGAAATTAGGCTATAATAGAAGTCCTAGCATTCCTGCTAGATATATATAGCTATATTATACACATTATAGTCTTTTTTAGTATATATAGCCTTATCTCTATTCCCACTAACCCAACTAAGGGACTACTAGCTTTATAACTATACCTTACCTACCTAAAGTCCCTAATAGCCTAGGCAATAGGCCTTTTTACCTCTATTAATATAATTATACTATAATAGAGAGGTTATTATATTACTAGCATAGAAATACTACTTTATACCCCTAGTCTTTCTATATAGAATAATAAGGTTATTAATAAAGCACTACTACTACCCCCTTTGGTCTTTATAGAGAGGCTATAATAAGGGCCCTAAAGCCCACTACTACAATAGATAGCTATTAATAAGGGCTACTTTAAGCAGAAAGGTCTAAGCTATTGCCTACTACCCTCCCCTATAGTTATAGTAGTTAAGACCTTCTATAGCCTATAGTTGGTTCTCTCTATCTATAGTATCTATCTACTTATTATAAGTGTTTACTACCTCTAGCCTAAAGAGTTCCTTTACTAAGTTAAGCCTAAATTTATAGTAGATAGGGCATAATTATACTATTGTAGTAGGCTACTAGTAGACCTAGTAGATAAATTAATTTACTATAAATGCTATTAATAATAGCAGCACAAGTACATTATCTTTCTATATAATTTAATTAACTTTAAAAGACTAGACAAGGGATTAGTATATGTTTTTCTATTAGTTATATAGTTTAGATCCTTTTCCCTAATATACCTTATTATCTAGTATAGCTATAGCCTTAATATAGTTAAAAGCCTAGCACTTCCTAGTATAGTCTTACTACTTAACTATAATAAAGGGCTTATAGATACTATAGTTAATCTAGGTAGTACCTATAGTAGCTATCCCTTAATCCCTAAGAGCCTAGAAAAGGTATAGTAATAAGAAAAGATTATTAAGAAAGATATAATAGATAGCTATTAGTAGTCTAGATAGTAAAGAAACCACTATAGCTTGTATAAGGTTTAGAGCCTTTATTATATTAGGGGTAGCTTTATGCTTTTTCCTTTGCTATAAGCCCTGCTATTATAAGCCCTACTGTTACAAGCCCTGCTATTATAAGCCCTACTACTGCAAGCCCTACTACTATAAGCCCTGCTGCTACTATAAGCCCTGCCTTGTTTTTTTAATAATAGAAGGCATAGACTGCAGTGTATGCTAAATCCACTATAAAAAATAGCCTAATTAAGCTATAACCTAGACTTTAAATCTAATAGGCATTGGTTTACTAGGAATAGTTGTTTTTTTATAGACTTAGCCTTTAAAGCTAATTATATACTTATCTATAGTAAGATTTATATTTAGGCTTTAGAGCTATAAAGAAACAGTCTATAGGTAGTTAGACTACTTATTATAGAACTTAAAGAGCCTTTATAGCTGTAATAAAAAGGAGGAAATTTATATATAGTAAGATAGTAGCTAGAATTAGTTAAAAGTTATATATTTAATAATAGAGTAACTTAAAAGGTATCTCTTAGTATTAAAGACCTTTTAATAGTCTTCTAGATAGGTTTCTCTATATAAACCTATATAAATCTATATAACAAGCTATAGATAGATCTCTAGCACTAAGGTTAGGCTTTAAGCCTTCTCTTACTATAAGAGCTACTTTATATAGCTACTATTGTTACAAGACCTAGGTTCAGGACCTTAAGCAGGCTTAAAAGCCTTATTTATATAGTAAACCCAGGCTTCTATAAGGAAAATAGATATAAAGAGCTAGAAAAAGTTAACTAGGCTTGCTAGTAGTGGTAATAGAAGTAAATAATATTATTCCACTTCTATTAGTATAAAATCGCTACTATAGTTATTAATAGACTTAAAATTTAGTCTCTCTATAATATTATTTTTCTACTTCTATTTATAGTAATCTAGCTATATAAAAAGTTTATTATTAACTTTACTAATACTTCTAACTATAATTAAATCTTTAATTACTATATCTTTAATATCTATTTAGTATGGCTTTAGGTAGGGAAGGGATTGAAGTTACTTTATGTACTAATCTAAATTAAGGGGTATATAGGTTGAATACATTGAGAGCACCTTATCACACTCAAAGGGATAAGCTTCATAGCCAAGCTAGTCATAGACATACAAGCAGATTGAACCGAGTGTTGGCATGCTCCCAACGCCGTCTCTTCATTCCAGATTCTGCTATGCGTCAAAGACGTCATGAATGGAAGCTCTTTCAGAATGATATAGCAGTACATTGTTGTCAATATACTGCTCGTACATCGCATCATAGTTGCTTCCTGTATTCTCAAAACAAGGCTTTATACAGGTGAATGCCATGCAACGCGCCGAAGCCCCTGATGTTCTTATAGTTGAACAGAAACGTATACGTCAGCCTCTTCCAGATATGCAATCCGCAAAGCACTCGGCCAGTTTTCGCTTGTTAACCCCGGTCGCCGTCGCATAGTCATTAAATAGCCAGCATTGCTTCATCCCGGATATGCCAGCGGTTTCGACGTCTACAATAAGCGCTTGAGGGACTATTGAGCTCTTGAATGTGCTGAGATCGGCTAAAGTTTTCATGTGCGATACCAAAACAATGCATTAGAAGTGTCGTTGCCTAAACTTAGAATCATGGAGTCTGACATTGCTTTGCGTTCTGTGCAGTGGTTTCCACAATTTGACGATATTTAGATTAATAAACAGATGAAGGTCATTATCGGCCAATAATGTGCTAGTGTTACACAGAGGAAACTTGGCAGTTGTGGCGGCGAATGTTCCCAGCTTCGCACCACGGGATAGCCCATGGATTTTCCTATATTCACAGGCGTCAGCCGGGTTGTCTACAGGTGAATGAACACGCACGAATAGCAGGGACTGGCGTTTTGGGTCTTCTCGCTGCATCTGGAAGTCTCTGACGCAAGCGCCGGAATCTGGATAAAACGAGTTGTAATGCATCCAGCTATATTGATTAGAAAAGGACTCTACGAGTGCATGATGAAGGGCTTATTTACACAGGGACTTTCCCGAGAGATAGTACATTCCCAGAACGCCGTGTTTCGAGCGCGTTGTATGCACGGCTCAAGGGCACTTTTGAGTTACGCCTTGTCTTCAGTAGAGTATTGACTTGGTTTGCACCAACTACCCCAAGAACTACCGAACGCTACTTAGAATTGATCACGAGCATTCTTTTGAAGTCCGAGGGGTATCCATGGACCTGAATGTCATACCATGGAAGAACCTCAAGATATGATGTTGCTACTGAATATTCCTCCCGAGTTTCGGAGTTGCAGACAATCTTTCCTATGCGCACGTCTTGGTAAACATCACGAAATTCCCGCCTTCACGAGGCTTGAACTCCTAGGAGCAACGCTTGATTTCCAAAAATATATGGATAGTAAGGGGATTAGTATGGGTAGCCCAGACTCGCATAACAAACGGCCATTATTTAGGCCACTGGCTATCTTGATCCGCAATATATTCCCCGACCTCTTGGTGCGGTTTCCAGACAAGTGAAGCGCAGTGCCTGCATGCTGGAGGAAAACCATGCTTATACATGTGATTCTTTGCATGACCCTTCCATTCATCCAGGAACCAGAGAAGGGTCAAGTTGCAAGATGCGAACTGTTCCATACAAGCTCGAATGTGATACGTTGGGTAGATATGGCGGATAGGGGGAGTAGGGTAGTATGCCACTCTATCAGTTTCTCTATTTCCTTGAGGTAAGATCCTTATGAGCTGACCGGTGACGTGCGCTTCCGTCATGCAATGCAGAGTCCATGTCATGTTAATGCGACGTCTTGTGTAATTGGAGGGCTCGAGTCAACTCAGCTCAACACATCGCACGGCTCTCTGTAGCTGTCACATTGATGACGGTCAAGGCTAGCTTCTACTGACTTCAAACTTCACGTCATGCCTTCTTCTCCCGAGGATATACCTCCAAATACATGCGTTTGCTCCCTTAGGAGAACTCGTCGAATGCATTCGCCCCTACGAGACTGGATCAATGAAGGGTCTTGGAGTGCCTCCGTGACACTCATAATCTTCTACAGGAGCTACATATCGTTTAGAGTAAGTAAACTCCAGAGTTTTGACAAATTCTGATGACGCAGGCGGCATCTTCCGGATCTGATATGCTCACTGGATGGTATTCGATATAGCAAAAGAGAACAGAAAAGTAAAAGCCATTCTCTCTGTTTCTGGCCTATCGGAGTCATAGATACCTCCATTACAAGCGGAAGGTTGGCCGTCTAGATCAACAGCTACGCCACAGTAAAGAGTGCTGGTGAAGGGTTCAGGAGACTTGTAAGCCGCGTATCGGCATACTCCGCCAATAAAACAACTGTGTCCCTTATCCCGCCATTGCTGAAAGCGTACCCATGCCACCCACAAGTACTGTCTCAGTCTGACTTATCAGAATTCCTGTGGACAAGCTAGTAACATGTATACCCTATACCCTTCGGCATCATCCACAGCCACGGCCGTCACCAACATGCATAGTCCGAAGGCTTCCACCGGCATCGCGGTACGTACGGTATCCCGACCTCGGTGCCTTTGTCCCGGTACGTCTAGCACGCTTGAGAGTAGCTTTGTCAAAACATGTGCAAGGGCTAGAAGGATGGGTCAACGAACTATGCATATACATATCGAGTCTGCTAACCGTAGGTTACCTGAGTGCATATGCATGCTTTTGCTGCCGCTGCTGTCACATTGTTCTCCGGCTCTGGCCATTGGGTCAAGCTGGTTGTAGTCTGATGACCCCCTCATCTATCCGAGTCTGCTCTGGTTCTGGGGCCAACCACAGTCTGATCCATCAGCCTTGTTTAATATTAGAGCCTAAAGGAGCAGCCATTACTGTTCGCGTATGGTGCTAGCCCTCTTCCATTGTTCTTCCCCGGCCCGGCTCTGAACGTACCCGTTCTGTCATACCCTATACCTTAATGCGTTTATACTCGGATCTAGTCGAGCAGAACGGCTTGGATGCTTGGGCCCCCCATCAGCTGGGGAGCCCGGAAATACCTGAAAACATACGGGTTTGTCAGTAAACTTTCGACTAGATGACGCAAGCTTCCACCGCTGCAACCGTGCGTCGGCATTCACCTGGGACGGGAACGAATTGGTGTGGGTGACTTGGGCGTCATACATGGCCCATCCTGTCCATCACACGCCGCACCCGCAGATCTTACCCCCACCCAATACTGGCTGATTGCGGCTACAGAGATCAGCTCACTCATGCTGGGTGTCGCAAACCAGGATCGTATCGAAAGGGGGACCTGGATCATAAGTACCCCACGACAAGAGCCAACATGCTGAGGTAGTTTTCACCGGCCGTCCATGTAGCATGCACACCAACCCGAAAGCATTCCAAGCCAAAAAAAAAAATTACACAGCTATCAAGAGACAGATGGAAAACAGGGTATAGATTCCTTTCTCGATCGTTTGATGAGAATACATGGTTGTGTAACAGCACCTGGGAGGGAGATCTCCGCTGAGGCTGTGGCTGACCGGAAGATTATCTCCGGGGAACAGGGGTATGCAGCTATGCACTCCAGGCAGTGACAAGGCTTGGTTTTCTTATCCCGCTAGGCCTCCTCCCTCTTACAGCGATGTGGGAATTCCTGATCCAGTAGCTCCTCTGATGGTACAGGTGATAGCAATCAACATATATTAGGTTGGCGGCACTAGGCACCACCTCTACTGTTTATTTGCTCTCTACTGCTTACACCCCACACTGCACACTCTTTTCCTCATCATATTAGGTTGGCAAAACGCAAGGCTTATGGCTGCGGCCATTGGATATAAAGGGTCGCAGCTACCCTCATTACTTGGAAAATTGCTGTGGTGATTAGTATTGTTGGGCGTTGGGTAAGGAAAGGGGAGAGGAGACAAAAGTAATAGGCCTCGGCCGAGTGAAACAGTCAGGGTTGCTGCTAGAAGGCTAGTTCCAGGTGCCGAGGAGGATCTGATATGTACCCATCTGATTCAGGTGAGACGGTAGCTCGGGAGGGCACAAGAACACGAGCGTCCTGTCCCTCAACCTCCTCGCAACAAGCAGAAGCTGCCCGTGGCCGGCCAAATGTTGCCGTGCTTGCAGCAAGCTGCTAGCTGTGTATGTACATACCCGCGTACATACCATCTTACTACATACGGATACGCATCACTAGATCCCAGCCCTGCAGCCCGTGGGCCTGAGCTCCTTTAGACACGCGAGCCCTCCCACCCCCAGATCTGGCAGAGATGCGCCCAAGTCAGGAGTAAGGTATACGCAGCGCTGACGGCCTCGCAAGGGGTCCCTACGCCACATGAGCTGGTTCGACGCAGAGATAACCCGTGCGGAGGCCGTGCTTTGTCCGAATACGGGCCAAGATAAGGCCTGTGGCCCGGTACGTACAGCGGCTGATAGCTGCATGCTTTCTGACTTTCCCGCACAGCTCCGTCCTCGGCGGCTGCAACATGCATCGCGGTACGGGCACATGCAGCGCTGATCATCTGCCGGGTCTAGACCGGCACCCAAGATTAAGTTGGCATGGAGCCTGTAAGCCGCAAGACTTGCCGGCCCTTTGCTTCTGTTCAGGGGGGCGTGGCCAGAGGTAGCCGAGTACATATCATACGTGAAGGGTAGGCGCAGTTGTCTAAGTAGACTATACGGCCGGGCTGCTTGAAGGGTATGTACCGTTGGGGTGACCGCAAACTCCTGAGGGTGATGTGGGAGCTCGGCAGAGTGAAGCCGAGAGTGTTTCATTTGCTTGGGCATTGGCAGCCAGGGGGTGTCCTTGTGTTCAGTTCTTTGAATATGCATGTATCCTTGGGCGAGTCCGTACCTCTACCAACCAGAGGGATTCTTTCAAGCCACATTCCAGCCCTGTGGACGGACAGCGTGCGCCGGCAGGCAGCGTACTTTTGCCAAAGGGTGTGCGAGTGTTTGTTTGCGTGGGGTTTTACCGTCCGTGTTGCGCCTGGCAGTTCCAAGACAGACGGCGCAAACACGCTTGGCAAGACATGCCATGCTGGGAACCACAGGGGCCAATCAGCACGCCCGGAAGGCAGAGCACTAGCCTCCGCCACATTGACCAATAGCTAGCTTCGGAGGGCCTCCGTCCCTTGCAGCCAATGAGTGAAACAGGTTTTCCCTCCTTCTTTTCTTCTTTCTTGTCTCATCGAACCCACCACTCCCCTTGAGCCAAGACACTGTCAACGAACAGAATGGTGCCGTATCGCTGGGACACCCCCAGGCCCCGACTCCCCGGATACTGTGGGCGTACTGTACGCCCCAGGTACATGATACTTGGCAAAGCGAGCCTACTCCTTGGCCAGAGCAGAGACTGATTACTGGATTAGTACACGCGTTACAGCATCCAGAGGGAGCAAGGCGACTGAGTGTTGAACGACTGCCCCGTGGCATTGGCATGCAGCCCTTGTCTTATGACTGGCGTCCGCACTCCGATTCCCCGATATCTCTTCCAAAAGCCGCGCGTATCACCGCTGCTGCACTGGTCTAGACGTAGTCGGGCCGAGAACTTATAGTCACTGTCCGTCTTCGTCAGCGCGCAATACCAGTAGCATCATGGTGAGTTTTCAGCTGCCTCTCAGCCGCCCTTCTTTCTCCCTACCATTCTCATATCCTGATTCCCATCTAACCCTTCCTGTCTACCTGACTATCTGCCTCGCTACCACACCCTCCTACTCCTACCCAGCTTATTGCGCCATACCTTGCCACTTGTTATTCACATGGTGTCCATGTCTTGTAACGCAACCCTTTCTTCTATAACGCGTCGTATCGTAGCCCCCTCCCCCCTTCCCCCTAGGCAGAGTTTCATCCTTCTTGCGATATCACCCAATTTGCCACTAGAAATGCTACGGCTGAAGCCCTCAAAGGTCTTTATCTACCCACCTTTGAACGCCCGGGCGGCATGGAATAGATATGGGACGAGAACTGACCTTTTATTCCCAGACATTATGCCTTTGTGATTCTTAAGACACTATATCATGTTCCCACCCGCCCCAAGTACACGATTTTTTAAGCATGCCGAGCTTTGGATGAGCCCAGAAATCTGCAAGCAAACCCTCTGGTCGCGGCCGTGTGTCTGTCTTACCTTATTGACACTAGCACAGGCAAGCCGAGGAACAAGAGGAAGACGAACAGGCAGGGGGAGGAGGGTAGGGGGTATAAGGAACAAAAGCAACGAGCAGCATGACAGAGCAGAGGAGGAAAAGCAAAAGAAGAGGGTGGGCAAGAGAGAAAAGAAAAGAAGGGGCGAGATGGAGGGAGATAGAGCGAGCAATAAAGAGCCTTCCTGCCTCCCCCCCCCGCGCATGGCACAAGATCAAGATCAACCCATTGAGTCCTGCTCCCTTGACTTTGATTCAGTCGCACGCAGAGCGTTGCATTGTCTCGCATCGACCCAGGCTGAATGAAGATCGAGGGTAGGGGAGTAAAGGAAACCTCACTGCCCTGTATTTTATCTTTATTTTTTGTCTATATTTTATTTTATTTTTACCTATACCAATCTTGTTCGAAACCATCGCCATTCCGGACCCATCTCTTGCATTCAACAAACTTCAACATTAGCTTTCCTTCATTACCGACGCCAATGGCAAGCAAGGGAGGGAGGGAGCCGTTTCATGCCGCCTCTATTTAGCTTTCTCATCTCTCTCTCTCTCCCTATCACACCCAGATCTGCCTTCTCCACACACGCTCCCGAATCTCGATTCTTGCCGTCATCCACCGATTCTCTCTTGACTAGCCTTGCTCTGGCCAAGCGCTTCTCCCGCCGCTTCTTATCCACTTGCACAGGCTACCTTACTCGACTGCCTTTGTCTCCCCGTTGGTTTGCCGGCAGGCTCGCTCGTGCGCTTGGCTTTTCCTCTGCCTCCACCTGCTCCTCCGTTAACTCTTGGGCCCGTCTCGATGACTCTGCCCAGCGAGGGACCACGGCAGAGGACTTATATACCATCGCAGCTAGTCCTCGACCCTAGTCACATAGCACAGACGTCCGACTCGGCGGCGGGTGGAACAAGCACGGCAAATGCAGCCAGTCTGCCGTGCCAATCGTGGGCCAACAGCCCTGACAATCCTCTGTTTGCCTACGCAGCATCCGGCCAGGAGTGGTTTCCCCATACCACTGCCATGATCGGCCTGGGCGACTCATTCCAGGACCTACACTCCCCGGGCCTTGGCTTCAACACCAGCAATGTTCTACCTCCATCACAGCCACCCTACTTGAATGACTCAAGAGCTGTTCTCAACCCGGGCACGGCAGTGCGTAATGGCAACCTTCCTGCTTCGGACGGCGCCATGTCGGAGATTTCTTACAGGCTTGACGAGGCCTGGTGGACCACGCACCAGACCTCACCCGCAAGCTCCTGCGGGGTGTTCCAGCTAGACACCGATGCCCTCAGCCTGGATCCTACAAAGCCTCAACCAATATCCGTGCCTTTATCAAGGCAGCCAACCCGGCCCAAGCCAGCCAGGCGCGGCCCAACCCGGCCGTCCCCCCGCCTGAGTCTCCTAATATTGATACCCCTAGCAACGACGAAGATTACGAGGATGGGGACAACGAAAAGCCCCTGCCCAGCAACCCCCGGAAACGCCGTGTTCTGGAGCGGAACCGCCTAGCCGCCAACAAGTGTCGAGTGCGCAAACGAGACCACGCGTCTGCCCTTGCGACCCGTGAGCAGGAGGTCGAGGACCAGAATCGCTATCTCACAAACTGCTTCGACTCTCTTATGGCCGAGGTCTATACCCTCAAGAACCAGCTCCTGCGCCACACCGACTGCAACTGTGTTCTGATACAAAAGTACATAGCACACGAGGCCAAGAGGGCTGTACGGAACATGACCAACGAAGATGCATCGCCGGATGATATCAAATCCCCAAGTGCGTACTTTGCAGCTCGTTCGGTTCATTCGACTCAAAGGAGGCCGTCTACATCCGATGCTCCATCGGGCAGGCCACCGCCGCCACCACCACCACCATCACCACAACAACAAAACGCCAACAACGACAGCAGATACAGCAGCAACAGCAGCAACAACTACACCAGCACCAGCACCAGCACCAACACCATCCACGCCCCCAGCCACAACCACAGCAGCATGAGTTCCACGACCCAAACCAGACGCAGTATCAACAGCAACATCTGCAACAAATACAGCAAATGCAACAATTACAACAAGAACAGCAACTCCATCAAAACATATACCCACAACTTTGCCAACAACTACAATCACAACCAGCTCAACAACAACAGGAGCAGCAGCAGCAGCAGCAATGGATCCTGCTATCTAATGGGCAACAAATCCCACAGCTGCACGCAAATGCCTTCGCCATGCGTCATAACTCAGCACCCACCCTGACGCCCCTATTCCCCAACGACCATCACGATCAATTCGCCCTTGAGCCCTACGATGCACAATACCATCATGGCCACAATTTGAGCCCGATGTAGTAGCAATCACACAATGCGAATTCCACGGACTGGTTGGCAAATCAGGCACCACCGAAATGAGGGTTTATGAGAGAAGAGGGATGACGCCGTGGTCCCTGCTTTTCGATTCTTGTCTGCACAACCCTTCCTCCAGCACTAACTACATGACTCGCCCCGAAGAACAAGATCCTACCCCAAACAGGAGTCCATTCCAACCTTATTTCTGACAAGACCAAATTGGCACCGGCATGCAGTGCCCAATAAAATATTTGCCCGGCAGACCCTCACATTCCTTGGGACAAATATCTTCGAATATTGTCATAGGTTGGAGGACGGAATAGGCGAGAGACCGAGGGAAGTACCTCGGCGTGCTGTGTGAGATATAAAGTGGTGTATGGCTGTTATGTGCGTGGCGTTTAGTGGCGACTCCTATACCCATCAAGCCTCCATCTATATCTCCATGACGTTCAGACCATAATATTCTTCCAGTGAATGCCGGGCTCGTACTAATCAAGCCCTTTGTCCGCTATAAGCTCATCGAATAGAGCCATTTCGTCAAAGCGCTGAGCCAATACATCGATGTGTGCCGCTTGATTATCCGTAATAGCCAGATCCAAATCCACTATCAAACATGTCTTTGTTGGGTTGGCGATGAATCGGTAAGTAGTAGCCTCTTTGCCGCGAAACCGGTCTACTAGCTTGAAGGCTTCTTCGTTGGTGATGAGGTTTGTAACGATAGCAATCATCATCAGGCCTTTGACAATTGCAATAATCATGGGAAACCGAGCGGATAGGAGGGCGTAGCCGTCGATGGCCATGTAAAAGAGTTGCCAGCGTTGAAGATCCTCTTTCTGCGCCCGGCATGCCGAATTAGCCACGTAGAGGAATGCGATGTGCCAGAAAACTGTGGGTGAAGCGCCATGAAAATGAGCCTGATAGATGATGGTCAGTCGCTTCAGCTGGTTGAGTGATGCCTCATACACGTGCGCAGGCTCACTGCCAGATATCCTAGGTAGAGAAATCCGTGCATCGTTCCCTTGAAGAAGCAGGGGCCTTAGCAAGAAAGCTATCGTTGCGTGGTAATGGATGCTGAATCGCTCAGCAATCGTGACGCCGACCAACTCACTCACTTGGAGGGCAAAGGGTGGAGAGGTCTTACTGAAGAATTATACCACAATGGGGAATGCGTCCTCCCCTGCATAGCTGGGTGGGAAGCTCCTCCCCGAACTTGAGCAGCCTCAAGAGGGTCGATTCGATAAAGTGCACGTCATTGCTCGCCGACAAGGGCCGCTTACTCTCTGTAAAGCGTTGGCAGAGTATATCGTGAACAATGAGCCACAGCTGGCATGTGTAAGGGAAGACGGGTGCCACGTTGGACGCTTGTTCCGGAATAGGGAGTTTTGGCGGGTTGAGCGAGCCGAGTTCTAGCTGCTGGCAATGCAATGAGTGGAATCTTTGGGTTGGTGAGCGATCCGGAGAGAGACGATCCGTCGAGAGGACGCGTCGGGAAGAAGGGAGAGCGGATCCGACTTACGTTGCGTGAGAAAAGAGACCCCACGCTGTCTGGGACGCTGCTCTACATTCGTCTTCTTGGTAGAAGGAGGTGTGAAGTTGCGAATCCTCCCCGGATATGAGGAGATTCATACGGGTTCCCATAAGAATGCTTTGGCGTAGCAATTCCTTACTGATATTTCCCTGGCCGAGGAAATTCGTAGTCAAGCTAAGGAGCTGCAAGGCTTGGATATTTGGGAGAGAGTCGGGCACTGGCCCATTTTCCCACCGTGACAAGGCAACGGTGATGAGTGTGTCAGTGATTGTACCGTGTTGTGGCTGATCAGGCCCATGGGCCAGCTAAAAACATGACCCGGTACATCAGCGACTTGGTGTTCAGGGGTAACGAGACGAAATTTAACAGCGCCGTAGTCTGAGGGGAGGGGGGGGGGGGTAAGCTCTTACATAGGCCCAGCTCAACAAGGCTTCGACAAGCAGCCCTGAACAGAAGCGCTGTTGGGTGCCGAGGAGGTCATTGATGAACAGGTCTGCATCGAATAGGCCTAGTATCGGATGGTCGATATCCAGATACAAGGTAATGACTCGAACGGCATCATCTTTTGTAATGGGCATATCTGTCCAGTACGCGATGTGGGCTTGTGCAAGTCGAACAGTCCATAGCCCACCAGCACTAAAGGTTGAGGGCTGAACAGGGATCGGCTCGCTTGGGCTGCGTGATGTCATGCGTAGCTCATTGGTCTCAGTGGTGCCGTCCCTTAACACCATGCTACTGTCAGGAGATGACGGGGCCATGTCAACGGATGCTCTCAAGCACTGAAACCCCCATTCCAAGGCACACGCAGCAAGAGTGCTCACCTGGACTCATCGCTGTACGACCGTGGGGCCAAAGGCGGATTCGGCCCTTGCACCGGAGGAGAGGTGTACAGAGAGCTCTCGAGAGAAGTGGGCGGGGGATACGACACAGGGTACCGAATCATGAGTTCGTACTCGAGGCTTGCCTGATCCGGAGCAAGGACCAAGATGTTGCTCATGTCCTCGGCGGCGGTGGGTTTGACAGGGCGAGCGCCTTCGTTGCCTTCTCTCCAACTAGCCAGGATGGAAAAGACGGGCTCACCGGCACGGAGGCGGGCCAGCAACTCCCGCGCATCATCGTCGGGAGCGGTCTGCAGGATCGACAGAAGCTCAGCGGAACTCTTTTCAGACGTCTGGCTCATGGCAGGAGAGGGTGCTGGGGAGAGCTTGGCGGCGTCGGCGAAGGTGCAGATGGAACCGCGCTTCAAACACGATCCACAAGTAGGGCGTTGTCCATCGCACTGAAGTAGGCTGGGACTTAATTGACAAGAACTACCCGGCTCGGGAAGGGACGTTTATGAGAGGGAGTATGGGGAGAGAAGATGGGAAGCACAAACCGCGGATTTCTTTGTTCGGCAAACGTTGCAGGCCAGCTTGACCTTCTCCCTCTTTCGGGTCAGTCCTGAGGGGCTGGAGTGAGGTAAATCATCGTGGGAGGCAGACGACTGTGCCGGTCGGAGAGCCCTGTACTGTGGCTTCATCTGGTTTTCGATCTCTGGCGTCGTATCAGGGGTTCAGGGGAATAGCCAGCTACGGATGCTGGCTGTCAAGTCATGGGACCGTCCCTGCGATCGGATAGACTCAGCCAATCTCGACGTGACAGGCCAGGGGCATAATCCGACTCGGGCAGGCACCAGGATGGAAGGGTATGAAGTGTTGTCAGGGACATGTACTGGCGAAAAAGAGTATTGGCAGTGCTAATAAAGGATGGCGGTGGTGGTCGTGGTCGTGGTAGGAGGAGGAGGAGGGTAGGGCCAAGGCTGGAGGGCTGGCATGGCGAAAGTGTCAGACAAATTCACAATTTCAATAACTGGTAGATTTCCGCATATGCTAATAGGGGGCCCCCGTGGACGATGGAAGAAACCGAGTAGACACCTGGGACAAGAGTCAAGGAGCAAAAGAAAGACGCTGGCGAATTCCCCACTACCTAAGCTGGTGACAGCGGAGGACTGCCAATAACGGGAACGAACCTTTGAAGTAGAAGCGTCACATCGACGTCGTGGATACCTTTCGATGTAAATGCCTTGCTAGGAGGAAGCGCGAGAGGACCTACAGTAAGACCGGGCGGGGCTGTTGTTTGCTCGCTCAAAGGGGTGAGGGTAGTATCCTGGCACCAAACGGCATTCATTCTATCGATGAAGAATGGCCCATCGGGTGTTCGGGCTGGTGCCGAACCCAAGCCGGACCCAGGCTGAGCCCAGCCCAGTGCGAAGACCCCGCACGCACTTTGGTGAGGGAACGACGTCGAGGTCCTAGGTACCCTGCTGGCTTGGTGCATTTCCTTACTGTATCTGATATTGTTGGGTCCCGGCCAGTTATATGGAGATTAACATGACGCAGCGGCGCAGAACCCCCCATGCGGGAGGTATGCCGGCGGCCCCTCTTCCAGCAGGGCTCTGGGGAACTGGCCAGCAGTGTAGCTAGGAGGTGTGTACGGGGGACAGGACAGGCTGACGGTTGGCATGTAGGTTTCCCACGGTCCCCGTCCCTTTCCAGGCTGTCGATCAGCGAAGCGAGGGTCCCGAAGGTTGGATGGTTCAGGGGTTCCACATGGACTGGCGGTTTGACAGAATCACGTGACGCAGCTGAATGGCGATGCCCCACTGCAGCTTCGATAAGTACTACTCCTTAGTATCCGTAGCCTGACCTTCAACCTTCACGTCCAAGTCCGAGTGTGAAGGCTTTCCAGGCAGTGGCTTATTGGTGCCAGGCCTGCATCGTGAAAAGTGCCCTCCAATCTCACATCATGCCACCTCAGTAGATAGGTACATGTACCTAGTGCACTAAGGTTTTGGACAGGGGCGGGGTCTCTACTTACCTACTTACCTACCCAGAAGCATTACTAGGTCCGAGCTGCACCGACCAGCCAGTGTAAATAGAGACCTTAGCCTGGTACTGCAATAAGGGCCATATAATAATGCGGTGCTGTCAAGGAGGTAGCTCTTATAGCTTTAGGTACCTAGGTAGCAATGGTTTGGATCACAGCCGTCAACAGATGTCAGGACCGTAGTTACAGGCAGTAAAGGTCATTCAGGGTTAGTACAACTAATCACAATATTCGCCGGCGGCCCTAAACTACTTACCTACAATCCCGACCATTGTACCTAGGTAGGTATCCGTACATATTAGCTACATACTACTAAACTGCAGGTACTTACTACTAGGTGCCAAGGCTATAATACTGACTTTCGCCAGCACCGACCGGGCGGTACCTAAGCCTTCCCCCCTTTTCAGCCTGGGTTAGGTAAGCTGCTCGCCCTTGAGCTAGGCCAACGCCTCTTGCCTCCGGCTCACATGTTAGGGCATCTTCCTCCCTAGGCACTGTACTTAACAAGAACAGGACAAGCTCACGGAGCCGTGGCCATCTGGCCTGATTGGAGACACAGCCGACCGCCTACCTCAGAACGTGAACACCATCATCCGTCTCTACCGCCATGGCCTCGGGGCACCGGAAATCAGCACCGCTATCGATCAAGCGACCGGCAGCAGCTTCATCACCGCAGTGAATGAATACCGCACGCTTCGTCGACCATGATACAAAGCTGTTGGCCCCAAGGCATACACCAGCTCAAAGCTACTCTTCCATTCGGCATCTAGAACCAACCCGAAGTCCCACGCACTGGGTGGCCCTAACGGCAAGCCTCTTGTTGTCGCAGCGTGGCTGGCCCCCACTCAACCCGCATGGCCAGGCCCCAAGAGGCATCCTACACTCACTCGCTCGTGCAGATTGTCGGTGTGCGTTTGTCTCGGATGCTGCAACAAGTCGTACGTCCTACGATACATCGACGGAATTGCACGGCTTCGTTTCGCTACCAAATTTGCCATCCAAGTGGCTGACACCTCCATCTCACCGCTGTCGCTCTAGTCAGGCGTGACAGGCCTTTCGGGATACTCAAATTCCCCATCGACTCTTTTCATTGGGATCTGAGGCTTGCTGTCCCGCGCAATCAGGGAGCGAGACGGAAAGCGGTCAACATTGCGAAGTGGAGGACGAGGTTTAAGATGAGCGCGAGACTACGTGTGCGCACAGGAGAGACTCTCTCCCCTTGTCATCTTGCTAGACAGGGTTGCGAGCTTTTGGTAAGTCATGTGCTCACGTATGGATCCTTGCTTGCTTTTTCTTCGCTGCACCTTACTCAACATTACTCTGCGACTGGACGGAAGAAATAGTCGTGCGGTTTCGGGGTGTGCAACGTGTCCCTCTCTGCATACAGCCAGGCGCGCATGTCTGTGACACGGTTTCACAGTCAAGCTCGACCAGCTGACGAGTTTTAATAGAGTTCTAGATCACGATCCACGAGATGAGATGAGGGATCGCGGGCCGGGAACTCTGAAGGGGAACGAGGTTAAGCCCCCCCCCCGGACACCAAGGTAGCACTAGAGATCTCAATCGGCGAATGCTACGGAGTACGCCATTGGCGGGGAGCTCCCTGCCCGTCCGCCCGTCCGCCCGTCCGCCCGTCCGCCCGTCCGCCCGTCCGCCTGTCCGCCCCGATGCCTAGCCACACCAAGTACCACGCAACCTCGAAATGTTCGTCGGCATGAGCCATATCGGAATATATTGGTATTGGCCAGGCAGCCAACCTGTCCCGGGAACAGAGTAGCGCCACGCAAACACTACGGGGTCGTACATACACAGACAGTATGTCCCAGCCACCACTTGGGATGAGACGGGAGCAACACACCCTTACCGATAGAAGCACAGTCGGGTAGCGGTCTGCAGAATCGACAAGGGGGGCGGCACTCTGCTCAACATTAACCCAATGGTTCGGAACCACTCCACTGCATCCTGGCATGGGACCGCCTCGGCACCTCCAGTCACAATGGCAGCATTGCCCTGACGATCCGCCATGAGTCGATAGCACGACCAACATTGCGGCGCCATTGCCGATGGCAGACAGTTCCTTGTCGATACTCCCGTCCCGCAGGGCAAGACAGGGTCTAGTTGGATGCACTGTATGTATGTATGTACATACACTGCATGTGTCTCCCTGGTCCTTGTCTTTGAGCAAGCGCTGTGAAAGGTGTCACCAATGGTTCCACCACCTCCGTCCGTTCTCGCCTAGACTGGACCAGGGAACAAATTGTGCTATAATAACGTCTATATCCCGCCCTTCCGTGACATGCTTTCTTCCCGCCATTCTATCTGTCAGTCCATCTCCATCCGGAGCCGTCCAAATCACGGCCCAAACAATCACTAGCCGGAACCACTCCACAATGGGGAACTGACCCCAGATAAGCGGATTCTGAGGCTCATCCGACTCCCTCCCCTAGTCATCTAGGCTTCTTTCGGGCTGGCCACTTTACCTGGAACAGGCCCAATCTCTGCACCACTTCCAGCCGCAAATGACAAGAGTTCACCCTTGAACAGTCAGGAGTGAACCGCAGCTTCCTCCAACTTCGGGTCTGCAGTTGGCCAGTGACTGTGGCGGAGCCAATCGAGACCATATAAGCAACCAGCTCACGCGCCTCCTATTTATACACTTTCCCGCTTCAACCTGGAACCATCTGAACCCGGTCCAATTGGATGAGTGGGGACTCAGTTAAAGTTTGGTATCCTACGGCTCAAGGGTCGCCAAGTGCTAGACAAACGACAAGGGTTCCGGTGGCTGAACAGCAGGCCAGCGGCGCGAATACCCCCCGTGAATCACAACTGATGGTCGAGATTGTGCAGTTGGGGCCAGGATTGCTCGGGCATTAGCGGAAACCTCTGACTCAAGGACGCGGTTTGTTGCCTCGTAGGCAGCAAACGAAGACGAAGGCGTGAGTGGATATCACTGCTGCTTCATCACGCCCAGTATCGCGCGTGGAATGAGTCAAGGTCACCATTGCCTTTCTTGGTCTTTTGCAACGGCTCAGGTTGTTGTCCCTTCTCGCTAAAGCTCGCCTCGCTTGCTCCCGACGGCCCCTCCTCCTTCCCTCCTTGCTCTTCCCTCCTTCCCCTTGGTAATCCATATCAGCAACACACTCCTAGGAGCTCTGACCATTTCTCTCCTTGCACCAAACTTTGTATCAAAAGCCAACACCAGAATCTCCTCGCCAGATCCAGTTTCGTCAACCGCCCTCCCTCTCTGGTGATCTCGTCAAGCTCTATACTTCATTCGGGCTCTCCAGAGGCCGAGATCTGGACGCGCCACCATGTCGAACGCTCCACCTCCAGCCCTCGTGGCTCTCTACTACGCCTATCCAGCGGTCATCTTCCTGTACTTTACCGTTTCGACGCTTATTGCTGTTTGCCGCCTGCAGCATGTCAAGGAATCTTCCAAGACTGCGCTCGAGCGTCCTGGCCGACGCATCACCATTGGCATTCTCGGCTTCTTCCTTTCCACGTACATAACTCAGCTGTTCAGTCTTGGTATTCAGTCCGTCATCATCAAGGAGCTCCCAGCCGATGAGCACATCGTCATCAACTGCTTCTCCTGCATCCTCGTTTTCGGCATCCAAACCTTTCGCCTCATAGATACCGACCGACCCGTCTGGTACCCGTTCCGCGGGTCCTGGATCCTCGCCCTCGCTTTCGAGACCATTATCTTTGCAGCAGCAGGTGCTTCTATGCTTTCGGGTTATCGCAGCACTCTGGATCTTGTCAATATAATTCTCATGGGGATGAGATTTGTCGCACTATCAGCTTTGCTCGTTTGGCCATATCTCAATTGCTTCGCGTACCGGAACTCGCCAACAAAGGATGAAGAGCGGCAGAGCCTCCTTGCCAAGGACCAGCTCAATCAACGAAGTAGCGGCACCGACCAGCCAGCCGACTGCAATGAATCTGGCTACGGGTCCACCCTTCGAGATGGTGATTCGGAAGCGGAGGAAGGCGAGTACTCTTGGGAACGGCGTGACCGGGAAGCCAGAGAGACAATGGATAAGCGACTGAAAGAGGGAGGCAATTGGTTTGAGTACGCGAAGGGATTCAAGGTACGTTTCGATTGCTTCGTGTCACTGTCCAGTTCCTGGCGATAGCTCTGCTCTTCAGCCCAAGTCCCCAGGTCACACGCGCGTCTCAGCTCTGAGCCACTTCTAACGCAAGTTGAACTAACATCCACATAGATTCTCTTCCCTTATGTGTGGCCAGTAGAGAGTCGTTCTTTGCAGCTCCGCGCTGTCGCAGTCTTCGGATGCCTTCTGACCTCGAATGCCCTGCATCTTCTCATTCCCCGACAAACCGGGATCATCATGGACAGTCTGAACGGAACAAACCAGGCCAACGGGTGGGTAGCAGTCGCCATCTTTGCAGTTCTGCGTCTCGCTGCCTCCGAGTCAGGCGTCGATCTTGTTCAGCAATGGCTATGGACTCCCATCAAATACTACTCTCACGAAGCATTGTCCCGCGCAGCGTATTCCCATATGATGAGGCTCTCTGCCGACTTTCACGACTCCAAAAGTACGTCGGATATGATAATGGCAATCTATGGTGGCAGAGCAATATCCAATGCCGTGGAGAACATCACCCTTCACGCTGTGCCAATGCTGGTTGACATGGCGGTGGCAATTGTCTACCTGTCGGTCACCTTCGGACCATACGAAGGGCTCATTACCGTCGCTACTGGCACCGTCTTTCTCCTCCTAGCCAGCCGGCTTGTTTCAGAGTCTAAAGTCGCTACGCGCAAGCGCATCCATTCCATGTACCAGGAGCACTACATCCGTTCGTCAGGTTTACAAGGCTGGCAAACAGTCAGTGCCTTCAACCAGATCGGATATGAGGACAATCGCCACGCAAATGCAGTCACAGATCGGTGGCTTAGAGAGCAACAGTTCATAATGAACTGGACCGTGTCGGTTGCCTTTCAGACTATGGTTTTGACTTTCGGGCTGCTGGGAAGTGCCTTCCTCGCCGTGTATCGCATTCGCAGCGGAGCGGCCACTCCTGGACAATTCGCCATGCTGTTGATGTACTGGGCACAGCTTACATCTCCTCTTCAATTCTTTGCTCGCTTGGGCAAAGGAATGAGTGACGATTTCATCGATGCGGAGCGACTCCTGGATATTATGAAGACGAAACCATCCGTGGAAAGCAAGCCGGGTGCTCGACCACTGAAGTTTGTGGCCGGAGAGGTCGTCTTTGAGAATGTATGCTTCAGCTACGACAAACAGAAGGGCATCATCAAGAACATCAACTTCAGCGTGCCTGCAGGGGAGACGGTGGCGTTTGTTGGTGCAACCGGTGCTGGCAAGTCGACAATCCTGAAACTTCTGGATCGCTTCTATGATGTGTCAGAGGGGTGTATCAAAATTGACGGGCAAGATATTCGCGACGTTGATCTTTCGAGGTAAGAAGAGCAATTGCGTGCATTTCTACAGCACTGACCTGGGTGCATAGCCTTCGAGAGCGTATCGGGGTCGTCCCACAGAGCCCAATCCTGTTCGACGACACCATTATCAACAATGTGCGGTACGGCAAAATCATGGCGAGCGATGAAGAGGTATACGAAGCATGTCGTGCTGCCTGCATACACGATAAGATCGAAGGGTTCACGCATGGTATGCTATTTGGGGACCCCTTTTTGTGGTGCAAGCTTTAACTGATGAATGACAGGTTACAAGACACGTGTTGGCGAGCGTGGAGTGTAGGTAAATGCCGATTGGATACAGGTACTGTGCTAATCTACTGCAGGAAATTGTCGGGCGGCGAGCTTCAGCGCGTCGCCATAGCTCGTGCAATTCTGAAGAAGCCAGACATCGTCCTTTTGGACGAAGCTACCAGCGCGGTCGATACAGACACGGAACAGCAGATCCAAACCTCTTTCAGGAGGCTTTGTCAGGGCCGTACGACCTTCATTGTAGCGTGAGTGATATGCTCTATCAATTGTGTTATTTTCTAACTCACCTCTCAGGCATCGACTTTCCACCATCATGAATGCTGACCGAATCATTGTCCTGGAGCATGGTGAAATTGTTGAGCAAGGCAGCCACGATGAGCTGATTATCAAGCAGGGGAGATATGCCGACCTCTGGTCAAAGCAAGTATTCCTCCGCCCGAAGGACAAGACAAGTACTGGTGGAAATTCGTGCAAGGAGACTCTCGTCGACAGTTTGTCGGACAGTCAGACACCGGTCGACTCAGCTCTGGGCACATCGCTCGATAGCAACGCTTCCGCAGTGGAGGGCAATTCACTACAGGCTCAAGGACAGACTGTTGTTACCCACAAAAAAGAGGTAGAGTCTGCTGGAGATGAATCATCTTTGGCCGATTCTAACTCTTCCTTGTAGGGATCCAGGCTGAACCCCGTGGCCCCTGAATTTACCCCGTCCAAGGCAAGTGTTGCTCGATCTTGCAACATGCCCGGCGATATAGCTGAAGGGGCGAAACTCGGGCAATCAGAGAAGCCTGACACCCATGTTCGCTGGTCAGACGGAGATGATGAAGGCCTTGGGGGTATGGAGATGAACTATGGGAAAGCGCATGCGAGTGCGGAAGTTTGTATCGTTGTGACCAGCGCCCCCGGGCCTCTCATTACCCAGACCGAAGCATCCAAGGCTCAAGTCTCTCCTGGCGACGACTGCGATGAAAGCGGACAGAGTGATGATGGCTCTAGCAGTATGTCTCTCTGTATTTCCTCCTAACCGATATCCAGGAAAGTACCGGAAATGCTAACCCGGCACAGGGGATGTTTCTGAGGCCTAGCTAGCCAATGTTCATCCAGACGGCGCAGATCATTCCGTTATACAGTACAAACGCCCACGATATCTTCGGCGTATCCAGTCGAAGAGCGAGCCGTCGCATACTTGTCAAGACTCTGAACCCTTGGACCTTCCATTTGCTGAACTGAGTGTTCTTCATGAGACTCAAGTGAGTGTACGTCAAGCATTGGGCTTTAGGCGGTCCCCACCCTTCTTCACAGCTATTGACTTGACATAGGGACTGAGACATGTTTCGGCTCCGGCACCCGAGAATCTCGTCTCTCTATGTCGGCCAACGGCATCAAGCATCGATCAAAGCGAAGGGACGGACAATGCCGAAAAGTCGGAAGAAAAGGTTGAACCAGATGTCACAAAGACTCTAGCCGAAAGCTGCACTTCGTCCACAGGAAAAGGGGGGCCGAAAGAGGACGGTAGCAAGACTGGAACCTCTACGGGAACTGAACCACCGACTCCTGGAGTGGAAAACGAACGACCGGTCAGCCACGACTCGAGGGCCGCGAATGGACGGCAAGGTCGCCGAGGAAATCGCCGCGGCAGGGGCGCATGGCAGCGAGCTCGACAGGCCCGTAGAGGAGGAAAGGCACTACCGCCGGATCGAGAAAACGTTCGCTGAAGACGCGGGGATGCAACTGGCCCGGCATTCAAGTTATAAGCACTGATACAGCACATGGAATATTGGTACCAAATCAGCCCCTGACAAGGCGGGGGGGGGAGAATTAATGAGGAGAATGAGAATGAAGGTTATGTCACATGAATACAATGGGTGGAGGAGAACATGGTCAGAGCTTGTGGCGGTCTCTTGTTATCTAGTCATTATGGTATTCATAGTCATATGGGTTCATGCCGGCGACTCCTTAGGTATGTTATCTAGAAGTGTATAGTCGTGTGCTCGCAGCTTCATGTCATGTTTATTATTGTGTCACTGCAACTGGATTATCGTCCAGCACCGCCAGGAGGGGGGCTGCCTGCTCCTCCAGCACCGCCGCCAGGGGCACCGCCACCCATCATATTCCGGGCCCTGTTTCAATGAATTAGCGGCGATGAACGCGAGTTGGATGAAGGAGACGGTCGGGGGTGCTCACATATCAGCAATATTGGGGTCAGACATGAGGCTGTTGAGGTCGGGCATGCCGCCTCCGCTGCTGAACTGGTTGGCCATGTCGCGCAGGCGGGGGTTGTTCATGAGGTTGCCCATCAGCTCCGGGTTGCTCATGATGTTCTGGGCCATGCTAGCGAACATGGGGTTGCTCATGATGGAGCTTAGGTCAGGCATGCCGCCGCCGCCGCCACCACCGCCGAGCATGGATGCCAGGTTGCTGAAATCGGGCATGCCGCCGCCGCCGGGGCTCTGACCGGGGGATGAGCGGGGCAGGAGATCCTCCTCGGACTGCATCTCCTCAACGCGGCGCTTGGCCGTCTCAAAGCCCTTCTTCATGGCGTCGGAGCCGCCGTTGCCCTCGTACTCGATGCCCTTACCGTAGGCCTCCATAGCGCCCTTGGCGTCGCCGAGGGCGAAGCGGGCGAGGCCCAGACGCGACCATGCCTTGGTGTAGGCCGGGTCGATGGCAACGGCGGCCTCGGCGTCGATGCGGGCCGAGGCGTGGTCCTTGGCGGCGGAGTGGGCGGCGGCGCGGTTGGAGAGGAAGACGGCGTTGGAGGGGTGGAGGGAGAGGGCCTGGGTGTAGAGGTCGATGGCAGACTTGTAGTCCTTCTGGGCCATGGCGGCGTTGCCCTTGCTCTTCAGGGCCTCGGCCCCCTTCTTATCGGCGTCGGAAGGTTGGCCGGAGGAAGCAGAGGCGTTGCCGGCGGGGCCCGCGGACTTGAGCTTCTCATAGACGGAGTAGATCTGGAGCAGGTTCTGGGAGCCGATGGCGGCGGCGACAGCGGCCTTGTCGGCGGGATCAACCTTGAAGGACTCGGAAATGCAGTTGATAGCGACGTCGATAGAGTCCTTGTCGTCAGCGGTGAGGGTACCGTCGGCGGCGGAGGAAGAGAGGAAGTCGCAGATGGCGAGGGCGAGGCGCTGCTTGGAGGAGTGCTGGGAGGCCTGACAGGGGCTGTTAGGAACGAAACCAACGGAATTGGGCTGATAGGAGGCGGGCGGTGGTGCGGGGGAGGGGGAGGGAGGAACAATGTCTGCTTACCATGATGATCGCGGCTAGGAGGTGTGAGGGGGGGAAGAGTACTGAGACTGATAAGTATGGAAGTGTATGGGGGGTGTTGCCTGCGAGGAGGCGAAAGAATGGAAGGGGAGGCTGAAGATGGTGGGAGAGATGGCGACTGTTTTGCAGTCCGTCGTGGTGATGGCGAAGAAACGTGGTGGAGGGGACGCACTAAAGGCGGGGCAGGCCTGGAATCTTCTGCCTCGTCTCCTGTCCGCCACCCCCAGTCAATTGAATTGCGCTGAGGCCGGGATTAGGCGCGCGTTTATTAAGTAAACCCCGCCTGATGTAAAAATAAAGAATAAAATTAAAATTAAAATTAAAATTAAAAAGTAAGAGTGAAGACTTTTGAGGCTCCGGATGAAATACCATGAGATGCAAAAAAAGTAAACCGGATGGCGGATCTCTCCCGCCGGGAATTGAACCCGGGTCTCAAGCGTGACAAGCTTGCATACTGACCACTATACTACGGAAGATTCGATCGGTGGAATCGACCAGGCGTGGACCGCCCGGTGTAGCGTGTGATGCTGATGGAGATACGAGGTTTTATTGTCCTTTATGAAGGGTGGGTTTGGGCATCGTGGGCTTTTGTGGGGGGAGTTTGATTGTCCTCACTTAGTGCGAATATATCGTGGGACCTGTTAGATCAGCTACCCTACAACCGACGGAAGAGGCGGGAGGAGGTTTCGTCCCCAGGGTTTGTGTCTTTGGTTCAGTGTGAGTGGACAGAATTGGGTTGTTTGAAAGAGAAGGCATCATGTATATTCCCGATCAGCCTTGATATACCCGATGCTACCTACCTAGCGAGGAGAAAGAACATGACCCGTGCTTCCAAAACGCTCCTAATAATCTATACTCCAAGGTGGACGAAGGGGAAAGGGGGAACGAGAAGAGGCTTTCATGCTAACACAAAATGAATAGAGGGGAGAGAGAGGGGGGGAGAGGAAGCGATGTGTAAAGGGTGAGGAACTTCATCTGCGGTTCCTACGTCGTTCGACGTTCTTGACTCGCCGAATGCCCATGCTGGCCACCTTGCGCCGCTTGGCATACAACCTCACGGCGTCTCTCATGACCGCGTACAGGCAGCCGCCCACGAGGCTGCGCCCCCATTGCTGCTGGAGCAGGCCGGGACGGCCCATGTTGCCGGCCCAACCCCAACCCGTCCTACGAGGCGACCGCGTCCATGACGTCGGCAGCATCAGCCCCAGCAGCTCGCCCGCCAGGAAACACGTCACCGGCAGCATGAGCGACCCCACTAGGGCGTTGGACATGTTGGAGAGGACGATGCCTATGCCGGGCCGTCGGGCGGGCGGCGCGATGGGTGCTTCGTGGCGGTCGTTCTCGGCGGCAGGTTGCTGCTGCTCTTCTGCGCCTGCGGCCCGTGGGCGAGCGTCGCCTTGAGGATCCGGCCGGTTGGCCGCTGGCGGGGCAGGCTGTGCCTCGCGCTGCACTTCGGGTTCCTGTACCGGCCCTGGCGCCTCCCAGTCCTCGTCCCCATCCCCCCCAATCACGCCTTCGATGACCAGCTCCAGCACCACCTCGTCATCGCCGTTTTCGTCTCTTTCAGCGCGGACTTCATCTCGCACAACGTGAATCCCTGCGGCTTCGTCATCGCCTCCCTCTACATCGGCCTCTAGGGCGTCGGCGATGCCATGTAGGAAGCCCAACAGGCCGCCCTCGGCGTGTCTGTGCCCCGCGCCGACGTTATTGCCGTTTACGTTGGCGGCGGCAGGCTCCAAGGGCGGCAGGCCGTTGAGCTGGCGGTTAAGGTTGGATTCGTAGGGGTAGACGAATTCGCGCCACAGCTTGTAGTATACCGAGCGTATAAAGGGAAACACGGCGATGGCGGCTTGGGGCGTGGGTGACCACTGGTACATTAGATCGCCGTGGCCTGCGTGGTAGATGCTGTACTGTGTCCACAAGCATGGTTAGGTGGGCCGAGTTAGCAGAGCTTCGGGGATTTCCCACTCACCATGGAGGCTATAGGTAGTAATATCTTATCTGAAAGACCCGGGAGGAGCTGGCTCAGCAGCAGGACGGGACCGACACTCGTCAGTTGTAGGCTGCGCAGCACCCTCGTGGCGATGACCTGACCGCGTCCAGCAAGGGGAGACGCTGGGATGAAGAATTCACGAAAGGCCTTTGGTCCGGCAAACGTGTATAATGCTATGGCTCCGTACATTTGCAAGCTGAAGTGGATGCCCATGGACACGCCGCCTGCCAGCAGCAGAGGGCTGGCGCGGGTGAAGGCGCGCTGGCAGCTGTCATGGAGGGCGACGATGGGATCCCAGGGAGCCTCGAGCTTGATGGGCGACTTGCATACGGGGCAGACGAGCGGCTTGGAGGACCGCTCGCAGTCGGTGACCCAGGAGAGCATGCAGTCCTGGTGCGCCTCGAGCGTGCAAGGGCACGGGTCTACCCAGTCGGAGGGATTGTCGGAGGGCTCCTCGTCCGTCAGGCAGATGAAGCAGCGCCTGGCGCCCTCGACGGCGCGTGGTGCGGATATCGCCTCGAGGACCTCGGGGGCGATGTTGGGGGGAGAAGCCGAGGGAGCCGGGTCTTCTATCGTTGCCGGTCGCGGGCCTTGGGCGTCCATGGTGGGCGATGGGGTAACGGGGTTTGGGTCGCTATTCGGTGCTGGTCATGACAAGATGGTAGTGCCGTAAGACTGTCCTTAGGAGAGGGCACTACCAGTCAAGGCTCTTTATCAGGAGAGGGGGAGGGGGAGGGGGGTTTGTGGCCGGTGATGGCGGGTCGTCGGATAGGGATGAAGTCGCGTGGGAGATGCGGGAGGTTCAAAGCCGCATCACGGGAAAATGGTGGGTGCACTGATGTCAGTGGGAGCTGGGGCCACCCTGGCTCCGGTTCGGTGGGAGGCCACGGTGAAGAGTGGGGCGTCGGTGAAGCGCCCAAGTTCACCGAGCAGTGTGTGTTTGGCTGCGAACTACGTACCTGTGCTTCGGGAACGCAGGTGGTGTGCGGACACATGACATTGTTGCCATCACAAGTTGAAGGAGAATACAATGGCCAGAAGGGCCTCCGAAACTTAATTGTGTTCCCAACCTCGAGCACTGAACACTCTGGCACAATGTTCGTTCCGCTGCTCACGATTTGCATGCTTCAAATTGCGATGCACCGGCGACCGCGAGGTAAGAAGCAAGGGTGACATTGCCGCAGCAATGAAACAGCACGCCGGCCTCATTACTTGCTCTGATGAGCACGTATCGCGGGATATCTGCCGACTCGCCATACCTGTGCGGGCAGCTTCTCATGGTCTGATCAGGCAGTTGTCAGTCCAACACATCACCCACTAGACACGCGGTAACACGGATCGTCCCACTAACCATGCGTGTCATCAACACGCTCATATATGCGAATGGAAGGGATTATAGATCACGTTGTGGCCAAGCGCGTGTAGGTGCTTCTGCAGTTGCCGCTGCGCCAGTATGAGCAAGTTACTGGGGTGTCTCCCACCAACTCTATGCCGGCTGCATAACAAAGGGCCCGTCTGTCCACCTACTTAAACGCTGATGCAACCATGCAGAATCGGACGTCGGCCAAGCCACGGCGGCGGCTCTCTTGCAGCATCGCCTCCCGCAACCCACTCCCTCCATGGCTGTCTATCCGGTCATTGTTACTATCGAAGTTTGCCTGGCTGTCACTGGCCTGGCACTCGCCTGCCATGGGCTACAACGTGGTGCTGAATCGGTTATTGGCGAAGCAAACTCTGGTGAAGGTATACAGATGACGGGCTCCTCTCCGGACGATGGCTCCGCGGCCGATGTGGACTCAACCAGTGCTTCCTGGGCCGAGAGGTACGGCAGTTCGCCCATCACCGCCCCCTCTCGCTGCCATGATAAGACCTAACCGGACTACAGGTTCGACCCTGTCTCGAGCAACCTCACCATCGCTGCCCTAACTCTGACCGTCCTCGTCGTCCGAGCCATTCTCTCACGCGTCGGCTACCTATCCCGATGCGTCACCATGTTATACGATAGCCTGCTATGTTTCCTATGGAGTTGGAGTACTTTTATGAACCTCATTGCTGGACCTTGGAATAAGCAAGAACACGGCACCAGTCTGTTGGACTTTTGGTGGATAGAAACGGCCGACGGCTCTATGTCATGCTCAACGGCTCGCGGGATGCTAGGCGTGGCGTGCCTGGCTACCGTGCTTTACGGAACGAAGTGCATATGCAGCCTGCTGGAAGTGGCACAAAACTCGAGATCAAAGCTGTGGGCAAAGGACGACCCGGAGGCAATGGCACAGAGGGGTCAGAGCGCTACGGGTGTGCAGCTGGTCGACGACCGATCTGACTATGTGGACAAGGTTTACAAAGAAGCCCTCAGCCCTGTGCTGGCATTTTTCCCAGAATAAAGGAACACATGGAAGAAAACAAGAGATGGGGCACCGGATTCATCAGGTTTCACGGACATGTGCGAGCAGCATAGATTAGCCACAAGGCACAGGATAGCATTTGACAACATCATTTTCATATATTTGTCCAATGAATGAGTGAACTGGTCGCCGCCCCTATTCTCCTCTTCTGGTGGGCACGCCACGGTTGTGGGAGAGGTATTTAGACTTGTCTCCACCAAGTACGCCCATGCCTGCGTGCCACCATGCTGAGAATTATGAGATACTACCGCTTATTTGTGCTAGAACGACCGGTTGTTAGTGTTGTGCGAGCAAAAAGAACGTGGGGTGAAGGGTGTGCAGAGGGAGAAGAGAGGGCGGGATAGGAAGGACGGCTCTACTTACAGGGCAGTTGGAGCAAGTGCAGGTAGATCCGCAGTTGCAGGAGCCAGAGCTGGAACATCCGCAGTCGCCCATTTTGATTGATGATTTTTGGTTGGTGGTGGGTGTTTAAGATGGGTTGGTTTGGCGTTGGGTTAGATGGTTGTGGTAGATGAAAGGAAGAGAGTTCAAGCTCAAAGCATGTGGGAACGAGACTAGGCTTTAAGTACTTGAGGGAGGCAGGCGCAAGTGGGTAACAGCAGTATGCCCGTGAAATGGATGGGGAATGTAGCGTGTACGATAGCCCCTCATCCCATCTAAGCTTTCTGTACTACGTCTTTCTTTGTTGTAGGACGTGTCATGCCTATCTGCCTGTCCCTCTCTCTGTGCCACACCGCGGTCAGCATGGGAGGGATGGATGAGTAGACAGCAGCTCCTTGGCCACCCACCCGCACATATACCGCACCTCCACCAGCCCGGCCAGCCAGTACCGTGTACTTGTTGAAACGGGAATGGAATTCATTTGACGACAGTTTTAGGTAAGTAGGCTGACCAGGGAGGCGTCCGCCCAGCCGCAGCGTGGCAACTAATGACGTCCATTGGAGGTGAGCGGCGCTGGCATGGGCTTGGGGGTTGGCGTGGGGATGTTCGCATCGCTTTCGCCTGGCCCCCCCCCCGCAGAGGCGTCTCTTCCCCAATGCGAGGTTTTTGCGCTCATGACATGCCTGCAACGTAACGGACCAGAGCGGCGGGAGGCGAAAGGACGGTAAATCGTGACGTTGTTGTACGAAGTTGTAACAGTTATCGCATTGCAGAAAAATGCCCCTCCTTGGTGCTAGCCTAGTCGAAGGGAAGGTGCACAACCAGGACAGATTGACCCCGCCCCCGCTCACCTGACGATGCGCTAGCCAGATCTGTAGAACCCACCTTGGTGCCTAGCCGAGGCGCCTTCATCTAATCCCTTTTGCATCTTGCATCCAAGTCGACATTCGTTGCAACCATCATGCTTCAAACTGCCCACCTTCCATCACATCCTCACCTGAGCAGTGTCTGATGTCTTGAATTTAATCCGAGGCTGCATTATTCTCACGTCCTTGGCTTAGCACCCTTCGATCCCGGGCATGAACACGAGCTCTCCAACCTCCCTCCTGCAACCAACTATGTACCTACCCAGGAACAAACAGCCAGATACACGCCTTCATCAATAGACCAGGCAACTTGATTCAGCCAGATAATCGTGGATCTTGCGCGGTACCCAAGCCAAGCCAGCAACCCCACGCTTCAGAGGTATCCCTGTGGCCAAGCTGCTCTTCCAGGAAAGAGGCGACCCTTGACTGCATCGCTCATTGCGTAATCATCTCACACTTTTGCCTTCCATCCCTGGCCGAGAACCCCAAGGGTCAGACGAATCGACAACCCCCATCCTCACAACATGGTCAGCTCGTCAGCCTGGTTTCTCGGTGGCCGCAGTATCTCCTTCGGGATGTTTGAGTCGCAACTCTACTCGTCAATCTCAGTCCCACCGCGCAAATCACCTGATAAGCCACGCATCCACGCTAGCACACTGTGAACCTTTCCATTGACGGGATGGAATCGCTCGAGATATGCCTGTATGGCCTGGTACTCGACGCGGACCCGTCGCCTTATCCACCACAGAGCATCGCTGGCCACCGCATACCACGTGGCTAGCAGCACCAAGGCTACGGGGTCTTTTGCGTCCAGAAGCTGTAGGAAAGACGCATGAGACTGGCACACAAAGCTCACCATCTGCATCCCAGCCCCGCGGCGCTCAATCAGCTGCGCCAGCAAATGCGCTGCGGCAAAGTACGGACTGTTTTCTGGGCTAGATGTGCACTTCAGATCACACAGCTCAATCAAAACCCGAGGGATGCCTTCCACCCCGGAGCGAGGCAACTCAATCCGCATCTCGTCATACTCTTGGGCCATAGGTCGAAAGACGCCACCCGGGCGCAGTGGATCCGTCAAGTTCCAGATGATGCTCTTGCTCGCCGTCAACCGGAACCATTCGAGGTCTGACGTTCCAAGCGGCCATGCTTCCTCCACGCTCACCGCATCCGACGACGCCATACTAGCCATGCCGAGTAATGCCGCCGTAGCCCACAGCGCGTCTCGGTCGGTAGAAGAGATGGGGTGCAGGAGCTTCTGCCTGAAGAGCAGCGCGCATTGCTGAGCGTGGTGTATCTCGGCGTGCGTCCGGCGGCTCCTTTCCGGCATGTCTGCGTAGCGCTGGTATGCCACAGCCACGGCCAGGACGCTGTGCATAAGGTAAGGGTTCTTTATCCGTGAGCACTCATCTGTGCTGCTATAGCTTCACACATACCCTGAACGCAATGTGCGGGATCCGATGCTTCCAGATCTTGATCATTTCGGTGCTGAAAGAGCATATCGCCCGCAGACGAAACTGCTCCAGCCGGGACAAGCACTCAGTGTCCATCTCAAAACTGGTGACGCCGTCGGTGCAGATCAGAGGCATGGCGAGAGACGAGAGTGGCAAGCGACCGTGGCGCAACCTGAACTGACCCGAGTTGCAATTAGCATCCTCCGGCTGCAGGTCCGACACACCGGGCTCAAAGTTGCAGAGTACCCCGTAGGCCACACATCGTTCGCATTGCGGACGTGTCTCATCGCACTATCGCATCTGTGAGCCAGAGGAGCTCGACCATCAGAGACGTAGTCACAATCACCTTGACCCTGCGAAGCTTGCAATTCCGGCAACCGAAGCATGATCTCTTATGTTGTCTTCGTACTCGTCGGGCATTCACTCTCTGCATAGTGGAGGCTGATATTTCGTTCCCGAGCAACATGGAAATGTGCAGATTGAGCTGTGACCGACGTCTTCTGAGCTGCCGTCCATGGATTTTGTAAGCAAATGGGGAAAAAAACGGAGCCAGGTACGCTAACCGTCGTTCGTATCGTGCATATGCATATGCATGGTGCGCCGCTATGCCCTGTCTCGTCTCGTCGACGCCCTCATTGGCTGGCGCAACATCAAAGGGACTGAATGGTAGGTATCAAGGCACGGAAGATGCGCACATGGCTGCCCCCAACTCATCAAGGTGTACCGACCTCTCGAGGCCGCTACTCGCAGGATACAGTATAAATATGGCCGATATGGTCCATTTACCGTCCTCTCTCTGTCTCGTCTTTTTCTCATCCCATCAATTTATTTCTCTTCCAGACTTTATAGCCAGCCTTCAGCATGCATGTCTTCATCACCGGTGCCACTGGGTTCATCGGCCAGGCCATCATTACGGAGCTCCTCCGAGCCGGCCATACGGTCCTAGGCCTAGCCCGCTCCGATAAGGCCGCCGAAGCCCTCGTCGCTTCCGGCGCAACTGCTCTCCATGGCTCTCTCGATGACCTAGAGTCGCTCCGTCGAGGTGCCGCTGCCTCTGACGGAGTGGTCCATCTCGCGTTCAAGCATGACTTTGCCAACTATGCGGATTGCTGCCGCGCAGATCGTGACGCCATCACTGCCATGGCAGACGTCCTTGCCGGCTCCAACCGTCCCCTCCTCATCACCACTGGGACCATGCTCCTCCCGTTCGGCCAACTCGGCGTGGAGACGGATCTTCACGATACTTCGTTCCCCTTTGCCGAACGCGGTCAGTCCGAGGTGCTGGCCAGAGATCTCGCCTCCCAGGGCGTCCGCACTGCCATTATGCGTCTCGCCGTTGCCACCCACGGCCCCAACGATGAGCACATGTTCCTCTCCAAGCTCATCTCTGCGGCGCGCGCAGCAGGAACCTCTGCATACGTGGGCTCTGGCCGCAACCGCTGGCCAGCCACGCATCTCGTCGACACAGCCGTTGCGTACCGCCTCGCCCTGGAGACGACGGCTCCGGGCCAGACGTACCACGTCGTGGCTGAGGAGGGTGTCACGATGAGAGACATTGCCGAGACTATAGGCAAGAAGCTCGGCGTCCCGGCGGTGTCGATGTCGACCGAGGAGGCTGCGGAGCGCTTTGGCTTCTTTGCGGCGTTTGTGGCGGCGGATAACCCGGCTTCGAGCGCGAGGACACAGGAGGTGCTGGGTTGGGCACCGGGGGAGCGTTCGCTTCTCGCAGATCTTGAGGAGGGGACGTATTTCCCGTGTTGATGAAAGTTTGATATGAAGTATGTACCGGCGTTGTCGAGTTGTCTAGTTGGTTTCTTACACGGGTCGCTTGTATACCATTGACAAACCCTATATATACATAGCAACCAGAAAAATAGGAGGACCTCATATCTCGTTCGTTGTGACGGCTGACTTCGCACTCGCTCAAAGAAGTTACGCTTCGACCGATAGAGAAGCGAAGGGAAGCTATCAGCCAAGCTTGATGTGATACCCAAGCCAGACCACATGTCGAGCACCGCTTCACACACTGTCTCCCTTCTCGCCGTCCACAACCAATCCAAGTTAAACCCCCCAAATCACCACAGAACGGTGGAAGGGCCACAGTCTGGCGCCCATCTTGTCCCACCACTGCGACGCAGAAGAAGAAAAAAAAGATCCCAATAGCCATAGAATGCAAAAAGAAACATACAACAGCCGGTGTTCGCTGGTCGTCACCGACCCAACTACTAATCTGCCCCTTACCAGTTTGACTAGGGGGGAGCGGACGGGACCCCGTATTTTCTGGTAGGTATGGTCGTATGTGCTTGTGGTTGTGTCAAATGGTAATATGAAGGCATCGTGCATCTGCATGGATTGTGTTGCGGTCAGGCGCACCACTCCCAACTCAGCCAAACATTTTTTATCTCAATTTCACACCAAGGTCCAAAGCTTTCGTGCCGCCGCATGCAAGCAGCTACATATTGATCCATAATCACAACTCTAGAGCAATATAAAAACTCAAAACACCGCTCCATTCTCCCTCTCCTCCTATGCTGTCTGATAGACCTCCAGCGTGGGAAGCCGAGCCGGGTGCCGTACTCGAGAAATTCCTGCCTCTCTTCCTACACTGGCGGCGGTCCTTCGCCGAGCCAATGCACAAGAGCGGCAGGCCTTATTGACATAGACGCTCCTTTTCCCACCTCATCGCATCGAAGTAGCCAGATGAAGAATTGACATTTACATCATATTTTGCTCAATATGCTGCGTCAAATTTCCCCACAGCAGGATTCGACCACAGCGCCATGGACCTACCCTGTACCTAGACAAACCTCACATGGGGTTGCCCAACTGCAACAGAAACATGTTCTGTCATGCCATAGGTAAGTCATTGGCCTGGACAACTAAAGGGAGTAATGGTTTAATTCTGTTTGGCGCTGCGTAAGGCTCCGATATGTGAGATATCTCACCAATCGTCGTGATACCACGAAAAAGCCTGTCATAAAGCCATAGAACCTCGACAGATCAAGTTGTAGATGATGTGTATGAAGCGGTATTGTGGTAGCAGTCGACCCAAGCCCACATGCATCAGTCTTGTCTTAGCTCCCAGAGGGCAGCGTCATCCTGCCCTGCAGCCAAATAAGCAGACCCAAGCTGCCTACCCGTTCCACAGCACCCAGCTTTCTCTTTCTCTTTCATGCAGGCTGACGGATGCCCTTTCTGACCACCCTCTCTCTCTACCCCCTCCCCGAATACCGTAAATAGCCACATACGCGATTCAGCATCCTGGAGCCTGGAACAACAACCCGTGCAGTCAGCTCGCATACGTGAAGGGGGTATGGGACGGGAATCCTGTGTGGCGCGTCGATCACCCATAATATGAAAACAAAGGAAGAAAAGAGGGAGGGGACGAAACCACCCTACACATCACGTCAGATTGCATGGCACGGCAGATGTTATGATATGGTATATTCTTTTTACTTTCCCTATTCCCTATCCTCACCCTTCATCTCCTCATAGACCCATGAAGAAAAAGACAACCAAGGAGTAAACCCTTGCATGGGGGATAGCCACCCCTTCTTTCGCCCGGTTCTCACCCCCCCTGAATGCATGTACAGGATATCTCTGAAGGGGGGTTCGAAGACCTCATACTGGTTTCCCAATCGCGCCGACCTGCTTCCACCGCCCGGTCTATAGAGTATCAAAAGAATAAGGAAAAAAAAAAGGAGGATAATGTGTAAAAAGAAAGGAAGAAAGCGGATAGTAGCGCAGTGTATATAGTAAGGAAAACAAATGGTATCATGGCTGTGAAAACCTGGTGTGGGAAAAAGCCAGTAAGGTTAGGAAAGAAACCTCAAATAGAACAAGTAGAAAGAGGATGCAATGATATAGGAGAGGGATGGAAGTAGGAAAGAAAAACATCGAGAGATGCAGTCAGTAAGGAAAAAAAAAAGAAAAAGGAGAAAAATATGAGTTGGGATATAACTTCCGAGCCGGGCGCAAAATAACAAAATGAGACCGTCGTATGATGTGGTGTATATGTGTGTGTGTGTTCTCGTCGTCCCACGTGTCCATGTATTAAAGATACAGTATTGATGGTATACTTTTGTTGTTCCAAAGAGACGCTCGTCGGAAGGGAAAGCAAAACTCCAATATTGCAAAGTGTCGCAGTCAAGGTATCCGTCCCGTGGGGCTTGATTACAATGTTGTAAAGAAATGAGAATGGTATATAGTTTTCATCAACACCTGCCGCCTTTCCTTTTCCCTCTCTATAGTCAGAAAAAGAGAAAGTGATGAGGGCTAGCCAAACCGCACGTCGGCATCGTCAAAGAAGAACGTCGTCGGCGAGTTGATTTGCATGGGCACGTGGCTCTGCTGGGCGGCGTACATGTGCTGCTCACTGGCCACCATGTGCTCGTGGTCCATGCGCAGCGGCAGGTCGTAACCCACGGGCACTGACGTCGGGATGGCCTCGCCGTACATGTTGGGTACCTGCATCACCTCGTTGTCCATAGGCGCCGGGCTGGCGTGAGGGATTGACTTCTTCTTGGGTCGCAACGCCTCGAGGCTCACCACCTTGCCCCAAGAGGCCGGCCTCTTGTGCGGGACAGGTGTTGCGGGACGCACCACTGTCGGCACCGCGTTGCTCGGCACCTGGCACGTGTAGTATTCGTTGGGATCCTGTGTGAACTGGTCCATGGGCTCCATAGCGGCGGCCCAGGAGTCTTGCTGCTGCTGATGGTGCAGCTGCTGAGCAGTCTGGTGGTGCTGGTGTTGATGAACGTGCTGATGCGAGTGCTGGTGAGGATGCTGTTGGTGCGTCGGGTTGTGATGGTGGTGGTTATTGTGATGCGTGGGATCCTGTAGAGGCATGGGGTAAGCCATGGGCGGCGCGTCTATGGGTGTGTTCATCTGCTTGGGCAGAACGGCGCTGCTATCTGGAGCAAACTTGGGTCCATCCACAGGCCAGATGGCCTCGTTGGGGATGGGGAAGGGCGTGCCTGGGTGAGGTCCAATGGTAATATCGTCGCGCATAATGGTATCGTCTACAACAGTGGCTGGTGTGGATGGGCGTGTCTCTTGTTTAGAACGTCGATTCGACATCTTGAAGACGCTTCCGGCAACGCTGGCACGGTGCTTGGCCAGGGCAAACGTCGAGGTGGTGGGCGTGTCCTCGGTCTTGATGTGGTCGCTGGTCATGACAGCGCCGCCGGGGATCGAGTCCTTGAGGCACTGGCTCCGTAGCGGCAGCTCGAAGTGCAGATCGATCTCGCTCGGGGGCGGGGTGCTCGAGGAAGTGAAGGGGGCGTTGCCGAGGATGAAGGCCAGGCGGACAAGCGTCGAGATCTCGTCGCCCAGGTGGCGGCACTCGAGCATGCGGCGGAGGTCGCCCGAGGAGCGGAGCTTCCAGGTGAGCTGGGTGCGCTTCTCCTTGGGCCAGATGCACGTCTTCCAGACGGGCTTGACCTGGGACTGGCGCATGAGGTTCTGGATGAGGACACGGTACTCCCAGTTGTTGACGTCGTAGCCGTCCTCGAAGTGCTTGGCAATGTGCTCAAAGTACTTATCGCGGGTGGCGGCAGCCTCGTCGTTGTTCTGGGCCTCGAAGACGCGGTCCTTGCAGGCGCCGAAGCCGCACGAGTAGACGACCTGAGGGCACAGCTCAGTCCTGGCGGCGCTGTTGGGCAGAGCATCCATGCGGTGCGCCTCCTTGGCGTGGGTGCTGTAGGCGCGCTCGGTACTGAAGGACAGGCAGCAGCCCTTGGTGCGGCAGATCCAGACGACATCGGCGCCGTGGAAGTTGTGCAGGTGCTTCTTGAAGTCGCTCTTGCGGCCGAAGCCGACGGGGTTGTTGTCGAGGTAGCACATGGGGCACTGGTACTTCTTGTTCATGGGCACAACGGTGCGCGGCGAGGGATGCGACGTGACGTCGAGCCCGGGCAGCGGCGAAGTGATGGCCATGGGCGAGTCGAGCCAGGTGCGGTCCATGGACATCTTGCCCACGTCAGATTCCGAGATGGACGTACGGATCTCGGCCAGCGTGTCGGGCCATGTCGACTGCGTGCGTATCGACGCGGCATCGGAGCGGGCGTGCGATGCGTCGGAGCCTGTCCATGCTAGGGAGGGTACGCTGGTGGTGCTGAGGAGCGTAGTGGCTGAGAGGACGGAAGCTCGTGCTACAGAAAAGGGCGCATGTCAGTCTGGGGGGGGGAGGCCAGTTTGAGGCATTTGGGGGTTGTGTGAGTCCTACATGAAGCCCCGGGGCCGCTGAGGGCGCATAAGAGGCTAGAGATTCCATATTTGCGAACGAGTCCAATGAGGAGCTGGTGGTCCTCCTCCGCCAGAGGGCGGACACCGGCGTCGTCTTGCCCGGCGAAGGGAATCATGGCACGAGCTGGCGAGCGGGCGGAAAGGTCGACTGAGCCGCCAGTTCGCGACAGCGTTCAGGAAGGCAGAAATGTCTCGGTCCGTCTTTTTCAGTTTTCCTCCTCTTTCGCGTCGGGGAAAAATGCCGCTGTGAAGCCCTGGAAGCCGAGGTGACGCAAAATCGGAAACGGGAACAACAATGGGTACGTGTCGTGACAGTCCAAGAGGGTACGCTTCTGCGGGTGGCCGAGTCCAAGAGAGGTCGAGTGCAATTCGGTCCGGCGACGTTAACGAGAGGCAATCGTCGGAGTCGTTTCGAGGGAGGGTATATTGGGTATTATCGCCGAAAGAATTCACAACGCTGATGCTTTAACTCATGCGAACACGCCTTGGTCGTTATGTCTTTGATGCGGGAGGGAATCGAGTTGAGCTCAGGCGATGCTTAGACCAAGCAAGAACACGCGAGCCGGCAAAGCAGAATGAGAGGGAGAATAGAAGCTGATGACGACGACAACAAACAGCACGGGACAGGAAGGGCTCTGGTCAAGAAGCACACAATCCGACCGAAAGAGTCTGTGGTCGAAGCTCCAGCGCTTTGCCAAACCAGGTTGCAGGATCTTGAGAGAAGCGAAGGAAGCAGAGTCGGCGGAGACGGGAGGAGAAGGGGATGAATAAAGCTGGAACGGGTCGAGACGACCAGGGAAGCCAGGGAGGGGGGGGACAGAACAACAGGATGGACGAGATGGGGTTAGATGGATGGATGGTCCGTACCATGTAGCCTTGGTGTGGGCCAGGATGCCTACCAAGAACTACAGTACTTTGAGTACCTGGACGACCTTGGCCCTGATGGGTATGATGGGGGTGGGCGAGATGGGTGATGGGCGATGGGTGATGGGCGATGGGTGATGGGATATGGGGTCGGGGGGGAGCAAGTTAACAAGGGAAGGCTTCTAGAAGAGTTCCTCTAGCCCTCTTGGCTCCTTGTTCTGACCAACTGGCGACACAAGAAAGACAGGGGGGAAGGGGGGGCATGCTAATCAAGCGGCGAGATAATAATAGGATCTCGTTGAGAGTGATTCCCTTCCCTTGGCCAGTTGCGTCGACAGATATCCACGTCTGGCCCCCCCTCCTCCTCCTCTTTTCTCCTTCGTCCCCTGGGCTAGGCGGGTCCTGCGTGAGTGGCCCTGTGGCTTGTGTGATTTGTCTCTGGTCCTCGTGCCCATCCACTCCCATCCACGTTCCCACCCACCCCTTGGCTCCCTTGCCAGGCTAGGACGCAAAGAGGGTTGGCTCGCGGTGTGCTTGACCGGTTTGGGTTGTGCTGTTTGAGGAAAGGCGGGTCAATGATTGATTCTGTCACTGAGGCCCATGTGTCTCTCTTCGGTTGTCTCTGGTTTCTCGCGTTTCTTGCCTTCTGGGGGAAATTCAACGACCCTCTGTCTCTCGTGCGTCCCGCACTGGGGAGAGGGTGGAAAGGCCAGGCAGGCAAGGGGAGGGAAACGAAAGGCAAAGGACAAGGACAGCAGAGGAAATGAAAAGAGGGGGGAAAAGCCTCTGAAACACACGAGGTATGCCAGACATGGCCGACACACCAATTCCGTTATGCGCGCAGGAGTGGTTTGCGTTGCGTGGTGGCACTCGCCTCCACACCGTTACATTGTATTAGCCACACCAGCTTACGGATGCCAAAGCCTTGTGGGAGTCGGTCAATGGGAAGCCAGAAATAAACATGGTGCGAGCGAGACAGAGGCCTGCAACTGAGGCTGAATGTCTAGTGCAAGCGAGAGACGAAGCCAAGCCGGTGTAGGGAGAAGCAACGAGTGGATGAGGAAAACAAAGAAGAAGAAGAAAACCCTGATGATCCGTTATGCCGGCCGTCGTCAGTCGGAAACATTGAAGGAAAAAAAGAAAAAGAGAAAAAAAAAGCAACGGCGCCAAAATGATCTCCACGATCCGAAACGACCAGCCGCCACGGCTTCGGTGGCCCTGCATGGTCTGACCCGTTGAAGAGACAGCGTCACGACGCTCCCAGTAGCTACCTACTCTGCTCACTAAAAAGCAGGACTGGATCAGACAGAGGGGAATGAGATGGTGGCGGTGGATGGTGTCATGTCTGCAGCGAACAGACGTGCGCAAGACAACCCAACCAGACTGCACCGCCGCACAGACAGCACGTTTTCCGGCGGCCCACCCATGCCAGGCACACGACCCTGGCGGGAAGTCAGACACAGGCACAGGCAGGCAGCAGAGAGATGGCGGTCCTTGGCCAGACATGGTTGCGAAGGGTTGGAGGGTTGCATTCCGACCTGGCTCGTATAAGGCGCGGTGTAATTGTAGCCCGACCAACACACCCACCCGAACCCGCCAATGCGACCCTACTGCTGCGCGCAGCAAAAGACAAACATACAAACAGACAGACAGACATGTGTACGAACGGAAAGGTTGCGCGCGTCTGTCTCGGTCATGGACGGGCGGATTTGACGCAGACGGAGCCTGTGGCTGGTGTGGTGTGACGGAACGGAAGGGACGTCAGGGTCTCGAGACGCGGAATTACCGTCCATACGGTCCATCGACTCCATCCATTGATTGAATCGGATTCGAAGAAAAGGTTCTTTGTTGTGTCATCGCGCGCGCTCGTCTCAATTTCAATCTCCGATCTCCCCGTTCTCCAAGTCTCCAGCTAAAGTCGATCCACGCACGGGGCTACTGACGCCATGGACCATGGGCGTGAGTCAGCGACGGCCCTGCTGTATTGACTGTGTGTGTGTGTGTCTGGCTGTGGTGAAATTCCCGGTGGCTTCGGTTGCCGTCCTCCCCCGGCATCCATCACAACAGGCGCGGGCCGGGCAACACCAACACACAGACAAGATAAGACAACCACCCCAGCAAGAAGGAGAGTCCAGCCAAAACGAACACATCAGAGTCAAGCCCAGGGAGGCCGCTTTCTCCTCTTTGCGCGCCAAGAGCAAGCTGAAATAGGCTACCAGGAAGAGGCAGCAGGGGTTCAGAAGCGAACGATCCAATAGCGCCACAGTCCCGCACCAGATAACCATGATGAGATAGACAGAAGGGAGGGGGGAACGGCGCGAAGCAGATTTGGGAACAGAGCAAAAGCTCGACGCAAAAGCTCGACGCAAAAGCTAGAGAGGTCCACTGATGTTTGGTACACAGACAACGCGGAAGTGTGGACAAGGGAGGGGGACCGTCGCCCAGTACCTTGTTTCAGTGAAATGACGATGGAACCCTCCAGCACCATACCTTTTCCCTAGGCTTGGCTACTGCCGATGCCGTTGGCAACGCTATGTCCCTATCGAGATGGGCTGGCAGGTCATTGAGCGACATGCAGCGTTGCAACGGCGGCTGTTGACGCTGCTTCTGTTGCTGCTGCTTACTCTGGGCTGCCGCATTGGTTAGGTGGGAAAAGAAAAGCGGGAAGGTCATCTCGAAGAGGGAGGTTAAACAAGACCAAACCGGGGGAATTTGGGAAGAAGAATGGACAGAGGATTAGACGCGGTGGGCTGACGGCGTCGGGAATTGAAGCGACGGCGGCGTAGTCACAGCCGTCGCGCACAGCGCACAAGAGGACGGGAGGAGAATGGGAAACCCCAGAGTAAGGATAGGATGGATTACGGTAGATCAGGCTGGGCTTCAGGGTCGCCGTCCTGTGGCGGTAAGCTCGGGACGGGACCTTGGATAGCGCGGCGCCGTCGCTTTTCTGGACGGTCTAGTGGCAGCAAGCCCTGGGCAAGTGCGCTGCTGGCGACGGGTGCCTTGTACATAGTCGCGCGGGTTCGTTTCGCTCTTGCCGAGAGATGCTCACATGGCCCAAGCTGCGAGCGACCTATCGTGACGGCAGTTGCATGTACATAGAGTACGTACGGAGTAGATAAACCGACAATAATTTCCAAGCCTCCTTTATCCCTACCTATCTGTTCTCTTCTCTATACCCTCGGGCCAAAATCTATCTCTCTTGCAAGTATGTGCCAACAACCTTCCGCATCGAGGCAACGACTTTCACCGTCTCCGTACATAACGTACAGGCAGACGAGAAAGAGGCGGCCCACCGCTAACGTGCGTAGCACGCCTACGGTAGCGAGCGTCTTAGTGCCCGGGGTAATTAGCAGATGTAGCTGCAGATCTTGTGATGATGCACGGATGGGTACCTTGCCGATACGAGATGGAGGGGATGCGAAAAATCTCCCCGGCCCCAAGCCCTCGCGCGCCACTGTTTCAGCACCGCCAGAGGGCGCTACTGATGCTGCGGGAGCAAAGTTACCAAACTCTAGGGCAAGCCACCATCCAGATACAACTAGATCGTCACCCATCCTTATCTCGCCAAATTAAACAGCGTATAGTCGCAAGCATGCCAGCGGAAAGGGAAGTCACTAAAACAAAAAAGCCACGGCAGATAAACAAAACAAACACTGAGAAACAACCAGCGGATGGGAGAGAGGGAGGGGGAGGGCAAGAAAGCAGGGAAACGACCCACCCTCACTCCCTCCCTCCTCCCTCCCTCCCCTCTCTACGTTTTTCTTTTTCCTCTTCTTATTTCTCTCCGGCCCCCGTCCTGTTGCACTGCTGCACGCCTGTGGCAGAGTCCAATGCAGGCCCAGAACCAAGAGCCCTGCATGCATGCATGCACGCATGCACGCACATAATCCTCACGACACCGCAATAGCAAGCCTCCGCTATTGACCAGGACCCGATACAGCGCAGCGAGGTACACCAAGGTCAGCCGGCATCTTCATCCCATGCGCTGGGCTGGATTGGTTATCCGGAACCTGGTCGCGGGCGGCCGCCACGTGGCCGACGCCCTTCTGCCTTCCCGTGACCTTATTCTCTGTGTTATGCCTGCCTCTCTCTCTCTGGCTCGCTCCCTCGATCTGTGTGTGTGTGGCTGTCCAGTCTTTTGCGCGGTTTGGTTCACCAGTAGTTGACCAGTAACACCACCTTCTCCTTCGGCACAAACATATACGTATACAATATCATATACGCAGTAATATAGCAATAATTATCAGAAAGAAAAAAACAACAACCGACAAACCAAGCACCGTGCCCTCTCTTTGCCCTTTGTCCTTTGTCCTGGTACGAGGCCGGGGAAGTAGCAGCAGCATCTATCTCATCCAAAAGCACGGGCACCACCACACCAGACGAAAGTGCCTCGGCCATGTCTCAATGCTTCCAGAAGACATGCCATTTACTCCCAATGTCTCGCCCGCATCCCTTTCTATTTTCTTTTTTTTCTTTTACTTTCTTCAGCCGTGTCTCTCTGTGACGCTTCCCCATTCCGTCGTTCCCCCCAATCGCATCCACGTGGGCAAAACCAATTAATTCCAAGACAGCACAAGGTACCTCCTCCGTAAGCCCAAGGGGAAAAAAGAAAAAAAAAAGAAAAAAAGACCACTTTCTCTCCATCTGCCAGCTCCCCTGCCTCTTCTCCTCCTCCCCGGTCATCTCGCATGGTTTCAGGCGCTGCTGACGTACAATAGGGTACGACCACTCATCTTGCCTGTAAGTAATCCTCCCGCCCTTGTCCTTGCACCCAGCACCCAGCCCAGGGCCGATCAGCCAACCAACTCACCCTGCCTCTCTGTTTTTCCCTGGCTTGATCTTCCCACGATGCTGAATCTGCCACTCTCTTCTTTGCCGTGCCAATCACCCACCCCCCTTGCCTTACTAGGATCAGGGCCCGCCCCTATCGATGCACGCTCCTCATTTTCTTTTTGTTGCCTTTTCTTCTCTTCTTTCACTTGCCGAGCAGTCATCTGTCTCTCGACTCCCCTGCATCTGCCATCTCGGCCAACCCCGAGGCTCTGGATTCTGTAATATCGGTAATCTGCAGTAGGTCTCACCCTCCTTGTCCATCATGATACAGAAACAAGGCGAGGAACAAAAAAAGCAAAGCAACCCCCCCAGCAGAAACACAAGAAGAAAAAGAAAAAAAAAGACGAAATTACCATGCGAGAAATTGCTGCCCTGCTTCTTCTGCTGCTTCTCTTTGGAGGCACAGCTGCGACAAGCCTCACTTCTACCTTGCCGCACCGCCTGATACAAACAGGCCCTGCCTCTGCCTCCCTCCTCTTTCCTCTCCCTCCTCACACGCACTCTCTGTCTTCTCTCCTTTTCGACGTGGATGCAGCCCTGGAATCCGCCTTAAGCAAATATGGTTCGGGTCTTTTGGGCTTGCTGGGCAAATCGCAGCTTCCTTCGGGTTGCGGCACACGCCCGTGGACACGCACATCTGGGTCATCAATCCAATCGTCTGTCCAGCTAATTCCCCGAACCTTGAATCCTCAGATACAGCTACCAACACACACACACGCACACGTGCGTACATAGGTAGCAGTTGCTACTCTACATGAGGTAATTCCACACCGTAGCTGTCTGACGACGTACATAATATCCTGCTTCATAGGGCGCATTGCATATCTAGTCCCTATTTTAAGACTATCCCCTCAGCCAGCCCACATTCTTCTCCAATGTGACCGATCTACCTATCACCACTCCCCAAGATATAGCACTACTCATGCTCCTGCCCTTTTCTCCTTTCAGCTGCGGCTCTCTTTTGCCTTGTGTCTGGCTCTGCGTTGGCCTCGGCCCCCAAGAATCCTTCGGGCTGCCCTGACCAACCGCCACCTCGACGCCTCCCGTCCCCGCCTCCAGCGTTACCTTCCTCTATCGGCCGTCGCTCATGCGGTATGTATGCCGCGTGCTATGGGCTCTCGATTTGTCTGGTTCTTGCCTGGGCGACAAAACTCGCTCATGCATCATGGATCTTTGTCGCATGGCCAGTCGTCCTCACAGTAATTTGCGTGGTAGCATTCGACAACCCTCATGCTCACGCGATGGCGCCAATACAGCCTAGTCCATCATCCGTGCAGCACATCCGGTCCAGAACGCTTGATGCTTCATGCCCAGCCTGCTTCTATACCGGCAGCAGCCCGCCCTCATGAATATGCTGCGTCACACGTGGTCCGGAGCCTCGCATCGAAAGCGCAATGTTTCACTCCTACAGCGGGCCGCTCATGCGTTTTGCAGTTCCGTAGAATTCACGTGAATGCATCAATATGAAGAAGAAAATCAGGGGGCCAAGCATCGTAAACCTCGTATACCATCGTGTCCATGCGTGTATTCTCCATGTGCTTCTCGCACATCCCAATGAACCTGCTAACCCAGCCCTGCTCTTCAGCGTGTACTCCATCTTGTTTCCATCTACCTCGACATCATTCCATCCCGCCCATTCCTAGATGTACAGTGTATATGAACCAATAAATCCTTTTCCCAGATGAGCACAAGCTTCCTCATGCAAAATCCCAAACTCGAAAAAACAGCAGTATGAACCAAGGAAACTGCGGGGTGAACCCGCCCGGGTATATAAGCAAGAAGGAATATGCAAGAAATATCAGTACGGAAGGAAAAGGTGAAACCATGCAGAATGGTTGGAACATCGACGAGAAAATGACTCCCGCGATCAGCATAGGGAAAGGTTCGGAAAGTAGGAAATGTGAAAGCGAAACCTCCGGGTGACAAAGGAATAAGGAGAGGAAAAGCAATCGTCTATGTAATGGTACAAATGACGAGTAAACAAATGTCGGATGGCTTGATCCAAGCCCAGCATGCTTTGAACTTGATGCAGACGGCCTCGGCATCATGCTGCCTGGGAGAGGCAGTCTAGTACGGGTGTCCTGAGCTGTAGGAGACGAAGCCGTGTTGTTCCATGCCTCCGACTTGGTTGGGCATGCCGCAGGCGTCAACTTGACCGGGAACCTGCATGCCGTTGGAGCCGTAGTGGTTGGGGAATCCGTTATGTTGCTGGTGGCTCATGTAACTAGCATCTACCATCTGTGCATCGGCCATGTCCATGTCGCCGTCAGGGGCATGGCCTGTCATGGACCTCAGGTTGTTGATATCTTCAGCAATGATACCGCCATTCGTGGGTGCTATCATGGCATACTGCTGACGTTGTTGGTGGCGAGGATCGTAGCCGTGGGAATTGTTCGGCTGTGCATAACCAAACTGAGGTGCCTGCGGCGTCACGGGGGATGGAGCAGATCGCATGGGCGGCCGAGCAGATCGGCCAGACCGAACAGGAGCCCGCGGGACATAGACACGACGTTGCGAGGCAAGATAGGCTGCCAGGCTCGGATTGTTGCCCCGAGAAATGCGGAATTCGGGAGCTTCGGCTTCGACGGGTGAGGTCAACGAAGGAGATATGCTTGGAGGGCGAATCTTGTGCCCAGGAATCATCATCTGGCACTCTTCCTTGACGGGCGTGATGAAGTCTCCGCGGAACGAGGCCAAAGATGCCTGGTCAGAGCCCGTCATAATGGCGTACTGGATAAGGAGCTGCAGGTCACCAATATGCCTCGTCTCGAGGCGTTTCCTCAGGACGCCGCTCGTCTGGGGGTTCCATGTCAGGCTGTTACGGTCAGCCTCGGACCAAGCCGAGTTATTCCAGGCACGCATGACACCAGACTGGCGTAACAAGTTACGTATGCGCATCGAATACGTCCATTCACCACTGTTGGTTCCTTCGTCAAAGTGCTTGACAATATGGCCAACATACTCCTTGTAAACGGCGGGGGCATCCTCATCGGTGGACGCCTCAAAGACTTGGGTACAGTTGGAGAAGCCACAAGCAAAGACGGTTTGAGGGCACAGGTTGACCTTGCCCTCTTCGAGGCTCATGCGGGAACCGCCGTGGCTCGTCTTAAGATGGGTCTTGTAAGCCGTCTGCCAGTCGAAAACCATCTTGCAGCCGCGATGACGGCAGAACCACTGGGCGTTCATGTTGTGAAAATCCTCCATGTGGCGCTTGAGGTCGTTCTTTCGTGTGCACGTCTTCTGGATACCCTCCTCCTTGCAAAAGCCGCACATGAAGGCGCCCTTTTGTTTGGCGGCGCCCGACGTACTGACCGTATCACCAGAGACGGACGTGGCGGCATCATCGGCATCCCACGAATCAGACTGTGGCAGCGAGGCGGCAGGTTCGGCGTTGGAATGGCGGTTTCGGCTCAGGAACTTGGAGGTGCGCGCCGACACGTTGGAGAGAATACTCCCGCGAGTTGACGAAGTGTCGGAAAAAGTGCGTATGCTGCTACCCGAGTCAAATATGCTGACGGCATCTTCGGATTTGACGGATGAGTGAGTGCTGCTGGTGAAGATGGATGCAGCATCGTTTTCTGATGCATGTCAGTAAAGGGGGAGTAAGAAACTGTAGATAAGAGGACAAATAGATAAGACGAAGGCGGAGGAGGCACATACGGGACGAGGGGGCGCTGGACTCTTCCTGGAACATGCGCAGGATATCCTCATGGCTGTACTGGGTCATGAGATGACGGATCATTTGTCGGTTGAGCTGATCCTGCTGGGCTGACGGGCCGGTGGACGAGGCGTCGGCGTCGGACCATGATTCGGTAGGCGCCATGACGCGAGAGTCGGGCTGGAGGGCGCGCCGTCCAGTTGCCGAGGCGAAGAGCAGTCAGTCGATCGGCAGGTTGGTCAATCAGTTCGAGGGAGACTGTTGTCGTCGAGAGGTCCAGAAACCTGATGATGTCGCGTCGAGGACGGGATGGAGTTGACGACGGGCTGACCAGCTGGGGTTGGAGAAGCGGGAATGGGGGAGGAGCCAATGAATGGGGAACAGGCGAGTAAAAGTACTACGGGCGAGTTAGCGGCGCCCTCAGCCTGATAAACCGGTCGCTAGCCCAGCGGGCTTGATAGGGCTGGGGTGTGATTGACAGGTCCAGTAATAGGGAAGATAGGCCGAAAGAGCGGGTGCGAGCGGCGTAGGGGGGGTGTGAACAGCGAAGAAGCGAACCTGGAATTTGTGGACACGGATGGGTTATCTGCTGCCCTTGGCTGAAGCAAAAATGGAAATGATCCAAGGTTATGTATAATGGATATGATAAGGAAATTACGGCACGGGAAGGAGGGATTATCCGCGTCAAAGAGATGGCATGGAATGAGATGGCAACGGCGACGAGGACAATGACGGATGTTGGGACGATGGAAGATGGAAGTTGAATCGAGGAAATGAAGCTGACGACCAGTACAAACGTCGAGAAGGGATGGAAGAAAATTGGCGTAGGCGGCTGAGTGAGCATACTTTACCTCGGTGGTGATGCAAAGCCGCTATCTGGGATCCTCCCAGTGGCTTGGACAGGCTGGGCAGGGGAGGACTCGGCCTGTGGTTGGCCAGAATACAGAGGAGGGTGCTATATCTGGGGGGCCGAGCGCTGGGAGGGAGTGGGAAAGGGGCCCAAAGGGGGAACGAGGAGAGCCAAGACCACGAGAACTAGGAAGTAGGCCCGAGAAGTTGCCAACCCCCAGAGCAGAGCCAAAAATTCAAGACACCACCCAGGCAGACACAAGGCAAAGCCCGCCGCCTCCATTCCATCCGACGCCGCGATTTTGCCTTCCCAGGATCCGGGACTGTTGACCTTCGGCGGGCGACGGCACGAGGCTGCCACGAGGATCTACGTCCCGGAGCAAGCGCCGTAGGCAAACAAGCAGAAAGAAACAAAATATTGGAATCGCCCAGCTACGCACACACCTATCCCATACTTTTTCTGCCTGGCCTCGTACCTAATAGAATGGGTCACAGATATCAATCGATCGCGAGCCGGTCCGCAACAAGCATAGGCTAGCCAGCACTAAAGACGCACGCAACGCAGACTGGGGGTGGTGCATGCCCCCTTCTCCCACTCAGATGATAGGGTACCGCCAGAGCGTCCCTCGGACCACGAGCTTTCAGCTGCCAGACAAAAGATCCCAAGCGGCCCAGTGCATACTACCTACTGTATGTAAGCAAGCCACCAACGACCGCCACGCAGTATGACGCGGACAGGAGTGACTGGTTCTTGTTCTCGGATGCTGGCGGCGTGGGCAGCATGGGCATCCCGCCAGGCTAGGCCGGAAGCAACCAGTGACAAATACCTGGCCTAGGTACCGAGACCCGGCTGTTTGTGCTTATCTCCTCGAGATAGAGTGAAGCGGATACACGAAAGAAGAAATACGGCAATGTCTCCGACCCCTTCACCCGCCCGTCGATCACCGTTTCGCTTTGCCGACGTCGGGTAGGTATAATTAATTACCTCGCTCGCGGCCTTGTGCTTCGCGACTCTGAAACATTGAGGACAATTGAGGGGCGCCTGCGTACAGCGTTCTTGCGTCGCTGCCCGTCGGCCCTCGCAGTGTGGGATCGGCACGACGACGCCCCTCAGTGAAAGACACCCACGGACACCACGGACAGAGGAAGAAGAGAGAAACGTGCTCAGGTGCCACCATTCCCTCGTCCGTCTGGATTGGGGAGGCCCTGTCCCAAGAGCATGGGGTCGGTCTGGGCCAGAGGCATCAAATTTCGCCGACCCTTCCTTTTCTTCTTTCATGTGCACGCTCAACAAATTGGCGAGCCGCCCACCAGGAAGGTTATGTGATGCTGCCATCCCATCTTTAGCTCGCGCCTCTTAGGTGAAAGAATCTCGTGATGGACCCGTCTTTGATTCGACGTGGCCGGATCTGCTAGCCGAGTTCTTGAACCCTTGGGCTCCTCTTTCTAAGCTTCCACGTTGAGCATATTTGTGGGGGTTCTGATCACTCGTTGGCCAATGTGCAATTTTGGTTGCTCATGAGAATCAGTAACAACACGCCCCCCCCCCTCCCCTCTCCATCTATCCGTCGCACAGCACTTGCTTGCGTTTGCTTGCGCTTGCTTGCGAGTTTGTGAAAGTGAAGGCGTGCTATGCACAACGCCGTGGCTGGTTGTAATGCATCTGCTTGATTGCGCTCATCTTCCTGCCTGTACCTCGCCGTCGAGGTGCCGTATCTGACCACAAACACACCAGAACTGCACTTTAACCTACCAATGACACGTCAGAGTTTGCAATTCTTGGCCTGTCAGATGCAGTTGGCGAAATTCGACCTGTCCCATCGCACAACCCACACCAATCCTGGCGGTTAAGCCACGTGTGCCACGTCCGAGCCGGTTGATGAACTCAGAGGCATTCACAGCGAACTCTTCCCCCCAGCGCTACTGTCTCAGCTAGCTGTCCCATGTCATCATGTCTTAGAACTTCTCTCAATATTTGACGTTTACGGGTTGGCGGGCGCAACAGTGCTCGGCCCTGATAGCTTCCTTGACCTGCCCGCCTGACCGACTCTCGACGAGAATGCATCGTTGTGACGTGCGACCAGCACGCCATGCACCGTGGGGTGACTGTCCTCCGACGAGCCCCCGCTCGCCAAAATTTCTTGACGTCGTGTGCGCAGATCCCCTGAATGTGGTGTGATGCCTCCTGCGGTAATGGCAGCTCCTCGAGGCAACATCAAGAGCCTTGGGTCCAATCATGCTACGTATAATCAGCCTTGCTGTGCCGTCAGACTGCGCAAGGCACCCACAGCCATTTGGAACCTCGACATGCGTTGGCTGGCCGGCCTGGGCTACGTCTGCCCCTGTTCTGACAGTTGTAGCTGCATATCACCGTACATCACTGCATGCAATCCAGCACACTAGTTCCGTCCACATGCGGAAGTTCTGCTGATTGCTGCTGCTCATTGGGAGCCTATCTTTAGATATGGAACCCTTATGTGGCTCCCCCTCCTTTGGACACGACTTATGGCGTGCGAGCACCGAAACATATGCCGTGGAAATGGCGTGGGTGCGTGGAGAAAAGAGACAAGAGAGAGCGGAAGCAAGAGGACCGAGCTATATTGAAGTGAGATTTTTCTTTCCATGTCATACGCTCGTGGCTACTCTACGTCGCCAGCCACCTTGTACAGGGCGCTTCCCTGGCCCGGCCGGCTCACGACCACGGCCTCCTGCCGCTGCTCCTCCGTCAGCTCCATGCCGGCGTAGTACTCACGCTCCAGGGCGGCCTTGACATCGGCGACCTTGTCGGCGGGGACTAGGTGGACGCTGCATCCGCCCCACCCGGCGCCGGTCAGGCGGCTGCCGTAGGCGCCAGCGGCCCGGGCGATGCTGCAGATGCGGTCGAGCTCCGGGCAGCTGCACTCGTAGGCGTCGCGGCACGAGTCCTGGGTCTCGTTCATGAGGGCGCCGAGCTGGGCGTTGTAGGCCGACGTGTCCGAGGCGCCCGTGTGGACGGGGCGCTCCAGCAGCGTCAGGAAGCGCAGCACGCGCAGAGCCTCGGAGAAGACGTGCACGGCGCGCTGGCGCAGCCGGAACCGCTCCGCCCGCACGGGCAGCTTGGACATGAAGCGCGCCTCGAGGTCCGCCACGCTGACGCCCAGCGCTGCCGCCACCTCCTCACGCGTGTACCCTTCCTCCTGGGTGAAGGTCTCGCGGGCCAGGGCCAGCAGCTTCTCGAGCTCCTCCTCCTTGGACAGGGACGGGGCGGCCGCATAGTCGGACCCGCCGCTGTGGTAGAAGAAGGTGTCGTGGAAGCCGTGCAGGCTGACGCCCAGTGGTCCCGCGTCGGTGGGAAGCTCTGTGCCCGGCGGGTTCAGCTTGGCGTGCAGGAAGGCGGCGGCCATGCTGCACTCGACGACACGCAGGTTGTAGTGGATGGGGCCCGAGACCTGCTTGTTGCTCGTGACGAAGGACTGGGCCACCATGAAGCAGAGCTCCGGCCTCGTCGGGGGGAACTTGACGGGGCGGGCGGACAGGTCGGGGGCGAAGGAGACGTAGAGGGCTGAGCCCTGCTCCGAGAAGACGGAGGCGGACTGATCCATTCTGGGGGATGTTAGCATATGGTTGACAATAGCATATATATACATACCCTCCTGAGTTGACACCGACGGCGCGCTCGCTCACAATGGCCAGCTCCGTCAGCTCCTTCTTGTCGACGGGATCCTCACCATTGGCGGCCATGACAGCCAAGGCGCTGGCGCTCACAAAAGCCGCACTAGAGCTCAAGCCGCCGCCAACAGGGACGGTGCCGTCCATGAGAATCTCCATGTCGCAGGGGTGAAAGGCATCGCCACGCTTCTTTCGCAGCAGCTCGAGGGCGCCGCGCAGACCGCTGCGGAAGTAATTGACCCAGTCGTGCTTCGTAGCGTCAATGTCCACGGTGCCGTCGGCGCCAACGCTGAACTCTGCCGACGGGAACCTGTCCTCGTGGTAGTTTGCGATGCGGACGCGGAAAGAGGAAGGGTCGGCGGCGGGCGCGGCGGAGACGGCGAGGATGGCGTCAGCGGCGATGGCCATGGGCAGGACCGAGTAGAGAGAGTAGTCGATGTGCTCGCCGATGATGTTGACGCGGCCGGGGGACCGGGCGACGAAGCTGGCGGCGTGGCCGTACTTTTCCTGGAAGCGGGCGAGCAGCTTGTTCCACCGGGTGGCCTGGGCGGCGAGCGCCTGCGGCTCGTAGATGTCTGCGAGACCGCTGGCGAGGGGGACGGGGCCGGACATGATGGGCGGGTTTTGCGACGAGGGTAGAAGGGGAGGAGAAGGCCTGTTAATGATAACAGCCGTAGGTTGATGCTATTAGGGGGGGGGAGCAACGAGAAACGCCGTCAGATTTCTCGCCCAGGATGCAACACAGCCGCTCTGGAGGGGGAGGATAGGCTCTTCCAAGCTGGCGCGAGGTCCGGGGATGCAGGCTTGGCGATGCGATTCTGCTTGTTTGGTTGCTGCGCGTGGTTTGTGGCATGTGGCATGAGCAAAGACAAGGGGCGCTTTTTGACTGGGACGCACCCCGCAGTGGCTCTCGCGGGGCTAATTCCGGGCCATCTTAGACCGACCGAAAACTACCCCGTAGGGATGGAAGGGAGGAGATTAAGGGCCGTGGGTCTAAGATAGAAAGAAAGCAAGAAAGAAAAGGGTTGGATGCGTATCCGTGTTGTTTGGTTGGAGGGGATAAGAGGGCCAGGAGTGACGTCGATGGCTGCCTTCCATGTGTGTGCCGTTGCTACCCGAGGATGGGATCTGCCACAGGACGGAGGATGCTGAATAACGGGATGGGATGCACATGTGAAACTTGGAGGGAAATATTGTACGTCTAGAGTGGTGTTGCATGCGACTAAAGTCTAAGGTATATGATGCTCAATATTCGTCATCCCATCATCCCGCCAGAGAGAAGTAGAAAAAAAAAAGGGGGGGGGGACACCATGGTTGCGCCCAAATCTTACACATATCTCTTCCCTTTACATAACAACACACAACTGCTCCTTCTCAGTCGATGGCACTTCAAGATTGGACATGGCCATGGGCGGGTGACTACTGGGGTCGTGCAACAGATCTGCCTCGGCAAAGTTGGTATACTGGTCTAGGTAGAGGAGCTTGGAGGCGTAGACGGAGTCGATGCGGGCCCTCAGCCAGATGCACCGCTCCAGACATTTCTCGTGCGGGAAGTCGGCCTGGTAATCCTGGAGCAGGGCCCAGATCTCGTCGCGCTGGGCGAGGTCCTCGCTGCTGGCCCACGCCGCCGTCAGGACGACGAGGAGGTGTGCGGCGCCCATGGGCCGGTGCTCCTGCGCGACGTGGGCGAGCTTGATGGCCTCGCGGTGGAAGCGGGCCATGTCGGCGGCCACGCTCGCGTCGCCCGCGCCGTCGGCCGTGATGAAGGCGCCCGAGACGAGCGCCATGGTGAGGAAGATGCCGTAGGCGGTCTGCAGGCTGAGCAGCATGCGCTGCTGGTTGATGTGCTTGCGGTAGACGCCGCCTTGGGTGCCGAGGATGGGGGACCACTTGACGAGGCGGGCGTGGCACTCGGAGAAGGAACGACGTGTCAGCTCAAAGAGCTCGTAATGCTCGTGCATGTGCTGGATAGGGTCGCGGAGGAGGTCCGGGATGCGAGCGATGCGCTCGAGCCTGATGACCTCGTCGCAGGGCGAGATGAAGGCCCGGTTGTCGGCGAACTGGTCGATGACCGTGGCCAGCCAGGGCTGAAGCTTGATTTTTCTGTTGGTGATGCTTTCAATGATCTAAGAAGCCGGCATTAGCACCTTACTATTTAGTTGTATGGGGATGAGAGGGATGTCATACAATCGTGACGGTTATGGTGTAGGTTGCCTCGTAGCCTAGGATGGGAAGTAGGCCTTGCTTGCAGGTGACGGCCATGATGGCGGCCATTCCTTCACCGTGATTGGTGGTGGGAGAGCCTCTATTATGAAGCCAGCCCTAGTCCTGGTGAGCCGAGAGTACTTGATAAGGGGCTTGGGCAAGGGAGAGCGACACGTACCTGGCATATCATGGTCATGTGGATGGCGAGGAGGGCATCGATGGAGTGGGCTTTTGCTGGGTCCATGAGAGTGGCCCTCAGGGCGTTGAGGGCCTTGACATAGCTCGACAGGGCTTCCTGGGTAATGACCCCGGAGCGGTAGGAGTGGAGGGTCTTGCAGACGGCATCGGTAGCGGCGTCAATGGCCTCGCTGCGGCCGAGACGGACGGGGATCTGGGGGAAGAAGGGCCCGTAGGCGCTGATGTCGTAGCGGAGGTTGTCGACCTTGAAGAGGTCGACGAACTCGGCGGCGAGGCGGGAGATCTGGTTGGAGGGCGGTTCGCGGAAGACGACGGCGGCGAGCTCCCCCTCGCGCTTCTTGCTGTGTCGGAGGACCAGGCTGTGCTCCTTGAACTTGTAGCGCTGCTCGCCGGACCCGACGCACGGGATGGACAGCCGGGCGCACCTTGTGCAGGCGGGCTTGATCTGATCGCACTGCGGGGGGTGCGACATTGATCGTGTTAGCTGGAGCGGGGACAGATTGTCTTGCATTGGGGGAAAGGCGTATGCAGATGGCCAGTTGGGTAGATGGGTAGCGAGCGGGAGGCGATGGGGTTTACATTGGATATTGGATGGAGGGCCGGGCGCATCATGGCACTCTTAGGAGACAACCCATCGCGCCCCCATCGCCAAACAGCCGCCTGCCAGCACCGGGGGGGTCTAGATCTACATGCAAGCTGCAGAGCCAAGGCGAGCGGGATGCGGGAAGTGGACGGGAGGCGGACAGACGAACCTTCTTCTTCTGTTTACGGCAGGCTTCGCAGCCGCGTCCCGAGGGCACTCCGGGCATAGCGATGTGCCTACCAACGCTATGTATGTATATATCTCTCAAGGGCGAGGCGGGAGGTTCGTCTCGGTACTGGGATGGGGAATGATGTCGATGAGTAAGGTGTGTATGTACGGAGTATGTATGTATGTATGAGTATGTATTTGGCTGAGCGCTGCGTTTTACCGGATTAGGAGCGGGGTGATGATGCTGAAGGATTGCGAGACGAAGAAGCACTGGGAGGGGATGCCTTGTTTTGATTGTTCAGTTCTGGGGTTTTTGTTTGTATTGCTTCACAGGGCGCACAGGAGGATGGCGAAGGAGATGGGTCGTCAGTATGTACTTAGGCAGTCAACTTATTATAAACGATGAAGTGATGTCGGTCAATGGCTGATGGTGCTTCTGCTCGTCTCAGAGCTCTGACATCGATAAGCCCTACAGGGCGCAGGGCACGTACGCACGCCCGGCCGAGCTGATCTACGGGCCAATCAAGATGGCAGCAAGACAAGCAGACAAGCAACCCGCTGTGGGCAGTCAATTGGGGGTAGAGTTGGCTATGCTTTGCAAGGCAAATCCCCCCTATTCAAGCGAGGGGTCCCATGTGGTTGGGCGGGCATTGCTGGGGCGAGATCCTTGTTTGATGGGTCGCAGATGGAATATTATGAGGCGGAGCAGTTCAATGGCGATAAATGGGGGACGCGTGTAACTTGGCTGGCCATGAAGGCTATTTGAAGATAGTGTCATGTTGGAGGTAAGCAGAGGATTAATCAGTGCTCACGATACCACTTACCTAGGTACCTACATATGTAGGTAGGTAGGCAGGTGCCTAGGCAGGTATTTACAGGGAGGTACGAAGGTATCGAGGCACCTGTGGGTGGAATTGGCTTGCGGACCCACTTCCTTGCTGGACGAGCGGCACATGAAGCCAAATCAGGTAAAGCGTCCAACACCTCCATCTCGTCTCTCATCCTCCCCATCTCCCCTCTCTCTCCTCGATGGAGGTTATTTCTGGCATCGCGTGGATATTTCCCTACCTGGTGTAGATCTCCCACCCAGCCCTGCGCCCACGCTGTCTCTCTCCGCGTGCCATGGCATGGCATGACACCAGAGGGGCTGGCGGCAATCCTCGTCCCAAGTGGGAAGAACTGTGCGATGGCCATGGCGGGCTGTGAGATTGACTCGCCGTCTTCTTTTTGGTGTTTATATATGAGTCTGTCTTGCTGTGAATATATCCATCTGTACATCTTCTCTAACCCGTCACATCACCATCACCATCACCGCCGCCATGCCCAGCCTCTCCAAGCTCCTCGGAGGCTCCCTCAGCCTCTCCTCCCACCAGCCCAGCGACACGCCCGCTGCTCTACAGGAATTCCACGTCCGCGCAGCCCCTCACAACAGCAAACTCAAGGCCGTCCACCCCGCCGGCTACCCCGAGACGGCGCCCCCACTCTACACCGTTGCCTTCCCCGAGTCCAGCAAGCCCAACGTCGTCCTCTACCGCGGCGACGCCTCCCCCTACAACACCATCGGCGACGCCTCGGTCTCTATCCTCTCCTCCACCATCAAGCTCAACCTGCGCGGCCAGCCCCTCGCCCTCAAGGCCTCGAGCAGCGGCAGCGGCAAGTTCACCATCCAGTCGCACTATGGCACTCTGCGCTGGATCCCTAGCGAGATTAGCAGCTCCTACACCCTCAAGAACGAGGCCGGACACAAGATTGCCCAGTACAAGTCCGACGGCTGGACCGGCAACAAGAGGCTGTCCTTGTTTGTCACCTCGGACGCCTACTTTGTAGAGATGCTTCTCTTGTCTATCCTCGCTGGCAAGCTGCAGAACAGCTCCGCCCTAGAAGTTGCCTCCGAGGTCGCTGGCGCCGCGGCTGGCGTATGATGCTTGAATCCTCCATTGATCAGCAACCAGAAGGAATAGAAAAGGTTAGGCATGGCGGCACGGCATTGGAAACTTGGAATAGACGGTTTGCTTATTTTACTGTTTGTACTGTACTACTACACAATGGAAACATAATACATCTTCGAGGAAACAGTATGCATCTCACCTATCACAGAGCCCAGGATACCTGAAGCATGCGTGCTCTGCTTAAGCTGGAACTGTTTATGTCGGAGGTCTGAGGAGAGCTGTCTCCTAGATGATAGTACTAAACGACGGGTGAAATGTTGTGCTTGTCCCTTGGGCTCACTTTATGAGACTGTCATTTTATATTATGACAGAGAAGCGCTACCGCTTCGTGTACCGAAATATATTCCTTTTATCATCCACCTCTACTATATAACTATATCCCCCATGACATTCTATATGATAAATCACAACTCGATAAACATGTCTCCCCCTCAACGCGTTGCCTTCAGCAACGACCGGCTAAACTTGCTGCGCTCCTGGATCATCTCTCCGTAGTAGATAAGGACAAACGGGAGCCCGCACATTCCCAAACTCAGAAATCCAACCAGGCTCGTAGCCCATCCGATCCCCAAAGACCTATACATCTCACCTGTGGCCAACGGCAGAGCCGCCCCTAGTATATTCCGGGTACACGATGCCGCCGCCATGACTGAAGCCGAGTAGATGCCGTACGCATCGCTGAGGTAGTTTGTCAGCGAAATAGCGATGACAAAGTTGCCGATGCCGAAGGGTACGCCAGCCATGAACGGAACCACCCAGGATATATCCTCGCGTGCTGTCCAACCGAGCCAGAAGAGCCCGATGACGAGAAGTGGCCCGCCGACACAGGCGAGAGGAAGCCTCCTGTGCTTCTCCTTATGCGCCCAGCTCTTTCCGCGCTGTTTGGCCCTCGCAAGTGCATGATCCCATAGCTGTGATCCCAACACGCCCAGCAGTGTGCCGGCTCCTACGGGGAGATACATGAGACCCATGACACCAGGGCCCATTCCGTAAATGTCTCTGAATATGAGAGGGTATGCCTGGAAGAACATGAAGTATATGGCGTACACGACAGCCATGTATATCGAGGACGTTGAGACGATAAGCTCTGTACAGAATATCTTAGCCGGGCGCGCAAGCACCATGCCTATTTTGATCTGCCAGCTCTTGTGCTCCGTCTCAATTGGAGACAAGGTTCTTGTATTACCTCGACCGGCTTCGAGTGCCTGCTTCCGCATTTCCTTTGCCCGCCGTGCAAGCAAAACCGGCGTATAAGTCTCGGGGAGAAACACAAGCGGTACCCATGTCACGCCGGCCACAATGACTGCCGCCCAGAACGCCCACCTCCAGGTAGCAGCCTCGGATATGTACCCGGACAGCGAGGGCGCAATCAGGGGTGCGGACAGGCTGAAGCCGAGAAAGTACGCCATGGCCCTGCCCCGAATAGCAGGATCATTGTACACGTCCGCCACGATGCCTGCGCCGATATTCACAGGAGCACAGGCAAAGATTCCGCAAAAGAGCCGGAACGTGAGGAACGATTGCCAATTAGGCGCCAGCGCGCAGCCGAGCGTAAAGGCCGTGTAGCCTGCAAAGGCAAGGAGCATCGTGACGCGCCGCCCAATCATCTCGGACAGCGGACCGAAGAGGAGGGGGCCAAAGACGTAGCCGACGAGGAAGAGCGATATGGGGAGGACAAGCTCAGGGTTGGTCCGAGTCGTGTCGACGCCGAACTCGGCGGTTATGCCGGGCATTGCGTTGGAAGAGAGCGAGGAGGCGAGGGTGCTGTTGAAGAGTGTGGCGGAGGTGGTTAGGATGATGAACATCTTTCGGCCCTGCAGGATTTCAGCATTTTCTCCAATTCATCTCGGGCATAGGAGAAGGAAATCGTGGTAAGTACCTTGGTCCAGTTGTAAGGGTTTCCGACATCACCCTCGGGGAACTTGTCCAGTACTTCGACTTGCTCTTCATTGTTTCCGATTTGAGCATTATCATCTTGGCTGATGGGGACAATAGTCTCCTCAATATCTTTCCGATCCGAGCAGCTCATTGTTACGAAAAGGTACAGACGACACAAGAGAAGGAAAGGTTGTGTTGAGACAACAGGCTTTCACTTTGGTGGATGCCGCATTTAAAAATAAATTCCACAGTTACCTTCCAGACCACTTCGGGGCCGGTTGTCGCCATGGTGCGTTTCCGTCTTTGCATCGCGGAGTTTCCATGGAAGAAGGGGAGGCAGAAAGTGGCTACTAGCCAATCGGACCTTCACATCGTGTATTTTGCCCCCTGGCTGCTAGTATCGGCAAACTCCTCTTGCCCCATATTGTGCAATGCCCAAGGACACGGCCATTTTGAATCATCTGATGTGGCTGCTGTCCTGTCTTGTCTTGTTGGCATTGGGTCATGGGAAAGAATGGGGATGGAACACTTTGGATGTAACGACTCGGGAAGTATGCTGGTCTCTCTTATTTGCAATTTCCGTCCGCCCGTAGAATTGGAAATTTGGTCTTGCAAAGCCCTAAACAAACTTCTCCTCAACATCTACAAACTACAACTTCTTGACACCAAGATGCTCAAGTTGTTGAGAGCAAAGAGGAGTTGGTGTTGCAAGAGCAGCGTACTCGTTTACATGAATACTGCACGGTATAGCGATACTACATCCTACTACGTTCTCCGTACCCGAATATCTATGTACTGGGTCAGAAGGGGAGCAGTAGACAAACCATCCCTAATATCCTCCAACGTCTCACATCCTGTACAATGGCCGGCATAGCCTCGCTGCCCACCGAGGTGCTCGGGCAGATCGCCGCCCGAGTCTCACAGACTTCAGACTTGGCCAACCTCAGATTGGCCAATCGTTTGCTGAACCGCATCGTTCGGCCAGTACTGTTTTCCACAGCTTGCCTCTACCCACAATGGAGCACCATGTATCTCGCCTATGCCGGCCCTGATGAGATAGAACTCGCAAAAAGGTCACGCACTTCCCCAGGAACTTACTACAACTCGAGAAAGTTCATCCAGGTTCTCGAGCACCCAGAGCTGAGGGAATATGTCAAGAAGGTCTACATCTACGCCTGTGATACAAACTGTGTAAGAGACCCCACAATCAATACTTTTACCTAGGGCAAAGCGGCTCATTCATACCCCAAGGATCGCCACCCGGCGGAGGAGAGGTGGAATAATGCCGATTTTCATCTAGACTGGCTCCAGTCTATCCTCCGCATCACCGAGTTTCCCAACGTCAAAACCGTCGCGCTGTGTTTCGATCGGCACTGCGGCGAGGTATTTGACCCCGAAGGCTGCTTGAACGACGCTTCTGTTCGAGAGCTAGTTCTGGATGCGTTTCTGGAAGCACTGCAAGCCGATACAGGTGGAAAGATCAAGCACCTCATCTTGAGGAACCTTGAAAGCGAAAGCGTCGAGGGCCGTCTTGAAAGCGGAAGCGGTGTGTGCCGCCTCGACCACCCCGCCTGGGCAGCTATATTGGGGCGGCTGGAAAAACTGTTCATCAGCGTTGTTCACGAACAGAATGTACCCGAGGGCGGGTTAGACCTGGAGGTTTGTGACAACTCACTCTGTCGAGGGCACACGCTCACCAAGTACAGCTCCCGGGGCAGTACGAATTTTGGCGTAAATTCCCGTCTCGATTCCTGCTCCCGGCGGTAGATAACCTACAGTCCCTCGCCCTGTACTCAGATACGGCCCTTGGACTTATGCCCAGGGTCCGTTTGAAGTCTGTCCATTTCCCTCGCTTGAAGTCGCTCACGCTTGGTCACTTCTCCTTTGTCCATGACTATGAGGTAGAATGGATTCTGTCGCATGCGAACACTCTTCGCTCACTGCGCCTGGACCACTGTTTTATTGTCTACATGCTGGCCTCCAAGCGCCCGAACTGGTTGGGGAGCGACGGATATCCCATCACCAATTCAAGAGCCTTCCTGAGGCCTAGCTCTTATAGGAGATATCCGGACCACACTCCAGTGGAGAACTTCGACGAGGAGACGTTTACAGCTACCCTCATCGAAACACGTTGGCATAACATCTTTGACAGGTTTGGCGAGAAGCTTACGGAGCTGCAGAGCTTTTGGTTTGGAAGCGCCCAAGGCTGGAACTTTGATGCCCACCACCGGGGCCCTAACGACGGCGGCCCAGGAAAGCCAATCATGCCATTTGAGCCCCCAATGGATGCACCTAGCTCTCTGTTCCCGGCACGCTACAAGATATGGAATGACTTCGATTTTGAGTTTGCATGGAAGGAGGAGCAAATATCGGAGGAAGAGTACCCGGAGGTTATTGAGCATATGCTCAAGGAGCGTCCAGACTGTGATGGCCGGGACGAGGAGGCTATGATGCGACTTTTGGGGAAGATGGCACGTACGGCGGTCTGAAGGGTGAAACAGCAGCGTACTTTTTGTTCTAGCTTGAAATCTGTGCGCCGTTCCTAATTCTAGGTACTGTGATGAGTTCTAGTGACTGCAATTGATAATGAGGTCATGAAGCCGCCGCTTCTGTTTCTGAACATGCCATCATCCACGTTTTCTCCCGCGCCCAACCCGTCCCATATCAGACAGAAGAAAGTCCAAAGTCCAAAGAGGGGGAGAAGAAATGGAATGAACAGAGTGCAGGGGACCCTGCCGCCTACGCCGACGACAGCCAGTTGTTGGCCACTCTAGGAAGGCGAACACGGCGTGATGAGAATGCGCCGAGGAGACTCCAGAGCACAAGGGGGCACATTTCTTTGTTAGCGACTAACACGCCCTGTATCGACACAAGAATAGACTAGGCAGAACGTCATTGAGCATGCTTGTGTCCGCAATCCTTTGTCTGTTCAGTCAACTCCTTTCAACGAGAAGGATGACTGTTTGATAGAGGTGCGAGCACGGGACAAGGTTCAGGTAACACCGGACTCTTGATCCTTGTTGTCTTTGCTTTTCTGAGAGGATTTCCTTTGTTGGCACTCTGCTGGCTACGGCGCCCAAAGACGTAATGCTGTTCTCTGCCACATGATCTTTCTGCCATTTGTCTTTACCCACAGACTTTTCCTTTGTTTGATGTTCACCACAACCTTCTTCTTTGCCATGACTCGACAGGCTGAAACCAAGCCTGGTAACACCGCGACTGTGAACAAAGGGCTTTTCTCAACAACTCGTCCAGAACAGCTTCGCTATCTTTGTTTCTATCAAGTAACATACAAGACGTGTGCTGGGTATTGCATAGAGCACTACATGGTGTTGCCTGAGAGTATTGAAGTCATTGCGTCTCTCCCAGTCCATAAATATGCCATCCTCTCGCCTCAACTCTGGTCTAATCCATAAACCATCCTCACATCACTTCATTACCCACCACTCTGGTCTAATCCATAAACCATCCTCACATCACTTCTATCTCACTTCACTACCCACCACATCTTCATCTTCCTCCTCAAGTCACCCCTCCTCACTCCTCTCTCGCTTCACTACCCATCCCCTCTCTCTATCTATCCCCTCAATCAACCACTCTGCTCAACTAGCACCTTTTTCAAGGTCTAGTTCACATAAGTTTTCTCTTTAATCCTTGACCCTCGACTCTCGTCTCCTTTCCAGCTCCCTACCAACTCGCTATTTCTCGCTTCTCCCAGGCGCTTAACTGAATCCTTACCTTCCCTCATCTTGATCAGTCTTCTCGCGACCCCATCAACAACAAAAGACACGCAAAACAACACGAGCCAGCATCGTTGAAGTCCAAGCCAATCTATCATCAAGTATGGACCAACTCGCTATCCAGAACGGTGATAGCTTCAACAAGGCTCTCAAGGGGCTCAAGCGTGCCGAGAGGGCTGTGGTGAAGGATGAGTTGAGGCAGTTCAAGCGCCATTATCTCAAATCTGGCGAAAAGGAAGCCAAGGCTTGGGAGAATGCGAAGCGGGACACATGCTGGAATGCCCTGGATGGAAGACCGGTGGAAGAAATTCGGCACGACCTGTGGGATGAGATGAGGCAGGTGCAGACGTGGCGGGTTAAGGGGCTTCCCAAACCCAGACCACAGACGCCCTACCTGGATCGTCTCCTGTTGTGCTGTAAAAAGTATGGGGTGACCGGGCAGGTGGCGTTGTATTGGGTGCGGTCATATTATGTCCGCAACAAGAAATGCCACCCTGGCACCCCATGTCTTCGCCAGCTCTTCATCCATGGGAAGACGAGGCCGGAGGAAGCAGTGGACTGGAAAAAGCTCAGCATTGCTTTCGAGGATAAAAAGAAAGAGAACGTAGCAATGCAGAAAGCTGGACAGCTTTCGCAGTGGGACCTGGTAGCGACCAACGCCGCGCTGGACTGCAGAAAGAGGGAGCTTGTAAGCTCCAACTCTGCACCCACCCAGGTCGGGAGGAACATGGCAGACTTCCTCATTAAGGAGAGTCAGACGACGGTCTCCCGCCCACCGGCCGAGTATAGTCTGCACCATGCTCACTGGAAGCAGCAATGGGCAGACATACCGTCCGAGGCGGAGTTCCAGAGTCAATATGCTGACGTGGTATAAGGGAGCCTGCCATGTTTCGCCCAGATTGAGGATAGAGATAGACAAGTAGAGGGAGATAGTGGGCGTCATTTTTCGGCTTTGGGTTTTCGGTTTTGGGTTTTGTCGGATGATTTGGCGGGGGACTGTCTTTGCCGGTGTTGGAGATAGAGATACCCTTGAATTTTGAATGCAAAGTATCATAAACTGCAATTGAGTAGCCGATGTGACAGCATGTACCTCGTGTCCCTCTCCCAGTTGAGGCCGTTGCTCCCTCTGGTGATGTCTGCCTCCCTTGAACCTGATTTCACTGCTGAATACCGCCGGAGCTGACGATGAAAGCCTCCAGCTTCCACATTGCTTAGTTCTCTTACCTTTTACCCTCGAATGATGGTGCTGTCCAGCTGCAGTTGTGAGTTTGCCTTCCGACTGGCTTTCATGATGCTGTCTGCCATATGTCTCCCTCTCCGAGGCAGAGACTCTCGGGGGTAAAGAGAGCCCTGGATTTGAAAGCCGTTCCGTCTCTACTGTGGTGAGGTCAGCAAGCTGAGGGATGGAGCCGTTGTGAGTGCAACTCGCCTTTGAAGCACTCTCGTTGCCGCAGTTAAATGTCCCCCATTATTAAAGTGTCCTGATCTCGGCTCTTTGGCAGTATGCTAACCCGTGTAGCGTTGCAATGCTTTTGGTATTGATGGGTATGCGATGTGTGAGGGAGGGTAGTTGCAATCATCGGGCTCATCCATTGCCTGGATTGCAATGGCCAGCCGACAGAAAGGCAACTAAGCATGGCTTCGAGCGTGCTCCTGTCCCATACCGGGACAGGAGACGCGGACTGGAGCACTAGGCGGCTGTGCAGGCGACTGACAAAGGGGAATAGCGAGATGTTGATAGGGAAAAAGGCAACTGAACAGGTTGGAGAAGATGCTTTATATCTACAGTCGCATGCATTCTATCTCGTATTTTTAATCCGGGCATTGACTGCATTGGTAACTTTCGTGCAGACAATCTCTGCCCTTGCTATTGAAGAATACACTATGATTGAGGAACGGTAATCTTCTAATCCATGCGCCTATTGACAGAGGAATGTGGTGCTTTGCACAAAGAGTAACCGCGCTCCAATAAAGTAAGAACAATAAGGAACAATACAAGATAATGGTGAGGCACCGTGAAAGTCATGATGGGACAAAGAAACAAGGGCTTGACCTAACAAAAGATGGTGCCGGCGGTGGACGCTGTGTGATCAGGAGAGATGTCAATGCTTCCTCGGCGGTTGGGCATGACTTCAGCACAGGCCATTCACGTATGTGTACCTAGAGAAACAGCCAGTTTCACATCAATGGAATATCGACTATTCAATATTGAATCAATTAGCCAAGTAATCGATGATCTCTTGGGCCGCCCTTTGGCGACCTTGGTACTCCGGGTGACGACGCGCAACCTCCTCGGCCGTCTTGCGTATCTGCGCCGATTCCGGTCCAAATAGCACATCGATCAGTGCCGAGAAGAGCTCGTGTTCCTCCCATCGTGGCTTTGCTCTCTTGTTCGCCCAGCGGCCGATGCCAAGCAACTCCACGCGATTCGCAAAGTCGTAGCAGTCGGTCCAGGCAGGCAGGAGTGCTTGCGGGACACCGGCGCTGCACGCCAAGAAGGCAGTGTATTAGTGGATGCACTCTAATTTTAGGAGATGACAGACAGACGTACCACAGTGCTTCGTGGAAGGAGTTGGATCCGCCGTGGTTTACCGCACAAGCAATACTCTGCGATTCCAATACGGATTTAGGCTCGGCTACGACCCAGTCGGTGATCTTTGCCCTATCCACCTTGACAAATTCCTGTAGTGCATCAGCCACGGGTGCCCATTCACCAGTGTAAGAGTCTTGTTTCGGTGCGTTGCCGTCTTTATCGGGTGTTCGTCCGAGTTTCCATAGGATCTGGAAAGGCCTTTGAGTCGGCGCAACCTTATCAGCATGCTCTAGCACTCTACGGAGTGCCCATGCCATCTCCAGTGCTTCATCAGGGCTTGACTTGTGATGGGTTCCTAGGTTGACGCATATCGTAGGACCGCGACTAAGCCATGCAGCCAAGGAAGCGTCAATCTCTTGGATAGGCGGTGCGGCACGCACGATAGGACCGCAGGAGGTGATTTGCGCAGGAAGGACGCTGAAGGGATAATCGATGTCGGGACTGTTGGCCACAAGGATGGGGAGGTTCTCAGGCGCGGCTCTTACGACGCCGAGCTCCATTGCTGTCATCAGGACAACGGATGGGCTGACCGTTTTATGGAGGATCTCGACGGTTCTCTTGAGGCGAGTGTCGGTGAGCACGGCGTAGGCAGCTACAAGACAGAAACAGATGTTGGTTGGGATGAGACTCCAAGGTATGGGGTACGGCAGGGCCGAACAAGCCCTGTGATCTAGTCAGCGTTGCCGTCAGGTTTATTGCCAGATTCGCATCTGGGAGATGAGTTGAGACCTTGCTGGGTGACTTACATGGGGTACTTCCATAGCGCGGCCAGGTTGGGCTGCATCGGAATGGCAAAGTCCTTGATGGTATTGGGCGTGAGGACCATCCATTTGGCGTTGCGGTAATGGCACAAGGTCAGAGCCTGCGTACACAGCGGCTCAACAATCGTCAAGTCAGGGCCGACTTGATCCAGAATGCGCTCCGTATCCTGGTAGATTTGCAGAAACTCCTCAGGCTCCCAAGGGATCATGATAGCAGGCAGCAAGGCAACAGCCTTTGCCGCATTCACAAACCCTGGTGCGAGCTCCAGAGTCTTGAATATTGCCGTGTCGGGCCGCTTCATTGCCGGCCCCCAGCTGCTGCCTTGCATCGCGTGGAACACAAAGGGCTTTGGCATCTTCAGGCCTTGCTTTGCTGCCGTGGCTTGCATAAAGGAGCAAGCATCCTCGACGCCGGGTCGCAGGTCGGGGAACGAGGCAATATGTATCTCGACATCGTGGTGTGTGAGTCCCAAGGCGTGTGCAGTTGCGAGAACGACGTTGGCTTGGCCGTAGTCGCTGTTTGTAAAGAAGAGTAGGCGTTTCATTTCTGACATGGCGGATAGACGGCTTGTTGATGAGTATGATCCGATGGGCATCGTTCAGTCTTTATATAGTTGATTCACGCCAAGATATCGTTGGAGATATCAAGCTTGAAGTGGGCCGCGTATGATCGGCGCTTCGTATTATGCATCGTGTACTCCATATTTGCAACCACACATAGTGGAGTCACAAATTGAAGCCAGATTGGGATAATTAGCGAGCCCAGCGTCTCTCTATGTATAATATGCAGTAAGCTGATTGCGCACTTCGCACACTTCAATTCTCCACTCCCCACGGCCCCTTGTTAGTGTATGATATCCTGGCCAGTGGTTGGCTGGACAAGATAAAAACACACTGTTTGGGTTGCGTGACGAAGCGTCGCAAACGAGGAGAACTGGAGACGGCCAAATAATGCATGGCATGTGGCAGACATGGATTGTTTCCTGCAGAGGGGTATCCAGCCGTTTCCTGGAAACATTTCATTGGGAGCTTGCAGAATACTTTGTTGATGTTCACCATCAAGAGCACGTAAATCGCAACATCAAGGGAGAGTAGAAGCAAAGAACCCCAAAGAGAATGGTCAGGGTGAGCATTTGCAAACACACTTCGTACCCGAGCCCGTTTGACTACAAGAATTGGGCTTTGCTCGGAAGACAATTGCAAGTTCAAACGAATAACGAACGAGCTTGTTTCCGTAAGAGTATGCACTTTATCGCCGTAGTGCATTCGAAAACGAGAATCTTGTTCCCCGTGCGCTGCTCAACTCAAGAGACCAGAGGGAGTAAAGTACAGAATCGAGCAGCCAAATTACGTGCCTGTAGACTAAAGGAGAGCCAGCATGCTTTTTATCTAAATATAACAAAATACCCCCCTTCTTCGAAATGCGTCTCAACCCCTCACCACGTCAAAGCTTCTGAGTTCTGGGAGCATAGCTTCCAAACAACTTACACAAGAGAGAGCAGGGAAAGAGCTTACCATAACAAAAGACTTGAAGGTATAGAGCGGGCATATAAACAGGAGTTTGATGGCACCACTTGCCTCCGAGATGGGTTGCTCGGTTAGCTCGCACTCCTGGCCCAGTTGCCAGCTGCCAGGCCAAGGCTTTGCACACGATATCATCTTATTTATTTTCTCTTCCTATTGTACGCTATCATATTTTGGTCCTAGATGACACAACCCAACTCTCCAACAAGCTCTTCCCACAAACCAAATATTTGTCCTTTCAACTTCCACTGCCTTTCCAGCGTGTGGCCTATTACACCCATCAACCAACTGCTCCCAGACAACTATAATGCCTTCAACTACAAACCACATCCCCAACAACAGTCTGTACCTTGTGGCAAAAGTCCCACAACGCAGGCTGCCTTGGCCAAACGTCGTCTTGCCTCGACAGAACAGATTCGGCCAGGACACCTTCGGTCTCGCACCTCCGCAACGCCAGCGAGAAGACTGGGAATGGGGGATCTACTACCACCAAACCATGTTTGAGGGCGTGTACTATGCCCTGAGGCCCAACCCTGCGTGGAACTCTCGCTACAGGTCAAACGTGCCCCGGTACTTTCTGAGTCGCTCTCAGGTCGTCGTGTCTCCTCGTCTCAGCTACCAGATCGTCGGGCTGATCCGCGTAATTACCCTCCCACCCAACACGGAACACAACATTGCAACCGACTGTCTCGACAAGACGATCAACTCTGTCATCTGGAACGACGACCCCACTCTTCTTTGGTGTATCAAGGCGCTCACAATAGTCCAAGATTGGACTCGAGCTACTCACGAGGCGTCCAGCATTATTTCTCGCGAGTTCAACGAAGCTGACCTCACCTCGGAGGCCGTCCTCTTTGCCCTCAACAACGACATACCGGGAAGTCTCGGCATTTGCCCGCGGCCGATCCTCGTCTCCGACTTTGAGTGGCAGGCCACGGTGGCGCTGCCAAAGGCTTGAAGACTGTGGTTTTTGGAACGAGATGAAACGTGGAGAACAATAATGGGGGACGAGGGAGCTGAGGAACAACTTATCAGGAGAGGATAATGTTTTAAAGGATACCCCAGTAGTACAAAGTCGGTAGCATACGAGAATGAACAGCCAAGGTTCTGCTCCTGAGAAAAGGGAACAAGAATGTCAATCTCTCTCTGGACAGCACCGTCATCTTGTCACATTTTCGTTCTACCGGCCTACTGTACCCCCAATCATGGCTCGTAGCGGTTGCTGCGCTTGGCTCACAATCCCATTGCATCGGGCCACCCAAGGTGACAGAGGAGAAAGGTGAAGCTACTACTCCCGGATAATTGTGACTTCATGTATAGAGGTAATCGTCAAGAAGTACGGATAGGGTAGGGAATGTTCTAAAATATGACGAGCATCCTCATTTACTTGGGACTGGAGGTCCAATATCGACGGTGTGCCTGGCGCCACGCCATGGTGCGCGTTATAAATATAAATTTACTTTCGGAAAGCATGGATCAGAGAACCTATATTCGTTGATTACTCTACTTCGATGGTGTGCTTGGCATGTGAATATAGACTGGGCATAGTAGAGCGTGTCATTGACAAGAAATGCACACTTCACATCAAACGAGCTGAATCATGTCATTGATCCCCAAGAAACCGTCTATGATACTCTGAATCACAATCTCGTACCGTCATTCATTTAGTAGCTATATCTAAATTTCTTGTTCTCCCTGTCCGTCATATTCGCCCACATCTCGGGGGACAGGTATGCTTCTTCCGTCACATGTTTCTCGAGGCCACGCTTCTTGTTGCACCACGCATAGTACAAGAACAGGCTAAACGTGACGACGGCACATCCGGCCTGCGTGCCCATGACAGCAAGCTTTGCTGGTCTGTAGTCAGGGGCGTCGCGGGCTTGGAACGTCTGAGGACCGATGATATTCCCCACGGAGAAGGAACCGCTGACGATGGCAATTCCAAAGGCTCTCTTTGTGGCGCCGCCGAAGTTGGCAACAGTCCACTAAAATCGTAAGCTTGGGCATATCATTCCCCATATTAGGCACACTTACTGCGTAGAAAACAGACAGGGGAGCAATGACGGCGTTGACGAGATATACACCAGCCAGGATTCCCGCATGGTTGCTTGCAGGGAGGAAGGACATTAAACCACCCCCGATAATACTATAAGAGTGAGCAAGGGCTGCATAATGTGTTCGGGGGTCACTTACGCAGGGATGATGCATGCCAGAATCCAGGCCCAACGATGCGATGTCTTACGAACACCAAATCCCACAAGAAGAGTGAAAAATATGGTTACGGCTCCTGATGGCATGTTCATCAGCGCAGCTTGACGGGGCTCGTAGCCCAAATTGCGAATAAGCGTAGAGGAGTAGGTGGTCACGACGCCGCTGGAGACCGAGACCTAGAACAGGGCTTTAGCAAGCAGGATTTATGAATCGCTGGAGGACCGACGCACGAGGAGAACTGCCAGAAGCATAAGATACAGCTGAGGGTCCTTGAACGCCTCGACAATCTCCTGGAACCGAAATTTGCGGCTTTGGATGCCCGTTTGGTTGACACTAATGTGTTTGAGTAGAGCCACTTTCTCGCCGTCGGACAGCCACCTCGCCTTCATGGGAGTGTCGGGAATGAATACCAAGGTAGCGGTGCCGATGAGCATAGTGGTGGCTCCCAAGACAAGAAACATGGTGCGCCATCCCGCAAGGGGAGCATTCGGGCTCATATGCTGAAACCCAAAGGAAACGAGGCCACCGATAATCTGGCCGACGCCAACGCCCAGCAACCAAAAGGAGAAGCGTGGTGCTTGTTCGGACTTGGTGTACCACTGGCTACTAATGAGGGAGAGGGACGGGGCGATGGTGGCTTCGAATATTCCGAGGAAGACGCGGGAAACGAGCAGAGTCTGGTAGTTGTGGGCGGCAGCGCCACAGGCCGTAGCGATGCCCCAAAGGATGACATTAACACCGAGCCACTTGGCTGCGGGCATCATCTGAAGAAAGTAGACTGAAGACTGTCAGGAAAGAGGGAAAAGAGATGAAGGAAGTAGGGAATACATACTATTGGGTATCTCAAAACATAAAAGCCCGACGAAAAGAAAGGTCGCGATGTTGGAGAAGTCATTGCCTTGAAGGTTGAGGTCTTGCTGAATGCCCATGACATTGGAGTACTGCGCCAGCATGATTTAGATACAGTGGCATACATGCGAGGAGCTGGGCAAGGACTGACATTGAGAATGACTTTGTCAAGAAACTGCATTGTGTAGCAGAGAAACATGAGCGGGACTAGCCGCCAGTCTATCCTGCGCCGCAGAAGCCGCATGTCGACATTGAGGGCAGCATCGCGGTGACGATCGAGGAACTCCCAAGCGTCATCCACACGGTGGGAGGATGATTCCTTGTCAGCGGACGAGGCGACCAAGTGCTGATTCATTTCCGGTCCTGGGCTGAGGTCGGCGGGCGTAGGCTTTTCCTCGAGGGATGACATGGCGGAGACGGGAAACGCAGATCAAGGGGGATGCAGGAGGAAAGTAGAGAAAAGGGCAGGGGCCAGAAGGTGGTCTGAAGGGGTAAAACAGAGAGAGAGAGAGAGCGTGACGGGCGTGCCGTAAGTCAATGGTGGCACGGAGAGAGAGGGAGAGACGGATGGGATGTGGAGGATAGGGCAACAGTGAGTGTGAGTGTGACTGATTGTGACACGGGTGGCACAGAAGAGGAGGGGAGAGAAGGCAATGAAACATAAAGGTCTTGGTTCCTCCCACAGTGGATGCAGAGTGGTGATGGACGGCTAGGTTCGGAGGTCTAGATCGGTCCCAGCAGTTGGAAATTGACAATGGTGAGGGCAAGGGGAGAAGAGACCGGAACAGACGAAAGAGACGAAAGAAGGAGTGGAGATACAGGTAGGGATCAAAGACGCGGCTGATCGGTGGACGCATCTAGCCTCTCATCCCAAGAAAAGTGAGATAGGTACTTTGCTGGGCGGTCTTGCAATCAGACAAGGAGGAGGCGAACCGGCGCCAAGCCAATTACGCCATGCAAATGCAAGGGGGCCGGCAGCTGGCAAGAAAAGAATAAAACAAGCTAAGATGATGTGTCGCTCCAAGATCTGGGACGATGCGAGACAAGGTCTGCCACGACAGGTGGTCCGATTTGCAACTGTGCTGGATGGGATGCGGGCATTGTGCTACGTGGGTTTTTAAATCATCTTTCTTCTTATCTGTCAACGGGTTCGAGTTCATAGCAAAGATTGGCACCGATGCGAGACATGTGGGAGACAGGAGATATGGAGGCGGCGAATTGTGGAGGAGGAGGAGGGGGAGGAGGGAGAGTAGGTTGTGTTACAGTGTGAGCCAGATGAGGAAGCATTGCCAAAGACTCCTACTAAACGAAAAGAAAAGGAAAAAGAAAGAAAAAGAAAAAGAAACAAGTGCCGAATGCAACCTCGATGGTCAGCGGCTATCTGTGGGTGGGCGTGTTTCGACAATCATGATACGGCTCTGGGATTGGGGCACGTTGCAGTGCGTCTGGTGCTTATGCCCATCCCATCCAATGGACCTGTCAAATCCGAGCGGAGTTCGTCCCCTTGGCTTCCACACATCCACTATACACACGCTTGGCATTTGTCTGCGCGCGATCCTACCGGAAACAGAGCGGCCTCCCGTACATGTCCTACTCCGGTCCTACAGTCAAGGGGAGTCTTGAGTGGGGGATGCGTTCTCGACCTGCGTCGGCTCTTGTTCTCTCTCTCTCTCCTCTTATTATTTTTTTTCTTTTCTTTTTCTTTTGAGGTGGAGCGCGTCGAGCGCTGCGACATGTGGTTGAGACAAGCTTAATCACGGCCAACCATGGACACGGCCATGATTGTCGTACTGCCGCCTGGACAACGGTGCACAAGCTGTGCTTCTGTCTCGGATAAGGATCGAGAAGGTGCGATAATCTTTTATGCCCACCACTGCTTTGGTGGCTGGCGCCAGAGGCACGGTCCCTTTCTTTTCTTCCTGTACCAATACAGACATGGCTACCTTTGGTAGGATCTTCCTTTTCTAGCGCCGTCATCGGATCTGAGGCGGCGCATTTTATCCCCGTCTCGGCTTAGCATGCGGCAATCGATGATGGAGTGCCGTGCGGGAAGGACAACGGCCAGCTCGAGCCAAGTCTCCACAGCCGACGACATTTGCCAAGATTTCGTCCCCAATCCAGGACGCCGATCATCGTAGGCCGGAAATGGGCATTGCGCAGCATTCTTGGCCCACCCCGGTGGACGCCGAAGAAGGCGCATGGCCATGGTACCCGAGCTGCTGGTGCGACCTTGGGAGGATAACATGTGTCACACGGACCTCGCAGATGCGGTTGCCTTTGCGAGGCGGTGGTGCGTGTCTCGTGGGCACAAGGGATGGGGTCGTTGAGGAACGTCGTCGAAGGGAAAACAGACTAGGGGTCGTGTCAGACGGATGATCTTGGAGTGACGATAACGCTTCATCTCCGCAGCTTCAGCTGAAGGAACGGCTGGTGAGTTTGTGATGGTGTTGACACATTGTGCGCATGGTTCGTCAAGACAATCCCGACGGTGCTCCAGGTTTGATAATCTGTTTGACGGCTGCACCTGTTAGACCAGCCAGCACAGCGCGTGCACGACGACCGGCCATGAGCGACGGGGGAAAGTTTGAACTAACAACCGAGTAGAGCGAGTCAAGCAGCATTCTTGGTCGGCAGAAGCATAATTGTGCCGAGGATGGTGGTGCGCACGGGTTGACAAGAATTTGCAGGTGCGGCTGAAGTCATCGTCAAACGCCCATTTGGCAATGCGGCTTTGACTCCTCGCCTTGAGGAGAGAAGAAATGCCAGGCACAGGACGGGATAAGTAAACAATATAGGTAGGCAATTGATCCCATGTCTAAAGAATCCCACATTTGAGGTATGCATGCCCGTGTGACCTCATGCAACGGCGAGGTCAATTTTGGGGCCTGAGGAATGCTCCTGCCACCTGCCAGGGTTCCTTCCTCAGCCATGCACATCGCCTTGCCTTCAACCCCATGTTTCTCATTCCAGCTGGCAGGTATACTTTTACCCTTCCATCACGCAGACGAACAGGTGTCTGGTGAATGGGTACTTTGTTTCTCCCGCTTCCTCGCCACTGTCGCCCAGGTACCTCCTCTCCGCCGCGCCGTGGGTGACGAGTTGGATCACCTCCAGCTGCGCGAGATCAGCCCCAAGCAAACGGCCATCGTGGGAGAAACAAAAAATAAAGCCCACACACGCGCACACAACAAAGAGGGCCTCCACATATTGTTTCTTCCCCCACCGATATTCCTCCTCCTTCTCCATCACCACCACCGCACACATCGCGTGGCAGACCGATATCCTCACCACCACCGCCGCCAGATCTGCGCGAGACACGCCATCATACGACCATCGGTGATAGTCCGGAACCACCAGCTTCCAGGTCTCACTTCTACCGCGTCCGAGACCTTCATCCACGACGCCCTTTTCCTTCTTCTGCCCTCCCTTGCCGCGCGCACCATCTGTACGCAGCCCAGGCCTCGGCAATCCCATTCTTCTCTTGGCCCTTTTCTTGTCTTCGCCACGCCCGCTCTCCTTCTTTATCCCTCGATCTCTGCCACTCTTCTTGGCGTTTTCCATGTCATCTCTCACGCGCGAGAGCAATTCTTGCACTCCACCGAGGGTCTCATCCATATACCACCTGCTCCCCTCTGTGGCCACGAGGCACTAGACCTCTTCCACACCGTTCTCTCATTCAATCCCGTTGCCGATACACTGGGTGGAACCACCGTCAACATGACTTGGGTCTTTCACGCCTCCCCGGAGGTCGAGGCACAGTCCCAGTATCCCGCCATTGTCGCCATCTGCACGGTCCTTTCTTTGATCTCCATGGCCATCGTGGCTGCTCGTCTTCACCTTCGTTTCAAGAACCGTGGTCTCGCCGCCGATGACACCATGGCCATCTTGTCGGTAGTCTTCGCCTTAGTCTATTCCATTCTGTGTATTGTCCGTGAGTATATCTTATCTCTCCTTCCACCTGCTCTTCTCTTCAGAATACCCCCTCGACTCACTGTTCAGCATCGTGGCCGATTCCAAGTTGATATAGTCTTGACTGACAAAGAGACAGAAACTCGATATGGCCTCGGTCTTCCCATCAAACTGCGTCCCCCGCAGAATCTCGCCACATACACCCGCGTCAACTATGCTGGCCGTCCTATCTATCAATTGGGGATTAGTTTCTTCAAGATTGCCCTCCTCATAAGTTATCTCCGTCTCCTCAAGGGCACCGACCAGCGGCTTTATCGGCGTGTTGTGCAACTCACAATGGCTCTCATCCTCGCGAGCCACTTGGGCTGTGCTTTGTCACTCATCTTTGCCTGTGATCCAGTAGGTCCAGGTCGCCTCAAGACCCAGTTCTCCAACCCCATCAGCGCTAATAGCATTTCTCCCTAGGTCGACAGGTCTTGGAACCCCAAAAAGGCGGGCAAATGTCTGCCCCCCGGACCGAGCTTCACGGCGTATGCCATTGTAACAATCGCGTCTGACATTGCCGTCGCCATTGTACCCATTCCGGTTCTTGTGAAACTTCATGTCCCCTTGTCTAAGAAAGTTGGTCTCCTCGCAATCTTTACTCTAGGTTTATTTACGACGATCTGCTCCATCATGAGATACACCCAAATCGACCGTATCCAGTATGGTGACGGGAATTCTACCATGTTGATTCTGTGGGGAACCATTGAGTTCAACGTCGGCGTAAGTAGTCTTCCCCCCTCCATGACGAGCATCCACTCACCTCACCCCTCAGAACATGGTCTCGTCGCTGCCATTCCTTGCACCCGTCATCTTCAGGAAGGCGAGGACCTACCGATCCAGATCCAAGCCCCCGAGCGGCGACGACTCCAACGACAGCAGCAACCCCAAGAGCCCGGGCTATCCCATGAATCGACTCAGTCATCACGCGAGCGCAAAGTGCGTCATCAACAGCTGCTCCGCTGGCACCCGATCTGGAAGTGAAGATGACATCTTACAAAAGATTCCAGCTCCTGCTAAGGGCAAGATTGTAAAGAGCCTCAGCTATAGCATTCAGTTCGAGGACGATGTGGCGGGTAAGGCCCCGCGCCTAAGTGAGATTGTGTTCGACAGGTACTAATACGCTCGTCCCGGGGGTTAGCTGGATGGGCCACGCGTTGCAAGGGTGCACGTGGGAAGATGTGGTGGTTGGTTTCGACTGTGAAATCGTTCTTCGTGTCCAAATGAGTTGGAAGAGCGCGGCGAATTTGGCGCATACGGACTGCTTTGCTAGATACCAGAGACTCCGAGGGGACAGTTGTTTCTCTCGGCGATTGCATTCTTAGAGGGCGTTGGGAAGGATCCATCACTGTCACTAGATATATGTCTACCATGGGCAGATAGAGGACACATGATACTGGCAAGGTAGGGGTTTTAATATGAGTCTCAAATACCTTGTATTTGTCTTCATCTGTAGTCTCCCTAGTGACCAATCTGGTATCTATCCCTAGCAAGTTACATTGGTTCATGTGAGCAATACCCGCTTTCGAGCTTGATTTAAAGTCCTTCACCCCTTTCCCATGGTCAGAATAACGCCCCTTCAGTTCTGTTCCTCCGGAAAGTTGAGATATTTCTCTCTCTTCGAGAGAAGCGGGCTTTTGAGAGTGATCTTGGTCCAATCATGGGCATCCATGCAGGCAACGCGAGAGGCCAGCACAGCTGGTCGAGTTCTGGCAATGACCTCCTTCTCATAGCCGTCCAGTGCCGACCTCAAAGCATGCCAGTCCTCCTTCTCCCTCACGAGATCAGGAATGATGCGCTTGGAGAACTCCTCTACGTCAACGATGGCGTGGTTGGCTCCCTCACCACGATCTAATAGTTTCAGCGTCTCTGGGCAGTAGAAACGAGGATTTGAAGACTTACACATGACCATGGCATGAAAAGCATCGCCCATAAGCACAGCCCTTCCAGTGGATTGCAGATCCTTGTCAGGGCGGTAGTCTTCGAGGACCAGCGGCTTTATCGGCGCGCCTTCGGGGATATCATCAAGGATATCGGAAAAGGGGGGGAGCCAGCCATTGGCAAACTCCATCAACAGAGCACGACGGCCCGCACCAGACGGAGGGGTATCAAGAGGCATGTATCGGCCGAACCAGTCCTTGCGGTACGGCCAGGAGACACATACCTGGTAGGTGTAGTAGCCGTAGCCCGATCCACCTGGAGGCGCTTCAAGAACTTGTGTATGTTAGCAGATGAAACTTTGCAGAAAGAAATGAGTAGTAAACGTACGGCTGACATAGGCAAAGGTGCTTTGCCCTGGATGAGCCCCCTGGAAGAAGAACGGATCGCTTTCCAGTATGCTCTTTGCAGACTCGTCTAGGAGGGCAATTTTCAGACCTAAACATCTGACGGGCAGCTTAAACGTCTCGTGCTTTCCGGGGAACAAGGCTTGGCGGACACGCGAGTTTGTGCCATCGCAACCCACGAGCAGGCGTCCTCGACAAGAGGAGCCGTCTTCAAAGTTGGCAATGACGGAATCCTTGTTCTCGGCGAAGCTGCTGAATGCTTTCCCCCACTGGCAGGTTACGTTAGACATGAGCAACGCCGGAGAATAAAAGTGTCAGTGCAACACGGGCATGTAGGGGGCCGATGTATGACAGGACACATGGCTGGAGAGAGGGTGCGAGCAAGTGATGGAGTAGGGGGCAAATTTTTGCCAATATGGAATGTTTCACGCGAGTCAAACGCAAGGTAAAAGGGAACAAAGAAGAAGAAGAGGAGGAAAGAAAACACACCTCAACATTGATTCCCGTAGTTAGGAGCCATCGAAACTTCTGCCTCGACACACGAACCCTCTCCTCCTCAGAGGTCTTAGGAGTCCTTGCAACAACCCGACCCGTCGACAGATCATAAAACGGGAAGCGCGAGCAGGCCCCGTCCTCGACAGCATGGCGGTCGACGTATGTCTCGGGAAGACGGCGGACGAGGTCTTCGGGGAGCAGACTGCGCAGGGCGGGAAGAGACCAGTGCAGCGTGAGGCCCCAGCCGGGATCGCGAGCGTTGAGGTCAGCGTCACGCTCAAAGATACGAACGGGGATGTTTTGGCGGCGGAGAGCCTGCGCGAGGAGCAGGCCGCTGATTCCGGCACCGATGATGATGACGGGCAGGGGAGGATCTGGTTCCGCCATGGCTGTTTCTCAACAGAGTAGGTAAGGGGGTGGGTGATTGTCGTAAACACTTGAGGTTCCTTCGTCCTGCTAAAGCAAGGTGACTTGCTTGAGAGGAGTAGAAGGGGGAGTGAATGTGCTGTGTTTGCTCAGAAAGTTGGAGGGAGGGAGTGGGAGAGAGGGTGTCTAAGAAAAGAGAGAGTGTGTGGGTGGATTCCAGGGCAGGGGGCTAATCTGACAGCCAGATGACAGGACAGTAGTGCATAAAAATCAGGCGACAGGCCTATGCATCAGAGACATGCAGTAGCGCAGCAGCCTGCATTTGATGATGGCAGTGTTTCCTGTTTGCCTTTTTGTGCTACCGAGAGAGTGGAGGGAAGAGTAGGATGTGTTGCGTGCTGGAGGGTATTTGGGCTGTATTTGTTGGAGCGCAGGCAGCCACCAGGCAAGAGTTTTATACTGCGTCTTGTTTGGTCTCTTACTTTCTGGTACTTTCTCACTTGATTCTTCTGCACGGCTTAATTCACCCCCCTTATCGTAGAAGCATGACCGCATTCTACGGCAAGATCTTTTGAAAACCCTGCGATACTGTCACCCACTCCCGACTCCATCTCGATAGCACCACACGACGTATACTACACCGCTTCGATACTCATAATGGCTAAAGCAATGGTAACAGATGAATCACCCCAACGATTGAGGCAGTTCGTCCAAGCCAGTAAACCCTCCCATCGAGACAACGGCCCCCCATCGACCCATATCCTTGCCGAACGAACACGAACGAGCACCGCTCAAATAATGATTCGACCAATAAAAGAACCTCCGAGAAAATTAGGGGTGCGGTCATGCGAGTTGCACACAAGTAGTGGGGAGATCAGATTTTGGCATCAACTCCTTGGGGAAGAAGAACATTCGTCGGTTCTTCCAAGGAAGACTCGAGCTGGATTTGTGATATCAGATCAAGAATACCATACTAGAGATGCCTTAGCATGCCAAGAAACATGAGCTGTAATATTCGTTTGATGTCCGCCCTGATTTGGATATGCCATTCTTTGGTGCCGTGTTTGCATCAACTCACACCAACTGGCTACGAAATCAAATTTCGCCCCAACCCCAAACAAAGTAAGGCTTCATGCAGAGGATAACGACACAAAACAGTTGTTGGAAGAATACATCGCCATGTTTCTTGTTCTTGATTCTCTGTGAGGGTTTATCGACGGAGAAGAGGGTTTGGGGATATCACCACAAGCAAGTATGTTGGCCAGGTTTACGAAACAGAATATCTACAGTAAACAAGTTTCATTCCGTGTGGCATGTTTGGTTCATTCTGTGAAGTGATTTCCAACGTTTCTGTCGCTTCCATGGCTTTGCCCTCCAGATTGTGGTGGTGCACATCGCCGGCCCATACAAACACGAGGCTCCTCCCACATCAAAGCAAGCAGCACATTCACCAGAACCCAATTTGATACCATCAGGAAGTTTATTGAGGATATTGAATTCCTCCTTCTTCGTGCAACATCTATCATCGACCTCTGAACTACGGCCCCTGACTCGTGAGCCAAGCCCTTTCCCAACACCATCCATATACAGATCACCCATAAACTAGCTTGCCTTTTGCACACTTTCATCTATGGAAGTGAGTCACTGCTCTTTCTGTGGTCCCTGCACCGAAATCGGAGTTGGTGGGTTGCCAGGTGTTGATATCAAAACCCCGATCTCGACAGGATACAAACGCTAATACGAATCCACAGGGGTTGGAAGAGAATTTCACGGTACTGAGTTGAGTACTTCTTAGTAGTAGCTGCTAATTCAAATCTCCGGCGACTTTTCTGTTTGCCTATAAATCCCTCTGTGCTCCGGGTTTTCCCCTTTCCTAGTTTTCTCCCACCACCCTCCCCCCACCCACCCCAGCTCTCTTCCCTCACAAGGAGGAGGGATGGTTTGCTGCCCTCTGTTTATCAAACGCCTGCCTTTGAAGTCACTCAAATCATGGAGAGAGATCGCCCCGGACCGTTCCCCGCGCCGTCCATCTGCGGGATCTGCGCTTTCCCGGTCCTTCCGGGGCAGGATTTTATCGTTTGTGAGTTTCCTTTTTCGTCTCTCTCGTCCTCCTTCTCACCACATCTGACTTGTTTTCGAAACCCAGTGGCGGGAGACCTGAGCTCCAGCGGTTTTCAGTACATCTCCCACACGCACACCGAGGCAGTCTGTGGTGACGAACATTGCTCCCACCGCACTATGCATTGGCTGCCAATCAACTCACAGTCATCTCTTTTCGTCTCCCGCGAGAAATGCATTTTTCATCTTGACTGCTACAAGGTTGTTCTCCAGCATCATAACAAAGACACTTTCAACGAGCGACTCTGGGTTGCTGCGGCTTGGAGCTCACCCTAGAAAGGTGCTCCAGCCCTGATGCTCGAGTCTTCGCACAAATGGGATATCCCGGACAGTGCTCAAGATATGGTCGAGGCTTGCGGACCCCCGGGTTTGATGGCCTGCCCAGCTGAAGTCATCCATCCCATCCGCGTGGCTGCCATGGATTCTACCATGTGGCGCCTCGTCACGGCCACGGCCTTTGCAGAGACACTCCCTCCCTACTCGCCTCAGGTCCAGAATTACGAAATTCAGGACATCTCCAAATGGGAGCGAGGCCATGAACCCATCCTACTTCCGAAAGGTCACTGGCCCATGCCGGACCCAACGCCCTGGATCATCGTAACCATCGACGCGGCTGGCATTCGCATGATTGAGAGAGCTTCGGAGAAGGAGTTTAGAGATGTCGGCACCAACCCTCGCCTGACTTATATGTGCAAGACCACTCTGGGGTTTGGAATCGCTCGGGTCCAGAGCAAGGTATGAAGGCATAATCCAGGCACCCTTGAAGAGACATGGACTAACACGGTGCAGCACGGACTTCTTCGCCTTGAGCCCACGTCGACTCTTCGCTATCAGATGTGGGACTCGTGCAGTTTCTTACAGATGAGAACGGCAATGGAGTTCAAGGTCAATGGAGGTCGCTTCCGGGCTTTAAAGTTCGGCCGCATCACCGGCATGACCTTTCTTGTTCATAAAAGAAGCGTTGTCAGGATCCACGCGCACACCGAAAACGAGCCGTCCGCAACCCATCTTGCCTGCGCCGTCGCTGGCGACGATGGCCAAACCAGAAGCCTGATATGGGTCTATATTCCCGTCGTGCCTGATGACCCCATCGTGGCCGTTGCCTTTGGTCACCGAGACCCTACTTGGGATCAGGATACGCGCATCAGCGGCTGCGGACGTTTGAAGAGCAGTTCGTTCCTGTTTCGAACGGCTGGGGGCCACGAATCCGTCGTAGGCACAGGCCCGGGCTTTGGCGCAGGGTTCGTGGAGCACACAGCGGCTTCTGATGAGCTCTTATACAAGGAGGCCAAGGGAGAGATTTCGGCCATGTTTTCTCCACTGGCATATCGCACCCATGAGGATACGGCGAGAGAGGTTCGCAACTTTCATTTTGAGGACAATCCAATGAGCTGCGATTGCCTCTACTCCTTTGCACCATTGGACAACGTCGAGTGGGTTCAAGGCTTCTATCCTGAGGGTGAGGATCCAGAGAAATGCCACGGCCTCATCTTCCACTACAACAACGGCAGTGCCAAGTCGGTGGGGGAATGCCGCGTGCAGGCTCACAAGACGAGGGTCTTTGCCCGTCCCACACACGTGGCGTATAGGTACACGAACCAGGGGCACCACATTCCACCTTGGCGAAATCAAATGGATAGGCCACGTGGGTTTGTATTCGACGGAGTGTCGATAGACTTTGGGGGAGTCGAGCTGCTCGAGACGCGAGGCGGCGCTGGCTGGCTTTGCTACAAGATGTCTGGGGAGCTGCAGTTCTGGTTCGACGACCAGAGAAACCACATCCGCCTCCCCTGGGAATCCCACGAGCCCAGCAAGCAGTCAGAGGAGCCCCGCAAGCGAGTGAAATATTAGGGACTGGCGGGGAGTACATAGTAGCTTGTTGATGATTAGAGGCGAAGGATGCTGAAGGAGGCTGAAGGAATGGCAGTGATTTGGCAGATGGTAGGCCGGTGTAAGTCAAGATAGCTGGGAGCAGTAGCATAGCCAAATCTCTTGTAGTAGAGTCAATTGCTTTGAAAGGAAGTTGGAGGTTTAGTTGAGCAACCATACAAAGGGATGAGTCGCCCATTCAATGATATGTCGTTCTGAAGTTGCAACATCCATCGCAAACGCCCCGAACCTTGATCTGCAGTGCCGTTCCTTTGTGTCTTTAAATATCATCACTCTGGCATATTCCACATTCTGCTTGTTAGAAAATACGAATGCTTCAACCTCTGAATCCGCAGAGTCCACATCCAGGTTAGGCAAAGACGCTGGCTGCAGCGGGTCGCCAATTGACCAGCCCACTGACCCGCCGCCACCAATAACCACGTCGAATTCCTCACTCACCCACCCACCGCCTATTCTCTTTCCCACTTTTGCTCCTTCACGATGCCTCCATTCTGAGCCACTACAAGGGGCAGCACAATCATGGCCTCGCAGGTTTCCCTTCCGGATGAGCGCTCGCCGCTGCTGGGGTCGCCTCCTCCCGCCGGCCATGACACGGCCATCATCGTCAACCATCGATTGGCCCCGAGTCTCGCTCGCAGGGTCTATGTCTCGCATTTCCTGTCAACGTGGAACTCGCGCGTCTTCGAGTTTGGCGCCGTGCTGTTCCTGGCGAGCATCTTCCCCGGCACGCTGCTGCCCATGTCGATATATGCAAGCGTGCGATCCCTGTCGACGCTCGTCTTTGCGTCCTTTATTGGACGGTATATTGATACGGGGAACCGGCTGAGCGTTGCTCGCACATCCATTAGTATGACTCCTGCTCTACCTCTTGTCTTATTTATGCTGACGGTAGCAGTCTACCAGCGTCTAGCCACGGTTGTATCCTGCGTGTTGTTCTATTTGCTTTCCGTCAAGCAATCGTTCCGCACAGGCATCAAAGAAGCCGTGCTTGCTATTTTGATACTCATTGCTTGTGTCGAGAAACTATGCTCCATCATGAATCTCGTTGCAATCGAGAAGGATTGGGTAAGACACACACTTCCTCCCTGGACATGGCCAAGACTAATCCAGCAGGTCGTTGTAATGGCTGCCAAGGACCATGAAGCACTGGGTGTTCTCAATGCTCAGATGCGTCGCATCGATCTCCTCTGCAAGCTCTTTGGGCCCCTCATCGTTGGTCTTCTCGATGGCTGGTCAACAAGGGTTGCCATTCTCATTACTCTCGCCATGAATTTAGCCTCTGTGGCGGTGGAATATTTCGCCATTGCTCAGGTCTACAATCGTGTTCCGGCATTACACGTCCCCAAACAGTCAAAGGTCCAAGCAACAGCGACAGGCTCTCCACGAAACCCGCCACACAGCATCTGGACTCGTTGCGTTGCGTTCCAAGCCAAAACGACTGCCGACTTTCGACTCTACTTCCAGCACAAGGCCTTTCTACCATCCTTCTCTGAAGCCTTGCTGAACCTAACAGTCCTCAGCTTTGGTGCGTCAATGGTGACATACCTACTGTCTTCCAGCTACTCCTCCTACCAAGTTGCCATGTCCAGGACAGTGAGCGTCACGTTTGAAGTACTTGCTACATGGATCGCGCCGTGGGTGATGAGACGTATCGGGCCTCTCCGTGCGGGAATGTGGTTTAGTACGCTGCAGCTCAGCATGCTAATGGCCGGAGGCGCCATTTTCTGGGCTTGTCTTCAAGAACCCATGATATCTGCCAGCGGCATAGTAGGCGGTACCATTCTGAGTCGCGTGGGCCTTTGGGGGTTTGATCTGTGTACGCAGATCATTATTCAAGAGGTAAGCTTCCACACTTGGGTGTGCTTTGGATACGCTCTAACGATGTGCAGGAAGTTGAAGCCGAAAACCGGGGGGCATTTTCCTCGGTAGAAGCCGCCTGGCAGAATATGTTTGAGATGCTAGCCTATGGATCAACGGCCATCTTTCATCGGCCCGAGGACTTCAAGTGGCCGGTACTCATCTCTATTGTAGCCACGGCGCTTTGTAACATGGGATATGCGACATTCCTTTGGAAGCGGAGAGGCCATCTACTTCACTTGGAGAAGTTGTCCAACATCTGTGGAGGCACTGCAAGAGCATGGCGTCGAAGTATTGTTAGCGAACGATGGCCCCCTCATAACGAAGCATGAGGCTGTATATGTAACAGCAGGGAATACATGAAAAGGGAGGTGTGCGATGATTGAACGAGACAAGCGTATACAATATTGAGAGGAATTACTATACAACAATCTATGTCTACTGCAAAACAAATTCTATGAGGTATCCAATATCCAAAATATAATGCTCGAAATTCCATGTCCAACTCCGACGTCCTCCAAACACATTAATCCTGAAGGTAGATTGAAGGCACTCTGCCAAAATTCCTTGTCCGTAGGTCGGACCAATCAATCCCGGCATATGCTTTGGGCTAGATTAGCCCAACAATCTCGGAACGTCAGACCTCCACGCCTTGCCTTGCATTCAACCCTTGTGCAAAACGTCGAAGCAAGAATTTAGCCCTCACAATCAACCTCAACACAATCGCATGCTCACTTCTCCTGCGTGCTAGCGCCTTCTAGCTGCGCTTTCTCGTCCGCCGTCAGCTCAGCAGAGGCCCGGCCGAGACGAACGGTGACCATGAGGCACACGGACAAGACGGCAAGCCCGACGCCGACCCAGAACCCGATCTGGTACTGCTCTCGGAGCGTCATGCTGCCCTCGGGTCGCGAGTTCACCGTCGTCGCGACAGCCATCTCACCCACGCCCAGCCAGAAGGCAATGCCCAGGTACAGCAAGCTGTTGATCAGGGCACCCGCCGCCGCCTGAAGACGATACGGCATGGATGTTGTGATGAAGACATTGGTCACGTTGAAGGTAATGTCGACTCCGATGGTGCCACAGAGCATGGCTGGAAACACATACGCCCAGTACAGAAAGCTCGTCGAGGGGCTGTTGCCGGTTTGTTCAGGAAGAAGAGCGAATAGCAAAACGGAGATGAGGAAGCCCATTCCAGAAATGATCATGAGCATCCGCCCGGAGAGTATGTGCAGTACGAGGCCGCCACAGATAGCCAGACACATGCCTCCAACAGCCAGAGGGGTGAACCATGCTGCGGTTTGCAAGGGAGTCGTGTGCAACACGCGCTCAGAGCTACAATCACGGTTAGTCCGGGCGACATCGTGGGACGAGTATTGACTTACTAGAAGCTGGCAAACAACAGGAACAAACCAAACACACCATAGCAACAGAACAGCGCTGCTACAAGACGCTTCATGCCCTTGGGCCTGAAAAGTTCGGCGGGCAATAGGGGATTTGATGCCACCCATCCCTCAACGTATACGGCACCTGCAAGCAGCAACACGCCAAGGATGAAGGTCACATAGACATAAGGGGTAGCCCATCCGTCAGGGGCATGTCCTCCATCGGTAAAGGCGAAAACGACGAGGATCAAACCCGGCACAATGGTCAAGACTCCGAGCCAGTCCATCTTGACAGCCTTATCCGACTTGCCGAGCTCACGGGGGATGGTGAGTATGCCACCCACAAAGACGGCAGCGACCAGGAAGGCACCGATCCAAAAGTACCAGCGCCAATCCAAGAACTCGGCAGCGATGGCGCCCATGAAGATGCCAAAGTAGAAGCCAATGCACGCAAAGGCTCCGTACAGGGCAAAGACGAGGTTCTTGCGAGGACCAGGCCGGTACGTCTGTCCGAGCAGGGCCATGCCCGCAGGCATAAATGCCGAAGCGCCCACGCCCTGCATCGCGCGACAGATGATGAGCACGATGGAATGATTGCTGAAGCCGCTGGCGATGGACCATATAAGCAGCCACAAGTGGCCAAACAGAAACACGATGCGCCCGCCGAACCGATCGCACAGCCGCGCCGCGGGCAGGAGTAACGCCGCGGTGGTGAGGTTGATGACGCCGGCGGGCCAGGTCTGCTCCGAGGCGGGGATGCTGAGGGCGTCGGCGATGAGGGGCAGGCACAGGAAGAAGCCGCCGATGAAGTACTCGGACATCATCATGGAGCAGACGACGGTGGCTACAAATGCCACCTCCATGGGCACTGAGGAGAGCAGCTCCGGGCGCTGTCGGCCCAGCCGCTCCACAGCGGCCTTGTCGAGAACATCGGGGGTCGGCGACGGCATGCCGGGCTGGTCGTCGGTCGAGCCACGAGGGGAGAGGACTGCCTCTCCGGGGGAGGATACAGCCATGGTTGGACGTACGTTGCAGGGTTTTTTTTTTGCTCGATTCTTCGTCTCCACAAAGCTCTGACCGAGATGATAGGTATATTTCTGTAAGCCAACGCTTCGGGGCTCGCTTGTAAAGTCGAGTTCACAATGGAAAGGCGTATCTCCAAAGACAAAAGACAGCGACGAATTCGCTCGACAGACTCATCGCCTCCATCATCGATGATGTGATGGCCCTGATCCTATATACTTGCACGGGCTAAATCGAGTGGACCCTCTGATACCGCCTCCCATTGGGGGATGCATGGTGTCGGAAACGTCAAAACACCCAAAAGGCTCCCCTCTCTCTCCTCTCGGAGCGTTACGACCCTCGGGGGCCGCAGCGCCCGAAAGCGAAGAGCAGCAGCTCGAATTACAAAGAAAATGCCCCCCGCCTCCCATCGATGAGTCGCTGCGTCTTGGCTGCTGGATTGGGGGACCGAGCTTACACGCCGATATGAAAAGAAGCTTTCCGGAGCCGGAGAAGCAGAGGCAAGGTGTGGAGCAATCTGCGGTGGCGATCGGTTGCGTCTTGGCTGCCTTCTTGGGGTTAGATCGTCTGGGGATGACAGCAAGGCGTTCGTGCTAGACAAGGGGGGCGGATGGTTTGGCAGGACTTGCTGGTGAGGGCCAAGTTGCTTGGTTTGTCAACGCCGCGTATGGTGTGCATGGTGGTTGACATCAGCATGCGTTCTTACTGACCCAATGGAGGTGACAAGCTACTTCTTTGGGGAATCCGTTATCTTGTTGCTGCATCATTGCTTGTCGTGGTCATTACCTTGGCGTCGGTGACGACTCTGGACGACCTGGGCACACGATATGTCCGCCATTTATTTCCGACCTGTCATCGAACTGCTATCCAACTGGCAGCACAATCAGCATCAGCACATGTTCTCGTATTCATCGCCCAGAAATCCCAACCATTCTTGGCTGAGCAACGTCCGACAGGTTCGCTGTGCAACAGGGGTTCGGGGTTCTTCCTCCAGCAGGATCTCGGGGGCAGCTCTTTTGGGCATCTCCGACCTTCTAACAAATCCGAGTGACGTTTCTATCACTCTGTAGACCTGAAAAGCAGGGCCAGAGTGTGTAGAAGGGCAAAGCGTTTATCAGTCATGTCGACAACATTGTTGATGGTGGCTACCATGTTCAGAGCGTCCTACAACCCTGCAGCCATCAAGGCCATCAGATTACGAAGTTGCTTTGTTCATGAGGTTATTTTTACCTCTTGTTTATTGCTAGCTACCAGATGGTAGCGGAAGTATGCTCGACGCCACACGATCAAATAAACTCGCCAACAACCGCACCAAAGACACCTAAACTTTCTAGACCAGTATTTAAAACTCCAGATGCCCAATCTTTCATACTGCAATCCGGAAATTTCCATTCCCTCTTTCTGTTCGACAATCTAGACAGCCGAGAAGCCCCCAAAAGCATGGAACAAGTCACCACCACCGACATTACCCACATCATGGAGCAGCCCGACCAAGAGTCCACCACCCACAGCACTCGAACAGAACATACCATATTGAGTCTTTCGAGTAACATGGAACCTCTCGAGGAGGTCAACCCATCCTCGCCCCTCGAGAATCTTCCCCCCGAGCTGCGCATCCACATTCTGAGCCTCATACCCGACCTATCCACCCTGCGCTCCCTCGTCCGCGCATCCCCCGTCATGCACGCGCAGTACATGCACAGCCGAAACAAGATTCTCTCTATGTGCTTCTTCCGCGAAATGTATGGAGCGGTCAACGTGTCCCTCGAGTTGCTCATGCACCGCCTGGGCACCCCGTTCAACGAGTACAAGGCTGTTGTCCAGCGTCCTGACGGCACTCTCGCTCACCGCCCTCGCTCAAACCCATCAGCTATGTTGACGGTGCTCAACCCCGCCCACGTGCGCATCATGGCCGCCTTCCACTTGTCCGTCATGCTGCCCAAGTTGAAAGAGCGCCGTCAGAGATTGTGGCGCGAGTTTGGACATACGGGTCGCGAAAATTTGAAGAGAATGTTTAAGTGTGCGAGTGGTAACTTTTACATCTTGGAAATTGCAAGAGTCGTCAGGACTTGAGATTGAGTGTAGGGTGGAAGTAGGCACACACCAGGGCAGTATATCTAGCCGAGGACTGCATCACCATGGGGGAGGCGAGCATTTATAGATGATCACTGGGGATTAAATTTTGTAGCTGGAACTGTTTAGTTGGATCCCGAATATCTATATAACCATGCACTATCTGAAAGCTCCTAGGAGTGGTAGGACGCGTGACACTGCAGAGCCAAGAGTAAGCTGATCTGGTCCTGATGGATGGGTGACCTTAGATAATAGAAACCCTTCCCGCCCAGCCAGGCAGGTAACAATGGGCGTGGCCGCCATGCTCGTACACGTACAATAAATATTTCCTCCTGAAATAGGCCAGCATATCCCTGAACTTGTTGTGCAGTAGAGAAGTAGCGTGGAGTTGGCTAAATAGAGTGCGATAGGTCGCGGTGTGCTGCCAGGAAAAGTGGTTGGGGAGGGGGAGGATGACGGTAGAGCCTGGAGAGAGGGTAAGGAGGCACTCACTTGCTATCCTCCGAAAATACGAGGTTATTAGTAGCTGTAGTAATCATGCTCACCGCTTGAGCAACAGCATTGCTTTCGCTTGGAGTGCCAAAAGATGGCAATATATGCTGCTCAATGATAGACAGCACCTCGTCGAGCTTAGGCTGCATTTTAATGAACTCATTGAATGCAGTAGCATCATCATCGCTGATCTTATGGGCAATGTCGCTGAAAGACAACTTCCAGTTTTCATCGTGTGGGAAGATGAAAAGCAGAGCTCGGCGGCCTCCAATCAAGAGGTCCAGCTTGCGGCCATATGCCTTGAACTCGTGCAGGCAGTCGGGAGTGGTTTGTATCTCATCGGCAAGTTGTTAAATTCTCTCCCCATGGTGTGAGCTCCCCTCGCCGTTACCAATGGAGGCCTCCCACCCGCGGTGAAAGCTAATATGGTCTGCCCACTTGTACAGGTTTGAGCGGTACACGTCTCTTTCATGCTCTAAAATGCGTTGGAAGGCGGATGCAAGGTGCTCTCCGCCTGGAGGCTGGTAAGCAGGAGTAGTGGTGGGGGCAGCATTGGTGATAGCCAAGAGCTTGAGCTGTTCTATGGCATCAGGGGAGATGATGAAGTCGAGGAGTTCGTGGCAGGATTGCGGGAGGCTATCAAGTCCACAGAGGGAGGTTGCTGGGATATAATGTGAGTTTCCGCCATGCCCTTGTATGAATAAGGGTACAGTCGGTGGCACCGTGTCCTCGGCTGACATGCCATGAGCTTCCTTCTCGGTGGAGGTTGGTGGTGACTGTCGTTGAGAAGCCGATTCCCCGAGAAACTCCTTAGGGCTATCCATGACTGTTGAATCAATGCGTAGGAGCCTAAGTAGGAGACGAAGAGTGCAGGAAGGTAGGAGTGCAGAGATGCAGAGATGCAGAGATGAACGATTGTAGAATTAAAAGTGCAGGAAGCTAGCCACCTAGTAGCCAGGCAAAAGGCAAACACCTCATTGGGTGCTTGTTGGGCTAGAATGATGCATAAACAAAAGTTACTACCTAGACTATGAATCCCCAAGCTGCAGTCACCTGCCTCTATGTGGGCCAGCTCGAACAGGCTGCTACACTTTGGACAGGCAACACGTTTTTGTGTGACGGCTGCGGTATAACGAGAGTGAATGTGGGATTTCCTGTTCGTGTGCCCCAATGGGATACAGACCAGTGACTTCGAGGAGGCCCCCTCTGACGATAAACATATCAGATCAATAGATAACAGTAGGATTAATGTAGGTGGGTTTCTACAACATATCTAAGTAGGGCATTTCCTAAACAACTATGGCATCTACCTGCCCTCACCAACAAATTTCTCGACTGCAGTGGGTGCATGCTCTCTTCTGAAGTACCAGAAGCAGACTGTGGTAGCGTCGATGGATGTGTGAACGTGACTGATATGCTGCTGATCTGCGCTGGCGATCTTGACCTCTCTTATCGTTGTGTACGCGATCCCAACCTTCTTCCGCAGGTAATATTCACGCAGTCAACCTAAATTGTCCCACAAGAATTCATCGACATCATTACAAATCATCACCGCAAGCGTAGCATGACTTGTCCATCCAGACAAGGCCACTGTAGACCTCAACCGAGTCGTCCAGATTCTCCTCGAGCGAGCCAGAGTAAAAGTAGCACACCTCGGTGTCGAAATCAAACGTCCAACTGTTGCAGTCGCTCCTCTTTGCGCAGATACCAGCGCATGTCTCCAGACGCTCATCATCCACAAACTCGGGCATGTCGGTTGCCATGGCGATAACACCAACAGTTGCTGAGGGATAGCCAGACATGTAGCAGGTATTATCTTGGGTGTAGTCCCATTCCAGCGTACACGTTCTGCTTGTATAGGCAGCTGGGGTGATTGTGGCGATTTCCTCAATGAGTGGGGCAGAAGTGATGCTGGAAATAGGTATAGAAGATGACTCGGCCGGAACAGTAGTCGTAGGTGGCTCTGTCTGGGAAGGAATAAGAGATTCTGAGGCAGTATCAGACGTCGACACGGCATCCGAGCTAACGGGCTCCGATGAGACGGGAGTAGTACTAGCGATATCAGAGGTAACGGTATCTGAAGTGGCAGTATCAGGAGCACTAGTAGAGCTCACAGGGTCCGACGTAACCGCATCAGAAGTAGCGAAGTCCGAAGTGACGGGATCTGAAGTGACCGCAGTAGCGCTAACGACATCTGATACAATTCCAGATGTTACAGGTTCAGATGTCACCGGCTCTGAAGTGACAGCTGCTGAACTGTCAATGCTAGAAGTTGCTTCATCAGAAGTGGAAATGTCAGAGGGAGTAGGCTCCGGAATGGCAGTGGTGGTGCTCTCAATTTCTGATGTTACTTCTCCAGACGTTGTGGAGGCTTCCGAGGTGTCGGGCTCTGAGGTAGTCGTTTCCAATACCAGAGGATCTGAAGTGGTGGACTCAGGAGTCACTGCTGCGGAGGTAGTGGCAGCCTGGCTAATGTCATCTGAAGTAGCAGCCTCCTCGTCCGTGGGTTCAGTAGTGATGGAGGTGGTGCTGACTAGAGCAGAGGTAGCCACGGAAGTGACTATCTCAGAACTGATCGCATCAGAAGTGACAGTGTCGTCAGTTGACACAGTGGTAGCAGCAGCAGAAGTTGTGGCTTCAGAAGAAACTACGGACGTGATGGGCTCGTCGGAGGCTATGGCTTCGGTAGTGGCGGCCTCGGAGAGAACAGAAGTGGGAGTTGTCTCAGAATCAGTCGTACTAGTACTCTCAGAGGTGCTGATCACAGGCGAAGGAGCTGATGTGGCATCTGGAGTGACAGTTGAGGAAAGAACCTCTGAAATGACAGTAGAAGTGACCGAAGACGTGACTTCCGAAGTCGATTCTACTGAAGCTGGAGCAGAAGTCGTCTCAACAGAGGTGGAAATATCGGAAGTGGCAGGCTCGGATGTCGAAACAGTTGGAGTAGCGATCGATGTACCCTCTGAAGTGGCAGCATCAGAGGTGAAGACGGATTCTGAACTAGTCTCGATGGCATCAGAGCTAGTCGAAGGAGAGTCTGATGAAGCAGCGCTGGTTTCTTCAGTAGCAGCTGATGTAACAACAGTGGATGGAGCGTCCGAGGACTCAACCGAAGGAGAGAACACTGGATCCGAGGCAGCGGAGGGGGTCGTTGTAGGTGGAATCGAAGGCTCGGGTGGCTCCGAGGTTGGTAAAACGCTCGAAGACTCGGCAGATGGCGTTGGAATGGGCGGAATTGAAGGACCAGATTCCTCTGAGATTGGGGAAACGCTGAAAGGCTCAGTGGATGGTATGGCCTCTGTCTGAGACTCCACTACGGAGGTGGTTGGAGGCGCAGTGACGGAGGTATCGGAAGAGGGAATGTTGGAAGTAGAGACAAGGAAAGGTTGAGTGGATGCTGAGCTAGTATCAGTGGTAGTGGTGACAACCGATGTAGGAGCGAGCGACGTGGCAGAACTGCTCGTTGGGGTGACGGTTGGGAAGGGTACCTCAATTGTGACAGTCGTAGGTGCAGGTGCCGTCTCTGGGGAGGTGAGAAGAATGTCTCCAATGAGAACAGCGACAGAAACACCATCAGGGCAGACGGTTGTCAGCTTCAGGGGCCCGTCGAGTCCTGTCCTTGGTTCAGTAGTGACGGAAGAAATCTCCTCCCAAGGAGGGCTGAGAGTAAAACTGGCCCACAGCTGATCACCAACGGTAATCTGAAGGGCACAGTATTCTTCCTGTCTCTTCCTTCTGATGACCCCGTTGGCACCCTTGCTAAGTGTAAGGACGATGTCCTGATCGCTTGGAACCTCGGGGAGGGAATCGACAGGAAACGTAACAGAGGCGCTCTCTCCGGGTTGGATGGACATTGATCTGGGAAGTTAGCGGAGATTGGGTCAACGTCATGACAAGACTTACACATAAGGAACTCCGTCATTGTTGATTATCTCTGCGTTCTCCAACGTAGCAGAGTTGAGAGAAAGCTGAAGTGGCTCCAGGATAACTTCGTCCTCTTCGGGCTCTTCGAAGCGATAGATTTGGACCTGGGAGGAACCTCCGCACGTCTGCGTCTTGTCGCCCTTGCAGGTGATGGAGCACGAACTGGCAGCGGTGGCAGCAGAGTCGAGCTCGTTGCCAGCCCAACACTTGTTACCTGCGGAGAGTCAGGATGAGTGCCAGTAATAAAGGACGGGGCGACATACCATTTTCGAGACCAAAGACCTTGAAACTGTTGTACGCTGCAAATGAAGCACACATGACCACAGTCATTTTGTTGTCCGTGTACAACTTCTCCAAGGCATAACCGTTTGCGCCGGTATTGCTGTAGCAGCCATCGGCCGTGTAGATGGGAAGAGCAGTTTCCTTGTATACTTCGCTGTCCTTCTTGTACAGGTCCATTCGACTGCCAGCGCCACACATGAGCGTCGGGTTACCCGCGCATGGCTTCTTACACTCGGCCGTAGAGATTCTGAAACTGTTGGGGGAAAGATCATTTCCACACCAACACTCTCGTCCTGGCGACTGTGTGAGTAGAAATAGAGACAGTGGTTGAGAAGAGACAAACCATATTCGAGACCAAAGTAGGACCAGCCAGCACACTTTTGCGCGCAACGCTCAGGAGTCAATGCGTCATCGCCATAGAGCTTCTTAAGAGCCCGAGGGCTGCCGGCGTCTGTAAAACAACCCTGCCACGCGTAGTTGGCGGCAGACTTAGCAGCAGCAGGGGCGGTGATCTTGGCTTCGGTAAGATCCCCTCCACGCTGAAAGAGGTTGAGCCTCTTGCGACCTCCACAGGTCTGGAGGCTATTGCCGCGACACTCAAAGGTACAGTCGGACTCTTCCATCTTCTTGGCATCGGGATTGACATAGTTGCCGCACCAGCACTCCTTGCCGTACTCGAGACCAAAGTGCGTATACGAGGACTCGGCGCAAATACCCTCACACATTTGTACCGTCATGAGGTCATCTGTCTTGACCTTTTGAAGAGCTCTGCCGCTGTCGGGCTCGGCATAGCAACCGTGGTAAATGTAGGAGCTCTGCTGAGCTGCGGCAACCCGAGCAATCAGCTCAGAGGTGGCAGCATTGAGTGGAATGGCTCCGGAGGGCCCGCTGAGGGAGAGAACTAGGCCCAAGGCGAGCCTGGAAAAAGATTGACTTCTCATGGTAAGGAGTGACCGAAAAGCAAAACAGGACAAGCGAGGGACTGGTTGAATGAGTGAATGAACCGCTACACCAAGCTCGGTGGAGGAGAGTTGGACCAGCCTCTTGGGCGACTTGATAGCCGCTTGCTTTTGAAGGGTCGGAAGAAAGGACAGGAAGAATCAACATGACTCCCCCGGAGCCTCAGCCATGCCATGAATTGACTCAGGCGTTGCAGAAACCAATAGCGCAGCTGCCAAGGACCATCTATTCGGGTTTCTGCGTCCAGTAAAGTCCCGTAGAGCAAGCCACGGCCGTGAAACACGTTGAAGGTTTGCTTGAAACAAGTGCAGCAAAGCCACGGCCACATCAATAGTTTCCGCGGGCCATCCCATTGTAGATTAGTGGTGTGCCAAACATGTGCGTAGTCGACCGATTATCTTCGCTTGGCATCCACCAAGTGGTTTCGGTTCAGGGGTAAATCGACGGCCAAGTTAAGCTAGAACCGGTAGTGTCCGCAAACCGCTCAGCCGCCACGGCGCCGAGTCGACGAAGCGGGACGATAAGACGATTCCACCCAGCCGACGGGGCCGAAAAAAATTGAAACGAAAGCATCTTCATCGGGGCATGGGCTTGATGGGGAGGACATCTCTTCCGGGTGATCCGCCGCCCTGAGCTGGACCTGAGCTGGATCACTGGGGACTTCGTGTTCTGTGGCGCTGAACTGGTGGGTTGGCTGATGAACATCGATAGCCAGCCCACATGGCATCAATTGTGGAAGACTGGTGCTTGTCAGCAGAGGGATTTTTTGCCTCAGACAAGATGAATTAAAAGGGCGTGATGGGTCAAGATTGTCCACAGGACCGCTTGGATCGAGGAAACATGCGAACAGACAGGCACTCACAGGGCATGAAAACATGCAGGATGCAAATGCAGTTATTCCTTTCGCCTTCCAAAATGGACGTGCCGGTTGCTCGTTTCAAGATCGAGGCCAGCGCTGGACACGATGCACCATGCTCAAGGGATTAAGGTGGCTTGCTGGGTTGTTTGCCTGTAATTAATTCCTGGCTTGCCTCTTGCCGCTGGTGATAAGCCAGTGGATGCTTGTGTGCCCTAGCCCCTGATCCCGTTCCTTCCTCCTACACAACACACCGAATTGAGACTGCCAATTATATTGAGAAATCCTCCTACGCAGTCTGCTTCAAGCCATCATAAACCAGACGCATCGTCTACGTCGAAATAAACTTGCAGCCGGCGGATCCAACACGATGCTGTGCTTGGCAGGGTTCTGATCAGCACGACACCTTCCCAACCAGTCCAAGTTGCGCTCCATCTTCTCCATCTCCCCTTCTGGGCATCTAATCCACCCACAGGCTCACAGGCTCACACCCATGCGCTGCGAGTACGGCTGAACATTTCCCCGGTGATGTCATTGCGCTGTCTGGCACAGCCTCTGTCTGTGCCTGCGTCAGCGTCGCAAAGCCGCGCCACGCTAAGCTGCGCCCCGTCCTGTCCGTGTCCTTGAAAGCTGAAAGCTTGTTCCTCAACTCCACCGCTTCGACCACATCATCGACAATCGCTGCTACAGCATCTTGGCAATAGCATACCGACTCCCAAACACCCGTCCCTCTCCGAAATGGCCCCTTCTACCGAGCCTCAACCCTCCGCCACGGCGCCGACAGTCGTCCAGCCAATGCAGGTCGAGCAGCCCCGGCTGAACCAAGCAATGGGTACGATATCCTGCCCCCGCCGCTCCCGGAAGCTGCTGACATCGCGCACAATAGATCCCCAGCGACCTCACCCCGAGTCCGACGTGAACCTCCGCGGCGGCGAGAACCGAGGAGGCTGCTGCCCCGGCCGATTCTGCTTCATTATCCCGTGCCCGCTACCTTGCGATTGCTGCATCATCCCATGCCCTTAGCACCGATATCTGTGGAGGCTTTATTTGTATAGGGAATCGTTGTGATATTTGGCGGCCGACATACTGCGCAGATACGATAGTAATGAGATATATGCTTGATGTTAATATGGCCACCTTCTGTCATTCCAGACGAGCGACGATGCGGAAACGACATCGGTCCAAGCTACTACGTGATTACCACCGTAGATGTCTCTCGAAAAGCCACAAGCTCCTAGGTGTCTCTAATGGAGAAAGCCGGAAGTATGTTCCATAAGATTCAGGTATGACCGAGTTTATCTTGTTCACAAGGTTTTCTCCACCAAAGACAGAGTTGCCGTTTAATAGGCCTCTGGGCATATAAACCTCGCAACCCCTGACCTCTTTTCGCATTTCCACGCCTACAATCTTTCCCGGGACCTCATTCACACCCAAACATGAACCTTTTCTTACTTCTCATCGCCTATCAGTACTACGTGGCCAATCAGCCAGAATCAAGCCCTAGCGCTCACAGCACGTCCACACCTCCGTGGAAAAGATTCTGCAAGAAAACCCACAAGAAACACTGCCCAATATATACCATGTCAAATACCGACATGCCTTGCTACTGCTCGGGTCATCGAGGGTGCTGCCACAATCACACGGCCATCACAACATCCAATCCGCCTGTCAACCAACCCAACAGTCCTCCTGTGGCTCAACCCGACAGTCCCCCACCACCTCAGGGCGCACCGGCGGACAATCCACCCCCCTACACTCCGGTGGACCATGAACAACCTACTCCTCTGCAGCAACTGTCCTTGAGAAAGCGTCTTGCCACTGCCCTGCGCATTATAATTCAGCCCCAGCTACCACTGGATTTAGAGAGTCAGCCTTTACTTCCTCCCGGCAGCTCCAATGAAGCAAAATGCCAAGGGACATTCGCGCCCCTGACAGATCCCGAGAAGAACACCTTGGAGCCCAGCTCTCAATCGGCCGATCGCCAAAGCGAGGCTTCACCCGCACCTCCCATCGGTGGTTTATCCTCGCGTATGATTTTCGACTCAAGCAGCACCCTGGGCCCTGTCTACTACGCCCTTCCTTACCACTTGTCCCTCGACCACCTGGCTTGCATCCGCCGCCGACTGGAGCCCAGCACTAAACCTGTTGCTATTCCCGAACTTACGTTCATTGAGAAAGCCACATCGGAGACAGGCCAGTGGCTAAGCTGGTACTACGAGACGTACTTTCACAGGGACACCTTCCTGCAGAGACAAATGGTAGAGTGCTATCATTTCAAGGGTGATAAATCGAGCCATCAATTCAGAAGCTGCCCCCATCAAACCTTGGTCATTTCTGACCTGTCGTTTGGCAAGAAGAATGGCTTCGTTGAGATACAAGCAACAATTACTAATGAGCCAGGCCGGTGTCCGTCTCACACAAAGGAAAGATGGAGCAGCTCTAATGGTCGCCATGTCCATATTGTCGCCTGTACCAAGTGCTATTCCGATGCAGAGTGTGTATTGAGGGTCAATAGCGATCGTGTTCTCATAAAATACACATGCTTCAGGGACGTCGGGCCAGGAACCAGTCTGGAGCATCCCAAGTGGCAGTCACTTCTCACAGGCAGTACCTGTCCTGACCGCCAGGATGCCCACAACTTATGGGTGTATTCTCGAGTTTGGCGGGTGGCAGATAGGCTTAACCGACCGGAACTCTATGAATACACCCATAAAACCCCTTCCGGGTTTCTGGATATGAGGACAGACCGCCGGGGATTATAAGACATATCAAGGAATTTGAGAACCCAAATGAGGTTGCGCTGGTGGAGGACTAGGTAGACGGTGTTTCCTGAAAGGTAGCTGCAATACAACCCACTGTCACTGCCACTGTTGTCTACTTTGTGAAGAAGGAGAAGGAGAAGGATGAGAAGAAGGTGGAAAGAAGTGATGTCCAGTTTAATGGCATTCTAGGACACCCGCAGTCGAAATCAGAGACTCTTTTGATATCCCCATCGCCATCGCCATCGCCATCGCCATCGCCATCGCCATCGACACCAGCACCAGCAACAGCAACAACAACAACAACAACAACAACGACGGCGACGACGACGACGACGACTAGGACGACGAGGACGAAGACGAAGATGACGATGATGACGACGATGGCGACGACGGCGACGATGACGACAGTGACAGTGACGGCGACGGCGGAGGACGCCTGGTGGCAACACCAGTACCTTGTTGGCTGCACCGTGGCAGCGTGGGCCCAGGTTATTAGAGGCATCCTGGGCGCCTTTTCGTTTGTTTGGTGTGTGTTGCTGGGCAAGGGGCCCAAGGGGCCACAGGGGCTGCCGGGGGTCGATGGGGTGGACGGGGTAGACGGGGTGAATGGGGTGGATGGGGTGGACGGGAAGGACGGGGTGGACGGGGAGGACGGGGCGGATGGGCCACCCTGTGCGTGCCGGTGTGGCGCCCGGTCGCCGGGGCTTGATGCCCTGATGACGCCGTTGCCTCCCTCGCGGGAACCGTCGCCGCCGCCGCCGCCGCCGCCTCCGCCGCCAGCCCAGCCTGCCGGCTCTGCTGTGGCTTCGGCCCAGCAGCAGCAGAAGAAGAAGAAGACCGAGGAGAAGAAGGACGAGAAGAAAAAGAAGAAGATCCCGTGGAGGGGCCTGTAAGGGCAGCAGCGTGTGGCTGCACCTCAGTCAAGCTTGCTTGGCCGGGGCCTGAACCAAGGAGAGTGGGTCAGGCGCTTCAACGACATCATCATCATCGTCACAGTGCACCCGTTCAGGTCTAGTAGGCATCATCAAAGCCGAAGCTAAAGCTCTTCCATCGCTCTGCAACAAGTCAAACGCGAGCGTAAACAGCCACCGCCCTCACCACCACCACAATCACCATCATCTGTCAACGTCAATACGACAGTCACGGGTCTGCTACATCTCACCATCAAACAAGTCAAACAAGTCTTCAACCTCACCTTCAAGGAGTCGTCAATCTCCGCCTTCCTTCGCTCTCTTCGTCACTCCAACTCTTCTCCGTCTACTCCATACCAGACATGACAATCTTCAACGAACGGCTTCTTCATCACTTCTATCAACGGCTTTCACTGAACCACTTGCGGTGTACGGCAATACCATCATCTCGCTCTATTCTCTGCGTGAGCCTCGACATCCGGCGGTAGTTTCACGGGCATGAAATGCTGCAACCTTCCACGATGCGAGACTCACCCAATCGCTTATCAGCGCGGCGCGGCTGCTCTTGTTGTGGTTTGTCCATTCATGGCGGCATGGTACGTCTCTTCTGCAAATACTGTGAGGCTGTGGCTAACACGTCCAGGCTATATCTGTCCAGACTCATTGTCCGATACCTCTATATCTCCAGCTCTTGTGCCCTGAATCTGCAATTCCGTCGACACACTGATATTGGCATCATGTCTCTCATTACACAATTCGCTGTCGCTTCACCGACCAAAACAGTCCAGCGGGCTGCTCCCCGAGCAGTTGATACCCCTGAATCCACATTTGCGCGGGCACGGCGTACCACATCCGACTCGTTACAATACACTCAGCTCACCCCCATTTCAAGGCCTACGGCACATGGGATCTCGGTGACACTCAAAGCCATACTCCGTTCAACGGACAAATTCAATGTCAGAATCGCCTGCATCCGACGCATGACTCTTGTCGTTACATTGGCGCAAATTGTCGTCACAATATCGAGACAGCATATGTCCCAAACCTCCATTGCGACAGCCGTCAAAATACAACCGGCGAGGCCCCAGTACTTCATTTTGACTGGTGAACTGGCGACAACCGCTGTTCAACAAAGGCGTGATTACCTCACGCACGACCCAGAAGCCCTTCAAAGCAACAGGAGCAGCTGCAAAGCAAGCTATCCCAGCCGGTTTTGTCGTATAAATAAACCCACCTACGCTGAGGACCGACTTGTCTTTGCCGAATCTATCGGAATACAGAGCAGGATTGCTCATCGACGTCAGAACACCACTTCCAAGAGATGGCGCATTCTCTCATTTGGAAACACATCTGTCTTTCTCACCGTCTCGCAAATTCCTGCGCAAGACTGCACCACAGACAGCGCCCTTTGAAGGGAACCAAAACGAGCTGACTGAAGAACAAATCCCAGTCCAACGATTACTCGAACACCAACCCTACCGGAGACCGAGATTAGATTCACCTAGATTAGATTTGGTGGTTTCGCTGCTTATATGTAGAATAGAGAATCCTGAATCAATTAGATTATCAACGATTACGGCTGTATCACTCCGAGATCATGTGCATGCATAGGAGCACATCGTCCGATGGCCTCGTCCACGAAGCATTATATCGCCCTCCAACGACCGTGGTGACTGAGATGTTTTTGTTTCCGGTCCACCAATTCTAAATTTCGAACTGCTACAAGAGGGTAGCGTCGAGAATTTGGACTGCATATTCTACCGCAGCACCAACATCTCATCATCGTGGGAGGGGGCCCCCAGCAAGCAACCTCTTTCCAAATGTCGATGGTGCGACGATTCATGCTGGCCAGGGACGGGAAAACCAGGGCAGCCACCATGCCGCAGTAGTCAGCCAACTTTCTGGAGCCACGGAGACCGCGGAGCAAGCCCAGAAGAATATATCAGCATACAATCAGACGGAGAAGGATCAAGAAGTGCTCCAGAAGCCTCTTGGCTCCTGTTTTCTTTCATCAACTTCTGTCTACCCTATACTTATTATACCTGGCCTTGGAGACTAGGCTAGCCCCCACTGCAGCACAGCCTAGAGCGCCCTGTATTCCTGAGAGGATGGTAGAGGCTTGTAAGTATCACCCTAGGCCTCCCCGCCAGCGTTGAACAAATACAACAACATAGAAACAACAACACCCGCCCTCTTCCCGTGGCGATTGCTACCCCCCTTTCGTACACTGTCCGATTTGGGTGTATTTCCGGAACCTATCCATCCCTTAATCTTGCAACGTAGATTGAGGACATGATCGACGAAACCCTTCCTGCGAATCGAGCACCCCAAAAACTGGTAGACGAGCTTGAAAGATGCCTATAGCGATAGGACGCAGCATGGTTGTCTGAATAGCATGCTTGACTTTGGCCACAATCTTGATGATCGTGTAGAGATACTCGACCAAATATCCAACCCGGAGAAAATACCAACAACAGTCCATAATATCCTCTATGGTCTTATGCTGAACGAAGAAATATTGGGTAAACATTACTTGACCTATCTTGAGCCTGTGTTTGGGGAGTTGAAGAAGTTCAATCGATGTTGTACGCATGCTATTCCTGTCACATTTACCGCTGATTACTGACATTTTGGGTTCAAGTTTTCGGATATGCGCCTGGAGCCTCCGAGTCTGATTTCTTCACCACTTCCTCCGGCACCGAATCTGTAGCATGGGAGATTGAGCGCAGTGCCGAGGAGCGTGATAGGTGCCTCGAACGACAAGGACGATGATAATGGCGAGGACAAGGATGGGCAGTATCATGTCGTCCTCCGTTTTAGATGGACGTACCGCCACACTGCTGGCCCTGACACCTTGCTCAACCTCAACAAGGAAGACCAAGGAGGAAGCGGCACACTCCGCGCTTATCTGCTAGGGTCAAGTGAGGACAGGGAGCGATTCTTTCAAGCCATGCAGGTCCAATGGGCGCTTATACGATTTCAAGCACTGTCTGGGGCGGCAGAAGTAGAGAATGCTCGCCTCAGGTTTGCAAGGCTTGTCGTCAACGATGGTTGCACTGAGGAGAACTGGGAGCGAATCCAAGCTTGGCTTACAGACGTCGATGCTGGGTCAGCGCCATCTCCTCAGCCATCAGTATCGTCATTACCGTCCCTCCCATCCAACGAGGAACAGGAGTTACGGGAGAAAGGGAGGGAGGAAGACGGTAGGAAATCGAAGAGGAAGAGGACCTAGAAGAGGAAGAAGAAGCACCTAGACTCCAATATACGTCACTACGGGATTCAAGTTTGACTAGGCTGGTTTCTTGAAACAATCGACATGGGGCTTCCAGGCTATACACAAGCTCCTATCTCTGGGTACGCTACGGATAATGGCACGTTATCAGATAATTCCACACACGTCTATCCCAATCTGCGGAGTATCGGCAAGCCAATGTGGCCCTCTTTCACCACTACCTGCCTATTCCAGTGTGCCAAATGGCGATCTGGCCCGGGCCATGCCCATCGCGCAAGGCACTCGGCACGATTTCAATACCGAAATTTAAAACTCGAGCATGGATGGTACGATCCCCGCATGGCCCTGGTTGAGATTCTACAAATGGGGCGCATCGCCAGGTTGGATGGGAGCGCGGCAGCCAGGTCTTCTCACCTGTAGTTGCTGCTTCACAACTGCCCGCGATGCGCCATTCTCTCGCCGGATTTGTGGCGCTGGCCGGTGCGACAGGCCTCGCTTCAGCCGCCACGCGCACGAGCAACACCACGCATCCATGTGCCGAAGTGAGTGCCTCATGGGCGGCTCAGATCCAATCGACCCGTACGTATGTTTCCGTGGCTCAATTCGTCGCGGTATCAATGTTGGCAGGTCCAGAGTTGATTTGCTCCCAGCTACCCCAACCGTGGCCGCCGCCCTTGCCCATGAATGCCTCGAATCCGTACCGCTGGGCAAGGATGCCGCCATTGAGCTCGTCGACGCCATCGAACCGTACCTCGAATGGCAGAGCGACGACGCATATCTGAAGGACCCGCCAAAGGACTACTTTTTCCCGCCCACGGACATCTTTGGCAGCCTGGCCAAGGTCCGAGAGAACCTCGTGGCCGACAAGTACGAGGGTGAATATGCGTTCCAAAAGGACCTTTACGAGACGGTGTTTGCACCTGTCCACGATGGCCATTTCCTCATGTATCCGGATGTGCTCGCCAGGGCTTTCGCGTGGAGACGCCAGCGCTCGCTTGTGTCCATCAGCGAGGACGGCGAGTCATTGCCCGTCATCAAGCTGTACGGTACGTGACCCGTCGCCGGCCCTTGGAACAGATGAACTCTGAGACGGAAGCTAATTGACCAATCCATGCAGAGGACGTGCTTTCGAACCCCGACACAGCCCTTACCGTAACTGAGATCAATGGGATCGAAGCAAGCAGGTATGTCCAAGACACCATGTACAGGGCGACGTTCAACCAAGACGCCGACGCTGCCTACAATACTGCCTTCTTCGAGAAGGCGCTCTCGGCATCGACTGGCTTAACGGGATATTTCCGAGGCGGTGGTCGCAATGGCATAATCTACCAAGGGCCCAATACTACCTTCACGTTCGAGGACGGCAGTGTCGAGAGCTTCGAGAACAAGGCCTTCATCTTGGGCAATATGACGGGCGTCGTCGACGGTAATACATTCTATACGAGATTCTGCACGCCTCGGGATCCTCCCCCCAGGGCTCCTTCGGCTCCTGGCAACTTCCAAGTACCGGGTTATCCCAAGCCTTTTATCGCAACCCAAGACGGCATCGTGTCCGGATACTATCTATCCGGAGAAGGTCTCGACAACGTGGCCGTGATATCTCTATTGGCCTTTCAGAGCCAGAGCACCGCCGAGTTCCATGCTGTGGTTGGGGACTTCCTCGCCGAGGCCAAAGCAGCGGGAAAGACTAAGCTCGTGGTCGACTTCCAGGGAAACGCTGGCGGCTACATCCTCCTGGGATACGACTTTTTCCGCCAGCTTTTCCCCAGCATACAAGAGGATGGCTTCACGCGCTGGAAGGGCAACGACGGCTTCCTCGCCATCTCGGACATTTTCAGCAAGGCCGTCGACGGTCTCGATCCGTTCACCAGCGACGATGAATTCCTCATCAACATGTACGAGACGTGGTTCAACTTCCGCTACGACCTGAATCTTACACTGGACAATTTCGAGACGTTTGAAGACAAGTTTGCGCCGCACATCTACAAGGACACGCGCTACACGGCGCTCATGCGCTGGAATCTGAGCGACCCTCTGACGACGGTGAATCGCACCTTTGGCCTGGGCACGCCTGTCGCCGGATACGGAACGCTCCAGAACCTGACGCAGCCATTCGCGGCCGAGGACATCGTAATTCTCTACGACGGCTTCTGCGCGTCAACCTGCACCATCGCCTCGGAGATGCTCCGTATCCAGGGGGGCGTCAAGTCCATCGCAATGGGTGGCAGACCGCAGGAGGGCCCCATCCAAGGCATCGGGGGCGTCAAGGGTTCCCAGATCCTCTACTTTGGAGACATTCTGTACTATGTCCAAGCCGCCGCCAGCCTTACCGACGACGAAGAGCAGCTCGCCGAGTTGGACCGGTACAAAGCCCTCCCAGCCCGCCGGTCCACGGCCGCGGCCGTCAATGTGCGCGACCAGATCCTGCGCGACAATGTCAACGATGGGCTGCCGGCGCAGTTTGTGGTCGAGGAGGCCGACTGCCGTCTCTACTGGACCGCGCCCATGATCAACGACGTGACGGAAGTCTGGAATGCGGCTGCCAATGCCGCCTTCAACGGTGCCAAGTGCGTCTTTGGAGGTATCGCACCGTCGACTTCGAGAATTGCCAGCGCCACGGGCCGTGTCAGCCGACCTCCTGCCAGGCTCTCGGACAGGATTGACAGGACTCCTGATGAGCACTCGGACGCATGGCTTGCTGTGCACCTCCAGAAAGCAGTCTGAGACTAGGTAAATGCAGTGCGGAGGACCGATGATTATTGTCAGATATGGACTGTGTGTGGTTCTCAAGACGTATATTTTGTCCTGCATTCATCACGCAATATAACCACAAGCAACATAATGTTAGAATGAGTGAATACGTTTCCAGTCCGTACCAAATGCGCCATATTAAATGCATCACCCTTGACGCCTAGAAAAATCCCCCTTCGACCCTCCCTGGCTCTGCTTGGAGTCTAATCACTCCCCTCCCCAAGCCTTCTTGAACAGTATCACTCCCCTTTCCACTTCCCGTGGACGAACCCAGGGCTCCAGACCTGTCCAAAAATGACATCTTGGACACGGACATCTCGATCCCTGAATCGGCCGACTCGTACCCCGAGTCGCTGTTCCTCCTGCCAACTTCCTGTATACGCTTCTTGATCCAAGCGACGCCGCTCCTCGCATCTGCCAGAATCGCCGGGTCGTCGGTGAGCCCCTTGAGCTCGAGGAACAGCGAGACGAGGGTGTCCTGGCGGGCCTGCAGGTAGCGCACGTCGCGGGACTGCTGGGACAGCGTGAGGAGCGTCACGATGAGGCCGAGGATCTCCTGGAGGACGTCGGGGATCTTGGATGTGGCGGGGGAGAAGTCGCAGCCGTAGCAAGAGCTTGCGAGGCGGAGTTCGCCTAGTGAGCCGGTGGAGGCACGGTCGGGGTTAGCTGAGAGGGAGGGAGTGGTGTTGCTTGGGGGGTTGGTGGTAGGGACTGGTGTATCCTGGCTGACACTGCGTTTGCAGAATATGGCGACCCATTGACTGAACGGCTCTGGATGGATCATGACGGATTGCATGTGCGTTCTGGGAACGGCACGCTCCTCCCACGAGTCTTCCTGATCCTGGAACGGTCTGGAAGAGTCCACAACTGGTTTTGACGTGTCGTCAAGCTCCCCTATTATATCGTCCTCCGCGAATATCTCCAAAACATCCTTGACCAGCGCCTCGTCTTGTCTCAACTCCCGTTTGAACCATTGAGGTGATACATCCTCGTCATCCGATACCTCCGGGCCGAGGAATGGTGATGGCGGCAATGGCAGCGCCTGAGAGGACTCGAGCGCATCTGGCGACTCGCAGCTCACGCGATATTCCTGCGTCGGAGTGTCCTTTGGCCGACCCTGGATTCCGTCGAGGATCCCGATATCAGCGTCGGGGTCTAGACCCTTTGCGCGCCTAAAGGCTTCGATAAAGGCCTGGCACCTCTCACATCCATCGTCGAATTGGCGAGGCAGGTTCGGGGTGGTGGATGTGACGTCTTGTTGCTTTGAGTTGGATGAGACGATTTCATGCAGTGCTTTCGCCGCTGATGCCCCTTGGTCATCCTCGGCAAAGGATCGCTTCCAGTGAAACTTCTTGCTCTTGCGCAGGTTGAAGCTCGTGCTGCGCTTGAACCACCGCGGTCTTGTTGGTGCAATTGAAGACATGTCGGACACGTCGGAGACGACCCGCGTATGGCCGTTTCCTGAGCCGCGAGCATGTCGCCGGAAGCGGGTAAAGCGGCGTTTGCGCGGGGACTCTTCCACCGGAGAGACGGGACCGATGATGGAGGAGATGGGTGTCACGAGGGATACGCGCTTGTTGTCCTTGAGAGGGAACTCGTCGTCAGCGTCGTAGTGCGAGAACGTGCCAGTGGTTGTGAATTCCTTTGCGGTATCGAGCTCGTACTTTTCGTATTCGTTTAGCTTGATCTGCAAGGCCGAGCCGCCCAGCTCGTTGACGACGGTTGGTTGCCTCGACAGCGCTTTGAGTCCCAGCTCGATGGCATCATCGGTTCCGGCATCGAGGCTGCTGAGGCTCTGTTGCGGCGTGAGCTGGCGCGGCTCTCCTGCTTCCTCTTGCTGGAAGGGCTCAAGAAGCCCCTTGTGCGATTCGACAAAGGCGCCCTCGTTTGCTGGGTGGGAGTAGACAAAGCCCAGCGGAAGCCGGCGTCGGAAAACAGCAGCATGGATAAAGTCGCCCTTGACGTGGAAGATGAGGGCAAACAGGGCGAGCGTCTCGCTGTAGTCACTCCACTCTGCTTTCCCGCTGTTGCAGAGCCTCTTCTTTGCTTGGAGGGCTTGCTTGCAGGTAGAGAGGGCATCTTCAAAGGCATACTCGCTCAGGTATCCGAGAGCCAGCGCGTGTAGGAGGTTGCATACCGTGATGTCGTCCTCGGGTTCCGAGTCGGATAGTTGGCGCACCAGCGGCTCGGCGAGACGCCACCTCCTCTGGAGAAAGTAGCACAAGGCAAGGCGGATGCGGACCTCGCGATGGTCGGCGACGTCTTTGCCGGTGCTTTCGTTGCAGCGGGATATGATTTCCTGCAGAAACTTGGCAGCCTTGTTGTAGTCCTTGATCTTCATGCTCTCGTTGGCCAGCTCCTTGAGGCCGTCGAGAAACTCCTGCTCGAGCTCGGCGTCGTCGTCATGTTTGTCAGAGGTTTGCTTAGGATCGATGACTGACTTGGTCTCCTCGGATACAGCGCAGGAAGGAGGACGGTTGGGTATGTCGGTAACTTGTGCAGAAGGGGCGTGAAGGGTATGGATCGAGGGCGGAGCGTTTTTGGCGTGGACAGCCGCTTCAAAGGGACTGCGGGAGAGGTAATGCTCCACCTGCTCCCTCTTCAAAAGAGGGAAATCCCCGACTAGGCTGGGCGCAACACTCTGTCCAAATGGCCACAGAATGTCGCTGTGGTTGCTGCGTTCGGTGCCGGCGGTAGAGCTCGCCGTCGTGTGGAAGCTCTGCGCTGCCTCGGCGAGCTGTCGCAGGTTGCGGGCGACATGGCTCTCCGACTTGTTGGAGGTGTGGAAGCCGCCGAGGGGGCGGGAGGAGGTGTGCAGGGCTTCGTCGATGGAGGCCTTGAGTCTGCCTAGATGGAGGAGGACGAGGCTGTGGGCTGCGTTGCTCCGGAGGGTTAGGGAGCTGGCGAGTGTCAGCGAGACGGTGTTGTGCAGTAGCGTCTTCTGCCTGGCATGGGACGTACACGTTGATTGTATGCAGCATAGTCTGGAGAGCAGAGCTGGACTGGTGGATCTTGTCGCGGTAGAGAACCAGATCGTCGCCGTAGATGCTCAGATCCAGAACCACGCGAGCCTTCCAGGCAAAGCCCTTCTTGCGCGACGAGTCCTTGATCTTGGCGACGACGAGGCCCAGCTCGTTGAGCGTCGTGTGGCAGTTTGCCAGGGCAATCTCGCTCTGCTGCCACAGCCGCTCGTCGACGAGGCCGAGGTCGAACTTTTGGCAGCCCTTGAGGGTGCTGTCGATGGCTTGGAGGAAGCCCGTAAGGCTGGACAGCTCATCGCAGAGGCTGGCGAGGCGGGAGTCGGCGGTGCGCATGGAATTGGCAAAGGATGCGAGGCTCGAGGCCACCTAGGGATAGGCAAGACGGGGTCAATTGCAGGTCCTAATCTGCTTGGGGGAGGGCTTGACGTACGACGCCGGCGACTTGGAGGAGCGTTATGGTGGACGCTGTAATGGATAGCGGATCCATGACCTTGAACTTGTGGGTTGTGAGACTGCCGTGATGGTGAGCTAGTTGTGGTCCAGAGGCTTCAAGATCATCAGCATGAGCCACTGGGAAGCAGCAGACAGAAGGTCAATTGATCCATCAGAGCCTCGCTCTGGATGGACGGATGGATGGGCCACTCCATCCCGCTGCCATGGCACACATGCGGACCACCATGCACACAGCTTCCCCGGCATCAGCGAGGCAACCGGGCATTGTCGACAGACGGCGGGGTATTTCCAAGATGGGATATGTTCGGGAGGGAGGGGGGGGCGTCGGGAGGATCCAGCTGCGCCCCCGATTGCTACCATAAGCCCATGCAGGCTCTCATGCACATCAGCGAGCCAGCCACCCAGCCGGTGAGTATGCCTTGACATTGGAGCTGGAAAGCGGGGTGCCATCAGTCTGGTAGTGGAGATGGATGTAGGTGAGATGTGAGTGCTGACATGCATGGACACAGACAGATAGGCTCCAATTCCCATCCCATTACCATCCTGTAGCGAGTCGTAAGAATAAGGTTCTTGTTTCATTTCCAATCCCTGGTATACGCTACCTAACATCATGACTGTATTGTATTCCCCATACTCCGTATATCCCTGTATCATCTGCGCCAGTGTGTCCAAACCCCAATCGTAAAATACCTCTTCCGTTACATCATTAGAGCCGCCACGAGCATTGGCACAACCGCAACCACCAGGCTCGGGAGATAGGTCCCCGCTGCCGCCTCGTCATCGGAGCCGCTTGATGACCCCGACGAGTTGGAAGGCGGCGACCTCAGCATCTCGTCGTACCGCCCGACGATGAAGTTGAAGACGTCGTCGCCGTACTCGGCCACGTATTGCCCGTGGACGTCTCTGTCGTCACCCCGGTCGCAGTAGATGTCGCCCGTGTCGCAGTACGAGACGAGGCGGTCGGCGTAGTCTTGGCAGACGCCGATGTCGTGGCGAGCAAAAATCTGTCCATTGTGAGCCTCTCCGTCCGTTGGATTCGCCCTCGTGCAGCCAGTCTTACCCCGTCATTCGTGCTCGTCCCATGGTTGTAGGGAGCCTCTGTGGTGTGCGCAGGATCTCCAAAGAGCACAATGGCGACGACTATCTCGCTGTTAGTTCAGCCCAATCCGGCATGTTCACTCAAGTTGTTACTCACCATTTTCTTGGACAATATTCGATGGAAGGGGATCATTGCGAGTCAACACTCCTGTTCCACCGCAGAATGCATCGCCGGTGAGTTGAGCGCCCTGCAATCCATCAGCAACACATCCCCAAACAGCTCGGCCGCACCGGATGCAATCTCACCTGCGAAAAGCCCATGACGGCAAAATACGATCCCGGGCAATCCGAGTGGTAGCGCGTGACAATCTCCCTCATGGCTTCCGCCCCGGCCTCCACCGACTCGGCGTAGAAGGGATCGACAAACGTCGCGGGATACTCCAAGCCCACAACCTGCGAGCCCTGGATGCGCCCGGCCACACGGTCTGCCAACTCCCCCATCGACCCGGGCCCGTCGTCTTCATTCGTCCCGCGCGCCACAATCATGTACAGCCCGTCGGCGCACGTCGAGCTCTGCGCTGCGACGCCCGCGCCAGCCGCCAAAACGGCACCCGCAAGCCGGCCGATACGCATGGTTTCGTCCTGTGAGTCGTGCAAATGTATGTGTCTAGGAAATTAGAGTTAAGAGCCGAATGCGTGCAGTCAAAATTAAGTTCAAGGTGGAGGGGGGGGGTTTATTCGTTTTATTCTCCCTTGCATCTTCTTGACGCGCGGTCCTTGAGGCTTCACGCACACAGAATGCACCGAGCCGCCCGTCACTCGTGACCCATGCATGCATGTATCCTGCTCACAGATGCCCAGCGTATGCCCAGTCAGAAAAGTTGCCGCCCATGCCCTGAAAACAAAAATACGCCACGGCGGTTGGTTGTGCTTTGCTTGCGTGGCAGCCTGTGGGGCTTTTCTTGCTTTCTTTTTGTACAACCAACACCACAATTTCTTTTCCCTTTTCTGGACGGACGTAGGCGCATGGAGTTTCGGCATCCTGTTGTCTGTAATGTCCGACGCCGATCATCCTCCCATGTGTGACGGACGTGACAAATTTAGTACGGGATCGGCCACGGCACGTTTACATCACACGGCACTTGGTCACAAGAGGCGCAGTTGTCTGTATCAATCATCCGTTGGGCGTCTGCCATCTGTAGCTATCTCCGAAAACTACCTACTTTCATCGGGTTCATCCTGTCCGTTTCATCCGTCTTCCTCCCAGCAAAGTTCGAAGCGTTAAAGCGTCCAAACCCACAAGCAAAATATGGCCGGTTGAACAAACCACACCACCAACGCATCCTGCTTCATTGGACAAACCCGTATCCCCCCACGTTGATTGACGTATTCCACTCTGTCCCTGCAGCCGCTCTGTTCCATCCTGTCCAAATGAGACTCCAAGACGATATCCCAAACGAGACGTCTGGATGACGAGAGCCTACATTAGGGCATAGGTGTACATGCCAGAGAGCGTAGAGAGAGGACACCCCGACAGGTAAGGGTCATCCCTGGGCAGCAAGGCCAGGTGGTCGAAGTGGTAGTTGCCGTTGCCAAGCACCCAGTCGCAGAACTCCCCCTTCAAGGTGACCATGCCGACCCGGCGAAAGGCCCGGACGTCCTCGTCCTTGCAGAGAATTAGGCAGTACGCGTGGCGGTTCGAGAACTCGCCGTCCGTCTTGACCGAGTAAATGAGGACTGCGAGGTAGACCTCTCGCCCACACTGAGGCGCAGTGTTGTCAATGTAGATACGGGCGCTCTGCCTCAGTGTGCGTGCGTTGGCACCCTCGCCAACATCCTTGGTCAGCGTGTAGGCCCAGCCTGGTCCGCTGGGGCGGAAGCAGTTGACACCTTGCCTCCCTGGGTCTTTCTGGGCAAAGATGCTATCCGGGCCGCGGTATTGCTCCTGGAGGTACTGGTAGTCGAGATTAGCAGTAACCAGCGGAGTGGTCAGATGGAGGCGGTTTTGCTGGAAGTGCTCTCCAAGGCAGCTGAGAGGAACAGGGCGACCCATCCTCATGGGCCCATCCGGGTCGAATGGGCTATAGCACTCCGTGGAGATGTTCCATCGGATTTCAGGGTCCTCCGTATCGTCCTCGTGGTCCGGGATAGCCCACTCAAGCTCAAAGTCCAGGGACCTCTCAGGCCTATGGGCAGCAACAGAGAGCCAGGACCAGGTGCGGACGCGGCCAATGGGCTGAAGCTTATATCCGCGGCGGCATCGCCAAAGAAGGTCATGAATAAAAACCTCGCTCCAGTGGCCAGCGATGTAGTCGTTGGGATCGACATCCTCAGCTTTGGCAAACATCTGAGCAGCGCAGTCGAGGGCTCGGAATCGCTCATAGATGGTCTCAAACTTGGTCTTGGCGAATCGTGAACAAAAGTCGAGCCAGAAGTCGCGGCGAGACGTGTAGCACCTCACGCGGTGCAGCAGATCTCCCAGAGAGAAGGGAGGGTCCGACTCCCAGTCCTGGTACTGGAAACCGATGCACGACTCGTTGATGGCGAAATGCTCGTGGTCGACCACGGATCTCCACTAGATCTGATCCTTGGCGATGTAGAGGATGTTTCGCGAGACAAAGTGCTCGACGAACGGCCAGATGTGGTTCCACATGTCCGAGTCGCCAACCATGTGGCTGAGACCCTCGTTATCAACGATGCGGTGGCAGCCATGAGGGTGGGCAATGGGCTCATTCGTGTTCCTGTCAAACCAAGCGTGCGAGACGAGGCAGGGCTCGCGGAGCATGCTGATCTGGCCAGTAGGGTACGGGGTGCGCTTGGAGCGCCCAGCAAACGGGACGAAGAAGTTGACCTGGGCATGATGGAATGTCTGGAAGAGACTGGCAAAGGCTTCGTCTTGGTCGCTCGAATCGTCCTGCAGGACGCAGAGGGGATAGATCCAGACATACTTGATGCCGAGAGTCGTCATCAACTCAAAGATGCGCTGGAAGCACCGAGGGAACTGGTTCGAGGGCACGTCATCCTGATACCGGGCCAGGTTTTCCGTCGTGAGCTGGGGCATGGGGATCGGAGCCAGCTTGTACGAGAGGGTGGCGTAGATGTCGTTGTCCCTACGCAAGATGTGCTCGAGGTTTCCAAACTCGGTCACGACCCTGGTGATGAACTCTGACCCGCGCCTCATGACCTTGACAAGGCGTTTGGGGACGGACGGCACATAGTCGACGTGGAAGGAGAAGTAGGCGGGCAGAGCCAGCCAGTTCTGCAGACGTTGAATGGTGGTGCGGCGGTTGGCAGCTCGCAGCCAAGTAAGCGAGGACGCCCAGTCGTCGTTTCGATCTTGAGCAGGGTCTGTTGTACCTGTTAGCAAGCGGCATCGAAAGGGACTCAAAGGGTGGTTTCAGCTTACCGACGGTTATCAGGTTGCCAATCTGGATGAACTCGACAAACTCAAATGGAGGACCGCGAAGGTCGTGTCGCTTCTGGATGACAATGAATGAAATCTCGTAGCGGCCCTCAGATATGGGGAGCTCGCGGATGACGGGCAGGGCATAGACGCTTCCTTCGTCAATGTCCCCATGCATTTGAGCCGGGAGAACTCGGGTATTCTTGACTCGGGCTTGGTCCACGACGAGGGCACAGTAGGTGCAGCGCTTGCACGTCTCCTTGAGGTCCCTAATGTTGTGCCAGAGGCCGCCGATGGGATTCGGCCGCAGAATCTCTGCCTTGACGTAGTAGTCTTCAACCTTGTGGAAGATGTGCTCATTGCCCGCGTGGTGCTTGACAAGGGCCTTGAGAGCGTTGAGGCTATCGCTGACGCGGACGAGATCCCCAACAAAGAGACGCTCGCACTTATGGCAGAGCCTCACGTTTTCTGTCTCAACCTGATAGGGGTCGATGCTGTTGTCAGGGGGTGGAGGGGTAGGATCCTGACCGTCCGAGGTCAGATCAATAACGAAGCCTCCATCTCCGCTGGGGATCAAGTTGATGGGCTGAAGAGGGCCCGGGGAGACGCGGTGTGGCATGATTGTGCTGAGGGCAGCTTGAAGCTATGGAAGAGGGGAAGTTGGAACTTTGTATGGGAAGCACGATGAAGAGTGACGAATGTGAGTAACAGGCAGACAAGTAAAGAAAGAGATGGGATGTAGAATGTGAAAGGGGTCAGTGATCGAAGTAGAGTCAGAGATAGGGGTAGTGTACGAAAGCCTCGATGTGTTGGAGCCTCTTGTACCTTGACGAACCTCTCTGAAGTTTGTGAAGAAGAAAGGGGAAAGGAGAAGGGGAAGAAGAACAGGTAGGATGGGGGGATTTTAAATAGTACTAGGCACGGGGGGAGTTGGGGGACTCACGCAAACAGCTGACAGAAGTGGTGCCTTCAGGTGGCCGGTTTTCGGGGCCAGCCGGAGCAACCCCCCCCCCCCCCCCCTCAGAATCAGACACGCTACCACACGGGCCCCCTCATTGGTTGCTAGGGCACTCTTTCGAGGTTCATCTACTATTGTTCCAGCTGTATTCAGGTGTTGGGGGCATTTGCGAGGAAAGCCCTAGGGTTTGTGTTTTGAATTTCGAGGCCAAGGGGGTGTGTGTGATGTTGGTTTGTTGTAGGCTAGGCAACGACATCCCGTAGTTCCGTACAGAGTACACATAGTGAGTCAGGATGCACATTGAATGATTCCATGCCTTTATGTGTTTTGTTAGAAGCACTGTGGTGCTGGTTTGTGGGCAATGATGGTGTTGCAGACCTGGGGTTGCAGATATCAAAACATCTATATCACCACTGCACAACCCCTTGATGTTGTTCCCAGAGTACTAGTAGAGAAAGCATGAACCTGTATTGCAAAAGATTTGAGTCTGCCATGCATGTCCCAATCTCTCGACCGGAGTGGTAGATGCTGGGCAAAATTGACACTCCAAATCCATCACCGTGGGGCAACCTCCATCCAGACAATATTTTCGCAAAGAAAAGAAAACCTCTTCCCTTGCCAACAATTCCATCATCTCATTCCCATCACTCACTCCTCAGTGCCGGAGCATTGCATATCATTTGTGTTCGGGCCACAGGCCATCCTAGCAGCCCGCGTGACTCACACTGAGCGAGGCGGTTGGCCCGTCTCACACATCATCTTATACACGCCACGACTCGCTTCTCCCCGCCAAACCAAACTTCTCCTCCTACAACCCATCCCGCACACCCTCCCCATTCTGCACCTCACCATCTACCAATCCAAAAGCTCTCATAGCCCTATCCCGCTGCCTACCATGGGCGGCAAGGTCTTCTCATCCGGGGAAGACCGGCTGTACACGCCGCGTATGCCCAAGGACGTCTACCGCGCCGCCCGCACCTACGCCATCGCCTGCCTCAACGGCCTCTTTGTTTGCGTCTCGGGTCCCCTCGACGGCCCCGGAAAGACGACCTGGGGCGACATCGACCTTTTCGTCCTCTGGCCCAAGGTCGACTTCATTAGTGATGGCGACGCCGCCTGGCAGATGAAGAAGGCCATGAGTGCCGTGCGCTTCCAGCACCGCAGCACCGACCTCAAGACGTGCAGCTACGCCATCCACTGGCCCGACCTGGGCTCGGATGCGGAAGAGCAGTGCGGCGACTTTGACCCCAACCGCGAGCGCTTCTGCCAGGTCGACGTCACCCTGTGCACCGATATCCACGACTTTGGCTGGAAGCTGTTCCTCGCAAGCCACGGCGACATCTGGGGCATTCTCGGCAGCATCATCCGCCCCTTTGGCCTCACGGCCACCGACAAAGGCCTCTACCTGCGCATCCCTGAGATTGAGAACAAGGACAGGAAGCGCTCCATGATCTTCCTGTCCAGAGACCCCGTCGAGGTCCTCAACTTCCTCGGCCTCGACGCCACCGCGGAGTACTGGCACCAGCCTTTTGGCTCGGCAGAGGACCTGTTTGAGTACGTGACCCGGTGCCGCATGTTCCACGTCGCCGACCTCGTCCCTTCGCCCTTTGACGACGACGAAGATGAGGTCAAGGCCGCCAACAGCAAGGAGCGTCGGCGCCTCTGCTTGCGGCCCGTCTACCGCCAGTGGATAGAGGATTTCCGCCCGAGCTGCCTCAATAAGAGCGAATTCCTCCGACCGCGCACCACACGAGAAAGGATCAAGCGCGAGGCCTTTGACCAGTTCCGCGTCGGGCAAGAGTTTTTCATGCGGCGCCTGGCATTCATGAACGAGGACATCGAGCGCTTCCTCTGGAACAAGGTCATTAAGGAGAGTGTCCCAAAGCCCACGACGTCCAACCAGCACATCCGCTTCCACTACCACCTGCAGCTCCAGGCCATCAAGAGCGTCGCCCTCCACAACGACGCCTCCTACAGCGTCCGCTTCGTCTCCGACACGGAGCACCGCCGCTGGAGCGACGTCGAGCGCGTCCGCGAGTTCGTGGTACAGCACAGGGAGACCATCGGCCGCGAGGCCTGCATCCGGCACTACCAGAACATGGAGAAGAAGGCGGAGAAGGCCAAGTTGGACGCGGCCCTCGAAGTGTGCCGCAGGAATGAGCGCCCAGCCTAGTAAACGCGCGCATTGCCAGCGAGGGGGTTGCCTTGTTCTCGCAACCGCCGTGTCACTGGCAGAGGCAGGTCCAAGAGGCGATATGAATGGAGATTGAATCACGGTCCAAGATTTTCAGATACCAAGGTCGATTTTGCTCAGTTGGTGGTATTTCATGGCGCAGGAGGATATGGTTCATGTCATTGTAGAACAAGCGACCGTTGCTAGCTATAAATTTCTCAATTTGACTCAATGCATGTGTCATGTTCTTTCGTGATCTCGCAGAATCGAGTGTTACTGGTTGTGGCAGGACGGAAAGGTGGGAGTTGTCAAGCTTACTCCCACCACTCACAGAACACCGGCAGGCAGGTTTGGATGCAAGTGCTCCAGTTTATTCACGATCCAAGAAATGGATTGTGCTCGCACATAACCTATCTTACTGTCTCCCTGCGGCTGTGTCGAACGGGTGCCAAAGGACGAGCCTTGGTGGTCTCCCGCGCACGAACTGATCTGGTGAGGGAGTTGGCGGAAGAAGTTGACAGAGCAGTCTCAACGTCCCTGGACCGACTCCAGCCACTGCGTGACGTACCAGGACTCTATTTATATTATTTATTTAGCTCGCCGTTTGTTCATCGCTCGATGTCGTTCGCTCGGTCAATTTGTCGTTTGCTCCCATGCCCCGGTGGGATGGCGGGTATTTTGTTTGATTTTCGCCACTGCGACAACAGCAGTCAGCCAAAGCAAATGCCACACGTTAGTGATTGCAGCTTGTTCAACAGGTCCATCTTCTTCTTTTGGTCTATTTCCAATTCTTTCGCTTTTTGTATTGGGAATTGCATTTTGTCGTCTTCGTGGAGTGTTGGGACGACTAGACGCAACAGTCTGGCTTCACCCATGTGGGAGCGTGAGAATACTGCCACGGCGGCCCACGGCGCTTCGTTTCCTCGTTTCTGTCAATAATTTATTTGAAAGACATACAGTCCTGTGTCTGGATCTGAACAGTGGCGTCGACGTGCCATTTGAGAAGTGGAAGGGGTCGAGACTTCTTTCGTGGCGTTCGCGGAACACGACAATGGGATTTCCCGATCGTGTGCCCCAAGGGGATACAGACCTGGAAGGAAGTAGCCTCTCTGTCACTTTGTAGATGTTCTCAAAGCCAGGATCCATTCGCTCCAGCAAATTCCTTCGCTCTGGTTCTTGGGGTTTATTGTTTTCGGTTCGGTTCGGTTCGGCCGTATCATTCGTGAGTCGTGGACAGCGGAGATTCGACTCGTACGGGGACTCTTTTCCTGTTTATAAAGAAATCTCTTAGCGATAACTCAAGACTGTTTCGTGATGATAGGGAAGAGGATATATTGATGGAACCTCGGCGATGGCGGCGTGACCATGTTGAATATTCTTCAAGCCATATTTGCGTCTTTGAACAGCCATCTTGGAGGCCATGACTGCAGAATCAAACGGCTTGGAAGAAATACATATTTGTACAAAGAGACAATTTGGCGTCGAGGCTTCGGAGAGGCAGAAAGCATTGTGGTCTGGCATATGTGGTGGAGGGAGATTGCTAGCACTACAGGCTGGGCTGCTGCGCTTCTGCCCAAGCGAGCCACAACAAACCTACCAGCAGAGGTACCTACACTGTAGCACTACTAACCCCAAGTACAAGCCATAAATGGATTCGATACACCATACACCGGGAATTGCAGCACCAAGGACCAGCAGTGCACTCCATCTCGTCTACTACATCCAGGCAAAGACCCTGCTGTCGCCTTTGCGTGTGTAAGCATTCAAGTATGCTCTCTTGTTGTTACATCCAGCAAATCCGATCGTTGCATCGTCTTGTTCGATTTCATATCCAGGGTAACTTGATTCCACTTGGCCCTCTCGTCAGTTTGATGGACACCTCACAAATATCCCAGAGCCTGATCGCCGAGCCAGAGGCCATGCATTTATGGCCACCATCATTCTTCAAGCTTGTTCTGACGCCCAATATCTAGTAAATACCTTGACCTTTGATCTCGAACCAACCAGGCACGCTATCCATCGTTCTTCGAAAGCCGAGTCCATCGCCTGCGGGAGGTACGAATCTCGATCATGGCTTGCCAAACAGCCCAGCCTCTACAGTGTCGATCTACAACATCAATACAAACTTCATCTTCCATCATTCCCGTGCTTGTTTGACTGTTCCAAAGTCACTGGAGTGTTTGTATTCCATCCTGCTCTACATGGGCCCGTCCAAGTAGAAGGAGGGAATGGAGGAGCATGTTCCAAATAGCACGCTTAGAGTATGCATCTGTACCAAGAAGATAGAAAGAGGCCAGATCATCTTTCCTACCTTTTCCCCCTTCTTTTCCCTACAGCTCTACAGGAATTGTTGTGGCTTGGCACGTTTGCCGACAAGCGTCTTGTCTCCAAACGACGCTGTAGTTTTCGTCCCCTGCACGGCCAAACAGCAGCGAAATCATATGAATCACTGTAGGCTCATCCTTTCTCGTACTCTCGGTTTTCTCCCGTCTCTGTCGTTCTCGAAGGTTCGCCGGAGGTTCGGATATGTTGTACGGAGCGAATCTAGAGCATGCCGTTAGAAATGCGTCAACAGCGGAGGTTATGACCTTGCCTCTTTTTCTCTGCGACAAGCAAGTTGATAGGCTGCAGATGTAATCAAAATTGGCGTGCTCTGCTGGTAATGTAGCCCAGAATGGCCTGGCGAGTGCTGTGCAGGACAGCCAGGGTAACACACACGGCTGCATCACCCAACGCAGGCAACCAACCTACCTGATGGAGTCTTCAAATTCGAACCACACAAACTTCTTCACTGATGAAGCTAGGAGGGAGGCAATGTATCTGGATCCATCATTCTTGTATGCCAGGAAAATCAAACATGATGGAACAATGTAAACACCGTAGCAGTGCACCAAAGAACTCCCTATACTGCCGTGCAAAACATCATATATTCTTCATCCTTCTTTCTACAGAGTGCCATCCAAGCTGTATATCATGCATGCATGAAAATGACTGCCATGTCTTGAATCTTGCACATCAATATCTGCACCGTCTGTCTTGCCTACGCCAAACCATGGAACTCCCAACGCCACTCCGCAGCCCACGAACCAACACCGCACAATTCTGCACTTACTCATGCTCCAAAATTCGCAAGCCGATCATCGGAGCCTGATCGAACGATTCCGGCAACACCTGAGGCAGACCAGTCTAGGCTCCGGCATGACGAAGTGCGTGGGCCGGACCCTAGCAACGCTTCCCTCGGTGAGTGACATGCTCTAATGTGGCTTTCCCCACGTGCCCTATCTTGTTCCAAGTATCTCTGTCGTGCAGCAACGATATGTCTGATGCTAATTCAGACAGAGCTTCAACGACGACAGTTCTCTCAGGAGACAACACTTTGCCGTAGGGAATCCAACAAAGCGAGTATTACAACGTAGATATCCCATAGACCATATTGTCAACTATGCACGCCCTCGAAGCATTCCTGGCGTTGCCTGTATTACTGTAGGCTTCGTGGTCCTGTCAATTTCTCGCCATGTTGATAATCTAGACCGAGGACGTATGCACTTGGAGCCAGAGTCTTCACCTCCTGAGCAGCGCGGCCAGCCAAGTACCCTCGCGTGGTTGGCAGCTGGCAGCCCGTTGCTCCCCTCAAACACCATCACTCCCTCCCCCCGTTCCTCAAATCCCTCTTCCTCTCCCTCTTCCTCTTCCTCTACTTCTTCTTCTTCACCACCCACCACTTCTTCCATCCGCCTCACCTACCTCCACCCTTCTCCCTCCCCAATCCTCCTGCACTCTACAACTACATCTCGAGAAAGCTCACGAGCTGCCTCGATCACATCTTCGTCACTCTCGTGGGCTCGCCGGCTTCCTGTAGCTGGCTCGCCTGCTTCACAACACTCCAAAGCCCATTCCTCAAGTCCTGTTTGCATTTTCTGCACCAGCAAATGGTTCACGAGGATCTTCATCTTCTCATCTGACTCGTTTGTACTTCATCTTTGATTTCCTGGCTTCGTCAATTCGTCTTCTTCCAACTTCAAACGCCCTCTGTTTCTCTGCCGTTCAGCACAGTCATCACGTTCTTCACTTTACAAGCAATCAAACGCCCATTCGTTTCACAGTCTTCTGCCCATCATGCCTAGAAGATTCCGAAACTCCATTGGCCGATCTCTCAACGATCTAGGCCAGCAACTCACTGCTGCCGGTGACGCCCTTTGCAGCGAAGAGAGCCTTCGAGAGCAATTCCGCCGCGGTCGTCCTACTCTCGGTCGATCCATTGGTGATGCTCGTCTCGAGGGGGTCACACGATATACACATGTCACTTCAAACGGTGAGGACGCCATCGTAGAGGTCAACGCTGCCGGCCCTCCTGGCCAACGCGAAGTTGAGTCTCAAGCTTTTTCTGTGAGCCCTTCTGGGCCTCGTCCTCTGATTCCTCATGAATCCGACCTCGGGATGGTCCTTCGTACTGGGGAGGCTTCCCGCATGGCCAGAGTCCACGAGGTTCCCATTGCCAATCGCGGTAGACGCAATGCCTTTTCTGCTGGACAAGGTCAATCTTTCGACCCTCGCATTCACAGCGGTGCATCTCGCCCTGCATCAGATGGAACTTCCATCCCTCTTGAGCCTGCTCCTCCCTACGAAGAGTTTGCTGGTGGCAACAATGGCGGCTTCTCTTCTTCTGGCTCAGGCACTGCTCCTCCCATGCGAGGGAACATTCCTCCCGCTGCGGCAAGTATTCAATCCTACAACTTCCGCCGCAGCACTCAGAGCGTCCAAGAGACTCTGCACCAGCTGAATCAGATTTCGACCATCAACGAGCATCTCGAAACCATTGAAGAAGAGGAAAGTGTCCCTCCTTATCCCGGCCCAATGGTCACGACGGCCCTTCACTCCAATCCTCCAACCATCACCGCTCCGGCTGCAAGCCCTTTCGATGGTCAGACTCAAGCTCAAGATGCAGCGGGCGCCAATTCTCAGACTCCTGCTTCGCAATTCCCACCGCATGTTGATTCGACACACGTTGAGCCCAGTTGGATAATCCCTGGCAACGTAAGCATAACCCCAACCACTCGAAACAGAGCAAACGCTGACTCTTTTGACAGGACAGATTCCCCTTCAAGCCTCATACGCGTGTCACCAATGGTTCTTGGATGAGAGGGTAAACTTCCCTTCCCGTCACCTCGCAACTACGAAGCTAACTCCTCCTCTTTCTCAGACAATTCCAGACTTTCGTCGTGGGTGGACAGACCTTCAATGTGCCAATGGAACTTCTCGCCACCAGTCCTATGTGGACCATCTTGTTGAACGAGAATACTACTCCTGGCGGATGGAACCTCCCCACTGTCAATGCGGAAGTCTTTGGCATCTTTCTCGAAGCAGTCGTCTCCCCCTCCGGGTTTGAAGGCACCGAGCCTGGGCTGAACCTCGTCTTGCTCCTCAACGCCTTTAAGCTCTCGATCGACTGGTCCATGACAAACGTCGTCCACAAGCTGCACTTCTCCATCCGCCGCTACATTGCTCAGCGTGTCTTCTTCCGCAACCCTTGGACGGAGAACGCGCAGCAATCAGCGGCCATGAACGATGACTACTTCATCTTCCGTTCCGAGGAGCTCTACCGCGCTTGGCAAGTCGTCTACCAGTGCAACACCCTCTCCAGCGTGCTCGACCCTCAGACTCTGGTTGAGGTCTACATCCACACCGTTCCCGAGGAGATCTGGCCTGCTCTCACCGCGGACTTCTCCGACGTTTTCAACCACATGCTGGACCGCCTTGCCGCGCAGCAGGTTGTTCCACCCGTGATTGACCATCACGCTTGGTGGCTCCGTTGGTTCTGCGAATCCGGCTACAATGGGCACCCATGGTTTACCGAGGTTCCCAACATCCGGGAGAACTTCTTCGAGCTCGTCCACTCGGTCCCCGACCAGCTCGTCGCCGCCGCGGCCGGCCAGGCCGACGCCTCCCCCCCTCCTCCTCCCGCCGCTCCCACCGAGCTCTACGAGGAGTACGAGGGCATCTGGGAGATGTTCGTCATCGCCGAGCTGGACGCGGGAGTGCCCGACTTTGCCGGGCCTCCCTCCCCCTACGTGCCCGGCCGCAACGCCGGCACGGGGTCCGGCGACATCCACGAGACCGACTAAGCAGCAACTCGCTGCCGTCGCCGTGGTGTGCCTGGTTCGTCGTCGCTGCCTTCGTCGTCGTCTTGTTTTGCTGTTTGGTTCTGTTGTTTTGTTTTTCTTTTTTTAAAAAAAAAAGAATTTAAAAAAAAATCTTTTCTTTTTTCTTTTTTTCTTTCTCTGTACAATAAAAAAATCTTGCTAATAATACCAATTTGCTTTCGCGTCAATACAGGGAAAAGAGGTGACCAAGAAAATGAGAGAAAGATGAAAAAATTGCGTAGGTAAAAGTGTCGTGGAAAATCCATTACAGGCCTCCTCTCGAATCAGTGACAATGTGCGAGCGTCTCTTCATTCGTCAAGTTTGGAGTGGCGGAGGAGATGATGAGAATGCTGTTCGTAAAATGTTTTGGTGTGGTCAATTGCATGGCGTTATCTCGACCAACACGATACGCTTGTCCTGGCATTTGGTGAGCTCGCAGTTTGTTGATGCAGCCCCTCATTCTTGCATGTGAATGAAGGCTTCTATTGTTGTCCACCGTGATAAACATCCGCCATCTGACCAGTCTTGTTCTCTGAGCTTTCATTCTGAGCCTCCGCGCTACGTCTACCGATCTTGTCGTCGATTCCATCACGCAGGGCATGTTGTCGGCGCATTTGCCCGACCCTTCGTCTTGCAGTCAACAAGATGCGAAGCCGCATCTGTGCATCGGCTCCCTTCTTTAAGATCCGGGTGTTGACTACAAGGTGTCAGAGTCGGTGAATACGGTCGTTAATACAAGGGGCATATACTTCTAGGCATGAGTCTTTCCCACTCTAGGCAAACAAGGAACTGAGTAGACAATGTGGCATCCTCGATCGTCACTCGGCTCAGCCAAGTTGCATCCAGAAGTGGACAGTCATGTGCAGTATTTCGCCGTTGTCGCTTGGACTACCACGAAGAAGAATCTCCCAAACTACATACGGAACAAGCATACTTCCTTGGCCACGTTACTCGGTCGAAGCCTTCTCGTACGCTACAGACCTTGTGGTGGAAGTTACCCATCCTCCCAACGAAACGGTGCAGCACATATTATTGGCGATGGCCTTGACCTTGTGACGAGCAGGCTTTTCCATCGCCACATATTGTAATGCATTTCGCCGACCCTCTAGCCACGCGCGGAAAGGGAGTTTGCCGACGAGGGGGCTGTGAGATGTTCCTTTAGCGCACCAAGACCTGTGGTCACCAGTGTAGATTCGGCCGGATTCGAGGGAGTTAAACCTGCATAAAGCTTCGCCGGCCATCAAAAGATTGCGACCAAGTCCATCGGTTTCGTAGGCGGGCAGATTGTCATGGTGTGTATCTTTCGCTAAATAGATACCAACGGCGAACGTGCCTGGTGAGAAGTTGATGGCATGTTCGAGAGATAATTTAGAAGCTTTGGAAGCAAATTAAAAGGCCTTTAGATGCTGTGGAAAAACAAGGGAAATAAATCTCAGCGGTGGTGGTGTTGGAGTTGATGCGCCATCAATCCAGATTCGTAGAGGAGCTGATTGGAGTCGTAATTGAGTTCTGGACGGTACATTGTCCAGATATATCCTCAATTTTGTGCCAGTTGTTTATATTTTCTGTATCACTAGAAGAAAATGCCTAGGACCTACTGATATCCATCCCATTAGGGCACAGTACCGGGAGTTACCACAGTACATTGTCGAGATTTGTTGAAACTCAGTCGGCAAGTTGAGAAATCAGGGAAAGCGGGAAGCTGTGTCTCCTCTAGTCAATGGCTAGCTACCTTTCCCATCGAATTTTCTAGCCTTGGAGCTTCAAAAATGGATAAGAGATATGGATTCCCTAGCTCTTTACGGATCATTGTCCAGAGTTGATGATATTGGGTTCTTGACATATGACTCTCATGAACTTGCAGCTGGTTGTCTTTGGTGGAGGATGAGGGTCTGAAGTCGGTACTTTACAAGTACCTTCATAAACCTCCAATTCGTGCCTCAGTACATGTAGCGTGTGTGTACGTGGGGGCACTAGATTAGCACCTGCTGGAGGGGCATGCGTCAGGCTTGGCATGAAGAGCGCCTTGCCTGATCCGGCCATTAGATAATCATGCCATTGAAAATTCTGCCATTCCGTACCGCCTAAAAAAAAAAAAAAAGAGCGAGGCGGGCGAGAGAGAGAGACAGAAGAAGAAAAAGTGGTAACGGGAAGTGAAGCAGCTCTGCAAGACACAACAACTTCGCCGAGTCTGGGGCGGCCAGGCATTCAATCGCCAACATGAACATCGCACAGCCAATATCGTCCGAGGTTGACGCCGTCGAGTTCAAGTTCCTCTCTCCCAAGGAGATTCGCGCCATCTCCGTCAAACGCATCGAAAATGAGAGCACCTTCGACAGCCTGCTCAACCCAGTCAAGGGTGGACTTTACGACCCTGCGCTTGGATCTTGGGGTGACGAACCGTGAGCTCAGCTATCCGCAGGCCTTCCTGATTGACTGACTAATTGGAATATCCAGATGCGCGACATGCAATCTGAACCAAGCCAACTGTCCAGGACACCCAGGGCACATCCAGCTTCCAGTGCCTGTCTACCACCCGATTTTCATGGACCAAGCCTACCACCTCCTCCGAGCGACTTGCGTCTACTGCACCGGCTTTCGAATTCCCCAGAAAGATCTCCACAAGTATCTGTGTATTTTCCGTCTCCTCCAACACGGCCTCATTCACGAAGCGCGCCTTGTCGATTCCTTGGCCGATACCGATTGGACCGATATGGAGGAGGTACTTGGCTTGGGCGCGATCGAGGCGGAGGAAGATGGTGCCTCGAGCGAGAACATTACACGGAAGAGGGAGGCTTACACCCGGAATTGCCTTGTCAGCGCGAAGAGTTTACAAGGGGAAGCTGGCAGGAAGCACGAAGGCATCACCCAAGCTCGTCGCCAATTCATCAAGCAATTCCTTTCTGAATGCACCAAATCGCGCCAGTGCGCCAGCTGTTCTGGCATTTCCCCCTCCTACCGACGAGACAGATATGCCAAAATCTTCGAGAAGGCGCTCTCGGGCAAGGAGAAGGTCAAGATGAGGCAGGCCAACTTTTTGTTCAAAGATGCACTTGCGCGTTCCGTCAGCAAGCAATCGAAGGCAAAACCGCGCGCTCGTCCCTCATCTTCTTCCGAATCCGAAGACGAGCTCGTTGACGAGCTCCTCGACCAGCCCATGCAAGATGCGCATTCGTCGTCTGGCGATGATGCCGAGGAGGCCCGAGTCACCTTCGCCACGTCGCAGAGATTCATCAGCCCCATGGAAGTACGGGCTCGCTTGGTTGAGCTATTCAAGAAGGAGCAGAGTCTTCTGTTCTTGTTGTACAATGCGAAACCACGGAGGCGACAGACGCCAGACATCACTCCAGATATGTTCTTCATTACAACACTCCTCGTACCACCGAATCGTTTCCGCCCCGAGGCGCGCACGGGAGATTCGCAGGTCACGGAAGCAGAGCAGAACTCTCTATACAAAAATATCCTCCGAGGCTGCTCCAAGATGGCCCAGGTTCACACTGCGCTTAGCAAAGGGCAATCCGACATTTCGCAACTGCATCGAGTCTGTGTCGAACTTCAAGAGTCAGTCAATGCTCTGATTGACAAGGATAAAAACCCCATCCAAGGCGCTGCTGCATTGCGCAACGAAGATGGCATCAAGCAGAAGCTAGAAAAGAAGGAGGGCTTGTTCCGCAAGAACATGATGGGCAAGCGTGTCAATTATGCGGCCAGAAGTGTCATCTCGCCAGACCCAAATATCGAGACGAATGAGATTGGCGTCCCCCCAGTCTTTGCCCAGAGACTCACCTTCCCTGAGCCAGTCACAAGCCACAATTTCCGAGAAATGCAGCAAGCTGTGATAAATGGCCCCAACACTTGGCCAGGCGCCATCGCCATTGAGAACGAGAACGGCCAGGTTCAGAATCTGCGAAACAAAACAGCCGATGAGCGTGTGGCTTTGGCAAACCAGCTGCTGGCCTCATCAAATCCCAGCTCCAACGCCCCACGAACAAGAAACAAGAAGGTGCATCGCCATATGACGAATGGCGATGTTGTGCTTATGAATCGCCAACCTACACTCCATAAGCCTTCCATCATGGGACATCGAGTGCGGGTTCTACCTGGGGAGAAGACAATTCGTATGCATTATGCGAACTGCAATACCTATAACGCTGATTTCGATGGAGACGAGATGAACATGCATTTCCCCCAGAACGAGATCGCCCGAGCCGAAGCACTACAGATTGCCGATACTGATCACCAGTATCTCTCTGGAACACAAGGAAAGCCCTTGCGTGGTTTGATTCAGGATCATATTTCTGTGTCCATTTCGCTATGTAGTCGCGATTGCTTTTTCAGCCGCGGCGACTATTATTCTCTGGTCTACAGCGCAATCCGGCCTGAAAACGGCCATATCGTCGGAGAGAGGATCCAGCTGCTCCCGCCGGCAATCATCAAGCCCGTGCCAAGATGGACTGGAAAGCAAATCATCACAACAATCCTCAAGAACACGCAGCCACCAAGTCACGGCCCCCTGACCCTGCACGGAACGTCGCAGATTCAAGGCAAGCAATGGGGCGCGAATTCCGAGGAGGGAACCGTCCTCATCCAAGACGGTGAATTCATAACTGGTATCTTGGATAAGTCTCAGATTGGTCAGAGTTCAGGCGGCCTGATCCACGCTATCCATGAAACCCACGGACCTGCCGTCGCAGGCAAGCTTCTTACCGCTCTCGGTCGTCTTCTGACTCGGTACCTAAACATGAGGGCGTTTTCTTGTGGTGTTGATGACCTGAGGCTCACCAGCGAAGGCGAGAAGGCCCGGCAAACGGAGTTGCGCGCCGTCGATCGGATTGGTCTCGATATTGCATCAAACTACGTCTCGCTTAATGGCAATGCGGATCCGGACAACCCACTCCTCCTGGAGCGCCTTGAGGAGGTTCTCCGCGACGACAAGAAGCTGGAAGGATTGGATCTCCTCATGAACCAGGGAACCAAGGACATCACAGCTGCAATCCAGAAAGCATGTGTTCCCGACGGCCTAGAAAAGCCATTTCCCCGCAACCAGATGCAGGCCATGACAACATCCGGCGCAAAGGGATCCAAGGTCAACGCATCACTCATCTCATGCAATCTGGGACAGCAGGTCTTGGAAAGTCGTCGTGTGCCTATCATGGTTAGCGGTAAATCTTTGCCTTGCTTCAAGCCCTTTGAGACATCTGTCACGGCCAACGGCTTCATCACCAGCCGTTTCCTCACTGGTATCCGTCCGCAGGAGTACTTCTTCCACCACATGGCTGGACGAGAAGGTCTCATCGATACCGCTGTCAAAACCTCACGCTCCGGATACCTTCAGCGATGTGTTATCAAGGGCCTAGAAGGCCTTATGGTTGGGTACGACACGACGGTCCGTGATGCAGATGGTACCATTATCCAGTTCCTGTATGGCGAGGATGGCCTTGATGTCACCAAACAGACCTATCTCCAGGATTTTGGATTCATCCTCCAGAACAAGGAATCTGCGGCAGCGCAGCTCCGCTTTGACTTTGAACTGGCCAAGAAATTGGGAGCCAACCGAGATTCATTCACGAAGTATATGAAGAGTGCCATGAAGCACGCCGCACCTGGCGACCCGAAATGGAGGGATCCGTTGACGAGTGTGTTCAACCCTGCGACTAATGCATTTGTCTTGTCTGAAGCCTTCTATGAGACCATGTCGTCCTATCTCAAGGAGAATCCAGACAAGCTTCTTCGTACCAAGACTGATGAAGATCAGCCAACCGCCCCCCGTGCATTGAGCAAGAAGAATGCCGAGGTGCTGTTCGCGATGAAGTACCTTCAGTCATTGGTTGAGCCAGGAGAGGCAGTTGGAATCGTCGCAGGCCAGTCCGTGGGTGAGCCGTCAACTCAGATGACACTCAACACGTTCCACTTGGCAGGTCACGCAGCCAAGAACGTCACAGCAGGTATTCCTCGCTTGAGAGAGATCCTCATGACAGCTTCCAAGGATATTTCCACGCCCGCCATGTCGCTCTACCCCCAGGGCGGTGTTGGTGAGGATGAGGCAGAGACATTGGCCAAGTCACTCAGCGCCCTCCCGCTGTCACACATCTTGGATAGCGTCGCAGTTGAAGAGACTGTCGGCCGCGGAAAGATGTTTGGCCAGGCCACGATGTATCTGATCAAGTTGAAGTTTTTCCCAGCCGAGGAATACTTCCAGGCTTACCATGTCAGCAAACACGAGGTGCTGGATGCGGTCGAGAAGAAGCTGTTGCGGCACATCATTACACTTTCAAAAGCGGAAGCAAAGAAGCGCGCCCAGCAGGCAACGGCAGACATTGCAGCCAAGGTCGGCACGGTAGAAATGGCGGCCGCTTCAGCATCTGCCGAGATGGGTGATGGCAATCAGGACGATGATTCTGGTGATGGTGATTTTACTTCGACCAAGCAGCGAGCCAACCGCCAAGAAGCTGTATCGTACGGACCCAATGACGATGCCGACGATGCTGTACAACAAAAGGCAAACGAAGACGCCATGGATGACGATTCGGATTCTGAGAGTGCAGATGGTCATGCAAAGGCACCCAATGGAATCAATGGAGTCAATGGAGTCAATGGAGTCAATGCGGATGAGGATGATGACGATGTCGAGGTTGGAGTATCGCAGTCCATCAAGCCTCGTGCGGAGCGCGTTCTGGACGCTTTCGCAGACATCACCTCCTTCGAATATGACGAAGATACCGCAGATTGGTGCAACGTCAAGATCGAATTCGATTCAGTTCTCCCTAAGCTCTTCATGCTCAACATTGTCCAGAGAGCGATCCACAAGACGGTTGTCAGGGAAATCCCTGGCATCGGGGCTTGCAGAATGGTGAAGGAGGGCCCAGACAAGGAAATCGTCATCCACACCACCGGCGTCAACATCAAGGCGATTCAGAAGATGGGTGGCTCCATTGACCTCAACAGGATCCAGACCAACGACATCGCGGCCATTCTAGCCACCTACGGTGTTGAGGCATGCCGAGCCAACATTGCCAATGAACTTAATGGTGTCTTCGGGTCTCACGGCATCAAGGTCGACAGCCGTCACTTGAATCTTATTGCGGATTACATGACCAGAAATGGCGATTTCACTGCCTTCAGCCGCATAGGGATGCAGGGCAACGTCAGCCCGTTCACCAAGATGAGCTTCGAGACAACGTTGAGCTTTTTGAAGGACGCTGTGCTTGATGGCGACTGGGATGAGCTGATGACGCCAAGTGGCCGCCTTGTAATGGGACGGCTGGGGCAACTCGGCACGGGAAGCTTCGATGTGCTCACAAACGTGCCAGCATATCAGGCTCACATATAGCCATGACATGACGGCGAAGGGCGAAAGGATGAGGGGGTGTAGCTGGGAATCGGTTTAGACGCATTCTGATCTAGTACTCCTGTTTGCGGCACGACTTTTGCGTGTCCTAATCAGTCAGCGTTGGCTGTTGTGTTGATATTTGTCTAGAGTACTTATCTAGTAACTTTGCCACTTTCTCCATCAAACATTGCGAAATGCTTCTGCCGTGTCAACAGACAGCGTTTCCTTTACCATACCGCAACGAGGAACCTAGATGTTGCAAAATATGCACGTAGTCGATTCGCAAGCGTGGCGATATTATGCGGGGTTTTACAGAGTTCTAGACCCTTGCCTTGGCTATACTTTTTATGTCGACCCCAGGTTAGACTATTGCCATCTCAAAAACTTTCTGATATCTTGGACCGTCATAAGAATTACGGCTTCGAACCGCAATTGACTCTTCTTCCAAGGACTGGGAAGCTTTACAGCTGATTGCCTGCCAACAAATCTGCGACATAGCCACCTCGAAGGCTCTTGACGGGGTTTTTTCTTTTGGAACTTTGGGAATCATGTCTTCATCACCACAGCTTGCGCCGTCGGAAGACGGTGCGCGAAATCTTGGAGATGGTGCCGGGGAAAAGATGACGCTCGAGGTGGTGGGAGAGGAGGCGCGGTCAATCGACCCTCAGCTGGACAAGAGAGTCCTCAGAAAGATTGATCTTTTCCTCATGCCAGCCATGGTTTTCGGTAGGGACCGTCTATTTCTAACCTCATATAATACCAAAAAGTCTGCTAACCCGTCAACCCTCAGGCTATGGCCTCGTGTATTACGACAAGGTTCGTCAGACGGAGATGCAACTCGTCGAGTATGACCGACTAACCTTTGCCCAGGCCATCCTAGGAAGCGCCGTTCTCTTCGGCATGACAGCAGATCTAGATCTCTTCATCGTTGACTCCTCAACGGACCCTCCAACCGTCAATACCTCGAGGCTCAGCTGGGCAACTTCCATCTTCTACTTCGGCCAGCTCGTGGGGTCGTACCCCATGACTCTGCTCCTGCAGCGCTTCAGCTCCAAGCACATCCTCGGCCCCGTCGTCATGTTCTGGGCCGTCATCTGCGCCGCCACCGCGGGCGTCACCACGTGGCAGGGCCTCCTCGTCCAGCGATTCTTCCTTGGTTTGTCGCCGACATGACCATATATGGAGAGAGAAAAAAAATGGTTTTGTTGACGAACCCCCTGCAGGTTTCACCGAGTCCATCGTCCCGACAGCCTTCATGGTCACCGTAAGCGGCTACTACACGCAGTCGGAGCAAGCCCTCCGGCAATCCTGGTGGTTCTCGGGCACGGGCTGGTTCACCGTCATCGGCGGCGCCCTCAACTACGGCTTCGCCCAGATCCGGGGCGACCTGCGCTCCTGGCAGTACCTGTACCTCCTGGCCGGCGGCCTGACGTTCCTCTTTGGCCTGTGGTGCTTCACGCTGCCCAGCCACGCCCTCGACGCGTGGTTCCTCAAGCCCGAGGAGCGCATTGCCGCCGTGGAGCGCCTGCGCGCTGGCCAGACGGGCATCAGGAACAAGGAGATCAAGATGGCGCAGGTCAAGGAGGCTTTGCTGGATGTCAAGATTTGGCTTGTTGCGCTGATGATGGCGTCTGCGTAAGGACTCTGATATACACATACCCCTATATCCACAGCACTGACAACAGCAGGTATACCGTCAACGGTGCCGTTTCTGGCTTCGGTCCGCTTATCGTGTCGACATTCGGTTACTCGGCACTACAGAGTATTCTTTTTCAATTCCCCCTGGGCTCCATCTGCGCCGTTGGTATCCCTCTAGCAGGCTGGCTGGCCTCTCGCTACCGAAACATCCGCATTCCCATTCTCGTTCTGTGCTGCCTCCCCGTCATCGCCGGCTTCGTCATCATCTGGCAATCGGATTGGGGCCATCGACCCGTGGCTCCCGTCGTTGGCTACTCCATCATCGGCTTCTTCGGCCCCGTCGTCAGCCTGACTGTCACCCTCGGGGCCGCCAATGTTGCTGGCGAGACTAAGAAGAGCTTGATGGCTTCGGCCGTCTTCATAGCGTATTGTGTTGGCAATATCATTGGGCCCCAGATGATACGAAGCGAGACCAGGGCCCAGCACTACCCCGAGCTGTGGACTGGCCTGATTGTCTGGTATGAAACCTTTCTAGCCTCCCCGCGTCGAGTACATGACTTGCTTACCAGTGTTTCGCAGCTATGTCATCACAATTCTCGCCGCAATCGCTCTCTATGTCGTGTTGTTCCGTGAGAATCAGAAAAGGGAGAAACTCGACCTTAACAGGGACGAAGCTGAGAGACTGGCATTCAAAGATCTTACTGATAAGGAGAACCTACATTTTAGATATGCCCTCTAAGAAGGAAATGATTTCAATTATAGTGGGGGAAGTAACAGGTCGGCGTCAAAAGAGGCGAGATTGTCTTTCTTCCTATTAGAAACTCTGACAGAGTGTCAAGATGTTATATACCAACTTCTTCTTTGCCGGCCAATGCCCCTTAACTCTGCATCTTTGGCACCTGGCTAGGTTTGGTTTGTGTTTCGTTGTTGTCAATGGATTTCCTGTGCCATACTTGACAATATCAGGATGTACATATTCAGTCAACTACCTGTTGTCGATTCGAGTCATTCCCTGCATCTCCACAAGAATTATTGCTAGTAGAAGCGTATATTTCCATAAATGTCTTGGTTCCTGTTCCCCTTTACCCTATGAAACCCTGCAAGTACGCATGCTTCGTAGGGCAGGCATTAAGAACAAGGGCAGTGCGGTGAAAACATCTAATAGGCTTCTCTTGACAGTACCTCTACCTATCGCGTCGGCTATGATTGCTAGGAAGCGACAATTCGGCTGCCAGGAGAGAAGGCCGTGGGAAATTATATGAACGACCCCGAAGAAGCGTCGGATAACTGGATGAAGCAGCAGTCATCTCGTTGAAGCAGCCGAAGGGGAATAGATTACCAGGAACCTTTTATACTCACTCAACTCTAACGATCTTCATCTCTATATCGAGTCTGCTCAGACGCCCGGCGTCATCATTGCTACGGCAGCATCCGACCAATTGCGATGACTAGGAAAGCCTTGACATCCCCATGACCACAGCCACAAGGACAGACTTTTCTACCAAGGTCAGATTAATTTGGTATTGCCAGAGGAGCCCTCCTTGAAGCCACCGATCAAAAGGGGGGTTTTTTCTGCTCGCGTGCTCCAATGTGATAGACTAGCGACTTCAAGGAGGCCCCCCTCGAGCACAGGATCAGTAATTCCCACATAATATGAGATAGTGATTGTTCTTGCACCCATGATACCAGTTCGTCCTCTCAACTGTCAAAGCGTAACTCAAGTCGCTGTAGTTACGTTGGTCTTGACGTGCTCATCTCCAACATCAGCAGGGGAGACACCAATCGAAGTCACGCAGAAAAGAGGTGGTACTGGACCCGATTTCCCATTTTCTAGTTAAAGCCAAACCGCTGCTATGTAATTCTAACGACATTCAAGAAACACCAGGCCATTCGCTGTCCCAAGATGCCGAGCCTTGTGGGTATCACATATATGATGATGGCCCGCCGACACAAGCCCCTCCTGTTTGATAGTAATGCACAGTCTGCCTCCTCTAGTCGGTGCTAAGCTTCCACAGTCCGTCGCCCAGGAAGTGCGCGTCCTCGACGACGGGCCCCTTGCCCTTCTCCTTGACCTCGGCGGTCCCCATGATGAGCGTGCCGACAGCACAGGCCTCCTCCTTGCCCTCGGCCATGATGACGACAGGCTCGCCCTTTTCCAGCTCCCTGCTCCAGCGGCCCTCCTCGTCGACGCTCTGCTCCATCTCCTTGCCCTCGACCAGGCCCGGGGCGCCGTCGACGGGCAGCCGGCCTCCCTTGCTCGTCAGGCCAGGGGCCATGAGCGTGGCGCCCGAGAGGACGAAGCGAATAGCTCCGCGATCTATACGGATGGTGGGGAATGCCTGTGGGAAGCGGTGGACGAGGCGCAGGTGGGGGAGCAGGCCGGTGCCGTCCTGCTGGTAGAAGAGGGGCTCGTTGTCGAGGACGTAGAGGGTGTTGCGGTCGGGCAGCTTCATGCTCTCGAGGGAGCTCTTCTTGGGGAGGATCTCGTCGATGACGGGGGTCATGAGCGGGTACGTGGCGAGCAGGTTCTGGCGCAGGGCACGCTGGACAGAGGATTTGAGCTTCTGCTTGGGAGCAGTCGTCATGCTGGACAAGAGGGGTCAGCAAGCGCGGATGGTTGGGGGGGAGGCGTGACATTGACGGGGCGTACTCTTTTTTGAACATGATGAAGGTTATAAGGGAGTAATTCAGAGAGGAATAGTGACTGTCCCGGGCGGTTGGAGGGTATCACCGTCGTCGTGTGTGTCTGTAGCGGTTTCGATTGTGCTTTGGATACGGTATGGTGGGGTAGCAAAGTTATCTCACAGTCAGGTACCATCGCGGACGGCGGGGTAAGTCGCGACATGCAATGAGCGGGGTCCATTAACCTAAGTACGCTTCATGACGGCATCACCCGCAGGCATACAAGACATGCGGCCGAGGCAGCAGGAACATACCATGTGACGATGGTAATTAATAAATAAAAACGCAGCGCAAGCATGCCTCGATGGGGAATAACGATTTGCAGTAGCTGCGCTGCCTCTAGATTCCTGTCGTACAAGCCACAATTCTCTATCCGTCCCTCGTCGTCCTTCTTCATCCCCCCCCCATCTTATCCATGGACGACGTGCGAGACGATGCCGTCCTCGGTGACGTGTACATTGAGACGGTCCGGTACGTGGTCCATGGTGAGCAGCATGCCGGGCTCGACGATGCGCGTCCCCTGGGGGAGGTCACGCTTGCAGAAGCACTTTGAAGAGGGTCAGTCAGCAGAGAGGTCTAAACAGAGGGAGCCGGCCCCATGGAGGAGGTTGCCGTGGGCAAATTACATTCTCGTTTGACTCGCTGTCGGACAGGGTCTTGCCGACGAGCTTGTTCTGCCACTGCTCGGCCTTGCTGTTGGGCTCAGACATGACGCCGGGGACGAAGAGAGGCATGGTGGGTGGTTGTAGGTATGATGGCGTGTGTTGAGATGGGAGGAGTTGCTTTTTTGAGGTAATAATGGGATTTATCTTTGATAGAGGGAAGATGTGCCAAGGTTCTAAAAGACATGCGGCTTGCGCATTTATATGCGAACCTGCTGCATGAGGCAGGCGCCTGGTTGATAGGCGGGATGGATACAGGGTAGGCAGACGCATTCGTTCGCTTCGATGACGTACGTCGCCTCACATGCTGTCTCTCTCTCTTTCTTGTCTCTTGTTGTGAGCGGCAGCTAAGACATGCCCGCCATTCCCCATTCCGAATTTGCCTTCCTCTATAGGATAAGTAACTGACGGTATGACTCGCCAAAAATCCAGTTTCGGACGCGGCACTCCATTCTTCTTGACTCCCTTGCCTTTCAACATCTTTTTTACCTTACCAAGGTGCCGAGTGCTGCAAACCCCGAATGTTGGCCCCAGGCTTCAAGGCACTAAACCAGCAACCAACCTGGAATGGGGGGGGAGAGCAAAGTGCCCTAGCGGTTGTGACGGCTCGTCTCAGCCACAGCACAAGCCCGGCATAAACAGGACGCGCAGCTGATTGGCGGCCGAGTCTTAGTTTGGCAATCTGACGCCGCTGTGCCCATATGCTGCGCGACCGTCAGCTGAAAAAGCACCATAGCCCGTCGTTGTCAGCAATGCAAATGCAAGCCCCCCCCCCAGGCTCATAGGTGAAAAGCAGCCGGAGAGGGCGAGACACACGTGTATGCATCGTGGTCTATGATGCCGCCACGCTACCCGAACCCCCAGTTTCACTCACTCTTCTCCTTTTCTCCTCCTCCTCCTCTCCCTCCCATCAATTAAACAGCCAGCCGAAAAAAAAAACAAAAAAACAAATAGAAATACTCTGTAGAGCCGTACTCCGTACAACACGCCCAAACAAGATCCCCAAAGTCAAGCACCTCGCATCCCTAAAATAAACCACCCCCCAGCCCCGTCAAGCTAAACCCTCCTGGCCCTGGTCCTCTCTCCTCTCATCGGCACAGCCCTCGAGGACCCCCGTCAGCTCACCCCTGGCATGCCAAGTAGCCCGTAGAAAAAGGTACCTCCTCCTCCTGCGCAGTCCCCGCCATGATCCAGGTACCCTTCCCCATGGCCTACGTAACGTCCTCCAGGGGGACTCCTTTTTTCCCTTAATGCCATTCGTGAGAAAGCCAAGGTCATCTTTCTCCTTCTTTTTCCTTGCTTCAAACCCAACCAACGGCAACCTCGTGTTCTCCCTCCCACCCCCCTTGTATCTCCTCCTTCAAAACCTCGTCGGGTTTCCCTTCTTCTCCTCTTCTTTGCTCCTGTGTGCTCCCTCCCCTCGTATACCTCCATACTACCATCTTCACGGCCCCGTTGGTGGTACCGTCTTACTCGTTCCTCGTCCTCATCTTCTCGACTGGCAGCAGCACAGAAGAGCTTCGGGCCGCCTTTCCTTCACTGCTCTCCATCAACCACCACCACCACGAGAAAAGGAAAAAAAATCACAGCCATGAGGTCCTTCTCCCCAGCCCTTCTTTTCGCCGCCGGCGCCCTCGCCCTCAACACCCCCGAGTGCTTCACCGAGCATGGTTCCGGCCTCGCCGCCCTCTCCGAGTGCGCCGCCCACCACATTCTCACGGCCTGCTTCGCCGACCTCGAGGCATTTGACAAGTCCGACATCGAGTCCTGCCTTCTCACCGCCGGCTGCCCTGCCGACGACGCACCCCTCGAGGCCCGTGCCGTCCTCGACCGCTGCCACGAGTGGCTTGTCGCCTCCGACCTCCGCAAGCGCATGCCCGCCGCCGCCGTCATGGCTCAGCCCGTGCAGACCACCGCCGCGCCCCAGCTCTTCCCCCGCTCCTCTCTCGACTGTCTCACGGAGAGAACCTATGACACCAGCTCCTGTGACACCGTCACCGTCGACGGCCGCCCCACCACCACCAACTGCCAGGACACGGTCGGCACCGAGAGCGTTTGCCGACCGGGCCTGACGTGCTCACTGGACCGCAGCGGAACCCAGGTCTGCATGGAGCTCCAGGACAGCCTCGACACCGCCGGAATTGTTGTCTCTATCGTCTTTGGCGTCATGATCGCCATCGCCATTGGTGCCCTGACCTACTTCTGCTGCCAGGACCGCCGCCAGCAGAAGCGTCTCGCCGCCAAGGCCGAGGCCACCGCTCTCGCCCGTGCTGCCACCAAGAAGCAGCGCTCTGCCGAAGCCCGCGCCCCCCTCATGTCGGAGCAGAACCCGGCCCAGGTCGCTCCCGGCCCCGGCGACCCCTTCAGCGACCGCGCTCACCACTAGAAAGGGAGACCTCGCTACGCCCGTGCCTCGAGCTCTGTCTCCCTGCCCGCGCCGCCGCCACTCGCGAGCGTCCGCGAGGAAGACATATCTACGCCCATTCAATGGCATCGTCCTCATGGCCACGACATGTACAGGGGGTAAGGGCATTTTGATGAATGCTCATCATCATCCCCCTGGACTATTTTCATGACAATCATCTCCCTGATACCTCTTGCCTTGCTTTCCCTATTGCTGGACCCCGGATCATTGACATCTTCTCACCTCGTAATATCATGTCTCATGTGGCTTGATTCTCTTTTCTGGGTCTCGGTTGGGGTATTATATCGGCTTCTGTATGTAAAAAAAACCACAAACGGACATTTTGCGTTTCTTAGGCATAGGCGAATTAAAGGAAGCATCTGCAACTAATTTACCAAATGGCCCCATGTGATTGCTTCAGCATCCATACCCACACCATGTGATTCAATCCTTCGGGGTGCCCTGCTCACACCTAGAAAGAAACAAGCTCCAGTGATGGATATATTGCTACACGTATAATGTCTACTGCAAATCGCTGAGATGGAGCGACGGAGCTCGATGTATCGGGGGGTGAGGGCAGCGCTGACCCAAAATATTATCTTGGGGTAAGTTCGAGACAGTCGAACCCGGACTGTCTCAGAAGCAAGTACACGATTAACACACAGCAGTCAATCAACAAGAAAAGAGGAAGAAAAAAACACAAAGCGCTTAGCCCAGCACCCCCCTTTCCCTTGTCTCGTGTCCTCTATCACTCCACGGATTGCCGTCACGTCAAAGCAGCCCTGGGGGCCATACTCCCCCCTCGCGCTCGTCAACAGACTCTTCCCATGTACTCCCGATCCGAATTGAGTTTCGTAGCCCTTACAGCCCGTGTGCCCTGGTCGCAGATAATAGATTCTATTGCACGTCGATGGACCCAGAGGAGGCGATGATTTTCCTATTTGACGCTATTCCTCATCATCCTCCCCTTCCTCTTCCTTGATTGGGCCGCAGTCGGAGGCTTTGCGTTGTGCAGCGACAGCGGAATGGACAATCTGGAATAACTGATAACGGGGCTGCCAAGGAGGCTTCTGAATAGACTCCCCGATGGGACTCGCCATGGGCTTCTCCGTGCGCTGTCCCCTAGAATCCTCCTAGATGCTTCGCAGTGAAGCATGGCCAGCCAAGGGGCTGCCGATTTCGCCAGGCGCTCCCACAGCCTTGAACTGAGGGTTTAAGCCATTGCTTGCGTCTGGCACCCATCGAATGGAGATCCTCGACATTGGGTCTTGCCGAACCTCGAACGTACCGCCGCCGTTTAGGGCACTGCCTTCCGTCTCGCATAGGTCCAGCAGGTTCTGCTCCGTGATGGTGGGATCCCCAGACTGCGAATCGACGTGCGTCTTAATTAGACCCAGATCAATATATCCGTCCGCATCCGCCACGCTAGATCCAGAGAGGTCCTTGCAAGCATGGCAGAGCATCAGGCGGATCGCCACATGGCCAGGTTGCACGGCTGGGCGGATAGGGGTCAAAGATGGAGACATGTGGTTGAACCCAGGAGGTACTGTCTGCATGCCCCAGCCGTAGTTGGGAGGTGGAAAAGCAGGCGGGTTGGTAAGCGAGCCCCATGGACTATTGCCGGGCTGATAACTCGAGTCCATGAATGGGCCAGAGGCGAAGCCAGTGCTCCTTGGGCCAGGGGCCTGGATGCGCAGACTGCTAGAGTTGTAGTCGGTTGAGAGAGGCGGCTCGTCGTCATCGATGAGGGCACGGCTGCCTAGATGTGTTGTCTCATCGTCCAAGTTATCGCGCTTTTGTCCGTGGACTACACTGCCGGGCCTTCCGATAGGTGCCGGCCGTCCGATGGGTTGAGTGATACTGCCATCGAACCCAGAAGATCCTTGACGACTGTGACCAGGTGGCCCAGCATCTTTGTGCAGTGAGAAGGCTTGTGCCAGGGGAAATTGCTCAGCAGATGCCTGGGGGAATCCTGGAGGTGGCATGGGAATGTGAGAGAATGCCCGGCCAGAGGGAGGACCAGCCATGGCGGGTAAAGGCGGCACCATGCTGGGGCCAGATCGGAATCCTGGCGGATATAGAGGATCGTGAGGCACGCGGCTCGGGAACCCGGGAGGAGGCGCGTGGGCATGCGCCAGACCTGGAGGCGGTTGCATACCCATTGGGGGAGGCATCGGGAAGGGCGCCGACTGGCTGGCCATTTTAGGCTGCCCGGGTGGCGAGACGGAGTGGGATGCCGGAGGCATAGCACCCGTCATGCTCCCACTGCCCTTTCTCTGCAGTCCGTATGGGTTGGGGCTCGTATGTACCGGGGTGAGGACGTGCGGTGAGCTATTCTTGCTCGTCTCGGGTAGCGATGCCACGGAACTAGCATCGTACTGCTGCGAGGTGGTCCGGGGTCGCATTGGTGTTGGTGCTTTGGGGATCACAGGCGTAGCGACGGGAATCTTGGGAGAGGCAAAGGCAGCTGGGTTAGGCGGGTGGTGGGGTATGGCTGTCGAGGCGTTGAGCTGCTGGCTCGTTCGTCGGGGTGCCGCCTGAGGAGGCTGAGCTTGCTGGGGAGGTTGAGAAGCAGGAACCGTCTGTGGGCTGGGCTTTGCTGCTGCGGCAGCGGCAGCCCTCTCTTCTCTCGCCCTCTCCTTTGCTTCTCGGGCTTCCTGGGCCTCCTTTTGAGCCTTGGCGGCGCGAGCCTCCTTCTCCCGCTTGTCGCGCTCCTGCTTTTCTTTCCTCTCCAGAGCTTCGCGTTCTCGCTGCTCGCGAGCGCCCTTCTCCTTCAAGCGTTGTTCCTCCTTGAGCTTCTTCTCGCGATCCTTAGCCTCGCGAGCCTTGCGCTCCTGCTCCGCTTGCTTCTCGCGCTGCTCGTGGATACGTCGCTGACGGTCGGCTTCCTTCTTAAGACGCGCTTCCTCTTCTGCCTTCTTCTGCGCTTCCTTCTGCTTCCGCTTCTCCTCGGCTCGCTGTCGCTGCTCGGCCGCCCTTTTCTGCTCTGCCTCGAGGCGGCTAGCTTCTTCGGCAGCCTTCTCTGCCTCCTTACGAGCCTTCTCTTCGGCTTGAGCCTGTTTCTTCTGAGCCGCCTTGTCCTTCTTCTTCTGGGCGTTCTTGGCCTTCTTGGCCTTTTGCTGGTCGACCTGGCGGCTCTCCTCTTCGAGCTCCTCGAGCAGTTTCTGCTGGCGTTCCTTGGCAACCTTCTCCTTGTATGCGGAGAGCACCCTTTGCTCAAACATGCGCGCGGCAAATATCTGGAACATCCTCCGGCCTTCCTCCATCCTTTGTTGTTCGTTCAATGGGTCCTGGCAGCAGCACTCAGCATGTGGCAATGGCACAGATGGGGTACAGTATACCTCGTCATCCTCATACTCCTCTTCTTCCTGACTGTCGTCGTAGTCTTCCTCCTCATCGCCGTCCTCCTCGTAGTCTTCTTCTACGGGAGGTGGGTGGCTATGAGGAGTGGAGTATGCGCCAGGGGGATGACCGTAGGTGCCCCGGGTGAAGTGCTCCCTAGCATCTTCTTCCCGGGCCATCCTGCGTTCGGCAAGCTGCTCCATCATTTCGATGAAGCGCTTGCCGTCATTTTTGAGTAGGTCATCCGCCACGGTGAGAATGCCGCCTAAGTCCTTGTTACCATATCTGTGCAGAAAAGATTCGAGAAGCTGCGTACCCTTGACCTGGAGGCTATTACCGAACGTCAAGAAATCTGCCACGTCTCTGTCATGCGAGTTGGTGAATTGCTCCGGGGGTTCGTCGTCGCTAAATTCATCGTCCTCGACCTCGTCCTCACTGTCGGATTCATCGAGCTCCTCCTCGTCATCGTCGTCGCCCATGTGTTCCACTATTCGACTGTTGGGTGGCTGCTGCCGGGCATATGCCGATGATGGTAGTCTCCGGGGCGGCTGCAGGGCAAAGTCGGGAGGTGGCGCCAGCATCGGTGGTCCTTCCCCTTGGTTGGCAAACTGCTCGAGCTCGTCGTAGTAGGCGTCATACAGCCCTTCTAACTCCTCCTCGATAGCAGTTCGCTTGCGCCCACAGACGGTGCAGCTGCACGTGTGCTTCTGCTGCTCCTTCATCTTCTTAAGGACTGCATCCTTCTCGACCTTGACAAGGGACTTGCGCTCCTCCTCGCCGAGACCGAGCCAGAATTCCTTTATCCGCTCCCGCTCCTCGCTGCTGCTTGTGCTCCAAATCTTGTCGCGGGATATCCCATGCGAACGGGGGGCGCCCATGGGGGAACGGAGAGAAGAGTCGAGATTGAGTGATTGCGCAACATCGCCGGCGCCTTCGCCAGCCGTGCCCTTCTTCTTCTTCTTTTTGCTCTTCTTGCTGGGCTTGGATTCGAGGTCAGGGTGGCCATTGGTAGGACCGTTTGCTGGAGGCTGCTGCTGTTCGCCAATGTGCTCGTACTCGTCATCGTCGTCTTCTTCGGGCCCAACAACCGCCTGGGGATCTGTAGGGTCCAGAGCAGCGCGAGTAGTAGATGGTCGATGAGGAATGGGCGGCCGATGACCATTGGCTTGCTCTGCTGCGGCTTTGGCTGCAGCCTTTTGGCGACGTTTTTGCTTTTTGCGGTTGATTGTCGGGGCAGGACCGTCGGCGGGCGAGGTCGCATCGGCGAGTGCGGCTGTAGGTGCGGCTGAATGCCTGGCGGTGGTGGGCGTCGAGGGCTGGGAAGACTCGGAGTTGCTGCCCTTGGGCACGGTGATGAACTTGGACCCATCCTTATTGGTATACTTCGATGTGTTTCGAGGTGATGCCGGCATTGGAGAGGCCGTCTTTGGGTGGTTGGCCGGCATCGTGCTTCTGCGGATGCGGGAGGGAGGAAATCATGTAGAGGTGTCGCCTTTGCTCCGCCACGGCACCGAGGATGGAGGAATGCTCGAATAATGGTATCTAGGGAGCAGAGGTATGAGTCAGCGAATGAAGGGAGAGTCGTACGAGGCTTTTGTGGTTGGGTTGGCGAGAATCGAGGTGGCGGACGGCGGAGGGCAGGCGAAGGGCAGCCTTGTGGGCGAGGGTTGAGCAGTGGAGAGGCTTCGCTCAGCTAGCAGAGGCGGCTCAAATGAGGCACTCACGTTGGGACTCGGGTCAGGGTTTGGGCCAGCTATGACGCCAGCGGGGAGAGCGTCGAGCCGAGGGCGAAGAAGCGGTAGGGGAGGTGCCGCGCGCGCAGAAAGAGAGCGGTGGGCGAGAGAGAGCGCCGGCGCGTGGTCGATGGTGAGGTCGAGGTGGTTGAAATGATGAGGTGGTCGAGGTTGGATGGACTCCCAGGCGAGAGAAACGTCGATAGGTGGTTTGTTGGTGGCCCAGCCGCCGTGGGATACGGGTACTAGGATGGGCGGCACCTGCAAGTATCTTTGCAGCCAAGCTACAGGGCAGGTGTACTTTGCAGGATGTGCAGGTGCGGGCGGGAGGGCGCTGGAAGTCCAGTGGGCTGTGGGCTCTAGCTTGGCATTTCAGCGCCGTGCCGTCCATGGTGAGGAGCATTGGAAGAAGGGACACGTGACGCGGCAAGCTGGAGCTGTGCGCTAACCCTGTTTTGTGCCTAAGGCAGGAATGACACAAGACTGGGCAAAAGAAGCAGGGAAGGTGGGAGTGAGACCCAAACGGGCAAGCAAAGAGGCAAGACCGGCAAGACAGGAATGGGGCACGACGCAAATAGCAAACAAATTGGCAAACCGAATATCCATTTGCTCCTCTGTACAGTATGTTACGTGGTAAGTAGGTAGATAGATCCCCTCATGTTTGCTTGTTGATGATGCCCTGGGAGGGCATGCTTGAATTATTGATTGGGTGACCACAGCATGTGCACAATTTAAAGTAAGCACAAGTGCCTCCTACGCCGCCATTGATCGACAGCGCATGATAGTGCCAATGTCGAGAGCGGCAAAAGCAGCGCTGCGTCGGGACAGGCCCTTGTCACTCTGTACACACATGGAAATTCAAGTTGGATGCGTGAGGCTACTAACCAGGGACTAAATATACGGGGTTTGCAGCCTGGATTGTGGCGGCGGGAGATGGCCAGATTGGCTTCAGGAACCCATGGCCTTTGATCCACCTCTGCGCACCCGGACGATGCAGCCCTTTCGGCGGTACCTTGTCCTGCTTTGCGTCCTACGATGACGATGGACTGACTATTGGTGGTTTTAGTACAGAGGAAGAGAGCCAAGGTTGGACGGCCCTGGTCCCATCCACCCTAGTGTCACAGCTCAGTGGACAATTGGGTGGGCTCTGGACAGGCACAGGCAGGCAGGACAGGAACGATGCAAATGTATCGTCACATCGCGCGTCGGGGGGAGAACCTTGATGTCGAGCATGTCGATTGTCGGTCGCAGATCGAGCCAAGAAGGTACGGCGAGCTATCTACTGGTCTGTCGCGTCTTGCGAGGTATTACCCTGCCCACCTGTTTGCCTGCTGCTACAGAGTACAATGCAGTGGACAATGTATACGGGTTGGGCTACGCAACACAGGATAACACCAAGGCAAGGATTAGCCTCTGCTCCAGGCCAGCTGAATGCCAGATTCGATCGCCTCTGCAGTTTCTGCATCGGCAACCCCGGCCAGCAAAGCCTCGTGTCTGACCTCGGTGTGTATGCATGTTGATCAATCAACCCTGACCCTCCGACCGCACAGGATCAGGTAAATCCATCCAGCCTCCCCGAAAGCCGATGCGTTGGGCATTCGTAATTCCGACCTTTGAAATCGTCCATGCTGCGTAAGATGATGGATCGGCTATCAATCAAAGGAAATGCTGGCCTGTCGTTGGCTGACTAAAGAAGGCGGGGTTTTTTGGCTGGAGCCGTGCTCTGTATCAGTAAGGACTTGACAATTCACCCATCCGGGGGCCCAGCTCAATTCCAGCTCAGTCCTCGGTCCTTGGCAATCCCCATGGATGGTAGCTATTAAGGACGAGATTGCACCCTCGGAACCAACACTGTCGCTGTGTCCATGATCTGATATCGCCATCACCATCACCATCACCCTCACCACCACCACCACCGCCACCAACCATTGACCAGTCATCACCGTCGTGCTGCCAATCCTGCATCACCAACCCCTGGTCTGGACCGACGTTGACAGGGGGGCCCCCTCACACCCCCTTCGAAAATAGGCTTCAACCAACTGGCGCGCACTCTGGCCGGCTGGGCTGGTCTGGGCTGGGCTGCCCGCTTGGGGGAGAAGCGGAAAGAAGTACGACGACGAGCACAAACAAAAGCAGCCAGCAAAGGCTTTCGTAAGACTTGGACCATCACCCTGAACAAGACGTGGGCGGCGCAGACACAGACTCTACCGAGCCACGCAACGAACCCTACCAAGGCCTCGCATCCGTGTCGTCCGTCTTGACCCGTCTGGGCCCCCATCCATCCTAGTCCCTATCCTGATCATCCCATCCCATCCCATCCCATCCTATCCCATCCATTTCTAGCCCATCCACGTACGCCATCGTCGGGCTCTTCCTCATCCTGTCCTCTCCCCGAAAAGACGCCCTCTTCCCCATCTCACATTGTGCATCGTACTCTGTCCTCGGCCAGCCAATCCCCGTCGGCAGCGACTGTATGACCACAGCCATCATCACCTCGTATTTGCTCGACTAGCTCCAGCTCAGGCGTTCCACCTCCACCAGCATCACCCTGCCTTGCCCCCCTGATCGAATCGGCATTTTCCTCGTCGCCCGTCTTCGTAACCTCTGCCTCACCTTGGGCCCCGTGTTTCCAACGACCATTTCTTGACGCCTTGCACTGCACCAGACGCAAATAGGGGCATTCCGGCCGTTACCCGCACTCCGTTTTCGCCCTATATAACTGTTGCGAAGTCGATTTCCTCCACGTCCACGACGACGCCGCCTGTACGGCAGGCCAATCCCATATCGCTGCCGCTCGTCGCCGAAGCATCGACTGCCCGATCGATCGTATCCGAAGCCTTCCGAACCGCCGCCTACCCAACATGTCAAATGCCAACCCAGGAAATGCAATCCGCAGGTATGCCTTCCGGGTCGTCATCAAGCCCACCTTGATACCGAACCAAACATTGTCTACCTTGAACGAAACGCTTTGTGGATCGCCGTTGCCGTGAGGCTGTGCTTCAGTCGCTGACGCATGCATATTGTAGGAAGCTCGTCATTATTGGAGACGGAGCCTGCGGCAAGACCAGTTTGCTGAGCGTCTTCACTCTTGGCTATTTCCCTACGGTACGTGCTGTGCCACCACCTCGTCAAGTCGCTTAACCCGCTAACGTGAAGCCCAGCATTACGTGAGTTGGACCAGCCAAGCATCTGGTGCTTGTTTTAACCGAGAGATAGGTTCCGACAGTATTCGAAAACTACGTTACCGACTGCAGAGTAGACGGCAAATCCGTACAACTCGCCTTGTGGGATACGGCAGGTCAGGAGGACTATGAACGTCTGAGACCTCTCGCCTACTCGAAAGCACACGTTATTCTCGTCGGGTTCTCCATCGATACTCCCGACTCTCTCGACAATGTCAAGCATAAGGTACGGTAGTCATGTCTGGATACACTGGTAGGAGGGAGCTGACGAGGGACAGTGGGTTGAGGAGGCTACTCGACTATGCGCTGGCGTCCCCATAATACTGGTCGGTCTTAAGAAGGACCTTCGAGATGACCCCGTCGCCATTGAGGAGATGCGCAAAAAGTCGCTGCGGTTCGTCACGCCCCACGATGGAGAGGTAGCAGCCCGAGACATCAACGCGAAGCGATATCTGGAGTGTTCGAGCTTGAGCGGCGAGGGCGTCGACGATGTTTTCGAGGCAGCCACCCGCGCTGCCCTCTTGACGTTCGAAAAGGGCGAAGGAGGAGGGTGCTGTGTCGTTCTCTGAGGCGGCCACACACACTACTCCTTGGCCCACGAGCTGCACCAATCCGACTGACACCGATCCCTGACTTTCCGAACAATACGACTTGTCGATTGGGCTACGACTTGGATTATTTGGATATTTTACTGCGCAACTTGCTGCGGGAGCTGCTCGACGTCCACGAGTGGGTAGCCAATGCGAGGTTGAGGGTTTCTCCGCCAAAAGTCGCCTGCATACCATCTCGCGGACATTCTCTTACTAGGACACCGAAGATACGCTTCCGCATCATTTAGGCATCAACTCTGCTAATAAGGCCATCCAGTGCTTGGGTCACTCTTGATGGATGGAGCTGGGAGTCTCATCGTGAGCGAGGTCTCACCTCCATACATAATCTCTTAAATGTATTAATAAGACGGGTGCATAGGACAAGCCTCCATGGCGAGTCCAGTGGTGTTCTCTTTTTTTTTTATCGTTTTATTTCATTTTCATTCTTTGTCTCTTGATAATTCGGCTGGAGAATGTATTCAAAAAGGAAGGTGGCCAAGAATGTCTCTTTATTTAGCTGTGGACATGAACGGAAATGATGAATTTGCCTTGATTCTGCTTTTTGCCCTCCCAAGTTATGTTACAATATCAGCCGATTGTCATCCGGCAGCTTCTTGTACACGACGTGCGGCACATGAGCTCTAAATAACGCCATTCCTATCATACAATGAAGCATACAACTGTCATTCCCACTCCACGAGCCCTCGCCCGTTACCTCTTCCAGCCGTGGTTCCAGGGTTCCTTGGGCGGGTACTCGGTCTGCATCCTTGCGTACTCGATGGGGATATCGCCGAGGCCGTACACGCCCTTCTTCTCCATGGCGACTCGGTACAGGTAGCCCTCGCCGCGGCCGGGTGTGAAGGTCTTGCGCAGCTCCTCGCAGGCGCGGTACATGCCAAGGTGCATGCGCTGGCGCTCGGCATGGATGGCCTCGCGCTGCTGGCGGCGGAAGAGTTGCCAGGCGCGGTGGATGGTCCAGTGGCGGAGGTGGCGTTGGCGGGCCATGCGGAGCGGCGGCGGCGCGGGCGAGAACATGTTGCGCTTGAGCAGCTTGACACGCTCGTAGGCCTCCGACTTGGGTGCCTGGCGGTTCTTTTTGGTTCCGCCGGCCTGCTTATTGCTGCCGCCGCCGGGAGCCGCGCGGGCTTGGGCGGCCGTGCTGCTGCTGAAGAACCGCGCAATGCTGAAGCTCGGTACGGATCGGGGGACGAGGCCCCGGAGGGAAAAGGAGGACGCCATTGTGGTGGTGTATGTGTGGTTCTTGGGTCGGAAGGTATTTGCAGGCTCGCGTGCTTCGTTCAGGGGAGATGGGATCGGGAAAGGCGAAGACTCGGTGGGGGTGAAATTTTCGAGTGGCTGCCTATCGTGCGCTCCCCAGTTGCCGCAAAGCCGTCGTACGTACAGGAGGCGGGCTGGATTGGCTCGTCGGATATCGAGACTGTAGAAAATGTGAGCTTTGGATGCTGCAAAGCGTCCTTGAATCGATTCGGAAATTTGTGCTGCCGAGCCGTGCACAAGCACCTACCCTGGACTCGGCGCAGGCTCATCCCAATACTTGCTGGCTTCTAAAATAGAAGTCAAAGGCTGAATTTGGATATTTGCTACTCTTTCAACTCTATCCGTATATCCACAACATTACAGTAGCATGGCATGCGGTGCAGACGAAAGACATTTTACACAAAATAAGACGTCAAGAATTTAATTTCCATCTTGATGAGCTACAATCCTAGAATGCCCAGCTGAGACTCTTCAGGCACATCTTCCTCTATCCCAATACCATCCCAGTCAGCAGCCGACCGGCCAAACCCTCTGGGCACAGCAAGGGCCTTACGCTCCCACGAGTACTCATCCGCACCATGAGCTCCCTCGCGCAGTGTTTCCTTCTCCTTTTCCGATTCCTTGACCCAGCTCCAAAACTCTGTCTTCGATGCCCCCCCATCTGCTTCCAATGCGCGGAGGGCCTGGTAGTCGCCGTAATCCTCCTCGTCCTCGGAAACCTCGCCGACATCTTCCACCACAAACTTGGTACCCGTGGCCGGCCCAAACCCATAAGGAAAGTACTTAGCAGCCCTGGCGTAGATTGCTTCTTTCGCCCGCTGGCGATCGCCGGGAAGCATTTTGGAGGTTTGTAGGCGGTCTCGATACAGTCGTTTGCTGGTTGATCGCCGCAGCGTCCATTCGGCGGGATCTTTGGGAAGATTTGCAAAGTATTGCGAGCTTTCCGCCCCCCAGTCTAGATGGACGACATAGACTGGAATCACTTGGGCAGAGTCAAAGACGACATACTCGTACCCTTCGTTTGCGACGTGCGAGTCGGCGCCATCAAGCGGCCGTCCATTATCCCGCCATTCGTCCGCGCGAAAGACGCTTTTTGTTCGGCCCATGATGGTGGCGCACACAAACAACTTGAGCCCAGGGTAGTGCTCTGGCGATGTCCGCTCACAGTAGTATCCGCTATAGCTGAGCGAGAACTCGGCAGACGGAGAGGTATAGATGCCGCGCCCGTATGTCGACCCGCACCGGATCTCGTGCTCCTTTGCAGACTCGGGGTTGATCTGACCGGGCAGCGAGAAACCGTGACGCACAATCTTGGGCACGTTCTGGCGCGGCGTGCCGTGGAAAGTCAGCCTCGGCTGCACCAGGTGCTCAACCATGTCTTCTGCGCGATGGCTGTGCTTGTCCCGCGGAAGGTAGCGTCTGAGCTCTGCCAGACTGCTCCGAGACAGCAAACGGCGCAGCGAGTCCTGGAAGAGTTGGAACCGGGAAGCGAGATCACCGCGCAGCACTTGTTCTACGTGGAGGACGCGGAAATTCTCTGGGATCAAGCGGGCTATGTCGGAAGGCGTGCTTTTGAGTAGCTGATAGGCGAGCTCTTTTGTCGTATATGCCATCTCGTGCAGCTGTACTGGCGGCTTTGGCTCGGCATTGACGAGACACGAGTCTCCATCGTCCGCTAGAAACGTGGTATAAGACGACTTTTTAGATAGCTGGCGTCTGCGATAGCTCTCTATGTGTCGCTTCGTTTCTCGAGCCAGCTCGGCCACCGCCAGCACTGGCTCAAAGATACCGTAGGCATTGGAATCGTGGCGTCTGTTCCATGCGTCCAGGTTATTCGTTGTTTCTGCCTGCGTAGCAATATCTGCCAATGCCCTCCGTAGGCCATCGACATCTTCTCGGGGTAATGAGATGTTGGAGACGTCGACCTTGACGGTGGAAACTGGGTAATGGAGGCCAGTTGTGATGCTGAGAATGAGCTCGTCGTATGTCAAGACGACGAGTTCGTCTAAAGGCGAGGACAGACGGGCGTCTTCGCCGAGAAACCCTTCGTTGATGAGCGCATCGGTTTCCTCATCGCGCAGAAATGAGAGCTGTATAAGATCGTCGTCGTCGAATGAAGCCATGGGCAATACAGCAAGTACGCGAATTGGCCTATTTTACAGTGTCACGATTAAGAGGAGGATATAGCACTGTAATGACTCTTGAATGAAGCGAGCTGATTGACGCATGGGCCTCGAGGCGTGATTCACAAGGCTAAGCAAGGCGATGCCAATGAGTATAATGCCTTGGCTGCGCCCCGTCGCATCCACTGCCACAATTGACCCGTGCCATCCTGGCATCACGACTTGCACGACAGAAAGAAAAATGTGAGTCTAAGTGGAATATTTGACGGCGCTGTCATCTGTTGGTGTGCTCTTCGCCCTTGTGTTGGAGGATGGGGTGAAGGCCAGACTGTGGCTGGCATGTCTTTTCATACATGTCTTAACATCTCACTTTCCATCTTCGTGTAAGTCATGACCAATTCATCCATCATAGGACGTCAACCAATTTGAGGCGTGGAAAGCCGAAACCGAAGAAACATGTGTAGATTTACTTAGGTTTTTAAAGTCAAGATTTCCGGCAACCTTGAAAGCAACCCTTCTGTGTTATAGTTTCGACTAAGCATGGATGCCAATAATAGACTCTGCATGTGCTGAACAGCCGGATCCAACTGAGATGAATAACAGTAGCTCGAGGGCTGGAAAGTTCCGTACAGTGTCTGCAGCTTTCTCGCAAGCTCGCGGCATTCACTCTGGCTGTGGCCACGACACTCATGCCACCTGATTCACATTAAAGGTCAAGTGAATTGGCATTGGTTTTTGATGGCAGCTCTTTTAAGGTTTCTTTCCGCCCCGATGGGCCATTCAAGAAGCGACTATGGAGACATATCGCTTTGCATTGAGGCTGCTCGTCCCTCCAGACCCCTGTATCTTGTAACCACAACAACATAAGCTACAAGAACCCTTTATCACCTCTCGGCTCTATCATCTAAAATGTAAGCCGGAGAAGGCCAGCATAACGTGCCTCATGGCACACGCGGGATGCAACATGGGCCCAGCCATTAACTCCGCGGCTTGACCTGGGTACCAACGCACCACCCTCATTAAGGTTGCCATGAAGAATGGTAAAGTGAAAGCAGCAAGGTAACGATGCTGACTACAGCTAGTCACCAAGGAAGTTACCGCCTTATGACGTTGTACTACTCGATCGCTGAACACACTTTCACTCTCATATATTTCGTCGGGGAGAATGACTAGCTCATATAAGTCACTTCTCGTCTTTGTACGTGACAAGGGCTCCTTTCTTTTGTTTCGTCTTATCGATCATTTCTTCTTGATTCTCTCACGCAAATCACAATAGAAATCGTAAGTTTACATGCGTTCTATCTACATCTTGAAATCTACCCAAGCCTCATGCTGGGTTACTAACGACCCAAGAACAGTCAAATTATGACTTCTGTACCAAATACACCCGAACCTCCTGCATCGCAGCAGCATAGTAGGCCACCGCGCTCATGGCTCTCGCCCTACACATTGGCGCTACACTCTGAGACCGAGAACGATGATGTAGAAGTGGCTGGAATCAGATCCATCTCGCAGTCGCTTCAGCTACCTCGGCCGACCTTTGACCACCTGCTCTCTCAGGTCACCACACAACATGACTATGGCGATCCCCTAGATGGCTATTCTGAAGACAGCGTCTCTCTCGACAATGAAGAAGATGTCGACTGGGATATTATCCGGGACGGTGATTCTGAGCACGGGATCGATTCAGCGAGGGCCGCAAGGCCCAACGTTGAGCCCATCAATCGAGACCTCAGTTTCGATTGGGGGACTGCGATGGTCTCTGACGGCACAGAGAGCTCGGTGTCGGAGGAAAGTGTCCATCTGTGGGAGTGGGAGATTCCTTTCGGAGCACTTCGTCAGGAGCAATACGATTTCGAGGACACAGATCACGCTGCCGTCCGAGCCGTCTATCGTCTCTTGGTGACATACCAGGCTCTCGGAGCGCTTGGACTCCTCCAAGGCCAAGCCCACAGTGCCATGGGGGCCATCCAAGGACATGCCCACCAAGTACTTGGCCGCATCCACGAGGGGGCCCAAGAAACTCTGGGACGTATCCAGGGACAAGCTCACGGTGCCCTAGAGCGTCTCCAGGGGCAGGATCATACGGCCGGGAACCAGTTGTTTGAGACGCTTGTGCCTCAGATTCAAGAGTGCCTTCGGTCTGGTGGCCAAATCTCCCAATTCATTCGGAACCACTGGAACGATATCCGAGCTATCAACGAGAGTGCGTGGATAACGACTGTTCGATCGGTAATAAGCGAGAGTATGCCGCGACTTATATCATCTCGACAAGGTTCCGAGCAAAGCAACACGGAGTGATGGGAATGGAGAAATCTATACGAGCCCGCCGAGAGACTCACGAATAGGGTATGGGAATGGATGTGAGAGGTAAATAAAGAGGCCGAAGAGACAAACGCCAGGCATTGCTGTTCCCATTGTTGTACCAATTTCTACTTGCCTAGTCCCAAACTATCATGTATACGAATTTAATCAGATCGCCATCCCATAGGGCATCCTTTACGTTCGATCCTCGCAGAAACGACGATACAAGCGCCCGAAAGCGCGGCCTCTACATACCCATGCCCTGGATCCTCTGGGCAGCAATGGTATAAGCCGTCATTGTATCGCCCACATCGCACGGGTCCTCACCAAACTCGACCTTTTCGAAGCCGTCGGGGCGGTCCTTCTCGAGGGCCATCTTGCCCATCTGCGACTGGCACTGGTAGCTCCCGAAGCGGAACTCGAGGACGCAGCGCTCCTCGGTGCAGATGAGCGTCTTGACCTCGTCGACCTCGAAGATGAAGCGCGCCTTGAAGTAGTCGTTGAGGGCGGCCGGGTTCACGAAATAGGTGCGGCCCGTGATGATGAGGACGCGCGACAGCTTGTCGGCGGCGCGCGCAGGCGCGTACTCGCCCGACTTGATGCGGTTGAGGGTGACGTTGACGCGGTGGCCGCGGATGAAGAGGCCGCGGGAGAAGGACAGGGCGCGCAGCCCCCGGGCAGCCTCGGGCGTGAAGAAGACAAGTTTGGCGGCGGCGGTGCGGTGCTGGACGTTGTTTGCCGGGTTGATGAAGGTGCGGAAGACGCGGCCGACGCCCCGGACGTTGGACAGCAGCTCGTGGACCGTCACACCCGCTGGGAGGTTCGTCAGCCACAGGCTGCAGTTCTGGTCGGGCGACAGGTGCTCGGCGCTGGCGTTGCTCTCTGTGTGCATGCCGCGGTACTCTGGGGAGAACCTGAAGGACGCCCCCTGGGGACCGGGAGCGGCTGGGGCGCAGGGCTGGACGCTGCGGAGGGCGGGATCCGGCTGTGCGACGGCCTGCATCGGGTGGAACTTGCGTCCCGGGGATTCGTGACCGATGGGGGGCTGGAGGTTGGTGGCTGGAGCCTGGGAGGGCTGAATGGGCGTCCAGGCGTTGACCTTCTGCCGGGGGAGGGTGTTGCTCCGCGCCGCCCGTGTTGTGTCATTGCCGCTGATGCCGAGGGGCGAATGGACAGCGTCGCTGAGTGCGGGAAGAGAGGGAGGGCCTTGTCGAATAGGGCCTCCGAACGGCGAGGTGGGGCCTGGTACACGTTAGATAGGGTCGGTGACGGCGGTTCGGACAGTTCTCACTCTCTTGGGCTTCAGTTCGCCAGCGATACGTGGGGGTAAAGGGCCGGTTGATGGGCAGAGGGATCTGCTTCAAGGACTGGAGAGCAACGGGGCTATGGCTCGGGGTGGTCAGGTTGCTGAAGCCGCCCATGCTGGAGGGGATCATGGACGAAGGCGCTGGCTGGTATTGACCGAGGGCGCCAGGAAAGCTGATGGGCAGCTGCAAGGATGGAAGACGTTTGAGATTGGCGTTGACAGGGGCAAGCACACGCTGGCCCAGCATCTTGTTCCAGGACGTCTGGATGCTCTGGTTTAGACTGTTCAGCCCGACATCAGGTCTGATACGGGGCGAGGCAAATGCTGGGATCCTGTCGTCGCTGGTAGGGGGTGATCCAGCGTAGAGGCTGGGCGTCATGCATCCCGTCGAGGGAATGGCGTTGAAGCTGAGATCAAGACCTAGCCGGTCAAACGGGATGGCTTGGTTCCTCTCAAAAGCCGAGGCAGTTGGGCCATGACGAATGCTAGATGCTGAATTCTCACCGAAGAGCCAGTTCATGGCCACGTCTGGGTTCCCGAATGAGGGAGTCGTGTAGGCTGTACGAGACATGGTTCGAAGCAGTTGTGTTGAATGAGGAGCCTAACCATTGACAAAAGATGGTGAAGCGAGGGAGGAGAAGAGAGAAGAGAAAAGAGAGAAGGGAGTTGTTGGGATGAAGGAAGACTGTCACCCTGGTAGGAGAGATTGAACGTGTTACTTCGGCACAATAGACGGCTTCTCACGCCGTCTCCGACACTGGCACCAACGCACCCTGCTTTGCTCTTTGCCTTCCAGCGGAGATGACGTGCGCGTCGGTGAGGAGGTCAAACGCAGCTATCCGGGAGGATTTATGGATTCGTCAAGACGATTGGACACGGTCCAGGAGGTTGTAGGGTTTGCTCTGTTCTGGAGACGAGCGGGTGAACGCAGGGGCTTTGCTGCCGGTGCGCTGGCAGAGAAAGCATCATTACCCGAAGGTGGGCAGGGCACAGCCAATATCATTCAGTGGAGGGCATCCCTGGCGCGGCGACGTCCTGCACGGCCGGGCGGGTGAAGGCATGGAAACAGGGTGTGTTTATCTGGGGTCGACGGGAGGGCACATTGGGGTGAGAGGTTGACATTGAGGAGTGTCAAAGGTGGTGAGAGAGGTGAGCGGCGAAAGTGTCTGTGTGCAGCATCTATGAATCACGTCAAAGGCTGGAAGCAGGAGGACGAACTCCGAGAGTACGGATACAGAGGAGGGAATGTGTTTGAGAGACGACAAGTGATGTGTGTTGGGCATCCTGTTCCCGGCGGGACAATGATATGCATAGCCGGGCCACGTTTGACGGGCGATTAGGCCGAGAAGCGTTGAACAAGAGGTGGGCAAGAGGTGAGGCCGAGGTGATTGGCGGCACGGCGCTGTCAAGGGCGTTTCAGATGTCAAAAAACGTGGTTTAGGCGTGACAATCAGGACGGGGAGGGCTTTTGCCACATCCGTGTGCGACATGCGGCCAGGCCGGGCATTTCGTCGGTCAAGTTGCGGAGCGATTGTTATTGTCAATGAGGAGTGTTTGGAGTTGACAAGCGGGAGATATGGATGTGATGATGTTGTGGTTACTGGATGTGATGATGATGATGCTGTTGTTGTTGTTGTTGTTATTGTTGTCGTTGTTATTGTTGTCGTTGTTAATGGAAGTGATGGGAAACAAACGACCTTCGCCATGAACAAGGACAAAAAGAGGAGACAAGGAAGAATACAGGCTACACCTTCAAGGCAATCGATTGGGGCGTCAATCCCATCTCAAAGGCCGCACAGAGGCCCGAATGTACGGGACCATGCCGAAAAGTGAGACAACAACAAAAAAGGTAGAATCCTTAAACGCCCTAAATTTTGGCTGGGAGAAAGAAACACTGGTTGAGTTGCACAGCAATTCGATTTGAAACACGAAGCTGTGGTACAACAGATTACACTTTCACTGCTCTTCAGCTTCCTCCTCTTTCTTTTCACGAGATAAAAGAATGAGGTGGATATGTATGCATGTATGTATTAGTGTGCTGAAACAAGCCACGCCTGTCCCGCTGGCCAGTGCTGGTAGGAAGACGGCAAATAACCAAGACCTGGGAATAAGTTGCTGCCTAGACGCAAGGAGAGCCAGGCGTGGTTTAGGAGTTGTGGAATGTTGTTACTCCAACAACCAACACCAGGCAGCAGCATTACCATCCACGATAAGTAGAGGGAGGAGAGGGACACTGCAAACTCGGGGCACCAACAAGGAATTGAATCATCTATTTCCTCCTTCTTCTTCTTCTTATCATGGACGAGTATCTGCTCAGCCAGGCGGAGCGCTACAACAAGCTCCTGACCACCGCCAAGCCACCGGCAAAGACGACGGGCAGGCCCAATGTCGACACCGACACCTCCATCAACGTGCGCATCAGGCCCGTCCTAGACGACGACGAGGCGCCGCACATCTCCCCGGCCGTGGTGCGCCGCGCCGGTGCCGATGGCGTCGTCGACCTGCACGAGCTGCGCAGGCCTGTCCGAGGCCTCTCGACGCTCAATGCAAGTCGTACCAAGACCAAAAAACCATCCGCAATCAGTGCTGACGCTCGCTAGTAGTCCTCCTGCTACCAGGTCGATGGCGTCTTCGGCCCCGAGGACACCACCGAGACGCTCTACACGACGTCGGTGCAGGCCCTCGTGCCGTGGTCCTGGTCCGGCGGCGTCAGCACCGTCTTCGCCTACGGCCAGACGGGCTCCGGCAAGACGTACACGGTCAGCGCGCTCGAGAAGATGATGGCGCGCGACCTCATGTCGGGCCGGCTCCCCGGGCTGCGCAGCGTCTTCCTCTCCGTCGTCGAGCTCGTCGGCAACTCGGCCTTTGACCTGCTCGCCGACCGCCGCCCCGTCGCGCTCCTCGAGGACACGCTCGGCGCCATCCGCGTGGCCGGCGGCGAGGAGCGCCACGTCAAGGACGAGGCGTCGCTCCTGGCGCTCATCGAGGCGGCGGCCTCGCTCCGCCGCACGGCCAGCACGCAGAAGAACGACACCTCGTCGCGCTCGCACGCCATCTGCCGCATCAGGCTGCAGGACGAGGCATCCTCCAACGCAGACGACGGCTTCCTCTACCTCGTCGACCTCGCGGGCTCCGAGGCCGCGCGCGACAAGACGAGGCACTCGGCCGACCGCCTCAAGGAGACCAAGGACATCAACCTGAGCCTCTCGGTCCTCAAGGACTGCATCCGCGGCCGTGCAAGCCTCGCCCTCCACGGCGGCAGCGGCAACCCACCAGCAGCAGCCGGCAGGGCGGCCAAGACCTACATCCCCTTCCGGCAGAGCGCCCTGACAAAGATGCTCAAGCACGTCTTCGACCCCAGCACGGAGCGCCAGTGCCGCACCGTCGTCGTGGCGTGCGTCAACCCGTGCCTGCTCGACGCGGGGGCCAGCAAGAACACGCTGCGGTACGCCGAGATGCTGCGCGTCGAGGTCCCAAAGCCGGCGGCGGCGGCGGCCTACGATGCGGCGAGCCCGAGTACGTGGTCCAACTCGCAGCTCCGTCGCTGGATTGCGGACAATGTACGTACCATTACAGGCCTTTTCTCTTCTTCTTCTTCTTTTGCTAACAAGCCTGTGTGAGATAGTCTGGCTCGCCTGCCATTTCGGACTTTTACCTCGCGCCGTTTGAGACGGGCAAGCAACTCATCCAACTCCCCGAGGCCGAGTTTACATCGCGCTGCCTCCAGACGCCGGGCGTTACCTCAGACCAAGCGGCGGCCTTCTGGACCAAGTTCTGGAGCCTGCACGTCGACTCCAAACAAGCTGGTGGTGGTGGCGGCGGCGGCGGCCTTCAGGCCCATCTGCTCTCCAGCAAGGACACGCGGCCAGAGATGGCGGGCGTGCCGTTCAAGCAGCGCATCCGGCCGGGCATGGTGGTGAGCTGGACGGCGACGCAGGGGGCGCCGGAGCACATTGCGCTCGAGAAGCGGAACCTGGCGCTGGTTCTGTGCGCCGAGGGAGAGGGAGAGGGAGAGGGGGAGGCGTACCGCTGCTGCCTGGTGGCCAAGGGCCTGATGAAGGGCTCCTTTGGCGTGTTTCTGTGGACGCAGTTTGCGGTGCGCGCGGCGGACATGGAGGCCGAGGTGCTGCTGCAGTACGATATGGCTACACGGCTGTACTACGAGACGCTTTGAAGAAGGAGGAGGAGGAGGAGGATGTTCCGGTGGGCCGATTGGTGGACGCGGAACAGAGCTGCGATTGCGACGTGAGGCTCCACGGTTGCGTGAAGTCTGGGTAAACTGGCTCAAAGGAGCAAGTTGGTAAATAAGAGGAGAGGGACCAACCGGGACAAGGAAGCATAATAAACAGCGCTCCAATCACCATCAACACCATCGTCCCTCCACAACCCCATCTCCCCCATATTGTGTAATTTACCTACCCAACCTGGCAAGTCCAATTCGTTTGAAGAAATAAAAGAGGAAACAAGAAAAGCGGACTTGCTTCCGGCAGCGAATGCGCGGGGCGCGCGTGGAGAAATTGCGACGAGAGATTTCCCCCGGACCGCTTGAGGCCGACAAAGGTTCCCGAGATTGCCTCCCTTCGCTGCCTTTTCCTCCGTGTGACCCTCCCCGGCTGTGAACTATGTGGGCTTTCCATGTTTTTGCTGCTGCCTTTTCGCGGCATCAACTGGTGGAAAATACCCCTGGACGGCATGTCCCTGCCCATGGTTATAGCACGGAGGCACCCATCTTAATATACTTGCTTCAGGACAAGCCTCGTCTTTTATATAGATGGACAGATAGGTAGTTGAATAGAGAGCATCTGTGTCGATCTCCCATCGTACTCGATCCATCGTAGTCGATCTATCGTAGTCGGTCCATCGTATTCAGTGTTCACCATGAAGTTCCCCTCGGTCCTCCTCACCCTCGGCCTCGCCCTCGGGGCCTCCTCGTCGCCCACGCCCGCCGACACGGCCGCGCGCGCGGGCCCGACGGCCTACTTCCTGGGCGACAGCACCATGGCGGCGCGGGGCGCCAACGACGGCTCGACCGACGGCTGGGGCAGCTACATCGGCAACCTCCTGACCATCCCCGCCGTCAACCGCGCCATCGGCGGCCGCTCCGCCCGCTCCTACTGGAACGAGGGCCGCTTCCAGTCCGTCGCCAACGAGGTCAAGGCCGGCGACGTCGTCGTCATCGAGTTTGGCCACAACGACGGCGGCAGCCCCCGCGTCAACGACAACGGCCGCTCCGCCTGCCCCGGCTACGGCACCGAGACGTGCGTCTCGGACCGCACCGGCGAGACCGTCTACACTTTCGTCTTCTACGTCATCCAGGCCGCCCGCCTCTACACGGCAAAGGGCGCCACCGTCATCCTCAGCACCCAGACCCCCAACAACCAGTGGGAGACGGGCGCCTGGATCGGCGCCCCGAGCCGCTTCGTCGACTACCAGCGCCGCGCCCGCGACGCCCTCGCCTCCTCGGCCGTCACCCTCGTCGACCACCACGAGGCCGTCAGCCGCATGTACAGGCGCCTCGGCCGCAACGCCGTCAACGCCCTCTACCCGCGCGACCACACCCACACGAGCCCCCGCGGCGCCGAGCTCGCCGCCCAGTCCTTTGTCCAGGCCATCTCCCAGAGCTTGAACGGCACCACGAGCCTGCGCAACTACGTCAGGCAGCCCGTCACCATTGTCTACTAGAAAGATGTGGGCAAGGGAATCTTGTTGATGGATATATATATATATATATATACATATACATGTTTATATGTTACACGCATTGCCTAGGCAGATCATCTTCGTACATTACGACCGTTTATACCATGAGCTCCTCGATGCCTTCTTGCTCTTCTTCTCCCTCTCCTCCTCTTCCTGCCGTCGCTTCGTCTCCCTCTGCGCCATGTTCGCCTGCAGCAGCATAAACTTGCCCTCCATCTGCGCCTCCGTCAAGAACCCCCGGCCTCCATCCAGCGCCGTGTCCGGATCCTCGGCGCCGCTATACGCACCGCCGCTCACGCCCACAACCTTGCTCAGCGCCTCGGCCTTGCCCATGAGCCAGTCGCCATGGACGAGCCCCTCGCGCCAGTGCGTAGGCAGCGCCTTGTAGCCCAGTAGTGCACCGAGCAGCGCGCCCGCAAAGCAGGCGTTCGTGTCGGCATCGCCGCCTAGCATGGTGAGCTCGGTGATGAGCGGCTCAAAGAGGCTCGTCTGCGTGGCCAGGGCGTGATTCGTGCTTGCCAGCCTGCGCATGGCCACGCGGAGGAGATGCAGCCCGGAGCCGAGGCACTTGTACACGTAGCCAATCTTCATGGCATCATCGAGCTGCAGATCGCTCAAGTTGTCGACCTTGACGTGGCGGCGCAGCTCGTCGAGGTCCAGGTCAGGCTCGCCGTGTCTGCTCTCGTCGGCCATCTGTGCCCTGCGGTAGCCCACCCACCACTGAATCGCCCGGTCGACCACGTCATCAATGGCCTCCTCGGTGCACACTTCATTCAATACGAGCCCGCGAACGAGAGCTGTGCCAATGGCGCACGACATGATGCATCGCGGGTCAACATGCGTGATGACGGAGAAGTCGGCTGCAACCTGGAACGTCTCTTCCACCGTCTTGTCAAGACACATGAGCCCCAGAGGGTGCGTCCTCATCAAGCTGCCGTTGGGCGCAATCTGGTAGCCGCGCCTGGCCCATAGCGCTCTGGCCGTACCCTCGGGGTCGTCGAGGTACGTCTTGGTCCTCACGATGGAGCCGACAGTATGCCCCAGCCCAAGCGGCGGCGTGTCCAAGGCAAGCAAGCCCATGCGAACCCAGACGTCCAGGCGAGCAGCAAGGTCCTTGGCATCAAGGACGGCGCCGTCTCTGTGCAAGTAGGACAGGAGCAGCAGCATGGCGTGGTCGGTGTCGTCGGTCCATTCGCCGGGGACGTGGGGGTCACGATGCGAATCTGGCCGGAGCGGCGTGGGATTTGGATGCAGCGTGAAGGAGGCAGAGGGGTAGGAGCGCCGCGATAGGGCCTCGGAGAGAAACTCGGTGTAGAGTCCGATGGCATCGCCGAGCGCAGAGCCAAAGAGGGCGCCGACGAGGCCATCGTGGGCATTGGCCCGGGCCATGGCGGCGGCGGCTTCTGGGGAGAGACGAAAGTCGGGCATCCTGAGTCTATTGCAGGCTCGACGTGAGGGCTGCAAAGGAGGGGCTGCGCTGTGTTTTATATGTTGATGCCGACAAGTCAGCCCGATGCGCCTTGGCTGAGCCGGATCGTGGCAGTGGCAGTAGCTCCAGGCCACTAATTATTCCTCCATACATACATACAGGCACAGTGCGTGGCCAAAAGTCTGCGGCCACCCCCACAGTGCACAGCTATAATTCAGGGAGGCTGTTGCCTGAAATCACACTGTCAGCTTCGCCACAATCTCCATTCCAGTCATTAAATAATATTCAGCCTCAACTCTAGATATCTGCCCAATAATGGTATTGTTTTGTTTGGACTTGCATCTTGGGCAGATGAATCCTCAAGCCAACGCCAGTGCTGTTCTGTCGTCGCGAATATAAGAAGCATCATATAACCGGGCAAACCATCCGCTTCTCATATAAAAGCGAATTTCCTTCATCCTTGCCATCGCTTCTCATCTCCAACCACCAGTCTCTTGCATACATGGGCGGGACGAGACCTAGATCACTACTGTAGTACCCAGGCTCGGTCTGGCATGTTTTGCCTAGCTGGCCTCTCTGCCAGGCGCTAATACCACGGATAGTGCTCAGGGGCTTGTGCATCTATCATGCCTTGCTCATCTGGACCCTTTGCTATGGCTTCTGTCGGATCCTCCTACGGAGATGTAGAGCCATTGCTGTTATACCCAGGGTTTGGATCTGGTGTGTATTGCTCAACCGGACTCTCTGCCACGGTGTCTGTTGCATATGGCGATTGTGGAGGCTGGTACTGAGCGGGAGCTTGATGCATATAGTTGGGGCAGCTACTTCACCGTCAATACATGTCAAGCACGCCGCCACCCAAAGAGCAGGGAGCCTCACGCCCTTGTGTGTTTTGACTGCCAGTAGAGTGCAGGAGGCTCCTGTTGCCTCTCCTCCATCGGGAGCGGCCTGTTGGGCTGGCGCACTGGATGGTTCATCCTGAGAGACGCGTAGGTCGTGGCAGGCTGGCTGGCAGGCTGGCTGGCAGGCTGGCTACCCGTCTGACTGTAAAAGACATTAGCAGGCTATAGTATCCGAGTACACGAGCAGAGGCATACTTGGGCGAAGTATACATGTATTGGTATGTTGTGTAATACGCACGGTCGGCGGGGATGGCGCCGTTCGAGTTGTAGTGAAGGTATGGATTTGTGTAGGCATTTCCACAATTCGCATAGTCAGGATATCTGTCGGGGTGGCCGTCCCAGTAGCCGTTCGGGTTCGTATATGGAGTGCTGTCACAGCGGGGATGCCCGGCAAGGCACGACATGGTTGAGTAGCCCCGAATAGAAGCTGGATTTGTGTAGGCCGAGCCCATGGGTGGAAAGACCCCGGGCGTCTCGAGATCGAGTTCGCCCCGGGGCACTGGACCTGGATACGCCGCCGGGCCGGCATCTTGTTGGGGCACTGCTCTCACCTGTGGATACCTTTGTCTGCTGACCGAGGTTGGCTTTTGCAGGGACGAGGAGGTGGACGGGGTGATGATACATACGCAGGACGCAGCGGTAGACGCAGAGGCAGAGGCTGACTTATTGTCTCGGCCGTCTCGACGGGCATCCAGACGAAGCGAAGAGGTGGCGAAGACATTCCGGCGACGGCGAGGGGCTGACGGGCGTGTCGATATTATACAATGTCGAGTAAGATGCCAAGTCTATGTTTCAGCTGGACCAAGACACGCAGCTCTACTCTAATGGCTCCCAGTAACGATTTGAGGGAAGGAGACAAGAGTATAGGAAGGAGGCGTGTGAGGACATTGGCTTCCTTGTGACGCAGCGTGGAAAATTTGAGAGTCCCGTGTTACTTTTACTGGCAATCCGATCAATGGATGCTGGAACTCACCGTATGAACGGTCTGACCAGCGCCTTCATGACACGACGGCCGTCGCGACATTGCCACCCTGCCCCAGCACGACAACAACACGAGAGTTTTGCTCTGCTGGCGGGGCAGGAACCTTATTCCATGATAACCATTTGTCTCTATTTATTTCTGAGGTCCGTCGCGTATTGATTGGCCCATTGCGATGCGACGAATGACTGTCGTGGACGCGTATCTTGCTTTCCATCCTTCCATTGCCGAGGCTAACCGCTAACAGTATATAAGTTCTTAGAGTAGTGAAATGGAACCTCCACATTCCGGGGACCCTCAGCAGAGCAGCCGGTGCAGATCCGGGGTTCGGAACCATCTAATCAACGTCATCTATTCGTACGTCAGTTGACTCTGCGACACACGAAACCATGCTTGGGCCGCCACATGCTCCAACTCTGTGCCTCGGCCTGTCATCGTCCCAGAGTTGGGGTAGGTAGGAATGAGGGGTTCCCCAACCCCGGGAGAGGGAACATGCCGCAATACCTTACGCACTATAAGCTGCCCTGATTACGTACCACGACGGTATAAACATCACCACCACCACAACAAACAACACGCCACTTCCCCTCCCTCCTGCTCCTCCCCTCTTCGTTTTTTGTCCTTCCCATTGCCACCAAGAACAAGGGAGAGAATTGAAATGTCCGACCCCGTCGTCATCGTGGGCGCCGGCCTCGCCGGCCTCGTCGCCGCCTACGAGCTCTCGCAGCGCGGCGTCCGCACCGTCCTCGTCGACCAGGAGTCCCCCGCCAACCTCGGCGGCCAGGCCTTCTGGTCCCTCGGCGGCCTCTTCCTCGTCGACTCGGCCGAGCAGCGCCGCATGGGCATCCGCGACTCGCGCGACCTCGCCATGCAGGACTGGTTCGACTCGGCCGCCTTCGACCGCGACGTCGAGGACGTCTGGCCGCGCCGCTGGGCCGAGGCCTTTGTCGACTTCGCCCACGGCGAGTTCGCCGACTACGTCAAGGGCCTGGGGCTCGGCTTCCTCTTCAACGTCGGCTGGGCCGAGCGCGGCGCCGGGCGCGCAGACGGCCACGGCAACTCGGTCCCGCGCTTCCACATCACCTGGGGCGCCGGGCCCGAGGTCGTCCGCATCTTCGCCGAGCCCGTCCAGCGCGCCGCCGCAAAGGGCCTCGTCGACCTCAAGTTCCGCCACTGCGTCGACGAGCTCCTCCTCGACCCCCACACGGGCCGCGCCGTCGGCGTCAAGGGCCGCGTCCTCGCCCCGGACGACGCTGCCCGCGGCGTCGCCACCAACCGCGACACCGTCGACGCCTTTGAGCTGCGCGCCGCCGCCGTCATCGTCTCCTCGGGCGGCATCGGCGGCAACGTCGACGCCGTCAAGGCCGCCTGGCCCGTCGACCGCCTCGGCCCCAAGGTCCCCGACCACTTCGTCCTCGGCGTCCCCGCCCACGTCGACGGCCGCATGATTGGCATCGCCGAGGCCGCCGGCGCAAACGTCATCAACCGCGACCGCATGTGGCACTACACCGAGGGCCTGCAGAACTGGAACCCCATCTGGAACAACCACGGCATCCGCGTCCTCCCCGCCCCGTCCTCCCTCTGGCTCGACGCCACCGGCAAGCGCCTCCCCATGTTCCTCTTCCCCGGCGCCGACACCCTCGCCACCCTCAAGTACATCTGCAGCACCGGCTACGACTACACCTGGTTCGTCCTCGACCAGACCATCATCGCCCGCGAGTTCGCCCTCTCGGGCTCCGAGCAGAACCCGGACCTCACCGGCAAGAGCATGTGGCTCCTCCTCCAGCGCATCCTCAGCCGCAAGGGCTCCGTCCCCGTCCAAAACTTCCAGAACCACGGCGCCGACTTCGTCGTCCGCGACAACCTGCGCGACCTCGTCGACGGCATGAACGTCCTCGCCAAGGAGCGCAGCGGCCCGGAGCTCGACTACGACGCCATCCTCGACGTCGTCACCAAGCGCGACTCCCAGATGCTCAACCCCTACAGCAAGGACGCCCAGGCCATGCTCATCAACAGCGGCCGCAACTACTGGCCCGACCGCCGCGGCCGCATCGTGCCCCCGCACCGCCTCCTCGACCCGGCCCACGGGCCCCTCATCGCCGTCCGCATGAACCTCCTCACCCGCAAGACCCTCGGCGGCATCGAGACCAACCTCCAGAGCAACGTCATGCGCCCGGACGGCACCCCCTTCCCGGGCCTCTACGCCGCCGGCGAGGCTGCTGGCTTTGGCGGTGGCGGCGTCCACGGCTACAACTCGCTCGAGGGCACATTCCTCGGAGGCTGCATCTTTTCTGGCAGGGCCGCCGGCAGGGGCGTGGCCGACGAGCTGCAAAGCAAAGGTGCGTAAATGGGATACCGGTCTATATCTATCACATTGAACATCTTGTCTCCAATAAGTGATTGATTGCATCGGAGGCTTTCATGCCCCCTCAGCCATTCAGCAGACCGTTTGCCTGACATTGCTTTGCTGTCTAGTTCCAGCCCGCCTCTAACCCCAGGGGTGGCCGCATAAAAGACTGCGTATACCCAATACCCATCGCTGCGCTGCGCCATCCATTGGTTGAATTGCCGGGGTGGAGGCAGACGTCGTGAGTCGTGCACAGTGTAACAGATAGAAAGCGAGCGGCGTGTACAATCAGCATCCATCAGTTGGGCCACATGTGGTGGCCGCAAGCATGCAGACATCCGGCCCGTCGTTTATTTTGTTCAGCATGTGGGAGGCATTTCTTGTCATGATTGTTCATTGTATGTACCTAAGCCATACCACATCATAAAGTGCTGGTATCCAATACCATCCGTATCCAATCTATGTACCATCCAAACGCCTGAGACTGTTGCGCCGCATCATGATTCCGCCTTTTCGTCTTCCCCTTCGAGAACGACTTCATGTCCGCTACCCTCGTGCATGCCGAGAGCCGTGACACAGCACGCCGCCGACATGAAGGCCACCCCCCACCATCCCCATGCCACCATCCCAATGTCCAAGCCGTAGCCGTACCACCAGCCACCGACGACGGGTCCGACCGTGCGGAACCCTGCTGAGACACTCTGACCGAGGCCGTGGATGGTGCCGAGGACGCTGGGGTGAGGGCTGCAGTTGTTGAGCAGGATAATGCTGGCGGGGAGGGTGAATGTACGAGCTGTGACCTGGAGAAGGAGCACGAAAATGATGCCCATCCAGATGAGAGCACCGGACGAGGGCTCCGGGGGCGCAGTCGAGGACGGGAGGATGGCGAGATAGGGAGCCACAAAGTAGGCGATGGGAAAGAGGAAGAGGAACCACTGGAACGATCGCAGGGTGCCGAGTCGAGCCTGGATAGGAGGGTAGAGGAAGATCTGTAGAAGCATGCCTAGTATGCCGAGAAAGGACGTGGCAAAGCCGACGGTCGAGGCAGGCATACCCATACCGCCGGTGAAAAGGAGCGGGAGGTCGCGACGTTGCGCCTGGGCAGGCATTTCAGAGTGGACGTTGACGTAACGAGGCGTGGACAAGAAGAGCGACCAAATGTTGGTGAATGCGCCCAGGTGAAAGTCGTAAAATGCGCCTGTGATGAGGGTGAAGATGACGTTTCGCGTCCAGAGGCGGTAGAATGGAAGGCGGCGGACCGGGCGGGCCGGCTTCGAGGCAGGCTTGCTGGTGCGTACTTCCATGGCGATGTCTTCGTGGACCGTGACCTTGGCGTAGCCGGTATGAGGCTGCGTGCCAAACAACTTCTGCTTGAGCCGGCTTCCCAGCTCCAAGCCATAGTCGGGCTTGCCACGGCGCTCCTCAAGAGTCTGGACACGTTAGTACTCGCGACAAGCAAGACCCATGGTGCAACTCACCTCCTCTAGGAACAGGTAAATGACAGCCGTGGCAAGGGTGAGGAACAAGGCGTTCATCAAGCTGGGCAGAGCAAACGGGTAGTCGCGGATCCACTGGAAGCCCAAGATGGCGCCCTCGCCAAAGATGCTGGGCAGCGTCTTGTGCGGCTCGGCGAGCATGCCGCCCATGACTGGATCCAGTTAGTTGGCGCACATTGCTCGGTGAGAATACGACATACTGGGTCCAAGAATGCCGGCAACGTTGAAGCTCATGGGCAGGATGAGGAAGGCTCGGGACTGGTAGCGCTTCTCCTTGGTGAACTCGGCCACCATGGTGCGGCTATGCGGCTCTTGTCAGCTTTGGTCATACGGAGCCAAGTGTTTTAGTCGGTGGGTTCTCGGTCTGAGTGAGCACTGGATCAGATGACGCTGACTTACATGATGCCAACGGTGCCGTTGATGGCTCCTCCAAAGGCTCTCCAAAAGGCAGCCCAGAAAAAGGTGGTGGCAAATCCATAGCCCAGGCACGAGACGGCAGTGCCACCAAGACCAATGACGAGCACCCACTTGCGGCCGCACCAGCTCGCGTCAGCAGCCTTGCCCCAGAGGATGGCCGTCATGACCTGGGCGCCGGTGAAGCAGCCCTGGAGCAGACCGGCCTGCTGGGAGATTTGGGCGTCGGTGAGCTCACGGTTGATGTCCTTGAGCTGGTAGAAGACGTAGGCCTGGAGGGAAGCGACCTGAAGAAAGTCGACGAGGCGCGAGACGAAGAGGATGAGGAGCTGGTCCTTGCGAGGGAGCGACATCCAGGTGACGGGGCCGGCGGGCTTGGGAGAAAGGACCTTCTCACTCAGGCCATTGGGGGTGATGGGCCGGAGGGACTCGGCATCACGGGCATCTCGACCGGAACCCATGGCTTGGCCGAGGAGCTGGCGGGCGTCTTCCTCGGGGAGCTGCTCAGACGTGCGAGACCACTGCCACTCGAGCTGGTTGGCACGGCTTCCTCGACGAGTCTTGCGAGGCTCCAGCTTTTTGCTGGAGATGTCATTGCTAAAAGACCTCGAATGCATGCTGGAGGTGGGAGGACGTGGCTAGATAAACGCAGCAGCCGTCAGCGATGCAGGGCGGCACGCACGGCAGAGGCGGCGGCGGCGGAGACAAGCAACACAAGCTACAACATGAAACTGCCGAGGGGACCGGAATGAGGCGCGGAGAGGCGCTGGCCGAAAGCGACAGGCTGACAAGAGGCAAAAGAGCGACAGAGCGACAAAGAAGTGGACGACGGCGACGACCGACTGGTCATGCGAAAAGGATGAATTAGGCAAAAAGAAGGACGGAGAAGGACGGTGGGGTATGCGATGCTGAAGGGAAAAAAAGAGCGACTGTAATATGATCAGGTGGGTGATGATAGCAAGAAGAGGTGAGGTGAAAGGGAAAAGGTCACAGGTAAGTGAGCGACACGCGTGCAGATGCAGGCATTCGGACGTCCGCCCACTATGACTGGCTTCCTTCCTTCCAGGCTGCATCTTCAAGCCGCCTCCCCTACAGCCACGGCGGGGGGTGCGCGCGCCACAGAGGTACATGCCAGTACTTGTCCCCCACCAGGAACCTCTTTACAGGGGGCTCCTCCAGTCTGTTCCATGACGGGAATTTGGAAGATGGGCAGCATGGCGGCCAAGGATCACCAGCCCTGCCTGGCCGCCTGGAAATGAGGTGAGAAAAGGCTGAGACCGGCATTCGGCCAGCCGCGTGCTGCATTCTATTCTCTCAGCTGCGTCAGCTGGAAGGAAACAGGTGCACGAGGTTCTTCCATTCTTCCCTTTTGTGTGTTTATTCCTCCTCTTCAGGGGAAGAGAGGTAAGTAAGTACCCTGCAGAATCAATGCCTAACTGGCCGGTTTAGGTAGGAGATCGAAAAAGAAAAACACCCACCAATGACCTCATCTCACGTATCTGAATCTACGGAAGTCGGTAGCCCCCGTGGCCGACAGCCCGAGCCGTCCGACAGCCGCATCGGCGTCCTCGACGATGTGATTGGATCCAGCGAGAGGGATTGGCGATGGGGGCTGTCTGGATGCAGGGGCCGTGGGATTAGACGAGTGGCTGGCAGCCATCTGGCAATTCAGCCATTGGGGAAGGCCATGAAAATCTTTGGGATAGAGAGCTAGGCTCTCCTTTCCGAGTATGCTTACCTGGATCAAACTCAAGGTAGCCAATTATGGTTATATCATTCTCTTGAGGCTAACGTTACTTGATATGCTTGTTGTCTAGACCGATTCGCCCATGGCCGAAATGAAGCCTCACAACACCTTTTATTATAAGGCGTATTTGCTGACGTGTAAGGACTAGCAACCACACATGTCTATTATATATATTATCTATACAGGCATCGTCGGCTGCAAGGAGAGGGCACATTCTTCTGTGCCCCTTCCGCATCGCTCGCCGTCGGATACTAACCAATCTCTCTCGGCTTCGTCCAGAATCCTGCCTCTTTCTTGGCCACCAGTCCTCTGCACTTGGTGCCCCTGTCTAAGCCAAGCCCGCCTCTGCTCCGTCCCTGACCACTCCAACAACTTGTCTGCATATTGAGAACCCTGGATATTATTAGTACGGTTAGACTTCCCCGGGAAACCCTTTCGATCCAAATGACTCCCTAGTTTTCTCTGTTATCTGCAACTTCAGTCCTTTCCAATTGTTCATTTCTCTCCTCATTGCCTGCTTCACTCCTTTGCAGCGCATGAGACTTGTCAATAATCGCTACTTTTTGTCAATATAATTTAATCCCTATTTTTTACCTTGGCCATGAGGCACCTATCCTTCCTAACCGCTCTCCTCTCCGTCGCTACCTTGACCCGTGCCGATGAGCCCATCTTCCTCAACAGCAAAGAGTATGACAATGGTGACTTTGGCCCCTATCCTATCCAGCATTTCAAAGCCACCGGCCATCGTGCGCCCCGCGTAAACCTTGTCCGCCAGAGCGATCGGTGCGACCATGACCTGTACACCTTCTTCTCCCCGCGTGGCTTCGCCAATAATGCCCGCCTGGCGCAGTCCACCATCTTGGACCAGAATGGCCACCTCGTATGGACCACGTCCTGGGGTGAAAACCAGCAAATGTACAACTTGCAGGTGCAAGAGTACAAGGGTAACAAGTATCTGACCTTTTGGGCTGGCAATGATGCCGTGGGCGGGCACGGAGCTGGCAAATACTACATGGTGAGGGACTGTCCGAGTCAACATACATGCACCAGCCCCTACTGACAATGTCGGCAGCTCGACCAATCCTACAAGAAATTCAAGGAGATTGATGCCGTCAACGGCCTGAAGGGCGACCTGCACGAATTCACCATCACCGAGCAGGGCACCGCCATCATCACCGCCTACAAGGTCGTCGATGTCGATCTTAGCTCGCTCGGTAAGACCACCGGTCCCATCTGGGAATGCCTCTTCCAGGAGATTGATATCGAGACGGGCGACCTCGTCTTTGAGTGGCGCGCCAGCGAGCACATTGCCGTTGCCAATACGTATCGCCATATCGGCGGTGAAGGCAACCCCCATGGCGCAGCTTTTGACTAGTTTCACATCAATTCCATCGACAAGAACCCCTTGGGCAACTATCTTGTGTCGAGCCGCTACTTGCACAGCGTCACCTACATCGACGGCCGCACCGGAGACGTCATCTGGGTTCTGGGCGGCAAGAAGAACATGTTTGACGATCTGTCCGATGGCCGTGCCACCAGCTTCGGTTTCCAACACGACGCCCGATGGGCCAACAACTACACCGAGATGACCATCTTTGACAACAGCGACGACGGCGGCTTCTCCGACAAGTCGCATCCCCGAGGCGTGCGCGTCAAGATTGACCAGGAGGCCATGACAGCCGAGCTGGTGCAAGAGTACAAGAACCCAACTCGCCTGGCTGCTGCCTCGCAAGGTTCCATGCGGGATCTCCCCAACGGCAACGTGCTGTTGGGATTCGGCAACGCCCCTCTCTTTACAGAGTTCTCCCACGACGGCGAGGTCCTCTGCGAGACACACTTTGGCCCGGCCAACAAGTTTGGCAGCGGCGAAGCGCAGTCGTACCGCGTGCTCAAGTTTGCGTGGCAGGGATTCCCGACGTCGGACCCGGCTGTCGCTATCAAGCAAGACGACGCCGACGAGTGGAGAGTCTACGTGAGCTGGAATGGCGCCACAGAAATTGTGCAATGGGTGCTACAGGGTGCCGACAAAGCAGAGGGGCAGGAGGAGCAGTGGCAGATGCTTGAAGCCGTGGCCAAGGACGGGTTCGAGACGAGCTTTCTCGTGAAACCGGGCCACCCAGCGTGGTTGAGGGCGTTGGCCATGGACGGGTCCGGCAATGTGCTGGGTGTAACACGGGCGGCCAATGCAACCGAAGCCGTGGTGGTAAGTGACGCACGATCCGCGATTGGTGTCCTACTAACACAAGCGCAGGCGTACCTTGGCGAGCCGGAAAGTGTAGATGATCAAGAGAGCAACAGTGATGGGCCAGAAAACTCGGAAGATGACAGCCACGTTGATCTCGACGAGCCTGCGTCCGAGGTCGCTGGAGGTAATAATGATCCGAAAGAGGGTCACGAAATCGCATCTCCGGTAGAGCATCAAGATGCCGTTCCTGAAGAGGCGCCATCCGAAGGCGCGAAGAGCCCGCCCCAGAGCGAAGAGTATGATCCGGCTGGTGCAAACGAAGATCACACATGGTTATGGACAGCCGGAATGGTCATGGCCGTTGGAGTGACTGCTGCCATCGTCTGCCTCAGCCCCGCGCGAAGGGCGATGCTGAGCCGGCGCGGGGAGTTGGACTACGAGCAGATTGCAGACCAAGAGCCGATGCAGAGCATGCGCAGGTAGATGATCTCAATGCGCAAAGTGACGAAGCCAATCTATCTCGCACAGCAGCGAGCTGGCCGTTTTATCAGCGTGCCTTCCAGACGAGGCAGGCGATATGGCGATGCAGCAGATGGGCCGGACCAAGCAGCGCCGACGACCCGGCAGAGGGCTGGCGCGGAACATCAGACCATGCCCAAGGCGAGCAGATCAGCAAGCGGATGTCGGATTGAAAGGGTGTGGTGCCCCATGCTGCATTGATACTCTGTAGACGGATGTGGTCAAGATTGGGTGAGCCATGCATGCATGTATTGGAGATCGACAGTGGCAGGGTCTAATCAAGCTGCCGATATTGGGCGAGAGCTGTATCCACAACGATAGCACGGAGAGCTTGATTTCATTGAGATTCTCATGGCTGCTAGGGTCTCACTCAGGGTTGGACTGACGGGACGGTGGAGAAGCATACGCGTCAAGTAGAATTCCTGTTTGGTAGTCAGTAGATGCAGAACAGGCTTCGAGATGCGTAGCAGCAAGGAGATTAATCGATGGGGCGTCGTCGGTAAGTGGTTAGTAGCTGGCAGCATGGGAATGGGGAGCTGAGAAAAGATCACGACTGTTTCACCAGCTAGCAGTTAGTGCTGAGAGGCTAACCAAGCTGCACCCAATTGATGTTGTCGCAAAGCCTCCAAGCTGAGGAAGGGGATTAGCCAGGAACCGGGACACGCTAATCACACTAGCGCTCGATAGTAGCGGCCAAAACAGAAAGTAGCGAGTTGTAACGGCAGGAAGACAGGGGGTGGCAAGGCAGGAGGATGGCTCAGGGGGGTGCATGCAAGGCGTAGGGGGTGGCTTGTAGGCGAGCGATGGTCCGATGGTCCTCCTCTTCTTCACCCGGAACCGGAACGGCAGCTACTTAAAACCACCATTCGACCAAGAAGATGCATATGAAGATGCACATGAAGATGGAGCTGATGAAGGAGGGATGTGCAAAGGGGACTGTCGATCGTGCATATCAGACGACACGCAGGCAGACGGGACAAGAAGATGCGGTTTTCCCTCTGGCGGGCCCACGATCTGCGGCACTAAAGTAGGGGGCTTCTGGGGAAGGGCACAGAACGAGAGGCCGCGAACAGACACAAAGATGCCGGGGTTGAGCGAGGGCCCGAAGCCGTGAATTCCTCCTCGTTAGTGCCTTTGCGACAGAAGACGAAGCTCCCGGTGCACGGCAGCTAAGCAAACAACCTTAGACTTTACCTTACATTCTAGTCATCTCCCCTTACCCTACTTGGCCGAGTCAGAGAGTCAGAGAGTCGCAGAGAGAGACACGGGAGCCGCAGCACGCGAGAAGGAGAGACACTGTTTGTTCGTCATGATCGACCATGGGCCTCTCCACCGAGGGGACTTGAAACGTCGAACGCGCAATGCAGAATATCAACAGGACAGGGTTGGCAAGAGGATTCCCACCGTGCCTCGATATGATGTGCGGTGAAATAAGCCACAAATCAAAGGACAAGGCGTCTCCGTCTTCCCTTGGGCATGGACGATCCAACATATTGGCATGCCGGAAGAAGAAGCTGTCCATGAAATCGAGGAATGCAGATGCACGAATGATGATCCAATTCACCCTCCTCCTCTCTGTTGAGGGCTTCGATTAGCACTGGATAGGCAGCTTTGGGGTCATCACACGTCCCTTCTTCCATGGGTATCCCCAAATCATGCACCTCCTGTGACGAAATCGCCAGCGCCAGTGCAACGACGATATCACACCGTCTCAAAAAACAACCATCCCAGCCCGTGCAGCTGGCCTGTTGCGCGGCTGTAGACGATGTTAATTTCAAGCTCCATCCAACTGGATCCACTACAGCCCAGTGGTAATTAGTGGCGGCCTGCACCAACATCATCTTCGGCCAGAGGTACAGCTTTGTACCTGCCCTAGAAACTCAATTGCCTGTGTTGGCACAAAGGGCAGGTACCTTGCGGGTCCCTCCAGGCTGGTCATCTTCCACCAAGACAGGAAACCTTCAACTTCCCGTCGGTCATCCTGTCTATGTACCCCCATTCATTCATCTTACACACCCCTCCCCTTTGCTCACTCCCTCCCTGCATCCTTGCCGTCTTTTCTTCTTCTCCTTTTTGGATGCCCTCCTGGTCATCCGTCTTGTTCGCTACCATTACTCTACATGTATTTCTACCCCCCTCCCCTCCTTCGTCCTCTGGGAGTGAGTCCTTCGTTTCCCTCTTTCATCGAGACAACTTTACTCCTCTACACTCATTTACTACTACTGCCAATTGAGCTTCTCGCTGTCTTTGTTGTCGACGATTCTTGTTTGCTGTTTGTTGCGCCTTGATACCCATAGCATATTCCACCTCTTCATCTCAAGTCGACCGACACAATGGCCTACTCTGCCAAGTACACCAGCAAGCCCGTCACGGACATCTTCAACAATGACACGGATATCAACCGCCGCCAATGCACCCGTCAGGTCCCCATGAAGGTCCTCATCCTGGGCCTTGGACGCACCGGCACGGCTTGTTTGTCTCCCCAAGCTCCATGCGCCTCCCAGTCTCGCCGCTAACCCCTCGCCCACAGCCATGCGTGCCGCCATGAAGAAGCTCGGCTATGTCGACACCTACCACATGATGAGCTGCTCCATCGAGAACCCTCCCGATGCTCTCATGTGGATGGACGCCCTCACCGCCAAGTACGACGGCAAGGGCAAGCCCTTTACCCGTGAGGACTGGGACCAGCTTCTCGGCAACGCCCAGGCCGTCTGCGACTGGCCCTCGATTGCCTTCGCCAAGGAGCTCATCGAGGCCTACCCCGAGGCCAAGGTTGTCCTCACCAACCGCGACGTCAACTCGTGGCACGCCTCCACCATGAAGACAGTCTACTGGCGCGTCACCGACCACGAGCTGCGCTGGCTCTCCCACCTTGACTGGGCTGCGTCCATGTACTACCCCATGCTCAAGAAGTTCTTCGACACCTTCTTCGAGGGCGACTTCCCCAACAAGGGCAAGGACATCTTCAACCGCCACTACGCCGAGGTTCGCAGCCTCGTCCCCAAGGATCGCCTCCTTGAGTACCGCGTCACCGATGGCTGGGAGCCCCTCTGCAAGTTCCTCGAGGAGCCTGTCCCCAAGGACTGCCCCTTCCCCAACGTCAACGACAACTCCGACTTTGTCACCCGCTCCCGTCGCCGCAACCGCAACCAGATGTACAACGTCGCCGTCCGCTACCTGCTCAACGCCTTCCTCATCGTCCTGACCATCTTTGCTCTCTGGAACGTTGCTCTCATGTTTGAGCTGATCTAATTCGTTCCTTACATGGATCGTGTCGGTGCGCCCGATACGAGACTCTCATGCTTCTGCAGGCGAGCCATTCCCTCGGCGGTCCTTGTGAGGTAGTAATGACAGACGGTAACGAGACTGGCGAGCAGGTGGATGCGCCGCATCAAATTGGCTAATTTGAGTAAATGAAGGGGCAGGTGCTCCTCGCTTTGATGCGATTCTTTGTACATAGTTGCGCTGCCGTAGACCAAGACGGTTCAGACGGTTGACAGAAAGGCCGATAAGGCCATGGCAGGATTTGGGTTCAGGTACAACATCGATTAAGCGATGGGACCCCGGGTATGGCGTTGGCGGGCAATGAATACTTGACACTTTTTCCTCAATCTCTTCTCGCCCCCTCAGTGACGCCCATAGCCAGCTCGCACGCGACACCACAGCCATAGACTTGGCTTGAATGGCTTAGCAGCGCGTGAAGGTCCTCGCACAAAAGCACGGGGACTAGAGTCCTGGATCCGCAACACTCAATGAACTCGCATCCTGTGTGTCTTGAGAATAAACCGCGGTCGCGTACCCGCCGACGATCCGAACGGACCCAGCCTCGTCTTGGCATGTCGTCGAAATAGCCTCGAAGCCCCAGTATGTGCCCCCTACCTCTGCCAAGAGCTAGAGGGAGGCGTGTGCCAGCTGGTTGGATCCTCCCAATGGCGATGAGCATCACGGTTTCATCGGTGGCTTGCAGGGAATGCGACGTACCGAAACGTGGAGGGATTGACCAAAAGCCATGCGCCTGATGGAGGGCGGTGGTAGGGGCAATGGCGCAATTGATATGCAACATGGTGTCATGGAGTGTTTGGGTACAGATACGTAGAGGGTTCACTTTTCCCTCGCAGATTTATTTACATTGTCTCTGGAATCAACATGAAAAGGCGAACCGACTTGAGGATATCAACAATACTTAAGACCTGCGGCTACTCGACAACAAAGGGATGAGGAGCAGCATCTCCCCTGGCATTGCGATGCTTCAACCCCATCAACTGTCCTGCCCGGCAGGCTCAACCTCCGTCATGGCCGCATCCATCACATCGCAACCCGAAACTCCACCTCCTCGGCCGCTCCATACAGAAGCTCGCGATCCTTCACCCACTGAAACAAGCACGAGCCGCACGCACTCCTCACGCCAAACGTATTCAGCTCAATGAGCGAACAGCTCTCGGTGCCCTCGTCGAACAGCACATCAAACGAGAAGCCCTGCGCGCGCGCCAGCCCGTCCGTCTCCTCCGCGCCGAGCTCCCGTACGATCCTCCCGTGGATCTCCTCGACGCCACGCATGATCTTGTCCGCCACGTCGCGCCGCTCCTGGTCCTCGCGGCCCGCGAATATCCACGGCTTGTGCCAGCGGTACTGGCTCACGGCCGTGACGCGCAGCGTGCCCGGCGCGCAGAAGACGCGGTACTCGCGCTCCGCGCGCATGGCGGCGTCGAAGGGCAGGAAGAAGGCCTTGAGCTCCCGGGCGCCGCGGTTCATGGCGTTGTTGAGCGTGCTCCACGTGCGCATGGACGTGGTGGCGCGGAGGACGGCGTCGGCGGCCGAGTGCAGCGCCAGCACGCCCGGCGTCGCGTGGGCGCCGTCCTTGGGCGAGCAGTCGGCCGTGCGCATGAAGAGGCCCTCGGGCGGGAAGGCGAGCGCCGCCAGCGCAGGGTGCACCTCCTCCTCGAGGTCCTCGGCGTAGGACCGGTTCAGCACGCGCGTGTGGATCGAGGCCTCGGCGGCGTGGAGGAGGACGCGGATCTGCGCGGGCGAGAAGACGACGGTCTGCACCGCCGAGGGGGGCAGGCCGCGCGTGGAGAGGATCAGGGGCAGCCAGCGCTCGAAGGAGTAGGGCGCGTTGGTGGGCACGGGGAGGTCGGGCGCCTCGGCGGCCGTGTGGAAGCAGGTGTTGAAGTTTGTCGGCAGGCCCGTGTCCAGGTCGGCCTGGACATCTTGGAAGTCGATGATTTTGAGCCTCATTGTGTACGCCGGGATATATGCGTTTGGTCTATATGTGTTTGGTTAGGATTGGTGATGGTGGGAAGGGAAGCTCAGGTTGGCGTCGTGGTTGGCATCACGTGCGGGCTTTATGTAGTTTCGCGAAGGGGCACTATTCCCTTTGGTTCGCGCGCAATGTGGCTGCTCATTTGTATTTTTCTCTTTCTGCATGATGTTTGTTTCTTTGTTTGCCAAGGTGCGTGTGTTGAGGGTTTGTTTGGTGTTGTGAGTCACTCGCCGAAATTTACGCCCGTCTGTTCACCTGATGACTTGAACATGGCTCATCTGCTGTAAGGATTCTCTTGACATGCGAAGTATGGATCAGTTAATGACGAGGATATCTATTTATTGACAAATAGATGGTAATGTAATGGTTGATGAGCTCCAAGACTGGGTCGGGAATGCGATGTGATGCCAGTGCCTTCAACATGCACGGAAAGGCTTACCTTCAGCTATTTTTACCCAGGTTAGAGCAAGCGAGCTTAGTCTCAGTGAGTGCATCTTTAGATATGAATGGGCGTCCAATATCGAGACCCAGGCCCCCATGAAGCAGCTGTAGGACTTCAGAATTGAAACTAGCAAGTGAGAATACGATGTTTTATCTCCTCGCCGTGGCATGACCTCTGGACGATGCAGCAAGTGAAGGGGATGAGTTACTTACTTCTTCTCTAGTGAGCTACCTATTCGATCTTCCAGAAGAGCAGAGTCTGTCTTCACAATTCGACAGAGAATTCCTGCTCGCCGTAACCCACGACTATGGTGCTCATTACGAGCGATCTGCGGTGTAAATCATTGGCGAACCGGCTGGCTTCCGAGCTGACTCGAGGCTTAGATCTCCTGGGGAGGGAATGTGATATATTAGGCACAACGTAGCCCTGTTGTAGATACCGCATGGTAGCCAGTCTATTCGTCTAACGAAATGGGCTTCCAGAATGGGCGTGACAAGGAAAGCCGGTAGACTTCTTTTCCTGCAGCAGCAGAGGGATTCTATAAGTAGGTACTCCTGAGTCTCTATGGCATCCCAATGGTGTGTCAGAACCGCAGCGATGGGTAAGGCAGTGGTGGAACCGAGGCGGCTACGGATGCGCACAAATGGTTGGCGGTTAGTGCTTTTCGGTCATCAGCATTAGGGAATGATTGTAGTTAGGCTGTCCGTTGTGTAGCTGAGTGCCTGGAGAATTGAGCCACGTCGACCCTGATAATAGAGCAGAGTTCATGCCACAGCTTCGTTTGCTAACAGAGAAGTTGAATTAACTTGATATTAGTATCTCGAAGTTGAGGGACTGTATCCATTAGAAAAATTAGAAACCCATTATTTTGGCTTCTCTCGGCTTAAAGTCATACTACGTATCTCAGGAGGCTCTCAGGGACTCCCGCATTATGCCCTCCCCTTGGTGTCTTTACTAAGATTCTTCGTCGGGAATCCGAGCAGTCTCTCTCCATTCATTGTCAACTCTGCTGACCTCGATGATGTACCCTCCTCTTTGGAAGAAGCACCTTTGCAAATTAATATCTGCAGATAGAAAGACTGGAAACCGCCAATCGTCCGCATCGAGATGAGTAGGGCTCATTGACATTGTCAGACACGCAATATCAGTATCTTCGTCTGCATATCTGAGCGCCTCGGGTGAGGAGAACTGCCATTCTTCGCTGTCGTCCATCCATGCTTGTTTGATATGACGGTCTTCATCCTGGTAGAGAATGTATGTATTTACCAGCTCACTGCCATTGGAGCGAGCTGTCACAAAAGCAGAAAAGGCTCCGCCCATGGGAATGGTGATGTTATCGGGAAAACCTGGTTCAATGGGTTAATATCCATTCGCTCCCAAATGCTACGGACGGCACGTACTTTGTGGCCATGACCGGATGGGCTCTTCAAGTAATTCATCCTCTTCAGATTCTGCGATCGAACCATACCAGCCAATCTGAGTCCAGACATAAGCGCCCAATGTCCCATCTTCCTGCTGACAGATGACAGCCCAATCGAAGCGTTGTTTCAGGCTCGTGGAGTTGGTGAGGAGAGGCACCATGACCCATTTCGATGCCGCTGACGGCACTACCGAATTGTAAGCAGCGTGCGCGGTAGAGCTGTCGTTTCGGTGACCCCTTGCACCTCCCGCATGTCTGATACGTAGAGAGCTTAGACCATTCCTGTATACTATCCATGGGCCATACGCGCTCAACGACCCAGTCTCTGAAGCTTGGTATCCTTCTGCCCCGACGGCGCCATCACGCCATTTCGGATTGCTATCGAAGGTGCTTATGTTGACACTGTTGATAAATGACGTCTCGTTAACATAAAACAGCGTGTAGCTTGTCTAAAGGTCCGCTCTGTTAGTAGGCACATTCTTCGATAGAATACAATGCAATAAGAGTGTCTACTGACATTTGCCCCGTATGCTTGAGTGGACAAAGCCAGCCTTGACTGTTCAAGGGGTGCAACACCACGAATGGTTTGTGGGGGTGGCCACGGCGAGTTGCGGTTGCGGTTGCGGTTGCGACGAATAGAGTATTTGGGATTCCCTTCGTTGTCTTTAAAGGCAAGAATTATTTCATCCCAGCTTCGAGTTGAATATGAAGTGACTGCCAGGGGGGAGCCACGGGCTACGGATGTTGGGGGTGGCGTTGAGTCGGAACCTTCCGCAGCTCGTGCACCCAGAACACCTCCCAGGATCCCGCCAATGACAAGAGCAACCGTTACGACAATTATGGCGATGTATCGTCTCCTTCTCCACCAAGGGCCTGCCGCAGTCGTCTTCTCTGGGTGCGGCTCATGGCTATCTGGCGACGACGTGCTTTGTTCAAGAGAACTGTGCTGATGCTGGTGTTCGTTTGAGCCATGGCTGAGCACCTGAGGGGTTTCGTCGTAGCCATGGCCAACCGCCTGAGGGGCTTCGTTGTCTCGAACGGCTTCCAGACCAGACCATTCCCCATAGTCGTGGGGGCTCTGGATGCGATGCTCCATGATGGCGACTGGAAGTGAAGCAAAGGACTGAGTCTTTGAGTGCTTTGGGAGAAGCCTGCACAGGAGGTGGGCTACTGCCTCGGTTCCTGCGCGCGTCTGCCCATACCATGATGGGATATTTTATATGTCGCGAGACGAGGTTCTGGAGATAAGACGAAATCAAGAGGTTCTCGATATGGCGATGACGGGGGTGGTTTTGGCCCCCAAGCAAAGTGCAAATTGGTATCTCGTAAAACAACCGTCCTTTCGTCATCGCGCAGCGATCTGCTCACCATATGACGAAGCAACCTGTGGTATGGTAGTATTGCCGCGGCTCTTTGCCCTGAAAGGTTTCCTAGCTGGCAGACATTCATGCTTTTAGCATATCCAATACGGCTTGGCAATACGGGTAGAGGTTGGACTTTGCACCAGGCATCCCTGCTTGGGGGCAAGAGTGGTTATCAGATATACACGTTATCTCAATGACGCAATATCCCTGCCGAGTCACTCAAGCTCTCTTTCAGGGACTTTGGGGTATGGAGGCCTCGCATCAACCCCGGTGGCTTGTAGCAGCGACGTTGTGGCTTCTTGACAGGATAGTGGCTATCAATGAACGACATCATTGCTATTGCAACTCTGATTGAAGTTGCATGCGAGTGGTGCTCTGGTTGGCTGGTTGCGTAGGCTCCAGTCGGTAGTCAAACGCCCGGCTATAATTGGGGACCATGAGTGATTACTTTTCTGGCTTTATATTTCCATTATATGTCATTGGTTGGAGGCGTGGAGATCATCATGGCTATTTCCAGTCCAGCGAATCCCTTGACGAGTCCCGTTGTGATTGCTTTGCCATGTCCTTCCGTAGTAAACGGGCGGCAAGGATCGCTGGCCCATGCTGTTAAGGCTCAGCTACACATTTACTAGTATTGTAAACTGGTGGTAGAATGTGCTTCCAAACAGCTCAGGTAGATAACGAGGGATCTGTGCATAGAGCTGTCGGAATGCAAGGCAACACACGTTATGCATGTGGAATGTTCATGGTGCATTATTTTATAAGCGATCCACGTGTTATCCTTGACCCATGCAATGTCAGATCCCCAAATCCTCCCCCCTCTCCTTCACTTCCACATCAAAGCGACACATCAAACGAGATGGACAAACTTCCGCTCGAATTATTGACAACAATCTTCAATTACGCCTACCCCTTATGGGGACCTCACGGCAGGACTTCTCTAGCCGCCTTGGCCTCGCTATCACGAGGCTGGCAGCACCTCGTCGAGAAGCGGACCTTCTATGATCTCACAGTCACCAACGACGACATTGACACCTTCTACGAGCTATTTGCGGGCTCCGAGAACCGCCGCCGGGCGCTCCGTTCCCTCAGCTTCCTCATCGTCTTGCCCTGCCCCAGCGATGGCGATTGTGCCAACTACGAGACGGCCGCCGACAGGACCATGCATGACGCTCTTGTGCGCCACCATGTGTCGACGCTGCTGCAGTTTTTGTCGCAGTGGTCTGCCCATTCTCGCTTGGGTCTGTCCATCGACGTGCATTCTCCCCTGGATTTCCCTCCTCTGGGCACAACGTTAGCAGCCTTGCGCCGCAGGCCGCCTATTAGGAAGCCCCAGGACATCCGTGAAGGCCGATCCAAGTATTCATACGTCCACCTGCCTGATGATCTGGCCCAGGTTCCCTGTGTCACATCGTTCGCGTCTGGGGGAACGAAGCATCTGGAGCCAGTTAGCCTCGTGAGGCTCACGGCTGCATTCCCTGGGCTGGAGCGCATTGATTGGTTGGTCTCGGATCCCGAGGGGTTTCTGGCTCTCCAGCGCCCAAGCATCCAGGGCTTTGCACGCGCCATCTCTACCTTTGATCCCCCGCCCTCGTGCAAGCATTTTCACCTGGAGCTTCTATCGACAGCAAAATGGTACCACCACGGCGGCAGAGTTCCCGACCTCGCTAGTGGAGGGGTCTCGCTGTGTGACGCGCTGCGAATCATGCTCGGCGAGAGCAATTTTTCCCACTTCACTTATGAGAGAGGTCTTATTGATCCGTCCTTCTTCTGGCCCCAGTCCTTGTCGGAGAATGGACAAGACTGCCAGTGGAAATCTCTAAAGAGGCTCCAAATTGATTTTAAACTAGCCAGCCTGTCCGGCCAGTGGTTCTTTCAGGATAGGCCAGGCCACCCTCCCTCCGAAGCGGCCAGGCATGCCCCTATGCTACCAGAAGAGCCTGGCATGCTCCCTCCCGGCTACCACGATAACGTAGAGGATAACCAAGCAGCCATCTCTCTATCCGAGTCCATGGTGTATCCGACGGACGAGGACGACCGTTCAGTTGAGGGGGCCGACTTTCGCTGCTACCCGAGAAACGAGGTCATGATGCCGCTGCTCTATGCCATGGCTCGACGCCTCATCCATACTCCATCACTGCAAGACTTCAGGCTTTCTACCGAGGTCCAAGGCCTGGATGTATGGTCCATCCAGTACTACGCCCCTGGGGTTGGTAAATGGGATGAGTATTTGGTACATCAAGAGGATACGGAGGATTCTTCTGTGAAGGTTGATACACCGGACTTTTCGCGAATTTTCTTCCACGTGGGGGAATGGAGGCCTGAGGAAGAGCTATTGACGATGCTACGCGAAGTCGGCATGGCTCACCATGGACGAGAAACCCGTGTCACCTTTCTGCCCTCCTCATACGATGATAGTGACAGTGAGTTTTGGAGTACTGAGTCTTGGGATGGTGAGCTTTCGGATGGCAGCTGAAGCTCTCGTACACTAACCAATGCAACGTATCCTCACTCTTCTGGCTTTCCCTCATCATCGTAGAAGCTTGTACCATCCCACCCGTTCTGGACGTTGTACTCATCTTCTGTCGTCGTCCCATGCAGAACCTCATATCTCACCATCTCTCCGCAGGCGCCGCTGTGTCTGACAGCACCTCCCGTTGGCGGATCGCCGATGCAATTGCCTTTGATCAAGCTGGCGATGCGGCCACCAATCTCTCGGCCCTCGTAGTAGGCACCCTGCATGTATCCAAAATACGTCGCGCTCGTCTAGGAGTCTGTCAGCAATCCTTCCCGTCTGAGGGAATACAGTAAACTTGCATGCTCTCCTGCAAACCACAATCGGTCGACGTTGGCACGCAGGTTCTGGTGCATCTCCAGCGTCGTAGAGGCGGGCCAGCATGAAAACGACCCGTATGCCCATGGCGTTGTGCTCCAGCGCGGATATTTGAAGGCCACAGGGTCCGGGATCGTGATGTCTGGGAACATGTTCCGAAGCACAGCCATGGCCTCCTCCTTTGTCTCTTCGTCGGTCATGCTCTCGACTCTGTACGACTCGCTGCCCGTCACCGTCACGAATATGACATGCGACCCCGGGAAGAAGCCATCCAGATCAACAGTCTGCCAGATGGGATACCATCCACGCTGGACAGGGTCGGCATACAAGAAGAACTCGGTGTCTTCAGGCCAGAACGACTCGTTGAACTGCATGAATATCTTGGTGTACGTGCCCATCTCGAACCTGTTGATGGCCTGCTGTTTCCAGCTCGGGAGGGCGGGCTCAAAGGTGACGGCATCGTCTTGCTGGAGGACGCCCAGGGAGAAGGTGCAGATGGCGTAGTCGGCCTGGATGCAGCCGCCGCCTTCGGTTTCGATCTCGACACCGTGGGGCGAGTAGATGATCTTGGTCACATTGGTGTTGAGGAGGAGGCGGCTGTCGCCAATGGTCAGGTACTCGGATGCTTCGCCGACGATCCAGGCGTTGTGGCCTCGCTGGTCTATGACGAAGTTGTTCTCGTCGCTGAACTGGAGAAAGGTGAAGTTGGATACGGCAGTGTTGAAGACAAGGGAGGTCTGTTCGGGAGTGAGGGCCTGCTCGCCGTCTGTACCTCGCAGAGGTTCGTTCATCAGTGGTCACGTAGCTCGTCCATTATTATGTCGCAAACATACCGTAGAGCCACCATTCGACAGCTTCAGCTGCGGCAGGATAGGCACGCTGTCTGGGCTTCCAGCCTACCATGCTGAGACCCTCTCGGATGGTCATGTCTTGCAGGTTGCCTTTGAGAATTTCACCGCCCTCAGCGGCCATTCTGTCCATGGCATCTTCAAAGGCTCCAATCTCGGCCGTAAAGTCAACAGGTCCAGACTCGTTGTAGGTCAAGATTCTCTCAAAGTCGGATGGGTGGTTTGCAATGTCCCACTTCTTCATCTACTTTGGGTCAGTATAGGATTGGTTCATCGAGGGCTCTCACCAATGTCCAGATGGGATTCTCTAAATTCTGTTAGCAAATCGATCACAGACTGAGTAGAGACGTTTCCGTACCTCGTGTGTCAGAAGAACCTAATCCTTGAGCCCAGTTCGCTCCATATTCTACCACCAGCGGGTCGCCATATTCATCGTGTCCGAAGAAGGCGTGATGGACTCTGCCACCTATCTCATGCTTGTATTCGATGATGACGAAGTCGTCGATGGAGTGGTTAGCCAGCGTTTGCTGAAGTTAATTAGCCCTGTCACCGATCATCCCGTTAGAATGATGCACTTACACCTGCAATGACTCCCGCAATGCCCGCGCCACTGTATCAGTTCAGTGGGTGATGGCACATGTTGATCAAAAACTATCTCACAGGATTGCAACCTTTGTCTTTCGACATTCAGAATCATGGCGTGCATGCTTCTCTGCCGGGATTGCGAAAACACCAGCGGTGAAACAGATGAGCAGCGCAGCGTGATGAAAAGACTTGAAATGCATCCTGTTGCCTGAGCTGGAATTGGCCAAAGTGGTGATTGGATAGGAGACTGAACTTATTCTTACTTGTTTTAATAATGGCTGAGAATTCCAAGACCGGACTGCTGCGTTCAGTCAGGCTATGGAAACCAGCCAGAGCTTTGACGGATGCTAGATTTGCAGTAGCAAAGTTGTGCCATTATAGGGATAGGTCGCCGGATTGGGCAGCTCGCAGAGATGGCTTGCTTGTTTGTTTATTTGTCTATCCGATGGCGGAAGTGTGCCTGTGCTCCTGTGCAATGCTGCAGCTTCATGGAGTAATACGGCTTCCGTTGGATGAAACTGGTTATGCCCAAGGATGTACACGTCAACATTGTCTACGGCATGACACTTGCTTCATGGGATAGTCATTCTTAGGCTGAATAAATGGCCAGAGTTCTACTTCAAATAATTGACCGCCAAGAACGTAGGGTGGCCAAGCCAAAATAAAGGGTTGGAAGCAGAGCTTTGTTGAACGCAAGCATCGCATAGATGCAAGCGGCAAGGTGGTGGTTTGCATTCCGTTCGTTGTCTTAGTACGGGTTTCCAAGCGGATTTTGCACATCAGTTTATTCTCACAGCACAACCTGCAGGTGGAAAGACGTCCTTTCTGTCTCTTGTCCCTCCATTCTGTGTACAAATGGCAGATGCTTGGGTTGTGCAAGTTTGGGGATCTGTGGCAGGGCGTAACATTTTCCAGGAGAATGGTCCGATCGTGTACCCTGAGCGTGACGCCAGTACATCAACCCGTTACAGGATACACGGTGTTGCATCAGCCATCCGTGGGCTTGATTAGGAAATAAAAGGCAGGGTGTTGGAGCATCGGGTGTCCCGTGTACTCATAAACGGCAAATTCAGGCGAGTGTCCCGTCTCAAAGCATGAGTATATCTTCCTATCAACTGTGTGCGTTCTTGATGGGTGATACATTTTTAGATTGAGACACCATTCCTCCGGCGCGAAGAGCTCTTCTTGGTTTCTACCTTGTACAATACTTTGGACCGCTCATGTCCTCTACTCTCCTTCAGTCTATGATTTCCTTAAACCATGGATCCAACAAAAGCTCTGCGGCCGTCGGGCGGTCCGAAGGGTTATATTGCAAAGTTCGTCTGATGAGGCCCTTGACCCGCGCAGCCTCCCGTATGCCGACCTTGGGTTGTGTAGACCTGAACCGCTCTTCCAGGGGCCAATAATATGGCTCAAAAGGCTCCTCGCCTTCCTTTACTCCCCCGGGAGTGGTGTTGAAATGCTTCCCGTCAGGCGTATAGTACAGGGAGGATGTCTTCCACTGCTTGAACAGGTTGTCTGGCAGAGTTCCGAGGGCGGAGATGCAGTTTAGGAGGAGTTGATCCTCTTTATGATGGATAGTTATCTCGCTGAAGAGAGTCGATCCTGTGATGAGCTCAAACATAAGACAACCAAAGTTCCAAATATCCGCAGCTGGCGAGTTGGTGGCTTCATTCAGAACCAGCTCGGGCGCCCGAAGTTCAATAGACGGCAGGATGTCCAAAGGTGCGGACAAGAAGCAGGCTGCTCAAAGTCAGTATTACTGATCACGCAAGCACGGGTTCATGGTGCAAAGTCACGTACCGCGGCTCATGCCAAAGAGCTGTACCTTGAAGCCAGGATCAAAAAAGGTTTCGAGCGGATCGGCGACATGCAGAAACTCGGGAGCCCACTTGTCTTTCTTCCCATCAAGTCTCCGGACTAGACGTGATTCTGGCCGTGGGATATCCATGCCTAGCAACTGGACTCGACGTGCGTCTAGCTCCATAGCCCGCCTCTCTAGTTTGCGGGCTCGGCGTGAGCCTGGCTTTACCTTTCGCCACGGCTTCTTTGGCTGAAGCTCTTCGTTGGCATCGTGAAGAGGAAAGAGGATATTGGAAGGTTGAATGTTCCCGTGCACAATACCGTGTTCGTGTAGAAAGGCGATGGCTTGCAGAGTTTGTTTAAGTATTCTCTGTGCCATCCTCAACGGATAGCGGTTTACCAGGCCCATCATCCGGCCATCGCACATGGGTATCCTGTCGACCCTGGAATATATACCTGGAGTCATTGTCTCGAAGCACAGACATTTGTGGATGCCATTTGGGCCTTTGTGGTCAAACTCATCCAGCAGCCGCGGCAGATGGCTGTGTGCCTTTGACGGAGCTGCCTTGGAGATGTGCTGCAAAACCTCCAGCTCGGTGCTGGACTCCGAGAGGAGTGAGGTAAGAATCTTGATAGCAACATACTTGCCGGACCTTGGAACAGTGAGCAGTCAGCGAGCACGCAAAGGTGTTAAGACTAACTGTGTATCCTGGGCAAGCCAGACTGTCGAGCAGATGCCGTACCCGAGTTTTCTGGTAACCTCGTACTGGCCATTCTTCAACGTGTCACCAATATCGACAGGGTGGTAGCCTCCCGGAAAGTAGTCTTCTACCCATTCACAGCGCAGCGGGATGGGCACAAACCTCGGTTTGTCATCTGTTGGTGTGGGGGGTGGAGATCCCATGGCTACGGTTGTAAATTTAATATATATGAATCCCAATCTGACAATTATAAGAATGGAGGCGCGTGATGTATGATAGGGAGCGGATGTTTGACAGATGGAGCCCGGCAGAGCTCTGGGGAGAGGGTTGTAAATACGCATTTCTGCGCCTGGGATACGATTCCTTCCTTTACATAGGCTCCGCCAAATCTGCCATCAGAGCAGCAAAGGACAAAACACTCGAGGTCTCAGGGAGATCATGTCAGTAAACGCCAGTGCGAAAGGCGACATACCGTTTCAGAAGCGACTGCGAGAGCTCGCAATAACCCTCCTCGGCATGAAAGATATTTTTAATTCTAGGGCAAAATAAAGTAGAGGGCCAGATATATCTTGTATGCTGATGAAAATAAATATATACAGGTAGATTCCGGGATGCAAGAAGCGTGAAAAGGGCTGCTGGAGCCAATAGACAGCAACGATAATGCCCGGTGCCCTGGCAACAAACAGTTGCATGTAAATAATAAACGCAGTTTGTTTATTTCTAAAACTCGAAAGAAAATATGGCCTTCTAGCTCCTTATCGTGGATCATTCAGGGTTTGTAGGGGTTGTAGGATGTATGCAAAACATAGATGAAACCCATCCTACCGTAAGGACTCGGTGCATTAGGGCATACTGTAGCCTTCATGAGGCCGTCTCGGGTCTACAAGGCCCTCATCCGGAGGGCCTGGAAATTTGTTACTCGTCCTCAGCATCAACCCACCTAGTAGACATCCTTGCTAGATGCCAATACGACAGCAGGCATTCCCCCTTTGCTCCTCGCCAGCATTTCCCAAATAGCGGCGGCATGAAAAGACCCCTATTAATTAATTCGCCCTGTTCCCTCGAGATCAGGGTTACCATCGCTTAGCTCTCATGGACAAGACTGGCAGTCCGGGCCTGACTGCTCCCGTCTCCCGGCCCTGTATCATCAAGACTCACCCACGAGCTCTTGGCAACTAAACCCCTAAAACGCACCTGTCCATACGTCCTCGGCCAGAGAGAGCATGTCGGCAAATTGACGCGCCAACGTCTACCCCTCAACACCAGGGGCCCGTTATCGCGAGTCCCCTCATCGATAGCGCTACCAAGGGACCAGTCTTCTCGTAACCATCGGCCTCCTCCCTCCGCGAGAGCCTCGACCGGTCTCGACTGAGGCCCTCAATATCGCAGGATGAGGCCATAATCTCCATGCAGCTAGGCGCCAGAATCCGTCATCCATGGAATGCGACGTCGTTGTGGACGCTAGCACCGGGTAAATCTATGGCATATACACGGCGTCAGCCCTCGCCGGCTGATTCATCTATTCCATATTAACGTAGATGGAACCGCCCGGTCTAGATGGCTTCAGCGCCTGGGCGAGGCTCGCCTCTCCGGTTCTCCGCCTGAGCGGAAAAAAAGGCCAGCCTGTGTCAATGTCGGGGCATAAATATCACCAGATGGGGCCGCGCCTACACCGAGAAAGGATCGACGGCACACTTGGACAAAGTTCCCTACGATGCGCATCATCAACATCTCCCTCGGGCTCGTAGCCGTGGCTCACGGCCTGCCTGCCGCGCCGCAAGACGCCCCTCCCCAGCTCGAGGAGCGCCAGTTCACCCTCGGCGACCCGAGCGTCACGCTGTGCGTCGGCAACTGCCGCCCCTCGCACACCTGGCAGGTCCCCAAGCCGACCTTCATCATCGGGAAGCGCGGCGACGACGACGTCGACGTCGTCGAGTCGAGCTGCGGCAGCCTGGCGTCGCGCCTCAAGCCGCAGGATGCCACGTCGGCGACGCGGCTCGTCATGGACCAGTGCCTTCTCCTCTTCCGCAAGCACGGCTACAACGTGGCCCGGCTCGGCGCGTGGACAGAGGCCCTCCACGCCAAGCGCGACGAGCAGATCATCATCAGCAGCTGCACCGAGGGGGACGTGGCGGCGCTGACCAAGGCATACAAGGACCTCCTGGCGCAGTACGGCCGCGACAACGTGCCGTACGACGTGGCCGTGCTCCTCGAGTCCATCAAGGCGGCGCTCTTCTACTGCGCGCTCGCCGCCCCCATCACGGGTCCGATAATCCCAGACGACGTCGTCATCGGAGACCCTGTGACCCCGGATCCGACGATCCCGGGGGGTCCGATAGTCCCGGACCCATCGTTTCCCGGAGGCCCCATCATCCCGGATGAGCCCATCGAGGGAGGACCGATGGAGCCAGACGCGTAAGGCCGGCGGACGGAGGTCGGGCGTTCTCCCTTCCTTGTCGGACGGAAGCTCGGGGGGGATGGTCCAAAGGGAGCGGGCTTGGAACGATCTAGACTCTGATGGAGTCTTGGCTGGTTTTCCTTCGTGTTTTTACGTCATGCAGAAACTACATCGCGTGTAGCTAGTCTTCTCCAAAAACAAACGGCTTGATTGACACCAAAAAAGGTCCCCTCGGAATCTTCCAAGAGTCCGCCGCCACGCACGCGCACCACGCACGAGCGTGATAGTGAGTGAGGGGACGAGAGGGGGCTGGGGGCGTGTTCTGACTCGCAGTGTGTCCCGTCCGGCCTTGGAATCCTTCGCCTCCCCTGGTGCCGATATAGAGTTTGCGGCCGGACCAAGAGAGAGAGGGCCGGTAGTTCTTCAGCCAATCTCCCTCGCCTTGCCTAGCACGGCAGATCAGCTGATCTGGAGCAGGCGGAGGGAGGGCGTGTGGAAGGGCGGGCTTATGAGCTGAAAGGGCCGAGGGTGAAACGGCGTCGAAGCTACGTCGGCAGCCATGTTTCGAAGCCAGCTTCCACTAGGCGGATGCCCTTCTTACTCATGCTAGATGACAGAACAGAGTTTGACCGCGGGCGACCTCTCCGCGTCCGATATGTGAAGCCGGGAATAAGGAGCGGCAGCAGCGGCCAACCGTTGCTTCGTCATGGCGTCTCGTGATGGCTCTACCGGAAACACGACAACCCCATCATTCCATGACTCAAGATGCGCATCATCACACCTCCAGCTCCCATCCAACACTACCAACACTACTCCGTACCAACCTTCAACCGTCGGAGCACGCAAACAATACACTTCCGTCCCTAACCTCCCGAGAGGGTGGCTTACATGGCACCGGAGCCTCTTGGCCGACGAATGTGACTGTTTACTTTGCCGTGGCACCGCCCCATCTTGTTCTTTTGCTTCCATCCAGGAAAGCACAACGGCCGCCGCAGGCCAGATTTAGATAGCTATTAGTAAAGAACCGAAATGGATGCGTAAAATTAAGATGGGCGAGGCGGGAGAGGGAAAGCCACATGGGGTTCCGCATGCGGGATGACACGATGGCTGAACACTCTGGCCAGCACACGCGGTCCTCTTATCCACCGATACGGATTTTTTTGTGAAGGACCGCGTACGCGTAACGGCCAAGGCAAGTTACGAGAGGACAATTGTTTTCTTCTTTGGGAGATTGTGTCTGAGTACGTAGTCATGTATGTCAGCGGCAGGGCCGTTTCCAAAGGTCCCCGGCGGTGAATAACGCAAAGGAAGGGAAGAAGGAAAGGTTGTAGAAAGGCTATATGCGAGATAAGATGGAATCACGACTGTCCTCTTTGGATGCCCACCCAATGTGCGGTGAGGACCTCTCGCGAGGGAGGAATCATGCGTTTTTTTCTCATTATTACATAGCCTCCATATTAATATGGGTGGATGCTGATGCAGATGCAGATGCAGGTCGGACAAGGCCTCTTGACGGCACTTGGGTGGCGGTGGTGGTGGTGGTGGTGGTGAGATCTATCTCAGCCTTTCCCAGACCAAAAGCTAAAATGTATCGGGCAAGTTTCGTCTCGTCTATGATATGTGTGTACCAGCCCCCGTCTCGTTTCTCGTCGATCAACAGAAGCAAACGAGATTGAGTGGGATGGCTGGCTGACCTTTGCTGATCAGTATCCGTCTCCCCCCTCGCGCTTCTTGACTCGTCCTCACCCCCTCCTCATGCACGCACCGTCACCAGGCTAATGCACGCAACCCAACGCCACCCGCCCTACTTTTCCTCATCTTCTGGTTGTCTGCCTGCGCTGCCACCCAACCCGCGGGCGCTGGGCACTCTTGCAATCTCGGCATGTGGGCAAGCCCACGTCACCTTGTCTGTCCAGCGTCGTCGTGCTGTTTGATGACCGTGCCCAGGTTGAAACGGTGGCTTCTACACCGAAACTTTGGCCGCGTCCGTCAACAGCCAGCATCCTTACACTTGTGCTTGTGCTTATTATGCCTGTGCTTATGCCTGTAGTTGGATTACTATCTACTATTCTGTACACACATGCGCTGTCTTATTCACACACAATGTCTTGCGTCTCGTAAACGTATATTGGCACTCCTCTTCAGAGGTAGTGCAGCCTTTGGGCTGTCGGGCCCGTTTTGGTCTTGTTGCTCTAATAGTCTTTGCTCTCTGCTGCGGCGAGTTGTTTTGCAGTTGCAGAAAGCAGCACAAAAATGAACTCCCTTGATTTCCCACAAGTTTCCCAAGCCAGTTCCTGTTTTCCCGCAAATATTCCCAAGCAATCAAATAAAATAATCGTCCCAACAATCTTGGCATCCAAGTTCCTCCCTTGTCCACGAGGTCCATCTATAGACCTCTAGGCATGGCAGTGCGCCCTCCTTCAAATGTGGTGATTAAAAATGTTTTTGGCGTCGTAAACGTTGTGGGTCGCCCTCCATCGAATTCAAGAATGAAGACAAATTGGCCCCCGGTGTATCTGATTTCTCCTGCGCCTTTGATATCCCAAAAGCCTTGGTCCTCCCTCTCAGCGGTGGGCCAGGTGTAAACTTCTCCTCGGCTAGAATAAAGAAACTCCTCGCTGATATGACGGTAATGAAATGGTATGTGTGGTAAAAGACAGTAGAGTGAAGTGTTGGTGTGTCGAACTAGGTACAGGTGTCCAAGGGTGGAAATGTTCCGGCATTTTTTTGTCCACGGTAGTCGTATTTTTGGTGTCGCTCCAAGAAAAATGTATAGGCATATCCAATAAAGTGTGGTAGGGGTTGGTGACAGTAGAAGAGCCCATGGAGTGAAGGAAGAAAAGAAAAGCGGTCATGGGTCTTTGGAAGATATAACAAAAAGAAAAAGAAGAAGAAAAACGTGAAGGCGCGTTTCGTCGTCAAGGCCGTTATCAGAGGAAGCAGTGCTTCCCAGAGGTGAGATGGGGTTGACAGATGCCTCTTAATAGCAGCCGTGGAAGGTAGGCAGGAAGGTAACCTGCTGGTGAAAAGGTCCAGCGTGCTGCATCATGGGCACCTGTTGAACGTATTTGACCATGTCCCACAGAGGAAGGTATGACTTGGTAGGGGGGCACACGGCTTGTACAGGGGCAATCGGTGCTTGGACAGGCACCGAGACGGGAACCTGCTGGCAGGCCAGAGGCTGCTGAGGCACCATCTGGATGGGCACAGGGCCAGTGTACTGCTGGGGGACGAATTCCTGGCCCGTGTAGACGGGGTGGCGGTGTTCCCGGGGCTCCTCAGGCTCAAAGGTCTGCGTGGGGAACTCGTGCGCATACGTCTCCTGCTGCTGCTCCTGGATGAAGTCCTCATCGAGGTCGTCGATGGTAGAGCCGCTCGACGTGAGCGAGCCCTCGTCGTCGGACGAGGTGGAGGCGGGGGAGAGAGGCGAGTCATGCTCATAGTCGTCGACGATGGCATCCTCAGCCGCAACGTATTCAGTGATGTGGTCGGGGGTGGCCGGGGGTGTCGGGGGAGCAATGGTGGACACCACGGGCACGGTAAAGCGCGAGCACGCCATGATCTTGGTCCTGAGCTGGGCAAGAGTGATGCGGTGCTCGGGGCTAGGGTTGAAGATGCATCCAAGGATATCGTTGAGCTCGTCCGACAAGGGGAGGATGGTCTTGAGGAAGTCCTTGGAGCGGGCATAGGCGCGGTAGGTCGAGTCCTGAACGGAAGCCTGCTTCCAAGGGTTGCGGCCGCATGTCAGGTTGACGAGGATGACTCCTAGGGACCAGACATCGTTGGGCGCGCACATGTAGTAGGGCTTCTGAGCCGAGGGGTCCAGGCACTCTGCAGCCATGGTCAGTAAAAAGCTTGTCGCGGCCGGTCGTAGAGGTCATGACATACCAGGGCTCATGTAGAAAGTAGAACCGCATCCGTAGTCCTCGGATCGGTCATCAGACGTAGCAAGGCCAAAGTCGGCCAGCTTGATGGTGTTTCCCTGGTCCGTTACCAGGATGTTCTCAGGCTTGAGGTCCCGGTGGTAGATTCCAAGGTTATGGCAGTGCTCCACGGCGTCCAGGATCTGGAGGAAGATGCTCTTGGACAAGTCATCCTTACCAACATAGTGACCGCGCTCAGTGATGTTGAGGAACAGGTCACCCTCGGGGCAGTACTCGAGGATGACGTAGATGCAGTCGACGTCGTCCACAATCTTGAACATTGACACTATGTTAGGGTGAGCAGATGCCATGTAGTGGAGTCGGATCTCCCTCTGCTGGTAAAGGACCTGGCGGCGCTCCAATGGGGATCCGTCAGCGCTGAACTTGCTGAGGCACTTGACGGCGTAGCGGGCACCCGTCTTGATGTCGATGGCCGAGTAGACGACGCCGTAGGCTCCGGTTCCCAGGATGTCCGTCAGCTGGAGCTTGCCCTCGAGCAGGCGGCCTAGCCTCGCCTCGGGCGCGACGGGGATGTACCGAGGTTGCCAGCGGCGAGAGGCATGGGCGTAGTGCTGAGGCGCTGCGTACTTGGAGTCGTCGTAGGCCGGGGAGGCAGGAGGTGTTGGGTATCCGAAGGTAGCATGGTGCGGCATGATCTTGTTGGTGTGGGTTTCCTTGGGAGTGGTGGGTATGGGAGTTGACTAGGACCAAAAGAAAACTACCAAGAAATACGCAGGCAAGACAGAGAAAACTGGCAAAACTGCAAGGGATTTTGTTTTCCAACGGAATGGCGATGATGATGGAAGGAACGGGAATTCCTTAATCCAATCCAAGAAGGGGGGTGGTTGGTCCTGGTTGAGGTGTCGCTGTGTTGTCGTGGTAGGTTATATGTACCAAGTCCTGGGGGCCGAATCAACGGTTCAGGATCCAACGGAAGACACCAGCGGTAGCAGGGAGGCAATCATAAGAAAGCGTGCGTGCGAGAGTGGGAGTGGGAGGGAAGAGAGTTAGGGAGGATACGTGGCAAGGCAAGGAGGGAGAGGAAGAGACGGATGAAGTGTGTACAAGGTGGAAGAAGAGACGGTGAAGTCTGTTCCTCGAGAGAAGAGTCGTGGGTTGGAGAGAGAGAACGGTTGTTGAAGGAGAGTCGTGAAAGAGGCGATAGTCGTCGAAGATGTCGGTGCCAAATGCGAGGCGGGCTGGATGAGGTAGATAACTTCTCAGCGGCTCATGAGCCACCAGAGACAAAAGAACGAGGCGGGCGGACGGGGGTACGTACCTGTTGACCAGAGGGAAATGCTTGGTCGTGCTTGGATTGCTTGCAAGCATGCGCCTCGGGCTGGGATTGCGTGGAGCATCCACAATCCCAAGAGGCCAGTCAGGCAGCCCGTCCGCCCACCATCCTCGAATCCATCCTCCCTTTTGGCCCCAGCGCAGGGAAACCCACCCCTCCATGGTGCTCGCTCTCCACCCCGTGAACCTGAACCGGGGCCGGGGAGGGGCCCAGAAACGCCAGAGAAAGCCAAGCCCAGAAGGTGGGTGGTGGTGGGTGGTGGTGGTGTGTTGTGAGAGAGAGAGTGCGAGTGTGGTGGGGAACCTTTGTCCTGCCAGACCCCGGTCCTCGTCTCGTCCAGTCAGAGGGCCCGATACAAGAGAGATGATTAATGACATGGGGCGCTGTCTTAGCCCGTGCGCTTGCCTGCGGGCTAATGCACCAGCTATTCTTAAAACTGCGCCGTAAGGTTCGCCCATGGCCAACGGGGGCGTCGACTAACGCGCAGGGATCCGGGGCCATGCCGCCATGGTGACGCTGCGCAATATACGAAGAGGCAAGGATCGTAGCCTATGGCCGATGGGCGGTCCCGTCTTTTCTCTCTCTTGTCTGACACACCAAATAAAGTGGCTCGCTGTGTCGCTGTGTCACTGCCCTCGCCCATCCCACCCCCTCTCTCCACCCCCCTTCCCCTTCTCTTCTCTCATCTGGTTTCCTTTTTCCTTGACTGCCCTGTTCGGCAGAGTCACAACCAAGTCCAGCGATCCCCATCCAACGAGTAGGGGGCGCCGTGTGGTCCCTCCTCCCTCTCCCAGAGGGTGCTGTCTGTCTCTTTGCTCTGTGGGAGTGCGGCGTATGGCCACAACACGCGCTGTCTCTCGGGGGAATCGTCATACTCGGTGGTCCCCGTGATCAGCAAAGCCCTCTTTTTCCTTCTCTTGTTCCCTTCTTCCATCTTCCAAGAAATCTCCACGCGCTCCTTCTCGCCCTGCCTTGACTCACACCCCATATTCACAGTCATATCCATCTCGCCACAGACGAGACAGATACCAACATACATAGACGTTCTGTTTGTTATCCACTAGTTCCACAAGTCACTAAACACACCATCTGTGCTTTGATCTGCAGTTCGCACGCATTTCTCAAGCTTTGCTGGGCTTGGGGCTCGCTTGCGCCTGGCGTGTGTGCACTGTTATTCCGGCGCTGGCATGCGCCGTTTGCCGGCAAGGTGTGGTGGCTCGGCTGCGGTAAGCTGTGTCTTTGTGTCTGCACGACTCATACCTCGCCAACCAAGCCAGCGCCCAGTGGCCAGTGGCGGCGCCCAGGTCGCCTGGAACGCACGGCAAACCTTAGGTAGCCGGAATTCTGGGTAATACCAGGCAAATAGCTGCGGGTACAGTAAATGACCCTGACACAGGTTTCCCCAGCCCATGAACCGATGAACCGAACGCTCTCGGGGCAAGTTTTTGTCCGTGCTGGAATGCGGAATGCATGAAGTCATGGAGATCGTCTGTTTGACAGCCGACCGGCCTTGCTTGTCCTGGTCCTTTCTCTTCGTCCCGTGCCTCAGACTTGATCAACAACCGACGAAGAATGGCATGGGCTGGTGCCAACCTGCCGCAGAAGCTGCCTCAAAGGGCCCGTTCAAAACCCATCTGCGATCTCTTGGCCCCAGTCTTTGTCCCCCACATCCATGCGGTAGCGTAGGGGTCGTTCTTTTCTCCTTGCCTGGCTCTAACCGGGCGAGGTCATGCCTTTTCTGCTGACTGCCCACTCTGGCGAGTTGGCACCAGTCGGTGCGGTGCAGATCTGCGACGGACGCTACCACCAGCGAATGACGAGGACGGGAACAGAGTTGGAGAGGCAGGGGACCGCATAGGGGTTGCATCGCCAACACACCGCGGACACGGCACACGCAAACGCTCTCTCATTGTACGGCTACAGTGGTAGGAAACAGCGGGCCCGTTTCCTCAATCGTCCAGGGCCGCATATCGTTACCTGCCGGTAGACGACGCTTCCAGGCGGTCTGGAGTGTCGGCATGCCTGTATTCATACAGTGCCGGCTATCATGCAATAATGCTCCCTGACGGGTGGGCAGGCTGGCAAGCTGGCTGACTGCATTTCGTTCTCGCTGTCTGCCTACATGGACAGCCAATAGGCAGGTTGGTGGATGCAGAAGTTATGCAATACTTCTCCACCAAGCTCAGTCTGGCCGTTATGAATGGCTGGCTGGTTCAAAGTTATGACCATGCGCCGGATCCTGCCTGCACCCCGGCCCGATGCCCATAGGAGAAAGTGTACATAGAGCCAGAACAAGGCATAACCCAGGCCCAGCATTGCATGCAAGGTGTGTGGAGTAGGTGGGCCAGGTCAACATGTGCGTGTGCGTGCCTTGCTGTCGCTCCCGCGCCCTCGTCTCCCCTTCACCTGGCCGTGTCTGCACTCGCCCATGGTGAAGGACGGATGGACGGCGGCGTGAAACAACACACGGCCATCCGGGGACAGCCATAAGAGGGTCTAATGAACCGGCCGCTTTGCTGCCCGGCCGTGGATCCGGCGCTGTGGCATAGCAGGCCACGTAACGCAATCAGCGCACGCACCGCGAGCTCCGTTCGATAGTTGCAGACGGGCTCATGACAGAGCCAGTAGGCGGCAGAGGTGGGAGAGTGCTACTATGCAAGGGGTGCTTGGTGGCGGCGAGTCGCCCGTCCGCGCATCCTCATCAGCTCATGGTGATGAAGAGATGAAAATTGATTTCATCACCCGCCCAGAAAACCAACCAGTAGGAAGGCGGCGATGGACGGGACATTTTTTCGCCCCCCCCTAGCATCAATATCCAACAGCCAACCAGATGCTCCCCACTCTGCCTGCACTTGTCCATCCGCCAATCTCGTTTCCAAGCGGCACAGGGCCAGTGGTTCAAGGGAGAAATCGAGCATGGCCCGAGCGCACCCTCCATCGTATTGCCTTGTGTTGCGTTGCAGCAAGCGTCTGCGTATGCATCTGCATCTCTCTGCCGTGGTCTGACGGCGGCAGACAGGCAGCAGGGAGGGGCAGGTCGACTGACTGCGCTGGGCGAACCTGACTGGACGAATGTTCTGACCCGAAGCAGAGGAGTGCAGGCCAACGGTGCAGCCTGATTGGAGCCATTCCCACCTGTCCACACCCTCTCTGCTGCCTCCTTGTCCCGTGGTGCCCGCCTACCGTCATGGTTCTGCGCAGAATCTGATGGTCACGCCCCGACGATCAACCTGCCTCCCTGCTAGCAGGAGTTTGGTTCTCGCTGTCCGTTCAGCCTCGCGCAGCACCCATCCATGGCTTTGGATGAGAATGAGGCTGCCCACCCACCACCAGAGCCCGCCCTCGCCCTACCCAGCCAGTCAGACCGCTCGCCGTGCCCTCCTCATTCAGTCATTCTTGCATAAACCATTGATGCACAAGGTGCAGCACCGGCGTCCAATAGGTGTGGTGACGCCCGCTTCGAAGACACAGGCACAGGAACGCCACGGCAGTCCAGGCCCCCGATAGACAGGCCCTCTCATAGTAGGCCGAGTCTCCCTTGCTTACGGGCAATCTGCCCTCGTGGCGCTCCCGTCCATTTGCTCCATTCCAAGCGCTTGCTCCAGGGTCCGCGCCTACTCACTGGCACACGTATTTGCTGGTATGGCCGATATTTGTTGTTGTTATTGATGTTTGTGTTGCATGTTTATTATCCGCTTCATCCCTTGTCCCCCCTCTCGACCCCCTGGCGTCTCGCTCGGAGCGCTGCCACGTCTCGTGATGCCTGCAGGATATGCAGCAGCGGACCCAGTCACTACATGTAGAAAGACATTGTTTCATCGGTGTGCGTGAGAAATTGAAGGGGAAAAAGCAAAAGCAGGGCGTGCATAGAGACAGCGCCCGTCTGATTGGCTGCCCCAGAATGGCGGTCTGCTACTGTAGTGGTGCCTCAGGCATTCAGTCTCAGCCACTAAGCCACATGGGTCCAGCACCAGATCTACAGCCAATTCACTACCCTGGACCTTGCTCGTCAGCATCAATCGAGCAGTCAGTCAAGCTCAATCCGTCATCAGAAGGATCTGCCCATCTGCGCTGTGCCGTCCAGTGTCACCGCTGTCGATCTGACACAGCTCCCAGGGTCAACAGTCGTCACTCGCGGAGTACGACGTAGCCGGTGTCCTATCGCCGGCCAGCGGGCGTGGTGAGCTTTGCATTAATGAACGAATGATGGGCACGTCGATCCAGCCTCGGGCGTTTCGTCGCACATCATGCTACGTCTGTAGTATGTCAGAGACTCAGATAGCGGCCAGGCTAACCACGATGCTAGCTGAGCGGCAGCACGGCCCTTGTCGCAATAATCGAGCAACCAACAAGCAGGCGACGGCCACCGGCAGACCATTCAATGTGGAGCCTCACTTCCTCAGAGATAGTGATCGTGCAGCTGTCGAGCGTCCAAGCGCCTGGGGCCGGCCATGACGTCCCCTCGTCCCACCTAGATCTCCCTCGATCTTCTCGAAGCGGCATGTCCAAGCAACTCACGGCGGTTTTTGGCAAAGTCGGCCAGCAGCGCCGTCAGCAGACGGTGGTAACGCCTCATTGGCCGTCCATCCTCCGCCCCTGGCGATTCGGCGTCACTCAGTGATGGTCGCGGGAGGGAGGCGTCAAGGTGATTCCAGACCAACGGCATGGATAAGCGTGCGGACTATGGGCAGGCGACCAGAAACATGCGCCGGCGCCCCGCGGAAGGAGCTGCAAGCCCTTCCCCGGAAACCACTCTAGACTCGATCATCATGATCACGATTCGCGATTGCGCTGTGATGGCTGGAGGCCAACGCATACACCAGCAGACTTCTGGTCTCAGCTGAGCTGCGGGGCAGATGCACGATGCTGTGGATATGAGAGGTTGGCCACTTTATCCCATCATCGGCATCGCGCTCGATCGCTCCAAGGACTGGACAGGCACCCATCGTCTCAGTCACCACGCGAGCTGTTGCCGGAGTTTTGTGACGGTCCTCAGACAGCATGCGAGTGGATCAGTTATCCTTCCGATCAAGCATGCATCGGTGGTTGAGGAAACAAGTCCCGTTAGATAGGGTCATTCGATCCTCGAGCCATTTGACGACCTCGTCTATTCCCGACGGACGAGATTGAAGCCAGCTATCAGCAGGTTTCATTCTCCACACCACCTGCAACCTGCAGTGTCATCGGCAAGCACTTTGAGCATATTATCCGGATAGGACAGACAACCAACCACACCATTTTGCTGCGAGTTACAGTAATCAGGAAAAAGCAACAAACCTTGCTCTCCCTGGGCGCGTCCGTGCGGCGACGCCCACCCACACAAAGCACCTCATCCTTGGCTGGCCGCTCACCGTTGCCGCATCGCATGACGGCAAAGCAAGACATGCATTCAGCCCAGCCCACTGAGAAGCGGTCAAGAAACGCGTGGCAAGAGAAGCAACAAGAAGAGGTCGAGAGCGAAGGATGCCAGCCACAGCTCGCGAAGCAGCTCAAGACATGCATGGCCGCCACCGCCTTCGTTATGCGGGCGGCGGATTGCGAATGACTGATCAGATAAGAGCGCGAGCGCATGGACCGCTCCAGACCGCAGACCAGAGACAACAGCTGTGTTGGTTGAGTGTGTAAGCAGGTTAGTGGCACCAAGCATGCACAAAAGCATGCACACACTTTACTCTGGCCTCGCGTGCTCCGACAGGGCCGGTGAAGGATTCTCGGTGTGCCTGTCGCAATCAACGTCTTAATTTGAATTGTCCCGACGCGGCAGTAAGGCCGGAGGAAGATGATCATACATCTCCGCCCCCAGTGCACGGTCTCCGTGTTTGTTGCAACCCCAGGCGCATCTCATTTAACAATGCCGAGGCTCGTTTCCACGTCTACGTATCCGTACGGAGTACATGGTGTTTAGGAGGCAATACGCGGATAATTTGTCAGGAAAGTAAAGGTTCACAGCAGCCTTTTCTTGGTAATAGCCCCTATTTTCCCTTCTGCGGCACCACATGGCTTTGACGATTCCAATAGCGTGTCCCCGTCGGCACTAACGCGCCGGCGTAGTCTTTGCTAGTAATTGCCGTGGTGGGCGGTTTGTGGTAGGACAGACCAAAGCTTGGCGTTTGCTCGCCTTGCTAGCTTGGCAGAACCGCATAGTTGTTTACGGGCGCAGGCGTGGCTCATCTACCGCTGTATCGTAGCGCCCTGCTTTTCTCCGCGTCCTTTCTCCGCGTCTAGTATGAAGGAATGAGAGGGCGAGCTCGGCCTCGCGATCGGAGGCAAGCCGGGTCGCGATCCCACGGGCGAGGCCGTGTGGGGCACCGGACGATCCTCGACGAACGTCTGAACGGCGTTAGTTTTACGTATTCTTGATGGTTTGTAATAATGGGATGGGTGGATGAGACGGTTGTGGCTTGTTGTTGGTCGCGAGAGACGAGAGTCGAGACTGTGAGAAACGACCGAAAAGCGCCGTATGATGCGACTTGTTACTGACGAGGTTTGGTATCAGTTTTACCAAGAAACATGTTTTAAGAAACGTGTCTCCAAGATATCTGTCCCAACGCTGTATCTCACGGCGATTTTCTACCTTACGTCGAGGCAATGGCCTTGATCTGCAGACATCCGAACGAGTGATGATATCTGGTGTTGTCTAGGGTAGGCTATTTATGTATATTGAGGCTATCGTGAAGACTACAGACAAACAATAATATCGTCCTAACTACAAACAGCTCCTGCTCCTGGCGATCTGCATCAATGAATTACTCACTCACCATCCTCCATAAATCAGCTCCATCGATATTCTTCACGCCCATCAGGCCGAACCCACCGCCACAGCCACGCGCCTCATCGCCACCTCACAACCAACACGCCCCTCTCTCTTGGTGAGTCACGTACATATACGGAGGAAGGGCAATAAATTTTTTTTTTCTTTTTAAAAGGAGAGAGAGATAGAGAGAGAGAACCGCCACTCTCGCCTCAGAACCGCCTCCTTACGCATCGGCATGAAAAGAGCATCAGCCTGCTGCCATCATGAGGCTGCACGCATATCCCAGACAGCCTCATTTTCCGGCCCAACCGCCCCACCGGACAGGACCCCTACTTTTTTTCCTCGTTCGCATTCCAAACTAAAATAACGTCCATCCCAGACCCTGAAAAATAAAACCAGTCGTAATAATAATAATAATATCCTGTCGGGCCGCCTCAAATCGGACCACCCTCCCTCCTCGTGAAAGGATACCCTTTAATCTTGGTAGCCGCCTAGGTTGAAACTCGTCCGCCCAGGCGCTTAGGGGCCAAAACCGCCTCGCCGGGTCGATCGCATCGCATCGTGAAAATCCAACAGCCAACCACACGCCCACCCCTCGTCTCGGTGTAAGCGCCAGATGGCCGCCTTCAAGGCCAACGGGCCTCATGCATGTCATCCATCCATCATCCAATTCTGGGGTTTATTTAATCCTCGACGTGGTTCCGTTTACCGCCCGTAACCGATCTCGATCCACAGCTCTGGCAAACTGTAAAAACACGAAGCCAACAACATATCACGTACGTGGATATCTGTCATCCTGTGACACTGCTCGCGCGTCGTCAGCCCTTCCCGGCGCAAACCTGTCCTTGCCTCCCGTTGCATGCGGCGGCCAGCCGATGGACGTCCCTGGTACGACTTCTCCGTTGCTACCCAACCCGAAGGGCGAAGGGGGGCTGCGGTATCTGTCCAACGTGATGCTGCCGGCCGACGGAACCGTTTGGTCTGGATTCTACACATTCCCCAACTACGCCCTCTGTTTGCGCATCCGGTACGACGTGAATAGCGTAATAGGATTGCGTCGACGCCCAAGTGTTCCTGCCGGTGCTACACCAGAGCCTGACCCGTCCGTCTCTGCAACCGCAGCACTGCATATCACCACGCCATTCCCATTCCTTCACTGCCATGCCGTGCAAACGCCGCAAGACGCTGACTGGCCGGGCTCCTAGCTTCCGCGGCAGTGCCGACTGCATGCACGACGGACGAGGCCCGTAGTTGCGATCCCGGTGAATGTCCTTGTGTTCCGTTACATGTGCGTCTGATGATACATATGCGCCTACTCCCGACTGCGCTACCGATCTGAATGTCAACCCCAACCAGCATCACAGTGCCGCCCGACTGTCCATCACTCCTCCGTCATGTACGTTGTCGCCTATCCATGCCTCGTGCATAGCTCGTGCATAGCCTCTCCCATCATAGACCATCCCGACCAGAGCAAAGCCTAGACCATCATCCTTGATGCAGCGTAACAAGCCAGCCCAAGGATCCCATTCGCAGTCCATCATCCTCCCCGCACGTTGCCGCCAGCCCCTCCTGGGCGAACCTACCGCCGCGTGGTGTTGGATTTGGCGGTGAAGAAGGGATGTTTCAGCGCATCGGCTGGCTTGATTCTCTTGTCGGGGTTGAGCGCTAGGCAGTGCTCCAACAGGTCGATGAAGTGATTCAGCTCCCTCGCCTCCGCGTCGCCCATGCTGCTCGCCACCGCCATGAGGCGCGTGCGCAGGTCGCGTGTCGGCTTCACCATGTTCAGCGTCCGAACCGCCGTCTGTGAGAAAAGAGTCTACGTCAGCACATGGCCAGATCAATCTAAATAAAAACGTCTTGTGGCTGCCGACCGTGCCAACACGCCCGTGCGCACTTCATATCCAAGTCAGGGCTCGGAGGATTACCACCCAGTGGCTGGCTGACTGACTGTCCGCTTGGACCGCCCACAGGCATGAATCAAAGGAGCTGGTGACAGGAATAAAGAAAAGAAAAGAAAGCTGGCAAGCCGGCAGATGCGCCGCACGTAGCCCCATTATCAGACAATCGATCAGCAGATCCTCGGTAGAAGAGGGCCAGAGCCGCACGCGCCTCGGGGATGCATCACACCTCAGCTGCCTTCTCAATCGTGTCTTAGCAGCCATGGGATCGGAATCCTCCACGACAGTCCGAGACTGAGGGTGTCGTGGCGCAGCAGCGCAAGGAATCCATGCCGACTGCCGCAGCAAGAATAGGCCCTACTGCCGGCGCAGGGCAGCGGCGTAATGCGGCGAGACAAAATACAAAATATAGGGTAGTGCGGAAATGACGTACCTTGTTTAGGATCTTATCCCGCTCGTAACTGACAAACTGGCCGTTTTCGTCAAAGTGAACCGCCGAGAGCTGCCCGCGCCTGTACATCTTGGGCGTGATCTTGCCGCGTGTCTCCATGATGGCCTTGAGCATCTGGTTGTTGCTGTCGCCCGTGAAGAGAATCTTGCCCGTGTACAGCTCGTACAGCGTGCACCCAATCGACCACATGTCGACTCCGTAGTCGTAAGGCATGCCGAGGATGATTTCGGGCGCGCGATAGAACCGACTCACCAGGTACGGCGTGATCTCTGTGTGCGCCGTCGCCGCGTCGGATCGGTCAATGGCCGTTCCCAAATCGCAAATCTTGAGGACATTGCGCTGTTCGTTAACCTATCCACTGTCAGCAGTGACCAACACACCGTCAGAGGAGTTCCTACCAGAATATTGTCGGGCTTCAGATCCGCGTGGATAATGCTGCACTTGCGCATGTGCGCCAGAGCTACAAAGATCTGGTACGCATACGTTCTCGTAGCTAGCAGGTTAATGCCAATGTTGTTGCCAAACTTACGCAGCACCTCTCGGAGATTCATGCTGAGGTTCTCAAACGCCATGCACAGGTGGCCCTTGTGGTCGAAATGCCGCTCAAACCTGACAATGTGTCTCTTCTTGTCCGGATCCGCCTCGTTGAGCTTCTGCAGGATGGCGATCTCGGTGAAGCCTCCCTTGCGCAGAGCGTCGTTGTTCCGCATAATCTTGATGGCGACAAGCGACTTGGTCGTAATGTCCATGGCCCTCGCAACTCCAGAGAACATACCTCGTCCCAGAGGCGCCTGCACCTGGTATCGGCCGTTGAGAATCTCGCCTATACGGATCTTGTAGTATCCGTCCTTGTCGTCACCTTCGAGGATGCCGCCCTTGCCGGTGTTGTCGGCCAGTTCGTCTGCCTCCACCGGGACGGCCGTCTTGGCTGGCTTGGTCGCAAACTTCTCCTCATCAAAGTCGTCGGCAAACATGTCAAAGTCATCGTCATCATCGTCCTTGTCTTCGTTTTCCTCGATAGACTTCTGCACCTTGGGTTCCACGGCGTGAGGTTCGCCGTGAAGCACAACCTGTCCATGACGGAGCTCATCACGGCGCTCATCCTCCTTCATGTCGTTTGTCGGGTCATAATCGGCGGCCGAAGGCCCGTCATCATTGTCAGCCTTGACCTCGCCATGCTTGTTCATCAAGCTCTTGTCATCGAGAAGGTTTATCCCACCGGGAGAAGGCTCGCGCTGTGAGCTCGGAGACGCGGACGCGGCATCTGAAAGTCAGTACTCATACACATAATGATGGGAGAGGCATACCAGATCGAGGAGTTCCAAATCCGTTGGAGGCGTGGGGTGTCTGGGGACTAGCCGGTGATGCGGCTCTCATCTTTTCAGTGGCGCCTACGGCATGGAGGAGGAGAGGGGTTGCGGAGCTGGACTTGGCCAGGATTTCCTCACGTCGCTTACGCCTACGCTCAATCTCTGCTTCCTCGTCAACCTGCTCCGGCTCCGTCCAGTTCTCGTCAACTTCGACCTTGCTGCTCATGTTAGAAAGAACAGCACTGGTATGAGAGACTCACCTTGGTTCAGGCACAATGACAGTGTTGCGGGCGGCTTGACGATCTGTGGCCTGGAAGCTAACGGAGCGATCGTTGTACCTAGCGTCTCGCGTAAAGTTGTCTCGACGGTCGGGATTAAAGCGGTCGCCTCTACCTCTATCAGGGCGTCTCGGATGCTTGGGCGAGCGGCTGCGGTTCCTGGGACGTTTGTCAGAGTAGCGGTCGCTGTCGCGATAGCGGCCATCTCGACTGCGGTCGCGTCGTCGGTCATAGTCTCGGTCGAGGTCGCGGGATCGGCCATCGTAGCTCAGCTCGGAGCCACGCGAGGGCGGACGATCGAGGTCCTCGTACGTGACGCGAGATCTCTCGTAGTGGTTCTCAGAGTAGCGGCTCCTCGGGTCGCGATCGCGGCCGTAATCATCGCGGGCGCGTTTGAAGCCGCGCGGCGAACGGCTTCGTCTCGATGCAGCGCTGTGCCTGCCATCGTACTCGGGGGAGTTTCTGTTTCGATGTCTGTCTCGACGGTCAACACCGCTTCCCTCAGCGTACGGCAGTGGAGATGCCTTGAAACCGTGGCCCGTGCCGTTTTCGACAATCTCGCCTTCGTCCGAACTCATTATAAACCAGATGTAATCTGCAACTGCAATGAAATATCAGTTGATCTCTGCAATCTGCAATATCATTGATTGGAGATGTCGAGTCTGCATTAAGGTGGTGCTTAAATTCGCTAGTTTGACGTAACTCGGCCATGAATTTGGATTGGTCTGGATCGAGGAGGGGTCAAAAATCCATATTACCTAAGCTGAGCCTCTTCACCGCCCCAGGCCGCAACTTGCCTCTGCGCCTAATCAACGCGATAAATTCAACGCGATAAATTCAACCCGCCATCTCTGGACTCGTTTCCCTACCAACCGTTCTTCCACGCTCGATACTCTTCAAAATGGGTGGTGCTAACCGCGAAGGTATGCCGTATTGACCCGCCTTCTCGCACCGCTGACATTCACCAGGTGGCAAGGCCAAGCCTCTCAAGGCTGCTAAGAAGGCGGCCAAGGACTACGACGAGGACGACATGGCCTTCCTCGAGAAGAAGCGCGCCGGTACGAGCACCACGACCGATCCTCGAGGCATACGCTGACCAAAGCAGAGGAAAAGGCGAGAAAGGATATGGCTGCCAAGGCAGGAAAGGGCCCTCTGAACACGGGAGGCCAGGGCATCAAGAAGAGCGGCAAGAAATAGACAAATAGACGTCTGCTGGTCCTTGGGATGGAGGTTAGGGTCGGTCATTTCTTACGAGCGACGAATAGATGGCATGCCTACTGCATTGTTCCGTGATGTAATGAACCTCCAATTTAGACTCGCGTAGGACCCTTGATTCATGACTGGAATTGTGGAAATATGGAGTGTTGATGTCAAATCCCCTGCACCCCATATTAGGTACTTGCCTAGTTGACTTCCCAACAAAACCAAACCTGTTCAACATCACCTTAGCATCACCATCTCCCTCAACTTCCGCATCATCCAAAATGGGAGAATCCAGCCAAGATGGCGGCCTCCGTCAGCGCCGCACCTCCAACGCCGCAGAAACCCTCATCAGCACCGCCAAGGAGATGGAGCATGCCATTGAGGACACCCTCCTCATGCTCTGGGACGAGCTGCCCTCCTGGCGCCGCGATAATGCATTCATCAAGTCTGGCTACCGCCAGTCGCGCGGCTCGTACATGCACTCGCTGCGCTCCCTCTTCTACATACACAACGAGTCCGTCAATATCTGGTCGCATCTGGTCGGCGCCGTCTGTGCCGCCGCCGCCTCGCTGTATCTCTACGGTGTCATCCATCCGCGCTACGAGTCGGCTAATTTTGATGATGTCGTCGTCTTTGGTTGCTTCTTTGCCGGCGCGGTGCTTTGTTTGGGCATGAGCGCCACGTTTCACATGCTCCTGAACCACAGCGAGACTGTTGCCACTTGGGGAAACAAGCTGGATTATACGGGCATTGTTGCCTTGATCGTCGGCAGCTATGTGCCGGCACTGTACTATGGGCTCTTCTGCAGGCCATCATTGATGAAGGTCTATCTCATTTTGGTATGTCCCATTACCGTCGCCTCATCCACGCTGACCATGTAGATTTGCACTCTCGGGACGGGCTGCGGCCTCGTTTCCTGGATCGACAGGTTCCGCCGTCCAGAACTGAGGGCATACCGGGCCCTCATGTTTGTTGCTCTCGGCTTGTCCAGCATCGTTCCCATCGTCCACGCTGTCAGCATCTACGGCTACCAAGGACTCGACGAGAGGATGAGCGTCAGTCTTGTCATTCTTCATGGCGCCATGTACATCTTTGGTGCCTTTCTCTACGCAGTATGTCTCCCGAGATTGTCATGTACTTCGCTGACTGTATAGGTTCGCTGGCCTGAAAGGAGCGCTCCCGGATCATTCGACATTTGGGGCAACTCACATCAAATCTTTCACTTTTTTGTGGTGCTGGCTGCAGCGACACATCTTTACGCCATGGCAAGGGCCTTTGACTATCATCACACCGTGGCGTCTCAATGTATATAGTATAGAATAGTTATTTTTCGAGACCGAGATCAATGACCCTGACCAACCCCGACGCCATGGCTACCGCAGCCCAGCACCCATACGCCTTGTTCGGATTCCATTCCACAACCGTGATTCTCGTTCGCGCGTCGTGCACGACGCCCCGCGTGGGATCTATAGGAGCATCCTCGTCCATGTCGTCTTCGTTATCCGCTTCCTCGGCTTTGCCTCTTTTCCCCTTCTTGGCCCTCTTGAGGAGCGTCTTGGTCTCTGTGCGCGGATTCGTGTTGCGCTCTACTGGGAATCCCTGGATGATGCGCGCTGCTCCGCGTCCCGAGGCAGGCGAACCCTCAGGGAACATGGGTGCCGTGCGGTATTCGTGGTGGAAGAGCTTGATCCTGTCGGAAGGCTCGCGCTTGCGGCTGAAGATTTCGACCATTGGATTCAGCGCCCATAGGGATCCCTCGGCCGTGCCAACGAGCAGGTATGGATGCGTGCGACCGACGGCCAGGCATGTGAGAAAGCTCTCGACAGTGACGACGCGGCGACACAGCGGGTAGTGTGCGTGGTGCATGAAACTGACTACGATGTTGAGGACGCTGGACGACGGGAAGAGCGAGAAGAAGCCAAGGAGGTGGTCGCTCCAGGCGAGCAGGTTCGGCTGCGGGTTGATGGATAGTGTCTGGACCTCGGTGGCTTCGTAGCTTGGTGCCCGGAGGTCGACAAGCTTGGACACGCCGCCGACCGGGCTGGATGCGACAATATATGGCATCGAAGGGTATCCCGAGGCCATGTCGACGATGAGGCTGTGGTGGACAGGATGGCGAGAAAGCAGACGGGTTGGGTGGATGGACCAGAGGCCAATAGAGCCATCAGAGTACCCGACAGCCAGTCTATTGACAGTCACCCATGTGAGAGCCGTAGCTTTGATGCTGTATTCCTCTCGGAGGCTTAGAGATGCGGCGGGTTTGTTCACAAAGTCTGTCGGTCAGCCAGTCCAATACACACAGGAAGGTACTCACCAAAGCTCTCATCTCCATCATGGCCCGGGTCAAGGATGCAAACGCAGCCGTCGCCACAGATAACAGCCAGGAGATATACCATGGGATTCCATTTCACCCTTCTCACGCGCCCGTAGGCGAAGCACAACGTCTTGCGGAGTTTCGGGGTGGTTATCGTCGGCCGCGAGAAGCCATCCTCTGGCGCTGTGCCCTCAAAATCCCACAGCTGTAGCACGCCGTGTCTCTGGTGATCTGGATTCAACGTCTCGGCTTCGTAGTTGTATATCTCCTGGTCGCTATGCGGTATCACGGTCATGGCGAGCGTCTGAGGCGAATCTTGCGAGCGCGCCCAGTCCATGCCAACCACGATACCTCCAACGTCCAGCAGCCACCCCGCCGGAACCCTGCCCTCGTCTGGATCATGATCAAAGGGAATGTTGCTCTGCGACACGGGATAGGCACACCCCGGCACGACGTGAATTTCCTGCTGGGCTGTAAGCGGTCCTACCAGCACAGGCATCGACACATGCGGCATGCGATACGGCAGCGACTCCTCCACGCTCAAAGGCGTAATGTCCCGCGTAAGCAAGAAGTCGTGCGCCTGCTCCGCCCACAGATCCGCAAAGTACTTTTCCTTCTCCTCAAAATCCTGCTGCCAGACGCACTTGGCATCCGTCGCCGTCTCCGAGTCCAGCTGCTTGGGCGGCAGCACGGTCCAGTCCATCCAGCGGTCCAGCATGTCCTGCACGAGCTCCACGCTGTCGCTGTCGCCGCCGTACCACGTCCTCACCAGATGGCCGCCGCGAAACGACCTGTCAAAGGGGCCAAAGTAGCCGCGCGGAGGATGGCCCTCGGCCGGCAGAGGCTCAATGTCGAGGTACCCGGTCGGCGCTGGCCCCACGCTCGCCGGCTTGATGGTCTTGCGCCTGTTTCCGGGCGTGTCGACAACATCGCTCAGGTCGCTCTCCGAGACGGGCGCCCGCTCAGCGAGGTTCTCGTCCTCATCGCCGGCGCTCTCTGCGGCGGCCTCGACGTCGAAATTGTCGTCCTTGTCGTCGGCATCCTTGCGCTTGCGCGGCTCCCGCTCATCCGAGCTGCTCTCAAAGTCGTACTTTTCGAGCGTGTATCGTTTATTACGGTTGGCCTTTCTCGTTCTCATGATGCGCGGCCCCGATTTGCGTTCAAACGCTTCCGGCGAAGAGGCAAAAGCACGGCGAGGTTCGAAGTTTGAATTGGGTGGGGCCAAAAATAGCAACATTCTTAAAAACAACCACGACCAAATCTCGAATTCCATCAACCCTTCCATTACCGCAGAGCTTTTTTGCCAATTGCCATCTATCCATTCGAGTATCGCCAGGGGGCCTCAAAGTTTGATCTCTACCCCATTTACACGATTGCCCTGCATCGTCAGAGTCCCCAAATCTGATCTCCACCCCTTGGCGCACTACTTCTGATACCCAATTGCCCTCGTATACATCCCAATAGAAGGGCTGGATGCCTGTGATGAGTCCAGCAGAAAGATCGACCTTGACTACTTGGACAAGAGGGTACTCGAGAGTCTCTTGAGTAACCCTCACGCGCAGGCGCAAGGTCGATACTGACACCACGCGATCCGACCCTGGCCGCTCCATAATCTCGGGATTTTGCACGTCGACGACATCGAACCAATTCGCCATTTGAACCGCCCATTCTTGGAGACCCTCGGGCCCGATGTAAGTGCCGGCGTAAGGCAGTCCCGATGTCTGCTCCAGGCGGAAGTCGCTCGAGAAGAGTGCTGCGATGGGGCTGAAGTCCCGCTCCGACTCTGACGCTGCCATGTATACGCGCTCGGCGTCGTAGAAGGTTTCGAGGATTGAGGCTGCTGTGTGTTTGGCCATTGTGTTTTCTTGTGAATAATGGTTGGTTGGACACAACGATTCCCGGATAGACCAACGCATATATACCTGACTCGCAACGCTTGCATCAACTACGTGACTATCGAACATGGCCATGAATCGCCCGCTCTTTGGATTCCTAAGCACACTTCAACCTGTCAATTAGTAATGCTATGCTGCCGTTATGGCTCCATCATTGTCTCCATCTGTGGGGGACATCGCTCACAGTTGCCAACGCATCGTATAAAACAAAACCAGGCAGGAGAGTGGGTCCGATACGCTATTTAGTGTACTTATGGAGAACATGGGCAAGAGAATACGCAAAATGGACTCGAACTGCAGCAGTGGAAAACTGTTCTTGATATATGCAACCATCATCTCCCCAATCTATATACAAAAAGTAAAAGGTATGAACCGTGGCATGCTTGCATGCGTCCAGTCATGGAATATACATGAATCCTCGTATTTACAATGGTCTAGGGTAGGCCACTTTAGAAGCGGCCCGCAGCACGACCAGAGCGCTTGGCCTTCCTGGACCTCTTCAGAGAGCGCTTCTTGCGGCTGCACTCGGCAGGAGGTTGAGGGGTAGGAGGCTGAGGAGCCCCCGTAGGAGCAGGGCTGATAACGGTGGTGAGAGTTGTCGAGGGAATAGGGAGATCAGGCACCGTCGTGCTGGTGGGCGCAGGAGCTCCAGTAGTCGCAGGAGACGACGGAGAAGGCGCCGGAGATGACGGAGAAGGGGCAGGAGGAGGAGCTGGAGACGATCCAGATGCCGTCCAGACCTCAGGGCCAGGGATCTGATAGTTGACAACCGGCCCATTGTAAACGTTGACACCTACAAGGCCCGGATCTTCGTAAGTATAGCCAGTGTTGAAGTCAAAGGCCTGATCCGGCACCTGATCGCCATCTCCAGAGACCTCTAGCTGCACACAACTAGGGTACAGTTGGGCACCACGACTTGGGTTGGATTTGAACGAAACGTCCGATTCGTGGTGTGCAATGATTTCCTGGCGAACGAGGTACTTGCCAGAGGCAAGCGCGGTGGGGAGCGTGAAGTCGGCCTTGCCCCCGTTGGCGATGAGAGCGTTCACGCCATCCATGCCCTCCTCCGCGATCTTGGACCAGATGGGCTCAGCACCATTGCCCTCTGTGAACTGCGCAATGTAGGTGATCACAGGGCCTTGGTGACTGGGGTCAAGTATATCGTCATTGCGGACGTTATGATACCATTCAAATGAGAGCTTGTCTCCCGCCTTGGCGGTCACGAAGTCGGAAACAGCCGTGCCTCCGTTGACGTTGCAGACGATATCCGGGCTCTCGAGGTCCTTGACAGGGCTGTTGTTGGGAGGAGACCTGATGTATTTGCCCTGGCCGTCGCCTTGGTCAACATCGTTGACCCAAACACCGTACATGAGGGTGTGGGCAGTGGCGGTGGTGGCCATGGCCAGGATCGAAGCGACGTTGGCGCGCATTGTGAAGATCACGTGACTGTGAGAGGATGTTCTGAAGTGAAAGGAAGGTACAGTAATCGTGGAATATCAGAGAGAAATGAATGAGATGGCACAGCCAAATAAAGAGAGGACCCGACAAGTCGGAAAGTGAGTGAATGCAAAGAGTGAAGACTGAAGAGTGGTGGTGGGAGAAGGGAAGAGGAGACATGGCGAGGTTGGATGAGGCTTTATAAAATGTCTTGACCCCCTCGCAGTCCAGCCGCCGTCGATCCAAGGGATAATGGACCAGCCCCATCAATCCCCCTCGTGCGACAGACGAAATAACGTCCAAGATTGCAGGCAGTGCGCAAGGATTTTGGCATTGGCGGGGGATAGATTGACGCGAGCCAATGCGGGCCTTGATTGGACTAACCCCAAGAGACGTGACATTTCGTGTTTCATCTTAACAAACATCAGTACTTACCATAGAAAGTTTTAGGGGGTACTCATGTGGGCTGACAGCTGCGATCCTCTGCCCCTCCCAGAGGATCCGAAGTTTCTAGCGATCATCTCATCTTTTCGTTTTAGCGAGCGCCATTTTGACCCTCATCGGACTTACGGGAAGCCTTCCTAGCGCTGCCAATCCCGATCTTAGAGCTGCTGTCCGTTAAGCGAAGGCTGTTTCAGGCCGGCGCGGTACCGTACCAGCAATCAACCAGAGGCAGCCAAGTGCTCACCTAAGTAAGAAAACAATGCCATGCCATGCGGGATCATGCACTCTGAACGTCCGATATAGTGCTGTCATCGACCGAGCTGTCAGATCAAATGAAGCGACAGGCTGCATAATATTAATTTATTCCATACGGTTAATTTAAGGTAATTAGGCTCGAACCGACGGGGTGGTGGTGGTATCATTAAGGTTAAGGAAGGTGCGTACCTGCCGAAGGAGCCGCGCGACTCCTACAACCTCCTCCCTGTCTGGAACATCCACCAATCTCGCTTGCTCAGCGCTCAACTCACATATTTCATGTAAATGAAGTCTACAACCTTCACGAACCACAAAGGGAATGTTGTTCGCAGCCCAGTCCATGTCAAATTTATTCTATGTAACCTATGCCGGGGGGATCTGTGCCAATCTCTTGATGGATGACCTCAGGCAGGCGACGGAACTCTCGACGTCTCCTTCGTGACGGAACTTCTCGCCACGTGACGGGACACCCACGCCTTGTTCATGACGAACCCTTGAACGTCATTTGTGATGTGGCGGGACTTCGCGCCATCTGAACCCTGAGAGGCCTCCCCCCGACCCAAGACATTAAAAAAACCCTTATCGCATTTATGCAGTCATGAGGGAAAAAATATGATAGCCGATCGCAGTTTATGCGTCGAATCTTGTCCGCCGGTAAAACCCCAAAAGTGCAATTTATGCGAGTCTTTTGTTGGGGAAAGGCAGGATAGAATATCGTGAAAGGCAAAGAAAAGAATAGAAAAAAAAGAAGAAGAAAAAAACTCTCCATTGAAAGAGAGAAAAAACAGACAGATGAAATAGCAGACGAGACGTACCATGAAGGACACCAATGGATCAGACCGAAGTCGGCTATCCTCCTCCCTTTTTATGAGTCTGTCACTGCCCCGTCCTCTGGTTCCTCTCATCAGGATCGAACCACTCACCGAACATTCCAGCCCCCATGAATTGCAGGACATCCATAAAGGTTTCCCAAAACTCAGGATCCAAGCGCCCTACAGTCCGCTCCATGGCTAAATCTAGGCCTTGGAAGGCGTTGTCCAGGGCTTCAAGCTCCGAAGGAGCAAGAGCAGCAGCAATGGCGGCTGAACGGCGAAGGAAAGTGTCGAGAGCTTGTTGAGCTTCGGAGTCGGCAGCTTGCTCCTGTCGAGGCATGTCCATTGGGGACACACCATCAAATGACCGCTGCAAGAGAGGGAGGCCTGCAGGAAGGGATCGAGGGACTGGCCCAGTCCACGGAACCAAGGCAAGCCCGGGTTCATTATTAGCCACCGGAGTGTTATGGATGCATCTCCATAAGCTTCCTACAGGGTTCATGGACTTTGATTAGATTATATCGAGATAATAAGGGCGAGACAAAACTTACCATCGCCAGCATTAATCATTCTCAAGGCTTGAAATAGCCTGATGCCGCGGCGCCGGCGTTCACCACGATAAGGGCAGTATGCCTCTGAGTGCCCTTCGAGCCCACACTGGGGATGGTTAGCAAGCAAGTGAGCTGGTGGAGAGAGAGGACATGCCGAAAAGCATGAAGAGTTGCCATTTCGAGGGGCGCTGCGGCCTCCTCGTCCTCGCAAGTTACCGCTATGGCCTTGAAGGGCTATACCATGTTCTTGTTCGTATTGGGCAAGAGCGGCGCCAAATCGTCCACCGAAATGTGCATCGTGTTGGAGTGCCATCTGTTCTCAGGTTAACCTCGGCGCTGGTGTGCAAACGCAAAGACTAGAATTGAACATACCGCGAAAATCTTTCTGCTTGGCTTTTTTCTTCGATTTAGGTCGTGGTAAAATACTGAGAACTGTTGTCCAATGATCCGATTAGTTTCTTGGGACACTTGCTGACTTCTAGGCGTTGAGAGGCGTACCTGGGTATGTACGTAAAGTATTCGAAATCGAAGATGTTGAAGAAGAGAATAGAAAGAAGAGGGCAAGGTCGAGAGCGATAAAGGCCTTGACTCCACCTTACCAGTGATTGAATTTTCGCAATATGATATTCTTGTTGTGCGCCAGCTGCGAACAGTCGCAAAAGGTAGGGAGGGCAGTTCACGCAATGGTTGTCTTCATTCTTGGAACACCACGAACAGGAAATCCCACACATCCTCGAAACACCACTACATGTAGAATGATGACAGGCAAAGTTCCCAATTTGTTTGGTCACTTCACCCGTCGACAAAGTATGCAAAACACTGCCGCGTCAGCAATTCCTCTATTCACTTGATAGAAAATCTTCATGTCGCCATAATCACTATGTGTGGGATTTCCCGTTCGTGTGCCCCAATGGGATAAAGACCAGTGACTTCGAGGAGGTCCCCTCTGACGATAAAGACGATATCAAATCAATAGATAACAATTGGTTAGAAAATTCGATTGAGAAAAGCTTGATCACTATAGTGACAAATTTCTTGCTGAGATCGTCCTCATCGTTAGTGGGAGGTTTTTCAAAGCCGCTGGCGTGTGTCCCATTGGGGCACACGATCAAGAAATCCCACATGACCTCTCCTCTCATTCTCAGGCAGGTGGAGGAACTCTCGACGCCTCCTCGTGACGAAACACCCGCATCTTCTTCATGGCGGGGTTTCACGTCACTATGTACCCTGGCCTTCACCCAACAGTTGTTGTTCGAGGTGTCGTAGCCCGAGCAACGCTGGTATATACTCCAAGCGTCCTAGAGCTGAATGCAAGCCCCGAAAGGCGTTCTCCATGGTTGCGAATCTCTTGTAAGAGTAGTAATAGGTCGGGCAGCTGAAGGGCTACCGACAGAGACAAGGCCGGAAGCCGGGCTTTTGCTCTGTGCCTATCCAGGTAATAACTATTATTATATTTCCTAACGCACTGGTACCCGAACCTCTTCCACGACGATCGGAGAGACGTCCCTGTCCGATAGAATGATGACAAATTCGAGGGGTTCTGTGTTCCGTTACAATGTGGAATTTCCCGATCGTGTGCCCAATGGGATACAGACCAGCGACTTCGACAGACAAAGGAAACAAACCAGACGAGAAACCCACGAAGGACAGTAACAGATCATGCCAAACCTGTTTTCCCTCAGTCTTTTTTGCCAAGTTTATCCCTACTCGATCCTCTAATTTGGGAAATCGGAATTGGGCCCTTCACCCAACAGTCGTTGCTCAAGGCGTCGTAAGCCGAACCGAAAGAATGCCACCTCATCGGGATCCAAGTGCCCTAGAGCTGGGTGCAGGACTCGGAAGGCATACTCAAACGGCCACACGTTCCGTAGCAGCGGGACGGGCAGTCTTTGGCCACCGACAGCAGGGGCGGGCACGGGAGCGGGGCCGGACCAGCGGCAACGGCAGTGGAAGCGGCAGCACCATTGTCGTCCGCCTCCGAGCCGGCAGAAGACGCTATGGTCTCGACTCGCTGTCATTCCAGTAGACGGGTTCGTGGGCGAGGGGGGCCTGCCTGGTCGGCGAAGGCGGCGGCGGCGGCGCAGGCGGCATGCTGAGCTTCAAACGCCTGGTATGCCTCAAAGGCGCGGGCGGCTGCAGCATGGTATTCAGCATCAACGGCAGCGGCAGCGTCTTAAGCCTGACGGTTGGCTTCGGTGGCGGCAGGGCGGACTTGGAGGGGCTCGCGAGGGGCCCCAGGGGCGGCAGGAGCCTCAAGAAGGGCTCGGGTGGGAGGGGCCTCCACGTCCCGTTGCCACTGTCGAGGCATGTTGATAGGGGAGACACCATCGAACGACCGCTGGAGGAGAGAGGTCTCCCGGCTCGGATACTGGGCTAGAATGGATCCTTCGCCACAAGTCTCCTGCATGGATATCAATTAGATGTTAGATCAAGATGGCGAGAGGCAAAACTTACCAGAGCATCAGCGAGTCGCTTAGCTCGCATCTTACTGATACCCCTTCGAGATCGCTCGTTTCGGTACAGGCAATCAGGCCCACGATGCCCTTAGGCCACACTATGGATAGTATTTGGGTTAGGAAGCTCATGGAGGGTTTCGGGTCGAAGAAATACCGAAAAACAGATTAGAGTACCATTTCGAGGGGTTCCATGGCCTCCTTACCACCGTGCTCTTTCACGTATCAGGACGGTGCTCGTCTGTGGAATTTCCTGTTCGTGTGTCCCAATGGGATGAAGACCAGCGACTTCGAGGAGGCCCCTCTGGCGATAAAGACGATATCAAATTAATAGATGACTTTTGACAAGAGAATTAGGTCGAGAAAAACGTGAGGCTTGTGGCTGTGGTGGTCGTATATATGCATCAACTACTAATTCCGAATCGAAGTTTTGAAAGAAGAAAAAGAAGAAGGCAAGGTCGAGAGAGGGAAATTTTTTGACCCCACCTTGCCAGTGATTGAATGTTTGCAATGTGGGATGCTTGTCCAGCTAGAATTTGTGCGGCTCTGAAGCTGCTTACATCTGCAAGTGCTAAGGTAGGACAATTCACACAATGGTCGGGTGAGGATAGATTGCCTGCTTGCCCGAAACGCCATTAGATAGAGGATGACTGCATGCAAACGCACTCCAGTTTGTTAAGGCCGTCGACAAACGCAGCTGCGTCGACAATTCATTCATCTGTCGTGACCATACTGCATTACAAGAACTGGACAATAGAAACCTCCCAAAGCCACCGGTGCGAGGTGACGGGCATTTGACTTGCGCCTTCTTCATGACGGAATCACATTACCGCTCTGCCCGGACAATTTTTCATCCAATAGCCGTTGCTCGAGGAGTCGTAGATGGAACAACATTGCCTTGTGGAGCTGAATGCGAGTCTTGAAAGGCGTTCCCCAGAGCTACACGATCCGTGAGAATAAGACTAGTATCAGCTGAAGGACTATTGACAGCGGGGACGGGGTCGGAGATGGAGCCGGGCGAAGGCCAAGGGCAGAGGTGGAGGCCAGAGCGGACAAGACGGTCTGAACGGGTCATTCCAGCAGACCTGAAGCTGCACAATAGGCACGAACGTAGGCTCGACTGCTCGTCGCTCCTGTCGGAGCATATCACGAGATATTTGGCCACTTGCATGTTGGTTCTGGAATGCTGCTAATAATGCTAACAGCAGTTCTCGTCCTCGATATGAACATCATCGAAGGGGGTACTGCACGTCGCTAAATGGTGTGATGTCGAAAGGGGGGCTTTCAGTCGTCTCTTCAAGCAAAACTCTCGCACTCTTTTCCAAATCACCGGCACCTAAGCCAATGGTTTGCTCTTCCACAACAATTGGAGAGACTGCCCTATTAGATAGAAGTCACATCGGTGCGTCGTTCAATGGCGTGCTGCTGTGGTGGTGGAGGGTTTTCTGGATGCCTATTCAAGCAAAAGCTCTTGTTCTCTTTCCTAACACACGGGCGCTTGAACTGGCAATTTTCTCTCCCATAATCGATTGGAGACTGTTCAATAGGATAGAGTGATAGAGTCGGCGGTTCGTGTGCTCCATTACAATGGTGGATAACGGACGACGTTTGCTTGGACGTCCTCCACGATGAATTGAAGAGGCTGCTCTGTCGAGTCGGGTGTTCCTGTGCTCCGGTACTTACTGCGATGAATATAAATGCACCCCGCCGGTGACCTGGGAGAGCTTTATCACACTCAAAGAGATATGAAGGTTCTGGACCTCCGTCCTGTTAAGAGAAGACTAACCTCCACCTAACCTTGGTCATGATCTTCCACGGCCAAGGCTCGAAAACAGGAGCGATCCTGACCAAAGCATCTCGCACGGGCAGTTGCCAACAGCAGCAGCAGTACATCGCCGCCCGAATAGAAGGCAAATACTGGTGTATTCCGCTTCCTTGACCGCCAGTGCACGTTGTCGCCCTAGTCGAAGGTGAGCCAATGCATCCAACATTTGACTGCAAGAGCTCGTTTTTGTTGAATCGAAGGCGAGGCCTTTCAGCAGTTCCGGCGCCCGTAGCGTGTTGGATTGTGCCATCAGTCCCAACACCTGTGAAGACAGTCAGCAACACCATCCAGACTACGGGGCGGAAATGTCATACTTGTAGGCTCCATTGTTGGGATCGATGGAGCCCCGGCTCATTCTTTTCCCCGGAGGTCGCTGGCAAACAGTTACTCTGGCATGCATAGAGATACAGAGGCTCCCTTCTCTCGATGATCACATGCGGTAAACAGAGCCAATTGCGTGCCAGATGTTGGTGTAATATGGGAGGGCAGTGTTCACACGACCAGACGCCTGGGTGTTTCGGTTGAGTGAGATTCAGTCACTTCCAATGACGTCGCGATCGCACCGGGGCCACCAAATGGGTTTGGAGCGGTATCGTGTCTCATGCCTCATGGAAGTGTTGTTTCGAGAATCATCGCTGTTGAGGTGATGTGGAAGGAAGTCGGTTTCTGTGGAGGCATCGATGCTAGTCAAGTTCCCCAAAGTAGGTGCCATGTCTTGCTACCCAAGACCTATAGACGAGCGAAGACATGCCACTTATTAGGCATTACATTGCCTGCATTTAAGTTAGCCGGTAAGCTACATCTCTACGAAATCTACTGCAGTCACAAAGCATAGCGAAAAGGTTATCACACCCCGAATCATGTCAAATTGAAACTATTATCAGAGGAATCCTTCTTGAGCTTTAAAGACGGACCATCTCACGTCTTAACGGACCATTTCACGTTGTTTGACGGACCATTTCACGTCTTGACGGACCATCTCACGTCTTTGCGGACCTTCACGCCTGCTCATTTCCTCCCATATCTGCCAAACAACCACCGCATTTTATGCAGTCTGGCGAAGCAGGACAGGATGGGTATGACTGACAAAGTAAAAAAAAAAAAACCCCGGTCGTGGGGAAAAAAGAAACCGACAAAAAAAAACCACCTCACCGCGATACGCAGTCGTGATGAAAAAAAACCACCACTTCATCGCAATTTATGCAGACATGAAGGGGCAAAAGCAACTGATAGACCACCTACATTCCCATTAAAACCCCTCTGCCGCATTTATGCTTGTCGCGAGAGGGGAAAGGTTGAATGTTGATGTGGTTGACAAAAAAAAAAGAAAACCCTGATACTTGTAAACCGAGAGAAAGAAAAAGGGAAAAGAAAGACCAGCGACAAACAGAAACCAACCGACAGTGCCAATAGATCATGGCTAATCTGTCTTCTCCTTGGCTGCTCCAGCCATCTCGGCGTCGCCCTCCGCGTCTGTGCCTATCGGCTGCATGTTTCGGAGGCCACCAGCCAGGGCGGCCACAGTACTCGCGGGCGAACCGGGACGGGTGGGGGGGGCACGAAGGGCTCGCGAACCTTGCAGCATCCCATCCAGCAACTCCGCGTTGGTCTCAGCGTATTCCGGCTGGGCCACCGCCATCTCGGCACGAAGGACCGCAAACGCCCTCTCAACCTCTTCTGCTGTATGCCCGGGTACCGGCACAGCAGGAGGAGGCATGGCAAGCCGGGCCAGAGCTTCGGCGGTCAGAGGGGCCTGGCCGGGGGGAGGGACCTGACCAGGAGGAGGGGCCTGGCCAGGAGGAGGGACGGGGCCAGGGCCAGGGCCAGCGGCAGCAGCAGCAGCGGCAGCACCACCACGATTGTCGCCCATCTCCGAGCCGGCGACAGTAGACCCTATGGTCTGAGCTCGCCGCCATTCCAGCAGGAGGGGGTCGTGGGCGGGGGGGAGGCCTCGTTGGTCGGCGAGGGCGGCAAGGCGGGCTTGGAGCTCCTGCTGTTGTTGGCGGATGGCCGCCACTTGAGCCTCGTGGTAGGCTCGAGCCCAGGCAGCGTCTTGGGCCACACGAATGGCTTCGGCGGCGTCGGCGGCGGCAGCGGCGTCAGCGGTGGGAGCCTGGGCAGCGGCGGCGGCAGCAGCAGGAGGAGCACCGAGAAGGGCTCGGGCGGCCAGGTCGAGGGCGGCGGGGCCAGGCTCGATTGCTCGTCTCTCCAATCGAGGCATGTTCATGGGGGATATCCCATCGAACGACCGTTGAAGGAGGGGGAGCCCCTCGGGGAGTGACTGGGGAACTGGCCCAGTCCACGGAACCAAGGCAAGACCCGGCTCGTTGGCAACAGTCACTGGGCTGGAATGTATCTTCAGCCACAGCTCTCCTATAAGGACGTTAGATATTGAATCTAGATGGTAGGGGCAAGTCAAAACTTACCATTCCTCTTATCAGCCAATTTCTTGGCCTGCACTCGACTGATGCCCCTTCGAGATCGTTCGTTTCGATAGGGGCAATCATGCTCACGGTGCCCTTCCAGACCACACTATGGATGGTATATGGGTTAGCAAGCTCACGGAGGGTAGAGTCGGATCGATCATACCGCAAAGCAGGCAGCAGGGAGATTTCGAGGGGCTCCGTGGCCTCCTCGTCCTCCTCGTCCTCCTCGGCCTCCTTGGCCGGCACCACCCTGCTTCACGTTATCTTGGCCTTTTTTAGGGGCCATACCATGCTTTTGCTCATATTGGGCGAGAGCTGCGCCATACCCTTCACCAAAAGTCTTGCGGTACGACATCTGTTCTCACGTTAGTCTTGTCAATGTCATACGGTCTGACCATGCAGAAGCAGGTGCAATTAGTAAACGTGAAGAGTAGGGATGAACGTACGGTGAATTCTCTGCTTCTTGGCGTTCTTCTTCGATTGACCTGATGAAATATAGATCGCAAACTAACTTCCAATATCTGGTTAGTTCTTCCTGGGTCATGCTTCAAACCTGTGGTGACTTCTAGGCGTCGAGAGGCATACCTGTGCGTGCGCAGAAATTTTCAAATCGAAGGTGTTGAAGGAAAAAAGAAGAAGAATTCAAAGTCGAGAGGGAGAAGGGCTTTGGCTACGCGTTATCAGCGGTTAATTTTTGAAATCCGTGCAGTTGTGCGCCTTCGGCAGCCGCTCGCAGCTGTAGATAAGGCCACAATCTTTTGGCAGCGCATACCATCCCATATCCTGTAAGTGGTCATTAGTCTGATACTCAGGTCAACACCCGATGAAAGTGACAGCATTACCACGGCAGACGTATTCCGCGCGTTGTTCAGTCAAAGTATGCAAACACAGCCGACTCCATGGCATCTGAGACGTATTGACACATCACGCCGCGCAGCAATTTCTACCGACAACGTCCCTTGATGGAAGGCAGCGGGCTGAATGTCTTGCCGCGTCGGTGCTCTTCACAAGCCGTTAAGTCGACTTCCTTGCACTCGTTCGTGCTCGGCAGGGTTTGCCACTGACTTGGTATAGCAGGCCGCCATGGTACGCGAAGACCCTAGAGCGTTAGAAGGTGATTCCTATGTTTACCAAAGACAGCCGTGTCTCTCAATATGCCTTTGATTTCCATCTGTGCCGAGTCTTCCAGAGGGTGGTATCGCGCGCCATCCCGACAAGAATCCCGCCGACATCAGGTCGTAATTTTTGCACTCGACACAACATGCAATACCTTGCCGAAATTCTCCCTTATACTTGGAGTGGTCTGATCTTCGACGGTCCAGCCAAGACTCGCGGTTACACAGATTGGGATTGTCTTGTATGCGCGGGCATTGGCAGGACAAGCCTTACGTCTCCAAAATCTACTTCAATACTCGGACCTTATTTACAATATTGAAAGGAACATGTTCCCTTGCTCCCAAAACCGAGCGATCAGGGCAATGGTCGCATTCACGGGCATGTACATCGACTAGTCAGCCATCCCTACCTTACCCATGTCGGTTACTGCCGTGGCGGGCGTACCTGACACACCTTGCCATCTGGGGAAATGGATCGCCAAAATCTGGGGAAGCAGACGCCCATCAAAGCATCAGAACACCCAGCGCCAGCCAACACGTCCACACGTCTGCATAACTGCAAAATGTAGCCCATGCTCCCAGGGTGAAGCCTGCAGGCCTTGAGGCATTGAGGTATCGAGGCCTCAGGCCACTGGTGGGCCGTGTCCCAATCGGGAATCGCCCACCCAGTACTGAGAAGAGAGGGAAGGAGCGGACGAGGAGGAGGAAGGACAGCAAGCTGGAAACGGATTCCGAAATTTTAGTTTTCAGAAATTGTCATTTACGAAGAATACACGATTTTACTGTCCAGATTCGTTTATTGTGTGATCCATTACTGTCCAGGTTCGTTATTGTTGTAATACTGATTGACAGGATGGCTCGACAGCAAAAGACCCCCAAGACCCCCAAGACCACTGGTGCGAGTGCCAGTGGCACCAAGAGTACCGCCAAAGCCACGGGCGGTACTTCCTCGAACTCAGTGGCATCGTCGAGCAGTTGTACGTACCGAGCCATTGGGACCGATATTGACTTATACTGATCATCTTACAGTGCTGCCGACCCCCTCCACCCGACCGACCCGGCGAACTGCTGCTGCAGCACGAGCCTCAATAGCCGAAGTCCTTTCTTCCATTGGCCATGAACGGTCTGGCCAAGCTCCTCATGAACGGTCTGAGGAAATTCTCCATGAAGGGTCTGGAGAAGATCTCCATGAAGGGTCTGGAGAAAGTCTCCATGAAGGGTCTGGAGCACGGTACCATGAAGGGTCTGGTTCCGAACATGACGACTCTGATTGCCATTCCGATTGTCAGTAGAGCTGTCAGTCGGACTGTCATTCGGATTGCTCTGATGACGAGGGTGAGGAGGAGCTGGAAGGACTTGAGGATATCCTCGAGGACGACCCGTACCTCGCGATCCCCGGAGAGGAGGTGGAAGATGAGGAAGATGGTGATGAAGACGAGGATGAAGACGAGGATGAAGACGAGGATGAAGACGAGGATGAGGACGATGACCAGTACCTCGACCCGAATGGGAAAGGGAAGCGTCCCGCCCGCACGTCAAAGAATCGTCGCCTGTCCAAGAAGCCCCGTGTCGATTCCCTCCCCATTTCGCACACCGACGCAGCGGCATGGGTTGAAGAATGCAATTGGCAGTACCAAGTACCCGATGATGACGACGATATGGCGAGGTTTCGCGAAAAGATGCGTGCCATACTGGACGCACTGGCGGGATGGGCCCAGGCCATAGGGTCCGATTGGGAAGCGAATCGCGACTGGATGAGGCAGAGAAGACCAGAACGAGAGATGACGGTCGGCTTCTATCGGCTGTTCAGATCAAAGCCGGCCAATGAGATCTTTGACCTCGTCACCAATGGAATGCCATCCCAATCCCAGAAGGTCTTTGGATCGTGTAAGAACCCGACGGACCTGTTGGATCTTCCCGAAGCTTCGTTGGACCTCAAGCATCGTCTGACGTACTTGGACATCCCCACTGGAGGCCAAGATGCTAAAGTCTACATCGGCTCCAGCTTGGCCAAGGCCGGTGGCGGTTACAGGTTAAGGCAGCACTGGAGAGCGGCCACTGGTCGCAGAGGAGATCACCGCCAGTATCACCAATACCTTTCAAGGCAAGGTGTGGAGGCCAACTTCCGGGTTGCTGGAGTGTACCAGAATCCAGATCTGGAAATATTGGACCACACGTTCCAGGACAATTTCAGATGCCTTCCTGTGTTGCTCGAGGGACTCCTTTTTGTGTATCTTGGAGTTTATGTGTGGGAACCTGGCACTGAGGGATCCGGCTACCTACCTGCCAAGTCCTTTGATCTGGTCGACCGGATACGCTATGAAGTGAAGGGTCTCGTCTCCTTTGCACAACATCGGCTTAACCAGGCATGGCCTTTGGTCCAAGGTCCCAATGGAGGCATGAGTCGGGCACGGCAATGCGCAAATCCGCAATGTCTACGCCCATTCAAGGGGAATAAGGATCCAGTCGTGCCTGGTGCGAAGGTCGCGATTGGTCGTTATCATACTGAATCGGATCCCCTGGGATCGGTATATTGCGATGGCTGTGTGAGATACTACAGGAAGCACAATGCGCACCGCTCTAGAGAAGGACAAATCAATCCCAGATGGCGGTTTGAGCAGGACCCGCAGACCATCAACCAAGCCTGGCTTAGTAGCCATGAGCGCAAGTGTCACAATACGGACTGTGGTGTATCGATCCACCCTCAGGCAACATTGTTCGGTTTGGAGGCAGGCATCAGATGCCAGAGGTGCTTCACATATAGGAGGCGAACACAGCGTGAGTGGTCATCCGACGATGAACCCCATGCCGAGGGGCAATGTTCGAGATGCGGCAAAGCAGGAAGTCGTGTCTTTGACTCGATGTACCTTGACATGACAGATTCGAGACAAATCATACGCAATGATTTGTGCATGCAGTGTTACGCCTTGCGTTGCTCGTTCCTATCTGATGATATTCCTCCTGAGCCGCAACGATGTTACTTTTCCGTTTGCCACAACGCAAAGCACGAAGGAAATATCGCGCCTGCCCTGATAGAGAACATCGAAGAGCACACCTGGCGCTGCTACCGGTGTGATTATGCTTATATTGCACAGGGCAACGTCGAGCTCTCCTACTCTGATCTCAATGCACCTGTTCCCAATCTCCCTCCTGGGCCCATCTCCAGCCATAGGTTCAACGAAACCAAGTGCATAAGCTGTGATGCATACGGCACTTGGTGGAAATGGATCAAGAAAGATTCGGGCTTCCAATGCCAGGCTTGTGCTGGCCCTGAAGCATCTCTCTGCGGGAATCCACACTGCGATACCTTCCCGTTAAAGACATGGCCTGAATTATGCGATGATGGCCAGCCACGGTGCAAGCCGTGTAGAGAGTACCGCAAGTATCATAAGAAAGACAGAGAAGGCCCATATAAACCCAAGAGCCGGGTTCTGTCTCCTGGGGTGGGCACATGTGGAAATGAGGCTTGCGGCGCTGAGAACAAGAAGCTCTACTGGCATGACGGCATGAACATATGTCGCACCTGTCGGAAATACATGATAAAAAGAGGGAAGAATCGTGTCCCCGACAAGAATCGTGTCCCCCGGAAGAATCGTGTCCCCTTGGAGATACCTGTACTGCCAAATATATGCTCCAACTGCGGGCTGACAGGGTCTTCGAGGTACAGGACCAATGCGGGACGCCGACGGTGCTGCGCCTGCGATAGCTACTTTCGCAAGCATGATGGCATCGAGCGCCCAGAGAGCCTCTGGAATCCTCAGTCTCAGCCTCTGCCAGACATCTGCTTCAATTGCGGGACCACCTCTGCTGATCGATACACTGTCGCCAGGGCAGATGGGCACAAGAGGTGCAGAACATGCGCGAAATACCTCAGCAACCATGGCAGAGAAAGGCCAGTGCCAGGAACAGGCTGATGAGGACATCCAAGTGGATAGACGCTGCCTCATGAAGATGATTTGGATTGGCAGACGGCATGGAAAGAGGACACATTCCTTTCCTTGCATATTATATTGAACTAATGAAGCCTGATAGAGTAAACGTATTGACAGCGCGGAAAGATGACACATCCCTTTCCTTGCATATATATATATATTGGCCGAGGAAGCCATGGCTGAGTGGCCATGGTGGAGGCTACCAGGGCGACAGGCTGGCACCTTCACGTGGTGTCCTGGGTCAGTAACTATAGGCATGTCCAGATGGAGATGTCTTTGGTGAAGCTAAAACCAGCCTACATGCATGGTGAGTTGAGCATGAAGTGGTGTTGTGGATAGGTAGACGATACAATGAAACCAAAACCAGACTACGCGTGGTAAAGGAGGGCGAAGTGAGTGTCGTGGCGTTCTTGTCCGCAATGATTGTTCGATGAGACGCCCCTATGGACATACCCTGACAGGAGAGACGGGCAATCGAGTCTGCTGCCGTGGCCGCTACGCAACCCCCATGTCTATTGGAGTGTCTTGGTGACCGTCCAGGCTGGTCTTGCTATTATCTGCAGCTGCTTGCCGACATTGAGGCCAACAATCAATTTACTGCGCTCCTCCTCCTCTCTCATTACGAGTTCCGCACGACCCAAGGTGTCCAGCCATAGTGAAAGAAACTAAATCAGAGCTGGAGAGTGGCTTGAGATGGGCGAGGGTCATCAGCCCCAGCATAAAACGTGAGGATCGGAAAGTAGTCTACGAGGCAAAGCTGTCGATGTACAAACAAGTATGCACTGTCCTAACGCCTGAATACATACATATACAACCAGATAAATGAACAAGTGGATGCCGTCCACCATTTTCGCCTGGCACGTCCACTTATCGGCGTGCTTGTAATCATTTCACGTTATGCTAAACTTCAACAGGGCCCTGACTACGCGTCTTGCGGGCGGTACGTCCGATTGGAGGGGGATTCTTCTCCTTCTTAGCCCTGACGGCACTCTTGGGGACGGCGTCCCCATTCATCTTCATCTTCTTATCGGCGGGCTCGCAGGCAGTCATGGAGAAGGTCGAACCCCCGTTTGTCGCCTTGGGAGCCGGTCCCATCTTGCGCTTGTCGCCTGGAACGGCCTTGTCGGTAGGAGCAGCCTCAGGAACCTCTTCAGCGGCCGACATCTTGGGGGTAGACTTGGGTCCCTCCACGCCGGTGGTGACGGTAGGCTCGTCGGCCAGGTTCAGCACAGGGCGCGGAGTCCCCCCAGCCGGCGTATTGTTTTCCATGGGCGTCTCGGGGACCGACATGACTTCGACGGGCTTGGGCGGACTGACAGAAGGACCTGCGCCATCAGGAACGGCAGCCTTTGTCTCGGTCGCGTCCTTGGATGAGGCAGAAGGAACTACTACAGGCACGCCAGCTTGGGCTTCGGGAGCACCAGGCGCGGGCTCGGCGACTGTGCGCGTCAGTATGCTGTACACCAATGGTGATACGCACGATGTCGCAATGGCACGTCGACGCTGCGGCTTACCTTTGTCGATGGCGGGAGCGATGCCGTCGGCCATGGTGATGACGTAAGACGGCAGTGGGGAGTAGGTTCAGCGAGTTCAGGAGAATAGAGATGGAGAGATGGAGAGATGGAGGACCTCATGCGACGATGCTGGCGATGACGATGCTGGCGAGGATAGACGAGAAGATGAAGAAGCTGAGTTGATCAAGCCAGCCAGACCGAATACGATGGGATGAGGTAGTCTGGAGACTGGCTCCGTACCGAGGATAGGGTTCCACACGAGCTTCACGACTGTCAGCGCTCGACACGAAAGTAAGAAAGGCATTACACATACATAGGTTAAGGAAGGTCATGGATACCGCCGCAGGGAGGGGCAGCACGCACTGGCGGCGCCATGGCATTGCGCAATGGGGTACCGGTACCAAAGCAAAGGATCCCGCCAAAGTCTCCATGCGGAGGTATCCCGCCAGAGCGTGGGATCGAGGCCAATTCCATGGATGCGATGCTTACTGCTTCGGGCTAAACGGGACGTCATGGCAGAGCAAAATTGAAGCATTGTACCGCACAGTATGGGGTACACGTTGACGATCGATAAATGCGGGGAACATCGGCTGGTGGAGCCAGAGTTACGTACTCAGGCGTTGAGTATGTAGAATGTTACCATCCAGCCTCTGTCTGCAGCCAGCATGATGAAATTTGACCTGATTATCCGTATGGCAGAACTATTTTGCAATTGACCCGAAATGTTGCACGTTGCACGTTGAGATGAAAGTTGTGTTGAGATTGGATTGTGAAAGCGCCCCTCCATTCAGGGGCTCTGCTTAGTCACCAAGTCCAGGTAATCTAGCTTGTCAGGTAGCTACCAAAGGCCAGTTCACGCCGTCCAGCTCCCACCAGCCTCTCGCCTGTCAATTCATCACCATGGCCGCTCCTAAAGACAAGTTCTCGGTCATCCTGCCGACGTACAACGAACGCAAGAACCTCCCCGTCATCACCTGGCTCCTGAACCGCACCTTTACCGAGCAGTACGCCGCCGCACCCTCGCTCCGATTCCACCGCTAACCCGTGCAGCAACCTCGACTGGGAAATCGTCATTGTCGACGACGGCTCCCCCGATGGCACGCAGGAGGTGGCCAAGCAGCTCGTCAAGGCCTACGCCCCGCACGTCGTGCTCAAGCCCCGCGCCGGCAAGCTGGGCCTCGGCACCGCCTACGTCCACGGCCTGCAGTTCGTGACGGGCAACTTTGTCATCATCATGGACGCCGACTTTAGCCACCACCCCAAGTTCATCCCCCGCATGGTCGAGATGCAGCGCGCCAACAACTACGACATCGTCACGGGCACCCGCTACGCCGGCGACGGCGGCGTCTACGGCTGGGACCTCAAGCGCAAGTTTGTCAGCCGCGGCGCCAACCTGTTTGCCGACACGGTCCTCCGCCCGGGCGTCAGCGACCTCACCGGCAGCTTCCGCCTCTACAAGAAGAGCGTCCTTGAAAAGGTCATATCCAGCACCGAGAGCAAGGGCTACAGCTTCCAGATGGAGATGATGGTCCGCGCAAAGGCCATGGGCTGCACCGTCGGCGAGGTCCCCATCTCCTTTGTTGACCGCGTCTACGGCGAGAGCAAGCTCGGCGGCGACGAGATTGTCGAGTACGCAAAGGGTGTCTTTAACCTGTGGCTCAAGGTGTAGGCGGACAAGAATGGCCCATCATAGGTTGCGTTGGACTCGGCGTTAAGGGGCAGGCATAGTAATAATACATGATATCCTACATGTTTCTCCCTCCCGTCACCATTAGAGTCTGCCCCGTCACGTAGGAGAGGAGTGGGCTTGCTAACGCCAGGATGCTGCTCGCCGCCTCTGTAGCCGTCCCGGGTCTCCTCAACGGGATATCCGCATACGCCGACTCCTCTCTCCCCTGGATCTGCTTCTGCGGGATTCCAATAGCAATCTTCTCCCCATCTGGACCCGTCACAAATGCACCGTCCTCCTTGGGCGCCGTCAGCCTCGTCAGAATATGCCCAAAGGCCACGGTGTTGGCACGCACGCCAAACGCCGGGCCCCATTCCTTGGCAATCGTCTTGGTGAAGCCCGTGATGCCCGCCTTGGCCAGCGCGTAGTTGAGCTGCCCAGCGTTACCGTGGATACCCGTCGTCGAGGATACATTTACGATGCAGCGCGGCTCGCCGTCCTTGACGCGGAAGAAGGGCGCTGCGGCGCGCACAAGTTGGAACGGCGCCGTGCAGTGTACGGCGATCATAGAGTCCCATTGCTTATCCGTCATTTTGTGAACCACACCGTCCCAAGTGTAGCCGGCATTGTTGACGATGATGTGAATCTTGCCGTTGCCAAAGTCGGCAGCCTTCTGGACGAGGCTCTCTATGTACGCCTTGTCAAGCAAGTCGCCAGGAACGCTTATGGCCTGACTTCCGATGCTGGCAGCAACCTCGTCGCATTTCTCTTTAATTTGTTAGTTTGAGCGTAGAAGCAACAATTGATACGTACTGGCGTCAATGTCGGCCACAATGACTTTGGCGCCTTCGTTGGCAAACAGACGAGCAGCTTCGGCGCCAATGCCCTGCGCGGCACCCGTGATGATGGCTACCTGACCGGTTAATAAGCCACGCTTGAGGTGGGAAGCAATCTGTGAGACGCGGTCTGCCATGTTGAGCACTGAGAATTGATCAAGCTCAGGTGGCCGTCGCTATTAGGATGCGTGGTAACATATTTGGCAGGCTGACAAGCATGCCGAGGTAGTACCCCGCCACCAGCGCGGGGTGGACTGACCTGACAAGTTCATCTGCATCAACATTTACCACATACGGTCAGACAAGGGTACTATTATGGCAATCTCATTAACCTCATTATCCATCATATGGCGCAACTACAACTTAAAGTCTGCATTCGTCTTTTCCCAGCCAGCCGGTGTCTCATTCAGACCAGCCACCCGCTCCGCCAGCCTCAGCTTGAGGTTGCGACTCTTGTCTGTGCACAGCTCGTACGTGGTCGAGAGGTTGAAGAGCAGCGTGCGCGATGTCTGGCCTGCCCTTACCAGCCCCTCGAGCAGTTCCCGCCCCTGCGAGTGTCAACACGGAATCCCTGGAAAGTAGTGGCTGGCTTACCTCTTGCATCCTGCCGAGGTAGAGGAGACACACGGCTTTGTTCACGCCCACCATTTCATCGTCCAGGTCATCCAAACTCTGCCACTCCTCCAAAGCAGCCTCAAAGTCAGCGTCTGCCATGTTGCAGAGTGCCAATATCACCTTTTCGGCCGTCCCGCCCTCGCCAGAGCACTGCCTCGCACAGTCGCGCGCGTTTTCCACGTCACCCACATGCAGCCAGAGCAAGGCTTTTGAGAGCACCATCTTGTCATCGCCTCGGTCCTTCAAGGATGCCAGGTGATGTGCCGCGCCAGCCGTATCCTCCATGTCGATGAGCGCGCTCGCCACCTTGATCCCCAGATCGCGTAGACGTGCCTTCCACAGCTCTCTGGATGAGTTGTCGTGCTGAGCGGCGGCTTTAATGATGTGATCGCGCGCCTCACGGGCGAGTTCGTGGTAGCTCATAACGGAGCGGCGGCGATCCCCAAAGCCCAATCCTTGCAGGCGCACAATCAGCACCCGTAGTTCCCACGGTACGAGATGCTCGCCCGTAGCATCGTCGACGTAGACTCGCGGATCGCTAAGGTCCTCGAGGGCTTTGACTTCCTGGGCCGCCAGCGGTGTGGCGTCAATTAAAGTCAGACATGCCAGCCTCGTGTAGAGCAGCTCAAAGATGCGCTTCGAGTCCCGGGGGTCTAGGGGACCGCTCGCACTGGAGCCCGTGAGTTCCTGGACTGCGGCTATGGCTGCGGCGCGGAAGTGGCCTTTGGCGATGAGGTCCTCGAGGGGCACGCTGGCGTCAGGCTGTTTGACCGAGTTGCGGAAAGCGGTGGGGACGTTGAGAGGCGTCAGCGGGTGGTAGATCTCGGGGCGGAGCAGAAAGGAAAACTCCTTTGGCCGGGCTTCCCCAAGCTGGGGAACTGGCGACGCTGCAGCCGAGCGTCGGATGCCTGACGGGCTTCTGAGCGGCGTGCTCTGCTGCGTTGGGCTGAGCTGCGCGGCCTGGGCTGCGGCCACAGCAGCGGACGTCAAGGGGTCGCTGGTCACGTCAATACGAGTCACAGGGTGAGTGGCGGGCCATACTCTTCAGCATCGAGTGGTCCTTTCGTAGAGGATCGCGGTCTCGTGGCTGGGACCTGTCAGTTCACTGCACGGACAATCACTCAGTGCGTGCACACCTTTTGTAACGGATGATTTATTTCTGGAATGGCCCTTGCTGAGAGTTCTTTGCGGCGAGCTCATGGCTGCAGTCAACAGAGGGTGATACGCTCAAGATGCGACGTTCGAAGCCTGGAGCACAAGCTTGATGGAGCGGCTGGTCACGTGTCCGTCAATCACCAACCGAATCTGTCGACCTCCCCTGCCTACCTGCATTCTGTTAATGAGCACACTCTTCCGTCAACTACATTACCTTAGTCTTTGCCATTCAGTGCAAGTAGCGGGTCTGTTGTCGCCGTTCCATCCTCCTTCCAGTCCACTGCCAGTCCTGGGAGCCTCGCTAAGTATGCATTCACTCACCAAACTTCCTCGGCCCTCACTAACGTGCATGCAAGATATTGTACCATTCCGTACCGCCCGACATCCCTCAGTGTACCTGCCCTACATCGCTGGCACTGGCATTTCTCTTGTTTGATCTGGGCAAGTTCCACGCTGCCCTGTGCAGTATAGCCATCGCACGCCGAAGACAGCGCCAGGCGTGCTCGTCGGCGTTCTCTGCCACACGAATCATGGAGTTGCCTCTGCTCGGCATTTCGTGCACGGTGGTGATGCGGCTTTGGGGGAGCGACATGGATGATCTCAGCGCGCCCGTCTTCTGAATGCCAAACACCTTGTATCGGGTTCCTTCGAGACCGAACAATATCGCATGCGGATGATTTAGCTCCAGGGGCCACATTGCGGCACTTCCGAACCAGGCTTGATGGAGGTCTTATCCAACTCTCCTTAGCCTCCTGTATATTCTTGAACCTGGCTTTAGCCTCAGCAGCACCAGGGGCTTATCAGGGTGAAGTTGCCAGCCAGTGTGGTATGTTCTCGAACTCCAAGTCCAGCACCCTCCAGACCCATGACTGTAAGAGTGTTTACTGACTGCAGCTCCAGCTTGACTCGTACTCACGGACATCTGGCGGGTATGTCATGGATGAGGAAGATCTCATTGGCTGATTCTGGTCTGAACGGCCTAGAATCTTGCTACGTCCCGGTCTGTTGTCTCAGAATCCTCTGAGGTGCCAGCGGATGCAGCTCAGAACGCGGCTCCAACCCATTTGCCGCAACGCAGCTTCAACTGGACAACCCCAGCCTGTACGGTCGGGTATCCCCTCGTGGCGGTGGTCGTGGACGAGGGTTGTGTGTTCCCCCGGGTCAACGAGGAGCAAGTGGCAACCAGGAGGGCACCGCCACAACGCGGCCCCCAACTCATTCGCCGTAACGCAGCGCCGGGTGGACAGCCAGCCCGTACGTCGATTCCCATGCCTCGTGGCGGTGGCCGTGGACAGGGGTCACCACCCAGAACGCGGCGCCAGCTGGACAACCCCAACCCGTACGGTCGGGGATCCCGATGCCTCCTGGCAGGCCGTGGACGAGGATCTTATGTTCCGCCTGGCCAACGCGGAGCAAGCGGTAATCAGGAGGGAGCCTAACCCTTCACTACGAATGAAGCGCCAGCTGAGCATCCTCAGCCATACCGTTGGTATTCCCATCCCGTGGCGGTGGTCGGGGCAAGGATCATAATGGAATGTGGGACAGATGTACAAATAGGGGCTCGCCCACCTGCGTAGCAGACTCTCTTCTCTCTTCAATCAAGTACTTTCCTACATAATGCTGCTAGATCATACCTGCGCGAAACCAAGAGGGAGGTCTGCCCCACCTATTGGAGTCCATCTCGGGTAATGAGTGTTCCAAATTGCTCCTTGAATCCATGCGGCAGCTTGATACTGCCTCGCATCCTATCCGCAGCGACCGGCCGGTGCAGCTCTCCCATTGTATAGAAGCTCGCAGCAATAGGAAACCTATCATGTTAGTCTGATCCTATCACAGAGAACTTGTGGGATTTTCTCGTATGTCCCCATGGGTTACAGACCAGCGACTTCGACGAGACCCACTGATGATAAGACAATATCAAATCAATAGACGTCAATTGTTGAGAAAATTCGGTTGAGAAGCTTGAGGCTTGTGGGTGCGGTGATGGAGAACTTACAAAGAGGACGTTTCGAAACTCTTCGAAGCCGAAGGCTATGTCCGTATCAAAGGCTCCATCATTCGATACGTAGTAAATATCTATCAAGGTGTTAGTACGCGTTTGTTACCCAATGTACAAGTACGTGCGATGGAGGATTAAACCGCAGAACGGGTAGAAGAGGAGGAGTGCCAGCAAGCATAGCCAGTCTGCGCCCTGCAATGGCTGATGGGTCGCGATTTTGCCAATGAATCGGGCGCCGACAAGAAGGGTCGTCAGGCAGATGAAGACGATGCAGGTGACGGCGTTGAGACGCCCACTAAAGGCGAGCGACATGCTGAGCAGACTTCTGAATGTCAGTGGTCGGCATCGATGCAAATCTGGATCTGGGGCAGCTGATATACTATTGTATTGATCAGCCACCCTCACAATTGCGTCCAGCCACCAAAACCATAGAGCCCGATGCCATTTCGGGAGGCTTTCTGACCACCCTGTGGTCTGAGATCGGTGTGAGGCCTTTACGTTCCGCACGGTTACCAGTCGCAGTCCCTAAACCCCATCAGCGAGGTGAGCAACTCTCAGCAGCAATGCCTGGGCAACACGACTGAAGAACTTTTATGGAATCAAAATATAGGACATCTCTCGCAGACTCCGCTTGAAGGGTTCGGGGCCACAAATATCATCGATGGAGTAGTCTGGGGTCTGGAACGGATTACCAGAGCCGTCGACGAGTGGCACTGGGCAGCGGTGGGCGACTTACCACACCAGCTCTGCTGACATGGGAGCCATCGCACCGTATTGCGGGGTTGAATCTGCATTCTGTATGTTTCGGGATGTGCCTGGTGGCACCGGACAAATTCGTTCTGCTTCAGTGATCCTTGAGTGGCATTGGCTGAGCAGTTAGTTACGACCCTGAATAACAGATTACTGGGAGGAAAGAGGCTCAGGCTGTATAGAAAATACACTCCCATGGCAACAGCTATGTTGAGCAACACTGCGTCAAGCTGAACATGCCGTAAGCAGCCACGCTCACTAAGTGACACACTTTCCAGGAGTATCTGATCGTTTTACCACTGGTGGCACAGGGACGGGCATCTGACTTGCACTCGATAGCAGCATGAGGGCTGGTGGCTCCAACGCAGGACTGACTGAATCAAGCTTCGTTCTGCTGTCTTGGAAAGTTCAGCTATATGCAGTGGTAGAGGCGGCGCGCAAGAGCTTCCACGCATGTGTGCCAAATGGTCTGTCGAGCCTGAGATATTGCGTCGACCGGGAAAGTTGTTGTTCATCCACCTCGTGTGTCCACTAAAGGTCGACAAGGAGGGCAAGTTAGCCGTAGGAACAGCCACGGCATTGCGTTATCACTTCCACTCGAGCCGCGCGGAAACTGGAAGTACATCAAATCTGCAAGCTGTGTGTAATAACGGAGGAAGCATGTCTATCCAGTGATGAATATCTGAGCCTGGGCGGCCTTAACCCAAGCCAGGCTCTTGTTAGTTGTCAAGATTCATCTGTGAGATCCTGCATCTGTGGAAGAGATCTTGACTTCGATCCACTCCTTACGCTTCGTCCAGGAGTATCTTACCGTTTGCATAACAAACATGTACCCCACCAAGGTGACCAGTTGCTTGCTCGTGAGGCAGTTATATCTTCAATCTGTCCTCTGGGCTACCGTAATTATTAACCAGGAGTCAGTCCATACTATACAATCTTATAGTAAGCGTTAGATTAGACACACTGCTTGTGTTTGGCGAGATCGAGGGCAGACACCATTAGTATCAAGGGCACCTGCCTTTCTTACGCTGCAACAATATTTTCGATCGAAGTCGATCCAAGAAAGTCACAGCCCTGAATAGTTTTACCGCTCTGGATGTTAGGTTGCTCAAGTATTCAGCACTCAATCAGCTACTGCACCGTTTTGGTCCTGCGCGCAACTAAACACGAAAATACGGCCCAAACCTTGAGGTCAGGAGCTTGTCAATAAGAATAACACAAACAGCTTATCGGGATTTCTGAGAATTTGACTGGATATTTCCGTATTTTTTATTGGTTTTATTTTACAGTTCCTCTTGGTATCGAGTTGATGCATCAACCAGTCCTCCTGCCCGGTTTGTGAATGACTCGCTTACCCTATAGCCGAGGTACAAAGGCAGACAGGAGATGGTGAACCACAAGAATTGATCAGCATGCTGCCATAGGCATCATTTGTTAATGCTGCAGATGAAACAGTGATTTGGGATGGAGCGGAAATGACGAAATGAGGTTACTGTTGACTGCATCGGGAACTAAAGTTAGCGGAACAGCCGTTCACTCAATGTGCTGAATGCTCGTGTTTGTCTTATTAGCGGAGGTTTAGACCAGCACTGACAATCTGCCGGGTATCGGCAAGGCTTTGTCAAGCCAGACAACGCATTCCAGTCTGTTGCGCCCTTGACGCCCGACGCGATGCTGGCGGTACTCTCAAGTTATTGCACTCGAAGCGGCGCTGAACAAAGTCATGCATGACGGATTATCACGCATCCCTTTTGTTCAGCTCTCCAGGGGTCGACACGAGGTCAGGGACCTATAATATGACGGAGGAACGATAAGACGATAGAGATGTGCCCACCCACACAACCACTGCAACGAAAAATGCCGGCTCGCCTCGACACAATATTTGCCCGGCTCAGACAATCCAGGACCACCAGCAAGTCTGACGTCAAGTGACAACCAGAGATCGTCGGACGGGGTACCTGGAGAAGGCTGTGCAGGCTCCACAGATGTCGGATCAAGCCTTGAAGGATGAATTGAATGCCAACGCCGTTACTATGTACTAATGCGGGCATCCGCCGCCTCCAGACAGGGATACCAGGCAGTGCTGTCCAGGCCACAGGTGAAGAGAACCGCTGGGACTAATTTCTCAGGGTCTTGAGCCAAGGTTTTCCGAGGACGCGCGTATACAGCAGTGGATCGGTTGGATCAAGAAACGATGAACAGGATTATCCGTCACTAGGATCGAGGCTGGAAAACCGAGATCTCGCGCATCCGAACCCGCCGAGGTACTTGTCCAATCAGGGCTGCGTGGCGAACTGCTAAATTTTTTCCTTGTTTTCAAGGATGCTTGTTTTGTTATTGTCGCGCGCAAAATGGTTGGGCATGGAACCTGCGCCGTCGACGTGTTCCGTTCACAGGCGCAGATGAAACAAATCTACACCAAAATTAGACCGGCACTCATAACAATTAGCCATTCATCCTACTTATTATTTTTATTCGTGTGCGCGACCAACAGCCTCAGATGTTCCTGAATGAAATCTCCAAGGCCTGAGAAAAAGTCAAATGACTTCAACACCTGCCATGTTGCCCACGCGCCGCTCATGCATACCTCACGTATGTACTTAGTACCTAAGTAGGTAAGGTACTTGTGCCTCGTATTCTGCCCCCTCCTTGCAGGCCTCGACCGTCAAAAATAGGGAGCCGTGTCCTCGGCGTCCGCCGCAGCCAATCACAGTCGCCCAGGCTGTGAGGACTCGTGTGTTCCTGGAGCACCAAAACGCCCCATGCCCTGAATCTTACAGGCTAGCACACCAACAGTTAGCTGAGACCCGCCAGCACGACCACTAGACGGTCTCTCCACCCCCTGAGCTCGGTTCATGCATTGCAGTCCATCTGTTATCGCTGTGAAGGCGTCACTTTCCCCAGCCAATCGAAGTTCTATCCAACCTCCCCTTGCTGACCTCGTCTTCCATCCTCCTACTCTCCCCTTCATTGTTACGACGAGCCACGGTTCTTTGTCTTTTTTGCCTAGTCTCTCGTTTGAACGTCCGCCTGTCGCTTCCTACATTCCTCGGACCCGTCGTTTCAGTCAACCGACACTGTACTGATTGCGAATCCTGTTTATCGCCGATTCTTCGCGAACCATTTCGCTTCTCGTCCCGCTCCGATAACTTTGCGGTCCTTACTGTCCATCATCGATAACGTCGACCGATACTGAGCCGACTTCTTCGCCTCGGCGGAGATCTGCGTCATGGCTCTAGAGTGGTCGCTCCTCTTCCGCAGGCAAGAGCAGGAGGGCGGCGACAGGAATAACCCTGCCCAAGAGCTGCTGGATCTGCTCTCGGATCCCTTCGCTGGCCAGGTCAGTACACATGTCCTAACCCCAGACTATACTGACCGTCGTAGCTCGCTGCAGCGTCCGTCTACTCTGCCCTGGGCATCTCCCTCGGCTTTACCGTCTTCATCGCCATCTGCTTCTCTTTCCTCCGGCCCTATAACCAGGCCGTCTACGCTCCCAAGCTCAAGCATGCCAACGAGAGACACGCGCCCCCGCCGCTGGGCAAGCAGCCGTGGTCATGGATCACTCCCTTGGTGACGACGCGCGAAGAGGCCTTGGTTCATCAGATTGGAATGGATGCCACCATCTTCCTGCGCTTCGTCCGCATGTGCCGCAACATGTTCATCGTCCTCGCCATGCTGGGTCTCGCCATCCTGGTCCCCATCCACTGGGACAACTGGAACGACATCGCCGAGCACGGAGCGGCTCCTGAGCAATGGATTATGCAAATCACGCCTCTTAACATCAGCGTCAGCGGTACCTGGGCCCAGGTGGCCGTCGCTTGGGTTTTTGACTTTATCATCATTGGGTTTCTGTGGTGGAACTACCGCAAGGTTTTGCAGCTTCGCCGCAAGTACTTTGAGAGTGAAGAATACCAAAACAGCTTGCACTCGCGCACGCTCATGGTAAGACAATACGAGACTGTTAGAACGACTGCTGACTGTTCTAGCTGTTTGATATCCCCCGCCAAGGCTGCTCCGACGAGGGTATTGCTCGCATTATTGACGGCGTTGCGCCCAACTCATCCTTCGCTCGTACGGCCATTGCGAGAAACGTCAAGGACCTTCCCGATCTTATCGCCGCGCATGAGCACATGGTTCGCAAGCTCGAGAGCGTCTTGGCCAAGTACCTCAAGAACCCGGCCCAGCTACCACCCGCTCGCCCCATGTGCAAGCCATCCAAGAAGGATCCCGCCTACGACACGTATCCCAAGGGGCAAAAGCTAGACGCCATTGAATACTACACGCAGCGCATCCGCAACCTCGAAATCCAAATCAAGGAAGTTCGCGCCAGTGTCGATCGCCGCAGCACCATGCCCTACGGATTCGCCAGTTACTCCGACATCGCCGAGGCTCACAACATTGCCTACATGTGCCGCAAGAAGAAGCCTCACGGAGCTACCATCATGCTCGCACCACGACCCAATGACATCATCTGGCCCAACATGGTTCTCTCCAGCTCTGCCCGCAGCCGAAGGAGGTTGATGAGTGCCCTCTGGGTTACCCTCCTGACCTTTTTCTGGATTGCGCCCAACGCCATGATGTCCATCTTCCTGGTCAACTTGGCAAACCTGGGCAAGGTCTGGGACGCTTTCCAAACCTCTTTGGAGCAGAACACGACCTTTTGGGGTATTGCGCAGGGTATTCTGGCTCCTGCCATCACCTCCCTGGTCTTCCTCCTGCTGCCCATCATCTTCCGTCGCCTTTCCATGCGCGCCGGTGACCAGACAAAGACGGGCCGTGAGAGGCACGTCACGGCCAAGCTCTACTCCTTCTTCGTCTTCAACAACCTGATTGTCTTCTCCCTCTTCAGCACCATCTGGGGTTTCGTGTCTGGAATTGTCGATAGTACCAGCAACGGCCGCAACGCGTGGAGGGCCATCCTGGACGAGAACATTGCGCTCACGCTCTTTACCTCGCTGTGCAGAAACAGCCCCTTCTGGGTCACATATCTGCTGCAGCGCCAGCTGGGTGCCGCCATCGACCTCGCCCAGATCTGGCCCCTGGTTTACGCCTTCTTCCTCAAAAAGTTCTCCAGCCCTACGCCCAGAGAGCTTATCGAGCTCACGGCCCCGCCACCCTTCGAGTACGCCAGCTACTACAACTACTTCCTCTACTACGCGACCGTGACGCTCTGCTTTGCTGGTCTGCAGCCCCTTGTGCTGGTCGCCACCGCCATGTACTTTGCCATCGACTCATACCTCAAGAAGTACCTGCTTCTGTACCGCTTTGTTACCAAGACGGAGTCGGGCGGTGTCTTTTGGCGCGTCATCTTCAACCGATTCATCTTCGCCACCATCCTCTCCAACTTTGTCGTGCTTCTCACCTGCTGGGCTAAGGGCAACTCGGCCACCCATATCCAGTTCTTCTCCGTGTGCCCGCTTCCCTTTATCATGATCGCATTCAAGATGTACTGCAGCAGGACGTTTGACGACAAGATTCGGTACTACAGCACCCACGCCACCAACAGGCACGCGGACGAAGCCGCTCCAAAGGAGAGTCGCCTGCGCAGCGAGAAGCTCGCTAGCCGCTTCGGGCACCCGGCTCTCTACAAGCCGCTCATCACGCCCATGGTGCACCAAAAGGCTCAGAACCTGCTGCCTTCGGTGTACAGTGGCCGACTTACCGATGGACGAGACGCCGATGCCAGCGATCTGGCTACCGTGAGTGGATACTCGGATATGTATGCGCTCGGTGCCATGCAGGGCGGAAAGCCTGGCAAGAGCGCCAATGTTCCTGGCTTCGAATTTGTCTCGGAGAACCACATGGACTTTGAATACTACAAGAACAGAGCAGAATTCATCGACGACAGAGGCGGCAATGAGATGTACGGACGCGCAGGCGACATCACACGTCCTGAAACTCCGGGCTCGTTTGGCGAGGGCAGCGACCACGGATCCCGACCAGGCACCCCGCTATCTGGACGCTCGAATACTCCGTTCGGCCCTGGCGGTGCACGACGCACCGACACTGGCTACCAGCCTTTCCGTCCTCCGGCTGCGCCCTTCCACCAGCCCAGCCGCCAGCCTAGCCCTCTATACAGCCAAGAGAACAACAGCTCCTCGGGATTGGTTGGTAATGCCGCTGGCCCGCCAATGAGCCCCAGCCCCGTGTACCCCTATGCGGGAACACCAGGCCGGGCCACGCCGCCCATGTTCTCGCCTCAGGCCGGTGGGCCATCGGTCGGCGCGCTCGGTGGCGGACCTCAGGGATATAGTGGCCTCGCGCAGACCGAGGCCGAGGAAGCGTCTGATCCGGCACAGTACGACTACTTCAGGGGTAGCCGCCCGAGGCGAGACCCAGGCAGCGGATGGTAGAGTAATGAAGACGAGCTGGCGAGCGAGACTCGTAGCCGTCAAGGTTGACTTTGGCACGAAAAGGCGTTTTGGATATTAGTAGGCAGCTAGAGAGCTCACAAGCCGTCGCATGGGTACGACGGAATTTGGCCACGACTTGCGCCACTAGAAGATCTTGTAATTGCGTACATACACCTCAATTAAGACATGAATAAAGAGTATCCAAGAAACAGTGGGCGGCAAGCCCAAGTCTAGTCTGGTCTTGGGTTACGGCATGAACTTGCCTGTCTTGTGGAATCGAGTAGTGAAAGCAGCAAAGTCGCTGCTCAGTTGTTGGATGACGGAGTCCGGCACAATGGCGTCCTGCCAGGAGATGGCGATGGTCAAGCCGTGGCCAGCCACACTGCCAACGTTGAGACCGATGGCAGGACCGGCGACCATGGCTCCATTGGTGAAGAGAATACGGGATATGGCTGTGTCAGTGCCAGGCTCTTTGATGGCGCCAATGTTACTGATTTCCCACGAGTCCTCGCGCGGTTGGCCGTCCTTCTTGCGCCAGTATGCAAACCAGTCGGATATATATCTAGTCAGAGATATGGGGTCATCCAAGGGCAGCGTAGAGGCACGCTCTGTGAGTTCGTTCTTGATGCGCTGGGCATTAGACCAGATCAGCGCGTCGAGGTCGGCAGCTGGATCGCGAAAGGCAGCCACTACAGACGAAGAGTGGGAATGGCTCTGGGAGGATATGAGAACACGGAGGGTGTGGAGGAGATCTGGATTGGCCGAAGGGGAGAGGTAGGGCCGCGCGTTGATGGGAGTGGCAGATACGAAAGCGGGAGCATCAGCGGCGGGGAGGTGTAGGGATAGGGAGGTGAGGGCCAAGGCGTGGAGGAGGCCTGTTAGCGAGGTGGAATGACGTCGGCATGCTTTCAGAAGGGATGAGAGGGTGTCGGCGTCGATGTCCACTGGGGAGACGCGGGTGATGTAGGGGAGCGAGTAGTCGATATGGCGGCCGTGCCAGATGGGTTGTTTAGGCGGCTGGAGCCAAGCGGGAGCCATGGAAGACCAGATGGCGCCAAGGACAAAAGTTGGCGAGGACTTGTAGTCTATGACATCCTGCTGGGCTTCGGGGAGGAGGGGCGGCGTAGGGAACGAGAGTGAGTGAGGCGAGGACGGAGGTTGGCTGGGCTGGTTGAGGGCAGTGAGGAGCAGCTCATGAAAGACCCTCCCGCCGGTCCCATCGGCAAGGGAGTGGTGATAGCCAAAAACCAAGTCGTAGGTGTGCTGCGCAAACATGCCGGCCGGAGGAGTCAGGACAATGAGCTGCCACGGAGGCAGCGTCTCAATGTCCTGCCAGAGCTGGTTGTGTCTCCAGCCCTGAACCTTGGCCACCTCAGCCTCGTACTCATCTCTGGAGGCCACAGTCTCGACAGGACGAAAGTCGAGGTGGTTGCGCAGATCCACCTCGGGGACATGAGAGAAGCAGGGCGTGCTGGTGTGCTGGTTGAGGATGCCGACGCGGAGCATGGGGTGGGCGCGAATGAGGACGGCGAGAGCGGCGTAGAGCCGGGAAGGGGTGAGAGGGTGCGAGGCGTGGTAGCGACATGTCACGACGACGCAGCGGTAGATGCCCAGGTGGTGACGGGTGGAAGAAAAGCGTTCGCTGGAGTGTGTGAGATGGAGGGGAGAAGGAGGAGGAGGATGGGACGTACATGTGGCTGAGGGGCCGGAGAGGAGTTGGCGAGGTGTCAGACATGTCGTGACAGTTTTCAATGTCACGTCGGATGGAGGGAATACAAAAGTTGTAAGTTAACCAGTGCTACAACAAGGCGTGCTAAGCGCTGTTCTAGAAGACCTGGGTGAGGCTAGAGAGCGGTGGAGAGATGGTGGCTTGATTGGCGCCCAGGAACACAGTACATCACATTTAGTATGAACATGAGTCACCATGCACGAAATCGGTACCTGAGACGTTGCTACTGGTCGCCTGCATAGAAGAAGCAAACAGGCGCTCTGAATTACCGAATTACCGTAAATGTCCAGTCCTACCCCTCCAAGTTAGGTTGTTTTGAGCGATTGGGCTGAAGGCATTGACGGCTAAGCTTCGGTAATAATACTGCCTCACCGACAATCCATGGCAAAAGCTCGAGTGGAGGCGCTAAATAGCGGTTCAGCGCAAAGTGGGGCGTGAATCGACGTTGGAGCTTGACGCGCGAGAAACAACATGCGAATTATCCCATCCTATCCCAGCCCACCATTTACCGACTCCTTCAAAAATAAAAGTACACGACTTCTGCGCGACGATACCCTCTGAAATCTGCATTTGCGTCACATCTCCGCCTTTTCGCCGCCTGGTGTTTGTCTGTTTGCCATTTGCCACCGCACTCAATCGATACGATACCTTGGCGTGTTTGCTTTCTTTGTTCGCGATCCTCCACCTCGATGCTATGATCCGTGCAACTCTCCCGCCTCCCTCCTGACGACACCACCTTGACCGGACGATGCTGCCACGCGCTGCGTGAGATTTCTGATTCAATCTTGCACGACAGGAACTTGCATCATGGATCGCGACAAGGACGCGCCAAACGGCCGCCCAAACGGCCGCCCTGCTGCCCAGCTGCAGGTCAAGCAATCAGGCCGCAAACCGCTCTTTGCTGCCCCAAACGCCAGCGGCCGCGACAACACAGCAACAACGACAGCATCCAAGGACCAGACAAAGACGCGGCCCACGAGCCGGTTCCGCAGCAGCACCGGAGCGCCCAGCAACCGGCGCACCAGCTCCGAGTCGCACGCCGCGCCGACACCGCTGGGCGATCGCAGGGGCAGCACGAGCAGCGCCGCCTCCTCCTCCGCCGGCACGCGCATCCCCCGGCCCTCGAGCTCCAGCTTCTCCCAGCGCAAGCCCATCTCCCTCGTCGAGGCCTACAAGCTGGCCGAGCGCGAGGAGGACGCCGACGACGACGACGACGACGCCTCCTACCACCCGGCCGACGCGTCCCCGAGCCCTGCGCCTAGAGCATGGAGGGCCAAGAACGAGCAGGAAGAGAGGAGGATGCGCAAGGCGCTGGCCCACGACCATCTCGACGTGAAGGACCGCACGAGGGCGTTGCGCGGCCAGATCGAGGCGGCCACCAAGGCTGCTGACGCGCAGAAGGATGGTGCCACGGAGGAGAAGAAGTCGGTGAATGCGAATGCTGCTGTGCCTGGTACAGGCGTTAGCGTCACAGATGACAAAAAAGCAAATACGGAAAACGGTGTTGCACTGCCAGGAGACAGGGCGGATAAGAACCGGCCCCTCTCTGGGCTGTTTGGCCGTCGCACTCCTTCAAAAGAGAGCGTCCCGGAGAGCATTGGCCTCCCCCCGCTAGTACCTGGCATAGAGGACCTGCCACTGCCATCCGGCGACAGCATCCGCCAGGAGCTACCCTTTGCGCTTCGACCACCTTTTACCTACGACATCAACCCCTCGCCCGAAAAGAGCTTCGCCTGGCAGGTCGACCAGGACTTTACGGCCGGCGACCTCCAAGTCTCTGACAGTCCCATGATCAAGGTCCGCAACCAGCCTTTTGCCGACCGTTTAAATTTCGACGAGAGCAGCAACATCGACATCAACTCCAAGAACCGCGTCAACCCCCCGGGCTCGCGCAACACGAAGCTCGACGAGATTAGGAGGAGCGAGGTCAAGCAGGGCTTCAATCCTGCCGAGCGACCCAGGCGGAACACGAGGCTCGCCGAGATACTCAACCGCGAGACGGCGGCGGAGCGGATCCCCATACCTGATCGCAACCTCCCGCGGCCAGCGAACACGAAGCTCGACGAGATTCGCCAGCGAGAGATGGATGGCCCGTCGAGGCGCGCGCTGGCAGCCACCCGGCTGGAGGAGATACGGGAGAAGAACGCCACGGCGAGATCACCAGATGAGGTGCGGCCCCCCAGACCACTCAGCGATTCTGGACCAACATTTATCCCAGAGGTCGAGCCGCCAGTAAGGCCAAAGTCGGCGTTTGAGACGGGCGGCCAGCGGATCCCGGATACGCCAGTGACTGTGTTTAAGAACCGCGGGCGCTACGGAGCTGACACGCTCGACAAACCAGCAGACAAGGATGGACAAGACATCGACGGTGGAGCTACGAGGGCTGATTCAAAGGATCTCTTGCGTCGACTGGCCAGAGCAGCGAGTAACAGCCCTTCTGTCGAGACTGAATCACATAAACTACCTACGCCGCCTAAGGAACCGGCAGAGAAACCAACCACCACCACCACCACCACAACTACGACTTTGAGACCACGCAATACAGCAAGGATCGACAGGGAGAAGCGAAACAGCACTGCGGAGAACAAAGAGGCTGAGAAGAGGCTCACGGTTGGCTTCGCAGAGTTTCCAGGACTACGTAGGGTGCGGTCATCGGAATCTACTAGAAGTAAGAGATCGAGTCTGCATTCCGAACCCGACCCGACGGATAGAATCGAGGCCGAGATGAAGCTGTTTGCGCCAATGGACAACTACTCGGAGAGGGGATCCGTGCGAGCGCCGTCGCCCCCCCCTGACGTTAAGGACGAAGAGGAGAACGACGACGAGGTGGAGGCGACGCCTAGGCCTAAGAGGCAGGATCCGCTCACGATGCCTACCCCGCGCGTCACAGGCGCCTATGTCGAGACGCCGGCGACGGTCAAGGCGGAGGACAGATGGAATGATAAGGCGACCGTGTCCAAGGCGGAGAAGAGGTACTCTGCGCCTGAGCTCCCCGCGTTGCGCGCTAAGGAGCGTGCGTCGCTGCGGAGGAAGAGCAGCAGAGACGATGATACGGCCTCGGATCCAGGTACGGATGAGAAGAAACCGACTGCGAGCGCGCTGGCTCCCGCGAGGAAGCCCAGGGCCCGATCGCTGCCGCGGCGTAGGCCTCCGCTGCGCAACTCGGCGAAGCCACCGTCGGTCAAGGAAGACTTGCTGGAGCTGCAGCGCTCGAACAACATCGAAGACTCTACGCTGGATGAGTTTGAGGAGAAGCTGTCCCTTCGCAAGAACTCCCTTCCCCCGCTGGGTCTCGACGAGGATGACGATGACGACTTCTTGAGCGACGGGAAGATGGCGCCGCAGGGGGAGAACAAGCGCAAGATGGAGCAGAAGCGGACACAGGAGGAGGCGCTGCGCCAGGCGCTCATGGCTATTCGCGAGGCAAGGAGTGGGATTGATAGGTTTCAGGAGCAGCTGGATCAGCAGACAGGGAGGGATAAGGGATTGGTGAATGGGTCGACTACGGATACTACGGAAAAGGAGAGCGTGACCTCGACCGAGACCAAAGCAACCCGCGTATCGACAGAGAAGACACTGCCCAAGTATCCGGTCAAGATGCAGCAGGAGAAGCCTGTGGCCTACGTCCCAGCCACTGAGTCGTCATGGACGTACGTCCAGCTCCCGGTGCCGCGCCTGTACCGCCGCAACCCAGAGTTCAAGCTCACGCTCCTTGGCATGCTGACGCTCCTCCTGACTCTCTGGCTCGCCATGGAGTCGAGCATGTGCGCGCTCTTCTGCCGACCGGAGACGTGCTCCACAGCCACATGCGCATGGTCCTACGACGACCCGGTCTTTGGCCAGGCACTCCCCGTCAAGGTCGACCAGTGGACGACAGGAGGCCAAGGGCGACGCCTCCTCAACGCAGCCATCGAGGAGGCATGGGACTGGGCGGCGGACCTGGAGGACTCCATGCGGGGGCAAGACTTGACGGATCGCGACACGGAGAGCATGACGTTTGTGCAGCTGCGGCAGCACCGGCGGAGGCTTTACAAGAAGGGGTTCCTGGACGGGCTGGGGCAGCCGCGCGACGCCGAGGAGCAGAGGAAGTGGGACTCCTGGCGGCAGACGAGGCTGGCGCGGGAGAGGGTCAGGGAGCTCCGCGAGGCTGGATTCTCGTCTGGGAGGGAGGACGAGGAGGTGTTGGGAGGGGATCAGAGGGTTGGATAGGGAAGGGGGTTGCTCTATATGATGTTATGACGGCATTGCTGCTCTCTAATCTCTTGCTTGTATTATCTGATGACACGGAGAAAAGGACTTTGCACCAGGGATTGTTCTTTAGGCAGGGAGTTGGGATGGCTTGGTAGTAGAACTGAAGTCGAGGAATTACTCGAGGCTTGATTTAAAGAATTGTCATCATTCGGAAAATATGGTGCATGCTGTTTTATTTATTTTTGCGCGAATTCCCTTCTCAGAGTATCGAAATGGGTATTGCAGCAACGGTCGGGGTGTATGATGAGGCTATACAGGTTTCAGAACTTTCATATCATTTCACAGCAAATCTTGCACCACTTGAAGCCTTGGATGGCTACAACAATTAAAACTACTATTTAGTCTGGACGTGTAATGTAATATGTCTGCCAGCGAATCGGTGCGGCATGGAGCACTTGACGTTGCAACACTTCGGCTACGACATAAAGTGCGACTACAGACGTTATGGCAAGGATAACACGCAGGGAGTTAGGGATAAATGCTGCTGCCCAGGTAATGCCAGCTGGAAACGTATGCCGCCCGTGTTGCGCGCAGTATGGATTCATATCAACAATGCCTCCGAGACTCCCGAATAAACGTGCATTATCCATCATACCAGCAAGAGCTGTTACCAAACATGTTGATGTAATAAAAGATAACCTTGATTTGAGATTGATGCTGGTAAACATCGTCTAATGACTCACATCCAAGTGGAGACGGCAATATAGTTGATAAACACTGGACCCGGCTATCCGGTCATCTTCAAGAATCTGCCTTCAGCTTGAATGCCAGTCCAGTCACAATGGCCGACATAAACCCCTCTACGGAGTTTGTCATCCACCGCGTCCAAACCGAGCAAGACTTCAAGCAATGGATCCCCTCCTTGGCTCGGCTTCTCCTGATCTGCGTCAACGACGACTCCTATTCCTCCCTCGGCTTCCGCGCACCGCTTTCCGAAGCCAAGGCAACTGAATACTGGGAATCACTCCTATCATCCTTTGTCGGCCCCGAAGCCAACTCGGTCTTGTTCATGCTCTCTCGCGCCTCCGGGCCGGGCGGCAATGCCGTTGCAACGGTTCACATAGCCTCCCAACCAAAGGAGACGCACGCGCACAAGGTCGAGGTCAGAAAGCTGCTCGTCGACTCAGCTGAGCGAGGCCATGGCTTGGGGAGGAAGCTCATGGATGCGGTAGAAGAGTATGCGGCGCGAGAGCTGGGCAAGACGTTGGTGCTGCTCGATACCTCCACAGTTAGCCCTGCGAGGGCCTTTTATCTGAGACTGGGATATAGGGAATGGGGCACTTGTCCTGACTACTCTACAAATGCTGCTGGAGTCTTGCACGACACCTCTTTCTTTTACAAGAAGTTGGCCTGCCAAGACCCTGGTTGTTGATCAAGGTTTAATTACAATAATAGCAACAACCCGCTTATCTGACTGGATACGGTCTTGCTGGGGCTCAAATACCCCTCTACTTACCAAGTTACCATAATGCCCCTCTCCTTTGTCAACTTCGTTCTGCTTCGTGTTCTATAGTAAAATCCTCGTCTGCCAGACACCATGGCTGCCACCAAAAAGTGCGTTTGTATCTCTGGGCCCAACTGCGACTACAATCTTAGCTGACAATGGTTAGGTTTCACTTTCGTCGGAGAATTCCTGGCGAGTCCATGAGTGGATTTATACAGGCGACCGAACTTGTCGATGTCGACGGCAAGGAAGAGCCCACCGAAGACAATGGCGACAATGACGTCGAGGAGGATGAAGACGAAGATGAAGACTTCCCCCCCTTTTTCGACTTAGCCTCGGTCAAGCGCGCCCTCCGCAAAGGATGGGACCCAAACACGCAATGGGAGGAGGATGATATCATTGAGCAAGCTTCTGGCACCGGATGTGTAATCTTCGAGACGCTTCATCCCGGAGAAGACGTCTGGGCCAACTGGAACACACCTCTGCACAGAGCCCTTTGGCACAACCAGTTTGACGTGGCCGGCCTTCTCATTGAGCACAAGGCCGATATAAACGGCCTCAATGCTTTGGGGCGCACAATTCTGCACGACGCGATCCAGCTGTGCCAGCCTCAATGGGTATCCTGGATCATTGACCGCGGGGCTGCGCTGGACACGCCCACAGAGGCTCGCTCCGTCAAAGAGGAGAAGACGAGTCCCGCCAATGACCCCCGCACGCGCATCCTCACGCAGACAGGAGGTTGTATACCTCTCCAGGAAGCAATGGAGCGCGGATGTCTGGATCACGTGCGGATACTCGTGAATGCGGGGGCTAACGTCAACGCCACGAGAGGGCCTTGGACACTGCTGGACCTTGCCTTGCTGCGCGGACAGCACGATGTGATGCAAGTCCTCTGGGATGCTGGCGCTCGCTTTTCTGCAACTGGCGATGTGGCAGCAGCGTTAGACGCTGATACAGTAAGTCTATTTAGGGACGAGTTTAACCAGCTGGTTAAGTTCTGCCGGGGATGTGAAGAACTCCCTCCGTCGTCATGCCACAAGGCATACCAGCTGCTTATCGGACAATCTGAAGGTTGCTGCTCTCAAACCTCTACTGAACCAGACAGCTGCATCTCCAAGGCAAGCTCTACGATATATAAATTCTTTGGGATATTGTCGTCCATCACAACTACCAGAAATGTCTGGGCCCCTTCCCCGGAGTGGTGCGGTCCTTGCCAATCTGCCGTTCAACAAATGTCCATTACGGTATGCAGCGTGTCTGAGAGGGCTAAAAACGGCTGCGATCGCGTCAAGCACCATAACAGCATGAAAGCGCTCGAGGCTTCGGCCTCAGGGGGCTGCTCCCTGTGTTGCGTCTGGCTGGATGCCTTGAGACCCCTGGATGAGCCTACCAACACTCCCGACGACGCAGAAGACTCGGTAGTCGAGTTGTGCATCCTGTGGTTAGAGAAGATGGGAGACGTACAAGTCACTTGTGGCGACAAACGGGGCTTTCTTGACCTGGTATTTCTCGATGGTAAGTGGCTCCCACCTTGACGCAGAACACTGACCTGAGATGTGCCACCCAGAGAATTTATTGTACAGTCCACTTGCCGCTGAGGATAGTATACAACTGGGGACCAGTTCTAAAAGAGCACTCGCCGTTGGCACGGCTTGGTTGCGCTATTGCAGGTCCAATCATCCCAACTGCCACCGGCTACAAGACACTGCCGATCCAATTTTGCCCACCCGCGTCATCGACGTAGGTAACGACTCTTCTGCGACGCCTCGCATCTTCCTCTCTCACGGCTCTAGAGCACAATACTGCGCGCTATCCTATTGCTGGGGGAAAACACCAAACCTGCGTACCGTCAAGAGCAACTTGCAACAGCACTGCGCTGGCCTCCCGCTAGGCAAGATACCCGCCATCATCAACGAGGCCATCTCCGTGACGCGGGATCTGGGTTTCCGATATCTGTGGGTTGATAGCCTCTGCATTGTGCAGGATGACATGGGTGATTGGAACGCCGAGGCCGCGAGGATGAAGGATGTCTACGCCAACGCCGCCATCACACTGTCCTCTCTCACGTCATCGAGTAGCGACGAAGGCTTGTTCAAGCCGCGCAAAACTCGCTGCTCAAACCCTCTTCCGTTCCCCGTCTGTGCCCCACGATGGGAGCTTCCCTCTGCCCCTGGGAAAGTGCTCGCATGTCTCCCAGCCCTCGACTCGCGCGACCAGCTGCTAAGTCCCGGGCCTATCCATACCCGCGGATGGACTCTTCAAGAGCAGTATCTAAGTACCAGAATTCTTTGGTTCGGTCTCAGCCATCTCCAGTGGCAGTGTGCATCTCTCCATGCAACCGAGGGTCTGGTTGAGGGCATTGCCAAGCCGTATTACCACGAGACAAAGGCCTTGAGCACCGCTACACAGGCTAAAGTGCTTCTCCAAATGCCTTACGAAGAGAACCAGACAAGCGAAAACCCTCCAGTCTCTCGCGCGCAACATGTGGATAAAACGTACGGCGTTTGGGAGGACTTGGTCAACGAGTTCAGCAAGAGAGCTCTTACCAATGACACGGATCGAGTCCCCGCCTTGCTTGGTGTGTCTAAGCTACTGGAACCGTATATCGAGTCTGAATACTTGGCAGGCATCTGGAAAGGTACAAGAACGCTCCGCAGTCTTCTGTGGCGTGCTGAAAAACCTGCAACTGCCAAGCCCCTGGACACGTATCCCTCCTGGACATGGGCATCGATATCCTCAGAGATATCGTACGAACTCGCTAGCGATACAGGAGGCGACCGCCCTGTGACGTGGGCAGCGTCTCTTGTCTCGACAGACACCTCTAGCACGGGGGCTTCACAGAGCCAAGTAAAAGGCACAATTACGCTGCGCGGCCATCTCAGTCTTCTAGAGAAGATGCCGGAAAAGGACGAGTACTCTTATACTGATCACGACTTTTACATGGACTATGAATCGGTGCAGCTTGAGCCGGGTAGTATCTGGCTCCTTACAATCATGAACCTGGGACAAGGGCCGCCGTACCAAGACTTTGGGTACCCACGCTGGCCCGGCGGCCGGCCTCCGGCAGCTATTCGCCTGCTTCTGCAGCCCGTAGATAATGTTCAGCCTCCTCGGTCCTTTAAGCGCGTTGGTATTTGTCGGGACGATGGGAACTATGCGAATGGTGAGATGGCAACAGTTACAATATGCTAGGCTATAATCGAGTCAGCCAACTCCCCTCGTTGGTCTCGGAGGTCAATTAATTCACAAAATGAAAGTAATGCGGTCGTTTGGTTGTAGATCCAGTATAGACGTAAACCGTGTAGAAATCCCCAATCACCAGTCACCTTCTACTATGGCAGGCGAAGCACTGCAGCTTCTGCCTAATCCATCATTGAGAGCTTCCTCGCAGATCGTCTGCATCACCCGCTCCAGCTCTGAAGAGGCCTGCTAACTCTCACTGAAGACCGCGCGGCAGCCGAACTGGCCTACTAATCTTAGATCTTGGATGCCATAAACTCCGACTCAATTAGCAGAGGTCAGATATAGACTTCGTGACCTAAGCCGTGGACCTTTATAGAAAAGGAGCCATGGAACAGGAACCAAGAGGAGGCTAAGAAAAGCAAAAATACTTCCCGCCCATTGGATTCCCATCTGTGACTGATATAACTGAATGATAAACTGGGGGAAAGCTGCTCCCAGAAGGAATCGCAGGAATCCATTAGCCACCACGGCGGATGCTGAATTGGAGCTGCCGTAAACGTCCACAATGTAAGCTATGGATGAGAGAAACCCTGTTAATGTACCGCAGCCCATGGGAAGCCCAGCAAGTACTGGAGCGATCCAGTGCACGGATTCACGTGGCGCCCAGGCGAACCACTGCGAAAGCGTCAGCAACCAGGTGAGCGAGAACAGTCGTTTTGTAGAGACACCAACAAATAGTCCGACGGTTACCATCCAGGAACCAAACAACGCTGCGTAGAGGCGGTGTTCCGGCGCAACATGATTAGATCGTTGCAACTCCTTCTGGTATTTTGTCACATCAAAGTACGCAAAGACGACGACTGCGAGAAGAAAACCTGGACAGTTCAGCAATCTGAAGGCCTTGTTGTTTGGTACGTGGATCATCTAACCAACAATGACGGGGATATAGCAGAGACCAATCTGTTTGGCGTCGAAGCCGTAGACGGTCGAGTAAATATAGGCATAGGAACCAAAGAATGAGAAGATCATGGCAAAGCTGTAGGAGGTATAAAGGCCAAGGAATAAGGTAAGCGGCTACAAATGACAGGTGAGCAGAGAATTATTGCATATCGAAGAGGTTAGGCTCACATACCTCGACAAGCGTCATGTGAAAAGGCCTCAGCAGACCATTTCGTATTGTCTTGATCCGGTATGAGGTTGTCGTGTCCTTCAGGCCACGACCCCGGCTGCCATGTCTCATGTACAGGATGCGGCTCTTGGAAGTCTCTCTCATGAAGGGAATGGCAATACCCGCAGGCCCTATAATGCAGAGAAGGACCCAGAGGGACCATCTCCAGTCATTGTCATACTGCTGCAATATATAGGCACCGATGAGCGGACCTAGAGTTGGACCAAGAAAGGGCGCTAGGATGTAGGGCACTCCCACCCGGCCTGCATCTTTAGGCTCCCATATGTCGGATAGCGAACCGGCGGCCACGGCTAGGACTCCAGAGCCGCCCAATCCGGCAAGAAACCGGAATGTAACAAGCATGGCGAAGTTGTTGGATGCTGCGGCGATGGCAGTAAAGATGAAGAGCATGGGGAAGTTCGTCCAGTATACCCAGCGACGACCGTATATTTCGGAAACGGGAGAGGCAATACAGGGACCGATGCTAAAGCCGATGGTGTATAGGGATACAGGCAAGAGAGCAACATTCCTCTCGACTTCGAACCGTTGTTGCAGCTGCGGCAGTGCGGCCACTAGAGTTGAGATGCCAGCACACCTGCGATGATTGAGTCAGCAACAATCGGGAGGCAGTGAAGATGGCGAGGCATGTTACATACAATCCAAAGGACCAAAGTGCCGGTATACCGGTATGCAGGATTCTCTGCCACAGTGGCCAGTTACGAGGGTTGGCAGGATCATCGGCGCTGTCCCAGTCCCAACTGCCAGCCGGTGCTTCGCCCTCTAGCGGAAATGTATTGGGCTCATGTGGACGAAGGTCATTGGTAAGGATCTGTGATGTATCTTTGGCTGCCATGCTGGTTGATGGTGTTGGGTACTGCCTGGTATATCCCGAGTGGCAATTTGGCTGCGTGCTCCTCTATATCAACAAGAACGCAACAGCAAATATGAGCTGGAATAGCAGATGGCGCGGGACCCGGCGCGAGACCTGGAGGTGGATGCCTACTCGCAGGGAAACTCGGCAGTTGCCTCACACTGGTTAGGGGAAAGGGGTGTTTTTTAGGGGGGGGTAAGCGGATAAATCAGAGGGTACCATGTCGGTGTGTGTGGAGGAGAGTAGCATCCAACCTTGGCTGACGGTAATGCTGCAGCTCGTAAGACTCCGCGGCTTTTATTATAAGATAAATAAGGCATTCCGCATCACTGTACCAACAGCGTTTCTCATAGTCACCGAGGTTTCTTTCGCAGCAGGGCCCGGATTCTCTGTACCCATTCTGACCGTGTTGATTCTCATCAAACAGCCTCAATGGCGTCCAGCGCGACAGCATCAGCGGCCAAGACAACGCCCCTTTCCTTTATGGAGGCGCTTCATCCGCTTGTCTTGATTTATAGGCCCGCCGAGACGTCAAGCTCTAGCACCACCTACAAGCAGCCACGACTTATCATCATTGGCAGCTGGACTGGAGCGCAAGATGTCCACATAGCCAAGTACATTTTCCGATACCAGGCCCTCTATCCTGCTGCCCAGATTCTGCTGCTTAAGAGTACAATGACGCAGGTTTTGAACCCATCGCAGATTGGCTCTATCATGCAGCATGCTGTTCCTGTTATCCGGGCAGCCTTCCCACAAGGCACCTCACCCTCTTCCCCAGAGCTTCTTATACATATCTTGTCCAATGGCGGCTCCTCTAGCCTCGCCAACCTCTACAGGGAGTACGGTGCCGCAGCGAGCGCAGGCGAAGCGACACATCTGCCACCACACGTCACCATCTTTGACTCGTGTCCTGGCGTCTACACTATTCGTAGCACAGTGGCCTTCGTCAGCGTTGGCCTGCCCAGATTTGTGCAGCTACTTGCCGCGCCTTTTCTCTACGCCTCAGCTACGGTCTGGTCCGCCTTGATTGTTGTGGGACTCCTGCCTGACGGGCTTCGCGAATGGGGGGAGGCACATAACAACATTGCCCTCAATGGGAGTGAATTGCGACGCGCATACATCTCAAGCCCAAGGGATGCAATAGTCGGCTATCAAGATGTTGAGGCACATGCTGCTGACGCCATGGCCAAGGGTTTCTCTGTTGTGATGGAAAAATACGAGGATTCGGGGCATGTTGCGCATATGAGGCAGGATCAGGATCGATACTGGAACATTGTCAGGATGATCATGGATGGCTCTAATTCTTTGACTGGATAAGGGGGAAACGAAAGGGATGATGGATACAAGATGTATGTACACATCAAATTTTCATGCAGCAATATGCCACAATAGTGTCCTGCTTCTCTAGTCAAGCTCTGGTTGTAAGGCAAGGTAGTTACAGTGGTTTAAACCTTGGCTGCTGGATAGGTGGACGACACATCCACGTCAACAGACTCATCTAGGCGAATGAAACGCGATCTGACAAAATCCTCACTCCTCCGGCTTCCCATAACCCTGGTGCCGAAATTGATGTCGTATTGGTGTCTTTGACGCTTCCAAGACATATATCGCTGTGCAGGCTCTGGTCTGCCGTAGAGCTGCCTTTCTTCAGGTACCCGTTAACGCCGACATATAGTAAAAGAGGCAACGATGTTGGCGATAGAGTGGGCTACAGCAACCCCCATAACAGCCCAGGTCGTTATGCGGACTTTGCCCTGTGAAGATTCTGAGGTATAGTGTCAAGACCGATAGTTTGAGAAATAGACAGGCTGCCACGTATACTGCGTGGGGTTTCCCGTTCGTGTGCCCCCATGAGATACAGGCCAGCGACTTCGAGGGGCCCCCTCTGACGATAAAGACGATAACAGATCAATAGATGAATTGGTTAGAAAATCCAACTAAGAAAAGGCTGACATATCTAGAAGCCGGAAATATCATGGCAAGATGAAAGAAAACAGTGCTTGGACTTGGGCTTGTCCAAATGTCGCGCCAACGGATTCGGAAATTGGGCGACAATTGTGCACCTTGAAAGGAAGGGTCACCCTGTGCGGCACAGTTCACGACCGGACAAGGAATGATCCCTCTGTTCCACTATTTGGACGCATCTCGAGGCACCTCGCATATGCAGATGTGGTCAGATAGGATGATGTTGGCTTGTAAAATATGCCACTTGGGTAAGGCAGTGCGACCAGTCCACACCGCCATGACCAAGGTGGAAAGAGCCCTGGTACCAACTGCATTACCTTGCCTGCTTAGCAGGTAGAGGGGTGGTAAGCAAGCCACTCGGCCCTATTACTACCATGGTGGTGTTTGGCACAACCAACAGTTACATCTACACTGCATATCCTTGGTAACCCCGCCTTTCGAGCTAAGAGACCACAGCTAGCACTGCCAACAGCCATACTACTTCCTTTCGGCATATGCCTTGGGACTTGCTGTGGTGTGTTGCATTGGTTAGAGCAGAGACCAAATAGTGAAACTTGAAGCAGCCAAGGAGATTTCATTATTAATCCTATGCAGCCGGGAAACAAATGACAGAACGGAACCATCCTTGATATAGAATTACCTGGCACCATGATCTTCTTTAGGCACGCTCATTGTTGGGGACCGGAGAACACCTTCTTTGACCTATATCCACGCACCCCCTCCCCCCAGGTTTGATCAGCGAAAAGCTTTCCGAATTGGCAATGGCCCATATGGCATACATGTTTTCGCTCTCTTTGATGCCATTAAGAGGCAAGCAGGGCCAGAAAAGCGGTGAAGAGGAAGATCAGATATACCAGAACGGACTTGGAGGAGGCGAGGGATTACAAGAAGGAACAGAGCAAACACACAAGATGGGGCAAAGTTACGTGAGAGTAATACTTGTGAGAATAGTTTCGGTTCGTAGCCTTAATACACGAGAGAGGAAGGTTGCCTCCTCCAAGCCGCTCCAGTCTTGTCATTGCCTATACCAGCTCATTCCTTGGTCAAAACTTCTTGAGAGGTAGCCCTCTTCCTGAACTGAAGTACGGGGCCTTGCTTGATGGAAATATATGCATCCACAACCTGCAGCTGATCCCTCTCCCTTTGACCCCAACCTAACTCAGGTCTTCCTTCCCCTAAGGTCGATCCGGGTGCTTTCCTCAGGTCAAAGCAGAATATAGTCTTGGCAACAATAAGCATCATCTCTGCCATCGCTACATTCCTACCAGCACAGATACCTGGACCGGCAAGAAAAGGGTGAAAATTGGTCCGAATCTTCGCAACCATCTCCTTGGTAGTCCCAGCAGCTTCATCCACAATCCAGCGCTCAGGCCGGAAGACTCCTGGATCTCCGTAAACATCTGCATTCCGGGAGTCACACCAGGGAGCTGTGCCAACTATAGTACCTGCTGGATAAAAGGTCCCAAGAACCTCCAGACCACCAGCAAGCACTTCTCTTGGAAGCTCACAAGGCCCTGGAGGGACCAGACGCATACCCTCGTCAATGCAAGCCCGCATATAAGTACAGCCTGTCAGCTTTGGGCCATAAACAATATCATTGGCTGATGCAAATGTCCTCTGCAGTTCTTCCACAAGCTTCTGATAGCATCTAGGCGCCCTGATTAAGTACCAGAAGATACCAGAGAGGCTAACAGCTGTGGTGTCTGATCCTGCAACAATGAACATAGCAGCTTCCGCTCGAAGTTCATCTTCGTTGAATGCTGGGAGGCCTGTATCAGGGTCATGAGCCTTGCACAAATAATAAAACATATCCCGACGACGCTCGTGTTCAGGAATACCCTCCTGTTTCTTGTAAAGTTCAAGACGTTTAGTGGTGCTATCAGAGACAAACTCATTGAACTCTTGGACGGGCCTCGGCGTGATGAACTGCATGAGCCAGTCCAGGCCGCGGGGCTTTAACCAGATGAGGAGACTCAGAAGAGGAGAGCGACAAATCTTAGACATGATTAGCGGTTATTTCCTTTAGCTAGACTGGTTGTACTTACTGGGTAATAAAATTTAAGGTACTGGGTAATGTTTTGCGGCACTTCCCTCAAAGGATTCTCTCCAGTTTCCTTGAGATCAAATGATCTCCCGAAGCTAAGATCGCCCATAATATCAAAGATAAGATGGTCTAATTTCTGCCCGAAATCGATAGAGTTCGACCACTCCGTAACACTATTATGCTCGTCTAGCATAATGTGGTGCCAGCGGTCGACATGCTTGCTGATAAAAGCAGATACAAAATTGACCGAGTTTTCAGTGAAGCAGGTGTTGAGCTTCTTACGCCTTTCTGCGTGCTCCGCGGGATCAATAGTATTTAAGGTTGTCTTTTCTTGCATATTCATCGTCAGTCCTTCATAGAAGACACTCCGTCGAACATTGGACTTCATATTGTAGATTGCTGAGTAGGCCTCGGGATCACAGAAGAGCACCAAGTTAGGGCCCACGCGAATCGTGTTGCCGTATATCTGGAACAACTGCCACAGCCAAATATGGCGCTTGCCATGAGCCGCATGGTACCAAGATGGTATTTCACTGGCTTTGGCCCAAAATGGCCCAGGGATCTTTCGAAGAGGGTGAAAGTATACGTTATAGAGGGCGCTTGCGATAAACTGTAAGATAGAAATGGCACCTTAGCGTTTGTTTGTTGAGTGAGACATAAAGAGGGACAGAAGACAAACCAAAGTCGTTACAGCCGCGCAGAGCCAAAGCAGACTTTGCATAAAGGTAGCGCTTAGAATCAAAAGATTCAACATATTGAGACAGTTAGTTTGGCACAAGTTGGTGCGTACTATGCAAGTATGTTGTAACTAGAGAAAATAGAGGTGAGAATGAAACAGCAGGCAGAAAAAGAGAAGGAAGAAAAAAAAGAGATGGGGCAAGAGAAGGTTGGGGAAGAAACAACCCTCAGCCGCAGGTAGAACCTGCTCCCTGATACGACTGCCTTGGTACACCCCGGTGTCCTTCTAATAACCCCCTTTTGGGAAGCCCGTATACGGAAAGCATACTGCAGCCAAGACAATCAGCATGATCCACCAAGAACACTACCACTAGTCAGATGTTGAATTCTTTTCAACCTATGAGACGCGAAGCCTGTGACTGCCGCTGATGAAGGCGTTGAGCCCTGCTTGTGGAAGAAGGCTGCTGCTACCGCTGGCGAAGGTCAGGATCAGGCTATTGGCAAGTCCACGATATCATCAGAAGGAACGTTTTTAAGGGCCTTAAGCCAATCCATTGCTAGCGCCAAGCTCTCGACCAGTTGGCTTTTTGTGCCAAGATTTAGTTCATGATTGGGAGCCGATTAATAAAGCCCAATCTAGAAAGCACCAAATACTTTGATGCGAACCTTCTAGCTTCGCTTAATAAAATACAAACTGAGTCGGCCGGTGGAAGTCAGTACTGATGTTCCTGCCAACACACTGTTGATTCCGAGGAAATACCGAGGAAGCAAGAAGAAAACCAGCCAGCGAACACAGCAACCCGTCGGACATTTACGAGAACACAAGTTATTGTACCCAGCAAAGAACTACCCTCATCAGTTACAGACATACACGTGCAGTCGGTCTCATGTTTGACGCCTCGAACGCAACAATGCTATAATCAAGCCTCAGTCAAAGCCTCTTTACTGTCTTGGAGGTTAGTTCTCTCCAAGTGCTCGGTTCACACAGGTAGCTTGATTAGGCGAGGTTAGATCCTGGCCTGTGTCAGAGCTTGGCGATGCCCATACAGGCATCCCGCTGAATGTGGCAATGAGCAGCAGCCAACGATAAAGGCATTGCCGCTTCCCCGCTTTGTTCCTCCCACATCTCTCTTCCTTTCATAGTCAGCTTGTGGAGAGACAAAAGTCCACCAAACATTTGTCGTCATGTCACAACAACTCTATACATACTCGAAGCTTACAGATCCGGCAAAAGACATTCGACTTGTTACTATCCTTCCTGGTGGAGAAGACGACGGGTTGAAACTCAGGATCACGCACGTTTCCCTGGAAAGACTGGACCATCGACATGAACCGGCCAGAGATTTAGACCACGCTCGGGAGAGCTTTCCTGAAGGTTGGGAGGCGTACAAGTCTCTTGAAGGACGGATTTTGTACATCCATAAACAGAAATCTCTGATTCTATCGACCACGTGGCAGCATCCGAATTCCAGCTTCACTCCGTTGGAGCAGAGCACCGAAGCGGTCAAAGGGACCCGGGGCCAGGGTCCCACTTACGAAGCGCTGTCATATATCTGGGGCGTAGAGAATGATCCTTTAGAAGTCCTGATTGATCTGTCTTCCAACGACTCAAAAGACAATGTTGCCGAGATACAGGTCGAGGTCTCAACTGCTCCTCTGCAATACGCTTCACTCTCAGTGCGGCAGAACCTTGAAGGCTCGCTCCGGCATCTGAGAAGTATGGACTCGGAGAGAGTAGTCTGGATTGACGCCATCTGTATCAATCAAGCCGACGTGGTGGAGAGGAACGCCCAGGTATCTCGCATCGGAGACATATTCAAGAAAGCCGAGCGTGTCATTGTCTGGGTCGGACCATCCACTGATGATAGCCAGGTCGCCATTCAGACCCTCGACTACATTGGCAAGCAAGTGGTGTCGACGACCGATCGCCGCCTTGCACCAGCACCAGATGCTAGCGAGAAAACATGGTATGAATCCTCCGTTCAGCTGCCGTTCGACGACAAGACATGGGCGGCTATCAATAGCCTGCTTCGGCGCCCCTGGTTCGAGCGGCTGTGGGTAGTGCAGGAAGCGCATCTGGCTCGCAGGGGATTGTTCCTGTGTGGCGAGGACGAACTAGATTGGATGACCTTTCGCTATGCCATCCTAGCCCTGTGGTACAATAAGGCCGCATCGTGGACCTTGCCTCCAGTGATGAGGCTGATCGGAAACTTGGTGGAGCTACTTCCAGAAAAGCATCCCATCTCAGACATTTTCTATCAAGTCTACAACAGATCATGCACTGACCCCCGGGACCGAGTTTACGGTCTCCACGGACTGTTCCCGCCAAGTTTCAAGAAGTTGATCCCCCCAGACTACACACTCTCGGTTGGGAATGTTTACAGAGACGTAACGATTGCTCACATCAACTACTCCAAGCGCCTTGAGTTTCTCCGGCGTTGTCTTGTGGAGAAGCCCGAAGAGAAGACGGACCCTTCGTGGGTCCCGGACCTTTCTTCCAACCTGAAGATTACACGAAGGATGGACTGGCAGTTTGCAGCTGGACACTCTCGGTGCGAGGTGTCCTTTGATATGCCAAACCAGTTAAACGCGACAGGCATTTGTTGTGCAACCATTACGGACGTCCACCCGCCTCTACCGCCTGGCGTGGGTGTTGTGGAATGTATAAGTTCGGTGCGAGGATGGGCATCCAACGATCTGGACTCGGGTACATACGTTACCGGGGGAAGTATACGTGAAGCACATGCCAGAACACTGACTGGAAATGCGCTCAACGACAGGTTCCCGGCGCGCGACTATGCGGGGTCTTTTGATGAGTGGCTCAAGCAAAACTCACCCACGGCTCTCTTTGGTGAGAGAGCATCTACACCTCTTTCGTCTGACTCGAACCCGACGCCTATGGAGAAGCTAGCTCTATCTTTACTTCCAGGCCGTGCGTGGTTCATGACTGAGGAAGGCTACTTTGGTCTGGCACCACGAATCGCTCGTGCAGGTGAGTGTGTCAAGTGAGATATTGTCGAAGGAACTAACTTAACTCGTTCTAGGGGATATGGTTGTTGTTTTCCTCGGCTGCGAGTCCCCTATCCTCGTGCGTCCACGGCCTAACAAGACCTTCCAGGTCTTGGGTGAATGCTTCGTGTATGGTCTCAACGACGCCAACGCACTCCTCGGCCCCCTTCCATCGCCCTGGTCGGCGCATGTCTTTGACGACCCAACCGGACTGTTTACAATCCTGCGATTCTACAACTCTGAAACCAAGACGACACAGGATGAAGACCCCAGACTTGGCCCGCTGGCGGAGGAGTGGGAGGCCATGGAGCGCAAGGAGAGGACCTCGGAAGATCCGCGCATCTTTGCGTACTTTATGAATAAGAAGACGGGAGAGATTGTCAACTCTGATCCGAGGATGGAACCACAGGTTTTGAGAGAGAGAGGCGTAGAGTTGGAGACATTTGCCTTGATCTGAATACAAAAATACCTGTATCGAGTTATGTTCCAAAAACTCTAAGAGGCTCAAAAGGGTGCTATCATGATAGCTTCTTTTTGCGGCACTGGATCCACAGCGCTGGATCCACCGCCTCACACGCCTATTCACTGCAATATTTTACATGGCATGGGGGTTGTTCAAACCAGGTATGGGACTCCTGTAGCCAATCAATATGGACAGACACAGCTTGCTAGATACGTCAGCTTGCTCATCAACCGCTCCGTAAAGAAAACAATTGCAGTGAAATATACCTTATTGATGCCCGACGACTCTCGACAAAATTTTCTCGCGAAGGCAGCAGCAACTTTAATCCAGTCACCCGCCGAAGCCATCGGCAGATCCAGTCACCGGAAGCCATTTTGCAGTCATCGAAAACCTTGATATCGCATCATCGACAGCAGTCTCGATCAAGCCCCCTGGAACAAGCCGTCTCACGGTAGACCTAACTGCATCACTCGCCAAAGCCTCATCGTATATTGTCAGGCCTGACTGTATCACTCGCCAAAGCCATATTATAGACCCTCCGGCGGAAGCCATCTCTATGCGTTGTGTGCCAATGCAGAAAGGCAGCAGCTCTAATCGAGTCACCAGGCAGAAGCCTTCCCATATGTTGCGCCCAACGCCACGGCAGCATCTTCTAGGCAATTGCAGTAGCTGGAAAACTTTGACATCCGCCACAGCCACAAGCTTTTCTCAATCGAATTTTCTAACCAATTGTTATCTATTGATCTGATATCGTCTTTATCGTCAGAGGGGGCCTCCTCGAAGTCACTGGTCTGTATCCCATTGGGGCACACGAACGGGAAATCCCACATACCTTATTGATGCCCAGAGTGGGCACTGCCAAGGCGACGCCACCGTAGCTTCCGACCAATAGGGGTGGCTGCGGAAAGCCTCATATCACCAAGCCCTCACCACAGCCACAAGTCTGGCGTGTCAAGGGGCCTTCATACAAACGTGAGAAGAAGACTTAAGTATGTCGAAGGATGATTCATCATGTCACTCGTATCGCCCGACTAGACAGTCGTATGTATCGCTGGCTAATCATTTATTCGTAACATCTATCATCTAAACGCCAGAGTGCTTGATCCAGTAGGCCTGGGGGTTGCACCAGCCCTTGAGGCCAACCTCACCCCAGTCCATGCCCAAGCCGCTCTGCTTGTGGCCGCCGAAGGGCACGTTGGGGGCCACCTCGAAGTGCGTGTTGACCCAGATGCTGCCGGCCTCGAGCTGCTCGGCCATGCGCTTAGCCTTCTCCACGTCCTTGGACCAGACCGAGGCGCCGAGACCCAGTTCCGAGTCGTTGGCGCGGCTGATGACATCGTCCTCGTCGCTCCACTTCAGGAGGGGCACAATGGGGCCAAAGGGCTCCTCGACAACGATGCGCGAGTCCTCGGGCGGGTTGTCGATGATGGTCGGGGGCATGAAGTAGCCCTTGGACGTGGTAGGCTCAGGAATACCGCCCAGGGCGACCTTCCAGTTTTGCTTGTTGATTTCCGAGTACAAGTCATGCAGCTTCTCATACTGCATCTTGTTCTGGATGGGGCCGAAGAAGGCCTCGGCGTCGGTAGAGTCGCCGACCTTGAACTGCTTGGTAGCGGCCACCATGGCGGTGAGGAACTCATCGTAGATCTTCTCGTGGACGTAGATGCGCTTTGCGTCCATGCAGATCTGGCCCGTGTGGACAAAGGCCAGGAAGGCGATCTTGGCGGCGACCTTTTCGATATCGACGTCGTCGCAGATGATGGCGGCGTCGTTGCCGCCCATCTCGAGCGTGAGGCGCTTGACGGTGCCGGCGCAGGCGGCCATGATCTTCTTTCCGGTGGCCGTCGAGCCCGTGAAGCTGATCTTGTTGACGCCCGGGTGCGTCGTCAGCATGGGGCCCAGGCTGTCATCGCCGGCGAGGGCCTGGAAAACGCCCGGGGGGAAGACCTTGGCGCCAAGCTCGGCGAGCTTGAGAGCCGAGTACGGTGTGTAGGGTGAGGGCTTCCAGATGAAAGTGTTGCCGGCCAGAAGGGCGGGGATCAACTTGCCATTGCCGAGGGCCAGGGGAAAGTTCCAGGGGACGATGCCGACGCCAACGCCAAGAGGGACGTAGCGCACAATCGCGGTCCTCTGCATCATAGTCAGCCTTTTTACTTTCCTTCTTCTTTTACAAGTAAACGTACATCCTCATTGTCCTCGGGCTTCTCCTCCTTGAGGCGCAGCTTGGGCGTCTCGCGGGCACTGGCCATGGTCAGGAAAAACTCGAAGCCGGCGGCCTGCGGGGGCTTGCCGGCCTCCTTGCCGATCAGCTCGACAAAGGCCTCCTGGTTGGCCTCAATGGCGTCGGCAAACTTGTTGAGGTAGGCAGCGCGCTCGTCCTGGGACAGCTTCTTCCAGGCGGGCCATGCGGCGCGGGCGGCGCTCACGGCCTTGTCGACATGCTCCTGGGTCGAGACGGGCGAGTCCCACAGAGGCTCCTCGGTGCTGGGGTTGATAGCTTGTCGCGTCGTCGAGGTAGAGACCAGCTCGTTGTTGATGACGTTGTGGAAGGTCTGTGGGAAGGCGACATGTCAGTGAGGGGAAACGTGGGGGAGCAAGGGGTTCCTGTGTACATACGTCAAAGGGAATCTTGTAGTCGGTCGCCATTTTTGATAGTGTATCGAAAGATGTCTGGATATGTGTACAATGGAAGCAACGCTCGAGAGAATGAGGAGGAGAAGGAGGAGGAGAAGCAAAAGGATAAGGATAAGGAGAAGAAAAAGAGCTGGTTATCGATTCAAGCTCAAGAACCGGCCAGCAGCCATGCCGTTTTACTAGCAGCAACCAGAAGCTAGCAACCAGCTCACCTCAGATGTAGATGGAGAACAGTGAGGGGAAAGGAGGATTTGGGGGAATTGGGGGTCTCGGCGTGCATGTTGACTGCATGTCTGTGGACACGACAGGCCGAATCAGGCATCGATCTCCGCCATCTAGCCCATCTCAGGAGAATATACGCTAATTATTGGTCCATTTCAATGCATAGGGAAGAAGGGCGCACACAAAATCTCATCTGATCCATCCATCCAAAGCGAACACAGGGTGCAGTGGAACCAATCGACCAATATCACGGCCAGTATCTGTCCAGGAGCTCAATTTCCCTGGTTCGGGCGCCAGCACATCACGTCAGCTCGTTTGCCGATGAGGGATTGTCGTTGTCATCTGGATAAGACCCTTGCCTGTTTGGAGAGCCTCACGAAGTAGCCGCATCACCAAATCATGACACCAAGGCTCTCGCCGTCACCGCCAGCTGACTCTTACTATGCATCTACTGTGAAAAGCTGGAGACGCCACAAAGACTACTCCTTAGGCTGCATGGACTACCGCAACGGCCCTCTTCTGCTATCCACTGACCCGCCCGTCCTCGTCGAGTAGCGCCGTGCTTGTGTTAGTCTGCAAAGCATCACCCACTTGCCAGATGTCCCGCCCCCCTTCTCTGAAACGCTCTAGCCTCCTGTTGGCTTGCCGTCTACTGCCCACCGCCCTTCCTTGGTCCTCCCTGCAGCAGGCTGAACCAGACCAGTCGACTCGCCTGGCGCTTCTCCGGATACCCGACCCGCAGAAGGCTCTGCAACAGGCAAGCATGGTTCCATCATCGGATGCTTTCATCTGTTGGCCGCCACTACCCTGTCAGACCATCGGCTAATAAGCTCCCGTAGCCTCTCCAACGGTCAACTGTCAAACTTTCGTAGAACCTCCGTCAAAGCCACCTTGATCGTTCCTACATAGCTTATAAAGACAAAAACACAACCCGTCAAGGAGAGGAAAGGAAAGTAGGGGAAGAAAAAGAAAAGAAAGGAATAGAATACCCACCACAGATTCCTCGCGAACAGACGTACGGGCGGTAGTTATTAGGAGGGTTTCATTGACGCCACACCCGGCCTCCCGGTCCCGAGACACTTGCGCACCGACACCGCCCAGCCTTTCCTCAGCCTCAGATGGCATGCCACAAATCTTAATCACCTATGCATAGCATCTATAGAAACGGCCCATAAGTAGCTGCGCTCATGCCGAAAGTCTGGTTCTGCACACGTGCGCGCTGTCAAAGTGTCCAAGGATCCGGGCAACCAGACAACCAGTCTTCGGCCTTTTCAGAAAGGAGTCCAGGATTTTTTTGTCTATTGTCCCCCACCGAGAAACTTTTCATCCTTCCCACTGTCTGAGCCATCGAGATTGAGCTCCGGTATATGGTCGGCATCTTCCGGGACCTTGGTCGTGATGCGGGTTCAAAGAGCCGCCTCATACATAGCATAGCATATCGGCCCGCAACACATTGGCTCCCATCTCTTTTCCTTTGTCGGTATTACTCTGCAAGACTATCCCTGTTCGTGGAAATTGACGTGCATGGAGCTACACCGAGCTTGACATGGGCTCTCCATTGCCGTGGGCTTCCACAGACTACTACTGCCAGCCTATAACTTTTTCCATCTGGGTTCTTTCGATGTGGAGCGTCGACACCTAGCAGGGCTATAATATCCTCGCCATGAATTCTGCATGTGCAGACGTTTGTGACCCCCTCTCCTCGTTCCCACTCTTTATGCCAGAAGTCTGATTTCGTGTGCTGGCTCACAACCCCCTTCTTGCTTCCTTTCTCTTCAGCCAAGGGCAGGACGCTTGACACTTTTCCAAAGGATCAGTGATGTTGTAAAGCTGCTCTGTCTTCCACCACCATCAGAAAAGCCATCATGGGTGCTCCTCCGCTCCTCATCGAAACCTGGTGTCTGTACGCCGTCGGTTCCCTCATCATCTTCATGAGGATATTTACACGATGGCGGACCATTGGCATCAGGAACTGGCAACCCGACGATTACCTCATCTTCCTTTCATGGGTACGTAGTAGATCTCTTCCGCGCCTAGATAAATAGCCATTTAACGCTATGTCTAGGCAACGTACACGGTGATGACGGTGGCAGCCCATATCGTCGGTGGACTGGGCGACCTCCACGCCCTGCCCATGGAGCAACGCAAAGCTTTGACCGAAGAGGAGGCGGCGTCATTAATATACGGCACGCAATGGTTCTGCGCTGGTGTCGCGACATACGTTCTTTTCATCTGGTCCCTCAAGCTAAACCTTCTCTTCCTCTACCAGAGAGTTGTCCGAGGCCTCTGGGTTGAGAGGTTCATCCGTCCGACAATGTACCTTGTCATGGGTACCTTCATTGCCGTATATCTCATTCTCTTCTGCGCGTGCCGGCCCTACGGCCGCATGTGGGTTGTTTATCCCGACCAAGGCCGTAAGTACTCTGAGCTTGTTCCATCCCTGTCCATCCATTGCCTGACCATCACTCTTCAGCTTTGTGCAAGCCCCAGTCCTTCCTCAACATGGTACCGCCATTGATCATGAATCTCATCACCGACATCTGCATCATGGCTATTCCCGCACCCGTCGTGATTCCGGTCAAGACCACGTTTTGGCGTCGAATTGGTCTTCTTTTTCTATTTGGAGCCGGTACTTTCGTCATGGTTGCTGCTGTTCTCCGAGTCACCATGGTGCTAGTGGTATGTCCTCCCCTCACCCCTTACTAGAACACAACTGACGCACGTCTCCCAGGCCAACAACGGTGCGACAGCTGCAATTTGGTCTTGTCGTGAAGACTTTGTTGCCATAGCTGTTGGCCAAGCCATTCTCATTCGTCCCATGTTTACGCGTAGCTTTTGGTCGGGACAATACTCGGGCACAGGAACAAACGTTTCGTCCGGGCCATCCAAGGGCAGCAAGTTTGCAGGATCGATTGAGCTGGACAGCAAGCGAAGAGCAAACAAGAGCAAATCTAGGGATCCCTTCAGTGTCACGGTAGCCCTCGCTACCGTTCATGAAGACGACCAATTTCGCCAGCGCACCGGGTCGATGGAACACTTCTTCGACGAAGCAACCCCGGGCAACGACGAGGCCGTCCAGGATCAGCGAAGCAACTCCATCTCCTCCAATGATCGCGACCTAGAGAAGGGCAAGCCGAGAATGGTCATTCACGTCAGCAAGCAGGTCCATGTTGAGCGGGACGATTCCTCCGACCCGAACCGCCACCTCCCTTGCGATGGTACAGAGAAGGGAGGAGAGGGCAAGTACTGGACGAGCGTTTCCAGTTCCCACAACAATACGAGGCGCCCAGAGGGTTCCAAGAGGCCAAGCGGGGAGGCTCGCCAGTCTCAGTCTCAGATGCCTGGGCAAGCGATATGACACGGCTATTTGCTTGATAACATCGGCGTTCAGGATTGTAAAATCACCATTGTTTAGATTTATGTATGTAGTGATACGAAAACACCAGTGCGACGAGTTTCTCCATGCATATAGCTGTGTAATTCGCATCTTCGCGGCAACCCTCGGTCAAAAGACCACGACTGACGAGATTTCCCCAATCTGGGACTTGAGCATAGTGCAAGATGAATGCCCCATGTTAATTTTCCCTTATCAGCTCAAGCTGGCAGGAGTTTGCGGCTCCATCTTTGCCTTCCCTCCTTCATTCGGCACATATCGGAATCTAGAGCTCCAGCCTCTGAGCTTAACTCTTTCAAGAACAGCTTGCGGTTTATAATTGACTTGTGATGTCATGTCTTGGCAAGGGTTCCCTGTGAAGCGGAGACGGTATTTTCCGATCAAGCTCAACGTGCTACTTCAAAGTCAGGTGAAACCCACTTGGATTCCTCTCCGGCCTTTAATTGCAGCATGGAATGTTTTATCGTTCATCATGGCAATAAATAGACCTCGATTTGAGTGTACTGTGTAATAACGTACTGGTAGGCGAGTAGATAGATACTCCATCCTCTCCGTGAAGCTGACGTACACGATGGAGTCGATGCGGAGACTCTCTTATGTAGACTTCATGGTTCGGTTGTTCGGAAGGGTGGATAGCCGAGGGAAACCCAATCTCGATCTAGCCCATTCAATCTTCCTTCGATGGTCCCTGTGTCCAGGGTTAAAGTGGGATAATTTCTCACAAGAACGAACGCGGATGCAAGCGATCCTTTAGTCAGAGACACACTCCCGTCTCCTCGGTCTCAGCAAGTAGTTAGCATGCGACTGTTTTTCTGGGCCGACGCAAAACATATGACAAATCTAAAACACACACTTTAAATCTGTACCTGTTCATCATATAAAAACGGGATGGACTCCGTTGAGAGAGGTTATAAAGCATGGCGAATATTGTGAAAGCCCAAGTTACAGAATTCGCTCGTGTTCACATCAGATAGCCTGTTAAGCTTATCATAAGCTTGGTTTCCTAGTGAGAATTCCCTCAAGCTTTAAACACTAATCCCAGCAACCTCATCACCTCGACGCCCTTGTCCTTGTAAACTTGCTATCGGACTTGAGTCTCCAGACCTTGCGACAAGGCAATGCCGAACATCTCCAAGCAAGTTGGTAATAACAAGCCTAAACTAGACACAAACGACTCCTAGCTGCACTTCACTCTAACACCAATGGAATATGGGCTAGGTTCATCTAGACGTGTCTCCGTTGATGATCGCTCGGCGGCAGCCATAGCAAATCGAAGCACTAAGCTCGGAATTTGTACGGTTTGAAACATTCCTGCCAATTATATGGGCTCAAATCACTTAAAAATGTCACCCTCGGCGATTGGTCCTAGAACAGGCAATAAGAAGTATACAGTATGGGGTAGAAAAGTTAGCAGTGCAAAGGGTTCGAGCGAACAGTAAAGGCCGTGACCCTTGCCCGGGCGACCAATAATACTTTTTAGGGATTTTAACTAACCTGGTTTTGTATCTCCTCGACCAACTTCGTCTGAGGTTTTGTGTTTGGCTTTTGGTTTACTCCATTCTACTTTGCCAGAAATTGATTGCAGTCAACTAAGGACTGCATGAGCATTAGTGGATGCTGCTGTGAATACTTTGATGACTACCTATAAAGCCTTTGGGCAGAGAAATCTCCATCGATTTGACGGCTGCTACCATGCTTGATATCAACCGAACTTTCTCTAACATTAGCACGATCATTCGGTCTCTTTCCCCCAAAGCACACATGCATGCGTGAATAAACAGAACTTGGCTTGCCACATCATCCACGTTCGTGATTACAGTACGTCTCTTGCTCACAAATACAGCATTCTTGTCGAGTGCATGATGCCAGTAGAAGATCAAGTCAAATCGAGCCTCAATGAGCGTGAAGGAATCCCAAGAGATGTACGAAAGGCTTTCTAAGGACGAGGCCTCTGAAAAGTCCAAACTGTATGATAGGAAACTTCCATGGAGAATGATATCGTTCCGTGATTGAGCTTCATCGCCAAGATCTCATAAGTTTAGACCACACATTGCTAGGAGTGGGGGGGGGGGGGGGGGGGCAGAAATTGATCTATTCGCAAGATGCGTTGCTGATATTGGCCGCTGGCCTATAACGACTGAATAAGGTTATCAATCAAGGCTACTGGGTTAACCTAGAAGACGGATTAACCAGGGAAGGAATCTTATCATCGTGTCTTGATTTGGTATTGGAATTACGAGGTCAAGTTCTAGGGCCAATAACGCACGGCCAAAGATGTCAGTGTTCGAAAAGGGGTATGAGACCGCCCCTTCACATGCCTCGGTAATAGAAACAGCGAAATGACGTTTCAATTCTGGTCATCCGATCAAGAAACCACCCGCCGTTACGACTCTGTAATAACGTCAGGATCCCCACAGCGGGGTTTGTTTATCAAGAAACCACAGAATGGGAGGAGATCGCGATTGGCAAAAGGGGAGACTTCAAACTCATGGGACAGGCTACTCAGCGTTTGACTCATACCTCAATAATGGATTCATGTTCCTAAAAGTCCCATAAGCTTCTTGACTCAGCAATATCCATCAGCTCGTCCAAAGACTTGTCAGTTGGTAGAAACCCAGACTTGACCAGAGGCTGCTCCAAGAGCCGGGAATAAGCTGGGCAACAAGAACTTATCCCTCTCGGTAAGTGCCAAGTTGAGCAGGAAAATGCAACCCACACCGACACTTGGCATCTCCACACGAATCCTAGGAAACTAGGATATACAAGGAAACTCGCTTCTCTATCATGGTCTGAATAGGCAACTACGGAGAGACCCAACTCCGGTTCACAAGAACACGGTTGAATTCATGTATGATCAGCCAGTATTGTGGCAGTATATAAGGCCTAGGAGAAATTGGGTGCCTCCGGAGAGTTTCGTAGGCCAACCCACTTCCTGCTTTCCATCCTTCAGCCATCCCTAAACTCCAAGATGAAGTATCTCAGTATTCTGACTTCTCTGGTGGGAGTGGCACTCGGCGCCAGACCCTTTCTCGATGTGGCTGATACGGGGCTCGAAGACTATCTGGTTGGCTCCGGCAACTGGACCGAAGGCACTCTTCCGTCCCTTCAGGACATGCGCGCACTTCCGGACTTTGAGTTTTCGGCTAAGCAGGTATTGGCTGACGAGGACTGGGCTTTCTACCGTCTGGCGGCCGGCCAAGAATGGGGATACCGAAACAACTTCGATGTCTGGGGCAAGGTGCAGCTCCGGCCTCGTTTCATGACCAACGTCGTCAACCTCCAGGACAACATTGGGTAGGCACTGCACCGAAGGAATGTACCATTGTCAGGCGAAAGCTCACATGTGCTAGTATTGAGTTGTTTGGATACAACTTCAGTGCGCCCTTCTTCATTGCCCCGGCTGCCCAGGCAGGCTACGCTCACCCAAGAGGAGAGTTGAACTTGGCTGAGGCTGCTGGAGACGAAAATCTTCTCTACAACGTAAGGCATCACTCGCAATCAGGACATATCCGGGTGGTTGGCTGACTGTCTTCATAGGCAGCGCTCTTTGCTACCAAGACCATCGAGGAGATTGACGAAGTCAAGCGTGGAGACACCTGGAACGGACGTCAGGTCATCTTCCAACAGGTAAGCCCGTGTTACCAAATGGCAAGGCGATGCATGCTAAACTTCTTAGATCTACACCAATAACAACCTGAGCATCACCTGGAACGACCTCGATCGTGCCAAGAAGACCGGTGCCGGTGCCATCGTCTTGACCATCGACACGCCTGGAAACTCTGTCCGCGTTCGAGGCGCACGTTACTCTGGACAAGACTAGTGAGCCCCTCATCCTGAATTGATACAACTCTCCACTAACTTGTGTACAGCGTTGAGGCTACTACCCGTCCCAATACTGTAATTGCTTGACTTCCATCATACTTTTACTTCATGCTAATGGTGTGATAGTGGGAGATCTTCGACGAGGTGCGCAGTCGAACTGACCTGCCCATCATCCTGAAAGGAATCGCAACGGTCCAGGACGCTCTCGAGGCTGTTGAGCGTGGCGCTGATGGTATTTACATCTCCAATCACGGTGGCCGTCAACTCGAATTCTCTCCTTCACCAATCGAGGTGGCATATGAGATCTACCGTAACGCTCCCGAGATCTTCCAGAAGGTCCCCGTGCTGGCAGACAGCGGAGTCCGCACTGGATCTGACGTCCTCAAACTGCTTGCCCTGGGCGTCAAGGCTGTTGGCCTGGGTCGACCGTGAGTCTCACTTCGCTGTATCCGAGAGCCGGTTTTCTAATGTCTGCGAAGCTTCATGTTTGCCAACGTATACGGATATGAGGGCATTATCAAGGCTATTCGTCTTCTGAAGAACGAGATTATCCAGGACGGCTGGAACCTGGGAATTGGCTCTCTTGAAGACTTGGAACCCAGCTTCGTAAGTTCAATGGTGCAGATCAAACTGACCTTGCTGACACTGCACAGCTCAACCTCAACACTCTTGCTCAGAACGTCAACCTCCTGGATAACTAAGAATGCCTGGGGGTTAACAAAACACGACGGCGCTGTAAAGCTTTTATGCGTATTAAAACCTCATAGATACTTATCCTACCCAGGACGAAGGAGGGGCTGTAAAGACAATATAGAAACTGATCTAAGTGATGGTATTCTTCGAAATAGCAAGGCCCACGCGATAATCGCAGCTCAATTCAAAGAGTCTCGACGGATGTATCTATTGTTGTTCATGCGAGGGTTTGTTTATTAATAAGCATTAGGTGATTAAATTAGGAAGAGTATCGAATGCCAAATGGCCCAGTCTCTGTGACTACCCAGTCCTCATCTTTGTCCGGATCGCCGGTGATACGTAACATTCTTGTGACAATCTTGTAACGCCCAGGAGGCGCGTATTCGCCATTGTTGAGCTGTCCAAGCCAGGGCCACGACCACTCGCCCTTTGGCTGCCAGTTGCTGGGGAAGCCATTCAGCTGGCCGATAGACCTGTACCCAAATGAGGTGAGCGTGGAGTTTGGCGCGCAATTTCCCACAGGAACCACGTCGGCGATGAACTGTGGAGTGCCCCAATTGAATACGCTCATCAGAATAGGAACGGCTGTTTCTCTGGTATTTACATCACGCGGAGGGGTTCCGCGCGGGGGAAGAGTGAAGGTGGCATTGGGAGAAACTGGTGCATAGTTTGTCGAGTCGCCGATGTATAGGGATCCTTCCAGAATCTGCTCTGCATCATACAAGGAGCCCAACAGCCCTTGGTATGGGAGAGAGAGCGAAGAGCCATCTGATCCATTGATGGCAATGTACCCACTCCATACTGGGAACCGGGATTCGTCGAGATCATGGGGAGGCGTGGCAGTAACAAGGATTGTGGCTGATCCGCCTGGGCTGATTTTCACCTTGGACTCGCTGAAGGCAAGCTCTGCATGGGGCTCGGAATAATTGTAAGGATACCCAGCCGCCCAGCCTTCTCTAGTGAAGGAGTAGATACTGCGAGCCGGAGCGTGGGAGATGTCGTAGACAACGTCAGCGTTATCCGTATTGGACAAGGTAAAGTTAAGAGTCCCAGCAAAGTTGGTGGTGTCGTTGAAAGAGAGGCCCGATGGCGATAGCAGAGTCGAGGCATGTATGGCATCATGCACTTGGATGAGGCCGGCTCCTTGTAGTGCCACGGAAGAGAACCAGTCATACCATGTGGGCGGTGCAAACCGCTGCTCGTAAACATGGACCTGGGGATTGGCGTTGCTGGACAAGAGGTCGTTGAGCTCGGCAGGGGAAAGGCGGCCACGAGCTTCGAAGATCAAAGCGATGGACGCGGCGACAAGGGGGGTTGCCATGGAGGTTCCTGACAGTGAGCGAAATGATTCATCCCCGATCCAAGTCGACATGATGTTTCCACCGGGAGCACCAAACCGTGGCACGAGGTCCATCTCAAACGACGGGCCTATGGACGAGAAGCGACTGGCAGCACCGCCGATCTCGTAATCAGCATCCAAGTACAAGCTCTGAGCATCATATGATATATCCACGTGGATGCTAAGCCCAGCCTCCAGAGCCTGAACCCATGCCACGCCTTCTTGTTCCTCGATGCTGACGACAGCCTGTATCGGGCTAGTGGTGTACGCTGCTAACCATCGGAGGCCAGGACGGTCGTTGTAGATTATGAGTCTTTCGGCGCCCTTGGCAGCAATGTTGTCAGCTTGCGCTTGCACGTCGCAATCTGAGGCATAGCGGAGGAGAACCCAGTATCCGCTTAGATCGGGCGTGTCGTCGGGCAAAGCCGAACAGCCATCGCCGGTGTTGTCAGTGTCGAAACCTGTCACCCAGACCGGGTAGCTTGCCCCCTGTCCCGAAGGATAGCCATCCCGGAAGATAAATGTTGTGCGCGTGCTGTTGCCATCCATGGTGACGGAACCGAGAGGAAAAGTTCTGGCAACCGCGGTATTCTGAAAAGACCCAACCGCCGTAACACCATTGCCAACTGCTGGTGATGATACATCCCACATACCAGTGCCACCGGTATTGCCGGCGGCCACTGTGCACGGGACGCCCCTCTCGACGATGCGGCTGACCAGGAGAGAAGTCATTTCGCTGGGCCATCCAGAACTGGAACCCAGCGATGCCGTGATGATGTCTGCGCCCTCCTCATATGCCCGGGTAAAGGCAGCCATGACAATGTCACTGCGTGTATTGCCCTCACATCCAAAAACACGATATGCGGAGAGAGTGACGCCAGGGGCTGCGCCCAGAATACCTAGCTCGTTCTCTTGGGCAGCAATGATTCCTGCAACGTGTGTACCGTGGCCGTTGCAGTCTATTGGGTCTGGACCAGGGACTGGCTCGTCGTAGATCCCCCCATAGCTATTGCCGACAAAATCCCAGCCGTGAGTCACGAGACAACCCTCTCCAAAGCAGCCGCCGAGGGCTGGATGGGTATACTCAATCTGTGCAGCAAAAGGATCCGTCAGCAATCATGTACACGCGGCAGTCCTCTCCTAGCTTGACTTACACCACTGTCGACAATAGCAATCTTGATGCCGGCGCCGGTAAAACCCTCGGCGTGGACCTTGTCCACCTGTGTCATGACATGAGTCGACCTAGCTCGCTCGAGGGGCTTGCTCTGGCGCTTCCGATGGCTTTTTCTGGTGGCGGATGTTGCAGTGGCGTCTCTTTTGGTCTTGTTGGCATCAAGACGTGAGTCACTCTCCTCCTCTTCTTCTACAGGCTCGGGAAGCCCAATTATTCCCACAGGAGAGATGCGCTTGACGGCGGGAAGCGAGGCGAGCCGTGCGGCCGCTTCCTCGGCATTCTTGACGTCGTGCAGTTGGATTGACGCGCCTTGGAACAGCTCAGAGCTTAGATCCAAGACAACATCATAGTCAGGCTCAGACTGCAGACGGAAAGAATCTTTGTTCTAGGGGTGTAGATGTCAGCAGATTGGAAAATGGGCATTTGAACCACAGCTGCACATACTTGGCCATCCTCAAACTCAATGATGTAGGCACCGGGTACAATGTTAGATCGAGGCTTGCCGGATGGTCTGCGGACATGCTCAGTTGCAGACCCAACCGCTACGGCCGCAAGGAGCGATGCCAAGAGCGAGACGCGAACCATACTTAGAGTTCCCTGGAGATTAGAGGGAGATGGGATGATGGTAAAGCTCTCAGATGTGCATACCGACGAGCGGACTTTATACTTTCGACATTGCATACACGATGGTCCTTTCTCGCGCTCGTTTACCGTAACCGTCGTGACCCAACCAGTTCAGCCCTGCGGTACATACTCGCTCAGCACGATCATGATCACGATCGGGCCTCAAATCGATATTGGGGGCTGTGAAGAGAATCCTTCCGAGCCCAGACCGCCCTCTTAGTACCTGGAGATGCCCAGCCAAGCCACGATCCGACCCGCCTGCCGACAGGGGTGTCTTGCTGCGCCGTCCGTATTCAAAGATGAGGATGGGAAAGCTGCATGGGAATGGTATAAATCACGCTACAGTCGATATGGTGCTTACTGAGGGCCCTGTATGGGGAGGAAAACTCCGTCAATCATCCTGGGCGCCAAGAGCAGTACATCAGTACGAGTATTTTTGGAAGCATGGGTATTGACATTTGACCATCCATGGAGCCTCTGGGTAAATGCATACTACCATACTGCCTTATTTCAGCCAAAGTAGCCGGCTTGAATATTATTAAAAAAATCTTATATACACTGGATCTGGTGTACCTATGGGGACCCAAACAGACCAGTCCACTTAGTAAATACCTTATGTGTTGTCCGCGACATGACACGACGTGGTGTATCCCCACGCTTATCTGGAAGGTCCATGAACTTGGGCGGTGAGAGGCTCTGCAAGAGTCTGGTTACTTCCAGTGACCGCTCGTATTTAGCTGCATATAAGAGCAAGGTCCCTCCATCGTCAAAGACCTTGGCAAAATCGGCTGCCAGTCGAGCATCTCCTGCGGCGTCTCGGATCATTCCCTCGCTCCCTCCTTTTATGAGCCAGTATAGAACATTCCGCCCTTTCTTGTTTGCATGGTGCTTGTCCACACGAGGGTCGCGCATCAGTGCCCTGACCAGCACTTCGGCCTCAAAGACTTCGCCTAGGCGTGATGCAGCCAGCAAGAGGACTGTATTCCCCCTCTCGTCCTTCAGAGTGAGATCGGTATCCTGTCTGCTCAACAGGTAATTTGCTAGAAGCATGTTGCATCCAGTAGTCGCCAACGTTATCAGGGCTGTGTGGCCTTTGTTGTCTTGTATGTTTACATCAATACCAGCGCCTTCTAATGTATTGAGCAGATCGATATCAGCTTGTTCGGAGGAACTAGTCAAAACATGAAGAAGGGTAGAACCCTTCCTGTCTCTTGCATTGACGTCAACATTGTTCTGAGCAAGCAGCAGGCGCACCGCGTCCAGTCGTCGCATCGCTACGGAATAGTGAAGGGCCATACTGCCATCGTGCCACTTAGAATTGCAATCCGACAAGGGGATCAGAAGCATCACTGCCTCCCACTGATAAATTTTCATTGCAACCTCAAGTGCCGAGGGACAGTTGGTCTCTGGGTCTGAGTCAAGCTCGACATCTGACCACTTGAGAAGTTCTTTGAGCAGGTCGAGATGCCCATTTCCGGCAGCAATACAGGCGGCATTGACGCCAGAGTCATCGCGATAGTTGCGGTCGACTCGGTCGAGCAGCAATTTTACACAGCCCAGGTGCCCATAGCGAACAGCCCAAAGCAGCGGAGGCCAGCTTACAGTGCTGTCATGATCTGTTTTGATTGATGGTATACTCAAAAGATAAGAGAGCAGATCCTCGTGTCCGTAACGCGCTGCGACCATCATAGCCGTGTTGCCATCACAGTCGGGTATGTTTGGGTCTGCTCCGTGGCTTAACAAAAGTTCGACCATTTGCCGATCATTACCTAGGATTGCAATGATCAAGAGAATATCATCGTCGCGCATGTACCACTCCGGCTTTACATAGCTCCAAAGTCGAGTCTTTCTAAAGCGCTTCTTCTGCCGTGGATTTCCTTTGGGTTCTGCCAATACAACCTTTGTCAAGGCCTCTGTGGTATCTGAAATGGATCCCTGGTTATTCACCGGAAACAATGTAGGATCAAGCAATCTGGCCGTGCGGTTCAAGTCATAGCTATTGACGGTGAGAAGAAGGTCGACAAGCGCATATCGCCGTTCCCGACAAGCGTTAACGAGTGCCGAATGCAGGCTTCCTGCTACGTCTTTCGCGAGTAAACTGACTGCCAGCCTGGATAGCGAGTAGAAGCTTGTCGATAAATCGCTATTTTTCAAAGCGTCGGGCGCTTTCTCCCGGGCAATCTCACCTCCACCGTTGGCCAAGAGGGCGTGGTAGGCCCAATTGGCATCTGCATATTGCCAGAACGGCAGCTCTCTCCTGTCTCTCTCAGGACTAGAGGCGAAGACTGCGGTAGCCATCTCCTTGTACTGTATGCAGAGGTGGGCCATGGCCTTATTGGCATTGGGAAACCAACGGGATCTATTCCTTTCGAAATACTCCTGCGTCGACTTGTGCACTAGGCGAACAAGGTTGCTCTCGGTATCAATGATGACGAGACCAGCACATACACGCACCACGTCTTCCATGTCTGGCACATTGTCGTCGTCGATGGCGGTACTGTCTGGCTCTACCGATAGAGAATACGCCAGGTCTTCAGGCTGCAGAGGCTGTCGTGCGCAGCTCAGTATCAGCAGTGCTTGTTTTGCAAGATTCTCTGAATCAGGTCCCAGCCCAGCAATTCTCGCCATCGAGTCCTCATATGCCTTGTCGTATGCGTCGGAGCCGATGCTGAGCCTTGACAGTGCCGTCCTCAGTGCCGTAAGGGATTTCTTATACGTCAAGGAGCGAAGGTGCAGCTCTGCCAGCAGAAACCTATTGACGAGTCAGCCAACGTTGGTAACAGGTTCGGGTAGATAGACTGACATTCCATCACTAGCTTTGGTTATGGTAGTGATGATCTCCGTTTGGAGAGCAGGCGATCTTCTGACGAATCCAGGCAGCTGAAACATGGCGTCCTTCAAGTACTGATGCACATCTTCGTCACTCGCCCGTATCTCCATGAATAAAGCCCCCTGAGCGGCAAACGGGTGCTGAAGCTCTGGTATCGGGCGGGACGTAACAAAGAGATTCACACCTGACTTGTCCCGCAACTTGAGCAGATCCGCGATAAACGGTCTCCCAACCTGAATCGGGAGCTCGTCCAAGGCATCAACTATCAGATTGACCCTGTCAAATTGCTTGTACAGAAGCTCCAGAATATTCAAAATCTCGTCCCGTAGAAATGGTCGATTCGCCTTTTTCCTTTCCTCACAAAGCGAAATAATGGAATCGGGGATGCTGAGAGCTTGGTGAAGTGCATTTCGAAGCAGACTGCAAAGCAGGCTCTGGATATCCTGGTCATGCGTCTGATATGTGCAGTAGACATATGTGCAGAGATGGTTGTCTTTGCTTTGTGTCTCAGCTTGAAGCGTTTCGACCACCATGGCCGTGGTGAACGTCTTTCCGGTGCCTGGGTCTCCCGGGCAATACAGAATCTGGCCCTTGGACTTCCGCCAATCCGAGTACTTATCCGAGTCAAAGAGCCACTTCCTTGATCCGATTTGAAGCCTACCAGTCAGGTAATTCTGTTGAGTGATGTAGTCAACAGAGCTCACCCATTCCAGCAACGCCCGTCTTGTCTTGTCGTCACTGTGCTGGACAAGCTTGGCAACGTTATGGCTTGTTGCTTGGTCGTTGTAGGCATTGAGAAGTGTTATCTTGGATGTTATCTGGCTTCTGAGTTCAGCAATCTCCTCTGGCCGCCATCGCAATCTCTTCCAAAGTCTCGTTGTCTTCTTGCCTTTCTGAGGCTCAGCGACGATACTGCAATTGACCAGGACATCCCTCAGCCTTTGAAGGAGTGTATAACAGGCGGATAGGATTTCTTGAAAGTTTGCCGCCTGGCTTTCCGACATTTGGTCGACGTGAGCGTTTGCGTCTTGGATGACGATTGTGAGCGATCGGACATCCTGTGCAATATCCTTGAACTGAGCAGGCGCGCCGCTGAAGTCTTTCCGAATTTTGTTGGCGAGAGTGAGCACGGCGAGAAAATCGCCTACGCTGAAGCCGAAACTCATTATGTATGATGTAGTAGGTGCGTCCAGTGTGGAAAAAAGAACAATAGTATATGCGAACAATAGTGGCCTTGCTACCCGCAGGACCAAAGAACAGTGTCAAACAATGAACTCATTATGTATAGCGATTCAAGGAGGCATATCTTGCACGGCGCTGAGATAAATCCGGATCTGGTCAGTGAAAATTCTAAATGGTGTGCGAGAGTTGACGATCCAATCTTACACTTGAGGTGCTGCGCCACCGTAAGGCTTTTCTGGGGCTGCTTTGTTAGGCAGCAACATCTTGCCGTTCCATGCATAGCTGTGTGCTCCGCCACCTCAGGCACGTCACGAGGAAAGAGACATTTAACTGAATAAACAAATAATTCTGCTCGATATGAAGAGCTATGTACAGGAGTATTTATATACAATGAGTGGAAATCCAGCTTCCCTCGGAGCGTTCCCATATGATACAAGGGTGGGATATATACAATCCAAATGACAAACCATGCTATGCACAATAGACAACGCCGCCAATGCTAGTCTATTGTAGTAACCAGGATTTTTCGTAACGAGTATGCCGATGAATTCCTAACGAGTGTGTCCCAGAACGAGCTTTTGGAATGAATGTGGTGAGCAAAAGAGTGTATGTAGCGTGTGTAATGAATGCATGTGGTGAGTGTATGCCGTGAATATATACAATGAGTGTTGGCAATGAGTGTTGATAAAGAGTGTTGGTAACGAGTGTTGGTAACGAGTGTTTGTGGTACTGTTTGTAATGAGTGTGGTTGCCGCGAGTGCTTTGTAAAGAGCGTGGGAAGCGATGTGCTTGAAAAGAGCGTGGTGCAAAGAGCGTGGTGACCGACAAGTGCAGCCGTAATGAGTGTGATTGTAACGACCGTGTGCAACAATTGTGCGTATAAGGAGTGTGTGGTAAAGAGCGTGTTTTGATCAATGTGTAAACGAGCGTATGGTAATGAGTGTGTGGTAGCGAGCGTGTCTTTGCAATGAGCGTGTGTCCAGTAAGTGCTGGTGTGTAACGAGCGTATACTTGAGCGAGCGTGTAAATGAGCGTGGATTTTTGTAAGGTAACGAGCGCGTGTGTCTTGAGAGAATGTGTCTTGGTAGCGAGCGTAGTTGTAATGAGTGCAAGTGCAGCAAGTACGATTCCAATGAGTGTGGTGTACAGAGCGTATTCAACGATGCTTCTTGTAGCGAGAGTATTGCAGTGAGTCTTCTGTAACGAGTGTGTTGTAATGAGCGTGCCGTAAAGATCGTATGGGAGTGAGTAGTGAGTGAGTCGTAACGAGTGGTTGTAACGAGCGTAGTTGTAGCGAGTGTAGTTGTAACAAGTGTGGTTGTAATGAGTGTAGTTGTAGCGAGTGTGGTTGTAAAGAGTGTGGCGATTGTGGCTGGGTTGCAACGAGCGTGTTCTGTTGAGTTTGTTCAAACGAGTGTGTCGTAAAGAGTGTATGTGAGTGAGTTGTAACGAGCGTGGTTGTAACGAGCGTGGTTATAATGAGTGTGGTTATAATGAGTGTGTTGTAACAAGTGTTGTAACGAGTGTGCTGTAATGAGTGTGTTGTAATGAGTGTGATTGTAATGAGCGTGATTGTAATGAGCGTGATTGTAATGAGCGTGATTGTAATGAGCGTGATTGTAATGAGCGTGATTGTAATGAGCGTGATTGTAATGAGCGTGATTGTAATGAGCGTGATTGTAATGAGCGTGTTCTGTTGCGTTTATTCAACGAGTGTGCTGTAAAGAGCGTATCAGAGTGAGTGAGTGAGTTGTAATGAGTGTGGTTGTAGTGATTGTGATCAATGAGTGTGTTTGCATGCGATAGAGAATGATATGTAGCGTGTGTGTTTCGGTAATGAGCGTCAGGGAATGGTATCCTTCTAGAATGAACGTGTGTTGCATCGAGTGCATTTTGTAAAGAGCGTGTCAAGTCATTGTGAACGAGTGTGTCTGACAGAATTGTCGAGAAATGAGTGGACGGTTTCGCATCACGAGCCTCAGCCCGTGTGCCATACCCAAAGATGGACGCTACCAGCATTGAGCTAAACAGCTTAGGACCTCTTGAAGCGGAAAGTGCGCTTGCTGCGGGACTTCGGGGATGCCACGATAGGAACCCCAGGGATAGGGTCGGCAATGATCTCGATGCTGGGGCTCTCGCCAATGGTGCAGGAGGTTCCGGGGGCGGTGGCCAAGGTGACACTCCACACACCGCTGGCGCAGCGCTGGAAGGACTTGCCGTCGATGCAGTTGAAGAGTCCCTCAGGGACGCAGGGAGTGCCGGCGGGATGGAGGACGCCGCCAGCCGGAGGGTCGACGGGGCCAGGAGTGGGGACGGGAGTCGGCTCAGGGGCCGGGGTCGGGGTCAGGATGGGCGTGCCGACGGAGGTGGTGTCGGGGAGAGGAGTCGAAATGCCAGGGTTGCAGGCGATCTCAGTAGAAGAAGCCTCAGGCAGAGGGGTTCCAATGATTTCGGTAGATGAGGAGATCTCAGGAAGAGGTGTCTCCATGATAGGGGTCTCCATGATTGGAGTTTCCATGACTGGAGTTTCCATGATTGGAGTCTCCATGATAGGAGTCTCCATGATAGGGGTCTCGATGGCAGAAGTCTCCACCGCCGAAGTCTCGATGATGGGGTTCTCGACGGGGTTCTCGATGGGTGTCTCAATCGGGATCTCAATGGCAGAGCTCGGAACTTGAGTTGGGGCCACCGGGGTAATGGCAGTGGTGATAATCACTGGGCCAGAGGGCGCAGCAGCCTCTTCGGTAGGGACAGCCGGCTGCTCAACAATAGGATCAGCGATCGGGGCTGGTGTGGGAGAGCAAGCTCCAACGGGGTCGACAAACGCCTCGGTTGCACCATTGAACCGGTCGACATCCTCACCGGCGTCCGGGAAGACAACGTCTCCACCCGCAGGGATGGAGCAGGAGTTGTCAAGGTGGGCGACGAACATGTCTGGAAGAGACTCGAGGTCGGTCGAGCCATCGCCGCCGATGACCTCCATGGGAGCACACTCCATGTGCATCTCACGGTTGCCGACCTTGTTGAACCAGGTCCAGGCGAGAGTGTAGTTGCCCTCGGCGAGATCCGGCACGGTGAAGTCGAAGGTGTCCGGCACCGGAGTAACAAAGTCTAGGCCAGGCAGGTTGCCAGCAACGTTGCGCGCCGGGCAGCCACCCTCGATGGACTTGATGACCTTCCAAACCGAGTCTTTGGTGGGCTCCAGGTCCGTGGTGACGGAGATTTGGCACGAGCCGCCACCCTTGACCATGGTGCCCTTGAACTCGAGCGACTGGGTGCTCCCAGCCTCGAACACATTGGTCTCGTCGATCTCGTAGGTTCCAAAGCCACCGATATGGCAGGGAAAGTCGGAGCCGTCGATTTTCAAGGGAACCACAACGGTGGTGCCCTCCTCGTATAGAAAAGGGATTGGGTTGCTCAGACTAGCATGCGCGCTGACTGTGGAAGCCAGCGCGGCAAAAGCAGCCGATTTGGTGAGCATGGTTGCGAATAGGTTGTGGAAGAAGCTCTGAATGGACAACGGCCAGATGCGTTGAATGTTAATAGGAAGGGAGTAGAAGCACTTGGGAACTCGTTCTTGTCAAAAGAAAAGCGAGAAAAAAATGCGCTAACTAGAGCGTCTCCAAGGGAATGAATGCAAAGAAAGAAAGAGAAAAAGGAAAAGAGACAGAAAGGAAAGGATGTGGTTGACAGCTGAAGTTGTCGATGGTGATGATGAAAAAAGAGTTGTTGATGAGCCGGATCACGGCATCACTTTATATCAATCTTAGCCGCATCGTTGACGAGGCTATTCCCCGCGTCATCCTACCAAAATAGCACGCAGATCATGCTGCAGAGAAGGTCCAGATGGTTCGTTGGCGACCTGAATGAGCAACAGGTTTGGGTAGTCATCATGGCGTTTCAGACAGGCCGCTGATACAAAGTCGACTTCCCAGAACGGCAATGCCCAAGAACTCGAATAAGCTCCATCCGGGGTCCACCGAGGCCCTTGTGCCCAGCCTAATGGGGAACCACAATCTGCTACATGTGCAGAAATAGAAGCGCGGCTAAGACGAGCAGATGCCATCTATTTTCAAACTTGCATAAACGCACTATCCGATCGTCTCATGTCGAAGCGGCAGCAACGTTGCTATTTTCTGGCAATCCCGGACCCGGAAATTCCAGCCTGCCCTGGTCAACCTTCTCTTCTTGCGTGTTGGGACCTTTTCCCTGTGTGACGTACCGGCCAAGAGAGCCAAGGTGCGGCACAGCACAAATCAGCCAGTTGTTGGCTTACATTTCCCGCTGGTGAAACCAGCGTCAAAAAGGCCTGAAACTGAAGACTTGTGGGCTATGAGGGTCTTCTCGTACGGTTCGCTGCCAACGTCTGTAGGCTAGGTGCGGCGCGAAGTTACATGTCCAACCAACATTGTTGCCTGTGAGGCTTTGGCCCAAGGTTTCGCAGCATTTTGAGCACCCCTGGACCAAGCAAATACAGTTCTGACAGCGCCATGTCTAACATTTTGGTGATTTTTGCCTGGTTTGATCTGCAAAATACAGTCAGCCTCTCCCGTTCTGCCGCCCCCTCTTCTACGTTGTATCTGCCAAGATGATTCAGGCAGTATCTGCGACAACAAATTCTTTATTAAGTGGTCATGTGCGGTAACAAGATTATTTCAAAAGCACATTTTGGCAGCTTGGCTTGTTGCATGCGTGCCGAGGGAGAAAAGGCACGGGTTAGGTTCACCAAATCCAGTGCAATACGCATCCAGGTTGAGTGAATGGGTATTTATTCTCAACTCCTCATGGCGACTTTGACTTTCTCCAATATGTAGTGCATAGACTCGGGGCGAAGAGTACGAGTGAGTTGCATTTCCTTTCCTAAATGTGTGTCAGAAGTGTTTTCTTTGATCAAGCAAGTTAGTTGTTGCTGTAAGTGTATTTTGTGAAATGTTAGTCTCGTGGAACAGTGATGGAATGTCAACGAAAAGTGTTTCAGATGGCCCATGACTAGATTTATGAAAGGGATTTATTACTCTTATTTTATTTGACCCTTGTTTTCTCCTCGTGCAGTCAACACACCAGGACCATCATTCTGGCTACAGGGTGAGTGTACGGTCACTTGTATTGTGACGGTCATTGTTCAACCAGGGTTTACAGAGTCCCCGACTACCACCAGGTATCGTGCTGTCCACATAGGTAGCGAAATGCATATCTAAAATCAAGACCCCTCACAGAGGAGTTCTCAGGGAGCCAAGTTGCATTAATAATTTACAGAGTTAATAAACATTTTTTCAAGGTCCGTATGTATGATGAGAGAAGGGTATCCTCAGATTGTCATCCCAGAAATGGCTAGTCGCTTTCTGAGTTGAAGCTGCATCCGGAATGGTAATCACAAACCCAACGAGTGGAGATTGAATCCCAATCCATTGGGTATACCAGGTAACAACACACAGCCTTAACCCCCACCGCTGCACAGCCTCCCAGGCCAAGGCATATGAAGCGAGCATCATGGCTTTCGCCGCTTCAAGTGTTTGTCTTTATCATTGTCTCTTTTAGGCCATTACCTTCTCTAACACGTATCGTTTCCCCTACCATCCGCAATATCGAGGCCTGTGCTACATTTTGCTGTAACTGGAAGGCCAATGGATTCAATCTGCCGCTCTTGCCTCGCCATCGATTTTCCAAGAATCCTGGAAGAAACAGATCGCTTGGGCCGGTGTCGTGGTCCACAGAAAACCGATCCTCCCTATTGGGAAGATCATGGTGGCATTAATTATTGGCACGAAAGCCGTGGCTTCAAGTGTTTGGACGTGGATGTCCTCCACCCAAGTCCCAACTGTCGCATGTGCAGACTACTCGAGTCGACGCGGCAAAGCAATCACCCTGCACCCTACCCTCGAGATATCTACTTCTCTCCCTGCCACATTGGCGGGTGGGATCCCTCGGCTGCTAGTGAACATGGGTTTTGCAAGATATCAATGGGGTATGAGCGCCATACATGGGGCGGTGCAGCATGCCTACCAAAAGGTCGACGAGGACTGGGTTTACCAGAAATAGTTTCAGATACCTTCTTGCCTTCCAAAGCTCTACTGTGGCTAGAGGACTGCAGGAGGAACCATGGCGCTCACTGCAATAGCCGCGCGGACCCGATACCTGACATGAAGGTCATCGATTGCCATAACCTTGTCGTGGTACCGGCCAAGCCAGGAGTATCTTGGGCAGCGCTGAGTTATGTATGGGGGGATGAGATACCAATCATACCCCCTGGTTCCTCCGACCTGGACTTGAGGGACATACCGGCAACAGTACAGCATGCTATAGAGGTTGCAAAAAGCCTTGGCTTCATCTATCTATGGGTAGATCGATACTGCATAGATCATCAGGATGGAGCCCACAAGGCAACCCAAATCTCAAGGATGGATGCCATCTACCGTGGTGCAGATCTGACCATAGTCGCCGCCACAGGAAGCGAGCCAACTCATGGACTCCCCGGGGTGGGAGATAAGCGGCGCAAGAGGCAGCAGCAAGTCGTTGAGCTCGACTCGTGCATCGTCTTTAGCCAGCTGCCCGATCCGCTCGATGAGATACGTGAGTCGAAGTGGTCGACCAGAGGATGGACCTTCCAAGAAGCGGCACTTTCGCGACGACGGCTATTCTTCACCGAGCATCAGACAGTGTTTGAGTGCTGCGAGAAAAGCTGGGCCGAGGGCGTTGGGGGGTTGGAGTATGTTGGCACCCCAGCTCCGGCCTACGAGAATCAATCGCCAAACTTGTTTCGCTGGTTTCGGAAATTGCCCGCAATGCAGGATTCCGAACAAGTGTATCTGCTTGAGCCCAGTGCTTATCCTAATATTGACCCGATTGGCTACGCTATTAAACAATATTCTATGCGGAATTTGACGTTGGACAGCGACTCGGTCAACGCCTTTGCCGGCATATTGGGACACTTCCGGAGTTTGCAGCCGCAAATCTCCCATATCTTTGGAATTCCTTATCTGAAAACGTCCTCCCCTTTGGATCTCGTCTATTACCTGTCGTGGTCACACGAATGGGGCACGTCCTGGCGTCGGCGCTCCTGCTTTCCTTCTTGGACGTGGGCTGGCTGGGCTGGAGAGGTTGCTTGGGAGTGCAGCTGCGGGGAGACCGGCATCGATGCCCCTCGAAAGGCCGCAGGGACCCGAGTAAGACGGCTTTGGTTCGAGAAGGACGGCCGTGTGCTCCCCATGCATCAACTTGACATGTCCGACTTGGCCGGTCATGCACTGAGCGCGCTGAGCATTACCCTTTGCTTGGAAGTTCATGTCCTACCTCCGTCCATGTTCTCGCTCAAGACCCGCCCACCGTTATACGATACTCTACAGGTAGGCAACTTGGGTGTTTCGAGTTGTAGTTTGCCACCGGGCTGTGACTTTGCACTACTGATCGAGCTCGTTGGCAATGGGAAATGGAGCTGCATTCTGTTGAGGTGCTTTGGGAAAGGATTTACTAAGGGGGGCCCTTACTACTCACTGCATGATTTCGGGAATTTCGTGATGGTTGTTGAGCGGCTGGATGGCGGTTTGGCTCAACGTGTCGGGTCTTTGGTTCTCCTAGAAGAAGCAGACCCATTTGATCATGATAGCTTGCCTTGGGAAACCATAAGGATTGTTTAAACTAATCCATCAAAATAAGAAGCCGTTCTACACAACGACCTGCATTGCATTTAATCCGCAAACACTCCCATTCATCTACACTAATCCTAAATAATATAAGCACCCGGTTATCTTACAGCCACTGCTTGCTTCCCTTGTGGGAGATGAAAGCGCCGCCGTGTCCCTTCTCAATGCTGGAGTTGTGGATGACAGATAGGACAGCAGTTGCAGACTCGTCAACCGTAATCGGACCATTGAAGTCGGGGGCATACGACTTAAACGCCGCAATCATACCAGCGTACATTTCCAGCTCTTCGGGAGTTGCTGAAGCACTCGTGTTAAAATGGAATTTTCTCTCTTAGGACTGCAACCACGGAAGGAATGCTTACCAGGCTTGTGGCTCGTTTGGACGAAGCCCGGGCTGATGCTCATAAACAGGATGCCCTCCTTGCGATACTCGGCGTCGAACTTGGCCACGACGGCGTTTGCAGCAGCCTTGGTCATTGAGTAGATGGGACCGTTTGTCACTTGGAAACGAGAAATCATGTCAATATCCGCCATTCCCGACGAGATTTGGATGACCTTTTTGACCTGGCCCTTGCGGAGCAGGGGCAGATACAGCAAGAACAGATGCACGTTGGCGGTGACGTTGAGCTGCATCAGTTCAGACGTCTCGCTCTCCCATTTTTCCGGGTTCTCTGCACTGCAGCGCGAGTTTGTCAGTTTCGATCCTCTACCAACTCGTTTGGCCAGGGAATTGTAGCCGTGTATTAAAGCAAAGTGCTTGAGGCCGAGAACAGGATGGCACCTACAAGTAGCTGATGGGAATATCACTACCCGTCGCAGCGGCATTTGCAATAATGTAGTCAATACTGCCTCCCGTAATCTCCGAGACCTGCGGGACGGTTTTCTGCAAGACGTAGTGTCAGCGCCAATTGTTTGTTGCGGTAGTGCTGCATGGTGGGCGGAAGGTAGAGATAAATAAATACCTTGAGTGACTCGTAGTTGGTAATCTGAGCCTCGACAATGTGAATATTGGTGCGTCCCGGAAGCTCCTCGGCCACCTTCTTTTCGGTAGCGGCCTTGTCGCGGACGATGCCAATGACGGTGTTGGCGGAGTCGTTGGAGATGTGGCGGAGATAGCCAAACTGTCACGCAGTGTCAGTAGGAGACGTGACTCGGGATATCGAGAGGTGCCACGTACGCCGATTCCACGGTTGGCGCCGGTGACGAGATAAGAAGGCATGGTTGGAGATTGTGGGTGGGTTATTGGTTGTTTGGTATGAGTGGATTGGATTGTATTGAAGTTGTGTCTAAGCGACTTGGTGTAGAAGGTATCAACTCAAGGCATCACGGGCAAGGCGGGCATTTATAGACAATACCATAGAAGGTTCAAGATTGAGTTTCAGAGTCGAAAAGAACGATTGCTAATCCAGCTTCATCATCATGCTCAATAAAGTCTCCATGCCGCCCTCGATGCGCAAAAAGTTGCCTGTAGCTGATGAAGTTGTGCGCCTTAATAATAGCCACTATCAAGTCTCGAGCGGTTCCACGGCTTCCAAAAGAGGCAACCCCAGATCAGCCCACCCACTAACCTTGTTGCGTCGTAGCGCAGTTCGCAGAAAGTTGCTTCAGCACAGTGCCAGAATCTCCAGTCCCCATACAACTAGTCTATACTCATACTGTATGGATCATCGTCATTGTCGATATGTCAGCCATCAGCTCATACATTGGTATAGGAGAGAGAGCATCTTTTTGCGAAGGACGGGCGCGGGCAATCACCATTAATACACCTGTTCGACGAGTCAAAGTCGTCACTACATGATGCAAGAAACTGCGAAGCTCCCTACCCGCAACGCCCGGCCGCGGCCCCCTCTCCCCAACAAGCGATGCTGGACATGCATAGGTACAGTACATTCTCCACGCGAGCCCCCTTCACTTGTGGCGTCTCTTCTGATAGCAGTTTACACGTAGATCGAAAGATCCGCTGCGACCGACACCTGCCCGTCTGCTCCAACTGCATCCGGTCCGGTAGGGTCTGCCAAGGCTACGGCGTACGGCTGTCCTGGCCCCGGGAGGATGATGGGAAACGCTTCATTGTGCATCCAGTGGCCGATTCACACGGCAGCAAGAGCCGCTTGGGACGGTCAAAAGAAGTATACATGGTTCACACCACCAGCCAAGACGTGCAGCTCTACTATTGCTTGACCTCGCCCGGACACACCAAGTACCCCGTCCACAAACCCATATTATGGCCTTTACATCACCTTTCTACAGAAAAGAAGAGCTTGTTCCAGTACTGTAAGTCCTTCGCCCCATCTTTCTCCTCAACTTATATCCAGAGCCACACACACTAACACCACCTCCCAACGTCAAGTCCAAACCGTCATAGCACCAACATTGAGCACACTGAGCGACAGGCCGCTCGGCCCCGTCCTCGTCAGGATCGCCCTGTCGGCCAACTCACCATCTGGCCTTGCCGTCCAGCAAGCCGTGCTGGCGTTTGCATCCCTGCACCGCTACGGGCCTCAGGTCAATGCAGTAGAGCTGAAGCTGTCCTGCCTGAGGGCACTCAGTGCTGCAACCAGTCAGGACATGGAGCCCCGGGACATCATCCATCATGTAGCTGCAGGGATGCTCCTCTGCAAGTTCGAGGTATACATCCCGCTCCTTTTTTACCGGGAATAATGGACCCCTACTGATATGCGTCCTCAGATTCTGCAGCACTTTGCACCCCATCGGGTCCTCACAAACGACTGGATCTGGTACATCTCAGGAGCCAAGAAGCTCATCAACAGCACCCCAATAGACACATTCGACCAAGAGGGTGACCTCCTCGCCCTCATTGAATCAGTCAGCTACCATGAGTCACTCTATTCCTTCTCGCGGTCCCACTGGCAACCACGTCAGCAAGTCGATGCATCCGACGCGGAGCTACCATTCGACGCCATGAAGAGAGTTCTACAGCCCAAAGCCAAAGCTCTGACCCAGCAGCAGGCGCTCAGGATGATCGTACAGATATGCAGCACGCTCCGCCCTCCCTCTGACCCCCTCGCGCAGACCGACGAGTACAAGGGCAGGGTCAAGCGCCTCGGCGAGCAGGCCGAGCGCGAGTGGGCAGCGGCCTACGTCCCAGACGCCGTCCTCGCCACCGCCAGCACGCATAACCGCGGGCCCGTCGTCCGCGAGCTCTACCACCTCGCCGCGCTCATCTACCTCGGCCGCGCCGCGGGGCCCTACCTTGTCGACGCGGACCGCATCACCCCCTGGGTCCGCCGGGGCTTCCGACTGCTCGGCGCGCTCGAGACGTGCGACCGCACGATGCTCCTGGCCGTCATCGGAGGCGAGGCCCGCACCGACGAGGAGCGCATGGCCATTATAGATATACTCGCGGCCACCGAGACGAGCCACCCCGTCCGCATGAAGGACTGTATATGGAACTTGATGCACGCGCTTTGGAGCCACGATGATCTGCACGCTGAGAAGGATCTGCCCGTGGATTACAGGGAGAAGTTTACCAGCATAGTGAGCATGTTCCCTCTCCTGCCGCCTTTCGAGTAGAAGGCCTTTCGAGTAGAAGGAGGATGCAAAAGGGTTCTCCATGTATGCCTAATAGACGATTCATGACCATCTTCTTGCCTGGTGCAGTCAATCCATTCTCATTAGAGCCTGTATGAATGATCCACAATCTATCCCATCTAAAAACAACACGCCATGCTTTTTCCAACCCAAAAGAACGCCATAGAGCCGAGCCCAAACCCCCCCCTCCCCTTAGTCCTCGAAGCCATCCCAGCTGCCCTCATCCTCATCCTTGCCCTCCTCGCCCTCCTCCTTGGCCACCCACGGCAGCCTCTCGTCCTCGTAGCTGTCGCGCGCGCGCTCCCGCACCGTCGGCACGGGGCACGTCCGCAGCGCCTCGACCATGTCGCCGAGCGGGCGCACCAGCCCCTTGTCCTCGCCGAGCAGCTTCTCGCGCTCCAGCTCGTCGACCCAGATGTCCAGCGCGTGCAGCCTCAGCCCCACGGGCACCTTGCGCAGGTCGCACTCGGCGTCGAAGCACCAGTCCCGCAGCACGGCCAGCACGTCGGGCGCGGCGCCGGCGTGGTCCGCCGCCCAGCGCAGCTGCGCCGCCAGCGACCGGCGCACGAGCAGCAGGAACTTCTCCATGCGCAGCACGTCAATGTCCGTCCACTGCAGCGACATGATGCCCCAGAAGCCGCGCATCCACGGCACCGCCGTCGCGGCCGGCAGCTCGTGCACGAGGTTGGCCAGCTCGCGGGCCAGCGCCTGCTGCGGCAGCGGGCGGTCCGTCATCCACAGCGCATAGTACAGTCCCTTCCAGAGCTTGAGGGCGTCTGTCTCACTCATCTCCTTTCGCGAGCCGATGAACGTCTTGAGCGAGTCGATCGAGGCGGTTCGGAGTTTGCGATCTAGGAGCCGTGTCAGTAGGGGGGAATTGTGGTGTCGATGGGGGGTGCAGAGGCCTACCGCTTGAAGCGAGGTTCCTTATAAAAGGCATTTGTGAAGCTTCGCCGGCCATTTTTGGTATGTGTGCGAGCGCAATGGGGCTCGAGATTGTCAGGGGAAATGGTGGTTTGGTAGGAATTGGCTGCGATAAGTTTTTGGCGGCTGTCTGTAGCGGTTGAAATTTTGGCCCAAAAAATCAAGGTGAGCTCGGTGAGGACCCCTCATGTGGGGCCATCTCACCGGGCCATCGTTCAGTTATCGATAAGAACAACTCACCATTAACAGGTATGGAATGTCGCTCGACATACAAAGATATTCTTGAACTGATTGCGCAGCTTTACGGTTCCGATATGAGCATTGCCAAAAATTTTGCTTGATTCCTCAGGCGCTGCATCCCAGAGCTCTACAGAAACAGAAAGAGTTGCCATGGAAAATTTCCAGCAGTTCACACTGAATAGACATCCAAAGTAGCCGTCTCATTTGTTCACACAGATATGCTTGCCTTCGCACTATGCGTTGCAAAGGCTCGTACGATACCTTGGCGACACGAGACATGCCTCGGTCTGTTTTCGGTGAGCGTTGGATGGCGGGGTTCACCGATCGCCGCCTTTTATGCCTAGGCAGCATACCATCCATGACTCAAACCTTACTTGCTCGCTCGATCACATTTTATCTGGACAAGCCTATACAAACCCCAGCATCTCCGCCAAAGATTCCATCAAGGTCGTTTTTTTATCCTTCTTTTCTTTCCCGTCACTCACTCACCCAAACACCTTTCGCCTAGCTCCCTTTCCTTACAGTATACCTGCTGTCCCCGCTAAAAATCCGCCCCCCACCTTCGTCATACTGCCTAAGCTGCAAGCTCCCATCAACTTCACTTTCCCAACCATTTTGCACCACCTCAGCCAGCTGCCAAAGAGCCATCATAACCCTCGCAAGCAGTCGCAGACACGCAGTATTTCTCTCTGCCTAGTATCTGAGCCCCTTGCTTCATCATGTCGACCAAGCGCATCGCCAAAGTACGAGCCTCTTCCCTCCTCCCACCCTCCAACCCCCGTTAACATTTCTTCCCTCCAGGAATATCAAGACATCTCGCAGTCTCCCCCCTCGGGATTCACCGTGAACCTCGCCTCCGAAGCCTCCATCTACACCTGGAACATCGTCCTCGCGCCCCCCCAATCCTCAGTCTACGCGCCCGGCCGCTACGGCATCCAGCTCGTCCTCCCCACCGACTACCCCTTCAAGCCTCCCGTCGTCAAGTTCGTCACCCGCATCTACCACCCAAACGTCACAAACGACTCTCTCGGCAATGTCTGCCTCGGCCTCCTCAAGTCAGACGTCTGGAAGCCTAGCACCCGCATCATCGCCGTCCTCGACGCCCTCTACAACCTGCTCATCGAGCCACAGCCCGACGACCCCCTCGAGGAGAGAATCGCAGACGAGTACCGCAACAACAAAGCTTCCTTCGAGACCACGGCTAAGCAGCATGTCAATCGCTATGCCCTGGCAGAACCTGTCTTCCCTGCCCCCGGCGCTGCGTAGTTTCACAGCTACTACTTTGACCCGTCTAATTCATACTGTCATTGCGTAGAGAGCTCCCCAGTCATCATGTATATATTCCAGGGTACGATTTGCCCCAGCATCATGTGTTAATCGTCTGCAATTCTTAGAACAGATCTTTTCTATTCTTATAACCCCAATTACTCCCACCGGCCTCTATCCAAATTCGTTCAGAGGCGACCAAATGAGAAAGGAAAGTCTTTTTTTACATGCTCCGGTCCTTCCATCTAGTGTAAATGCTTGTTCTCCGGTCTTTTTATGATCCCCGACCCCCATCATGTCCTTCTACCAAACCTCATCTGAAACTTGCATCCCGGGGAGGTATCCATCTTTGTGTCGTGGTATGAAGCCGTTATCATGATCAAAGGAAATATGGACGTACAAACACTCCAAACATGATCCTTCCTCCTCTAATATGCTGTGAAAGAAACAAGTGTGCCAGGGACTCATCTGGGTTGACTTAAGGAAATAGTTGTGTGCATGGATGCTACAGCCGCTGTTATCCGTCATCGCGGTTGTGTGATAGAAAAAGGAAAAAGAAGAGAGAGAAGCAGCCGCAATGCATTCATAGTGCACCTGCACTTTGTTGTCCTTCCGTGTGTTCCTCAACGCCGTTCAAACAGTTGATTTAAAGAAAAAAAGGCCGTGGTTGGCCGATGTGAGGCGTGTCGAGGCTCCCTAGGCATCCGACGTCCTCGTCTTGGAGCGATCGCGGTTCTTTCTACCAAATAGGGTACCGCCTCCTCGGCGGGCCTCTAAATCGCCTTCCGCCTCAGTAGTGTTGTTGGCTTGAGCCATCTTGCTCTCCAGCTCTTGACGCGCCTGCTCTCGACGTTGCGCTCTTCGGTCGTCAACATCTGCCTGGCTGAGGTGGCCAAAGCCGTTTCGTCTCTTGAAACACGCCTCCATGAGCGCGTTGGCGTCAATCATGCGTCGCGGCATCGCCTGCACCACCCCGAACATCTCCATGGGGTCCGTCACTCGCTTGATCTCCGATTCGCCCGACTTGAAGATGGCCAGGGCAATGCGGAACAGCGTCTTGGAGCCTTCGTAGAAGAAGACGTCCCACACTCGCAGCGTAGTCTCGATCGGCAACGTTCCGATGAAGCAGCTCATGAACCAGGCCGTCATGCAGAGCGTAATGGGTGGGAGCCGCTCTGTCGAGAGTCCCTTCTGGTCCTTGCCTCGTGAGCGAGTTGGCTTCGCCTTGCGGAGCGATCGATTAGTCTGCGGGCGTCCCATAGGAACGGGATCCGCTTCCAGGTCGCCTCCAATCTTGTCCCACACACCAGGCATGGTATCACGAATTTCCGTCATAAGGACACCCAGATCCACCTTGGAGCCTTCGAGGCTCGTGTCGTGCGTTCCCGGGAGGTAAATGCAGGTGATGACGTTGAGTAGCCAGAAGCACTGCTCCTCCGTCTCGACAAAGAGCAGCAAAAGTCCAGCAAGGAAGTTGAGGCTCTGGCAGTAGCCGATGCGCGGATTGTACACGGCGAATGCGTGCAGGACGCGGCGGAGCGCCGAGATGATTGAAGGCTCGCCTTCGGCGCCTGCTGGGCCCAAGAAGCTGCTGCCAGACGAGTACCTCAGGGTGGATGACCGCTCGCTGTCCGAGCTCTGGTCATGTCCAGCCGGGGGCTTGAACTTGACGTTGTCGGGGAAGGTGCGGTGCAAGTCTCGCTCAATGGCATCCCTATCCACCTGTCTGGCGCGCCTCTGCAGAAGCTTGTCGTAAAGGCCACTGTGCTTTGCCAGAATGGCAGGTCCACCAGCATAGTAGAACCACGCGGCCCCGCGCCAGTCAGGAGGAATACCCTTGCGAACGAACCTTCTCGTCTTAGCATTGGGGGCGGGAAATCGGGTCGGGCGATCCGTCATAAGCGAGCAGTCCTTCATGTAGCTGGTCCACTTCTTGCGCCGCCGTGCAATATACTCCGAGTATCCCTTGTCCCAAGAGTCGTACTGCTGCCTCGTCACATACTGGTTGGCCTTCTTGAAACCATAACGATCCCGCGAGCCAGGCTCCTCAGGTTCGGCTTCCGGAAGTGGAGTTGGAGCTGGAGCTGGAGCAGGAGCCGGCATGGCTGGTGGTGGAGGAGAGGGTGAGATTTCGGTGCGAGCTGGGCCATTATTGGTAACGGGGTAAGATTTAAGCGATGGGTCAGAGTCGATTGATTTCCCCGAATCACGCTTATCCTTGGCCTTTTCATCGTCGTCGTCGTCGTCGTCATCGTGGTTCGCCTCGTATTTGCTGGCAATGTGCGGGACTGAGGAGGTAAAGGCAAGGCTCGTGAAGATCATCTTGGATTGCCTGATCTCGTTGTCAAGGGCCGAATGGGCATTCGGTCGGCGTACAGGGGACTCGGTCGTGAGCGAGCTTGGACTCATTGCCTTGCTCGTCTCCTCAAAAGCTGACGGAGGCGTCGTGGGACGTGAGGGCCGTTCCCCCGGATAAGTCTCCTGCGAATAGTCTTCTTCTGGTATGGAGTCATGGGGGTACGAGCCCTGTCGCTGGATATCCGAGAAGCCCTCCTGGGCAAGGGGTTCCTGTGGGTAAGACGCTCGTGAAGGCTGCCTCCGTCCCTCAGCTCGGTCGGGGTCTTCTTCTTGCTCCTCATCATCGTCAAAGCCCTTCTCGTACATGCCCATGAGGTCCTCCAGGCTGGGCTCGTGGGAGGTATCAAGGGATGTCATGGACGTATCCTTGGTCATGACGCTGCTGCGTTCCGTAGCAAGGGTATCGGGACCTGTAGACATGGTGTTGTGAGATCTGAAACTTGAGCGGTTCTCGTCCTCGGCCCAGGGAGCAGATCCGATACCGGGAGAAGGGGTCGAGTTGTCCATTCGCTGGTTGGCAAAGGGAATACGGGGAGCTTGCGGGTGGGGGTGTGTAGCATTTCGCATGCGGCCGAACCGAGGGTCGTTTGGGTCGCCTATCGGTGGCTGGTAGGCCGAGCCGTAGTTAGAAGAGGACATGTAAGAGGCGTCCGAGGGTCCCCGGGGCCTCCTCCAGGCCGGCGAAACGGGAGGCTCATGGGACGGGTCGTAGTATTTATCCGAAACCGGTGTCAAGTTGGAGGGACGGAGCTTGAGAGGTTCCTGCGGTGGCTGTCTCAGACTTCGTGTCCGAGGTCTGGAAAAGTTTCCCACAAAGTTCGCATCCTGGGACCGCAGGTCGTTTAGTGAGGACTTGGCCATTAGAGGGCGGTGCTGGTGATCGTAGCCTTGGCGGGAGTCGGACCTCACGGGCTGGTGGTGGCCATGGGAATCGAAGTGGGAATCCGGGGGGTAGTAAGGGAATCTGGAGGAAGCCGGGCTGGGGATAGGACTATGGGCGGATTGTGCAAACGAGTCCCAGCGGGGTGACGAAGGTACGGGGTTATGATAGTGCTGTGGCGGTCCATGGGTGAAGGAGCTGGGAGATGGTGGCATGCGTGGCTGGGAGTGGTCATATGGCCTCATCCTGGAGCTGTGAGCCGGGAGGGGGCGGTCCGCGGCAGAGGCAAATTGACTGTGGTCAGAGTCGTAGTCGTAGTCGTGCTGGTAGTGGTGGGAGGCGGCCATTGTGCCCATGGTGACAGAGCCCAGCGAGTTTGCGTCGAGGAACGGGCTGGGCTCGTAGGAGGAGGGCGTGGGCCGGTGGGCGGGACAGGATCCAGAGCTGGGTCGGGGCCCCTGCGGCTCAGCTGCGATATGTCACAATGCCACAGGTGGAAGTGAGTCCGCCAACTGTGGTTGGAGGGTTGGTTTTGAAGAGCAGAGGATCGATGCGAGGCTGGAATGCAGTCCAATCAGTAGTGGTGCAGGAGATCCAAGGTAGAGATGGAGGAGGGCTGTGCCATGGCAGTCGAGAGGGTTTCTATGTCTAGGCAGGGCGAAGGAAGAGGTATGGTTAATATCGGAGCTGCAGCCGGATCGCCAGGGAGGTGAAGCTCGCAGGATCGAGGGGATGAAGATTGCCGGAGCGACGGTGACGAAGGGAGAGAAATGTCGCGGTCCGCAATAAAGCGTCGCGGGGTGGGAGGTGAATGGTCAAGGGCGAAGATGGCCAAGTGAATCAATAAATCAGGATTCCAAGATCTCGAGGGATGGTTTTCGACGACAGGCGGTTATTGGCGAACCGGGGCTGACGGTAGATGACGAGAGAAGAAAACGAGGGCGAGATTCGCTCGGTGAAGAGTGATTGTATGTCTCTGCTGGGAGGACGGGCGAGGTGCGGTCGGGCTACCGTACGGTGGTGTTGCAACCGGGAGTGTCTCGGGTGCGGCTAGGCGTTTTGGGTGCTGGGTGAGAGCCTGATGAGTGGTGGTGGTCGGATCCAGAGATTTCCGCGGACAAGGAGACACTGCAGACGACGGTCGGGGGGGAGAAGAGGAGCTCGGCCGGTCGAGGAAGGCTCTGTCGAAGAGGGAGAGGCACCCGTAGACGAGGAGTGCAAAAGGTGCGCTCGTCAAAGAGTGAGCGAGGTTTGGTTTGTTTAAAAAAAGAGAAGAGGATCGATTCGACGCTATGGAAGTAGCGGGCAGGAGCAGGCTAGGCGCTAGAGCCAAAGCGCAAATGCAGGTGCTGGTGCAGGTGCCAGTAGGTTCACAGGCTGAGCCCTCTGGGTGCATGCACAGGTGCGTGCGGTAGGCGCATGCAGGAGAAGAGCGCTAGCCTGGTCCTGTACAAGGTTTCCCAGGGCCTGATGTATCCGTACCTGGATTTCTGGGCCTGATCGGGCGGGAGGATTGGGGCCCAAATGGAGGTCGAGCGGGTACCCTCTACTCATGTCACTGGGCCGAGGCGCTGTGGCTGCTGCCAGTCTTGCTTTTCTCAGGGGGAGGCGGCGGCAACGGTTGAACCAACGAGGCCAGGGCACGTCGAGAGAAGGAACATGCAGCAGCCAACAAAAAAGAAAAGACAACAATCTACTATGTACATAGTTGGTGCCAGAGGAGGGCCCCTGCTGGCCGAGGAGATGACGATTGGGAAAGGACGAGAAGACGGAAAACAGCCAAACAATGACAGCATGGCTGAGTGCAGTATGTAATAACGACAGCCGAGCAGCAGGGGTCAGGGCGAATCCACCGACGGGGTGGGTAGGAAAATGGAACGGATTGCAAGAGCTGTGGAAGCGCTAGGGAGCCTGCACATCCATAAGTCCATAATTCTTGGGAGGAAAAAAGTAAGGCTTCGGGGAACGGAAGCGGCCTTTCCAGCGCCTTGGGGGGGGGCCGGCCCTGGGGAAGTGCACACACCACGACAGAGAGGATATTTATTATTGCCTAGCTGTTAGCAGGTAGGCCTGGCCGACACGCGGAAAAAGTGGGTGTGGTGAGATGAGATGAGATGAAAATGCAAGGTCCAGTTCTGCATGACGCTGTGCATCATGGTTCCTGCAGCGCGCAGGCCGTTGGCAGGACGGTGGCATAACGATGATGTTTGTTGATGTGGGCTCGTCCGAGATTTTCATGTCTGGTTCTCACCTCTATTCGGCGTTTGCTGGTTGATCCCCTTGGCGTACGGACATGGCCTTTTTGCTGCCGCTTCGACGCCGCCGTTACACCATGGGCGACGTCGTCCAGACCAGCTCGGTGCTATCCAGACGGCGCCAGCGCGGCCTACGGGACGGGAGGGAACTTCGTCCCTATCCCATCCATTTCGCACAAAACGCCACCATTGCGTCGTCCAATCTGACTTGGCCTGCCTGCCTGTCTTCCAGGGGCTCTCGGCCCATGCTGATGCAGCCCGCTATGGCCTGCATTCGCTACACGCAGAGGTAGGGATGCCGCACGCATGTCTCTCTGCCCCTTTCCTCCTCACCACAAAGAAAGAAAGAAAAAAGAAAAATCACAAAGACACGAATAAGGGACCATGCTCTCAGCGTGGGCTCTCTCCCTCGCCAAGAACAAACCGACAGGCTGCACCGTGTTTAGCACGAGGCCGTGGCTCGCCTCCTGCATTAGCATAAGCCAACCACAACGACTCGAGTGCTACTAACAAGGCCCCCAATAATGGAATATTCCCTGGCGGCTTCTTAAATAGCTTCCATCTCAACCCACTCGGTTGGTAACCGTCCAAAACTCTTCGCCTGGTCTGTCTCCCGAGGACATGGACACACAAGACCAGCACGGCCCCCTCCCCGGCAAAACGAGGATGCCGGTGATGCCTTACCCATGCAAGGCCTGTCAGACTGACAAAGGGGAAACAAGAAAGAGAGAGAAGGAGAGAAAATGTCGTTAATTTACCTTCACACGTCATGTCGATCTTGGGCTGTTTTACACCCCCGTTGCTACGCTCGTCCCGGCCCTGACACTGACACATGGGATCATCACAAATTGCAACTCAAATACATTACATTACATGCAGTGCCGTGCCGTGCTTCTCGCAAGAAAACAACAAGAATGGAATAGCACACCAAGACATGAGCAGAGCAAAAGGCAAGGGAGCTTGGACAAAGAAATGAAGCTTCTCAGCTGAAGCTATGGCGCTCTCATGTCTTTCGTTAGCTTCCCTCGTGCTCATCTCCTTCTCCGCAGCAGGAAACAAAGAAGGCCTAGAAACATTCGCTTAACGCCTCCCTCGCTTTTCTTTTCTCTCTCTCTCTCTCTCCCTCTGGCGACCCCAGACTTTTTTGACCACGGGGCAACGTATACCTCCTCCTGTCAATACAGTCCCATTGGGACTCCGTTTCAAGAATATTACGATCCTCTCCCTTGCCTTTTTGTGTCAACCGTAACACGAGGCCCAGAAAAATAAGGGATCTGTGAGGGCCACGTCGCTGTGAGAGGCTTAGCCCGCGAACCCATGCCTGTCACTCTGTAACAAACTTGTCTGTCCCAAAAAAGAAAATTAAAAAAAATCTAACTGCAAAAAAGAAGAAGAAAAAAGAGAGAAAAAAGTCACCGGGGGCAGGCACATCAGATCCTTGTTCGAAGCCCCTCCGCTCCCGACCTTCCGCGAGCTCCAATTTCCCAACCGGTGGGCAGGGGGGGGCAGACATGCCTCTTCTCCGGGTACGGGATTCCGAAATGTGATTATGGTTCTCATGGGCTTGCTCGCGTGGTCAGGTGGGAGGAATGCCTTCTTTGTTCCCGATGAGGACTGTTTACTCGCAGATGACGTTTGGGCGCTTGAGACACGCACGCCTTCCTTGTGCCTGTCTCACAAGCAAGCGTCGCTCGTGTTTATTGCAGAGGGAGGGAGCTGATGACGCTTAATTGATGTCGACTGGCCCCCATAGTAAACAAGGAAATGTCTTTTCAATGCTGTTTCCCCGGCGGGATCGTCATCAGCATGTCTGGCCTGCGCTCTTTTCCGCCTCTTCATCACCTTTAATTCATGGATGTGTGTCACTGGATGATGTTTATTCCCCACAGCTCAGTCTTCGGTAATGCTAAACAAGAGGCCATCGCCGTCAGCCCGTGCTCATCCTCGTCTAGCCCGAGATGACTATCATCAAAGCAAGCAAGCAGCACATGCCAGCACGCACCGCTAGCCCACGACTGGCGGCGGACTTCTCTCTTCTTCTTCCCTTCTCCACGACGCCTCGACGCCTCGCTTTCCTATTCAGGCCTCGTTTCCCTCCATTTTAGCACCGAATCCAGCCAGGCGGATCGGGATGGGATCCTTCCAACTGCCAACTTTTTCCCAACTGCTCCCATTATTAATTTGCCTGGCCGCTATCCTAACAGCCATGCGGGGAGGGGCGGCGGCGCGAGCGCACGCGCGCAGTCCACCCTGGCCATTATCAGCGGCATGCTATGACGATGGTATGGATATGGATCTGGATCTGGATGGTGAGAGCGAGATTGTTAAGCACATATCGACTTTTGTCCTGCCGCCCAAGTGCGCTTTAATCACGGCGCAGCTACCAGCGGCTACTGGGAGACATGGGCTCCCTTTCTTTGCAATCGCCATGTTGAACCAACCCCCGCTAGCATGTTGCTCCGTCATCGGTCTATTTGTTTTTCTTTTTGCTGATTCCGTTCTTCATCTGCCCCTCTTGTCCACCTGGGGCAGGCATATAATAAATAAACATGCAATATTTGGCAAGGGCCAGTCTGTGCCACCAAGAATGCCAGATCAGTGTCCTGTCCTCTCGGCATCGAATTTGCGCACCAATTATGCCACTTCTGCCCCCTTGCCGCCCTGCGCTACCACGTGAAAACCCAATCCTCTGGCCTGCCCCCATGCAGGAACAGGAGAGATAGGGAATCTATGTACTATGTATAGGGTGGGTGGGCTCGATGTGCTGATGACAGGGGCGCTGTGCATACGGCGGCGGGCAGGCAATGTAACCTCAGGACATGGCTCGCGGGTCGAGACACGGCCAAGGACGGTACCGTGCGAGGGATTGTGGCGGTGAAATGCGCGAAATCCGCAATGGATTCGGGCGTGGGATGGTAGCGAGTTGCGCAATTGCGGTTGGACCTGTCAGTTTGAATAGGATGTGAGACAGTCGCCCAGCTGGTTGCGGGCGCGTCAGGTGAGTTTCACAGGGTTTACTCTATTGGCGCCACGATGCGGAAAGAGGTTATGTTATTGGTGCGGCGTATACGTCGGTTGATGTGGTGGAAGGTGAGTCGTTGTTGCGCGACGGCATCGCTGGTGTGGCGTATATCTGACTGGCTTCGTACGACGGCATCGGATGGGGCAGTGGTAAAGGCGATGAGAGAGTAACGAGTATGAACCAACCAAATCCTTTGAATACAATTTAGCAAATTCATACTATCTTGTACAAACTTAAAGAAGGCAGATGCCGTGCACTATGGACTGGCTCGACATCATCACCAGTCGCTGTAGGGTAGGAAGTATATCACGGAGCTACAGGGTAGATGCCCTGACCACTAGGATTACCACGTGGGCAGCATTATCACGTGCATCTGCTGATGATGCTCCTCAGCGAAACCGGGCTTATCCAAAAACAGAACGCCAGGACCTGTAAGCAGTGGCAGCGAGAGATACAGGCAGGTGCTCCATCTCCATCGATGGGACATTTCTATTCCCAGCCCAAGGGTAGCATCTCAAGCGGAGAAGAGAGGGAGGGAGCCAGGTCACCTACCTACCACCTGTGCTTACGCGATGAATTAATTAAAAACAGCAAGAGGAGAAAAAAAACGCCAAAAAGGAGAAACCAGACGGAAGAGGGATCATCGCCTGTGATCTCATACGGCATCATCCATCGTGGGCTTCCCCTCCTCCCAGCCACCGGAATTTCCTCCTCTCGCGCATCAGAGTGTAGGGTAGGCGAATTGGATTCCCCGCACCAGCACTAGGACAATGACAGACTGGAATATTGTTGCAACGCCGGCTGGATTGAGAGATGGATAGTCTGAGGCGACAGGTCGATTCTTCTCGGCTAAGCGGATGTGTTTTTATCTCTCTCATATCACACCCTCATTTTTTTCTTTTCTTTTTTTTACCAGGCAGCACTGTCTACTCACCAGCAGGCGTCTTGTCCGAGAGTATATCCTCTCCTGTCTCTATCGTTGCCGAAAAGGGGCATCAGAGAGACAAGCAAGACACAGACAGCGCAGCAAAAACACACCTTACTCCGTCCGTCGTCCTGGGATATTTTAGCTCTCACTTGCAGGCTTACTCTTGTCCTGCTGCTAGGAGCACCGTACCCAGTACCTTTTGGCCCCGTGAGAGTAGGAGGGCCGGCTGTGTAGGGCTACTTGTTGGTCCATCAGGCTGGTGGTCCGTCTCCAGGTCCAGGAAGGGGAATGGGGGATGGGGAATGCACTGGTGCTTGTTTTCGGCATCCATCCGCCGCCCATCCTGCCAACCTACCATACCATCCCATCCCATCCATCCAAGTCCAGCCAGGCAGTCCGTCCGCCTTCAGCCGCCTGGCCCCCCAGGGCTGGTCCTGGCCAGTCCCAGTTCCAGGCAGACCGCGTCGCCCTCCCTCGTCCCTCGTCCCTCTCGCTCTCGCTCCCCTTCTCCTCCGGCTTGTCGTCCCTCCCACCTCTCTCTCTCCTCACAGCGACTATACATACACACTATGGTTTCATAGTTGATGTCCTGCTGAAATCATTGCAATGAATCGTCTTGATAGGTACCGGACGTAGGCTCGTAGAAGAACTAACTTGCTTGGCTGCTGTTGTCGCATCTTTCGCCCGCCTCTCCTCCACCGTCTGGTCCCCTCGCCTTCTCTCTCTCTCTCACGCGCGCTCTCTCGCGTTTCTTCGGCCTTCCATTACCTAAGGTTCCAGTACGCAGCCTTTCCTTACCGGACAGGACGCCTTAATGTACCTTAGCTGAGCAGTCAGTCGCTGCTCACTCGCCCTCCCGCCCCCTTCCACCCGCCGCCGCCGCCGCCCTCGCTCTCTCTCCCACTCTCCTCTCTCTCTCTTCCTCCTCTTCTTCCTTTTCTTTCCTCGCCCTACCTACCTTGATACCCATCAATTACACCCCAATTGCCAGACCGTTTGCTCGCTCTCCCTCGCATCCTCTTACACACACACTCACAAGCCATGTCTGCCCGTAAGAGAAAGCAGGAGGAGGAGGAGCTCGTCTCCCTCCCTGACGAAGAAGATGGAGAGGAGGAAGAAGAGTAAGTCATTCCTCATGTGCCGCGCATATTGATTTGTCTTTCTTTCTTTTTTTCTTTCTTGGTCGTGGTGCTGGTTGCTGGTCGCAAGGTGCATGGCCTCGGCTGGGAGCTGCCGATAGCTGTAGCTCTAGCTGCAGCAGTTGTCGTCGCAAGCTCCTCCCATGGATGGCGCGCGTCCCACATTCCCACCCATTGTTGCGACTGCGACGCCTGGGAGCCGCCATCACCAACCCCATTGCCATCGCCATCATGGCTATTGTCGGCATCGCGCATCGTCCATTTCATCATCATTGTTGTCGCATCGTGTCGCGCTGACGCATGACGCTGCAGGTATGTCTCCACCGGTGACGAGGAAGAAGAGGACGAGGAAGACGACGAGGATGAAGAGTACGACGAGGAGGCCGATGGCGACGACGCCGAGGAGAATGGCGTCAATGGTAAGTCGGCACCCAATTCCCAGTTTGCGCGCGCGTTGCTGTCCGCATCGTCTTGATGGATGCATGCGACCGGACACGATCCGTGTATTCGCGCATCGCGCATCCCCCGTCGTGCATCATCTAGAGAAGGCCCCATCGCTGACATGATACGACAGACGACCAGCCCCCCGTAAAGAAGCAAAAGACGGCCGATGCATCCAATGAAGAAGTTGCCAACGGCGACGACGCCGAGGATGACGAAGAGGATGCTCCAGAGGAAGAGGAGGAGGAGGAGGAGGAGCCCGAAGAGGAGGAAGAGGAGGACGCTGAAGCCGACGCCGAGGCTGATGCCGATACCCAAGAGGATACTGCCGACGTCTCAGCTCCCGTCAAGGCTGTCAAGGCGCCCGACGCCGAGCCCAAGGCCCTCACGGCTGGCGGCGAGTAGGCGGCTACCTACCTACCTCATGCCTGGCGCAACCGGGGCCAAGGGCTGGTCGCCGGGAATCGGCCCTTGGTGGTGGCCCAGAGCTGGTGCTATGCGATGTTTAGGGATAAGATCTTCCTCTTCTGATGGTGAATTTACATGCCATTCCATTCAAATGCCACCCATTGCCGTGAATGTTGCATCTTTGTGTGCCAAGAGCAAAGTGCCATGCTGGGAAGTATAGAGATAGAGACATGTCGCCTCTGGCGGCACGCCTCCTGTTTCTCGTTTAGGCGGCTCGGTCACGGACGAGGTTTAGCTCGCAGCAGAGGGTGATGGAGAGGGGGGAGGCGTGCGTATATCTATCTCTGCCGTATGCCTATTTTGATGCATATTATTCTCCGTACGCACGTATGTCTATCCATCCTATGTGTGTGGCTTGGCTAGAACATGGGTGCAGCCCGATGGAACTCGGGAACAAGACGGGTATCGAGGCATCGCGGAGCAAGGAGGACTATTGAAAACATCAGAGCTGAGTGGCTTGAGGTCGATGGAGGGGACAGGACTCGAGGGAGAGAGATGCTGGGCGTCGCGTTGGCCAATCAGCCATGCAACAAACCTGGTGTGCTCCATGGCGACGCCTCGACCATTGGAGCTAACCAGATGACTATTGTGTGACACGGACGTGGGATGGGCCATGGGTGACAGACAGGCTGGCTCGGGTTGGCTCGTCGAGGAGGTTTTGGGCATGATGCTTCCCACCTCGCTTGTCCCCCTCGTCCTCGCCCTTGGCATCCCCCCCCGCCACAGCCGCCTCCATCTATGTATCTGCCTCGTCATGGTTGTTATGACGCCTTTCCTCTCGCTTCACCTTATGCCGCTACTATCCACAGATGTCTCCATCTCGGTCCCAACGGCGCGGTCCGACCCGACCATCACGCAGGCCTTGGCCAAACGTAACTCGCATCAATCTATCGAATCTGATATCCAAAGAAAAAGGGAGCCCGACAAGAAGCAGCCTGTGTTCCAGACCGGAGTCGACGGAGAAACATAAGAAACGGCCATGGCGCATTTGTTTCATAATCTTTTTGTTTGCCCTCTCCTCTCCTCTCCCCTCCCCTCCCCTCCTCCACCCACCCCCTCGCTTCGTCGTCGGACCAATGGCGACATGGCCAGGTTTGCTTGTTCGCGGGTCCCTTGTTGGGATGCAGAACCTGGACAGGCGCGGTATATTGTCAGCGCGAGGGGAGAAATAGGGCATACAGGAACCCAGCCGTCAGCCGCAAGCCCACATGGACTTCAGGCCAAAAGGGGGAGTGACGGGTTAGAGAGAGGGGAGATGGGGAAAGTGGTAAGAGGACGAGGACGAGGACGAGGACGAGGGGGAATTGAGACACCCAGGCGGGACGCGCAGCATGGCGATTGTGATAAAAAACAATGACACAGAGCCTCGCAATGCTGCCTCGTCGTTGGGCCGTTGATGGGAGCATGGCCAAACTCGCCACAACGACCAGCGGCCCGTCCACACCTCCTCCTCCTCCTCCCCCTCCAGCCGACATCCCTCCACCTCCTCCTCCGACCATCTCCTCCTCCTCCCCCATCCCGTAACCATACATGCCATACATGCCATACATGCCATCTTGCTCTTGTCCCGCCCTCCTCCACGGGGGCCCTGTCACTCCTCAACAGTCACCTTCTGACGTGTCGGCATCACCAACCCGGGCCTCCCATGCTGACGACCAGGATAGGCCACCACAGCGCGCGCGCGCCCATCATGACTTACTTCCCCTCACTTACTGTTCTCTCCCCCACGGCCCTCTTACAAGATAAGGGAATTGGAAAAAAACAAGTACATACATAGCACGACCAGGCAAGACCCTTGTTCACCAACCCAGCCCAGCCCAACCCTCTTATTGTTTTTTTTGGGTTTGGTTTTTAAATTACCCCTCCCTCTCATCTCCTACTTGTCCCAGCTGACCGGATATGCGGCGATCTCCCGGGGTCTTGGCTTCCTGGGGGTGTGAGATAGAGGCCGCGGCAGGCGCTGTTCTCGACTCTTCAGCTGGCTCTGGACTGTGAGACGCCACATTGGAACGCGTCTAGGCTCTATCTAGGAGACGGCACGCTGCGTTTTTCTCTCCGACTAGATGAGGGAGGCTGTTCCCAGGGAGAATGTGGTAGGGCGGCCCCAGCTAGTCGGCGCCGCAATCATGGTCCGGAACGTGGTCCGCGGAGAAGAAGCCCAGTTTTCTGCTCCTCCTCCCTCATCTGTTTCCTACTCGGTCCTGTCTTTTCCCGCTCGGTCAGAGCGTAGAGGTTTGTGGCTGCATGGGCCCATGAGGATCAGCACACCACCTGGCCAGCTATAGCTGCTCATCAGAGTCTCAGCGTGCTCATCGTGACAGGTGAGCCTGTCCCAGCAGGCTCCCGGTCCTCCTCGTCCCCTCCTCATCCTTCTGCCGCCTACTACAGCCCCCCCCCGTCCTGTGCTATACCTCCCTTCTCCACATTGCGCGGCGTGTCCCTTGCTCAACCTAGCTGTTGGCGAGCGGCCCTTACTGGTACCGGCCCGTAGCCTGGAGGGCGAATCCCACCGACTTGTCCGGGGTTCCCATGGGCCTTGATGCAGTTACCACCCGATCGGTACGATGGCTGCTTGCTGAGGGAGGGTGAGAAATCAGCATGTTATGTCTGCTGTACGACGGGGGCTCGACGGGCGGGCATGTCTACGGATATAAATCTGCCTGGCTCGTTCGTCTTGGCACCCTCCCGGCCCTCGTCCTCTCTGGGCCAAGAGATATCTAGTCACCACGTTTCACCCTACCAATACAAGCAACTCTGCTTTCTTGGAGGCTCGTAAGAGCAGCCGTCCATACGTTTTACAACCCACCCCCTTCGCTTTTATAGCTTATACGTTTACACACACGACAAAGGCACACACCATGGCTGCCTACTTTCCGTTTATTGACATGTCTGAGCACATGAGCGTGAGTGATTCCCGGCACAACTCGACCATCGACTGTTCGTCTGAGTTCTGACTCTGGGCCAAGAGGCAGTCCGTGTCCCCCATCACGCCCCTGTCCGACTGGACGCCTGAGCCGGGCATGCCTTTCTACGGATACTCGGACGTTGCCGTCTACTCTGCCGACAACTTCATCGACAACGACGCCTACGTCACGAGCCCCCTTGTCCAGGCTGCTACTCCTTGCATGCCGTCGAGCTTTCCCTTCCAAAACAGCTTCATGTTCTCTCCCTCCATGTTCAACCCTGGGCCCATCCCCCTCCCCAGGTCGGAGAGCGGCTCCCTCGACGACGAGGACGAGGAAGACGAAGGCATGCAGGAGTCCCCCAACCTCACCCTCTCCCATGAAATGCCCCAGCACAGCAACAGCAGCAGCGCCACAACCAAGGACTCCAAGGCCAGGGCGGTGCCCCGTCTGCGGACAGCCATCCGCACGCCACAGCGACCCGGTGCGGGCGTGATGCGCAAAACCTCGCCCGAGATCAACACTCTGCGCCAGGCGCACAACGAGATTGAGCAGCAGTACCGGCTGCGACTCAACGGCCAGTTCGAGCAGGTCCTCGCCACCCTGCCCGACAGCTACCGCGACCAGGCGAACCGCGAGAGGGGCCGGCGCCGCCGCAGCCGCGTCAGCAAGGCTGAGGTGCTCGACCTGGCCCGCCGCTACATCCTCGCCCTGCAGGACGAAGTCCGCCAGAAGGACAAGGAGAACGAGGAGATGGCCAAGGCGCTGGAAGCAATGGAAAGGCCGGAGAAAACGGGCGGGCAGAAACGCAAGGAGAAGTGCCAGGCGTAGGGAGAGAGAGAGGGACACGAGGAGTTTGTCTGGGCTTGGAATTATTGGGAAAGGTAGAAACACTTCGGGCTAGGAAAGAAATGGAGGATCTAGTTTATGCTTTTTTGCTGAGTTTGTTGGTAACCTGAATTCTTGCGCGAGTAATCAAAGATATCCCCAGATATGAGCCTGTTCGGTAAACGGTAGACACTCACCGGAGCGGAGTAGCCCAACTGGGATATGCTGTGCGTCATTGAATGCAGTGTCAGGTAGGCAGGGCATCAGCAGCTTTCCGAGATACCTATTGGGTAGGCACGAAGGGTATTCATTCATCTCTCCGAGGTTAGGTATCATCGACAAAAACATTCCTCCTCCATCTCAACCAACAAGTGCAGCACGCAATGCCGTCCATTAACCAGACAGCGTAACAAGTCCCATGCCTTCATCGCCAGCCTTTGCTGACAGATCGGCAGCCGCACCTTTACCCTCAACACTGGGGCGTTGATGCCTGCCATTGGCCTCGGGACATGGCGCTCGCCCCCCGACGCCGTTGCCAAGGCCGTGAGCGCCGCCCTGCGCGCCGGCTATCGCCACATAGACACGGCCTTTGCGTACGGCAACGAGAAGGCCGTGGGCGAGGGCCTGCGGGTGTCGGGCGTGCCGCGCGAGGACATCTGGCTCACAACCAAGCTGGACAACAAGTGGCACCGCCGCGCCGCCGAGGCGCTCGACAAGAGCCTCGCCAACCTGGGCGTCGAGTACGTCGACTTGTACTTGATGCATTGGCCGTGCTCGACGAACCCCGACACCGGGAAGCATGAGGATGGGTGGGACTTTTGCGACACTTGGCGCGAGATGATAAAGTTGCTGGACACGGGCAAGGTGAAGAATATTGGAGTTTCCAACGTCGGCATCACCAACATGGAGAAGCTGCTCAACCACCCGGACTGCAAGGTCCGTCGCCACCGCGCCATCTGACCACCCAAATGCATGGCTGACAACACGACAGGTTACACCAGCCGTTAACCAGATTGAACTGCACCCCTGTAATCCATCGCCCAAACTGGTCGCGTACAACACGTCCAAGGGCATCCACAGCACGGGCTACTCTTGCCTGGGTTCTGTCGACTCGCCGCTTTCCGGGCACGCCACGGTCAGCCAAATCGCAGAGGCCCACGGCAAGACGGCTCAGCAGGTGCTGCTCGCGTGGGGGCTGCAAAAGGGATGGAGTGTGATTCCCAAGAGCGTGACGCCCGAGCGTGTCGAGGCCAACTTCCAACTCGACGGCTGGGAGCTCAGCGCCGCGGAGATGCAGGCCCTGGATGACATCAAGGAGAGGTTCAAGGTCTGCAAGGACGGATGGCTGCCGATCAAGGTCTTCTTTGGGGATGACGAGTAAGCAGTAAAATAAGCCAGCGACAGGCGGGCATGGTAGCATGGAGCCGGTCTGTTGTGATGACCGGCTGTCCCTGTGAACAGTTATATACAAAGATGCAAGGCTGAAGAGTCCAGCAAGGATAAATGCAGCGCTAATGACGCTGAAACGCCGGTTGGTGATGTGATGTAGCTCTCCAGAAACAATAGGTCGAACCAAGAAAACCCCGTCTACAGCTTTGCTTGCGCATTGCTATCCTCTTCCTCCTGGATGACAATGGCAATCTGCCGTCTCAGCTCAGCAGCCAGCTCCTCGGCCTCGTCATCGTCTAGCTCCTCCCTGGTCCCCCTGCCAAACATGGTGAAGCTCTCGCGGGTGCGGCCGCGGGCCCTGATATCCGGACGGGGAATTAGGTGAAAGTGCATGTGGGGAACGACTTGGGCGGCAGCGGCGCCGTTGTTCTGGACAATGTTCCAGTCGGCAACGCCCGTGGCGCGGACGAGCGCCCGAGACAACAGGCGCAAGTAGGCGCCCAACTCGCGGGCCTCTGGGTCCGTGACGTCGCTGGCCTTTTGGCGATGGGCGCGCGGGCAGAGGAGCAGGTGGCCGCGGCTGAGGGGCAGGATGTCGAGGAAGGCGATGAGCGACGGGGTGGAGAGGACGACGAAGGAGGCGGGCGTGGTGCGCGTCGCAGGGACTGAGGGGGCGGGTGGAGGGGTTCGAAGGGCGGATGGGAGGCGGCAATGGCGCAGAAGGGGCAGCCGTCCTCGGGGGCGGGCGGGAGTGCGTCGTCGAACATGGCGGAGGAGGCACGCGGGGTGGTTTGGCGACGTTTGAGGGAGGCGAGGCAAGGTTGAAGCTGGAGATGGGGGCAGGCGGGCCGTTTAGCGTTGGTTGATTTCCCCGAGGATGTGTCGTAGCGGAGGGGCGGGCAGCTGAGGGTTATAGAAAATCCATTGAGATTGGTCCTCTGGTTGGCTTTTGCTGTTAATTATCATGCCGCGGTGACATGGAGAGGCAGAGATGGGAGGGTTGGGAGATGAGTAAGGAAATTGCATCAGAGGGTGGAAAGAGAATGGCCAGCGGCAATCAGCTTTTGGGAGTGTGCTCAATTGTTCTAATATTATTATTCTAAAATAAACTGGAGGAATAAATCAGTTTGACGTATTTTACGCATCAAATCCCATTATTTCTTCGCAGCGCATCTTTCGGTGAAGCCATTGCCAACACACCCGCCTTCACCGCCTAAATTCTGCCGGCAATATTCTCAACTCTCCACCGCCACCTTGAGCCATTCGTTTTTCCAACCTGCCTGCATCCAAACCACCTACCTACCTACCCATCCCACCACAGCACACCAACAGCAACCCAAAACGCAGAAACCATGCCTCGCGAAGAATACCAGGTCCCCAGCGGCAGCACGGGCGGCGCCACGCGCATGACCATGAACCCGGCCGAGACCAACTACAGCATGGTCTACCGGTGCGGCGACTGCGGCGGCGCCGTGACGCTCGCCAAGGATGCGCTCGTCGCCTGCCCGCACTGCGCGGGCCGTGTGCTGTACAAGGAGCGCACGAAGCGGTGAGTTTTTTTTTCTCTGACGAGCATCATGGTTCTTGGAATGTTGGGCTGACGGTGGGCAGAATGGTCCAGTTTGAGGCTCGGTGAAGCGGCAAACGATACACGCAAAAACGATAACGACACGTGCATGCATTTTACAACCTACGAGTACAAAACACCCCCGGGGAGGACTTCAGAGTGGACAGTCGGTGTCGAGGAGTTACGGATCGTCTGTGGCGATAGATTACGGGAGACAAAGGAACTGCTTATGACTTGAACCAAAGAAAACGAAGAAAAGAAAAAGATATTGATGGTCTCTAACTGTTGTTTATTCCCTGTGAATGGTTGGAAAATACGAAAAACGTCCCTTGCCTCTCTGGAGTACCCTTTTATGTTTTTACCGTAATGCTCCTGCGCCAAATGATTAAAAACGACCCCCCAAAACAACAAAGGCGTGCGTGCTACCGCTGCATGTGCAAATACTTGGCGAAGCTGGCATCCGCCATGACCGAGTTATCCGGCTCTCCCATGGCGGCCTGGTACCTCGCCTGCAGGCCCTCCTTGGTAGTCTCGTCGTCCTCGTCATCGTCGTCGGAGCCGACGTCGCTGACGACATCCGGCCCGTCGTCCTCGTCGGGCTTCTTGTCCGCGCTGGCACCGCCGACCGACATGCCCTTCATCATCTTGTCGAGCTCCTTGTCGCGGGCGGCGTGCTTCTGCTCCTCGCGCTCGGCGCGGCGGCGCTGCAGCTCCGGCAGGTAGTCCTGGACGAACTCTTGCTTCTTCTCCTCGACGGCGGCGAAGAAGTCGTCCATGCCCGTGCCGAGGCGCGAGCTCACGCCCACCATGCTGAGGTGCGAGTAGAACTCCTCGAGCATCAGGCTCATCGAGTTGATGAGGCTGCCCATGTAGCCGCTGCCGCCGACGCCGCCGCCGCCCTCGACGCCGCCCAGCGCGTCGGCCTCCTCGTCGCGGTGCAGGGCTTCCTGGAAGGCGTCAAAGTCGGTCATCCACTCGCGCGCAAAGGAGGCGTCCTTGACGTCCGTCTTGTTGAAGACGAGGATCATGGGCAGCTTCGTCTTGTACAGGATGGAGCAGGCGTAGAGCATGTTGGACATGAAGGTTGACGTCGAGGCCGTGCGCGGCGTGTCGATGATGTAGGCAATGACGGTCGGGAAGGACGAGGCCAGCGACTCGAGCAGGATGGTGCCCGAGGCCGACCACACAAAGACCTCGATCTGGCCGGGCGTGTCGACGAGAATGTTCTCAATGGGCTTGCGGTCCGGCTTCTCCGGGTCGGGCTTGGCCCGCTTCTCGAGGAGGTTGACAATCTGGTCGACCTTTGTGGCGAAGAGGTTGAGCGACGTCAGGATGCCGCCGTTGGGGCCCAGGTTGTACTGCTTCATCACCTCCTCGTAGTTGACCGAGTCGCGGATGTCAATGTTGGACTCGAACGGCACGTTGAGCACCGCCGGGTCCAGGTTGATGACGTACGGCGGCTTCGACTGGCCGTGCAGGTGCGCGTTTACGCGGCGCATAAAGGTCGTCTTGCCCGAGCCCGCCATGCCGATGCAGACAATGGCGACGGGCAGCGAAGAGGCGTCGGTGGCTGCGGCATCGCCTGCGCTGGCGGCATCCGCGGAAGACGAGGCCATGGCTATGTGTTGCTGCGTTGATCTGACCTGTCACGTCGAGAGCTGAGGTTGGTCGGAGAACAGGGTTCTGGGCAGAGAGCAGTGATGTCGGTGGGATGGATGGAATCTTCCAAATTTTAGCTTGGAGGCGGTAATGTCCCAGTCATTTGTCTCCATTCATTATTAAGGTAGCACTGAGTGCCCCGCGCGGGGCTCAACAGCCATTTACACTACACCTACGCCATCGATAAGCCTCGATATCTTCTACCACATAATGTCTTGGACCTCATATTACCAAATTCACCTGCATTCCGCCACGTTGGATACTTTAAACACTATATCCCGACAACGGCTGATTCGTCTAAGAACATCCATGACGCTTCACATGCCCACATTTCGAGCTGTTCCACCCCTGATCCCATTCCCTGGCTCCTAACCGTCGGTGCCGCTGCTTCGGAAGTTTGCGCATAGGGCCGCGTAGTGGTGCGTCAGATCCAGCACGTTCTGCGGCAGGTTGGTCGCTTGGATGATGCTGCGCACCTTGACCGCTCCCTCGTCCTCGATCAGCATCCGGATCGTGTGCAGCAGCTCCGGGCTGAACTCGCTGTACCATCGATACTGCCATGTCACTAGCCGAATCACCGACGCTACCGCCTCCCGCGTGCTCTTGTTCTGCTCAAATACCCGGAGGATTCCTGCCAGAGCCTTGGGGCTGAAACGCAGCGAGAGGCAGGCTCGGTACGCCTCGACCGCCTCGTCCAGATGCTGCAGTCGCTCCGCCAAGGACCCCAGGATCTCCCACTCCTCGGCTGATTTCCTGTACTGCAGCTGCTGGGCCCGGTACTGAGCCATCTGCGTTCTCCAGATGGTGTAGACGCGTAAATCTTCGTAGAGAACCATGAAGAGGCTATCGAGCCACCGTTCACACAACCGCTTGGTGTTGAGCTTGGACAGGTGGTCGTCATCGTTGGCCACGCCCTGCAAATGTCAGTAATAGCACGACGATGAGTGATGGGCGAACTCACGTTCTCTGCGTCAGCCTTGACCTCTCCGGGGTCAATGGTGTGGGAGGGCTTCTCGACCTCCTTGTCTGTACCGTTTGCGGTTGCACTCTCCGCTGCCGACTCGGTCTCGCCGGTCTCCTTGGCTTGGTCCTCCCCCTCTTCTTCATCGCCGTTGACGGCCCTCTCCGGCGAACCCCGGAGACCATCCGTGCTCGGGTTGCGGTTAGCTTCCTGCTTCTCCGTCCGGTACTCGTCCTCCATAACAAATACAGTGCTTCGAATCTTGAGCAGCTGGTCCCAGCCAATCTTGGCCGTCATCTCCGTCAGGATATTGTAGGCTTGCTTAAATGTGCCCTTGTATGTGGCAGCTCTCAGATTCATCAAACTGGGGTCAACCTGCTCCGAGTATCGGTTCTCCGGCTCGCTGTCGATTTCGTCGAGACGGGTCTCGGCGAGCGTGGGAAGGTGGACCTCCCTGGGCTCTGGCATAAAGGGTGCATCCTTGTCTTGGTACGTAAACATGGGGCACGAGTTGAGGATTGTGAGAGCGTTCTCCCAATCCTCCATGGAGACATAGACTTGTGCCAGCCTTGCCCAAGTTCCAAACTCGCTGGGAGCGGCAATGGTGCTACGGTCGGCGCACTCCATTGCCATTCTCAGCCTCCTATCCTTCTCTTCCGGAGTCGACGCCGTCTGTGCCTTCTTCAGCAGGAATTCAGCCTGAGTATCTAGCATCACGTAGTCCATCGGCGTCTCTTGCAGAGCTTGATAAAGCGTCCTGACACCCGTCACCTCCTCGTTGCCCATGAACAGCACCTTGGCCAGCAGCGAAGAGACCTCAATCTCCTGAGAACGCAGTTTCTCGAAGAGATTGATGCCGGAAGTGTAGCGGCCTGTCGTTTCCAGGTACTTGAGCAGGCCCGCTGTCAAGTGGTTCGACACTGTGGTGGGAACCTGCACAACCGAGTCGGAGCCCAATTGCCATCCTGCGAGTGGTTAGAAATGCCTACGCACCATGCGCCTCAACATACCTCGGAAGAAGAGCTGCTCCGCGGCGTGGAGGAAGCGGTGCTCCGTCTCAGTACTGGTGATGGGGTTGAATCGCCTCACGCCCATAATCTTGCGAATTGTCTCACCGCTGCCATCATCGGCGTACGAGTAGGCTCTCAGAACGCTGCAAAGATACGTCTCAAGCCACAGCTCCTCGGATGCCTTGCGCTTCTCTCCCCGCTCGTCCACGCAATAGCTCTCGACAGAGCCAGGGATGCTGACGTGCACGCGCATGTCGAGTCGGGAGAAGGCATTGTAGCAACTGTAACATGCTCAGCAAGATAACCACCCTACGAGTCGAAGCCACACCTACCAGTATACACCTTCGACGATCTTGGATGTGGCATTAGGGCCATACTCCTTATGGGTGAGAGTGTTGATATAGGCGGCAAGACTTGCGGAGGACGAGGCGTCGATACCGGTAACGTGGTGGTAGATGCCCGTCTGTACATGTTACCCGGCTGCCGATTAGGTAAATCGCTTCTTTACTAACCTGTTTGCCCGGGTTGCGCACGCTGTGCTTTAGGAGGTGTACGAGGTCGGGAGGGCCAAGCTCGCGGAGGGACACAAGCGACTCGGTTCTCGCATCGATCGACTCGTGGAGGTTCTCCTCGGTGATCCTAGGAATTTCTCAGCAACGGGAAGACGTGAGGGCTTCGTGGGCTTGGCCTACTCGGGCACGGCCGGCGCAAGCATGGCGAGGCCTGCTCCTTGGAGCTCTGGTCAGGGATCGAAGCTATCGGAGACGGCGATGGGATGGCTCGATTCGTCGCGCTGAGAGCCGCTAGACGGAGATGTGGCGGGTGTCGAATCAGAAGGCGAGGTTCCAGGTTGGGGCGATCCGTTGAATCGCAATAGTCTATTGACACCTCAAGACGCGGAACGAGAGAGCTGGTGGCGTAATGTGTGAAGATTCCCACACGGTTGGCAGGGTTGCCAGCTCGAGGATGTGGGTCTAACGACCGACCACGTTTGTACCTTTGCCAGAGTGAGATGGTTCACAGCTGAGCAGCATTAGGTAAGCTGGCAAGTCACCAATAAAATCTCGAATTCCCAACATGAATGGTGAACAGTTTGTCGTGATATTATTATGTTATGTATTTTTTTATTATCTTTCTACATTGTTCAATTCGTACTGCAGTATGAATGACCAGTCTGCAATGTAGAGCTACCGTTTGGAGGAAGAGTCCAGATGTTAACGTTCATGGTGTCTCACACATCAGATATTTCAGGATAGCTTCAGTTCCACGAATCAATTTGTTCAAACTCCTCAATTCAAACCAAAACAGCCTTTTGAAATATAGGATTCTCGACGGCTCATAACAGACATTGGCTACAGTTTTTAAATATTGATGGAGGCCGTATTCTCACTTGGATCTAACCTAATTTTGCAAGTGCCAAGAATCACTCGAGCGCTGCAGGCAAGGTTCCTGACTAGATTCCCCATAGCTAACCTAATCTGGTTAAGGGTTTCGCGTGCAATGCTACTTGACGCGCTGGATAAGCTTCCACTTCCCTTGAACAATTAACAATCTGCAGATGTATTGATCGCACAGCATCTGCAACCGCATCATGCCGGCATTCCAGGCCATCAACCTCGAGCCAGAGGAGAATGTCGATGACCAGGTCGATACCACAAAGGAGCTCCATGTCGACGAGGCCCTGAAGCGATTCCAAACCGCCCTCAAGCTCCATGCCCAGGGTGTCCCGTCACGAGAAGCCGCTGCCGCTGCCTACGAAGAGCTCTTTGAGTCGGAAATCTTTCAGTATCGAGAAGCCCTCACCGAGTACGAGCGAGCCGAGCGACAAGCCGATGGACGCCCTGAAGTATCGAGCCTCGAGTCGCTCACGGTCGGCCTCGACGTGGATGCTGGCGGCGCAGACGGTGTCGCAGCCAGCCTAGCGCAAGCCCTCTATCTTTCATACAAGAACTTTGGACAGTTTTCCCTCGATCGCCTCAAAGACGCCGGACGCTCCGACCCGACATGGAAGACCAAGTCTCACATAGACTACCACGCCGACGGCGGCAGCAAAATTCTCGACAGCTGGGTAGCTGCCCTCGACCAGGACCCCTCCGATCCCGAACTATGGCGGAAACTTTCGCGATTTGCGGCTTCGATGAATAGCGGCAGGCTAAAGCGATACTGCCTCGAGTCGGCCATCGAACTCGACGACGACCCAGCCGTCATGGAAGTAGACCCGCCCTCGCTGGCAGAAGGTCTTGCTGGCGAGCAATTGAAGGAGCAGCTACATGTGCTCGATGACGAAATTGCTCTGTCGCATCCAATCATGGCACCTTGGTTAAAGAGGGAAATGCCTGCCTTGATCAAGCGCCATCTTGACCCCATTCCCTTCTTGCCGGATCCGACCCTGTCTCTTACGCCACCTCCGTCAAATAAGACCCCCGAGCAGAAGCTGCTGCAGGATAAACCAGACGACGACACTGAGATTGCCCCTGCAATCACCACCTGGTCACGGCTTGGGCTGGAGCTGATGAAGTGCCTGGAGGACACGGCCAAGGCTATCCAAATCTGCGACGCCGTTCTCCGCTCTACCAAGGACACGAGCGTCGAGATGGAGGGCGTTGACGGTGGGAAACCCCAGCATGATTCCAAGGAGGAATTGGCGGAAAAGCAAATCAAGGAGGCTTCCGAAAGCCAATCCAGAGATTCCAAGGACCGCGAGGTAGAGAATGAGAACGCCAAGTCTGCGGAGCCTCAGAGAAATGAGCGGAGCGTCTCTGTATCGAATAGAAAACGATCACAGTCAGCGGCTGGTCTGCCCGATGGAGCGGAAGAAGAGGCTGCAGCCGAGAAAAGAAGCAAACGCATTCGCCGACGCGATACGGCTCAAGCAGAGGAGCTGACGGATCCAAGCGCTCAGGTTGCCAATCAGCTACTGCCGTACCAAGAGGCGGATCAGCATCTATTCCAGATGACCAAGAATATCCTGGAGAACCTCGGTGTCGAGGATCAAAGCGTTCTTGGCTGCCTGGGTGAACTGTTGGAATCATGCAGCACCGAAGATCGTGTTTCTAAACTCAGCGGTCTCGCTGCCAAGGATCTTCATTCTGTAATCACCACCTTCCGCGATGATGCGGCCAGGGTACTGCTCGACAAGAAGGAAAAGGCGACACTTGGCCTGACGTCGTTTCTCGAACACACCAAAGGCGGCTCCCAGGAGCAAGTCGCTACTATACCCTTTGACGAGACTCAGGGCCTACGAGCTTTTGCCGAAAAGGTCATGTCGTGTCGGGAATGGATCCTGAGCGGTGACATCGTCTTTGAATGGGTAAAGGAGATGAGCAAATCATATGCTTCCGCAAAGTGGTCGGATGAGATGAAGGTTACTGTGGTGCAAATGCTCAACAGGGCCGATGCAGACATCTACGAACGCATCTCGGCCGAGGTGGACGCAAACTATGCGTCTGTCGAGAGGCTCAGCAATTTCGAGAGCATCATCATGATGGTTTTTGAACTTCACGTCGACATATATGAGAGAATCACGAATCCTAGTAGCGCCGTCGACTATGCCACTCGGATGGAGACCAAGTACAGGCTGGAGCGATGGCTCGATATTGCTTCGGCGTACTTGCGACTTTTGGCGCCTCCATTGAACCACCCCATCTGCGCACGCTTCTTGTGGGCATCTGTCATGGCCTCGGCGATGGCGGACAATCCCGTCCGAGAGCATATTTTGCTCATGTGGACGTCTCTGCGAGACCTGTTGGTGGACGAAAAGGTTGAGACCATCAGCCTGCCCAACAACATCGTGATGCCCTTGGTCTCGTCCGCCGCGGCGGATCGTGAAATATCCAAGCTGACGACAATGGACTTTTTCCTGAGCCTATTCCAGGAGGAAATGGAAAGCCCGGCACAAGTCATCGAGACGCTGGAGCCGGTGCTGAACCCCTCGACTGTTTTCATCCCGGATGAGCCAGAGGACGACGACGCATCTTCTAAATCGTCCAATATGAAGCCGATCACCGAATGTGCCGGTCAAGGGCTTCGCGATCTGTGGAAATTTCTCCTCAACAGCAGCACGGAGCTCAGACTCTTCCTGTGGTCGCGCCTCGGCGACGCATACGAAGCCATTGGCTATACCACCAAGAAATTCTCTTGTCACTTGAAAGGCATAGAGATGATTATGGCGGATCTCGAGGGGGAGAGATATGCCAAGACGCCGGATGAATCCCGCCGGCTTCTCTTCATGAGAGCCCTCAAGTCTCTGGACGAGCTTGTCATCCAAGCCTTGTCCCTCGCCCTGAACGATAGTAGTGCCTTTGACATTTTCGATGAGCAGCATATTCAAAGCTCGTCCAGTGCCGTAGCCAAGGCGGCCTGCCTCCTTCATGTGGCGGCTCTGCGAGACGACGAGGTCCGTATTGGAGTGAGCGCTTCGGCATCAAACAGCGCGACCTTTAACTCGCTCATGAATAGGCTTCGAGAGATGCAGGTGCGCACGTGGTGTCTTCAGTACACCCTATTCAAGGCCGGTGTGCCCCAGCAAAGCTCCATCCTGGAACCCGAGAACGAGCTTGCAAGCTATCTCGCCGCCGTCCACCTCGCCATTGGTTTGCGCAAGTACTGCAAGTCCTCCAACAAGATTTTCCTCAAGATGATGAGAGCCGAGCTTCTCAAGCTCGAAAACGTTGAGAACTGGGAGGATTATCTGGGCCAGGTTCTCTACGACTTGCACGGGCTCAAGCTTGGCGTCGGCATCTGGGAGGTGCAGGATCACGGATGCCCTCACGAGAACTTGGAAAGGCGACAGACGATGCAGCTTGTGGAGAAGGTCATGGTCCTGGCGAATCGCATGCCCATGAAGGACCTTCTCAAGTCGGATCTCAAGACGACCATCGATCATATGCAGCAGACGATTGGCCAACCAAAGTCGACAACGCAGATGATTTACAACCTGCGGAACTTCACAGAGTCGTTGAAAAAGCCCATCCACCCTCTGAGGCTATTTCAAGCACTAGTTGGAGCAGTGGCAGTCGATGCCGTCACGGTAAACACACCCGAGGCCGACTTGGCAAAACATGGATGGTTCTTTTTACTTGGCATGATAGCCCTGACCAAGTTCAAAGGCGTGGATCTGAATCGTCGCCAGACACCCGGTGCGACGGATGATTTGCGCGTCGGCGCCTCCTTCTTGCGACTTCAGCTACAGTTTACTGCTGGCGACTGGCATTCTTGGTTCCGACTGGCTGAGTGCTTTGACTATGAGCTCGACGAGGCTGTCCTCTGGACGGCTGACAAGATGAACAAGGACCGCGCTGATCTGGTCAAATTCCAGCGGAGCGCCATCCACTGCTACACACTTGCGTTGTCGCATTCTCGCCACGCCGAGGTCGACACCAACGACGGCGACCCCCTCCATGATCTCTATCACAAGTTTGGCATGCGTCTGTATGCCTCCAGCAGGGAGCCATTCGCCATGGAACCTTTTCAGCATTCCGACCAGGAGAGGTTCTTTATCGAGCACATGGGCAATGGCACCTTCAAGAAGATTCTGCATGAACAAATGTCGGAGTACAAGGTGTGGAAATTTGCTGCCAAGCTCTTCAAAATGGCAATGGAAAGGCAGCCCAAGAACTGGAAGTGAGTAATGCCGTATGCTTTGACGAACTTTGCTAACTTTATAGGAATCATTATATGCTCGCAAAGTGTTTCTGGAAGATGCACAGGACACCAATCGAGAAGCTCGACAAGAAGGATGCCCGCAGCCGCGTCAGTGCTGAGACGGTGCTTGACATGCTCAAGGAGGCGGTCAGCGTGGCATACAACGCCAGAAAGTCCAGAAACAGCGAGCCTATCCTGGAGCCGCACTACAAGATCGTCTCTGTACTCCACAAGATGGTCATGGCTGGAGATTTGCCTTCTGCCGACGCAGCTACCATCCTCGCAAAGCAGCCTTTTGGCATAATGGTTAATGCCGACGACCATTTTGCATCCTTCTCCGAGCCTGAAGACTGGGAAGAGTACGTCATTAGGAACTTATCCAAGCTTAAGGAGAAGGACAAGTCCAACTGGCAGCACCGAATCATTATGCGCCATGCCAGAATCCTCTTTGATGATGATGGAGTGTCACGAGAGAGTACAGACGTCTTGGCCGGAGCCAAGGCGGCTTTCAACATCCTCCGCGAGAACATGTTCACCAAGACGATGGTGATGAACGTGTGGAAATGCGACGCCGAGCGCCCGGGTCGTCACCACGTGTATACGGAACAATATGTCCGCTTTATGACAAAACTGCTTGTGCTCATGGAGGATCAGGTCAACCTGGAGCTGCTCCTTCGCAGACTTCGCAAGAAGGGCGCCGACTTTTACCACTTCCAGGACATGTGGCAATCGTGCTGCCTTGCCTACCTCAAGCTTCTGCGCCAGGTTCACAAGATACCGCCTACCGGTGTGGAGGATGTCTTCAAGGCCTTGTCGAGCGAAGAGTTTGAGATTATGAGCGAGAGGATCACGGAATGGGCTGCCAAGGAGGGCTCCCAAGTGCCGGCTTTCATTTGCATGAAGGACGCCATCGAGCTCAAGAAACTCAACGCCAGCTTGATGAAGGCAGTGGCAATAGATGAGCTGGTCAACGACTGCTATGCCAAGATCTACCTCGATGTGGCTGATGCACTACCGGGGCTCAAGCCTAAGCAGGTGATTGAAGAGCGCAACCAGGCAAAGGAGGTGGCCGCCAAGCTCGAAGCCGAGGCGCTGGCTGAGGCACAGGCCGATGCCAAGGCAAACTCGTTAAACAGCCTTCTCAACCCAAGCGGCGATGCTGCCGAAGCCGCGACGCCGCAAGATGCGGAGAAGGCCGAAGCGGCCCCGAGGGCCCGAAAGATGGTGGTGCGACGGCCTGATGTAATACGCAAGGCAGAGCAAGCTGTCGTCCGCGCCTTGGAAGCTCCACGGTCAGCCAAGAGCCGGGTGGGAAGTATGTCGAGCAAGCGCGGGAGCCAGACGCCGAATATCGCCGCTAGTGATGCCAGCGACTCTGAAGGCCCCGACGCCCAGGTCAGGAGAGAGGCAGCCGAGGTGGACGTGGAAATGCGCGATGCGGGTGCCCATGACGAGGCCATTGACGACTCCAAGATGGGCAAATACGACGAGAGCGAGGTGCGAAGCCAGCAATCTGCCGACGATGAGAGTGACTTGTCAGATGTCCCAGACGACTACGACGAGGTGACACCTCCTGGGCTCCTAATGTTCCCTAACCTGGTACGAGGCCAGGCTGAGGATGGCGAAACGAGTGGGGAAGACGCCGACAGCGAGAGCGAGGGCGATGAGCCTGATGAGACGATAGGCGAGGAAGATACCATGCATGAAGAGGGCGACACCGTACTTGAAGGCCATACCATTGACGAAGACGAGGGCCACAGCGTTGACGAAGACGAAGGCCATACCATTGATGAGGGTCATACAGCAGATGAGGATGGGCACTCGGTTGATGAGGATGAGGGTGAAGGTCATACTATCGACGAGGACGAGGCCGAAGTCGATGACGACGTAGAGGATGTCACGGCGGAAACGGGATTTGACGAGGACGCTGGGGATGTGGATACGGAGATGGATGGAGAAGAGAGGGCTGAGGAGCCGGAAGAGCAAGACGAAGAGGAAGGCGATGAGGAGGACGAGGGAGAGGAGGAAGGAGAGGAGGAGGATGAGGGTGAGAATAGCGAGGAGGCGGAAGAAGACGATGAGGAAGAGGGCGACGAAGATACCCGCATGGATGAGGCGGCAACGGATCAAGAAGAACAGGACTAGATGTCACTCCTGTATACCACTGGACTGCTTTCAGGGAGTTGGGGCAGCAATATAGCTTAGCGACGAGCCAATAAGCTCATGTACAAGAAATTTTAACATTGAATACACATTGCATCGACTATACTTTTAGAGACTCCAGACACCATGATACGCCTCGACTCTGACCCAATTAACCCTCCTCTGTATCCATGTTATCCCTCCGTCGCTTGTTACCGACCTTGCCCCGGCGCCCATTGAGAGCGCCGCGGTTTGCTTTTGATTCAGTAAAGGCCCTCATCTCGACACGTGCGTGACGCTGGGCCTCCTCGACACGAGGGGCAAAGGCCATGACCTCGCCCTTCTCGGTGGGGTACTCGGCGAGCTTCTTGCCGAGAGCGGCCTCGATGCGGAGGTAGATTTCGAGGTCGTACTGGGTGACGATTGTCATTGCGACACCAGAAAGACCAGCACGAGCGGTTCGGCCGACACGGTGGATATACGTCTTGGAGTCTTGAGGCAGGTCGTAGTTGAGGACGAAGTCGACCTTGGGAATATCCAGACCACGTGCGGCGACGTCGGTGGCGACGAGGATGTCGCGGGAACCGGCGCGGAACTTGTTGAGGGCGCCGAGACGAGACGACTGCGACAGCTGACCGTGGAGGGGAATGGCGCCGAAGCCCAGGGTGCGGAGGAGGATGGCGACGCGCTGGGTCTCCCAGACGGTGCGAGTGAAGATGATGGTGGACTTGCCGGCAAACTCGTTGACGAGGTAGATGAGGTAGGTGTCCTTGTACTGATGGGGGATGAAGACGTAGTGCTGGAGGAGGGTGGAGACAGTCTGGTACTTGTTGGAGCTGATGCTGACGCGGACGGGGTCGCGCAGACTAGCTCGCTGCAAGCTCTCTACCTTGGAACTCATGGTGGCGGAGAAGAGAAAGGTACGACGCTCGCGGGGGATGAACTTGAGGATCTTGTCGATGCTGGGGCCAAAGTCCATGTCGAGCAGCCTGTCGGCCTCGTCCATGACGAGGTACTTGAGGGTGCGCAGGGAGAAGCCCTTTGTCTTCTCGAGGTGGTCGACGAGACGTCCCGGGGTGGCGACGATGATGTGCGGCTTCTTGCCGAGGGCGATGGACTGGGGCACCATGTCGAGGCCGCCGACGATGACGGCGCAGCGGAGGGAGATGAGGGAGCCGAGGGCCTCGAAGGCGGTGCCAATCTGGGCGGCAAGCTCACGTGTCGGGGCGAGGACGAGGCCAAAGAGGGGCTGGGGCTTGTCGAGGAGGGCCTGGAGCATGGGGAGTGCAAAGGCGGCCGTCTTGCCGCTACCCGTCTCTGCGAGGCCGATGATGTCGCGGCCCTGGAGGGCGACGGGGATGGACTTTTCCTGGATGGGCGTGGGGTGCTTGTAGTTGAGGGCGTCGCAGGCTTCACATAGCGAATCGACAATGCCCTGGGGCTGTTAGCGAGAGGTGCAGAGAGGCGGTTGGGGATAGTACCAGGTCCTTGAACGTCTTTGGTTCTTGTGCCTCAGCGGTGTCGAGAGTGACGGAGGACTCCTCGGCGGAGGGTTCAGGAGAGGGAGATGTCTCTTCTTCGGTGGAGGGCTTCTTGGCCGGCTTCTTGGCCGGCTGCGCAATCTTGCGCCTCTTTGCTTCGTTCATTGTGGCGATGCGATGGTGTTTTGGATGGTGGTTTGAAGAGCGGCGGTTGAAGCTGCAGATAAGGTCAGAAAATTTTGGTGGGGTCAGGTGACAGGGGTCCAGGCCTATGAGAGTCAAGTATCTCTGCGGATTATTTGTATGTGGAGGTACCTGCTATCGCACGTGCGATACGTTATCGATACCGCTAAACTTTTTTCCAAATGGCAGTTTGAAGAAGCAAAGCCTTTCATCCATCTATCTACCTACCCTCATCTTTTTTGGAGCCAATTGCAAAATGGCGAGGAAGAGGACAAAGAAGAGAACCCACGTCGGGGCCAACAACCCCGAGGTCGCGGCTGCCGGCCATGCGACAGCTCGCGACCCCAAGAGCATGGTGATTCGCATCGGCGCTGGCGAGGTCGGCTCCAGCGTCAGCCAGCTCGCCGCCGACGTGCGCAAGGTCATGGAGCCCGGGACGGCGAGCCGGCTCAAGGAGAGGAGGGGGAACAGGCTGCGGGACTACGTCGTCATGTGCGGTCCTCTGAGCGTCACGCACCTGATGCTCTTCTCGCGGTCCGAGAGCGGCAACACGAACCTGCGAGTTGCGCTGGCACCGCGGGGTCCGACGCTCAACTTCCGCGTCGAGCAGTATTCGCTCTGCAAGGATGTGCAGAAGGCGCAGCGCCATCCCAAGGGCGGCGGCAAGGAGTACATTACTCCCCCTCTGGTATGATTGGGATCCGACGAGGTGTGGGATACTAGGCTAACCCGAGGCAGCTTGTCATGAACAACTTTTCTCGCCCAGATTCTGACGCCAAGTCCAAGGTGCCCAAGCACCTCGAGTCCTTGGCGACGACCGTCTTTCAGTCTCTATTCCCCCCCATCAACCCACAAGCGACGCCGCTCAAGTCGATCCGCCGAGTGCTGCTGCTGAACCGCGAGCAGTCCGAGGAGGATGACGGGTCGTTTATCCTAAACTTCCGCCACTACGCCATCACCACGAGGTCTACGGGTGTTTCGAAGCAGCTGCGGCGCATCAACGCGGCCGAGCAGTTCATGTCCACCAAGACGAGCCGCAAGAGCCAGCTCCCGAACCTGGGCAAGCTTGAGGACATTGCGGACTACATGATTGGAGAGGGTCCTGACGGGTACATGACGGACGCCACGAGCGGCAGTGAGGTGGATACGGACGCCGAGGTGGAGGTGCTGGACTCGGCGCCGCGCAAGGTTCTGTCAGCCAAGGCTCGGCAGGCAGCAGCTGAGAATGGCACGGCCGAGGTCGAGGAGGACAACGTGGAGCGCCGCGCCGTCAAGATGGTGGAGCTGGGCCCGCGGATGCGGCTACGGCTGACCAAGGTCGAGGAGGGCCTCTGCTCGGGCAAGGTCATGTGGCACGAGTACGTGCACAAGTCCAAGGAGGAGATCAAGGAGCTGGAGAAGCGGTGGGAGAAGAGGCGGCAGGAGAAGGAAGCGCGCCGCAAGGAGCAAAAGGCCAACGTGGAGAAGAAGAAGGCAGCCAAGGCGACCAACAAAGGCAGCAAGGGTGATGAGGAGGAGGAGGATGACGATGATTACAGTGATATGGACGTTGATGAGTTTGATAGCGAGGGCTTGGCGGGCGATGCCGAGTATCAGGTGAATGAGAAAATGGAGGAGGACGGCGAGTGGGAAGATGAGCAGGAGGAGATTGCGAATGGTTAGATATAGACCGTACAGGTATATCACATCATCGGCGTTGAAAGGAAATAAACCAGACACCTGTTTTGGCATAACGTTAGCTCGACGTGCTGATTTACCCCTGCCTAAACCACCATTAGCCCCATTTCAATCTTTCAGACTTCAACATTCCATCCCAGCACCTCATCCAACACGTTAGAATCAGCAACTCGTCAAGTCATAAATGTTCCGCCAAGGCCGTCGGACGGCCCGCCTCCTCGGCTCCCCGCGTCTCCAGTCCCGGTCCTACTCCGCCAAGGCTGCCTCCACCGGCCGCGTGCTCCCCTATGCCCTCGCCGGCTTCAGCCTAGGCGTCGGCGCGACGCTTGCGCTGTCCAATTCCTCGCCCGTGGCAGCAGGGGTTTTCAAGGCAGATGCCAGAGCGCAGGCCGTGCCGCGCGTCGAGGCCGGCGCGTCGCTCGAGGCCATCGCTGTTGCGTCCCCCGTCAAGGTGCTGAGCCTGCAGGAGGCCAACGAGAAGCTCCACGAGGGGAAGGCTACGTTTACTTTTGGAGGAAAGGACGGTGCAAGGGGTCGCGTGGACGTGGTGCGTGTAGCGAGCAATACGCCCGTGGAGGATGAGTGGGCGGTGGGCGTGGGGAAGGGCGTAGGTGGTGGTGAGACGTTGTTTGCGGGCGTCTACGATGGACATGCGTAAGTGCCGCAGAACCCCAATGTGCTGGAAGAGACTGATGGTTATTGTAGGGGCTGGGCTACATCAGCGGTGCTCAAGGATGCGCTGATCCGCTATGTGTCTACGTCGCTAGGCCAGCTCTCGCCCAGCGCCGACGACGAGACCGTCGTCAAGACCATTGAGACGGCCTTTACGGAACTGGACACGCGCATCATGGCCACGGCCCAAAAGGCAGCCGAGAGCTACTCGCACGGCGCACCAGAGGCCATAGCAGCGCTGGCGCCCGCCATTGCCGGGTCCTGCGCGCTGTTGGCCGTGTACGACCCAGCGCGGTCCATCCTGCGGACGGCCGTGACGGGCGACTCGCGCGCGGTGCTGGGCTCCTGGTCGGCGGCAGAGGGCAAGTTCTCGGCCGAGAAGCTGTCGGAAGACCAGACGGGCTTCAACGCGGCTGAGGTGGCGCGCCTGGAGGCGGAGCACCCGGGCGAAAAGGACGACATTCTGAGCGCGACGTCGGGTCGGCTGCTGGGGCTGGCGGTGACGCGGGCGTTTGGCGACCACCGGTGGAAGTGGACGCGCGAGGCCATCGAGGCGGCGCGCGGGCGGTTCTGGGCCTGGGGGCCGCGCCCTCAGTCCCGCACGCCGCCGTACCTGACGGCGCGGCCCGAGGTGACGACGCGGCGCGTGCAGACGGGCGACTTTGCCATCCTCGCCTCGGACGGGCTGTGGGACGTCATGACCAACGAGGACGCCGTGGCGTGCGTGGAGCGCTGGGTCGCCGCGCGGCGGGCGGGACGGCCCGAGGCCGTGGCAGCCGAGGCGTGCGCGAGCAGCGGCTTCTCCGTCGACGGCGAGGGCTACTCGAGCTACAAGTCGCGGCCCGAGGCCTTTGCCATCGAGGACCTCGACAACGCGGCCGTGTGCCTGGCCAGGAACGCCTTTGGCGGCCGCAGGAGGGACATGTTCCGCGGCATCATGACGGCCTACAGCCCCGTCAGCCGGTACGTGCGGGACGATGTGACGGTGCAGGTCATTTTCTTCACGGAGCCGTAGGGACAGGCAGATATTGGAGGGGGGGGGTTTGTGTAACGTGGAGGAGACATAACCAATGGCCCCCAACTCGCCACACGCCAGGGATGTATATTGGCAGACGGGAGTTTCGTCCGCCTATCCGCCAAGGGAGGAGATCTGTTGGGCCTCATTGCATCTGCCGATGAGGGAGCCGTATGCACAGCAATACCATTTATCCGTAAACGTCCAATCATATGTTTCATCACATTGGGCATTAAAGTGCCATCCTGGAGAAGGCCGTAAATCACACACACACACACACATATATATATATTGGTCAAGCCTCCATCCCTCCATCTCATGCCTCCCCATCCCCTACAATGCTTCTCCTCGCCCTCGTAACGTGCGCCGCGGCTTCCACGCTCATCCGCGATGTCGTCGTCATCGGCGGCGGCGCATCAGGCGCACACGCCGCCCTCCGCCTGCGCGACATGAACCGCACCGTCCTCCTCGTCGAGCAGGCGCCCCTCCTCGGCGGCCACGTCGACAGCTTCGCGGACGCGGCCACGGGTGTGCCCCACGACTACGGCGTCCTCAGCTTCAACGACATAGCCGTCGCGCGGCCCCTGTTCGCGCGCCTCGGCATCCCCGTCGCGCCGTTTGGCCGCACGCCCGCCACGACGCTGTACGCCGACTTCTCGACCGGCCGGCCCGTCGACTTCACGCCCCCCGCGCAGGCCGCGCAGTCCGAGGCCCTATCTCGCTACCTCGTCGAGTGCGAGAAGTACGAGCGCTTCCTCCTGCCGGGCTACTTTGACTTCCCGGCGCCCCAGGACATCCCCGGGGACCTGCTCCTCCCGTTCCACGACTTTATCCGCAAGCACCGCCTCGAGGACGCTGTGCCGCGCATCTTTAGCACTACGGGTCTCGGTATCGGCAACATCATGGACGAGCTGACCATGTACGTCATGCAGGTCCACGGCGCACCCATGGCCCGCGCCATGCTCGGCCGCATCGGCGCGATTGTCCCCGCCTCGGGGCGTAACCAGGACGTATACGATGCCATTGCCAAGGAACTCGGCCCCGAGGACGTCCTCCTCGACACCACCGTTATCGAAGCCCACCGCGGCCTCCACGGCGTCCGGCTCACCGTCCAAAACCGCAAGACGAAGGAGCGCACCGTCATCAAAGCGAACAAGCTCCTCATGGCCATTGTGCCCTCAGCCGCCAACATGCGCCCCTTTGCCGCCGACGCCCGCGAAAAGGCCGTGCTGTCCAAGTTCCACGCCACGCGCATCTACACGGGCATCGTCACCAACGAGGCACTCCCCGTCAACCACTCGCTCTACAACGTCCCCGCCTCGGCAGCCCCCAACATCACCACGGAGCTGCCCCGGCTGCCCTTCAACGGGCGCTTCGACTACATGGGCCAAGGCGAGTACTTTCGCATCACGGCCATGGTGCCCGCAGACACGGGGGCGACTGCCGCGCAAGCCGTCGTGCAACGCAATTTCGACAACCTCATCAAGGGGAGCGTCGTGCCCACGCCCCGAGACGCTGCGCTGAAGTGGGTGGCGCTGTCGGACCACGGCTACATGCACATGCGTGCGTCTGCCGAGGATGTAAAAGGGGGCTTCATCCAGGAGCAGTACGCGCTGCAGGGCCACCGGTCGACGTGGTGGACGGGAGCGACGTTTTCCGTCAACTTCCAGACGACGCTGTGGGAGTTCAACGAGGTGCTGCTGCCCAGGATGCTGGCGACCATATAGATGGAGGTCGAGGTCGGCCCCATTCCCGGAGCGGAGCCGGCCGAGAGGGTCCGGCCGACGACGGGGATAAAAAAAAAAGCAAGAGCGGACCCTCGACTTGCGGCTTGTGCTGTGGCCTCCTATTAATGAAATAAAAATACTGTTCTAACGTAGGACGCTGTTCCCATGAACCCGGTGGACCCATACTGCGTAGATAATACATCCCATAAATGCCTGGTATCATGCACCCAAACCCTATTCGTATCCATCAAGCCCGTACTCGGCGTCCATGTCCGGGTTGTCATCATCCTCGTATCCTCCTTCAAACTCGCCTTCCTCTGCCGCAGGCTCCCTCCAATCCTCAGGCTCCTCGTATTCCTCGTCGGCTTCGACCTCGGCCTCGGCCTCACCCTCGCCTGCCACGCTACCTTCGGGGGCTTCGCTCGCGTCGTCGGCACCGACAGTGCTCCCCGCAACGCTCGTCTTGCGGCTCGTGGCTGCGGACCCCAGTCCTCCGCCGCCCGCCACGTCAAAGATGCTGCGGATGGCGTCGTAGTTGATCCTCTTGGACCACGCCCGGTCCTTGGCGACATTGATAGCGGCCTCGGCGGCCGAGCTGGCTGGGCTCGTCTGTCCTTCGCCCATGCGCGCCCTCTTCCTTCGCCGCCGCGTCTGCTTGGGCCGCTCTGCCTCGACCTTTTTTCGAAACACCTTTTCTTGGTGCTGCCGCAGCCATTCCTTGTTCTGGTTGACCCAGATGGTCTCCTTGATGCGCGCCTCCTCTGCCGACAGCAGACAGTTGAGGACTTCGGGGTCGTCGGCAAACTCATCCTCGGCGATATCCTGAGCCATCGACACCTCCTTGTGCGGCTGCTGCTGAAGCGCCCAGGTGGTGTGTACGACAGCCCGCTTCGAGGCGTTGGAGTAGGCCATCGCATGCTCGTAGGTGAGGGGATCGTTGAAAATCTCCTCAATCTGACCTTCGAGTTCTCGTTCGTCCTCTTCCCATTCATCGTTGATGGGCAGCTGGGGTTTTGATCGGCCTCTGCCCTTGGCCTGCGGATTGGCCTGGCCATCTGCTTCTTCATCCATGGCGTCGCCAAACTCACTGACAAGCTGCTCCAAACCACCATGAATGTCGCCGTCCGCTCCACCCTCGCCCCCGCCCTCGCCCTCGCCAGCTGGTGCGTCTTGGGGGATTTGCGACGGGAGAGGTGGGATGATGAATCCTTCGGCGTCTCGTCGATACTCCACGGCGGGAACATTCGAAAGGTCTGCGCCCGAGACGTGTGCCGCCGCCGCACGCTCCGCCGGGTCGGCGCGATCCGCGTCGCCTTCCTCGGCGGGTTCCGTCCGCTTGCGCTTGCGGCCCTTTTCGTCCATCTTCTTCCTGTACTCGTCCGACTTGCGGTAGAAGGAGGGAGGGTCGTGGGAGCTTTCGAGGAAGTCCTGCTTCAGAAAGTCCTCGACCGACATGCGGCTCGACTCGGTATGCTTAAACTCCTGGAGTCGGTTCTGGATGGTGTGGTTGGTCACCTTGACAATGTAGACGACCTCGCGCACGGTGCGGCGGAAGTTGTGCATGCGGGCGGCCATGAGCAGGCAGGCGCCGCAGATACCGGATGGGCGGCGGCCCATGACCATCCAGTCGCGGCTCATGCGCTTGACGAGACGGACGGCATCCTCGGCGACGCGGGCCGTGTCCTGGTGGAACTCCATCTTGGTGGCGAAGCGCCAGATGAGATCCTCGGGGTATACGGGGATGAGGCCGTCGTTGCCGATGGGGACGACCTCGTTGAGCTTCTTGAAGATGCGGCCGAGCTTGAAGACGTTGAGCTGGACCAGGTCGGCGAGATCGATAAGCATCACCTTGCAGGGGGGCTCGGCGCGACAAGCGGCGTAGAGGCAGACGGCGGCGACGCTAGCGAGGGTGCGTCCCTGGATGAAGTTGGCGCCCGAGGCGAGCTTGAAGACCTGGGTGCCGGCGGTGACGAGGTTCTCGCTGACGTTGAGCTGCTGGGCGTAGCCTTGCATCAGGCTTTTGGCCTCGCGGATGCTCTTCTCACGGTCCTCGGAGCCGCCGACCCTCCGAAAGGCCGGGCCCATGCTACGGACACCGGCCTGGTCGGCACCCATGAAGGTACCCTGGACCATGGCGGCGCCAGACGACGTCTCGCCGAACTGGACCTCGCTGACAATGTTGCTGTCATCGGCGACACGACCGCAGGTCTGACAGGTGCCGTCGATGACGTTGGGCTTGGGGCACGCCTTGTTGGGGCACTGCTGGCGGGCGGGCAGGGCTATGGAGGCGTTCTTGTTGACGGCGGCGACACTGGCGCTCTGGGCAGCGGCCTGGCGACGCTCCTCGCGCTCACGCATGGCGCGGATGGGGTTGGGCCTGGAGAAGCGCGGCTTGACGGGCGCGCTGGCGCCAGGACGCCGGTTGGGATTGAGAAAGGAAGACATGGTGGTGATGACTGCTTCGGGCGCCTCGGCCCCGTCACCAGCCTCGATAACGGTACCGCCAAGCTATAAGTCGTATGGATAATGTAATGAAATACAGAAATACAAGTTCTGTTGAAGCCGTGGATCTGGATATGGATCGTGGATCGTGGAGCAGCGATACTGGCCGAGGAAAAAAGGCAGCGAGGGCAGGATTTTGCCTGGTGGCCGAGCGGGGAAGGCGCAGCAAAAATAAAAAACCACGCTTCCGCCCTACTCGGACGGCGCGTCACCAAAAGGCTAAACGAGGGGCAAGCCACACAGAGCTTGACTCGGGCGGGGCGCCGCTGGTTCGAACGCCCCCGTCGAGCTGAGGATGGCGATTTTTTGTGAGCGTATTAGGGGGTGTCTGCTCGTCGTCATGAGTGGGTGAGGATTCGGAGATTGGATATTGAATGCATATTTAGGTATGTGCGGCAACAGCGACAAGGTGCTGGAGATGCTGGCGACAAGAATTGGCAACTTTTGTCGGTGGATTTGGACTTTTTCTGTCCGAGTTTGAGTTTTGCCGTGAGCCGTCGCTTTACTCCGCTGCTGACTCATCTGATCCACCGTCTCTAGGGGTCCTCATTTCATTCTCAACACCTACCAGTGCCAGAGTCAATACGGGTATGGTACGGAATAATTTGTCTTCAGGAGGTTATCGGGCTTGTGTCATGTTCATTTCTGCTCCAGGAATACCCAAATAGCTATCCGCAAATGCCATGCCCGCCGCCCGTCCTCCAGCGTGGTGCCATCATCGTACTCTTATGCGGCAGCATCCAGAATGGAAAGCTTCATCTGGCTCCGCCAATGCCAAGACAAGGGATGCTATGAATACGAATTAATGATGGTCATGTGTAAACTACAATCGCAAATTATGCATGCATAGGACGCCGTATCGATCCAACCAATTCATCAACACCACACCACCATCCTCAGTTGCATCTCACTCCAGCCCTCCTCAATCATCGTTATCCTCATCCTTCCAACCCCAGGTCCCCCCCACACTCTACCTTGTCAAATCGGCATTAGGGCGCGCCCCATTGATCCCCATTGATCCCCCTCCTCCCGGCCATCCTACATTCCATATAGCTTCAACTTGATCGCTGCCTCCATCGCTTCCATCGCTTCCTCAGCACCCCGGAAGCCATCATGTCTCAGCCCTTCACCATCTCCGCCCCCGCCAACACCGACGTGTGGAAGAAACCCCCACACATCGACAACTTCAACGGTATACATGACCTCCCTCCTTATACACATCCCATCTGAACCCTCCAGCACCCCATAAACCACACAGCTCCGGCCGCGTATCCTCCCTCCTATCCGCCAAAATCACCTTCTCCGCCGCCTACACCCAGCCCGAGGACCACGCCGGCTTCCTCCTACGCATCACCCGCCCCCAGTCCCCCTCGCCGCAGTGGATCAAGGCCGGCATCGAGTTCTACCTCGGCGAGCCGCGCCTCTCCGTCGCCTGCTGCCAGACCTACGCCGACTTCAGCGTCGCCGACCTGCCCGTCCACGTCTCCCGCCAGGACGTCCTGCAGGGCCGCCGCCCTGCCACCCTCACCCTCACCAAGACCCGCAGCCCCCGCTCCGGTGGTGTGTCTCTGTGGTTTCACTACGTGGATGACGAGAACAAGGTGCCGCTAAGAGATGTATGTTGGTTCTACGGGGAGGACGGTGATGTCGAGGTCTCGGCCATGGCAGCGCGGCCTAGCGAGGGCGCTGATGGGGAGTTTGAGGTTACCTTCTCCGAGTTTGATGTACAGTGGGAGACTGAATAGGTAGTCATGCATGAAGACACGTCACACGAGATGCAAGCAGTGAATGAGGTGGCCGACTCTCTCATTATCCCGTCCCACGGCATACGGAAACGCAGCCAAGGGCGAGGATCGCATGCGACCCTCTACAATCATCAAGATTATACATACAGATAAATGACCCTCGCTGGTCCCTCCATGCAGGAATTCCCCTCTTCCCTCCTCCCGAACAAATGAAAAGTATATGGTGCGTCCATGTCGATAGTTGGGCAAGAGGGGGGATATCCGAAACCCGCAAATACATGTACAGGCGACTCATACAGTCCAACAGTCCAGTGCAAGAAAGCAGACGATCCCGCCTGTACAGCATGTGAGTTTTTTTAAGAATTTTTTTTTTCTTGTTTTGTCTTTTTTTCTCCTTCTGAGATGGGTGTGTACTTCGGCTACAATCTGTGTTGAGCCGGTAGGCAGCAAGCTTTGATGTCGCGGAACAAAAAACAAGCATCAAATTTCCAACAACTGTGAATCAAACCAGCAAATCTGTTTCTTGCTTTCCCGGGGTTTGTGTATTCAATCTGGATTTCCAAAAACATTTCCTCTTTATCCAAAAAAGAACCTTGACGCAACGACCAGCGTAGGAAAAAAAAATCCAGTGAAGGAAGAAAACGCCAGAGTAGAGTGCGCTCCCGGCGCCGCGGGGCGGATGAGAGGGGGTATCGAGCAGAGAGATGTTCGTGACAAGCAAATGACAAAAACATGAAACCGGACGCGAGTAGCAGATGAAAGAAGAAATCCAACCTACCCAGAAAAATGGGACATGCAGAACAAACTCAACATGAAGCCACAAAAAAAGGAGCGGAGGACCGCGGCTCGTGTACGGCGTGATTATGTCCTCCCAAGCTCCGGTATCTCGTAAAAATTGCTCAGTCGGCCAACCTCGCGGAGAAGCAGAGGGGTTTAGAAGAAGTAGTGAAACAACTCCCAAGCGGAGGACATAAGCAATCTGTTCCGAGGGAGTATGGAAATCAATCAACGCCGTTCCGATCCGTGTTCCTATAAGAGCCCGCTCATAAATTCGTTAGCTGTAGCAAAGTTGTTGCTGTTGTCTTTTTTTTCTCGGGGTTTCGTGGTTTTTCTTCTCCTTCCTCTACAGCCTCCTTCCTGGTTCTCGTCTCCTCGTCTCCCTTTCATCGTGGGTAATGTTTACATCGGGGCGCGCGGGCTGTGGTTGTGGCGTGTGTGTGTGTTTGAGAGACCTGAATCGATCGGCCATGTGGCTTCACACGGTCCTAGGCGTGCGAGCGTTGCTGACGTCAATGACGTCGTCGAGGTGGTTGCACATGGCGACGAACAGGTCGAAGAAGAGCTTGCTGCCACCGGCCTCCATCTCAGCCTGCATGGTGCCGCTCCGCTTGAACGTCTTGCGGCAGCGGATGATGAGGGCCAGGTAATGAGCGCGCAGGCGGCTGTCCGAGTCGGGGGTGTGGGCGTAGGCGTACTGGGCGGAGCGCAGGATGGTGGCGACGTCGATGCCAGCCTGCAGCCCCTGCTTGCGAAGGGCCAGACGCTTGAGCTCCTCGAGGCCGTAGCGGTCGGCGGCACAGTAGATGACGGTGTCGCGTAGGATATCGGCCCCGATGCTCGACAGGTGGACGGTGGCCTCGGTAGAGGCGCCGGCGCGGCCACCGGTGGTTTCGGGGTTGGGTGAGGTCTTGACGGCAGCCTGCTGGTGCTGCTGCTGCTGCTGGTCCTCGAGCTCCCAAGAGTTTCGCTGCCTGTTGTGGAGCAGGCGAGGGTAGTAGTCACCCTTGTAGAGGTACTCGAGGACGGCGGAGAAGACCTCGGGTTCTTCGTCGGGGAGGGCGATCCTCCGACTCTGCGCGTCGAGGAAGTTGCCTCGGCAGGCGGCCTCAAAGAAGGGCGACTGGCGGAGGACATCCTCGTGCGCTGCAAAGAGGCGGCCGTCCCGGCCCACGGTGAGGGTCACGATGGGCGAGGGGGCGGACTGGCCGGCAGACTTTTGACCATGCTGCTGCTGCTGCTGCTGCTGTTGGTGGTGCTGATGATGGTGCTGGTGCTGGTGCTGGTGGTGCTGGTTGTGATGAGACTTGGCAGGCATGGTGGACGGGTCGTGCTCGGTCAGCGACCTCTGCAATTTCGACACCTTTGCGGGATCCCGAGAGGAGCCCTGCTTCTTAAGCCGGACAGCCTTGTCGACACGGCTCTGCGTCTGGTCTTGCGACCGGAACGAGCGCTTGAACATGGCTGCGGGCGGGGTGAAGGAACGGAAGGGCTCGTAAGGGGACGGCGAAGGAGCGGGGTTTTTCTGGTCTTGTTGAACTGCAGCAACGAGCGGAGAGAACGAGCAGCAGGCGGGTTGCGTGTGCTGTCGTCGGATCTGCAAGTCGTTGCTTGGGAAAACCCCGGTTTCGCGGGGGAAGCTTTGGCGTAAAGAGCGACGAAAAAGAGCGGAAGATGAAAAGAGTGTGTTGACGCACAACGGGGAGGGGAAGGGGAATTGACGGGCCCGGGCGGAAGAGTATCTCCTTGTTTCGAGAAACAAGAAACCAAGTCGATATCCTCTTGATGGATGCTTTGCGACCCTGTGGTTGTTGTTGTGTGTAAGGAAGAAAGAGAAAAAAAAGAGCAAGAGAGAAGGCGGGGGCGGAGACGGGTAGATTTGTAGGCAGCACAGCCGCTATCTCTCTGTCTCTGAAGCGCCCGTACTTGGTTGTTTTTTTTTTGCCTTCTACGTAATCCGGCAAATCCAAGCAAAGCTGAAAATGGACGTGCGACCCAAATGAGCGAATGGATGGACGGAAAACGATTGAAATGCGAGTGGTCGGTGGGCCTGCCCAAGAAGCAATGAGCAATCCACCAAAAAAATAATACAAGGTGCTGGGAAGGAACCGTGTATGATGGGATGTGATGCGATGCAGTTATGAGGACAGACAGAGGGGAGGGCGGCGGGTGTCTGTCTGGACTTATGTATGTACGATGAATGCATGCATCGTTGACTTGACCGTTGACCGTCTGTCTCCCGTGCATCCGCGGCGGCCACGATAACGAGGTACCAGACGGTAAGGCTCCAGGCTCATCACTGACAACGCATCACCACCTCCCCCCTCTCCCACATCTCCTCTCCCATCCCCTCCCCCTCCTCTCTCCCTCCTCTCTCTCCTCTCTGCCTCCGTTATCGCCTTGCTGCTGAGACCCCAGTCATACTATCAGAGGCATTCAGCATTGGGTACCTAAGGAATCCATTGCCCACAGCGAGGCATCCCACTGCCCAACCTCCCTCCCAACTTGATGCAACCATCCCACACACCCCCTTTCCGCCTGGCCGCCCTATCACTGCCCTCCTCACACCTCCTCACTCCTCACTCCTCACACCTCACACCTCACACCCCTCGGCACACGTGATAACGTGTCATTGTAACCATTCGCCCGCCGCTGTTTCGCGCTGCCCTTCCGGTTCCAGACGCGGCCCTCTGCGCGTGTGACCGCCTTGCTGGATGTCTGCTCGTCTGCCCGTCTCTCTGTCTGTCCGCCGATGCCCAACCCGGTCCTCGTTACTCCGTCATCGCGCAAATCGCAGACGCAGCCTGCAACAGCCAGCAGACCCAACTGCGGAGTCGCCCTGTCCTCAATCTCCCACCTCTGCTGCCCCCTATCTTTCTCAACTACTCCCAATCCCTTTTGCGCGATTGCGCAACGTTGCAAAAGCACTGCCTGATGATCATTGCCACCTCCCAGCCGTAGCCGCCGCTCTGTTAACATGGTCGACTTTCTCCCCCTCACTTCTGCCCTCACTTCTGCCCTCTCATTGGCTGCATCCCCTGAAACACAGGCTAACAAGGCGGGCGGAAGCGGCTCGTCAAGGTCCCGTCCGTTCCAAGCCTAATCTAAATCATTCACGCTGCAATTGACAGACATATTCACTCATCATCACGTCAGGAGTCTGTCGCTGTCGTTGTCGCCATGTCTGCCGCGGATAGCACATTCACGCCATCACTGTGCCGCCCTGTCTTTGGGCGCAAACTGGGTACCAACACTCACCTCCCCTCCAATCCCGCCTCGCCATCTGCTCTCTGCTGCATCGTCACGCGGTCCCGTCACCGATTTGGTAAAACGCATACATTGATACTTAGGTACAATAGAGGGGTTCTAGGTAGTACATTCATGCCGAGGCCGACCGCCGCCAGCGTGGGGCCAAGGTATAGGGCGATATCGTGAGACTCCCCACAACACGTAGCTGTCGGGCTCCATCCATTCCCAAGGGTAGGCAGCAATTGCGCCCTTCTCGAAAATTCCCCTCCGTCTCATTGGTCCACATCCCTCCGGCACCGTCCCGTTGCTCTCGTCAAGTGATCCGGCTAGTCCTCGAGCGCTTCCTGCGCCGCCGCTGCTGCTCGAGACTCCGACAGTGACCACGTGAGACCCTCCCGGATTCCGATGAAGCCCTGCATCAGAGTGTACACTGTGCCAAGATTAGCGCCCAAGGCATCGTTGCGTCCCGTCGGGCCCAGTACTTACTCAGAGGGGACAAGACGACGAAGCCGATGCAGTAGGCGGTGACTGCTTCCTGCGAGCCAACTACCGACGTGTCCAGCCACTCGAAGGCGTACCAGCCCGTTGTGGCTCTTCCGATGCCAGCCCAACCGAGGTACATGCCTGAGAGGAACATGAGACCAAAGAGGTGTCCTCCGATTGACTGCCAGTACAGTCAGTATGGGTCACGATCAAGCGGTCAGGCACTCACGTAGGGTCGCTTGATGCTGTTGAGGAAGAGAATCTCAAACACCATGATCAACGATGTGATGGCATACATGTTGGTGATGTTGAAGGCCGCAAACCACTCCTCGCCGAACAAGTCGCTGACTACCACGCTGTCAGTGACGCTCGTCAACGACTTGGATGACTTACAAGGTGCACCTGGGGGGATGGGCATGTGCATCGTGTCGGTTCCCCAGCCCCAAATCTCGCCGCCTTCTCCGGGGGCTCCCGACACGGAGGGCGGTGCAGGAGGAGGCTCGATGACGCCGGGCTCGTTGTTTTGTCGGGTGACGAACCAGTACAGGGCTGAGTTCATGAAGGCAAACACCGTCGTCGTCGTGTAGAAGAAGGTAAAGTAGAACTGCTTGCGCAGACTACCCATGTTGCTCGGCAGCGACATGGCCCAGAGGATGTATCCCTCAACACCGCCTACGTTCTCGGCATGCGGGTAGTACAGGTGCGTAAAGGTCCACGACTGTCATGGTCAGCGAGCACACCACCATCGCCACTGCAGCCACTTACAAAGGTGATGGCGTGGTACACCAGGACGAACAGAAAGCTGACGACGGAAAAGTCAAACAGATATCTCCAGTTGGTGTAGCCCGACTCGAGGGACAGCTTGTAGTCGGTGCCGGTGACGGCCGTGGCCATGAGATAGGCGAGGATGATGCCACGCAGAACCACCAGGACGTTCTGCGGGATGCACCGCCATGGCGAGTGGCTGGCGCGGAGAAAGGCAGGCTGGAATGTCAGCGATGCATCGATGCAGTGCCTGGATACTCACATGGTCCTGCATCGTGTTGGGGCCGGGAAGCCCGCCAATGGCCGAGAGGAGAGGCGTCGAATCCATCTCGGTGGACGAATGAAGCGAGTGCAGTGGATGAAACAATATTGAGCAGCAACTCCAATGATGTTGAGCAATTGATACAGCAAGACGAGGTTTGCAGATGGAAGAAGTTGAGGGCCAAGGAGGGGCTGAGTTGAGGACCTCTAGGGCAGTGAGGAAGTCCATGGAAGGCGCGGTGAGAAAGGCAGTCGCGCAGCTCTGCGGAGGTTGGCACCTGCCACTCAAACACCTACCTACCAACATGCTAAGCAGCAGCTACGTGCTTGAGCATTATGCAAGGCTGTGGCTATTGCAATCTCACAAGTTCCATACTCAATCGTCAAAGGCGTAATTTATCTCCATATTAGATTGTATTGATTGTATCGTACAGTCGGCATTGCTTATTCCTGCTTGCTCCGGGCGCCTTCCACGCGCATGCCCTCGCAGCCAGTGGCCTTGCCGGCCATCTCCTCGATCTTGCCGTATCCCTGGGAGGGGTCGCGCTGCTCGCCTGCCTTCTTCAGCGTGTCCAGGCCGGCAGCCTTGTCCTGCTCGCCCGACGCCTTCCAAGGCTGAGAGCCGGTGAGGTTTCCGATGGTAGCCTTGCCAGTCAGCACCTCCCATTGGTATTTTTGCAGATGACTTACCTCGGTCGCGCCCTTGACATATTGGACGTGGCCACCGACGAGGCTGGGCTGGTTCTGGTTGTCAGACATGGTAAAAGTGTCGAATGGTTGTGTATTGATGATTGATTCTACCCTTGGATGTGTAGGATTGGAATACGCCCTCCTTATATACACCATACCACCTCCTATGATGACATCGGCGTCTGTCTCATCGACGCTCATCGATTCATGACATCACTGCCCGTGGCTCGCTTATGACCTACTAGGAGTAGACGCGGGAGGGAGGATCGGTACGTACCGTGGAGGGGTCAGCCGCTTCCGCCACAGTCAGCCACAGCAACGTGGCACGTGCTTTCAAGCTCAGTGCCAGATGTCCATTTCTCGAATGGATGATTTGGCACATCACCATCCCGACGACGATCCAGCGACACGGCATCACGTACGGGTCTCCGAAATACCAATCCAGCCTCCCGAACATTTCGCTCGACCGTCCTCCCGATGCTGTCCATACTACAGAACCCGCGGCAGCTCGCCGCGCAGGTCATGAACTTTGGCCTGATTCTTAGCACGGCATTCATGGTACACGCAGCCAATTCCTCGCGAAAACACAACCGCTGACGCGCCGCAGATGTGGAAAGGCCTCTCCGTCGTCGCCGACTCGCCCTCGCCCATTGTCGTCGTCCTGTCCGGGTCTATGGAGCCGGCCTTTCAGCGAGGCGACCTCCTGCTACTGTGGAACCGCAACTTTTTCCGCGAGACGGACGTGGGCGAGGTGGTTGTCTACAATGTGCGCGGCAAAGATATCCCCATTGTGCACAGGGTGGTGCGCCGCTTTGGGTCCGGGTACGCGAGCCGGTTTTCTGAATGGTGCGACTCTGAGCTGACATGATCCGCAGGGACGAGGCCAAGATCCTTACCAAGGGCGACAACAACGTAGCCGACGACACGGAGCTCTTTGCTCGCGGGCAGGACTATCTAGAACGCAAGGACATCATTGGTAGTGTTGTTGGATACATGCCGTTTGTGGGCTATGTGACAATCCTGCTGTCGGAGCACCCCTGGCTCAAGTCAGTCATGCTGGCGGTGATGGGGCTGATGGTGGTACTTCAGAGGGAATGATGGGCACAGCCTCGTAGAGAATGAACCAGTCTCCCAGACCTACATCACGACTTGGCTTTGAAGATGGAAGCAGCGTGCACATTTTATGCGTGAAAAGCTGACTCGCGCGTATGCCAAGCCCCTGAAGCACTTTATGCAGGGATGCCATCAGGTGCCGGAAGGATTTTCTTCTGATGGATCAGCCGCCCAATATACTGCCACGTCGACCCATTCGTTACCACATACACGAACATCACAGCCTCTGCCAAGACACACCGACATAAGCAGGGCATTCAAACTTCACATCTCGCCCTCGCTTGCCTTGGGATATAGCGTGTTCCAGGAAGAGGGGCCAGGCAACAGAAGACGAGACGGCAACGTGAAGAAGCGTGATCCAAAAAAGGAAAACGAGCCAGGAAATCCCTGCCTTTCTGCGGGCTCCTCCTCCTCTTGGCCCAATGATACAGCGCCTAACCATGGGCCCCTCTCGAGCTGTCCAGCCTAAGGGACTCGGGCAGTGGCTTAGCCTTGTGCCTCCTTTCTTAAATTAACACGGCTAACCATCTTTAATGGGTTTTCTCGCCCCATCTCGTTTTCTTTTTATTTACTTAATTGTTACACTCGCTCTCTCATTTTTCTTACAGTCTCTCGCTATCTCTATACCTCACTCTTGACGTCTTTCATCTACTCATCGACAATGTCTGAACCAACCGCCGCGACGCCCTCGCAGCAGGAGAAGGGCCAACAGCCCGCTGCTGCCCAGCCTATGGTTCCCCCAGGCGCTCCCTTTCAATACGGCCAATACATGTACCAACCCCAGGTCATCCACAACAAGGCGTGGCAGAGGACAAAGGATGCCCTGCAGATCATCAGTCTCCTCGCCTCCATCATCGGCCTCGGCCTGGCAGGCAGTCTGGGAGGATCCTGGTACTCCTACTACACCCTCTTCTGGAACTTGCCCTTGGTATTGCTCCCCGTGTCCCCCGACCGCCTCACCCACTGACATACTCGCAGTTCATTTTTACTGCCATCTGGAGCATCGCCGAGCTGGCTGTCCGCATCAAGCGCAAGTTTCAGGGCACCGGCATCCACCCCGGTGTTCACGTCGCCATGTCTCTTCTCATCTGGCTCGGCGCTTCCGTCATCGCCGGTTTCCAAATCACCCTGACCGCCTACCGCGCCTATGATATAGACTACTACGATGAGTGCTGGGACGAGTTCGAGGGAGAGTATAGGTCGTGTGGCACCTCTTCTTTTTCCCTCATGGCCGCCCTCTGCGCCTTTACCGTCATCGTCTGGCTCGTTCACTTCATCCTGTTTATCGGAGCCTGCGTCGACACTTCCAAGCACAACGCTCTTCGCCGTGCCCAGGTCATGTTTGTTCAGGGCCCGCCTCCCACCTGGGGGGTTCCTCCTAATGCCTGGCAGCCTGTGCCCATGCAGCCCATGCCCATGCCCGCGCAGCCTCAGCCTACTCAGGCTCCTGCCGCTCAGCCTGCTGAGTACTACACTCCTCAGCGATAACAACATCAAGCATAGCAACGTACATAGTAATTTTTAATATTAGATATTATCCTATTGCGGATCCCTTCATCGCCTGACTGTTCGGTACACTGTTAGCAAAGGCTATTCGCTCACGCACATGTTGTCAGCGGTGAACACATTGTGAACTATACTTTTTTCTATCTAATGGCTATCCTTACACGCGGCGGCTTCTCCTTGGAGATTGGCCAGCCCGCACAATCCTTCGATATGTGCGTCACGAGTCGCAGTCAGTAGACATTATGTGTAAACAAGCTCTATGCTAAACGTAGGAAAGTAGGCAATGAAATGTTGCGTAATGAATGTAGTGCGAGGCCAGGGATGGCTTTTCAAAAGGAAGCCATGCCGTCCCCGTTCGTATTGAAGAGGCAGTTGAAATCCACAGTCTCCTAGATGTGCAGATAGTTCACGTCGGAGATGCTCCTGTGCCGCTTGTGGCCGTTGCTGGGCACCTCGGCCGAGGCCTTGCGCTTGGCCGACGCTGCTTCCAGCGGGCTGCGCGTGAGGTCGCTGACTTGCTTCTTGTGTCGGCGGACCGGGGTTAGAGGAGCGGCGGCAGTATCGAATCGATCACTCTTGATCCCCTTGAGCGCAGTGTGGTTATAGGGCCCGCTGAATATGAGCGAGTCCTGGGTGGCTTTGTTGCTAAAGATGAGCTGCTGGTTGATTTGGTTGCGGCGGAACGCGCCGACCGTCTCCGAGTTGAGGTGTCCCAGGACGTCCATGTCACTCGAGGCGGTGCTCGGGCGCATGGGGGTGGACGAGGGCTCCCAGTTGTTCTCGCCCTCGTCTCCAGAAGAGCCGTCGTCGTTGTCCCATGTGATGAAGTCGTTGATGTCGAGCTTCTTCTCCGCTTCGTCTTCTTCTTCCGCCCCACTAGGCAGAGAGGAGCTCTCGTCGGGCCCCTCTGGCGGAATCAGCCAAGCCTCGGCGGGGCCCATGGCAGCACCAAACGTGCTGGACGAGAGCATGGCGCTCAGCATCATGTTGCCCGAGTTGGTAAGGATGGGGGAGGCCGTGTCCTCCATGCGCCAGGGAATGTTGAACTGCTCGGGCGACAGATCAAGCTGGCGGCGGCGGTGAGGGGTAAAGATCATCATCTTGCGGGTGAGAGGGTTTAGCACGGCAATGGGCTTCTTGTCCGACTTGTCCAGGTTGAAGCGCCCGACGCGGGGCTGTCCACGCTGGCCCTTGATGGGCATGTCGACGTCCGAGTCGGAGCCATCACTCATGGGCACCGAAGGACGGCGAGTCTTTCTACGGACCGGAGGTTCAGGGATATCTTCCTCAGTAGTGTCGCCATCGGCTGGGTGGGATTAGCAAAGGCATTGGTAGTCCGGGAACACTCGGACTTACTCTCGTACCCATCCAGCTCCTGGGGTTCCTCAAAGGTGGCAGTAGGGGTGGAAGCGGCCGTCATGACCTGGGTGGCGGGGGTGGCAACGGGCGTCTCATCATCGGACGCATTGGCGACTTCAGTCACCTCTTCAGCTTCTGAGACGAAAGGATCGGCCTGTTCAGCGTAGTGGCCGTGGAAATCCCAAAAGGTACCGGAGCCCGACGAGTCATCAGGGTCATGCTCAATCTCACGACGAAAGGCAGGGTCTAGGGTGTTCTGGGCAACAAAGATGTCGGGAAACATCTCGGCGTGGTCGTCCTCGGACTCGGTCGAGTCAGACTCGCTCGAGGGGACATTGAAGCGGACATGGCGCTCCACGCTCTCGGTGAAGGCGGCCGCTTCTTCGTAAAAGTCTGAGTGCTGGCTCCCGTCTACGCCGGACGAGATGCCGCCCCAGACGGATTCGTCGTCGTCAATGGCGTTTTCATAGTCGGCATTGTCGTCGTCTTCGTCTTCATCGTCGCCGTCTTCTTCAAACAGCTGAGGTCGAGGAGTAGGACGGGCTTGGATAATGTTCTCCTCCTCGACCGCATTGACATCCTCCTCGTCATTGTCTTCGGAGTCGCTGATATCCTCGACGGCCGAGTAGCCGTCCTCGTCGGACAGGTCTAGCGAGGAGTCGGAGCCACGTCGGGCTTTGGTGGGCTTGCGACTAACGCGAGACATTGTGTAGTAGTATTGGCCTCTTGGCAAGATGCTGCTGGAATATTTGTATTGTTCTAGGAACAGACTCTCAGGAAGCAGACGCTTCTGGGCGAGATGGTGAGCCTGTGGAAAATTTCGTCGATGGTCGTTGGGGATTTAACTCGGTGAACTGCTGGACTGCGAGCCATGGAGAGGAAACCAACCACGGCCCGCAGTGGGCGTTTACAGCTCAGCGACGGCCGAAGGCATTGTGAATCGACGAAATTTTGTATTGGTGTATTGAGGTCTGGGAAGGATAGTGCGACTTCGTTGTCTGTTTGGATGGTGTTGTTGGGTTGGAGAGAAGAAAAGAGGAGAGGGAGAAAAAAAAAATCCTAGGCGAAGTCATGAAATGGTGCCAGAAGCGGTATCCACAGAGGTGGTACGAAAGCCAAAGGAGTTTTTGGTGGGGTGAGCTTGTGGAGAGCAGTGATTCGCCTGGCTCGAGGCGCTAGGCTGGTTGAGGCAATCCACGGCCAGCGGATACCTTTTGAAACCTCATTCTGTTCTCGTCACCGCCCTTTTGACTCTGCGGCTGCAGCATCCCATTGGTCCTGTCCATTAGGGCAGACGAAGCTGCATGCACGCACTTACTACAACGTCTCATGTACGGGGTAGCCTGTCGTTGTCTGTAGGTCATTCTGGTGAATATGCCCCTCAAGCCCCTCCCCTGCACAAGACCTTCTCTCCAGGAAATGAAGGGTTCGGACTTTGCAGTTCCACTAGACCCATTGAGCGTCCCCTCCCCCTCCCCCTCCTGCCGTCATCGATGGTCAGGGCGTTATCCGTGAGAATTTATCTTTGTCTTTAGTCGTGGCGTTCAATCCAGATTGTGAGTCAAGGTGTGAATCACTGTGGCTGCCTGGGGGAAGGGGAGTCACATAGTATTCTGGAAACTTTTTGTGGTTGCATCGGACCGACTAAACTTTGTGGTGACATCCCGCCATAAATAAGCTATGATTAAAAAAGGAGCAAAAGAAATAAAAGAAAGAGGGCGTATTGTAAAATGAGTCACGCAACTTAACCGCATGTCCCGTCTAGGGTAGCTGTAGGCTCGATACTACTGGGTAGTCAGCCTACGCGCTTGGTGACCCACAAATCCGTTGCTCGGCCAGCACTAGTACGGGTGTTTACTTTGGTAAGTTGCCCAACTCAACAACGCCTCGTCAAGTGAGTTCCAGACCGCCAACTTTGTCTTCATCTCAGCCCATTCGACGCCATCGCAAGCCATGGACTCTGCCAAATCCCACAACCTCTTCGAGGTCTACCTGCGGCTGCGCCCGCCTCCCGCCACGTCCTCCTCTACGGACCGCATCCTCAACGTCGAGCAGCCCGACGACGACGCGGCTCCCTCGCACATCACCCTCAACCCTCCCACAGACCGCCGCCGCGCTATTGAGAAGTTTGCCTTTACCCAGGTGTTTGAGGAGGACGCCACCCAGCTCGATGTCTTCCACTGCACCGAGATTGTCCCCATGATACAGGGCGTGCTGGCACCCCAGGGCGGTGAAGGGACGGATGCTGTGGTGGCAACGCTGGGAGTCACCGGCTCCGGAAAGGTTGGTCCTACGCGCGCCAGGGAGACGCTGGCTGACCAGATAGACTCACACGATTCTCGGCTCCCGGAGTCAACGCGGCCTGACCCAGCTCGCGCTGGACGTGCTGTTCCGCTCAATCGGAGCCAACATGCTCGACGCCACCTCGCTGCCTTCGCTCCTCGACTCGCTCCAAGCTTGCGACTCGTCCGAGTCGACGCTGGCGACGGCGCCCTACTACATTGACTCCATGTACTCGGATGGCCAGGCCTCGCGGGCCAACTCTCGAGCAGCCACCCCCATGATTGTAGGCTCTCCTGTTCAGCTGCACTCCCCGAATGTCCAGAAGCAGTAGGACTGCAGAGGACCCAGCGCAAGCGCGCTCACACAGACGCCCAAGCGGGCGAGGCACTTTATGTCTGCCACTGTCGCTACGCGTTGCAAGGATCGTGCTAAAGATTTCAAGGGCGACCATAGCATCATGTCACCACCGCCGCGGCGCAACCTGGCACGACCCTCGGCTCTCCCTCAGTCGCCCGACGTCAGCGCGCTCGCCGTGCCGTGCGACCCATCTGCCGAGTACGTGGTCGTCATCTCCATGTATGAGGTGCACAATGACAGGATCTACGACCTTCTAAACCCACCAAAGACGACCACCAAGGATCACCGCCGTCGTCCACTGCTCTTCAAGTCTACAGAGCTGTCGCCCGACCGCAAGGTGGTTGCTGGCCTCCGCAAGGTCATTTGCACCAGCTTCAAGGAGGCTATTCTCGTGCTCGAGGCAGGTCTTCAGGAGAGACGTGTGGCCGGCACGGGTAGCAACAGCGTATCGAGCCGCAGCCACGGTTTTTTCTGCTTCGAGGTCAAGAAGAAGACGCGCAGCAGGAGGAGCCACTGGAGCGGCAGCAAGCTGACGATTGTGGACCTGGCGGGCAGCGAGCGCGCCAGGGACGCAAAGACGCAGGGTGCCACGCTCGTCGAGGCCGGCAAGATTAACGAGAGCCTCATGTATCTGGGCCAGTGCCTGCAGACGCAGAGCGAGGCCAGCAGTTCATCCAAGGTAAGTTTTAGCATCTTTCTGACAGACCATGGCTAATCGTGCAGCCTAATATCGTGCCGTACCGGCAATGCAAGCTGACCGAGCTGCTCTTTTCCAACTCGTTCCCTACCTCTGGCCACAACCACCGCGCGCAGCGGGGTGTCATGATTGTGACGGCGGATCCGCTTGGTGACTTCAACGCCACGTCCCAGATTCTACGATACAGTGCCCTGGCCCGGGAGGTGACGGTGCCTCGTATCCCGTCCATCACGGCTACCATCCTGACGCCTGCGGTTCCCACTGCGCAGCCCGGCAGCCCGACGCACTCCCGACCTTTCCTCCCCCAGGATCGGGCTCGTTCCGGAACCACACGCCGCTGAGCGACGGCCGCACCACCATGGAGATTGCGGCCTTGGAGATTGCGCGCCTGAGCGACGAGATGGACCATCTGCGGCTGGATCTCGAGCACCAGACAGAGGCACGTATGGAGGCCGAGGCGCACCTGCTGAGCATGGAGGACCGCATGCTCGACATGGAGGCCATGATCCGCGAGGAGTGCGCCAACGAGTTTGAGCAGCGGCTGGCGCTGGAGCTGGCGCGCTTCAAGGCGTCGATGGCACTGGAGCAGGAGCGCAGCGAGGAGCACTGGGACCGCAAGGTGGACGTGCTGGAGCGCGGCCTCGACGCCGACGACAGCCACGACAAGGAGAATGTGCTGATTGAGAACCTCGAGGAGGAGGTGGAGCGCCTGCGCCGTGACAATGCCATTCTCAAGCGCGAGCTCGCCAGCCGCAGCCCCAGCAAGCGCAAACCCCTCGAGGAGCGCGACGACTTTGCGGCCCCGACCCGTGGCGAGGTCAGCAATCTCGGCCGCAAGCTCGAGCGCATGCGCGTTAGCAACGAAGCTCCGCGTTCTGGTGCGAGCCCCAAGAAAGTGCGCAAGCTGGCTACCAAGCGGTGGGATGACCTTGACGGTTAGGACTCCGGTTAGGACATGGAGGACGTATAAGGATAATATGAATGACTGGGCGTGGTGTTGGATGGCCGGTGTACGGCAAGGTTTTGCTGGTGTATGGCGTGGGTGATTTGTTTGGCGTATACCCGGTTAATTCAGTTTGTCACATTTGGCTGTGGGCGTTTACATCTCTGCACATTCTGTCGTTAACATGCATCAACTCAGACCATCAATGTGCAACTTCTTTCACGTGCATATACTGTCGTTGACGTGCCTACTGTTTGTCATGCAATGGATTCACTTAATAGTCACACAAACTATTCATATACCACATCAATTATTATATACCAACTATAATACAACATCCATCTACACGCGGGCATCTACACGCGGGTGGTGTTGTCAGCACCAGGAGCGTGGAGAGCGTGGGCCTCGTCAACCATCAGGTCATCCTCTTGGGTGATTTTGCACATGCGGGCAATGGAGGGAGCAGCGATGAGATCACCGCTGACGTTGACCATGGTACGGAAGCGGTCGAGGAACCAGTCGATGGCGACAACGACGGCGTACATCTCGCTCTGGGGGATGTTGACGGCGTTGGCAATCATGAGGGTCAGGACCAGGGAGGAGCTGGGAATGGGAGTGGTGGCAATGGAGGAGAGGACGGAGAGCAGGCAGATAATGACGTACTGGCCGCCGTCGAGGGTAATGCCCTGGGTCTCGGCCATGAAGACAACGACCATGGGGAAGTAGATGGCGGTACCGTCCATGTTGATGAGTGTGCCCAAGGGGATGGCAAACTTGACGACGGTCTCCGGGACGCCACGGGCGCGGATGCAGCGCAGGGTGACGGGCATGGTGGCGGCGGACGAGGCGGAACCCCAGGCGGTGAGCCACGCGGGAGAGCACTTGAGCAGGTGGGTGTAGGCGTTCTGGCGGGCAAAGATGAGGTAGAGGAGGGGGAAGACGATGAAGAGGTGGATGGCCATGCCGGTCAGGGTGCCGCCGATGAGGATACCCAGGTTGTAGCCGATGCTGGCAATGTCGAGGCGGAACAGGTTGCTCATGATGAGGAAGAAGACACCGATAGGAGCGAGCTGGATGAGGAAGGTGATGACCTTTGTGATGATGGTGTCAATGTCGCGGACCACCTTCATGATGGAAGAGGTGGGGGGAAGCAGGATTGCAAAGATGACGGTGGTGACGAGGACGGACAGCAGCTCATTGTTGGCAACGGCGCCGATGATGTTGCTGGGGACGAAGCTGTCGAAGATGGTGACGATGGCCTGGGAGACGGTCCTAGGCTCCTCTTCGGGCTCGGTTGAGTCGGAGTTGTTTTCCATCTGAACCGGTTAGACATTGAGGGGGATTACAATGACGGGGGGGGGGGGGTAACGTACCAAGGGAGCCCAGACCAGACCAGTGAGGAGGCAGCTGTGGGCGATGGCGACAAAGGTGGTCAGGACATACCATCCGACGGACCAGATGGCGAGGTTGCGGCCCTTGCCGCCGCTAATCTCCTTGATGTTCTGGATGGCGAGGATCATGGCCGTCATGATGAGGGGGAGGACTGCATGGGGTTAGATGATGGCATGTGCGGCGGGGTCATGTTGTGACGAACCTGTGGCTTGGAGAGCACGCAGCCAGAGCCTGCCAGGGATGTTGAGGATGTCAAAGGCAGCCTGGGGCACCTCGGTCTGGGTGGAAACGGCCAGGCCAATGGCGATGGCCAGCAGGGCGGCGGCGATGATGGGGAGCGGGCTGCCGGGCTCGCGCTGCCTCTGCCAGAAGGTCTTCTTGACCGACTCGGTCTCAGCATCGACGCGGACCTCGCTCGAGGCCGACGAGGTCTGCTGGTCGAGGTTGACCTGCTTCTCCATGGGAGGCTCGGAGGCCTGCACAGGCTCAGTCTTTTCAGGGGTCGACATGGTGACTTCCAAGGCTACGGGGTCGGTCAAAGATCAGACAGAAAGCTGAAAGATGAGGGCAGCAGCAGCAGCAGCAGCAGTGTCGTCGGGGCGAGCTGAGGGCGGGTTATATAGGCCCAAGGACGGAGGGGGCGAGGATTACCTATTGCCAAGTGTCAGGTGCATGCACTGGAAGAGCTTATCAGTAGAAAAGAGGATTCTGCCAGGTTCGCACAGACATGTCCACGCCGGGAGAGGATACTGGACGCGGACTCGACCGACGTTATCGGGCCAAGAGCATGGCGGGCGTGGGTGCGTGCAGGCCGGGGAAACATTGGCACATGGTATCGGTGCCAAGGTCGCTGATGACTTGGGGGCATCTTGGCGTCTAGTTTGAGTTGAGAAGGTGATTGGCACTCTTGGCGAGGATGGGCCGACTCGAGGGGTAGGAGGCGTTGTCAGCGTTGGCAGGATGCGCTGGAGTCGTTTGTGACGCCGATGTTGTATCTGGGCTAGATGTAAGAGGCTCTAGTAGTCCCTGGAAGCAGGCGCGTGCTCGTGTATGGCGTGACGAGCATGCCACGGAATCCGGCGAGGGAGTGATGGAGATGTTGTCTGGTGTTTGTTGGTCCATTACCAAATTACCTGTGTCTCGGCTATTTCTCCACACGAGTGGGACAGGCCAAGTGGATTTATGGGTACGGGTTTGTACTACAGACCACTAACCCCAACCCAGGCCCGCAGGGTAGGGGGAGTCGGGGGCCGGCCAGGGTGCTGCGACGCAGGTGGAATATCGACCTCCGCCTTCCAACTCTTTCATCCTGCACCCACCCATCCACATGATACGCTGCCTACGCCAAGCCTGTTGGCTCGGCCCCGTCTTACTGCAGGGCCGAGAGCTTTCTGCCCTGCTCTGCTCAGCTCGCCGATTTGCAAGTCCCTCGCCTCTTGCGGTTGTGGCGGTGGCGCCGCCGCCAACGATATGCTTAAGGCATCCTTCTAGCCGTCTTCCAAAGGAACCATCCGCCCGCCCGGACCGGAACCACCGCGAGCTGATAACGCGACCCGTTTTCCTTTGCGTAAGCGGCGCAGGGATCTATGCGAGATTGGCTCAAGGTCGACGACAGCCGAACCGTTGTCGCGGGTGAGTGATGGTCTTGCCATCGTCTCAATATTGGAACAAAAGGTCCTCTTGGCGCACCCGCCCTCTACCTCGCAGCTTGGCCTTTTCTACATCCGTCACATTATTGATTGTGCTCGATAACATCAGTTGTATTTCTTATCTGCCAAGATGGGCTGTGGACCTTGCTCGGAAACGGTCTAGCTATGCAAAATAGGTCCATCAGTCCATCGACTCGGGCAAACGAACATCCAAGCCCCGCGCGTGCATGTCCTTGATGATCAATTCGAAGGGCGTCGCGTAGGTAATGTCCTGTTTGCCTTCCTTACCATTCCCCGAGGTGAGCAGGCCGGCAATGCGTCCGTCAATGCACCAGACAATCGAACCAGAGTCTCCGCACCGGGAGAAGTAATCGCTCCCGGGATAGGGAAGACTACTTTGGCCACCTACGGGCTCGTCTTGCTCGAAACCAACGATCGAGAGCTCGTCGCACACGGCCTGCTCGCCGTCCTTGGTGAGCTGTTTCCGAACGACTGACCGTGCCATGTTGACCAGCCCAAAGGTGAGCCCGCTGGTGCGCCCCCATTTCCCGACCACCATGGCATCCTCGCCTTCATCACACCGAGGTAGTGGCAGCCGATGCGGGTTCTCGAGCTCTGCCAAGGGGCAGACTTGATGCAGCATCACTGGATTCACGACACGTTTAAGCACCTTGAAGTCTTCCGGATTGACCTTCAATCCCTTGAGCCACAGAAGACGCCAACTGCGCTCCCGGTCCTCATGATTGCCGAGGTGAATCATGTTTTGCAATGCCGACAATGGGTATCGATGACTGCTTTGGTGCAGCCGGATCAGAGCCCAGTCGCGGAGCCAAGAAAAGCCGTCCTGCGAAACCACCACCTTTGCGCCCGCGAAGCAAACGTCGCCCATCACCCTCTCGGCCGGATCTTTCCAGAGTGGAACGAACTTGTCCACCATGGCCCTGATCTCCCGACGCTGGGGCTTGTTACGCTCGATCTCCGATTTGGCGAACTCTGCCAGACCTTTCTTCCTGGCGTCGAACTCTGCAAGGGGCTTGTTTTTGTGGAATATATTTTCATGCCGCATCATGTCGCTCTTCAACTCGTTGTCGCTGCTCCAGAGTGACTCGGCACAACTCTTCAGCGTCTTCTTCCCGGGCTGCACAATTTTCCGCTCGTTGTCGACACGGCCGTCAAGATTGTCGTATTCTTCACCATTGTCGGACGGCTCCTTGAAGACAACATGTCTGCAGGTCAAGGCGACCATCATCGGCTCGTCCTTTCCCTTGACGTGCAGTTCGAGGTACAGGCCCTTGGTTCCTTCATTACCCTCGTCGTCGAGCGCAGCGATGCTCGTGCCAATAGAAGAGGAGAACTGCGACTCGATATCCCTGGGTCCGGGAGAAGGGATGTATTGCAGCGGAATAGCTACGGGGTCCTTGTCCGTCATGGCAGAAGGCGAAGGAGGTGTAGAGTGAAAAGTGGGAGGAGGGGATCCGGGTGCGGAGAACGCGGGCGATGGGGTCGCCAAAGACGACGGGGACGACGGGGACGACAGGGACGGCGGAGGCGGCCCAGAGGACAGGCGTTTGACCTCGGATTCTTTAATCTCACAATGGACATGATCAAATCCATGCTCCTCGAGGACAAGCTTGGCCTTGACGGCGAACTTTACGCCATCCTCCCCGGTGGTTGATCCGGGCCGAACCGTCACAAGCACAACCGTCGGCCTTCCCTCATCTGGTCGTCTAGGGAAGCCAATCCGCAAGAGGTCGATCGAAGACCACTCGAGCCCATCCAGGCTGTTTATCAAGTCGAATTTGAGGGTCCCAGGGGTCCGAGGTTGGTTCCACAACGAAGCGAGACGACCATCATCGACCGGGAAGAGTTGTTTCCGATAAGTCGTGTCCTTGCGCTCCCAAGGGGTCTGGCTTGAGCGGGCCACAAGTCTCGGCCGACTGGGAAGACCGTCGTAGTAGTGCTCGGCCTCCTTGTCAGAGGGCGGCATGGGTTGACTATCTGCCATTGCGCACGTCTTGAGTCGTTTTCCTGTGCCGAAAGAGTGCGGGCCGGGCTCAAGGGGAGGAAGGAAACGTTTGCGAGGGCTAGTTAATGTATCTGGTGACTGGTGCCGTTTGCGCAGGACTTGTACCGAGGACATCATGGTGTACAACAAAGACGACAAAGACAGCAAACACAAAAAGACGACAACAAAGACGACAACAAAGAATAAACGACACAACAAAGAGAACAAAGAAGACAAAGAGGCGAAAGGGATAAGAGAGACAAAGGCGGCCAACAAGACAAGGAGGTAGGTTTGACAAGGAACCAGCGAGGATTGTGAAGATGTAGACAAAGAGTCGTCCAAGGAACTGATGAGAAGCGTGCTAATGCTAGAGCGAGCGACGTGAGGCTATATGCAAAAATCGTGGCCTACCTCTCAGTCTTTCTTGCAAACGCTCGCTGTTGAGCTGGCGACGCGCCCCGGCATCACCGATTCACCGGGCCGCCCCCGCTGCCGTCTGCGGGAGTCATGGCAGAATGATTGCTCATTGCCGCTGCAGGAACCCACGATACGGAGTGAGGGCGAAGGTTGACAATCCACAGCCCGGGCGATGCACTGTCCCGTTGCATGGACAGCGGGATGCCCCGATCATTTCGGGACTGTGCTTCCCTCATCTACTGCCTGAGTGAGATACTCACGGCTCGCTGCTTCTCCCAGGCCGCCGCCCTGGAATGCGACGTGGTCAATGCGGTGGTGGGCAAATGGTTTGCAGCAGGCGTTTGTATGTCGGGTCTGGGGACGGAACAAGGCGAATGGTCTGGCGTTTGCCGAACGACCTGACAAGAGGGACGAGCGCCAGTCCAGCAGCAAGATCCCGTCCGACAGCCTTGGCTACGGCTGTGAAACCGCAGGATCTAGATTCCCGAGCGTAGGGCTCGGACCAGCGGGCAATCAAGCTCGCCTTTGCCTGTCCATCTGCGTTCCTTTGATCCCTTGCCGCGCCCTTCTGGTGCGACAGACAGCTGTGAAGACGGGAGGACGCAGCAACAGGGTTGTTCCAGCCTCTGCCAGATCAGCTTGCGATCAAGTCCGTGCCGTCTTTCTCACGGCAAGCCGCACCAGAAGGGAGCCAGGTTGGCATCTCCCGCGCTGTCAGCGACCACGATCCTGGTCAATGGCCATCGTCAGAGACTGCAAACGCTCGCGCACCAGGTTGCGGTTAGGGGCTCCTTCTCTGTCTAGGACGGATCGGCGTAGAATCGCTCCGTCACGGCGGGCTCTGCCAGTAATTTACGGCACACGCAGCTTGACATCCGGATTGCCGAGCGAATAGCAGTAATACCATACCTCCTTGGTTTCGTAGTGCAGTGAAAGGCAGCAGACGGCGGCGTTTGCAACCGCAACGCCCGGATAACGCTGTTGAAGGCCCATCGCTCAACGGTCATGGTTGATGGCGGCGATGGTGGTTTTGTTTCCACTTCTTGTAGCCACGGTAGGAGCACTCAGGCAAGCGACGAGTTGAAGATCATGGCTATACAGCAGAAGGCCACACAGCATCACATTTACCGATATCCTCGGCCATTGCAGACCTTGGAGCTGTTCACGCAACACTCGCCATCGGTGCCGTATTTCTACCATAGGGTAACCGAGGGAAGTTTACAGGCGATTCACCACTCAAAAGTATACACAGGCTGCCCTGTTACCATGCCGTGTGGTTGGCATAACCGCCATCACGGCGAAACCTCACTGAGGAGGACAAGGCAGCAAAAATAGGCAAAAACATACAACAGCCGGTGTTCGCTGGTCGTCACCGACCCAACTACTAATCTGCCCCTTACCAGTTTGACTAGGGGGGAGCGGACGGGACCCCGTATTTCCTGGTAGGTATGGTCGTATGTGCAAGATGTTGAGAGATTGTTGAATATATTCGGGAGAAATATAGCATGAAGCTTCCCCGCGTTGAGGCCACCAAATGCCAATTCGGCGCCCGCCGTAGGTCTTGGACAAGATCAACCTACTGCCGCCCGCATAAAAATAATATTTAATTGCCATGAGATTGTCTGTCTTTACGGCGCCAATCCCTTTAAATGTTTCCTCGCCGGCATTTTGTCCCGCACTGCATAAAGGCGACCTGCTGTGGAAGATGTGAGGACCCCGCAGGTAGCTGGCCATGCAGCCTCAATACCACTCACCAAGTCGTCTGGCGCAGCACTTCAGCAGCCAAGGCAACACATTGCACTCTGCCATGGACTTTGAGACGCTGTGTGAATGCAAAAAGATTCCCACAGGATCAAAAATATACCGGATGGCGGATCTCTCCCGCCGGGAATTGAACCCGGGTCTCAAGCGTGACAAGCTTGCATACTGACCACTATACTACGGAAGATGGCAGCTGTTGAACAGCTGTTGTAGGTGGCTGGTGTGGCTGGGGATTCTTTTGTATCTCTATAAAGGAAAACGATCCCAGGACCGTCAACTCACGCTCTGCGCCTTGCGTCATTTAAGGAGGGTATTTCCTCGAGCCGCGCTCGGATCCTATGCAGGACGTTTGTCATAGGAAAATTAGGAAATATATCCCTCCCCTTCTCTTTGTGTTCCTTCTTTTGTAAGAGAGACGCGTGGCCTCTTTGTTGCCGCAAGGAATACGACGTTCCAAGAACCGAGTGGCGAGTTGTGGAAATACAGCCGTATTGATCGATCTCGGCTGTTTCTATCTGCCTACTTGGTCCAGCCGTGTGCAAAAACACAACCCTTTTCAGCCACGCCATCCATGTGCTCAGATTGGAGGGACACTTGAGCGCGTGCCATTGACATCAGCTCTCCAAAAACCCGTTCCATTTCTTTGGTAGCATCAGGCCGTTGGGAGAGAAGTGTTTCAAAGTCGCCCGCGCAGTACACGTTGTCGTGCTTGAGGTGGAAATGATTCGTGTCTAATAGAATCATCATGGTATCCAGATCGGCTGCCAAAGTCAGCGACTTTCATCAGTGTTTGCTGAGATTCGCATCTACTTACCATACTCGGCAGTAATACGAAGCAGGTGAGGGCCCTTTAGACGTGGACATGTGCTGTAGTGATCCCACCTCTCCAGCAAGAGGCTGAGAACGCCGTGGCTGTTGTTCACAATGGCCGTGGTCAATGGGGTCTGGCCCGCAGTCGATGTCACATTAATGTTGGCGTTGATCTGAAGTAGGATATGGGCAAAGTCAATGTTGTCAGTTCTTGCTGCGTGGATGAGTGCCGTTCTCCCATCAACACCGCACTGCACACCAGTCAGTAGTGGTCGGTGGGCCCAAGTTGGATAACCTACGGCATCGACATCGGCACCAAATTCGAGCAATGTCTTTATGAGAAGAGGGTCTTTGGCGTTTCGGGATGCACAGTTAAGAGGACTTCCGATCTTGTAACCGCCCGGAATGACAGGATCTGGATCGGCGCCCGCAGCCAATAGCGTGCGAGCGCACAAGGTGTGGTTTCGATCCGCTGCATACGACAGAGGCCCGGCGTGCTGACAGTCGAGAACATTGGGATCGGCTTTGTGGCGAAGGAGGGTAGTCACAGCGTTGTTATCGCCACGAGCTGCAGCCCAAAGAAGCGCTGTACGCCCCATCGCATCTGTTCCGTCAACAGACTCTGGGTGCTGGATCAGTTCCATCTCCAAATCCACGCCGGAAAGACCCAGAACAATCCTGTGAAGCAGTGGTAAATCCTGATCATCGAGCCAGTCCTGGCGGCGGCTGAGGCGAACGAGGGCGTTTTCCGCTTCTGGTGTTAAGCCGCCTTGCATGATTAGGTCGGAGGACTTGTTGCGTGGAGAATTATCACTCGCAGCGCGAGGCCTGCACTGTATTAGTATCGGGGGTGGATGGCATGGGCAGGACGCAAACCTGTAGTCGGCATCGGCACCCTGGTCATACAAGAAGTCGACGGTTTCCCATTGTTGAGCATAGACGGCCCACTAGAGACACGCCGGATTAGAGAACGAGTATGTGAGAAGCACGCCAAGTACCTACCCGTAGTAAAGAGTACCCACGGGTGTTGCTGACGTCATTGGGCGATGCGAGGCCCCGTGAGAACAACATCTTGAGAGCATCGATGTTGCCGTTGACGGTGTAGTTGATGGCCGGGGCCGAGTCTGGAACGTGGCGGTAGGACCTAAGTTGTAGTGAGGGGCCAGTGGCGGCCTGGTAGGTGGCCTCAAGTAGAAAGATTTTGGACCAGAATACGTGGGCTGGGAACCAGTACTCGGCCTGAACCCTGGGTGCCGTCTGCTGCTTGCAACTCTCGCGGTTGCATGGCGGGGTAGCAAAGGGTATGCCAGAGTAGCCGACAAAGAGTTGGCCCAGTACTCGACTGAGAACACCAGGGGTATTGGAGCGTTGCGTGCTGTGGCACTGGCATGGACACGCCCGGGGACACCAGGACGATCCGTTCTGCTGGACCGTCATGACGACAGTCTCGACCTGTTCTGGACTCGATTTATGGCCTAGACGCTTGTCGGCTTGCTTCGTGGCGGCTGCGGCAGCGGCGGCTTTGCGGGCACGCGCCTTCTGGACGTTGGGGTGGAGTTTCGGCATGCGAGGGGCATTTTCGCTCATGCTGGCAGCCATGGCGGTCATTTGCTCCGTGATGTACGCCTTGAGAGCCTCGTTTTGGTTGACGACGAGGGCCTGCAGGTGGTTTTGTTGCTCGGCATGGGCTAAAGACTGGTTGCTGAAACGAATGTCGATGCGGCTAAGGGTATAACTGGACGCGGAGGGATTGATTAGCGACCATGCCGTTATATTTGAACAGGTAAGGCAGCAAAGGGTGGCAGCAAGCGGGGAAAGGCGGGTAGGTGATGTGGGGGGCCAAGAAATCTGTCAGATGACGGGGAGCCCCGAGACAGTGGCAGAAGCAAATGCGCCACGTACAAGGAGGCTGTGTCGACGCTGGAGCGCAGGACGGACTTGGCTGCGACAATTTTATCCTGAATGTCGTTGAGGCGTCCGTGATATCTCTTCCAAGCAATCGCGCGCAGAGCGGTGCCCAACGGGGCCTGGAGACTGGTTGTGCGTATTTTGGCGACGGTTGCTTCGAGGTCCTCCAGATGGCCACGGAGCTTGGCCACATTATGAGCTACATCGCCCAGGAGACTGTCGCCAAAGTGGTTATCGTCACTCTCCGCGTCTAGCTCCCGCTGCTTCAGGACGCGATGAAGCCCTGACAACACGACTTTTGCATCGTCAACCTCGTTGCTCAGGGTCGCGAGTCGATCCGGGAGGTTGCCGAGGACTTCGTGGAGGCTGCGAATCCCGTGGCACACACCGTAGGTGAGCTTTGTCAGGGCTAGCACCGATGCCACCAAGCCCACGGCTTCCATTCTGGGGGTTGCGCGATCAAGTGCGAAGAAGCTCGGCAGGCAGTTAGCTCCCGTCCGGACCCCGCCGACTAACTGCTAGCGTAGGTAGCTAGGGATCAGCCGAGAGTTAATTGCCTGGCCGAGTATGGATTTGGATGGAATGGAAGTGATGATTGAGGCGCAAGGCGATGTGGTCGGTTTGTGAAGAGCATGCCGATGGCAATAAAGGCCGGGTGGGCTTTATCAAAGGCGAAATACCACCTTGGCAGCAGGGCCGCCAGCAGCCGCTTCCTGAGCCGCTACCCGCTACCGCTACCCGCTACCGCTACCGCTCACCTTGCTTAAGGCGGTTATGCAGGCGTACAAGGCTCTGGGTGCCTGCCAATCATGCGACGGCGCTTATCCATCCTGCCTCCGCGTAGGCAGCTTTGTGGCAGATCTCACCACGCAGTCAGCGAATCAGCCACGCTGATAGAACCCCACTGGCGTCGCCTTGCTGTGTTGTATCACCAACAGCTCACTACCCCCTCCTTTCTTGCAAAGTATTCGGATTCCTCCCCCCCCTGTATCGCTACGACTGGTCAAACTGTGCATTGTGTGGGGATATCCTGGCTTTCTTTATCAGCTCGGTGACGACCTGCATGATACCTAGACCGTTCCGTGCACAACCCGCGTAGCCTGATTTGTCTCCCTCCTGCCTTACCATGCACGCGTAAGAAGAACAGACCCCCCCTCAGGCAACAAAGCTGCCCCGCCATCCATTTCCATCCCTGAACCTCTGCATGCCCTACATTTTACTTCTCTCCTCCTAATAGAATCACCACTGGGCGGCCTGTGTAAGCGACAGAATGCGTTTCGGTAGTCAGCTGTACCAATACCAGAGACCTGCTTGGGTGGACTTTTACGTCGACTATAACCGGCTCAAGACCCTCGTCGATGCTGGGCCAAGCCTCCAAGGTGGGCACGCATCCTATCCATGGCCATAGCTAATGATGGCGTGTTTTCAGAACTACGAGATGCCATTCACTCGGAAATCGACATCGCCCGCGCCTTCATGGCCACCGAAGACCGTCACATCGAGGCCAGAATTCTGGCCCTTGAGGAACAATGGGGTGTCAGGATTGACGCCGAGCCCTCCGACTTTCGGGGTGTCTCTAGGCTAGAATTAGAAGACCTTCATACCTCTCTGATGGAAATTGCCAGTCAACTTACCGAGTGCCATGACTTTGCCCGGGTCAATCGCGACGGCATCTCGCGAATTCTAGACAAAGCCGTCCTCAAATACCCCCCGGAGGAGATCTCCAAGATCAACGCGCTTCCTCGACTCGCACAACATGACCGACACTTGTGCAACATAAATTCTACCCTGCAACACCTGAAAGAGACCCTCGTCCACAATCAGTCGACCCGCCTCACGCGTTCACTACTGCTTGAGCGCTCTGGGCTTGACTGTTTCCCCGCACACAGGTGCTTGGAAGAAGACGACGCCCCGGGGCTCGAAGCCGTTTTCGACCGCCACTACCCTGAGCCTTCTCCGGCAACAGAGTCAGCCATGAACTATCTATTCCAAGCTGCCCTGCTTTACAAGTCCTTGAATTGCCAAAGAAAGATCCTCATGCGCCTACAGTCTGACCCAAATCAGAAGCCTCAAGGCTATCTCCTCAAGGGCATCCAGAGCCTTGCACGTTCCGACCCGCGCTCAGAGGCATCTTCTGCCGAGCCCCTTGAGTTTCTCATGCTGCTGTCTCCAAGCCAGCAGCGTCAGCTGCAGAGTTCCGACATTCTAGGCCGTTCGCCCCTTCACTACGTGGCTCTTTTTGGTCTTGATGGCGCATGCTGTCAAGTTATCTCAATGATGCAGAACTCGGGCTCAAAAATCTCCGTGGGAACGGCACTCGACGTGTTCGGCCTGACGCCCATAGACTATGCCGTTCGAAGGGGGCATACGGCCGTCGTAGAGCTACTCATGGCAGCGCACGATGCTCTGGACCATGGAGATGAATTGCAGCCACTGGACAAGTCGGACCTCCTTGCGGTAGCCATCGCCTCCAGATACATCCAAATTGCCCGTTTGCTGATCAACAAGGGCTGGGGAACGAAGTTCGTGCGAAGATCCGGTAGAAATGTCTTGCACGTTGCCGCGGAACAGGGCCTTTCAGAACTAGTCAAGGACATTGTTGCCTGTGGAGTAGATGTTAACGCGCAAGACAAAACCAGATCCTGGACACCCCTCACCATTGCCAGTGTACACGGCCACCTCGACACAGTCAAAGCCTTGATTCTGGCCGGCGCAGACACCAGGGTTCCGGATCACAGAGAGTGGCTTGCCATAGACTATGCAGCCTATCGAGGACACATGGGAGTGGTCAATACCATTCAAACAAAAGGATCAGAGGAGCTGCAGTCAAAACCAGGCAGGCAGCTGAGCGAGGTCAACATTCTTCGTGAGCGATCGCCTTCGGACTCGATTGCGTTTGTTCACATCGGCACGCTTGATCTATATAAAAAGGTGAAACCCGTGGACATGGCACCTTACCACAAGTACATGTACCCGAATCAGATCCCCGAATCAAGCTTCGAGCTTGCCGTCTCCATTGCCGAAGCCAGGGGCCAGAACAAACACACTGTTTCTTTACCGCTCTTGTCGGAGAATTCGGACTGGCCCTTGTGTTTTAGAATTTCCGACCCCGGAAACGTAGCTGTCATCTTCAAGATAACCGATTTGCTCAATGGGTCCGTTGTCGGCACAGGTATCGCCCTCGTCAGCAGCTTGACCGCATCTCTCGGACCCAAGAGGGACACCCTGATCCGAGACTACACCGTGGCCCTCGTAAGCGACAAGATTGGCCTCGTCGGAACTGTCATCTTCACCATCATCATAGCTCGTCCGTACAATGGAGTCCACCCACCCCCGGCATTCGTCCAGACACTGACCCGTGGACCGTCATCCTACCTGGGTGGCCATCGCGGTATGTTGGATCATTGCTGGGGAGTTTTGGCTGACGATGGTAGGCAACGGACAAAATGATAATTCGGGGTGCTTGCAGATTGGCGAGAACACCATCAAATCTTTTCTCACAGCGGTGGAGCTGGGCGCTGATGTAGTCGAACTAGGTCAGTGCGTTGGAACCTAGATTGACCAAGTCTGACTTTTTAGATGTTCAACTGACCAAGGATGACGTCCCTGTTGTTTACCACGACTTCCTTGTGGTCGAAAAGGGGTCCGATGCGCCGATGCATACATTGACATACGACCAAGTAAGTTGGGACCCTTGTGATTGTGCGATGCTAATTTTCAGTTTATGGGAATCAACGAAGCCCAGTCGACCTCCAAAGATATGCTGAGCAAGAAACCCCCTCTAGGGCGACGCGCGTCGCTTTGCGAACCGTTGGATATGGACGCCCTTGTCAGCCAGATGAAGCACACTCTAAACTACCCTGGATATAAACCGAATCTCCGAAACCACAGCATCCACGAACCCTTCATCACTCTGGTGGATCTGTTTCGTGGATTGCCAGAGGATATACCGCTGGATATTGAGCTGAGTAAGTCGCTGCTCCGGCTCTGACCAAGTGGCTAACATTTCAGAATACCCAATGCTTTACGAAGCTGCCGACTTTCAGATGGACAACTACGCTACTGAGATCAACCTTTTTCTGGACACGATTTTGTCCGTGGTATATGCCCATGCCGGTAGTCGACGGCTCATCTTTAGCTCCTTTAGCCCTGACATCTGCATGGTCCTCGCCGTGAAGCAGCAAATTTACCCCATGCTATTCCTCAACGACTCGTCCAACTGGCCGACAGGCGACATGCGAGCGACCAGCTTGCAGACAGCCATGCGCTTCGCACATAGGTTTGGCCTTGCCGGTGTTGCCATGTCTTCGGAGCCATTTGTGCATAGTCCCGGCCTGGTCAACCTGGCAAAGAGACAGGGCCTCTATACCGCAACGTACGGACCGCTAAATGATGTTGGGGCAAGCGTAGAGGTAAGAAGGCGTGGTATGGGCCAGGCGTGGTTTGGGATTTCTGCTGACCCCATTTAGATCCAGGCTAAAGCAGGTGTTGACCTTATCATTGTCAACAAAGTAGGGAAGATGAGCCAGGTTTTGGACAAATTTAGGAAGCGACATTAAATGTCAGACGGACAGACCCGCAGGTCCGTAATCTGACTCGCGTGGGATCGACGAGCTTGGGATGTTTTGGGAATTTGGATGAATCAACAGCCTCCACTTTGTACGCCAGCATCCTGTCAGCGTAGGGCTGCATAGCAAGCTGAGGCTGTGCGGCCGTCGTTTGGAATCAACAGAATTGCATCTTGATTATCGTGCATCAAGCCAAATGTCCAGGAGTAAGGAAATATAAATAAAGCTCCTCTGTACAGTCTCATCTTCATCTATACAATCCAACTCATCTCTGCACACTCATCTATACCAATTCATCTCTGTACCCTCATCTCTGTACTCTCATCTCTGTACCCACCATGAAGTTCCTCCTCCTCCTCGCCTCTTGCGCCTTTGCCTTGCCCCAGAACAAACCCGCTGGCGCTCTCTACTTTCTCGATAGCGATCCCGCCGGCGCCTCCGTCGTCTCCTTGCCGATTCGACAGAATGGCTTGCTCGGCCACCCATCCCGGACTTCTACTGGTGGCCTGGGCCTGATTGGCAACAACATGAACGGGCCCGTCACAGTTGGTAAGTAAAACCTACCTCGTTACAACGCATAGGCTGACCGTCAGATCCCGTCTTTTCCCAGGGCGCCGTGACCATCAAGGGAAACCGCCTCTTCACCGTCAATCCCGGCTCCAACACGCTTGCCTACTTCCGCATCCCGCGCAACGACCCGACCCATCCCGTCCTCATCGACACCATCGACACGCAGGGAACCGTGCCCAACACCGTCGCCTACTCGGACAAGAACAAGCTCGCCTGTGTCGCCAACACCGGCTCAAAGCCTGGCGTGCAGTGCTTCCGCGTGTCCGACTGCAGCTCTCTGCAAGCCGTTGGAGGCTTCAAGCCCTTGCCCGTGCTGAACCAGACGACGCCGCTCTTGGGCCCGGCCAACACCGTATCCCAGGTTCTCTTCAACCCCTCTGAGACGGCCCTGTTTGTCACCATCAAGGGAGACGGCACAAACGACGGCTTCATCTTTGCCTACCCCGTCGTCGACGGCCAAGTCCAGGAGACGCCCGTCCAGTCTCGCCCCGCGGGTGTTCCCGTGACTTTTGGGTTCAACTTTGTCACCGACTCGCTGGCCGTCGTCGCCACGCCCGCCTACGGCGCCGCCTTTGTCGACATTGGCGCCGACTTCACCGCCACCGTCAGCACGCAGGTCCGGGTCCCAGGCCAGCGTGCCGTCTGCTGGACCGCCTTTGCCGAGGCCACACAGTCGACGTACCTGCTCGACGCCGGCGTTGCGGCTCTCACCACCGTGGACCCTCAAACGCGGGCCATTGCTCGCACCGTCCCTGGAATTCCCACTGCGAACGGCTACTTTGACGGCGTTGTTGGGGGGACAAAGCTGTATGCCCTGCAGGCCTCGAGCGGGATTACGATTTTTGACATCCAGAACCGCTCAAACGGCCCATTCACGGTTGACCTGACCAGCTTTGGGAACCGCGCTTCTTGGATTGGCATGGCTGTATACATGAATTAGCGCTCCACTGGCGCTCTGACAGTGACCCCGACTGTATGATATATACGCTGGTGTGTTGAATTAGATTTCTCTTTATAGAATTAGATATTGCTCATTCGTCAACTATCCATTCCTCACTTCTTGTGCAACGTCTTGCAACTCTATCCACGACTTTCTACCTGGTTGGTCTGGCTCGTCGAGCCGCGTAAAAGGGTGCTGGCCGCCATCGCTTCGCGCCTGGCTCGAACCTTGGCCGCTCACGTTTCGCCAGGCCGGTTTCTGCCTGCCGGCGCTATCAGCTTCGTTGGGGGGCGTGGTCGTCCCCAAGAGCCCAAAACTCAGCCGGTTGATGACGGGTTTTAAAAATACGAGGCAGGCTATGAATGTCAGAGAGATTTTGTATGTGGCAGCCGACTTACCGCAGAGAATAGCCACATTGCCCTCCACGATTGTCCATATTCCGGCGTCGGTGTAGTTCCAGGTAACATCCACACTGCTTCTATCGATGTTGATGACCATGGCTAGCCTCAGCACGGAGGTGATGGTGACGCTGTGAGGTTAGCGTGGCCTCACTGCGTGGTTTCGACTTACAATATTCCTACGGCGAAAATTCCGCCTACGGCCACCTTTTGACGCCTCGGCAGTCGCAAACGCCAAATGTACGGCATGGGCAGGGCCATGAGAAGGATGTCGACCATTATATTTGGGATTGCGCTCGCGATGAAAAGGCCCCTCGTGTTCACATTACATTCGTAGTCGGCTGGGCTTGGCGGGTTGTTCGGACGGTATCGATCCCAGAGCGCCGAGATTGGCTGGCATTGCAAGCAGTTGGTAATGATCTACTCGAGTTAGCTGGGTCTTCCGAGGCTGGATTTCATACAATTGCTATCCCCCATCCACACGTCATGAATGTGAGGGCCAAGATCAGTGGCCGAGTCGAAGCGTTGACGCTGAATGTTTTCCAGTAAAAGGCGAGAATCGACAGCTTGACGAGCACCAACGTCACAGTGTAGCAAAGAATGGACGCAAACAAGGCGAGCTGCCATGCATAGCTTGCGGTTGGAGGCGCGGCCCAGACGTGCTGCCCGATGCCATGACTGGTGCCTGCAATTGTTAGACGAGTACCAGCAACGTCGGGAGACTCACCATAGGCGGCTATGGCAATTATGTTTCCGAGCGCTGGGATCTAGCTGTGTCAGACACATCACACCTGATAGTATGCACTTACGAGCGCAGCAATAGCGAGCCAGTCGTCCAACCACAACGGGAGCCCCTTGATCCGGCGGCTGGCAAGACGCAGCGATATGCCAAGCAGCGCCAAAACATATGCCACGACCGAGACGGCGATCAAGGTCGGGCGCCTGTCATCCAGGAGGTCGACTCCATCTGGGGTAGGCAGCGCCATGGCGCATATGGCTTGCGGGGCATAAAATCCTGGGACGTGTGGGGGACGGCATATTTATCCTTGAGCTGCCTGGCATGCGGCTGAAGCCGATCCAGGCGCATTTGCCGGATCCGTTATCATCCTCAGGAGGCGACTATTGATCTGCAGAGGGGAACAGACACCCAAGAGGCCCCTGCGAGCAAGGCAATATGCCGCCTTTGCAAACCGTCAGAAGACGCCCCTTTGGGAGAAGTTTTCCCGTTCAAGAAGTGCTGGAGCCCGCCACTGCCTCATTGAGACAGCCGACGTCGCATCGCGTCAACGGCTGCACGAGGCATCCAATCGCTGTCGCTGCTGCATGCACGGTGAACAATGCAAGACGCAACGGAGGATCCCTCTGCAACTCCAGCGGCTCTGATTTGCTCTGCTATCAGCGTTATCCACCGCGGAGGCCCTTGCCAGCGGCCGCCGCTGTTGGGCCAAATGCCGAGGTGGTAAGCGGTTGCGGCCCAAGGTGGCAGCAGGTAAGCAGAAGCTGGTAGAGAATTGTCCCGACCGAAGCGCCATGTCGGATCTGTTATATCCGGCCAATCGTTTTGTGAGTTTTAATCTCGTGCTTTCCGATCGAGTCTGCGATTGAGTCGGGGAGCTAGCACAAAGCCGTCATCACTGCTCGTTTGTAAATGTGTGGGTGATCTTCACGGTCAAATGGCAGATGAGGTGCGCTCTGGTCATCGCCGCGTATTATGCCAACATATTATTCAGATGTTGCAGAGCGACACTGCTCCGGTGCAGAGCACTTCAAACAACCCGTATCCCCCAGAGAGTGGAAAGCAGCACCCGCCTATCAAGAGTTACAACTCCAAGGACCAAGGGTATGGACAGTCGCTTGACCATGTTCAAGGGCAAGCCCGTAATATACAGGTAACCGTGTCTCATACCCAGCTCCAGCTGTGAATACTTGGGCTTACAATGTTATGATAGGCGGTTCACCTAGTTGCCGTTGCTGGTCTATCTCCATCCAGCTAATGTTTGCCGTCCTATTTGCGAGCCTCTAGTGTCGCGGCCACAACCGAATTGATATTGGATAGGTATGGCTACATCCTTATAGAGAACGATGCAGTCAAGGGGTAAATCAGTCAAATTTAGACCCTCCGAGTCATAAGGCCACAGCAACGCGATCCGTAGCCTGGCAGTGGTTTCGCTGGCAAGGAGTCGATCCAGAGGAGCATGTTGGAGCGGCATGTGATTGTTCATCCATTTTATCGTATCATCCTGCTCGGACATTTGTGCATCACGTGAGATCACATGCTGACCATGACTGGTTGTGAGCTTTCCATTTCTGCATCTCGAAACTCTCCGTCATACATACAAACGTTAACTGAACCTTGTTCATCCGCTCGTCTATAAAAACTCACCTGTCTCTACCATGGACCGAATGGACCGAATGGACCGAGCCACTAGCCCTGATCCAACGTGGAGAAAACTCATCGGCATTCTTGATACGATGACGGATACAGCAGTCAAGAAGTTGACCAACGACCTTGAGACGCCGCCACCCCGCGAGATGCCCAGCATACTTGACTTTGGTCATGATCTTGACGATCGCATCGAGAAAATCCATGGCCTATTCCAAAAGTACTACATAGAACCGACAGCCCATGATGTTCTGTGTGGTCTTATGCTGCATGAATCAATAATTACTTCGCCAGTCGTGGCTGAACTTCCGGAGTGGCTCAAGGGACTTGACCGGTTCCGTCGAAACTGTACGCCATTCTTACCATGATTTGCCGGTACTTAAAACTAACATTTTTGTGTTCAAGTTTTAGGGCACCTCAGAAGCCCAGTGCCGGAAGTCCCCAGCCCTGATTTCACCAATCCTACCAACACCGAGTCCGCGAAGCCGACACTGGAATCGACGGGCGGGGTCAAGAGAAAAGGCCCCGACGTAGCTTCACCTGAAAACAAAAGGGTTGACACGGGATCGGGCTCCCTAAATTCTCAAGCTCTTGCACCTCCCGCCTCCTCAGCTGCTCCCACGCCCTTGACTCCAGCATCGACTGCCAGAGTCCCAAACCCCATACAGGGCTCATTCCGCGCAGCACTACGGAACGCGACAAGTGTGTCGAACGCGATGGAAACAAGTGTGTTCTCACGGGTATAAAAGACCCAGAAGTATACCACATTGTACCCTTCGCTTGGAACAAATCCATGAGCAATGCGAAAAAGGCATTTAATCTCCGCCATAATATTTTATATTTATTTGGCCCAGAATTCTCCGAGGCAGTCAAGGCAGACCTTCACTTAAAGTCGGACAAGACTCTCGTACTTGGCGCTTCTGACTATGCGTGGAATATGGTCAGCCTTACCCCGACAGCCCATGACTGGTGGGGCAAAGCATATTGGGGATTTGATCCTGTGGAAGTCAGGCCAAGCAAGAAGACGGGCAAGAAGAAGCAATGGGAGGCCGTCCTTCTGTTTAGGTGGACTTACCGCCATCCTAGCTTGAGGGACGAAAAGCGCAAGGGATGCCCAACGTTGAACATGGAGAAGGACGAGGCGGGAAACAGTCAGCTTGGCGAGTTTCTTGAAGAAGTCAGGCAGTGGGAGAAAGGCCAGCAAGCCCCAAACATCCAGAGGCCTGATGGAGACGACCTTTTCTTGCACAATTCAACGACTGGCGACGTTCGCTCTGGTGATCAGGTCATCATCAAGTTTGGGTCAGAGGTAGATGCCCAGCGGTTCTTCAGACTTATGCAGATCCAATGGGCCTACATCCGACTACACGCAATGTCTGCAGCCGCAGAGTCGGTCTCTCTTCATGATGATGAAACTAGTAGCTCTGGGCTTGTTTTCGGCAACCTTGCTTATGTCGATGAGCAGGACAGCCAGGAACGGATTCAGGACTGGCTCATGCGCGCTACCTCACCACCGCCAATTAGGACAAGCTAAAGCCTATGAGATGAATTAGGTCAGGCTAAAGTCTCTAAGATAAATCTTGAAAGAAAAAATAAATCTTAGAGAAAGAAAAGAAAGAGAAGAAAGAGAAAGAGAGAAAAGAAAAAGAAGAAGAAGAAGGAGAAGAAGGAGAAGAAGGAGAAGAAGGAGAAGAAGGAGAAGAAGGAGAAGAAGGAGAAGAAGGAGAAGAAGGAGAAGAAGGAGAAGAAGGAGAAGAAGGAGAAGAAGGAGAAGAAGGAGAAGAAGGAGAAGAAGGAGAAGAAGAAAAGAAAGAGAAAGAGAGAGAAGGAAAAGAAAATCTAGAAATCAGGTGAGATATATAATTATACAGTCGTCTTGGATACTACCAGGGCTGCGCGTGCGCTATCCAGCGAAGCCTTAACCTGCGGCTGCCTGTATGAGCCGTCTCGTTTCTTCGCCAATCGACCATCCTGAAAACAGGGCAGGTTGACCAGATGCCTCGCATCAATAGGAGAGGCTATGCTCAGGTATTTGTTCCCGCTTGCCCTGTGAAGCTTTGTGTATACCACCCATTCAAACTGCCTGCCTGCAATGGAACTGGAGGGGTCGAGCCGGGCAGTAACGTTGTCGTTGACGGTGCGGTATCCGTCTTGCCCATCATCCATCGTGTATGCCGCCTGCGTGCAGAAAGCAGTTGCCAATGCTCTGAGCACCAGTCCATCGTCATAGGCATCACTGATTTCCCCCATCATGCCATGGTCGTTCAGAACTTTGCCAATGCTCCGTCGCTTCGACCACGCATCTTCCAGAGCGTCGGGGCTCAGAAAATGCCACATGCACCAGCTCTTGAGGATTTCCTGGCTCTTCAAGCCCTTCTCAACCATCTCTCGGACGCGAGTATACTGATTGAAAGCATTGGTGAGAGACAGATGGTCTGAGTTTTGACCAAAGGACCATCGGGTGATCAAATCTGCTGCGGATTGCCAATTGTTTGGTTCGGTAAAGAGGGGCACTTTGGTAGAGCAAACGGAGGCTATATCCACCATTTCCATGCTGCAGCCGAGCTTTGTCGCCTCTAGGATGGCCCGGCACCAGATTGGTTCCACGGGCAGCAGCACAGCAAGTTGTCCCGACGGAGTCAGGCCGCCAGTCTCGTCAACAAGTCCCCTGGGGATATTAGCTTGTGTCATGCAGTGCCCGTTCCAAACTTACCAATCGACGAGGTCCTGAACAGCGCGTGACATGGACTCTGGGTATGGGGTGCTGAGCCAGTCGAGCTGCGAGATTGGGGGGCTGTTGTCGAACATGGCCAGGACCCGTAGAGCCGCCTCGTGGAACGCCTCCGAGTGGATCTTTGGCATCGTCGATGCCGGCATGGCGGTGGTGAGCATGTCGGGCATGTACAGACGTACACAAGCACCCGGACCCGTGCGGCCGGCGCGGCCAGCGCGCTGAGTCGCTGATGCCACCGAGATTGGCCGAGTCAGCAGACTAGTCATACCAAGGCGAGGGTTGTAAACACTCTGCTTGGATAAGCCGCAGTCGACAACAAAAACGATATCATCTATGGTGATGCTGGTCTCGGCGATGTTCGTCGACACGATACATTTTCGGCCTGGTCCTGTCGGCGCGATGGCCTCGTTCTGCTTCGCGGGGCTCAGCTTCGAATGCAAGGCAGAGACAGCCAAATCCGTGCTGTTGCGGAGAATAGTGCAGACTTGCTCGATGTCGTTTACACCAGGGAGAAAGGCAAGGATGTGGCCTGGTGTGTCGCCTGCGTGGATGTGCATGATAGCGTTGGCGGTCTGGACAATGTAATTGCACTGTGGCTCCTGGTAGATAATTTCGATCGGGAAGTTTGGCTGGTATTGATTAGCATGGATTGTATTTGTATTTGTAAAGGAATGTACCTACGCTGCCGATCCTCACATGGGGGCAATTGTTGAAATAGCTCTGGAAGACTCCTGCATCCAGAGTTGCCGACATGATGATGACCTTGAAATCCCGGCGTTGGGGTAGGATTTGCTTCAAGAGCAGCAGCAGAAGGTCCGTTTGAACTGTTCTCTCGTGGGCCTCGTCAATAATGACGCAGGAATATTGGGAGAGCAGTGTGTCACTCAGCTGCTGGTTGAGAAGAACGCCCTCGGTCATATAGATAAGCCGCGAGACAGACTGCCTCTTATCGACCTTCTTGCCCCGGCCGGTATGGTACCCAACTTGTTGACCAAGAGGCACACCCATCTGCTGGGAGACAAACTGCGCCAGCGAGGTCGCGGCGAGACGACGGGGCTGCGTGCAGACGACCCGGAGCTCTGTGGTGTGAACCAAGAACTGCGGGATCTGGGTCGATTTCCCCGACCCCGTCTCACTTGACAAGACAAAGACTTGGTTTTGGTGGTAAGCTTCCAAGATCTTGTCACCTTCACGATATACGGGAAGTTCCCGTCGACTCTTCACAGTCTCCTGATGGCCATCTGGCCAAGCTGCACCCGTGAGGGGGTTGATATCCCCTTCTTCGAGCGCCCGAATCTGGGCCATAGTGACCTGTGTGCCTTGGATCGAGCTCATTTTCTTTTAGACGAAGTCAATCTTTGTTGTCGTCGTCTTCGTCTTCGTGGTCTTCGTGTTCTTCGTGGTCTTCGTCGTCGTTGTTGTTTTTGTTGCCGTGTTTTGGTGAAGAGATCGAGTGTTTGTGAGGTGTGGTGGACGTTTGTTCACGTCTGGCAGACCCACCTAGGTAGACACCCAGCAGTTGACATTCACTTTAGCCAGAGCGAGTTGGTAAACATCTCATTCATACATCTTTCACTGGGTATCTCTTCCTTGTTTTACATAGGAATGGTACAGTGTGACAGATCAAGGACTGTGATATAGCATGGTACTAACTCCGAGAACGTGCGCCCCGTGACACGCCAACTGCCTAGTGTTTTCTCCCTCCAAGGGACTCCTCGTTGGCCTTTTACAGAAAATTCCCTGCCATGACCAGTCTCTTTCGAGCTCCGCCTTAGGTGATTGAGCCCGATGTGGTTTGTAGATAATTAACACAAGTTCTATGCACACTTCCAGCCCAAGAAACGGGTGAAACAGCCATTGGGTACAAAATTCGAATGTTCCAGACCGTATTGAGTTCGTTGTCAATAAACGTGCGGACCGCGACCATCTAGATGATCCGCGTTTGGTGACATCTTACTGACGGTTAGCGAAGCCCACCCATCAGACATACATCTTGTCCCCAGATAGCTTGCACAATCCCACGTTTCAGTCACTCATCAATACGCCACACCGCCTGCAACACTAGATAGGTTGTTCGCCGGTAAGGGAATCGAACCCTTGCTGTCTGCAACGAAGCAGAAAGCTGCCGAAACCGACCTTAACACCTAAGTGTAGGGAACGAAACCCGTAAGAAAAGACGAATCTTGTTAGAAGAGAGCGAATCTCGTGAAAAAGGGACGAATCCCGTAAGTAATATTAGGTCAACCCGAAGGCCGTATTGGCAGGCTCGGCCTCGAAGAAAAACGTGGCGCCGCTCTCTATTCATTGCCGCATGTTTCTGTGATTATGAAGTCAAAGCAAGTGATGATGAGTAAGAACAAAAGATGATTACCATGACATCTCATACTGTCGTTTGCGGCGTTCCTTGGCCTTCTTCTCCTTGTCGACACCGTGAAGAACGTCGTAAAGCGGGACTGGAGGCTCGCGACGCTTGGGCAGCTGATCCTCGGGCAACAGAGCTGGCCAGGTGCCCAGAAACTCGCCCTTCTCGTTGTAACACTTGGCGGGCGCCATCGGGTCCGTACTCCAGTCCTTCTTCTCCACCATCTCCTTTGGGATCGCGCGTCCGGCACCAGTCCAAGCGTTCCACTGATCATGGCCACCCCAGCCAAGGCCGGCGTAGGCGGGTCGTTCTGGGGCCTGGATGTGTCCGGCCGATGTGGCGAGGCGGTCGTCAATCACTTCACCACGGTGCTCCGGAGCGCAGTATGTCATTGACCTCGCCTTGACAAAGTAGTTGGATCCGTTTTCGCCCAGAAGATTACCGGGTTTCCAATCTTTGGCCCAAGTTGAGGCAAGTAGGCTGTTGCCAACTCCCAGGTGGCGATCTGTGTCTTCAGCAGGCTTGTCAGTGGTAACAACGTCCTGGGTAGGCGGAAGTTTCGGGCGGGTATCACGAAAGCCCTGGCCCTCTTTCGCCAGGCGAGGACCTGGCTTCCTCTGGTAGAACACCCATCCCTGGGCTATGTACTCATCTACCCGATCCTTAGGGGCCTTGCAAAACTGCACGTAGACCGTTTTCTTATCGCGTCTCACTGACGACTCCCACTGACCGCGGGCAGGAGTCTGGCCTGGAGCAATATCTCGAGTCATTAGGATGAGAGGGATATCCATCCGGTCAGTGAACTCTGGGTTCAACCTGTTGCGTAGGCTGATGTATTGCTGACTGTGCTCGTGGGGTTTGCCTCCTCGGCCAACCATCGGTTGGTATACCGGCAACCCTTCTTGGGAAAGGTGCTCTACAACGGTTGGCCAATCCTTAATCACTCTGTCGACCTCGCCAGGCGCCTCGTCGTTGATAGCCCATTCCTTAGGCAATTCTTGCTCGATCATATAGCGCTCGATGCATTCAGTTTGCTCGTGGAACGTGTCGGAATCCATCTTGACAGGATTCAGCGTGTGAAGGGAGGTGGTGGTTCGAACTAGATGAAGTCCTGTTATTGTCTGAGTTGGGCTGCATCCATACAAAGCTGTGATACTTACCTGTACGTGAGTGGTGAATGTGCTGGATCCGGTGTGCGGTTTGCTTCTTGTTGGTGGAGAGAATGGCAGGTAGAGAACAGGAGCACGTTCACGTTCTTCTACTGTAGCTCCACCGAACAGGCAACACGCTTACGTCGAATTAGTACCTACTAGGTAGAGCGGGCACAGCCTTTGCGAGGGCTGTTTGTAGGGAAAACAGTACAGCCGGCGCAGTTGATTGTGGGGGTCGAATTGCATTCGCCCCATTGCATACCCTTCCCATTTCAAGTCATCATCGGATTGCCGGTATATAAATATTACTGTGATGTCAACGTCCCAGTGTCTTTGTGTTATGTTCGTCTTCTAGTAGGCCACAGGGTTATAGTGTGTGGATATCAAGCCGGCTAGAGCATGGAGTGAGCACGCCAAACACATGTTGTGAAAGACGGAGGGCTTTGGGCAACCGTAATGCAAAATTTCAATTAAGTTCACCGCTGTGAAAGTTCCTAGGCAGATATCTACCTCGTAGTACTTGGTAGTTTTGCAGGCGGATATCCACTTTAATCTACTGTTTGCTATTCTTGGTGATGTTCAAGTCAAACATCTCCCACCTCCAGTGCATCCACAAACCATCCACGTTACAACTACAAACGCCACCACAACGACAACCAGCAAACGCAAATAGCAGCCACCGCCACCACCACTACTACCACTACCGCCGTATTCACAGAAGAAGTATGGCAATCTTCTCGTTGTCTCTATCATTCTTTCAAGCTAACATGTGGCAGAATGGAGTTGAACGACTGGATGCGTACAGTGGATCTGCACAGATGCCGCAAAGGCAGGCTTCTCATAGTCCGGTCCATCCATTTCGAAGCATCACGAGCAGAGGTAGAAGGGCGCTGCAATGTCAAACTTTCCGAGCGTGGCCGCATCAGATACTTCTGGGCAGACCCCCAGCAAACCGGGCGACGGAACCCAGGCTGGGTGTATGTGGTGTTCGAGAAGGGATCGAATTGCAGGAAGGGCCGAGACGATCTCCGGAATCTAAAAATTCGCGGCCGCCCTGTTGAAGTCCATCTGTCGAAGTACCCGCACCCTGTAAGCTTACATATATCACTCTCATCGTCACTATTCGCTGACAGTAAGCTTAGGATGGCCCCGAGCATGTGCGGGAGAGACGTCCTGGCCAAGCCCTTCCTCCTCCTCCTCCTCCTCCTCCTGCTGCTGCTGCCCCCGCTCCCCCTCCTGCCCCTGGTCCTGCTGTCTCGGCTGATCCCGCCGGCTCATATTTGCCCGCGTGGGTCCTATTCACGTCCAACAACCCCCCCGCTCCCCTTCCTGTCTCCGGTCCTTCTGTCTCGGGTGATCCCGCCGCTCCCGTTCGTCCACCTTTGCCTGCGTTGGTCTATTTCGGCAACGCCCCCTCTCCCGCGGCGCCTGCCGCAGTCCCGCCTGCCAATGACCCGGATTCGGAGATTGAGTGAGGCGTCTTAAGACGGGAGGGTATGGAGTCAAGAGAGGGAGAAGAAGAATAGAAGAATAAAAAGAATAAAATATAGTGTTGGCCATTGTACAGATATTGACTGCATCGAACGATTTTACATCTCCTTAATCCTGTGGCAAGATGGCCTTTTGCTAACTTTTGTCTTTTCTAGGTTTCTCTTGCTTCACCTTGGGCTGCCTGACTCTATTACTTTCCAATCACTTCTTCGTTTGTTCTTACGGGGTTGGACCCCACGGCCTTCCGGTTGACCTAGTCTACGAGATTCGTCCCTTTTGCTGAATTCGTTCATTCTTACGGTTTTCGTTTCCTTGAACTCTTCGGAGTTCAAAAACATCGGTTTTGGCAGCCTCTGCTGATTCATTTCAGCTTGAGGAGGAGGTTCGATTCCTTCGCCGGCAAAAAAGCCTTTTCTTAAACGGAGACTGGTATATGGGGGGGTTTTTGGATCATTATGCGTGCCCGACATCCCAGCATCAACCTTGAAAATTCCATATAGAGAGGCTGACGGGCCAAGCGCAGAACGGCACATCGAAATCTACCAGCCTCAACGTAAGCCAACGCTACCGAGACCGACGACGAAAATATCGTAGAGGCTTTCATCCTCACCATTCATGACTCTGATGCGCTATGGAAGGGAATCTGGCTCTCCATCTTGCGAGCGCGACCGATCCCGCATGGTAAAATATTCTTGAGACGCTAATTCTATTTTATGAGTCCTGCTAATTTGGCCCCTCTATCCTTTATATATGCGACACTGCTGGGAGAGTTCCTCTAATACTTGTACTTCAGACCAGACCTGGCCAGCACGCGACCGTTGCTGAGATAATACTGGAGATTCGCCAATGAGGACAGCACGACAGTGGCAGCGCTGAGACCAGCAATGATAGTGAAGCCAACGGGGTAATGCGGCGCGTCCTCTTGGCGGAAGATGGCCTTGCCGACAAGGCCCGAGCAGTTGGCGGCCATGATGTGAAGAGCCATGGTGATGGACCTCTCGCCCGCCGTCTTGGCATTCAAGGACAGCCAAGCTCCGTTGACAGGGTCTAAATTGATTAGCTTCCGTATCCAAAAATAGAGATGCGACATACGCCAAGGCCATGAAAATGCCAACGACAAGGTCAGCATGGCAAATTTGAGGTTGGAGTTGGTCGAGTCAACCAGGATGCGGTTTCCAATCTATGCCAGTTAGTATCTTGATATCTCCAACTATTGGGCTGCTTACATTGAATCCCAGGCCGAGAATAAATCCCAGGGTCACCATAGGGCCTCGGACGTCCATTCGGTCGCTGTGGATGTTAGCAATGAAATCTTACATCTGCGATGCCCTTACCAAGCCCAGCCCCAGAACAGGTTAACAAAAAGCAGTGCCCAGTTGCCAATGGACACGAGCGCGTTCGACTTGAGGCGGTCGAAGCCGAAACCGACAACCAAGCTCGGGGCATAGGATCCGAAGGCTTGGGCAGGCGCAAGACCCGCGACAGTAAAGGCCAGATGAGGCAGCAGGCGCCAGTTTGTTATCTAAGAGAGTCAGCATGAGCCTCTAAACGACGGTTTGTCACGTACCGTGGCCCTGAATTCCTCCCAGCTAACATGGGTTCGGACCTGTCTCTTGGAGGGATCGTCGCGAAGAACTCGCTCGGTCAGGATTTGAGCCTCGCGCTCTGTGAAATATCGGAACTTGAGCAGCGACACGGGGTTGGAAACCTCTTTTGGGAAAGTGGCCAGGAAGACTATTCCAATGACGACCGTGACGATTCCCTCGAGCTGTGCAGCGGTCAGTATTGATCTGCGAGAGACTGTGGAGGACGTACGATGAACAACCACTGCCACCCGGAAAGTCCAGCAACACCGCGCATTTGCAAACTGTCACGGTCAGCATCGGTCAACTTGAAGTTCTGTTCCTCTTACATTCCGTAGGCAATGATGCCGCTCATGGCGCTGGCAATAAGATTTCCCAGGAAGAACCACGAGAAGCGTCGGCTGGTCTCGTTGCGCTTATACCAGCGCGTGATTGTGTATAGGGATGCAGGAATGAAACCAGCCTCGCAGAGACTACACAGTGTCAGAAGGATCAATCCCAGGAGCAGGTGACTTACCCAAGCAGCAGTCGAGTAACCATGAAAGCCGACAATCCGTGCTGGAATGCCTGGAAGGTTGCAACAAGGCCCCTGCGATTGTTAGCCCGAATATCTTGCGGAACAGTCACCACCTACCAGGCGAGGATCTGGAATCCAATCCAGAGGACTGGCCCGACCTTGTAGAGGATCAGGTTGCTTGGGATCTGAGATGGTCAGCAGCGCCCTATCAAGTGTGAATTGTACTGACCTCGAGTATAATGATGCCAAGCGACAGGATCTGTTGACCTGTGTTGAACTGGTTCTGCGTGATGCCGACCTCCCGGAAGAAACCGTCTGTCAATGCATTACCGCTGGGAGATGTCAGCATGTTGACAGTTCTCCGTGAACTGATACTTACATATTTCCACGATCGAGTTGGAGAGCGAAAAAGCCGAGGATGAGAATAGGCATGATCACAAGGTCGACCCTGTGATGGTGTTAGAGGTGCAGACTTGATCGGCCGGGTGTCATACTTGCGAACCAACTTCTTCTCCTCCTCCTCGGTCCACTGCACCGACTCGTCGGGTGAATAGACTTCGCTCCCGCTGAGCTCATCCTGAAGATGGTCAATTTGTTTCTCGGCCATGATTGTGTACAAGTCAAGTGGTTGGGCTACGGAACTGGAACAGCAGGTTGAAGATTGCAACTACGGCGTTACTTAAGGGCTCGCGACAGCCCGACGACCAGGATCCTGCAAAACGAGATGTAAGCTAAAGTGCTCCGTACATCCACTTGCCGTTGTACAGCTTCATCCACTTGGTATCTTTTGCCGGGGTCTGTCGTGACAGTGTATGGGATGATACAAAGTCGACACCGGATTGCGTCAGTTTTTGCCCCACAAACAAACCCGCCAAAGATGCATCGACGTGATCCAGGCCGGAAGTGCGCCGATGGAAAACATGATAATGCTTGCCATGCTTGTCCGGAAATCGGTCAATAGTTTGGATGCTGCCTCCATTTCGCAAACGCTCGGCTTGGGCATTGATAAACAGAAGAGCGCCAATTGCTTCACGTGGCAGCAGCTTTACCCATCAAGATGCAGTTCAGGTCGATAGCGGTCCTCGCCACCCTGGCCAGCGCAGCCGCCTTTGATGGGCAGATTCCGCTGGCTCGGGTGCCCAAGGCGGAGAGGCCGAATATTATTCTCGTCCTCACCGACGACCAGGACCTGCACATGAACTCGCTGAGCCACACGCCGTTGATCCAGAAGCGGCTGATTGATGAGGGAACTCTCTACAAGCGACACTTTTGCACCACGGCCGTTTGCTGCCCGTCGCGTGCGTCTTTATGGACTGGTAAACTGGCCCATAACACGAACGTGACAGACTTGAATCCTCCATATGGTATGTTTCCTGCTCAAGTTTTGTTCCATGCTTACACGTTCAGGCGGGTTCCCGATCTTTGTCAAGAATGGCCACAACGAAAACTACCTCCCCGTATGGCTGCAGCAGTCGGGGTACAATACGTATTACACAGGGAAAATGTTTAATGCCCATACCATCTGGAACTACGACTCGCCACACTTGAAAGGATGGAACGGTTCAGTGAGTCGGCACCACCTTTGTCTTGTTTAGCTTCGCTTTGTTTACCTTCGGTAAACAACCTTTGTCTTGTTTTATCTTTGTCTTGTTTACCTTGTCTTTTTGCTAACAAAGAAGGACTTTCTTCTCGACCCCAACACCTACGACTACTGGAATGCCACGACACAGCGCAACCACGACGCGCCCGAGAACCACCTGGGCGAATACTCGACCGATGTCATCGCCAAGAAAGCTCTTGGCTTCCTAGCGGATGCTTCCGCCTCCGACAAGCCCTTCTTTCTGGGCATCGCTCCAATTGCCCCGCACAGCAACGTCAACAGCACCATCTTAAACCCAGTGAAGGGTCCAGACGACGATGTGCCTGTCTCGGACGATCTGTTCCGCGTCAACATCCCCAAGGCTGCCAAGCGACACGAACACCTCTTCCCCGACGTGAAGGTGCCGCGTACCGACAACTTCAACCCCGACAAACCTTCAGGCGCAGACTGGATCAGGCGACAGCCGAAGCTCAAGCCTGAGCATGTCGAATACAATGACCGTCACTACCGCGGCCGGCTCCAGGCTCTTCAAGCCGTCGATGAGCTGGTCGATGAGCTTTTTGACAGGCTGGAGGAGTATGGGCTCCTTGACAACACATACATCTTCTACACAACGGACAATGGCTTCCACATTGGACAGCACCGCCTGCAGCCTGGAAAAGAGTGCGGGTATGAAGAGGACGTCAACGTGCCCCTCATTGTCCGAGGCCCGGGCGTGCCAAAGGGCGAGGTCGCGGAAGTAGTCACTGCTCACGTTGACCTGGCCCCGACATTCCTGTCCTTGGCGGGCTCAGCACTACGAGCCGACTTTGACGGCACGCCGATACCCCTCTCAACCTCGGAGCTTGCGGCCTCATCTACCACGCGAGAACATGTCAACATTGAGTACTGGGGATGGGCCATCAGCGAAGGCAAATGGGGCTTCAACGGCGGGGAGGACAAGCGCATCTACAACAACACGTACAAGTCGCTGCGCGTGATCAACGAGGACTACAACCTGTACTACTCCGTCTGGTGCACGAATGAGCACGAGCTCTACGATATGACCGTCAGTCAGCCGGACTCGTTGATGCACTTTCACTAATTCTTGTCTAGACCGACCCCGGCCAACTCACCAATCTCCTGCACCCCGACGAGTCCAGCGCTAAAGCCCAAACCTTCATCCTGGGGTATCCCGTAGAAAAGGTGATTCCCAGATTGGACGCGCTTCTCTTTGTGCTCAAATCGTGCAAGGGATCGACCTGTTCCCAGCCATGGAGATCTCTGCACCCGCAGGGTAACGTCGGCAGCCTCCGAGATGCCCTCTCTCCGCGGTACGACGTCTTTTACGAGCAGCAAGCCAAAGTCGAGTTTAATTATTGCGACGCGGGCTACCTTATCCCGGCCGAGGGGCCGCAGTTTGAGAGCGACGGTGCTGTATACTGGGAGCATTCCCAATGGAGTGATTGGACTTAGTTAGACATTCAATTCTGTTGTCATCACTCTTGTCTCGTAACTATGTGTTCTGTCAAATCAATCTCCACCGGCCTGTAATAGCCGGCCCCTCGCATCGACGGGATATCGCAATTGTCAGGTTCCACTCCGATGGTCGCAATCACGCCTTTTCATCCATCTATGAGCAATGCAGGGCCCGCACCAGCTGATGGCGTGCTCACGATAGCGCGCTCAGATAACGCGCTGCTGTTCCTTGCGTCTCGGCCGGACCCGACAAGGACGCTATGCGATGGGGCTCGTTTCAGCTCGGAATGTGCGACGTGCAGCAAATTTCTCGGAAGCGCTGTAGACCTGCTGTTTTCCTCCCAACATTCTCCTGACCCAAGGCAGACTCCAGATTGGGCGAGGTACTATGAGCACCACTCAGCCGCCCAGTGAAAGGACACCGCTCCTCCAAGATGATTGTCGGAGTGAAGAAGCGACGCTCCGAGACACTGAAGGGACTGTCCGAGGGCCCGTCGAGAACCCGGTAGACACCATTTCAGTATTGGGCACTCTCTCAGTGCTGATACTTGGTAAGCTGCAATTCCTCTTAAACCAACCCTGCTAATTATATCAGGTGTCTTTATTGCATCGGCGGATGGTTCCCTCGTCATCGCGACGAGCCCTGAGATTGCCTCGGAGTTTCACCGACTGTCCGACGCATCATGGCTCGTCACCGCCTACTCACTTGGACAATGTGCCTTTCAGCCATTGGTGAGTACGGCGTCATGTTACAGTGCAATTGCTAACAAATTAGTACGGAAAATTAAGTGACATCTTCGGTCGAAAGAGCGCGCTGGTCTTTGCATACAGCGTCTTCCTTGTCGGATGCGGTCTATGGTAGGCGATGTGACGCGATGTCAGGACCAAGCTAACGCCAGCAGCGGCATCGGTCGTCAGTACTGGCAAGTCATTGCCGGGCGCGCAATCAGTGGCATTGGTGGTGCGGGCATGTCAGGCCTTGTCAGCGTCGTGATTGCAGACATGCTCCCCATCCGACAGGTCGCGACGTGGAGAAGCTACGTGAATGTGATCGCTACGCTCGGTCGGTCCAGCGGCGGCCCGGTCGGAGGATGGCTTGTCGACACGTTCGGTTGGCGATGGGCATTCCTGGGCCAGTGTCCCATCGCCTTGCTCTCAATTGCGCTTGTGGTTTGGCGATTGCCCGACAATACCCAAAAGAACCAGAGTGTCGAGCAAGGCAAGGACCCGGGCATGAAAGCCAAGCTCGCTCGCGTCGACGCATTCGGTGCATTTCTCCTACCCAGTACCCTGATATCATTCTTTGTGGTCCTCGACATGGCTGGGAAATCGTATCCTTGGTTCTACACAGCATCGCTCGCGACGCTGACAACCGTTCTTGCTTCCGTCTTTTTCTGGGTCGAGAAGAACTATGCCAAAGAGCCCATCTTCCCACTAGGATTGGTCTCGAGGCGCGATGTGCTCACCGCAAACGCCCTCGTCGCTCTCCAGCTGGGGGCACAATTCATCGTGAGTACGTCGAATCTTGCTCTGAACTCACTAATTGAATCAGGTCTTCTACACGGTGCCGCTGTATTTCCGAATCACCACGGGTATGTCTGCGGCGGCGGCCGGCAGCCACTTGATCCTCATGGTCAGTGGCAACATGGTAGGTGGCATCTTTTCCGGACACATCATCAGCCGAACCAAGCGATACAAGAAGTTGACACTCGCTGGTGTTCTTTCCGGCTGCACATGCTACGCGCTGATGGTCATTCGTTGGCGGGGAAGCACGGCATGGTACGATTCCATGGTAACGATCCTGGGCGGACTGGGTATGGGCATCACCCAAAGTGCCTCTTTTATCCATCTCGCGGCAAGTCTGGACGCCAAGGAAATTGCTGTTGCTAGCATGAGCTGGTATCTCAGCATGAGCGTAGGGATGCTGGTGGGGATCAACTTGTTCAATGCAACTTACCATGCGTCCCTTCACAGCTTCATGCAGGCGAACCTGCGGGGTGTCAAGGATGGAGATCAGGTTAGTCGTCGGCTCCAACGCCTCCTCATCTACTAACAATATGTCAGATTATACGCGGCGCTCTCTCCGATATCAGCTACATCGCCAAGCTTCCGCAAGATATAAAGGGCCTGGTCATTCGCTCTTTTGTCAATACCTTGACCTTGACAAATGGTTCGTCGGCTTGCTGATTGTGTTATTTTTGCTAACGTGGAGGCAGGTTTGGCACTCGTTTTGGGGGTTGGGTCGGTCGGAGCAGCTTTCGCTGTCAGGGAGCATGAATTGACTGGATAAGGTTAGAATACGGCTCGACATTCATGCTGGCCAGATACGCGATACCGAGCGTCTTCGAGTTAGCGAGTGTATTAATACAATTTGAAACGTATGGAGCGGACACAAAACGATGTCACCAGCAGTAAATGGTTGGATGGGTGGCAGATTGATGAAGCTGCACATGTTTATTACCAACTCATACTGTTTGTACTTCCGCCTCATTGCTGCGCATAGGCGGCCATTTCCCGACAGGACATGACCGGGCATTCTCTTGCTGCCTAGCACAAGTTTTGGTCTCCAGGCAAGTACAGGTGAAGCCGCAACCCATCCTCCGCAGTCAACGATCTACAGCTGACGAAAATGGTTTGAAGAGTAATTAGCTGAGAAAGGACAGGAGACATGGGTCTATTGACCATTGCCAGAAGATGAAGGAGAGGACAGCTTATAGTCAGAATCTGACCAGGGTGCGTCGGAATCGTAATCAGTGTCTGATAGGCACCAGAGACGGCGTAAAGGGATAGGAATCAGTGCGGGGTCGACGGCATCAACAGACTCCAGTCTCTCTTCATTAACTACATCGGTGGTTAAAGCTTCTTGTGTCTCTTGGGCTGCAGCCGGCTCAGCCTGGGCGGATTGGACAAGCTCCGCAAGCGAACGAGAAAGCTGAACAACAGCTGGCGTAACCTCCAACACGTTGCTCTCAATGGCCCTGTTCAAGGCTGCGACAAGCAACTCCAGTGGAGTGTCGACAAGCTGGGCGAACTGCTCAACCGGTGGAAGGGCGTCGTTTTGGGCGGCGGCATCAGAAGCAGCAGCGGTATGAGTCACAGGAGCTTCATGGACGGGAGGATCGGCTTGACCTTGGGGGTCAGGGCAGCGTTGTTGCTCGAGCTCTGCTTGGGTAGGCATTTTGACTGATATATGTTAGTTAAAGACAAGAAAAAGCAGAGGCAGGTACTAATGTACGTGTTTTTTTGTCGTTTTCATAAGGTGAGAGAGGGTAACGGTGCGTGGGCGGATGAAAATTCTGCTTGACGTTTGCTGTGATGTGTGAATGAAGGTGAAGGTGAAGAGGAGAAGTGATGGAGGTGCTGTTTGCACTCATGCTTCATGTTAGATGTTACCTGCCTGGACCCACGCTGCAGTTGTTTGCAAAACAACTTTTCCAAAATTCAAGCCCAAAGAACTGCCCACCTACCCGAGAGCGGTCAAGTCGTCGGCAACAGCTTGTTTTTTTCCTTGCGTAGCCCTTCAGATAGGTCATTTCTCCTGTTCGTGACAAGCACATCCCCATCGTATGGTCGTCTATTGATTGACGCAACTGTAAAAAGAGCGGTATCGTAATTATGCCAGAGTTAGGAGTTCCTAGTCAATCGGTGGGCAGATTCTTCGAGAGCCAGCGGGAATCTCTTGGTCTTGTAAGGCAACCACAGGGAAGATACAACCCGCCTTCTGCGACATCGCTTGCTCGCTTTGACTTGGGTCAAGTATTTGCGTTCGGACTTCCATCTGCGCGGTGGTATTAGAATTAGCTAGGAAACCCTTCGTATCGCCATGATTTTTCTGTCAAGTGTTGCATATTGAATTGATAATTTCTTTATTGTCAGAAGAGGCCCCCTCCAAGATACCAACCTCAAGCTTATCGGGGCATAGGATTAGGAAATACCACATGTCTGCAAACGGACAGATTTCTTTCCATCATTCTGCGTTAGTTCGTCCACACCTTTCCAGCGGCGAGCCTCGGCAGTGTTCTCATTGGCAGAGTTGCTGAGGCAGGATGGTTTGACATGCAGGTCTACAGGAGCCTCGACCAGCACCGCGCATTCCAACACGCCCGCCTCAGCTCAGCACGTAGCATTCGGCATCTTCGGTATTACGCTGCAGCAATTTCAGCTTTCAGCCGGCAGACAGCCCTGCCATTTTGAGGCATCTCCAACCAAGCACCCCACTTTTACAAACTAATAGGAGTGTGAGGAAGAATATCAGGCAAAATAAGTGCTCTGCCAAGTAGCGGTAGATGTCAGTCTCGATTGCTTGCTACTCTACCATTCCTCCGGCTTGGACTCGATCGGTGTATCGAAGAAGACGGGCAGTTTCACCTTGCCCTCAACCGCCTCGCTCTTGAATGAAGGGTGCCCATCATACGCCAAAAATCCCGTCCCCTCGTAGCATCCAACGTACTCGGCGTCCATCTCCTCGCCCTTAAGCACACCCAGGTCAACCCAGAGCATCAGCTCGCCGCCAAACATGTCGCCGCCAGGCCCATAAGCAGCGAGGAATTCTCTCCTAAGCTTGACGTGCCCCTTGTCCTCCCTGCCCATGCGCTCCATCTTGGACAGGTCGAGCCAGAAGAGAATCTGAGCTTGGCGCTTATAATCAAGGCCGGGGAAGTACGCCTTTCCGCTGTCACCGTTGTGTGAAGTGCCATTCGCGCCGTCGACATGACTCGCGTCGGGCACCTTTCCTCCACCAAAAGAATGACATGCCCTTGCGGAGACAAGGCCGCGGGACGGACCGCCTTTCATGACATTGGTGATCCATTGTTTTGCCAGACCATCAAAATTGTCATCCCAGTATTTCTTTTCTTTGCCGGAGACGGCGCTATAGTCCTGCCCTTCCACAACTACGCATAGATTGTCTGGGAATGAGGTGATCTTGGTTCTGCCGGCACGGATCTCGCCTGTCTGGGCCTTGGGCGGAGGAACCGCCTCGAGGGAGGTTGCAAACTTGTCTTCTTGAGCTGTCATGCGAGATCGGTAGGAGCCCCAGTACCCAAACCGCTCCGTGAGGTCGATCAGCTCGCCACAGTTACCGAAGCCCGTGGGCTCCCATTTATTGCACATGTACATCGCTCGCGTGGCAGGCAGGCTGACCGTCTCGCGCCAGAACCCAGCGCTGTCAAGGGGGAGCGTCACCCAAAACTCTTGCACCTCGGGCCGCTCCCACCAAGCCTTGAAAGACTGTGGAGAGTCCCAGTAGCTCATCCAGATCTTGGAAGGCAGGTCATTTTGTCCGAGCTCCTCGACTCGCAGGGCTGCCGGCTGGATGAGGGCGTCAAAGCGGGAGATAAGCGCTGCCTTGTCGGGATTGGGCTCGTCGGCGTGATATTGGCAGCCGAAAATCGAGACAGTGAAGTGGTGGTCGGTGCGGAAGCGCGATCGAATCATGTTTATGGACGCGTGTGGGCTCGAGTGAAGGGTTCGTTCGGATTGTCGTCGAAGGCATGTATTGGGATAGGAAGGGTAAGAATTGCGATGCCGGGTGAGTCGCGGGTAGGTATTATTTGTATAAATTGATGAATCGGCGAGAAGGGTCATACGACTCTTCGCCTGTACTCCGTCACGAGTCATTATACTATATGTACATGTAGGTAACAGCAGGGGGTAAGACGCCACACTGCCCCCTCCCTCCAGTCATAAGCGGAGAGTTGGTGAGCGGAGGATTTTACCCTTGTGAGCAGGCAGCTTGTCAGTCTAGACTGTTGTAAGCGAGCTATAAATCCTCCTGCGGTGTCATGACGACAAGTGGGAGTACGAGTTATGGAATGTGGGCTGCTCAGCTGGGCTGACGTCTCCTCTGTTTGGTGGCACATGACGAGGGATGTAAGCACCTACCTATCCCTTTGAGTGTGCGAAGGCGACCTCAATGTATTCGACCTACATGCCCCTCATTTAGGTCGGTACAAGAAGTAACTTTAACCCTTTCCCTACGAAAAGACGTGTGTAATGTAGCTATATGTACCTGGCAACATCGTGACGGAAGGTTCTGGCCAATTGCGGTGGCTGGAACCTTGACATCAGCTGCAGCCACAGGCTCAGCCGGCGTTGACATGGCCCATAATGCAACGGCTAAATCGAGCAATAATTGGCGTCGGCTCCAACGTGCTGCGATCAATGACCGTCTGGATAGATATGGCCAGCTCAATCGGTGGCAGGGAAAGGGTTGAGATGAGCGCGGCGGGGGACGGAGCAGCAGGAGCAGGAGCTTGAGGGTCAGGGCGGTGTCGCTGGAGCTTGAGCTCTTCTTGGTTGGACATTTTGACTTCCTGATGCATGTTAGTCGACGGCAGCAAAATCCCAGGCAATTATGCATGTACTCCTTTGTCTCGTCGCCCTAGCGTGGCCTCATAGCCCAGCTGCAGGCGTCATGTGTTGATGTGATATCGTCTTTACCGTCAGAGAGGGCCTCCCCGAAGTCGCTGATCTCTATTCTATTGGGGGCAGAGGATCGATAAACCCGATGTTATCGTAAGGTGGGGGAGAGTGAGGATGCGTAACTGGACGGGAGTGTTGCTACTCCCAGTTTGCTATGGTGTGGGTAAAAGTGTAGAGCAGAAGTGCTGTAGGAAAGAATATCAGCCCAGTGAATGAGCTGCCCGACACTGGTCAAGTCGTCGGCAACAGCTTGTGGTTCTTTGCCTACATAGGTAGCCCTCAGGAATATTTCTCCTGTTTGCAACATCCATATCCTTGTCTCAGTGACTGGCTAGCCTTGTATCAGGGTCTACATAGTGCGTTTCATTGGTGGCTTTATTGTATGTATACAAGGGAAGGACGCCAAGCTGCCGTCCAACATGCCTAACTCGCCGGGCCATGAGGAGCTGCCCTTGGCGGTGGACTACTCACGCCGTTCGCACTTCTACCTCATTACTATAAACACCTTCTGCCTAGCAGAACTTTCCCCCGGGAGAGTACGGATAAACTCGCATCCCTTTTATTCATCACTAGCCTCTGGGGTTCCTTCGGTCTCTTTGGTGGCAGCGACCTCTGCAGCCCGCATAGCCTCTCTGTGTAGAACATCGGTAGCAAAAGGGATAAACTCCGCAATGGTTGCGTCGTCGATCAAGTTGTTGTCCAAGGCTCTTTGTAAATGTGCAAAGATCACTTCCATTGGAATCCTGTCGAGCACTGCGTCGATCTCAGCCGGTGAAGAGGAGTTTACATAGGCCGCGGATTCAGCAGGTGAAAAGGTGTTTTGCTGTTGAGGCTTTGTGAGCATGATGTGTGTGCTATGAATGACAGGAACTTACGCGGTCCCTAGCAAACCTTTCAATCGTTACCGCGTGGTTGTTGATGGAAAGATTTGCCAGCTCATTCATGGCAGTCCTCGCAAAGTCACGGTGCCCGCCTATGATCAAAGCCTCGCCAGTGTGGTCAGGCCATTGTTCAGCAGGGCGTTCCCAGGCGAATGTGGCCGTACTGGACAGTCTGGCACGACAAGAATCTTCAAATTCAGCACGGGAGATACTGTAGTGGATCGAGCTCGCCCATAGGACTCGTCGGCGGAATGATACGGGCCTTTGCCCAGGCTCTTGTTGGTTGGGCATTTGGCGTTCTGATAAATGTTAGCCGATGGGACAAAGAAAACCACGGACAAGTACTTACTCGTTCTGTCACGTTATCACAACGTGGGAGTGAGTGATGATGCGTGAAGGGACAAGTTATCGATGTTCGTCTTTTGCTATGGTGCGTGGATGAAGGTGCAGAGTAGAGGTGCTGTTTGCAGCCACACGTCATGTCATGGCCTGGACCCACGTTGCAGCTGTTTGCAAAACAGCTTTTCCAAAATTCAAGCCCAGAGAACTACCTAGCTACTACCCGAGAGCTGTGTGCTTCATGATTGTAATTTCTGGAAATTGCTGTGCGAACATCTCATTGCAGTGTGGTTGAGATAGCAAAGACAACAATTGCAAACTTGTATCCCAGTTAACACGATCTACTGTAAGATGAATGCACGGGTTGCAGGTGGATGACTACCTTTGCCTCGCGTAGCCTTTGGGATTAGAAGTCGAGTTACTGGCACCTGAGTCCTGTGAGCCCCGGGTCTAGAAAATCGATCTACCAGTGTCAACTGGCAAGGTCTCATGCCCTATTGCACTCGTTCCGAGAAACACGGTCCCAGCCAGCTGCCAAAACGTTGGTTTTTACATTGCAAACGCCAATCTATCTCTGCACTTCCGATTCCACTTCCACTTCCACTTCCATTCTTCCATCTTCAACGTCCAGATTCACAACACCAACGAGCGTCTGCAATCCCGCAACCAGCAATCCATCATCTCATTTCGCAAGGGTATGCCTGACCAACCTACTTACCGCTGTATACGAGTGTCTGACGTTCTTCTACCAGAAAAGAAATGGCAGATAAGTTCGAGAAACAGCTCACTCATTACCGCAAACAAAGGCAGCTTCTGGTCGCGCGCTCACTTCATTTTCGCACTACGCGTGTAGCCATTGAGGCCATCTGCCGCGCCAAATTATCCCAGCCAGAGACAGCCCGATTCTTGTGGGAGCCGCCTCAGCAACCTCATTATCATCATAATGGCATAGTCTTTATCGCTTTTGAGCGTCAGGCAGATTGCCGTAGAGCCCTTACCGAGTTCCAGGATCTTGCTGTACAAAATCGCCCCGTTGTCATTCAAGAAGCCTACAGATACTACGTAAGTTTTCATTCATCGGCCTGACCAGTCTCCTGACAATTGCCAGAGGAATACCGTTGCCGCTCCTGTCGCTCCTGCCGCTCCTGTTACTGTTCCAGATCGGGTTCCCAGTCCTGCTGCTGCTCCTCCGCCTCGTGCCCCAGCTCCATCTCCTCCCGCTCTCGCCCCGGCTTCCTCGGTCGCCCCCGCCGTCGCCGCCTTGATCGATGCCCTTCCACCTGCTGAGGTGGCCGCTTATTTCGCCGCTCGTCCGCCGGCTGAAATCGCCACTGCTTTGAAGACGGCCATTGCCAACAATAAGGTGGAACTGATACCCGTTATTATCCAGCTTATCAGTTCCCTTGCTGAACCTGCTCGCGCTGTCTGCAAGGAGGAAAGAGGGCGATGAAAAGAGAGGGAGGGAAAAGATATCGTCAGTTCTATGATTGAGCTCAGAACAATGGATCACCTTAATTAATTCACTCACAACGGGAACGTAAATCCCAATACATGTACACCCGAAGCTTGCCTCATTTATCGTTCGTACGAGTCCCGCAATCCGCACTACGGAGCGCACATAGATGTAGGGTCCAACGTGTGAAATTTCTCGTCTCCCCGCGACCATGGCACCCAGTTGGCAAGCCTTCTATTACGTGGACCCCAATACAGCGATTTGGTCAATGTCCCTCTTTGTGCACCAGGACCGGCGCCTGATGACAGTACAAACCAGCCTGGCAACGGCACAAAGACAATACAGAGGGATCGCTTCATCGATTATAGTTGGAGTGATAATTGTGATAACTATTGGGTCCGCTCATGGTGAAAACGGATCAGATCGAGCATCACGGCAGCATCATTCCATAGTGAATGTGTCGCACAGCGCGAAGCTTGTTGGTGGAGGTTGGAAAAAACAAAAATACAAAAAATACGAAATAAAAGCTTCTGCCTAAACCATCCTGGTGGTGCCACGCTAGTGGCGGGTCGGTGGGGCAGATCTGTTGGCGCCCAATCAGCTTGCAGCCCGCGGGCGGGGAACCCAGCCCTTGTGGGGAAAAGCAACCACACCACCTCAGGATGTGTCCAACATCACCACACATCATCACCAAACTGAATACAAACGCAAAACAAAAAAAACAACGACCCTGCAGCGACTCGAACGCTGAGTCTTCTCCATTAAGGTTATTAACCGGAAAGAGATGCCTTAACCATTAGGCAACGCAGGGTTAGTTTGCAGTCTGTTGAGGCGACAGGAGTGTTAACTTACCCACAAGGCCACGTGTGCGTACACGTCACTGCGTTATTTTTACATGTGACTCCTATCATCTCTCAGAGACTGATGGGAATATGGCTCTACGAGACGCTCAGAAGCAACTCATTCCCTAACCCAGGTGACATGTGGGATATAGGGCTACTGTCAACCTGTCCACATGTCCCTCAAGCATAGCATGTCAAGGCCTCTACCTGGCTGTACAACTGAACAGGAAGAGCAACAGGTAGATGGCCCACGTTTACTCACCATCTGGTCACGCTGACTACGTCGCAGCATGGCCAACAACTTCGTACCTGAATCGCCGACTACACGGCCTCGAAGTCAGCAGAAATTTGAGGGCCCCCCATCACGGGGCCTTGACTCGACACTACGCCCGATGTCCCAATATCCAGTCTCGCAATGCCAGCAAGCGTAATTCCAACACCAAATTTCATCGTCGATGCAAATACGAATCGAGCCAGTTGTGGCAAACGCCGACAGTAAACAAGGCCGCATGCCATGTTCGACAATGTCTCGTCTTGCAATATGGCCCCTCGCATTGGTGGGCGCGCTCGAATTACATGGAGACTTTACAGCACCTTGATCATTGATCGCGCGAGGCAAAAGGACAGTCACAAGACTGTAGACTTTCGTCTATCCAATTCAACAGAACGCTGTTCCCAAATGAACATTGTGGGTGGGATACACTACTTTGCCAATGTCCCTCAGAGTACATGCCTATCTGCACGGTTGCACGAAGAGCTGCTGGATGGAGTGCTGCCATCGCGCCGTAGCATCCTTGCATCCATTCGAGCAAGTCATGGGTGGGCAGCAACCAGTCCCAGTATGACATCGCAGGGCCCAACTTACGAGATTATCGTTCCTGACTTGAGTGCCTACGTCTCATCATGGAGCATTGACTCGACAGTTCATCCGATGCCTCAACAGGCACCACCTGGCGTAACAGGCGCGGGAGATGCGCGAAAGTGATGAGATTCTGCCCGTTCTAAGCTCAACAAGAGTTATGCCATGCCATCACACCCCAGGGACATGCATGATAGCGCGCGACTGGCACCCTGGTTACCTTTGCTGGCAGGGGACGAGGAGAGGGCATAAATGGGGAAATGGGAGGCTGGAAGGTGGATGTTCAGCCACCGAGATAAATATTATATCCACGCTGCATCGTAGAGCCGGGGCATCCAGCAATGGTGGCCGAACCGGTGAGTAGTCTGCCCTGCGGTTGCCACGAGTTTCATGCATACAGAACTTGCGCTGTCATGATATATGAACCCTGCCAATATGGAGCCTATTCATTCAATCCACCAGAATCCACCCACTTCCAGTTTCTTCCATGAGAAATACCTGTCCGAGGATTGCAAGATCGAGTGGGACGCGGAGGCTGCGACGAACCCCCCATACGTTGAGCGGCTGGCTTGTGGTTTGAAGAAGCGGGGAAAAACAAGCATGGAAGACCACTGTTCTATCGTTTCATCCACGACTCTGACCTGTGCAAGAACGACGGGGCCGAGGGTCGTATATATAACGGTCGATGTTGGGAAACACGATTTCGTCTCGTGAACTTTGCCGCGTAAGCCTGTGGCAAGTTAGCTGGACTATAGACATGACGGCTAGGAGGGTGAAGGGACACAGTGAGCAGCTACTATTGAAAGAGGCGTACTGGAAGTAGGGACGACACTTACTTCAAGCAATCAAGGCCACAGCGGTAGGATATTCCATCTCCTCGTCGGTGACCCTTCTTCGTGGCAGAGCTAAAGCTCCGACGACGATGAAAGAGAGAAAAAAGTTGGAAAATGGTCAAAAAATTGGAGGGCAGAAAAAAAGGTTCTGCAAGGTGAAATAAATTCACCGACGACGTGGAGAAAGCCACACAACTAGTGGGAGAAGCCCAACGAGCGAGGCTCGGGAAGGATGACACAATTCATCAGACAAGACGCGCAAACAAAGAGCGACCCTTGCGGGTGGCGCGTAGGCCAAGATGACACGGTTCATCAGGGCCACACAACAAGTGGGAAAAGCCCAACGAGCGAAGCTCGGGAAGGATGACACAATTCATCAAAACCAGGAAGAAGAAGTTGAGCGAAGAAGGGGCTGAGTGAAGAAGGGAGATGTTGGAATAGAAGAGAAGATGATGTTGTAAAAAGGAAGGTAAAAGAGGAGCGGGTGAACGTAGAGAATTTATGGGCCTAAATTTTGACATGTTTTGTGGGTGCGGCCCTAATTTTGGACTAGTAGGGCTCGCCTGTGATGACACCTCCTCCTAGGAAGGAGCTTGCCTGAGCTAGCCTAGAAGGCCCACTTCGTGAGAGACAAGCTCTGCTTGAACCCTCAATGTGAGCGTGAATGTGAGAGTGAAGTAAAAGAAATGGAAGTGGAAGCTGTTCGCATTCAGATGACGTTATGACCTGTTGGCCCCACGTTTTTACAGTGCCAAGTTTTGCAGTAGGGTACGGCGGCAGTAGAATTCGAGACTCCCAGGTATCATCAAGAAGATGCATTCCCCATTCCTATTGCTACATGGTAGGATGTCAGTCCTGTTCGCAACTCATCCTGTCAACTATGCTTGATGTCACCGAAGGACTACATTTTGTTTCTAGAATAAACATGGGTGGTAAATTCTATTGCAGATATCCGCTTGCAGTCTGAGCTAGACCGCGTTTGCGGTGTCAGGTGCCTTATTGGTCTTTTGACGCATTGAAACATATACGACGTATAGCGCGGCACATTTCTTGAGATATTACATTCGAGGGGCCTTGGAGCAAAGTAACCCAGTAGCTCTATCTCGCACCAACCACATTAATTCGGAAGCAGTCCATTGCTACGGCAAGCGAACGAGTTTACTATTCTTCCCTTTGCTAAATATTATTGCCGAACGACGCTGCTGTCACGAGCGGAATACTCGAGGGCTTAGCACAGAAACGCGAGCTACTAATTGCCGGCGACTTGACCGCTCTCGGGTAGGTTAGTAGTTCTCTGCAAAACGACTTAGGCACAGGGCAACCAGCTGTAACGTGCGTCCAGGTCATAGCATCACGCGTAAATGCAAACAGCACCTCCCTCACTTTTACTCTACACATTCATTCACACACCGCAGCAAACGACCAACAAAGCTCCATGCGTGTACGCGTCATCACGCTCACCCATCATACGACAACGACACAAAGCGAGTACATATCTGCTCGTGCTTTTCGTCATCTCAACAAAGGCCCTCGTCTGCTTCGAGCAGAAGGAGACAAAGGAGCAGAAGTATAATAACAAAGCAACTACTCAGACAGTCATTGGCACCACTCCAAGCACCAACCCCAAGCTTCTACAGCAAAGATACACGCCTAAAGCTAATCTACAGGTCACTACAGCTTCAAAACAGGACATTATATATTCAGCGAATATTATCAAATCACAGTAACCCAGTCGTATTACTTCCCCAAGCCCGGCCCAACCGTTTGCTAAGTAAGCTTATATATCTATCAGGGGTTCGAATTCCTAACATCCTCCAGCGTAATACCCATGGTTTAGCCCAAAGCCCAGGAGAAACCTGCTGCGATAATACTACCTACCCCAGAAGTGTCTTCTAAGGCCAAGGCCACGGCAAACCATATAGTGAACTATATCAGCACTGTTGCTACTGCTATCGATGGACACACTGATACTAACGGCATGCAAGCCCTTAAGAAGGCCATGGCCAATTTGACGGTCACCAATAAGGTCAGGCCACCGCGAAAAAGCCGACAGAGAAAAGACTGAAGGTTGCGTGGGGTATTCCTGTGGATTCCCGTGTTCTTCGCCAAATATCTTGCACAGGCCATTGGGGCAAGGGTATTCTTCGATGGGCTGTGTTATTACGGCGTCGGACACGTTAGACATGCCACGTTCGTTCGGCTGAATGGCAGCTTCAATCAATCACCTCACATCACAGCACTACACCAACGCGATTGTGACAACATACCGTAACCAGTCCTTCTCCGACCATCATATATAGATGTCGTATCAGAGCCAACGACAGGAGAGATCAGATATGCTCATGATATGCATCGTTGCAAATGAAAGTATGACAGCTCTAGAAGCTTCTTGCTTCGTTGAAAGACGAGTGTCCTCGCGAGAATGGCCAAAAGGAGGTTGTCAATGCATGGCGCCTGTCTCATCTTGCCAGTCTTCTCTCCTGTTGTGTGAGTTCTCTTGCACGGTTTGGGAGAAGCACCCTGCGCAGCATAGAAAAACCAACCAACCCACAAACCCAGCAGGACGCTGTTACGACACGTCACTCGTAATGGCCTTTGGCGTCGCCGTCTACGCCCTCGACGGAAGTTCCGGGATGACCCTCTGTGCTTTTGCCGGTGTTTTGGTATCGCATTTATCCTCATCATCGCCCCCTTTCGAGACAGAGTCATGCTTCAATCTCAATGGGGGTGGTGATGAAAAGCATCACCAGAGAAAGCGTCTCTTCAAAGCTGATGTAACGCATCAAACCAAGTAGAGAAGAACGTCTCTACGTAGGACAAGCCTAGCCCAAATAAAAAGAATGAAAGCCTCGCGGCTGCATTAAAATAACGGACCTTGCGGCCCCTTTTCTCCTTTTTCTTTTGTTCCCCTCCCATTCTTTCTTTCTCTCTTTCTCTCCTCCTCTTCTTCTTCTTCTCCTTTTTTTTTTTTTTTTTTTTGCCTTCTCTCCCTTCACTCACTCGCCGCATTATCAAGATTCCTCAGAGGCCTGTTTTCGGCCAACGCGGGGTTGCGAGTGTTCTCCATCAGCCGAGTGGTGCGTTTCGGTGGTGACGAGGGCGCACTGATGGGTGGAGGAACAAGGCGAAGTGGCAAGTTCGTCTTCTGGCCATGATTGCCGCCGGGCTGGGTACTTCTCGGGATGTTGGGGTTCCTTTGAGACAGGTCTTTTGAGGACGGGGCAGTAGGAAGGGGCGGCGGAGCAGGTGGGCGGCAGCAGAGTGTGCATTATGCATGAGAATCTTGCTGCCATCCAACTCGAAGATGTTTCCAACTCGAGGATGTTTGGGTTTTGCGAGCCTTGCTCCCACTCCCTGATTTCTCCAAGAAACTCGCCAAGCTGGCTGTTTCCCGCCTCATGCTTCCCAAGGCTTAGCTTTGCCACTGGCTTCCTTCCCTTGCGTTTTCTGGTTCGTAAGATGGGATGTCGGTAAGTCCACTTAAAGTGGAGGACTACCTCTCATTGCTCGCCATCGTCCTGGACCGTCTTGGTGGCTTCAATAGGACAAAACCCCCGCCATGCCCAACTCCACCAGTCATGGAGTGTAGGAGTCAGGCTGACCATATTCCATGGGCCAGGAACGAAAAGGTAGTAAGAATAGCAAGGGAGCTAGGTAGGCAGTCATGAGCACTGAACTTGAACGTCAGTCCACTAAAAAACTATTGGACTCCAGGTTGTAGGTCAACCCCAACGACCGCGAAATAGCCCAATCACTGTTCAGCCCTTCAAACCCATTTCGAAACGTTCGCCATACCGAACTTTCATCCCAGCTAGAGTCGGAGTCTAAGGAGCGCGGGCGCCGGCACAAAAGGCAAGCCCTTATTGACATTGTCGCTCTAGAGAACAATCTACGGGACGCGGTGGCGCAGCACATTAGCGACTGCCTGTGTGCCGGCTATCGTTTGGGTGAGATGTCTACTGGAAGGCTTTTAATAGCCAAGGGTCTGTCGATCAACATAGAAACTCCCAAGCTCATCAGGAACCTCTTCTCGGAAACATCTTCCACTGGACGTGTTCTTCCTCTCGACATGGCGACCTTTGCATTGCCAGAGATCTTGGACAAGGGGCCCCCTAGTCGAATCATTTTGGTGTGGAAGTTGGTTTGCAGGCAGGCACTGACTTACCATGGGGGTCTGGGGTGCGTTCCTTTGGGGCAGTGGTGGCAGTGGTAGTGATAATATCTTGTAAGTGATGAGTGTACGATTGTCCGTCTCATTCGTCAGCCTCGTCACCCACTTCCTCCGTGTCTCTGGGCTGGTCGCTTTGCTGGCCTGCTCGAGCATCAGCATCCTCGCTGTCTCGTTCGAATTCTACCCGACGATAGGCCCTCGGAGCGGTCGAGCAAGCCAGTGTTCCACCCTTTCCATGCCCCCCTGAGGCCTCAAGCAAATGCAATACGATAAGGTTGGCATCATCTAGTCAGGCACGGTGGCGCCATACAGGAAAGAATGGGCTCACTACGGCAGAGGCGGACAACAATATGAGCGAGGCGGAAAATAGCAGGACACAAGACACATTGATGCAGACTCACTTGCGAATATAGTGTGTTTCTGAAACCGCATGACAAAGCTGAAGGATACCAACATCCTCGTCCACAATAAACGGAGACCACATCTATTGATTTGATACTGTCTTTATCGCCAGAGGGAGTCTCCTCGAAGTCACTGGTCTGTATCCTATTGGGGCACACGAACGGGAAATCCCACATAAACGGAGACCACGAGGAGGAAGAATCGACATCGGTAGGAGGCTAAAGTACACCGATAGCAATACCCAAAAGCCAGGGACTTAGGGATTCGACTGCAAGTTGACCACTCGTCAACTGGTCATGCGCATTGAGGCACCCGGTTTAATGGATTAGAAACTTGAGCCATCAGCTAACTCATTTTGATGGACTGTGTCCACGTACTGGTACGGAGGCGCCGAGGTCGGGATGCTCTACGTGCAGCAATGCTACTCGCTAGGATCGTCTATAAGAATCTCAAAAAGATAAGCAAGAGAGACAGAAAGAGTCGTTGTAGGGTCTTGCCTTTGACACCATCCTCGATATAGGAGAGAAAGATAACAAATCCTTGCATTTGTACGATAGATTCATCTCACTGGCTCAGTTCTCGAGTAAGATGGCAGCGTGTGCATGGGCCCGACAGAGAAGACGTACCTCAGTCATCTCTACATTCCTACCATAGCTGACTGTGGTGCAAATGCCAGACAGACATAAGCGGCACGCCCACCAAGTTCCTGGTGCAGGCAGTGAGTGGCACAAAACCGCCCGGAACATAAGAAAGGTGGTGTTTGGGGACGTTACCTTGTTGACACTGAGTCAACAAATATACTCACATATAACCATTGCCCTCGCTATCATATTATCTTCCCGGTAGAGGAATCGAACCTCTGCTTCAAATTTGACGTGAATCAACAGAAGCTGCCAAACCCGAGATTAAAGCCCAAGGCTTAAGGACCTGACGGACCTGTCAACTGATGAAATGCATCACAACAAGTAGGGAAAGCCTAAAATCAAGGCGGAAAAGGCCGCTATGCCATGATGGTGTCAAGACTGACCTTTCGGCGCAGTAAAGGGGGGGCTGGCCTTTCGGTCCAGTAGATAGGAAGGGGGGCTGACCTTTCGGTCCTGAAAAGAAGAGAAGAGGGGAGGGGTGCTATGTCGATAATATAGATGAAGATATGAACCGGCCTTAATCATCAATCATCGTCAGAAGACTCAGTACGCTCAGAAGAGGCGGGGCACGGTTCACAGAAGTCAAGGTCCCAACTGAGGCCGCTCGGTACAGGCTCCGGCGCGTCGGGCATATCGATTTCTGGGGCTTCTGCCGCGTCAGTTACAACGACAGGTGCTGCCTCGACTGGCACAGCCTCCTCAGCTTGGTGGGTGTTGTAAGACTCGACAAACAAACGGGTAAGCTGATCCATAGCCTCCCTAGATAGGGCTGCGTTGAGCCTAGTGTATATCTCAGTCGGCGAAAGGATGGCGAGATCATTGAGGTCGGCGACGGCGGGGGAGGCAACAGGAGCGGCGGGAGCAGAGGCTGAAGCAGCACCGGGAGGGACGTGAGGAGTGACGGGATCGCGCCTCTGGGTATACTACATTTCGTTAGTATTGACTGCGTGCCTATCCGAAACCTGGAAGGGCGAAAACTTACACGCTGCCTGGGGGCTTCTCGAACCTCCACTGCTCGGTCGCTCACAATAAGGCCCTCAAGCTCTCTATGGGCTGTCTTGCGGGAGGGTCGATCGCCAAAGCCGATGAAGACTCGACCTGAATGCTGGAACCAAGGTCGATTGTGAGCTTCCCAGTAGAAGCGGGCTGTCTCCGGTCGCGAAAGCCTAGCACGACAGGCAGCCTCAACGTCTGCACGCGGAGTGCGAAGAGGGATGGAGGAGGCGATGAGCACCTTTCGCTGTCGGCATTCTCTGGCGAGTTGTTCGAGGAGTTCTTGTGGGCTGGCCATTTTGGCTTCTGATAGACGTTAGCTACAAACAGTAACCAGGTAGATTGGAGAGAAAGTACTCTTGTATGCCTGGCGTGGAATGGGATGAATGCTTGATGCGAGTTTGCGAGACGCGGTTGGTGGTTTCGAGCGCGAATATCAGCGTGAGTGCGAGCGTGAATGTAGAAGTAGAATTGAAGTAGATACTGTTTGCATTCACTATGAAAGTAATGTGATGATGTATGACCTGTTGGTGCCACACAGCTGCAGCTGGCGAGTGTTGGATTTTACAGAAAGACTGTAGTAGGGCACGACTGGAATAGGGCTCGAGACCTCCAGGTGTCCTCCAGAATATGCGTTCTCATATGGCTAGAGCTCAAGAGCCTCAAATATCTACGTAACCTATCCCCATTGCTACATGCCAGGAAGGCTTTTTGTCTATCCACAACACATACATTCCCCCTGCAGTAGTTGGATTGGGATGACCTGGCTATTGGGTCCTTTATTATCTAAAGATTCCAGGTACGTGTCCGCGGTCACAAAGGGACGCGTATTTAGACTTCTCATAAGCAACTTTATCCTGGAATTGGGCAACATCGTGCGAGGTCCAGGATGTGACTGTAAATGAGCCCATTTCCGGTAAGTGATCCGCAATCACGCATGGCTCTCAAAAACACAGTACAAAGCATTGTGCCTACTCTTCTTCACGGAGAAGCATAAAGATTCAATCGTGATGAAAAGGTTTGAGCAATGGATCATGGCACGATTCGAACGTACGTCTCGAGGATACCAGGCGCTCTCGCGCCACATGACCTTAGGATTTAGAATCCAGGGACCCGGGGGACCAAGAAGTGATGAAATGGTCATCACGTAGAGAAGTGATGAAGGCGTCATCACGGAGAGAAACGTCTCTCCAAACTCCATATGGAGGCCAGTATAGGCAAAGTCAAGTCAAGTAGGAATAGGTATCCTACGCTCCAAACATCATGATCACGTGCCTTTCGGCGAACTGACCTTGCGGCCGAGTGATTTAATGCCCGAGGAGCTGGTGGTGGTGGTGGATGTGGGGTATGTCGGAGGCGGGGAGATGAAAACGGTCGACGAGGCGAATTGATGGGGGAGACAGTAGAGATCTCCTGTCGACAGCGAAAAGACCGGGGAGAGCGCGGCTTGCAATCGGGGCCTCAATCAGCAGAGTCGTAGTCGAATGAGAGGCAATCACCACCAAGCGGGGATTGCGGCGGGCTCGGGTTCCTGTGCATCGGCAATGTCGACGGCTGGAGGCTCTGCCTCTTGGGCCGCAGCAACGGGCTCGACTGCAACAGCAGGAGCAGGCTCGGCCGCAGCCTGTGCAGCTGGGGCAGCGTTGACACGCTCCATAACAGAGCGGGCATGGCGAATCATATCAGGCAGCAAGTCGTCTGGATCGGTGTTATTCACCGTGCTAGTCATCACAGCCCATGGAAGAATGGGGATGAGCTCTGCCATCGGGAATTCGGCGAGAGCGGCGGCAAAGTCAGCCCGTGGAAGGGCGGCGATAACGGTGGAGACCACGGCGGTCCCAGCAGCACGAGCAGGAGGTGCCGGGTTGACGGCAGGGAGCGCAGGAGGAGCGGCACGGCCTCGTCGTTGCTGCATCTGTTTTCATTATGAGTACTGATTACTTGTAAGATGTGGTAGGTGAGGGAAACTTACATCGTGTCCACGAGCTCGCCTGAAGAGTACGCCACGACCGTGAAGAACGAGCCCTGACATCTCAGTGATAGCAGGGTCCAGGTGGTCACGGCGCTCGAAGGCGATGAAAGCCTGGCCGACATGGTCGCGCCAGTGGTCAGGCGAGTCTTCCCAGATGAAGCGGACTCTCTCCGGGTTGGTGAGCCTGGCACGGCAGGCGTCCTCAAATTCAGCCCTCGAAGTTCTGAAGTGAATCGAAGCCGCTATGCCGAGTTGATTCAGCGCGCGGTATCGGCGCGTCTGCTCCTGGAGCTGCTGTCGGTTGACCATTTTGACTTTATTCGTTAGCTGTGGGCAAGGAACGGTGTGAACGACTTACTATTTGTCTGGTTGTTGCGAGACGAAAGGGAATGGCGATGCGTGGATGTAGAAGAGTAAAGTGGTTGCGGTTTGCGGTTTGCAGTTTGGTGTATGGAATGGGTGCGTGAAAAGTTTACGGTTGAAGGTTGACTGTTTGTTGTTTGTAGTTGGTAGGAGGTAAGTAGTCTTCGCGTCTTGAGGCCCCACCTGGGTGAATTTCACACTGCAAACGTAAGAAGTGATAGCACTGTTGTTTGCTACCACAACAGGGCTCAGGACCTACTAACCTAGGTACTAGGTATGGAGGTACATTTCCACTCAAAGTGCAAGAATGGCTGGCCATGTTTGACACCTCCAGTTCACCTATCCATGGCACCCATGTATCCATATCGCGGTGGCTGGCCTGGTGCATTGGCAGACAGAAACGGCTTCCGCCTTGAGATATACGTAAGTGACACGATCAAGATCGACGCAACGTACGAGAAGAGCTGTTCCAGACCACTCGGTCGATACTGCTATCTTCACTAATAAGCAATCCTCATCCCATAAGATTGATACTTAAATGGCGACTATTTTGACCAATTTGCGAGTGATGATATCCCATCATCGCCTCGGCCGAGTCCCCCAGAACAAGCCGTCTCACCCGAATGTGTCACTCGACGAAGCCAGCTCTGATCGAGTCATCAGGTAGAAGGACACTCGACGCCACGGCGGCATTGTACGTTCCGTTAGCTGGCAACCCTTTATTACCGCCGAAACCACAAATGTATTTTCTTGAATGATCTATTGGATATCCTCTTTTGGGGGAAGCCTGTATTTCGATAGGGCACACGATCGGGAAATCCCACCTGGTGAGCATGTCATATCGCATCATTGCAGCCTCGACCGAGTCCTCCAGAACAGCGCGTCTCGTACCTTGCGGCATCATCGTCATCTTCATCTTCATCTTCATCGTGGTCGTGGTCGTGGTCGTGGTCGTGGTCGTGGTCGTGGTCGTCTTCGTCTTCGTCTTCGTCTTCGTCTTCGTCTTCGTCTTCGTCTTCGTCGTCGTCGTCGTCGTCGTCGTCGTCAACAAAGATGACCCTTGTCGACCTTTTTGGGCCCCCCAAGAAGAAGCAGTGCCAAGAAGAGCCCCAGGGTGTTGAGCCGGTCCTGACTATGGCATCACTATGAAGCTTGACATTGTCAGGTTCGACCATCCATTGCAGGTTTCCGACCCTATCTAGCACATTGATCTCTCCAAGTGCACGATCACCATCGATACGCGCCTGACCAACTTCACGATGCAGAACTACAAGTCGAGTTCCTGACCGAGTATCCGCGCGACCCTAGCCGCGGTGCCACTTCGACATCCTCTTTGGAGAGTCCAAGTGCGAGGCTCCTGATTGCAAGTTCGCAGCAATGACCGCCCATGACCTGGAGAGGCACAAGCTCACCCATTCCGAGAGACCGCCGATGGAACGATTGCACAAAGGCGACTTCCCAGGCTGCGATCATGCGGGAGCAACGCCGAAATTAGTGCATTCGGTGGACAAGCCATTCAAATGCGATTTCGAGGGATGCGACTACGCCTCGCACAATCCCGGCGGGCTAAATTAGCACGAGAAGATCCATCAAGCGCCCGACGAGAGATTTGCGTGCGACTGACCCAGTTGCGATTAGGTTAGCAAGAATAACCGGCGTCTTTAGGAGCATAGAAATACGCATACTGGAGAGAAACCATGGGTCTGCTCGGTCTGCGGCAGAGCATTTGCCAACCAATCCATCTGATAGCACGCAGGAAGGAGCACACCAATAGCTATCCCTGCGATGAGCCAGGATGCAGCGAGACGTTTACGCAAGCGGGCAATATTAGGAGACACAAGGATAGGGTGCACCCGGGATTTTAGGACGCGATGAATTAGATGCCAGAGGATGATGCAGGAGAAAGGGCTGGAAATGAGGCCACTCAATCACATTTGCACGAACTCCTATCCGTAGGTGCTGTTCGCAAGGGTATTCCTCTTCGCAATAACGCATAAAGCGTCCAGGGCGATGAGAGCGAAATGTTCAACGACACGAATGCCCCTTGTACGGATGAAAAGCATCCGGTATCCACCAACCTCTAGAGATTGGTGAATATCAGGCAAGGCCTGGAGAATGCGCGAAAAGGTTCACGGTGCCAAAATGGCAAAAAGGCGGACCTTGCGGCCGCTTTGAAAAGGGAACGAGGGACTAGTAGGCAAAGCAACCGGGTGCTTCGTCGATTATTTTGCGGGGAAGCGAGCTGGGTAATTTTGAGGCGACACAGGCCTAGTAGTACTCGTCTTCAGAGTCGTCGTCGTCGCTCACTGCGGACCTATTCCAGCTAGGACCAGGCTCTACTGCGTCAGGATCATCGATCGCTGGGGCTTCTGCCATGCCATGGACAACGGCAGGCACTGCTTCGACAGGAGCAGGCTCCTCAGCTTGGCGGGCGTCCTCAATGTCTGCACATGGAGTTCTTGTGAGATAGAATGGGCTGCAGTGGTGCGGTTTGACATTGTTGTTTGTGACGTGTGCGTGATTGATGTGTAGAGTTGCTGTATGTTGTTCAGCGGAAACGTGAGTGAACTTGGTGAACGCGGCTTAGGTCCCCGCTTGACTGCTACTGCCTGAGGTGGTGGCCTTAGTTTGCTGCTGCAACAGGGCTCAAGATCTACTAAGGTATAGGCAGCCGGCCGCAGCATGGAGGTACGATTGCGCTCGGAGAGTGAATTGGCTGTCGTTGTTTGACATCTCTCGGTTTGGTGCCTCGTCTCCGACGCCCACCCACCTGTCCATGGCACCCGTCCGTTTGTCTCACGGTGGCTGGCGTACTCTCTGTCCAGAGAACGAGAGCAAATCTACTTGACATGATTCTGTCTCACCGTCTACTAGGTAAGTACGGCTTGATGCACGTTGTTGCCATACAGTGGGCCACACCTGCCTCCCATCCAAATCAAGTAATATCAACCGAGCGTGGATCAATTGTGGGGCACCCAAACACCAACGATCGCCTCATTAACTCCACTTTCGAACCTCATCAAAAACTTCCTGTGTGCTGTCGCATCATCCAAGTCAATCATGATTGCTGTGTGCTCCCGACACGATATGAGCCACAGGAAAAAGCAAGTATGGTCCAAGATTCATTCACCATCTCTATTGTCGGTTGTTCCCGGGGCCAAGAACGTTTGATGGGAATCCGAACTGCAGAGCCAAGAGCCAACGTGCCAACAAGCATCCACCAGGCAAATGTTCTGTTCTGCAGGCAGCTGTCAGCGACAAGAACAGCCGAGAGAAGATCATCTGACCTCTTTTGGAGTGGGGGCCCCCAAAACGCATAAATAGAGGCAGTACACCCACCATTGTCGCGGATCTTTCTTCTCTCTCCAATAAACATGGCTCCTCCATCATCGGATCGTCCGAGGGCCTTCTCGAGGTCACTGATCTCTATCCCATAGGTACAGCATCCGGCACTCCCATCTCCATCCTGTCTCGGTATGCCAACACTCATCGTTTATGCTCATATATCTAACAATACCTTTCTAGCCAGATGGGGTCGGGGAAATCGACCCAGATTCCCCAGTTCTTGCTATACGATGAGGCTGCTTCAGGCCTTCGGACTGCCTGTACCCAGTCCCGATGCCTGGCCTCAACTTCATTGGCACGATTCATCTCCCAGCAGATGGCTGTCCCTGTTGGCCAGCAAGTTGGATATAATGCGGCAAGCGGGCGTGATGTTAGTAAGTTCGGCGAGATTGATACACAGTGATAACTAACAGCTCCTAAAGTCAGGCCCACCCCCCGTCCTCCTGGTCAAGCTCGATGGCAGTACGGCAATCTCTTTGGTGTCCCGGTATTTAGGTCGATGGTCAAGAAGTTCGCCGCCGTCCTCTGCTTTTCACACACGCCCACGCACACACACCACGCACTCACGCACGCACGCACACCACCGCCTACTACTCTAAATTGAAATGGAGTCTATCAAGAGAAACGAGGCCACCATGGCCAAGATCCAAGCGTTGGCGGACGGGGGGAATAACCCTCTTACGGGGGAGGCGTGGCCCGAGTCCCACGCCGAAATGCTTAAGACTCGCCGAAATCTGCCGGTATACGGCAGGTTTGACGACATCCTGACTGCTTACCACAGCAGTCAGGTTCTTGTCCTGACAAGTGAGGCTGACTCGGGCCACATCCAGGTGAATCTACCCTCTTGTCGCTCCTTACTCACCTCCCTCCTAACCCCTGCGGCCCAGTACTCAGCGCCAACATCCTCCACCGTACTCCACGCGACTGCGCCTGATCTCCGAGCATAGATCATCGTCTTTATGGTCAGAGGGGGCCTCCTCGAAGTCACTGGTCTGTATCCCATTGGGGCACACGAACGGGAAATCCCACATAGATCATCATCTCTGCATAACCCCACGCCCAAGAAATCCGGAGCGCAGGGACATTGGCTCCGGCAAGTTCACGCAAATTCCGCAGATATCGATGTATGATGAACGGGAGTGGCCTCCCCATCGCATGCATCCAGCCTCGCCGCACCGCTGCCGCCTCACTCGCCGCGAAGGTGGTTGATGAACTAGGAGTCAAGCTTGGCGAAGAGGTGGGCTACCAGATTGGTGGCGATAAGATTATTGATATGAAGGGCAAGAAGCCCCGTGGCTTTCGTACATGACAGAAGGCGTCCTCTTAAACAAGTATCTCTCAGATAACACCTTATCTGAGTACGCCTGCGTCATCATTGACGAAGCTCACGAGCGAACAAGTGAGCTTGATGTACTCCTTGCCATGCTGAAGGATGCCATGAAGCGCCGAGCCGACCTAAAGGTAAGTGTTTTCATTCTAACATCTTGCTGTGATTACCTAACTTCAGTGTGCCAGGTCATCATTGAGGCTCCGGGTCACATCCAAGACGGCTACATGGTGCTGCGGTCCGCACGGCCGATGCTATCCACAAGTCAGAAGAGCCTGGCGACATTCTTGTCTTTCTTCCTGGGGTGGGTGAGATCACCCAAGTCTGCAAGCTCATCCAGGACGAGGTTCAGGATCCTGAGGTTTATCCTCTATATGCTGCGCTCTCCTCGAAGTCGCTGGTCTGTATCCTATTGGGGCACCCGAACAGAAAATCCCACATATGCTGCGCTCCCTCCTCGCCTTCAGAAGGAAGCGCTCTTGGGCAGTAACGGAAAGAGGGAGTGTATCGTCTCGACCAACGTGGCTGAGACCAGCTTGACCATTGACTTTCGTCATTGACTCGGGGCTCTCACGGCAGCTAGTGCACAACTATCGCGTCGACATGTCCATGCTGGCCCTACGACCGATCACCATTTCTTCGTTCGAGAAACGCCACCTGGCCGCGATGGATTCGAACACTCCTCAGCCGCCTTCGCGCTCACCTTCCCCGCACATTCTGTCGATGCACGTCAGGCCCGGCTGAACAACCTCCGTGAGAGGGCGTCCCCCGCGGGTCACGACCGCTACATCAAGCAATTGCTCGATCATAAGCTGCGCAGCGGGAGTTGCGCCGCAAGTGCGGCATCGGCAGACCAGCGTGCACTGTTCCCGCCGCTGGACGCCTGTGTGCACTCTCGGTTGGCCTCTCTCTGATCGTAAGTAAGAGAAGCCTCTACCTTTCAATTCGTCCCTGTGCTCACAAACCCGCCAGCTCCATCGCGATAACGTCGAGCTGCAACCGTGCGGCAGAGCAATAGAGAGAGCAAGACGTCCACGCCACGCTCCAACGAACATCTGTACCCTGACGCCGATATCGTAAACCTCAATCGTTACGAATGGCTGCTGCTGGGTCGGGACACCAAACCAAACCCCCCCGCGGAATGGCTTCGATCGGGCCAAAAAAAGAACCTTCAATCCGACAGGAAAAGCAGGCTTCTATACCCACCCTGGGCCGCAGACTTTGAGTCTTTTCGCACCTCTGTTGTGCCCGCCGGCAAGACAAAGGATCTCGTCCTCAAGGTGCCAAGCTGCAACAAGCCGCTCTCCATGTCCAACAAGACCAGCTTCTATTCAGCGCTTACAGAGATGCAGCTGATTCCGGCAATGTGGCCTGGCAACCGCCTCCCTGTCGTCGTTGTCTGCACCAATGACCAGCCCCAACGCCACCAAGCCAAGGGCTAGAAGGATACTGCAATAGCCAAAGCTCCCGGCCCAATCGAAGCAATTTTTAGTGAGCCGATTTCGACTGGATCACCCCTCACCCTGAGGCATTCCAAAGGGCCATGATGAACCTTCAACACTGGTTGCTTCCCAAACCATGATATATATGGTACCGCGCTATTCTGGAAGAGTCGAAACCCGGTTGCGCCATGAGGATCATGGAAATTGCTGCGGTTTGCAACACCCAGCAACCGATTTTCAAGTCTGCCAGGGGTGGGTGACTGCTGTTAATGCCATGAAAAGACGTTCTTAGGGCCGCACGATGCGCGAGGATTCGCTGCCCAGATTGAGCCAAACAGCGCATTGGCAGAAGGAGACTGGACTTGGATCGTTTACGCAAACTTTCCCATGCCCTCGAGGGCCTACTTTTCCATTGCCTCTCCCGCCGACCCGAGCTGGTTGAAGCATTTCAACGACGACCGACTGCCCAAGAAGAATAACGGCACGATTAGCGAGTCTCCCACATGATTCTTCCATCACTTGCACAGGTCCTTCGGGTCCTTGAGCGTTCCGGCTCTCAATGGGACCAAGAGCTTGCTCTAGTCTCAAGGAGGGTAATTCATGCTCGGCACCGAAGATTGGTGTGACATGACGGCAGTTGTTTTAAACGGTTCGTGATCTAGATCGACATCATCTACTAATTCATTCAATCATGATTAAAATGCTCAAATTTTCGTAATGTTCTTGGCCTGGAATACCGACTGCCTGTGGAAAATCACACTCTTTCGCCTCTACCGTGTGATCAAGGCACATTGAGGAAACCAAAGCACCCGAGGAGGAGATTGGAGAAGCATTTACTCGGGCATACGTGACGTGCTATCGACCTGTAGCGTGCTCACTTTTACTGCGCCCACCCGGAGAAACTTTTGCAAAAGTTCTCAGCGGGTAGCAGTCTTCCTGGCATTCAGGCAGATGAACTTTGAGCGCGATGGTAGTGAAGTAGATATTTCGTTGCGGTGCATTGCCTTCCCTAACCTCTTTCTCTGGAGCACCCCAGAATGGTATCGAACGGTTCTTCATCCTGGTGACCAACTTGTCGATTGCCAGCACTCCAAGCGGTGGATAATGCGTTTGCCTCTCGAAACTTTCCTGCTCTGTCTCGATTCCCGACGATCGATGCAGATTGGCTCGCTACAAGATGCTGACTATCTTTGAGCGATACCTAGGTCGGCGGGGACAAACGTGTCGATGCTACGCAGAACTCCAGCATCGACACCAGCACGCATCCCTCCGATCAAGTTGATGTGAGAACTCACACCGCACGGCTAGACTACCACTTCGCTTGATCGCCGCAACACGTCCATGGCCTCTGAAACGAACCGAGGAAACAGAAAACTCGCCCGAGCGTCGGGTGCAGAGGTGAATGATGTCGGATAGACTGCTGAAATTTCGCGTTCCTGGGTGATTGACTCCCGTTCAAGAAGCGCCGGATTAGTAGTCATTTCAAGCAGTGTGAATCTGGGGAAGCTGATCGACTCTCACCCTTCGTTCAAGTGACCGAAAAACTGTGCGAGGCTTCAAGACGGCGTGGTGGGTGTTGAGGCTGCGGTGAGGTGAGCCATGCGTAGGGGCCAATCGTACGACCAGCGGCTGGCCTCCTGTCTGGAGAAGCTGAGGCGAAGAAACATGAAGGCTACTGTACTCGTAGAGAGTCGTTCCTCATGGTTTTGACTTTCGTGAGGGCTACAGGGCCGGAGGCTGGGTGATGCACGGTGACCGATCTTGGAATGCTGCTCTCGTCTCGCGAGCTCGCGTGCTTAAGCCTGTGACGAGGACTGTTAGCTGGGATCCAAAACAACAAGTATGATGGAGATGAGAGAGTGGTGACGGCTGCTTTCAAAAGAGGCGCTGTGAAGGTAGGAAGCATCCCCATCTGCAAAAAGCAAGGGATCACAGCGGTGGTAGGGTTCGTCTTCCTCTCAGTGCCCTTCTTCGTGGCAAAGCTAAAGCTCCCACTACGATGAAAGAAAAAAGGTAGAAATGTTCCAAAAATAAGAGGGCAGAAACGAAGTCTGCACCGAGTGGTGAGGCGCACCACAATAATAAGCAGTAAGACGTACTGGAAAGGTGGTGAGGCGCACCACCGTGGTACAACGGTACCGCAAAGAGGACACCACGCGGGAGCGACCCTTGCGGGTTGCGTGGTGCTCGGATGAAGAAGAAAGAAAGAAAGCGAAGGGAGGGGAGGGAACGTGAAGGGATATTTATGGGCCTACTAAGATTTTGACAGCTTTTGTGGGCCCAGCCCTAATTTGGGCTAGTAGGGTTCACCGATTGCAGGGAGGGCAGTGGTGATCTCCAAAATCTCAAGATTCGCGGATGTCCCATCCATACACCGAGCGACTGGCCTGCTTCTTTAGGTAAACATGGAAGATCACGATACTCTCAACAATTCGTCTAATCCATGGCTCTGATATGCGACAGGGCGCAGGGCTGTAGGTTGTATGATATACGTCAACTGGCCTTGGAATGATGCCCTCATCTCCCGAGTTTGGGCGCTGAAGCCTGTGACGAGCTGAGCTCTAAAAATGGCCGATTTGATGGTGACGAGAGAGTGACAGCTGCTGTAGGAAGTAAAAGGGCAGGAAATCACAGTGATAGGAGAACGTGTCCCTTCTTCGTAGCAGAGCTAAAGCTCCGAATACGATGAAAGAAAAAAAATGTATAAAATGTTCCAAAGATTAGGTGCAGAAGAGTTTCTGCTGGGCAAACCCCAAAGCAAGGGCGAACCCTGTAAGAAGAGGCGAACCTCGTAAGAAGAGGCGAACCTCGTAAGAAAGGGCGAACCCTGTAAGAAGAGGCGAACCTCGTAAGAAAGGGCGAACCCCGTGAGAAAGGACGAATCCTGTATGTGAAAGGAAGAGAAGAAGAAAAGAGCGACAGGGAAAGCGAAGCGATATTTATGGGCCAAGATTTGACAGCTTTTGTGGGCCTCAGCCATCCTAGGTCAGGTGACCCGAGTGGGGCTGGGAACTTGAAGGTGAGAGGCAGGCTGCTTCGAAATTGGGAATCAGTCAATTGAAAGCCCTCATTACATATGCTTCATTCACGAGGATTGCCTGCGCTGGCTCTCTGTGAACTGATGAATACGTATATGGCTTATTTATGGTAGAATAATGAACCTGAATGCCACTTCACCAAATGCAGCAGTCACCAACCAGCCAGCGACCAAGTCCATTCGCTCTTTTCCGATCCGATTTCGAAAAGTTAGTCATGCTGCACTACCGTCGCCGTTAGATTCAGAGACAGTAGGGATCAAACACGAGCACAAAGGTCGAGCCGTCATCGCTGGTGTCCAAGGCAGTGAGCCGGTTACGGCAGTGCGTACAGGAGCTGGCGCCGAGAGAGAAATGGCTGGCCGAACTTAGGGATTCCGTAGTCCAAGAATGCCAGGTGAATATCGCAAAAGCCACCCTCTCTGGTGGAATATCCGTCAACTCCAAGTTCCCGTTGCATCGTGTCCAGAGGTGAAGCTAATTAAAACAGCACAGGCATACACGCGCCGAGACCGCCAGTTGTTGAACCTGCGCCTCCTTCCCTTCGACCGCCTTCTCCCGAACATCCGACGATGAATGCAAGCCAGAGCTCTTGAAAGCGCCCTTGTCAGCGCTGTCACCTCTGCTCTTTCAGATTGATGATGCCTCTCCTCCATTCCCCGTTCCGAAATTCACGAAGCATAACAACGAGGCGCTTGCGGACCAAAATGTCGAAAATGCGATTGGCGTCTTTTCTCTCTCCCGGGTGGATTTGCAAAATATTCACAACCAGTACTGGTGAATGCACTCTTGTTCTACAGGATGGCTTCGTATGGGACTCACATTCTGTGACGGCTGTGAAGTGAGCATGTCTGCATTTTACGTGTCAAACCACGCGGTTCCAAGCAGCACCCGGGTCTGGATTTCCCACGATCCGGGTTACCTCCTGTCACGAATTCCCCTTGGCGCGATTCTTACGTTTGACATAAATTGCACAAAGATGGTAGCGCCTACTCTATCATGGAATCATGGGAGTCCCAATCGTGTGCCCAGGGGATGGAGATCGGCGATAGCGAGGAGGCCTTCTAACAACAAGTTCTGTTTCGTTTTGTCACTGCTACCGGTCTCAAGAGACCACCCTGCCGGGAGCTTGTCGCGCATGACTATTCATCTCCCTCATCGCCAGATTTATTTGCCCATCATTCATGACTTCCTCCTGGCTCTCCTCGGTTCTTCGGTCCGCGCTGCCTTCTCATGTCTATCATCACTCGCAACGACTCATTCCTCTTAAATTTTATCATCATTGCCGAGCAGCCTCGCCGACTCCTGTACTTTTTCGTTCGCCCTTTTCGTACCCTGACTCTCGGTATGGTACTGGTGACCCTCATTTGACTGATGGGGGCAAACAAGCAGCAGGCGATAGAAGTTAGTCGAGGTAGGAGGCTGAAACTTGCCCTACACAGACTCTTCCATGGGGCAACCGTGGTGAGCGAAGCGTATATAAAGAATGGGTTAGTCTCATCTTATCTCATCTTATCTCATCCTCCCATCTCCCCTCCAGGAGTTCAGTTCATTTACCATTCCGAGAAATAATCCATGGCGGTCGGCGGGACATCCCCGATGCCATTACAATATGTATGGCACGCTGAGCGCTTGACCTCATTCATCTCAATAGCCCTCTTCTCAGTAGAACGTAAAGCTCCGACAGAGATGAGAGCCTACCGCTCAAGGACACGAATGCCCCGTCCAAGTATAGAGAAAACTCTATAATGCTGAAAACAGCCCAACTACGCGATGAACCAAGTCAATCGCAATGAAGGAAAAAGCCTTCCATACGAGGGAGTACCGACCTTTCGGCCTACTCCAACACCATGCTGACCTTGCGGCCCTCCCCCAACACCAAATCGCACCACTCCCACGGAAACTTCGTAGCCATCTCATCACCATCTTATCCCATGCACATGACGCTCCACCAGAACTTACCAGCCAGCGTTACCACCCTCATCTTTGAAGGGTAGGTCCCAGGAGAGGCCAGTAGGCTTGGACTTGTGGGCGGCGGCTCGCTCTTTCTTTCCTTTGATGACCTCGTACAGGGTCTCGGGCTCCTTTGGGCGTGGCGGCAACTCCCAGTCGTTTGCAGGAACCGTCATGACAACCTTGCCATCCTTGTCAACGAAGTCGAATGGGTTATTGAGCCCTCTCATCCAGTCGCCCTCCTTTACTGACTCTTCGGGGATCCTGCGACCATGTGCCTCCCAAGATGTGTATGCATCCCAGCCTCCCCAGCCCAGACCCACCTCTGCTGGGCGATTAAATGCCGGGATATGCCCTGCCGACGTGGCCGATCGAGAATCCGAGAACTTGTCCCATTTACCCGGTGTTGCGTAGGAGGCAGATTCGGATTTGGTGGCTGGGTCAGACCCATTCTCACCAATGAGATCCCCTGGCTTCCACTTGTCCGACAGACAGCGTGCAATGTGTTGGGCGTCCTTGAAGTAATAGCCTATGTCGTTGGCCGGGTTGTCAGTGGTGTGGACATCCACAATACGCTCAGGGCGTGACCGGCTGTCGGTGAAGCCCTTTGTCTCGTCTAGAAGAGGTTCAGGAGGCTCAAAAAGCTCCCAGCCTTCAGCAGTCATCTGCTCGACTTGGTCTTCCTGAACCATGACGACATGTTGTTCCCTTTGTTCCCCCTCCACCGTGATAGGGAACGTCATCTGGTCGGGGTGCGGAGTCAGACCGGGGCGGCCGGTTCGAATCATGCCGACAAAGATAGTATTGGAAAACTTGACAAGCTCGGGGCTGTCTGCGCAGTTGAGACTGGGTGTAAAACGGCTCTGCAATCTCGGCTTGCCGTTTTTGCCCTTTATCACTTTGGGACAACGGAACCCGGCCGCCTTGCATTCCTCTTCGAAGGCGGGCCAGTCTTCGAGAAGTCGGTCAAGCTCAGCCCCAGGGTTCTTCTCATCGTCCTTCCACCTGTCGGGAGGGTGGTCGTCTTCGCAGATGGGGGGGGACGCGTCTTCCAGACTCATAGCTTCCAGCGCAGCGATCAACTCCTTAATCTCATCCGGGGACATCCTTCCCAACATGGTAAGTGGAAGAAATGAAGGATGGTCAAACAGCTTACTTGAATGACTCGGCGGTGTGTTTCTGCGATGTGCGGTTGCGGTTGCGGTTGCGGTGCCGTGCGTGATTGCTTTGACTGTGACTGTGGTTGTGGTTGTGGTTGTAGTTGCGGTTGCACATACAAAATTTGCTGACGGTTGGTGTTTGATGTGAATTTCAAGTTTGTGCGGGCAATCTTTGGGGCTTAATGTCACATTCACTTCAGTTCCATTTCACTCCCAGTGCCAGTACCTCTGCCGTTTGCCTGGCGGCCGGCAGCAGTTCTGCCAGCTTGATGTATGAAATCACGTGCAGTTTCCGACAGGCCACACTTGGCTCATCTCGAAAAATTTATCTAACAAGGTCTTCGCTTCCCAAGACAAGGTCGAAAGATCCACCTAGATTTCCCAGATCTTGGTCTGTGATGAAGCTGCTTCAGGTCTTCTGATCGCCTGCACCAGCTCCGACGCGTCGCCGCAACTTCGCTGGCACGATTCGTCTTCCAGCAGATGGATGCCCCTCTTGGCAGCAAGTCAAACATCACGTTGGTCGGGACAAGCAAGAAGTTATCTTCTTCTTCAGACAGAGGGAAGAACCCTCTGGGCAGACGTGGCCCAAGCCCCACGCTGGAATTCTGAAGCCTCGTCGCAAGCTACCGGGACGTGGGATTTCCCGTTCGTGTGCCCCAAGAGATACAGACAGACCAGCGACTTCGAGGAGGTCCCCTCTGATGAAGACAAGCTACCGGTATATGGCAGATGCAATGAGATATGTATAACGATATACCACAGAAGAGCAAGTCTTCGTGTTGACGAGCGAGACTGGATCGGGGAAGTCGACCCAAATCCCCCAGAGACTCGCATACGATGAGTATAACAGCGGCCTCGCCATTGCATGCACGCAGCCCCGCCGCTTGGCTGCGACCAACGTCGCCAATCGCGTTGCCGGAGGCATGGTCGTCAACCTCGGCGAAGAAGTTGGCTACCGAATTGGTGGCAAAACCATTTCTGATAGGAACGAGAAGAAATCGCGACTCGTCTACATGACCGAGGGTGTTCTCGTCAATCGGTACCTCGCGAACAACGGCCTGCCTGAGCTTGCCTGCATTATCCTCGACAATGCCGTTACTTCTTATTAACATCTCCCAGGCAGTATATCCCTTGAAGATCTCCTCAATCGCGATGACTGCCCTGTCCAGTACCGGGGTCCCGTCTCCCTTGTGGAGGTAGTGAATGGTCAGAAGAAGCCCATACGCCCTTCCAGAGTTCTGCTTGTTGTTTCGGTGTCGCAGATATCTCGGATCAGCTTGCAATTGGCGACCTCCACTCGCCTATTCCAGCGCGATGTCATGTTGTGCCTGCGGCCTTCGACGATCTTTTACGATGAGTGGACCCTAGCAAAGGGTGCCCATACGAACGTCATGAAAGCGCTGGAGCAGCTCGTAGATCCAGACGTCCACGGTCAGTTCCCCATCGTCGCTCTCCTCGGCGGGACGCCAATGTCGGCCGGTCTGAAAGATTTGCGGTCTACCTTCAGTCTCATCTATCGTGCCCCGGAGCACGAAATCGACGATATCTTGCAGCCGATTGTCAACGCTCACGCCGCTGCCCGCAAGAACACGACCCCAGAGAGCATCGCCAACTTGTGGCATCAAGTTCAGACATTTTGGGTCGATGTATGTTCTTTCGAAACTTTGGCACCCCTTTCCTGGACACTGTCATCGAGGACATTCGACCATCGCTGTGCATGTATTCCAAGCTCTTTGTCCTAGTGCAGCCCGAGCATCAAACGCAGGTCGACATCCGCAACGCAGAACTCCGAGCGCGCCTTCGAGAACTGGAGAATCACGACGATGGCCATATCAGCAACCTCAGCGAGTTTGACACTGCTCTGCGCTTATCTGTCATCCCTGGGACCGTCCATCTCCTGGAAGAGTGGCTCAACGATCAGTATGAAACTGCCAGCGCTTACCCTCGGAAGGAAGAGTCGCATGTTTACGACATGACGGTTATCACTGATTATGAGTCGCTCCGCCTTTTCGAATCATGCGCGGTATCAACCTGCGCGAGCGCTCAGTCGCCCCATCTCCTCGTCCTCACCCAGTCTCCAAAAACGCGGTTGCCGCCGCCTATTGGCGGCGTCACAGGCTCAGGCACTTATCGAATAAGTACCTGGTCATACTCATTGGCACCAGGCAGGTCGAGCTTAGCTCCAGGCCCTCATTTATCAAGGGCCTTGCAGAAAAAGCCACCCACCGCAGCGTCATCATTGTTTCGACTTTTCGGCTCATGTCTACTGGCGTCGATGGACTCCAGTTCCCATCTCCTTCCCATCATCCCATTGGGCACACGAACAGGAAATCCCATATACCTTGCATTTAAACCACGGTTGGTGCGGCGACTCTGCGGCAGCACTACGGAAATTCACATGTATATACATTCAACCATGAGCCCTCCGATCCAATATCCCCTACCTAGTCACCCGCCACATCGTTTGCGCGTTTTGGAAGCACGAGAGCCAGAAGCGTGACATCGCGTTGCGAAGCCTATTTGACCGACTCACGCGGAGCAAGCCTTCTTGTACGTTGCGCCAACCTTTGCCACGTTACCTTCACGTCACTCGGTCGAAACCCGTTTTGACTCTGTGGCGGACTCCAGCCAGGTAGTCACTCTCAATTGACGCAGAGAATAGCCCTCCGGCAAACGCCGTCTTGCCTCATGCCAGTGGCCCACAGTGCTTGCTTCCCGTCGCTTCCCTTCAGGATGGCTCTCTTCGTTCGGGGGTCTGCCGGAGCTTCATTTGTGCCCGGTGCTGTTGGAACATCCGGATACTATCACCAGTAGGTGCTCAAACCACCTCGGGCTCAGCGCATCTCGTTTTATACATTGTTATACTAATGCATCAAGGCAGCAGCTCCGATCTAGGCACACCCGACGCCACCATCGCCACGGCTGTTTAAGCTTGAATCTTATTCTCCATCCATCTCTATAAGAACACCATGGACCCCAGCCAGTGTTGGGAGGAGCCCTTGTCATTCCCTATGACATGGCCGACCCGTCCTCGTTGTTGATCAAGCCAACCGACAGGAGACCTTACAAGATGCGCATATACGATGAAATACCGCATAGCCATCCGGCTACTATGCTTGACTTTTGTCATGGTCTTGATAGACGGATCGAGATACTCCGCCAGGCATTCAAAAGGGCAGAAATACCTTCAACAGCCCACAACGTCCTTGGTGGTCTTATGCTTCGTGAAGGCGTGTTTACAATTCTGGGGCGGAAGTTTGCCAAATGCATTATGGAAGAACTTGACGAGTTCCGGAAACTATGTATGCCATTCCTATCAACTTCCCTATTAATTACTGACATTTGGGTTCCAGTTTTCGGGTTCTTCAGGAACGATGTGGAAGAAGCCGCCAAATCTGCTGCCAAGACCGCATCATCAGCAGCCGCTACGGACGACAAAGGAAAGATTAAACGCAGCGCCACAGAGCGGGATAAATGCCTCGAACGCGATGGCCGCAAATGCGTTTTAACGGGGATAAAGGCCCCAGCTGCATGCCATATTGTGCCATTTGCTTGGAACAAATCCAGAGCAAATGCTTTGAAGATGTTCAATCTTAGCGGTATTTTATACCAACTATCTGATCCAGAGTTTGGCGAGTCAGTCTCTACAGACCTTGGCTTAAGCTCAAAACCTATACTCGGCGCATCTGACCGCCCATGGAACATGATCAGCCTTACTCCTACACTGCACGACTGGTGGAGCCGAGCATGGTGGGGATTTTGTCCTGTTGAAGCCAGGCCCAGCAAGACAGACCAGGACGATGGCGAGCAATGGGAGGTTGTCCTTCACTTTAGGTGGACTTACCGACCTCCTAAGGGAAGGGAGCCGGTGATGTTAGGCTTTGAGAAGGATGGGGCGGGAAACAGCCAGCTTGACGAGTTTCTTGAAGAGGTCAGGGAGTGGGAGAAAGGCTCGCAAAACCCAAACATCCTCGAGTCCTCGAAGTCACTGATCTCTATCCCATTGGGGCACAGGAGCGGGAATTCCCACACCCTCGAGTCTGATGGCAGCACAATCCCCAACCATGCAAAGGCTGCCGCCGCTCTCCGCTCTGGCCATCAAGTCATTATCAAGGTTGGCTCAAAGCAGGATGCCCAGCGGTTCTTCAGACTTATGCAGATCCAGTGGGCTTGCATCAGGCTGCATTCAATGACTGGGGCCGCGAACCGGGTCCCCGGACAGGATGGTACTGGGACTGTTTTTGGCAACCCTGCTTACGTTGATGAGCAGACCCGGGAACGGATTCATAGCTGGTGCATGAGCCTTAGCTCGGAACCGCCTGTGTCTACCGCCCCATCTTTGCAAGACCTGCCATCTTTTGTTCAGGACCACAACGTCCCGAGAAGCGCGCGGTCCCGCGGCGACAAGGATTCGACGTTGTAAAGCCTGTATTCTCGGCATGCCAGAGGCACTAATATACACCAGCTTCGTTGACAAAAAACAGCCTGTCACGAATATGGGTGCGGTAAACAAATATGTCTGGGGTGCAGAAGAAGGAAATAGTGTACCACTATGATATCAAATCAATAGATGACATTAAGTTTGACGACCAGGTGCATCAGCGCCATATGCCGATCCAAGAGCGCATGGTTGAATGATTGGGTAGTAAAGCAAACCATCTGCGAACTCTCAAGTCGCTGCAAGTTAGAGTCTATAAGATGGATTGATCATATGCGAATAGGTGAGACTGCCTCGAGGATGTTGCGTAGTAATGCGGGTGTGAAGCTCATCGGCTCCAGCTACGAAAAGCCATCTATGCCAAACCCTACTGCGCTCGCTCTGCCACACTCGCACCATCTGCTGCATTATGTGGGGCCCTCAGGTCATTGCATCACATTACTTACCGTGAATGCAAACGTGCACCACTTCAACTCTTCTATCCATCACACTCACCTTCACCGCCAAACGCGTCTCACGAAACCAACACCAAAACTCCCACGCACTCAACGACAGCCATACAAGAGTAAATAACTTAATCACACCCATTATTCTTTCATATCTAGCGTATACCAGAACATCAAAATGACCGGCCTACAAGAACTCGAGGAACAACTTTTGATGGCGTCTTCCACCAGCTTCAACACTTCACGTGCTGATGTTGAAGAGGCCTCCAGACGTGCTGCAAGTTTTCCCCTTTCATTAGATACCAAGTCAATACTAATAAAAAGCAGGGCATCCCACCCGCCGCCCCCGCAGGTCCTGCCGATCCTGTTCCCCCCGTTCAGCCTCCCGCTGAGCCTGCCGCCGACCCTGCCGCTGACCCTCCCGTTGCCGCCATCGCTGCTGCACAAGATGCCGCCGATGCCGCCGCTCCTCGTGGCCTCGCCAATCTCGCCGACCTTATGCTCGATGAGATATACGTCGAGTTCACCACACGCCTATCGCGGGAGCATATAGCTCAGTTTGCTCGCAGGCTTGTCGACAATGGCTACCTAGCCGAGGAGCCTGTCCCGGTCGAAGCAGCGGCTGTCGCCGTAGATGATGCAGCAATAGAGGTAGAATTTGATCTAGATATCACACCGGAGCCTGAAGTCCGGTACATCGGTCTACATGACCTGGATCCCGACAATGATGCCCCCATGCCTGAACCGCAGGGCCTAACTTGGGATGGGTTTGGGTTCAATGCGGATGCTGGCTCTGAATTTACTGATTCGGATTCTGAATAGGCTATCTCTCCACCTCGCGCTGGGTCGAGCCGATTTGCTGCTTCATCAACGGCTTCTCTATCGGTCACTTTCTTCACCCCTTCATCTATAATATTGACATAGCGCCCTTCCCCTTCTGTACCGAAAGGTCAGCCCCCCCTTTACTGTGCCGAAAGGTCAGTGTTGTTGCCATCTTGGCATTGCGGACCTGTTTCCGCGTTGATAATTTAGGCTTTACCTACTTGTTGTGATGCATTTCATCAGTTGCAGGTCCTTCGGGTCCTTAAGCCTTCGGCTTTAATCTCGGGTTTGGCAGCTTCTGTTGATTCACGTCAAACCGGAAGCAGAGGTTCGAGTCCTCTACCGAGAAGAACATTTGGTGGTGAGGGTGTCGGCGTTTCGTGCGAGTATATTGACTGCCTCGGTGTGATAAAGGTATGCTTCTCAGTCCACACTTATTTCTCCCAGCACATGTCGATTATTACCGTGGGATAGATTTTCGACAACACTCACAGGACGGCCAGCCAACCGCTGAAACTCCGAACCCAGGACAGCCCCGGCCAGTCCCGCCAAAGTACCTGACAAATCGATGGTTTCCGCGGATGTTTGGATTCATGCTGCGTGCACTTGAACAAACCAAGAAGCCCTTGTCCGAAAACGAGCGGACCCCAGACATAATTGGAAGCAGTGTATTGGATGGGCACTTCGACTCAGACCCATCCAATAATGCAGCAGCAGACGTCAGCAAAACCAGCAGGCGAGTGACTTGGCCAAGCGTTGAGTTATTCAACAGGCCTATCTGCGGTAACGCGACGACGCCACAGAGTACTGAAACAATACGACCAAACCTGCCGCAAGCATCAAAGTGCTTGCCGATCCAAAGACAAGAGAGTGAGTCAACACAAACGAGTGCATTCAGTGGACAAGCCGTTAAAATGCGATTTCGAGGGATGCGACTACGCCCTGGTGGGCTAAATAGGCACCAGAAGGTACATCAAGTGTCTGACGAGAGATTTGCCTGCGACTGGCCTGGGTGCGATTGGGTTGGCAAGAATAACCGGCGTCTTCAGGAGCAAATATGCATACTGGAGAGAGGCCATGGGTCTGCTCTGTCTGCGGCAAGTCTTTTTCCAACCAAAGCAACATGATAGCGCACAGGAACACGCACACCACTCGATCAAATCAATAGATGACGCAAGACAGTCCGATGCCAGGTGGACAGAGTGATGTGGCAAGAAGATACGGTCAAGCAAGGTTCGTCAAATCACTCGGTAATATACAGCCCAAGGCTACAATTGCATTCGCTGCTTAAACAAGTCTAACAAGTATAGTACAAAAGCCACCCGTCCGACCAGCAGACTTCACCCCGTTTACACCGCAGTGGGCGTGATAATGTCCCACAGCTCGCAGACTGTGGTGGTATCGCAAATACCTATATCCCCTTCAACGAAACGACAGTTGTACAAACTCTCCGTGCTGGAGATACAGCCCGCCGTCTGGGGAGCCGTGGTGGTGGGCGGCGGCGTGGTGATGCCATAGCCGATACAGACGGTCGTCGTGTCGCAGATGCCCATGTCGTCGACGAACCGACAATTGTACAGACTTTCTGTGCTGGATACACAGAAGCTGGAAGTGGGTGTCTCTGTGGGCGCGCTCGTCACTGGCGCGGTTGGCGAAGTGATTTCTGCAGCCTCAGTCGTGCTAATCACTGAAATGATGTCTGTCGTGCTGATTGCAGACGTCGGTTCAGTCTGCGATGCCTCCGTCTCCGCTGTCGACGTGGGATTCGAGGTAAGAGTGCATGCTCCGTCACGCTTCTGGTTGCCTGCAGAATTTCCAGAGCAGCTCGCCCACTGGTACACGTGCGGCTCCTCCTCGAGCCAGACGCGATAGGCCCTCTGCGATGGATCAGACGCAAGCCCAGCGGGATCATACTCGACCAGCAGCCTGCCAATCGCCTCGGTGCCGCTGTCGCTCGGCCAGTCGTAAAACTTTTGCGTCACGGGTACATTCGCAAAAGGACCATCGACTTGGAGGAGATTCAGTATCTCTTGCACTCGATCCGAATACTTTGGTACACGTGGCAGCACCTCGAAGTCGTCATCATACTGCTCGCCGGTGGAGACGGTCGAGATGTAGATGCGGACGTCATTGTCTGGCGTGTTCTCAAGAATGCCACCCTCCCCGGCGAGGGTAGACGGTGCCGTCATGGGACCGTTGAAGCCCGGGGTCACTGGTCCATTGTACCCGTCCCGCAGAGGGCCCACGACGCGGTTGTTCCAGCGATCAATGTCATCGTCGCTCCGCAGCCTGAACCCAGGTTCCATCAAGTGCGTGTACCAGAAGCCTCGACGCGAAGCGATAACCACGCCCGTGCAGCCCGCCAGACCGACAATCGACCTCCTCAGCACGTCCTCGCCAAACGTGTAGTCGGCCGAAACAGCATCCGAGTTGAGATAGCCCCAGTCCAGCTGCTCTTGCAAGTTGGAGCTCGTGTCGCGGACATATAGGCCCGGGTTATCGATGGTGTCGGCATCTTGGAGCTCTCTCTTGGACACCTCGGCCCAGCGCCTGACTACATCCGGAGAAGCTGTTGCAGCAACTCCGCACGCGTTTTCATTGCAGCCGAAATCACAGACCGGCACCTCGGAGGATGTCGTGGTTGCAACCGTCGTGGTGATGGTTGTTGCTTCGCACGCTGTAATGGTAACGCAGTCTGTCGTGGTAATTGTTTCCACCACGGAGCTGGTGTCAGTGCCGACGATAAGCAACGACGTCGAAAGCGAGATGGTCTCGGTGCAAGAGGGCACAGCCGAGGCGCAGGACGTGGTAGAGGTCGGTTGCTGGCTGCTGGGAGTGTCGGACTGCTGCTCATCCCTCTGCTCCAGCTCATTTTCGATGTCGTGCAGGGTGTCGGTGAGAGTGACAATGACCTGTATAGGAGGGACGGGCTGGACAACGACCTGTGCCAGGTTGCCGACGACCTGAACAGCACAGCTCACAAGATCTGCGATGCTGGAGAGTTCGCCAAGTATGTCCGTGATGAGACTGCGCTTGCGGAGCGATGTCTGGGAGCACCGCGGGTGCGGCGGGGGTTGGTTGCGGAGATTGTTAAACAAGGCCAAGACGGCATCTTCTGTTTCGAGAACGCCTCTAATATACTCGTCCCGGTGGTCATCGTCCTCCAGCCAGTCGCGGTTTGTCCAAAGGTAAAAGAGCAAGGGACCGACATCGTTGGCAGCCTCCGTCTCTTCAGCCTCAGGGATGGCCGTTGTAGGGGGGATGTATGTTGGGAAAGGCTCGGTGACGGGTGTAGGATCCGACGTGGGATCCGAAGTGATGGGAGGACTTGTTGTGTCGCCAGGTGCTGTTGAGATTGGAATTGATATGTCGGAAGAGATGGTTTCGCTAACTATGGTTGAAACAGTATCGACGTCAGACTGACTGACAATTGTGGTCGACAGAGTCTCTGACAAGATGGTGGAAACAGAGCTGAAGTCTAGGCTCGTGGAAGTGACAGCGCTCGACGTGTTGAGCCACAGACTGCTCGAAATCACATCTTGTCGGGCTCGCAGTCGCGGATTCGCTGCGTGCCCTGCTCCCGCGAGAGCGATGGCGAGAAGAGCAGTCTTCATTGTGGCGCGATTTAAGGAACAACTATTGCTCGGCACCAACAAAGCCCAAGAGATGAGCGATGACCGAACGAAAGGCCCAACGCGAACAGGCCGACAATTTATCCCATCATTCTGTCCTGCTTAAGCACGGAGACGGAACAGAAATAGAACGCAGATCATCTCCAACAACGCAAGTGTATAAGGCTGAAACCGCCACCACCAGGCCAAGAAGGAGATCCTAATTAAATCATTAACCGAGCCTGCGTGTCGGTCATCCCTTTATTCCGACATCCAGAACAGGCAGCTGATGATGAGGCTCGTGGCGGTTTCATCCTGCAGATCCACAACTAGTGCTGACGGATTCTTGGCTGCTGTCATGCAACTCGTCATTTGCATTTAACAAATCAGTTCATCTGTCATCACATAATTCATCTGCGACGCGTCACAGCCCCGAAATAGAATTGTCATGTCGAACCGACTCGAGGCCCTCAACGAGGCCGTCCGCAGCAACTCGGTAGATGCCGTGATACGTCTTGCCGACCAAGAGGCTCCTGTAGCGGCTCTGCGCCATTCGACCGTGGCGCACAATGTGTCTGTACCGCTTCTCGAAGCCCTCACCAGCAGGGGCTACGATTTCGAACAAGAGGTCGACCGTCAAGACATGGCCGAAGGAGGAATGACCCTCATCTACTACCCCAACGTATTGAAGAACGAAGAAGCAGTCCGGTGGCTTGTTGAGCATGGCGCGCGCCTCGACAGAGGTGAAACGTCATACCGCATCACCCCCCAACCGCCAACCCTCCTCGAACAAGCCGTCATGTACGCCTCGCTGCCGACCATCCAGCTGCTGCACAGCAAAGGCGCCAAAGTCGGACGGCGAACACTACACCTCGCCGTCGCCATGGCAGCCACCGTCAAGGCCGATCCCAGCGCGCCAGACGACTGGGCAGGCTACGACCTGACCAAGAAGTCGGCAGACACGCGAAAGCGCATGGGCGAGGTGCTGCCGTATCTCGTCGACACCATGGGGCTTGACGTCAACGCGGATGATTTCGAGGGCGAGCGCCGTCCGCCCGGCCACTACGGGACGCCTCTCCGATATGCGGCAGAGCAGGGAGCCACCAAGCTCATCAACTGGTTAATATCCAAGGGTGCCGACCCTCGTCAGGTGGATTAGATCTATACTTTACGGAGCGAATAAACAATTCTTGATGTTTACCGACCTAGATGGTGCATTCAATCCATTCCCCCGAGTCTCACAACGTCTTGGCAGTGCATTCATGACTTGGTATTCACAGTTAAAACACTATACATGTAGTCGCGAACCTACAGCCCCAGATACCTCAACATCTCTGGGTTCTGACTCGGCGGAACCTTGCTTTCTCCCTGAAACAGGATCGGATCATCCTTGGAAGTCTGCGGGTGAATCTCAAATCCCGCCTGCTGACCCCCAGGCCTCGACCGAAAGTCCTCCACCATCTGCACCAAGTCGAGAGCCTCGCCCACCCTCGCCGGCTCCGACGCAACTGCCTCCTCCCTCGGCACCCTCCTAGCCTTGGGCGTGCGTCTCTTCAGCCACGTGAACTGGAAGCGGCGAATCTTGCGCTCCTCGTCGGGCTCCTCGCTGTCGGTCGTGTCCTGGCGCGGGAGGAGCTTGGCCGCCTTGCGGCTTCGGAACCAGGCTGTGGCCTTGGCGACGGGCCAGGCCAGCGGCTTCAGCTTTCTCCCCGCAATCACCACGTATTCATCTGGGAGGAGGCGGATGAGCATGCCGATGGGCAGCGTGAGGAAACCAAAGAAGATGCACCAGCCCCAGTGAAGACCAGTGAGCGGTTGCGTTTGGAAGGCATTCCCTCCCGCCATGATTATGGCAGCCTGCCCACCAATAGTAATGACCTGCACGCCGAGGAACCACGGGTTCCGGTGGATGCCTTCGAAGATGTTGAAGCGGTTGTCCACTCGTCGACAGCTAAACAGTCAGCGCCGCCATAAAGAAATGGGAAGGACCTTACTTGAGCTGGTTAAACACCTGCATAAACATATAAACGTTAAAGACCAACGTCTGCAGCTGCTCCGAGTGCGAGGGGAAGAACCGCCCGCCCGCGTAGTGCAGGGTGAAAATCACGACGAGCTGGTACACGGCCTGCCCGAGAATCATCTTCCACATGCGGGCATTGACAATTGGTGCGTTGCGTGGCTCTGGGCGACGCTCCATCTGGGTCTGCGTGGGATAATCCGTCGCGAGGGCGAGGGCGGCAAAGATGTCCATGATGAGGTTGAGCCAGAGGAGCTGGATGACGGCAAAGACGGCCGAGTCGATGTCGTGGACGAGCGTGCTGACGATTGTGATGGTGGCTGCGGTTGCGTTGATGGTGAATTGAAACTGGATAAACTTCTTGGCCGCGTCGTTGATGGCCCGTCCCCAGGCCAGCGCCTTGACGATGCTCGCAAAGTTGTCGTCCATGAGCACAATCGCGCAGGCCTCCTTGGCAATGTCAGTGCCTGAAACGCCCATGGCGAAGCCGATATCCGCAGCCTTGAGGGCAAAGGCGTCGTTGGTGCCGTCGCCCGTAACAGCGACAGTCTCGCCCTGTTTCTTGAGGTGGCGGACGAGGATCTGCTTGTCTTCGGGGCTGGAGCGGGCCAGAACCTGCAGACGAGGAACGACCTGGTCCATCTGCTCCTCGGTCAAGCGTCGAAACGTTGGGCCGTCCATGGCGATACCACCTGGAGTGTAGATGCCGCATTCAGTCGCAATCGCTTTGGCCGTGACCTACATCGTTAGCATTCCTCTTATACCTTTCGACTGTACGTACCACGTTGTCGCCAGTAACCATCCGGACAAAGACGCCAGCAGCTTGGCAGGCCTGGACTGCGCCGACGACTTCAGGCCGCAGAGGATCGCGGATACCAAAGATTCCGACGAGCGTCAGCTGCCCAACCTGCTCCTCGAAGCTGCTATTCGGCGCCCAGCCGTCGAGTTCGCGGTATGCCACTGCGACTGGTCGCAGCATGTCCGAGGCGTACGACTGTGTGGTGCGCGACCACCCTCGAGAGTCGAGCTCGGTCCCTTCCAGGCCTTGCGTGGCGTCTTGGAGAACTTGAGAGCAGTTTCTTACAACAATCTCGGCAGCTCCTTTGACCAGCATGACATATTTCTCCCCCTGCCTCACAACAGCAGCCATCCACTTGCGCTGGGGCGAGAATGGAAACAGCTCAACCACATGCCCATTGTGCCGCTCCTCTGCCAGAGGTCCCATGCCAAGGGAATCCCGGGAGAAGCGTAGCAAAGCCGTTTCGGTGCTTGAGCCGACATACTCGCCTTCTGACTCAAAGGCCGTCGAGTTAAGCGCAAAGCTGGCCCTCAGCAGAGCTTTGGCATCATCATGCAGTCCTGCGCAGTCAACCTCGCTCTCCAAACCTGAAGCACCGATGGCGCTCTTCACAACCGACATTTGGTTCTGCGTCAGCGTCCCTGTCTTGTCCGAACAAATCGTGGTTGCATTCCCCATAATCTCACACGATCGAAGCAGGCGAACGAGATTCTTGTCGCGGAGCATGCGCGTCGTGGCAAACGCGAGCGCAACAGCCACCGCCAGCGACAATCCCTCAGGAACACCAATCAGGACCACGGTGACGGCCAGCATAAAGATGTCGAGAAAACTCTCGCCCGTGTCTTCCGGCGTCATGTCGACATCGGGCAGGCGGACGGCCCAGCGGATAAAGATGATGAGGAAAAAGACGGTGCCGACGCAGAAGCCGGCAATGATGATGTGCTTGGCGAGACGGCCCAGCTTCTTCTGCAGAGGCGTTTCGCTCACCTCGGCGCGCAGCGACATTTGCATCCTCCCGTGGAGGGAGTTTGAGCCGACCGACGTGACGAGCAAAGACCCAACGCCCTGCACAACCCTCGTGCCGCTGAATATAAAAGGGTCGTCGCGGTCCGTGAGCCCCTTTGTGCCGGGCGTCTTGTGCACAAGCTCGACCTCGCCCGTGATGCTGCTCTCGTCGCACTGGACACCCGAGCCGGTGCACAGCAGTCCATCCACCGGCACAATGTCGCCCGCCTCGAGGTGCAGCAGGTCGCCCACGAGTATGTCAAAGATGGAAATGGTCTGGTTCTTGCCCGACCGCGTGACCGTGACCCAGCGCTCCTGGTTCTTCTGGTTGAGCTTCTCGAAGCAGCGGTTCTTGTGGAGGTCGTTGAGCGAGCTGACGAGCACAATGACAACAATGGCGCAGATGATGGTGACGCTCTCAATCCACTCCAAACTCGACCCGCCCTCGTCGTCGCCCACAACTGCCTCGTATATGCCCAGCGCGAGCGAGATGGTGGCCGAGGCTGTCAGCAGGAAGATGAGCTTGTCGTTGAAGGCCATCCACGCGAGCTGGAGAAACGACTTGCGGTGCGGCTTGGGCAGGCGGTTCGTGCCGTACGTGTGCTTGCGGTCGCGGAAGCCGTCTTCGTGATGTCGCAGCCGGGGCTTTGTGTGGGCGTGCGCGGCGGCTAGGGGCTCGATCTTCGGTGCCTCGCCCGTGCGGGCTGCCGCGAGGGCTGCCTTTGCAGTGACGACGCCATCCAGCTCATCTTCGTCGGCGCCGAGGCCGCTCTCCACGTCGGACCGGACTCCTATCGCGATGCCCCGTATGCCGCCCAGCTGCTCCAGGTAGCCCGTGCTCCTCGACTCGAGGAGGTGGTACAGGCGAGCAGGCGAAAAGGCAAAGTGCGTGTCAGGAGAAAGCTCAGAGTCGGCCAGAATAGGGCCGCGTTTCTCATTTACACGCGGAGCCTCGATGGGAGGGGATGGGAGAATATCGTCCGCCATTGATCTCGATGCAGCTGTCAAACAGCATGTAGCAAACAGCATGTAGTAAGGAACGGCATGTCTTGGGAACTCCAAGAACAAAGACCCTCAGAGGCTCACGGAATTGGTGCCGAGCTGGACCACCAAGCCGGCGTCGGCAAAATGCCAAGAACGAGGTTGTCACCGTCGGATGCCAAGAAGGGCGCCGCCAAGAAGTCGGCAATCCTGTGCCATGTCGTCATTGCCCATTACTGGGCGTCTCCTTGTATGACGCGTCAGCTCCCTCAACACAAACAGAAAGCAATTCGTAACAGGCTCACCTTCAGGCTAGTCACCTAGATTTGTGTGTTCTTTCCTGCTGACCTCGGTAAAGGATATCTGATCATCCTGTCCTATCATTTGAGATGGCTTCATCATTAGAAGGCCTCCTCGTCGCTGGTCTGTATCAAGAAAACACAGGGCGCACTGGTACAGCCGTGGGTAATCCTCGTAAGGAGAAGGCGTCTTTGCTGCAAGTGTAACCAAGACGAAGCTCGTGAGGCTTAATCGCCTGAGGACACAGGGGCGTTGGAGGACCTGCTTTCTTGGCTTTGTAGCCTGAGCCAATCTAAAGACCAAAGCGATTAGACCGTCAGCTCGATCAAGATGAAAGAAGCCATGACCCCGAAACAAAGAAAATAGTAAGCCAAGCCAGAAGCCACTAAGCTCACTATCAAACATACTGTCATTCGCGAAATATGCTCTTCAACCAAGCAACCGTCAAACTCCTTGGGAAGGAAGAGCATGGCAAGCTGCCGTAACACCCACGTAGTCATCGTTGGTGGAGGATGCATTGGCCTCTCAACAGCGTATAACCTAGCCAAGAGAACGGTCGGCAAGATCAAGGTCATTGAAGCATTTGACAAGACTTTTGCTGCTGCATCGAGCTCATGCACAGGATGTTTCCACTATGGCTTCCCCGAGCCGCAAACGCAGCCGCTGATTCCCCTTGGCAAGTATTCCTTTGACATGTGGGCAGCCGAGGCCCAAGAGGACGACTTTGTGTCAGCGACCGGCTACAGGGCTCAGTCGTCGTTTGGAGCCGATCCTGGGACCGGACAACGGCTGAATCGGCTTCCGGGCTGAGTTCGGAAGGATCCGTCGTGGGACATTGACACGGACGTTCTAGGAGCTTCTACTGCAACTGTGTGAGTGTATCTGAACACTTCTTTTGCTCTTAAACCATCGTTGCCCCATCCCCGTTTTCTTTAGCCCGAACGCTCTCCTTGTTCGTCTCACGCTCCGCATTGCTATATCTTGCATTAACAATCGAGAAGGGATCCAGTCAGTGTAGGCCACTGGCTTACCAAACAATGTCTGCAGATGGGTGTGGACATACAAGTTGGTTGCCAGATAGTGGGCGTGGATCTGTCTCCCGAAAACAAAGTGCAAGCCATTCGCTGCCAGCAAAATAGTGGTGGGATACTTCATATTGAATGCAAGCAGCTGCTCCTCGCTTGTGGGCCATGGACTCCAATCATCTATGAACGCTTGTTCCCTGCACCAATCTCTCTCCAAGGAGCGACAGATGCCGGAGACTGGATTCTTTTCAGGAACCCCTGTCCCCCAGCGAGCGACGCTGTCGCATTCGTCTCTTTTGCCAACCTCGTGGGCGAAAAACTCGAGTTTGCCGGCCGCAACGACGGCACCATCTGGTGCTGTGGTCGCAGGAACCACCTTGCAACCTTGCCTCCACCTGCGCAACACGAAAGTCCCGATCGAGGACTGATAGAAGAGCTGAGCAGCTATGCTACCAAAGGGCTGGATTGGCGCTGTACCTGTAGCGACAGTCATGCAGCCAAGATTGAGTTGGTTGGGCAGGGCCGAGCCTTTCGCCCCGCAACAAAGTCTGGCCTGCCCATCATCTCGGAAATACCAGCCTCAAAGTTAGCAGCTGATGCTATTGAGAAAGCAGGGGAGAGTGCGGACTCTAGTGGTGTCTTTGTCTCCTGGGGTCACGGGTCGTATGGCTTGACCCTAGGCATGGGAACCGGTCGCTTGATGAGCCAGTTAATGCATGGCAGTGAGCCTGATATTGACCTATCACCTTTCAAGATAGACGTAGATTATACTGAAGCTTGATAGTTGTGTTGCCCATCTCGTACTTTCACTGGGATTATATTGAAAGAAAGTCGAGGATAACCGGAATGGGTGAGTGAATTCGCATAACGAATGCAATGTATTTTGCCTCCTGCGAACAAACAAAACTCACTGGTCCCAATATAGCATGATGGAGGTATATTCCACAAGTGTCACTGGGCCCCTCGAACATTGTGATTCTTTGTTTTGCAGCCCATGACTACTGGGAGTATACCTCGGCATCTACTACTGCCAAGTGATAACGCGTTTTGTCACGGCCTGGACAAGTTCTATCCTTTCTTGTGTGGCAACTTGCCTCAACCGGCCTGAATCATCCATGGCCACTGCAAGCTTATTGGGTAGAGCGGCCCTATCGGGTCCAGCCAAGGATCGAGCAAGCTTTATGATTTAAATCACGTATGTCGAGACTACTAGCCGTGCCCTGGTCCGTTTCAGCTTCCGTTTCAGCTTCCGTTCGAGACCACTCACGCGCAACGGTGAGATAGGCTGGATGAAGGAAAACGCCATGCAAAACTCAGGCCCTTGATAAGTGTGGCTCGATGAAATTCTAATAGTCAGAGCATGTGAAAAAATAATGCAATCATGCAAATACAAAGGCAATCCCTCGTAACAATTTCTCTACACCTCGATTGTCAAAGCAGCGCTCAACCATCATGACCTCAAAGGGAGAACTTGACGGTTCTCCGCTTATTGCTTACTCTTCCTGGAATTCCGACCAGTCAACCACAGTCTACAATCGGAAGCGCAGCTCTATATCATGGAAGAGAACAGTTTTCATAGGAGCAGTCATTACGATTTTGGTGCTTGGTGTAAACGTGGGAGTGCTTGTGTGGGTTCGGCGGACGTTTCATGTCTCGGATGGGATCGCTACGGTGTATACCGGTAAGAAATCCACGCGACGGCAACAACTTACTTCTGAATGTTCGAATGCTAGGATATTGCAGTGAAACAAAGACAATCACCATGTGGTGCGAGCTCGCCATCAACATCATGTCGACGCTACTTCTCGGCGCCAGTAACAATTGTGCCCAACTCCTCTCAGCACCTACTCGACAAGATATCGACAAAGCCCACTCCAGAGGCAGATGGCTAGACATTGGGGTGGGTAGTGTGAGGAATCTCAGATATATTCCTGTCTGGCGTGGGTTTCTATGGCTCATTCTGCTTTTGAGCTCGATTCCTTTGCACCTCGCGTACGTCGAAAGGGTGACAGACTCGGCATCCATTCTTGCTTACGAATCTAAAGCTACAACTCTGTCCTCTTCGCGAATATTGCCACGAACAATTACATGGTCGCTCTTGTGGCGTCCAACTTCCTCGACGGCGGCGAGTGGACTACTCCGGCTGATACAGATTTGAGTTTTGACTGGCTGAAAGAGATGCAAAAGTCTGCAATCCGGGGGACGCTGAGCCATCTGGACAATGCCGACTGTCTTCGCACATACGGGAATATCCAGGGCCTGTCAGACTGGCAAAACTTACTGCTGGTGGCCCCGGCATCCAGTGATAACAGGACGTTCCTCGACAGCTGGCAGCGTGAAGATCAGGCTAATACACGACCGACGGATTGGATTTGCGGTCTAGATTCGAGAGACTATGGGCCTTCAGGGCCTCCACGCTGTGATCTTGACCAAATAGTCAACGAAGCGTCAAAGTGGACGATATCACAGAACTGCACTGACAGAATCGGACCATGCACACGTTATACTTCCCGAGTTTTGTACTGCCTAGCGAAGCCCGCTCCACCTAATTGCACCGTCAAGATGAGCTTACAGCTCCTGGTTGTTGTTATTGTCTTTAATGCGGCCAAGGCTGCCTGTCTGTTGGCCACAGCCTTGACCAGCAACTTCCATCCCTTGGGAACCGTCGGCGACGCCATCAGCAACTTTCTTGAGCAACCAGATGATACGACTACTAATCTCGGGCCCATCAGCATGGCCGTGGTCAGGGACCGCAACTGGAGGCGTCGATTTGCCCGTGGCACACAAGCTTCGTCTTGCTCCATCGACGGCCGACCTCGGAGGTGGTTGAGGGCCGCAAGTTGGGGCCGGTGGCTGGTGTCTCTGGCACTGTAAGTACAAACTCACCAGCAGGCTATTGCAGTCTACTAACTAGCAACCCGGATGTTTGGGGGCGTGGATTGGCGGTATTGTTTTATGCCGAAAGGCAATCGCGAGTATCCAAACCGAATATGCCATTGGGATGTCCTTGTTAGATGGACTTCATGGCACCCCGAGGTTCTTTGCTCAGGTGGCCTTGGAGAAGCCTCTTGTCGACAACGTGTTGTTGGCAAACACGCCTCAAGTCATTGTCAGTGTCGTATATGTCTTTTATAACCATACTCTCACTAGCATGGTCCTTGGTCACGAGTTCTCTTGCTTCGCCTCGGCGCGGAAGCCCTTGCGAGTCACACAGCCGGTTGGAAGACAGCGGGGATCATTTTGGCTTGGAATTCCATACCGTTTCTCCATTCCAATAATGGCCTTTATGGCGCTTCTACACTGGATGGTCTCGCGGAGCCTTTTCGTCTACCAATGGAGATCTTATGACATAATGGGTGTGGAGAATTCCAATATGAGCGGTACGGTCTGTGCATTTGCGCCGGAACCCCTGATCATATCGCTTTGCTTAGGAGGATCCTTGATTCTATTATTGGTTGGGCTTTCACTTCGACGGTTGAAACCTGGTATTCCGATTGTTGGCTCTTGCTCGGTGGCAATCAGCGCTGCGGCTCACCCGAACAAGGACGAACTCGGCCCTGCAGCTTTACCATTACAGTATGGAGTTATGACGGGAGTTGAGCCAGATGAGCTGGGCCGTCGACGGGTGGGATTCTCGAGCGATCCTGTGGAACCGTTGGTTCCAGGCGAGTCTTACATCTGACGCTGCATTGTCGTGGGGATGATATCACAGCTTCCTGATTGGTAAAACAACAACTGGTGTCGCACACAGCGGACAGTCTGGTTCGCATTGGAACATCATAGCAGAATATCATTTATGGCAAGATTGAGAAATGCCTTATCGAGGATCCCTTCCATACCCAGCTTCTATATCGATCCGACAAAGGATGTACAAGTGTACCGGACGATGGAAAGGCACGACTCTTTTAAATAGCAATCCTTTTTGTAATCCACGTCGTTCTCAAGGGATTTGCTGGCCGTGTGCCGGGTCTTGCGATGGGCTGACTTGGATACCCAGTGCCTTGACCTCGCGACAAAGACCCGAACGGTTTGCGCCTGAGGTGGACGGAGGAGTTCCAGAGCGGGCACGGCTGTTGTATCGCTCGGCACGGGTGAGGCGCTGGGTGGTGCTCGCTGGATTGTTGCGATCAGCGATGGCCCGCCAGACGTGAGGAGACATGAGTCCAGGCGGTACGAGGGATGCGTACGTGTTGGAAGATGGTAGGCACTGAAGAGGCTGACTGGGCACTCGTCTGAGATGGAGCTGGCGACTGATACCGGACGTCATTTGGAGACCAGCAGCCTTGACCTGTGGATCAATGCTGCCTTGGGCTTTCTCTTCGTCTGGCGAGATGATGACCGCCTCACTGATAACCAAGGGTGAAGGCGGTGGAACATATTGTTCTTGTATAGACGCCGTGGCAGCATGTGCCTGCTCATGCTGAGGGGAGGCTCGACGAGGTGTATCAGGTGGAGATGGGGCAGATGGTAATATATCGTCGTCTGTAGACAGCGTATGGATGCATAGAGTATGCGAGCTAGATGAACTGGCGGGCGAGGAGTGTCGGGAACAAGGAATGATTTGCGAGTCAAGGCAGTCGTCTTCAGGCGGGAGGGTGGCTTCGTCGACACCTGGGTCATCTCTATCGATTTCCATCCAATCTGACCCAACCAAGTGAGTCGTTTGCATCTTGCTCGGGTAAAATGGATATCTGCCTCGCAGATGAGAAGGTAGCTACGCGGGCCGTGTAGCAGCAGATCAGTTGGGAGAGGCTGCAGTTTGTAAAGGCAGGGTGTGTGACCAAAAGACCAACGGACAAACAGTAGAATGGCTCTAAAGTTATGTGCTAGTTGTATTTTATTTCCCGGCCCACACAAAAGCATACTTCACTGTTTGCATCTTCTGCCCAAAACAACATCTCGCAACAACCACCTTTGCCCAACAATACCACAATCCACACAACATGAGTGTTGTTGCTTCTCGACGCAAGCTAGCTTGTGTGGCGGATCTCGTTCGTCGCGAGATACATGAGAGCGAATTTAAATGCGACAAGACAACTGCCTGGAGACACCGAAGCGAGTTCTCCAAAGATCGTGGCTCCCTCGAGACAATGCTGGTTCGTCGAAACGCGTCCCATACATTCAACAGAGGACTAACTTTGACAGGTTAACGAGATGCTCGAGGTCTGGGTATGCGGAGGAATAAACATCGGCCACCTCGATGCACCAATCTACTCCCTCGTCTGTTTCCGCCCGGCATTCGACAGAGGCTGTTCTCTCTCAGAGAAACTATGGAAAGGCAAGACACCATTCGACGTCTTTTGCGAGCACATGTGGAAGCAGCCTGATTTTGCTACCACTTTCCGAGACAAGGAAACCCGCGGAGTCTATGTTCCGGCCGAGATGTCTCATCCTCTGGGCGCTTTCTTCCAGCTTATGACCAAGCGCAAGGAGCGCATGAGCGTCTTTATGGTTGCCCTGTTTGGACAGCGAAATCCCCGGACATGCAGCCACTGCGCCACTACATACCTTCGCACAATCACGGGGGCTCGAGAACACGTTCTTTACCCCTTCAACGAGTGCATCACTCTGCCTGGGCACTTCCACGACGCCTGCGCCAACTGTATATGGGCGGCCAGTGGTGCAACGTGCGAATATTGTAGATTCCCTGGCTACTTGACCGACGCGTCCACCCGATTCCACGAGGATATACCGTTCTATGGCAGAGAGGCTGGCGCTGTCTGGGGGGATCTAAGGAAAACACATCCTCCGCCCGCCGAGATGTTGGACAACAAGAGCGCCCCTCGACTAGTTCGGGTCGAACCATCAGATGACGTGATCTTGCCAGAGAAGCTCTAGCATAACAGATAGGGAGGAGGGGTATAGCAAGAGGTGACATGAATGATGAATGGAAAGAATAATTACATCTCCAAAATACACAATCAGCTCGTTCAGGTGCCTTGGAACACGCCTCACGCAGCCATTGCGGCACCCTCATTGGACAAGACGTCATGAGAAAACAAACGTAACGTTGCGAAAGCCTGTGGCTATCCTATAATACCCCTCCAAGTATTGTCTTGGAAGCCAGCTGCTGCGCTCCATTTATCCCAGGCTTGGCGGGCGTGCTGACTGGTGGACGGTAGGCGGATGGACTTGGGCATCCAATCACCCGACAAGAGGTGCAGATCGTGGGTCGTATAGAACTCTTCCAAGTGTCGATCACTTCGTGTTGTTTGTGTCAGGTCATTGCAACGCATGCATCTTCTCGTATGCAATGGCCAGCTCATATATATAAACGAATAACCCGTCCATCATTCATCAGCACCAATTCATCAACACATTCCGACCAAACCTCTATATCCCATTGAACTCATTCGCTTCAATCAAAATGCTCTTCACTCAGTCTCTCGTGGCCGCCTTTGCCTCCATCGCCCTGGCTGCTCCCACAAGGCTCATGACCGTCGACGAGGAGTGGACCATCGAGTCCCTGCAGCGAGTCTGCGATGAGCAGGATACCCAGTGCACTTGGACCTTTACCATCAACACCAATACCGAGGGCGTTGAGCCTACCAGCGTCGAATACATTGTCGAGGCCTCGGGCGAGACGCCTGCCTCCCAGGCCATCGGCGGCCCGTCTGAATTTGGAGTCTTTACCGTCACTAGCACATGGAGCGACGTGTTTGGCATTGAGGATGCCTGGACAACCATGAGCGTCATCGACTTTGAGAGGGGAATCTTGGTTTATCCTGCCTACTTGGACCGGCAGGTTGCTGGCGGCGAGGTTGTTGAGCCCGACCAGGTTTACATCCCTGAGCCCATTCCTGCTTGAGGTGACCAACCTTACGTGGTACGGATGGTTTCTGCAGGATTGAATTAACAAAATGTCAATGCTCCACGACTGGGGGTTAAATAGTAGAGGAAAAGTTGGCCTCATGCTTCAAAATGTATGTCGACATCAACGGAATTAATAGAACACCCGACCAAGCCATGTCCATTCATAGCATTTGCAATGCTGGGTCGACAGCTCCATTGATTATTGTCTAGGCCGATCGCCTCATTGTTAGCGAGTTACATAAATTCTTGTAGGAACCTATTCGAACTCTTCAAATACAAGCAATCCTCTTATCCAAACGTGAGAATAATTTGTGTCGCATTGTGAGTTGAGCTGGGTTGCGCAACATCCAGACACAGCGGCTAGGTCAGGGTAAACACGACGATTTACCCATTCGGGTCAATCATTTATCATCAAAGGTTGAGTCAAATACTTATTCCGCGACGATTGATCTCACCGCGCGATCTTGGCATCTTGGCAGGCGGAGAGAGAGGCTGACCGCGATCGCAGGCCAATAGTGCCAAATGCGCCTTGCAACATCCATTCAAGCAGCCCACCTCGCAATCGCCTTCTCTACGCCCGTTAACAGCAGGGTTTACTCCATTGGGTGGGATATCGACATGGGCGATCTGCAAAGTGAAACCCAAGCTAACTCAGACAAGCAGGTGAGAGGCAACTCCAACAAAAGTGCTATTCCTTCGTTGAGCCTCGGACTTTGCCCGCAAAACTTGCACCCGAGGCTCTGGCACCTCAGAATGCCTTGCTTGGTACAGCATCCACCCTCGGGAACTATTCCATGTCGCAGTGAAGCTGGCCAAATCGCTTACGGCCGGTGACCCTGGGCGTTGCTTGTTCCTCCACAATAGGCATTACATGGCCAGATTTTGTCAGTAAGCGGCTCTTGGCAGCGTCCAGCCAAGGAATGGTTGCGAGTTCTAGAAGAAGTGAAAAGGCGGCGTGTCTGCTGCCGAAAAGCTTCTCTGCACTTCACCAACCTCTCCGACAATGAAGTGGCTCGTTGCCAGCACTCTCGCAGCCGCCTCGCTGGCCCAGCCCGTGGCCGGCGCCGTGCACATCAGGACCAATGTCGCCCTCCACTCGCGCGTGGCCAACGTCCATGTAGACTACGATGGCCCTGTTCAGGGCCGCGTGGCGTATACGTACGGCCCCTGCGATGCTGCCGACGAGCACAGCGCGGCACAAGTCGTGGCCCGGCGCGACAGCCCTGACCAGTCGCACAGGCTGGTTTGGGTCATTCCCAAGGACGCAGAGTCCGGCGGCTGTCTCTCTGCCTGGGACGGCTCAGGCTTGCTTGGACGCAGCACGCCCCAAGTCTTTGGCGAGCGCATGTATGCCAAAAGGGCAACCGTCAGAAAGAGAGATGCCCAGGGGATCCCCATGACGAACGAGACAGGCTTCAACGTTTGGGGACCGTGGTTCGATGGGGTGTCCCTCCTCGAGAGTAGCAATAACAGCTATGTCGACGTCGAGGCCGCCAAGAACAAGGAGATTGCCATTGTTGGTGCCGGTATGTCGGGCCTCATGACGTACCTGGTCCTCCACCAAGCGGGCATGAAGAACCTCACCATCATCGAGGGCAGCGAGCGTCTGGGCGGCCGCGTGAGGACCGAATACCTCTCTGGTGGTCCAGAAGACTACATATACCAGGAGATGGGCCCAATGCGCATCCCCCAGACGACTGTCGTTGGGAACCAGACGTACAACATCTCAGACCAAGCCATCTTCTTCTCGCTCGTCGAAGAGCTCAACCGCCTCAACAAGGATAGCAACCCTGAACGTCTTGTCAACCTAATCCCCTTTATCCAGTACGACAACAACGCCCTCGTCTACTATCAGGGCCGCAAGATGGAAAACGGGCTGCCCCCGACTGTCGGTCAAGTGGCCGCCGACCCCTCCCTCGGCCCCCCCATCATCGAATACCCAGAGTCGGCCATCCAGCTCTCAAACCAGCTTGTGGCCTCTCTGCCCGGACAAGATTTCGTCAACACGCTCGCCCAAAACATTTGGCAAGCCCACTCCGACTTTCTCAGTGCGTTGTACCGTCAGTCATGTTGCCACGCTTACACTGTACAGAGGACCGAGGCCCGGCTGGATTGCCTGGCGACCAATGGTCGGAATTCGCATTCCTCGTCAACTACCTCAACGGTTCGGTGACGGATGCAAACGCAATTACGGGCGGTGTTGGCGAGCACTTTATGATTGGAGCGGTATGGCCCATAACAACTCATGGCTGCAACTCTACTGACTTGGTAGCTCTACTATGCCATTCTCTTCTCTCCCTTAGGCCAAATGAAGACGATAGACGGAGGTGAGCAAAAAATAACGTAGTAAAAGCGAAGCTAAGCTTGTTAGGAATGAATCGTCTCCCCAACGCCTTCCACCCCCTGGTCGATGGCAACGTGCAGTATGGGCAAAAGATTGAGCGGATTCAATTCAACGAAACAACAAAGCGCCTAACTCTCCAATCTCGTTCCAACTACACTGAAAAGGAATTCCACTCCAAGGAGTATGACTACGCTATCATGGCCACTCCCTTCACCGTCATTCAAAGAATGCGACTCCCTCGTAAGTCTCCCTCTTCAACAACATTCGCCCCTAACACCTCAAAGAGCTGGACTTTGTCATGCGCAACGCCATCAATTCGCTCGCCTACAGCTCAGCATGCAAGGTCGCCCTCGAGTACCGCACTCGCTTCTGGGAACACTATGACAACCCCATCTACGGGTCCTGCGCGACCGTCACTGATATCCCCGGCATCGGCTCCATCTGCTACCCTTCCTACAACCTCAATGGTACGGGTCCCGCTGCTCTGTTGGCTTCGTACCAGACTGGTGCGCCCGGTGGTGTGGAATGGATGGGCGTGCCCGAGGAGCAGCACGTCCAATATGTTGTTGACGCCATGGCTGAGATCCACGGTCAGGTGGCATATGATGAGTACACGGGGAAGTACTCGCGCAAGTGCTGGGACTTGGACGAGTTGTCTTCAGGCGGTTGGGCGTCTCCTAACGTTGGTAGTCACGAGACATACATGCCCGAGTATTTCAAGACGCACAGCCACGTAAGTCATCCCTCGTTTACAATACAACACTGACCATAGATAGATGATCTTTGTCGGCGAACACACGTCGGTCACACATGCATGGATTGCGGCAGCACTGGAGAGCGGAATTCGGGGCGCTGTTCAGCTGCTTCTTGGTACGTTCAGACCTTACCTTTATAATGCCGGCACCTAACAAGCAACAGAGCTCGGTCTGGTTGATGAGGCCAAGGAGACGGTCGACAAGTGGATGGCGAGATGGATCAGCGTGGTATGTTTCTTTTTGCTATGACATGGCAATGCTAATTCAAGCAGTGATACAACGCAGGTTCTTGTTCGTCGGATAGTTGTCCGTTCCAGACTGCCTCAGTCTTGCTTACTTCGCACCTCAGCCTCGTACGCAGCGAGTAAAAATGCACCACCTCCCCTGTGGTCGTTTTGTTGAATCGGCACAGATACGTAGTACTATAAATGTTAGCTCATTCATAACGGATCATTAATGTGTGGGAATTCCGATCTTGTGACAGGATAGGCAGTGACATGTAGGAAGCCTCCGATGGGGTAGTATCAAACCAAGGATTAAAGTTGGCGGAAATGGGCTGTTATGCGATGTGAAAACGTACCTCAAAGGAAGCATTCGAGTTCAGCGAGCCCACCTCGACCGTACCCTCCCAGTTCAAAGTCCCATCCTCATTCTCCGTAACCCAGCGGTCCACGAGCGTCTCGAAGGCCTTGTCGGCCGTGGCCTGATACGAAGCGGGCAGGTATCCCAGCCTGACGCCCTTGAGCAGCGCATACGTAAACATGGCCGAGGCGCTGCTCTCGAGGTAATTGCGGTCGCGGCCGGGGAAGTCCATGACAAGCCACCAGCCGCCGTCGTCAATGGACCGCTTCAGACCGTTGCCAACGCTCTGAAAGTAGCCCAGGAGCCGCTCGTACCCCGGGTGCGTCTTGGGAAAGTCGCCGAGCAAGTCGACGAGCGACACGGCATACCACCCGAGGGCCCGCGACCAGACGAGGGGCGATCGACCGTCGAAATCGTCGGCCCAGACGGCGACCTTGCTCTCGTCATAGCCGTGGACGCGCAGGTTTGAGCTCAACCTATGCGTGCGCGAGTCAATGAGGTCGTATTGGCCGACAATATCATCCCAGGCGGTGGTGTTGTCCGCGTCAAAGAGGCTCGTCCACTTGGCGTAGAAGTTGTCGGCCATGAAGATGCCGTCCAGCCACATCTGGTTGGGATAGTTGGGCTGACGGTGCCAGAAGCCACCGAGAGGCGTCCGGGGATGGCGGTTAAGCTGGGCGCGGATACTATCCGCCGCAATCTTGAACTTGTCCTCGCCGGTCCTCTCATACCACCAGAGGTAGTTGTTGGCGATGCGGTAGTTGTCAAGAGAGTAGTAGGTGTGGTTAAAGTCCTTGATGCTGCCATCCCCGAGGACGACGGCGTCAATCTGGTTACGGAGCCACGCCACGACGGCTTCGTCCTGCGTGTGGAGGAGGGACGCCTGGAGGCCAAAGTAGAGGGTGGCCTCGTCGTAGCCCCAGGACTGGCGCACAGGACGCTGGATGTACGAGCTGGCCATGCGGGCGAGGACCGAGTCGACGGCCGCCGCCGCCGCAGCAGCGGTACCAACGAGGAGAATGGCAGGCTTCATGGCGCGATGGTTCCAATTGTGCTTCGGCCGGCTTGGCCAGTCTCGGCGCTCCGTGCTACTTATTTGATTGACCACATGCTGCGTCGAGCTCCCAATGGCGGAATAATGCTGTCCGAAGACATGCAGACCATCTCCACCCGGCAAGACATGTCGGCCTCGTCTCGGTGGACCCGGCAACGATCTCGACTCATCCCCTGTGGATAAGCATCTCCAATTTCCAACTGACATGGGTAGCTGAGCTGAAATTTGTGCCAATATCGTGACGGGCTGTGATTGGCTGAATTACACGAGCAGCCGTCCAGCCAATAGCATTACATGCCGCCCATGCATCTCGCAACTTGGTGACGAGTTGGTGCATCTCGTCTGACCGACTTTCCAGCCATAATGGCAATGCGGTTTACTATTGAACAAGCGGTCTAGGCTCTGGCCGTGCTGCCATCACCATCTAGAGTTTGTGGCTGCCGTCGTCTAGTTAACACCTGAGCCTGTCAAATGCAGTAGAATGGGAAGATTACAGACATGTTGGATTTTGTTATTGGGCGTAGAATGCAGAAATGAATGTTATTATTTCTCGCTATATGAAAAATCTCGCATCAGCAATACCTCCATGTGGTCCTTTCGGCATCCCACGGCTGGGCAAATGTCTGGCCACCTGCCCAACTCCACCGTCAGAGTCGTGACGTACGGGGTGCCGTCCTCTTCCGGCTCGTGTCGTACATATGTTGCCGTCATCTCGTTTCGTGCCTCGTCCACCTCCCCTCCCTGCCAATGCCACCGAGAAAAGGAAGAGATAAAGCCTGTGCAGTCTCGCGCGCTCTCCTCCATGGCGACGGCTCCCAGCAGACCCTGCAGCACCACTCTTGCATCCCACGAGCTTTCCCGCCACGGGATCTCGAATGCTATCGCAGCGGCCGTCATGCGCAGCTCGTGGTCTCTGCAACACTTGACAATGCAGAGCAGAGGCATCAGTATTCCTTCGCTAAACGTTATCATCCGCGGCGTCTCGGGCTCTTCACGTGTCTGCATGTAACGGATGCATCGGTAAAGCACAGTGCGGAACTGTGCCTCAAAATCATCAAACTCCATCGCGGTATGATCCAGGGAAGCCTTTACACAGATCCACATGACGTCCCAGTGGATTTGGATAAGACCCAAGGCACGTCTCTCGCAATCGTTTATTGATCGGCTCATGCAATTCTGGAGGATTGATTTCCATTGACGCATGGCCCCCAGGAATTCAGCCTGCTGGGCCATCATGCTGAATGGTGTACACGTGTGGTCGCAGCTGACCCGGGAAAGATAGGTGACGATAAGAGTGAAGAATCTTCCCCAAGCTGCGCCGACTTTGAAGATTGAATCTACCAGCGGGTTGGGGAAAGTGAAATCGGGCGATGCCTTCATCTGGTTGAGATATGCTCGGCCAGATGTCTGCCGGTTGCTGAAGAGACCCATCATGGCATACCTAGGTAAAACGATGAGACGGGGTGGCTGAATAGTTAATAAGGCCAACGTACCTCGGCAATATATGCTCAATATCCTCCAAGCCTTCATTTGGTTCCTCATTCCCGACAAAGAGGCTGTTGTTGTGCTGAAACACGGCCATGCCGCAGCTCAAAATGATGTCGGACGCCTCGGCGTTCCCCTGCATCATCTCATAGGTGATCAATAATAGAGTCATGATGAATATGCTGCTGGGTTTGACCACGACCGAGCCGTCGCCCATCAGGCCACGGAAGCCAGAGACGGCTCGCAGATGCTGTTTCAGGGAATATTTATAGTGCTCGTTCCTGGGATCCAAGGCGACAGATGATTGCCCAGCGCGGATTCCCGTAGACTGGTGGTCCAAGATGGCTCGAGCCAGCGCACCAATACTGAGAATCGCGCTGCGAACAAAGTCATTCTGCGAGCTCTCAGTCATGGTGACGGCCGATAGCTGGCGCTCGTAGCCGTCGGCGAGCTCTCGGACTACTTTGTACCGAAAAAGGTCAAAGTAAAGTATGTCCTTTCCATCGAAATCAACAGTCACCAGGGGCTTTGAAATGGAAAATTTGCCCAGGTAGAACGGCTTCGGAGCCAAGGCAGCCAAGGTCCCCGTCTTTGCGCCAGCCTTGGAAGTCAGCGATGGCTTGGGGTAACCCGGGCACTCGAGCTTGGCTCGCGCACACCGAGTGCAAGTCGGCCGGCTTTCATCACACTTGACGCGCCGCGCCCGGCATGTCGAGCAGCCGAAACGGCTGCGTGGTCCTCCGTTGCGGGTTCTCTTGACTGGGGCAGGCGGCGCATCGCTTTGCTCGTCAGTCGAGCTGTCGGAGCCAGCGCCGTGCGGCAGCAGATGGCGGTGGCGGTCGATTTGGGAAGGCATTGGTGTGGCTGGATGTGTGTGCGGTAATTACTGGACTTACTGGCTGGAGGGGACGAGGAAGTAAAATACCCAGGCAGTTATGCGTGGATACAAAGTGGCGGGACAGGGGTCATTTGGCGGATCGAGCACCCTGTAAGCCCTTGAAAGGCCAAATGAGCCGAGCGTTCTAGATGTCTGGTAGCATCTGATATGATCTTACGGCTGACAAGAAGCTATTTCCGTCAATCGAGCATGGATATCATGAGACCCAGTCGGCCTGACTATGCAGCATCACCGCCTCGGTAATGACTCACCTTGTGCCCTCAGCACACCCTCCTATGGTCTTGCTGGGGTCTATGCTATCAGCAGGGGCGGCGAGTCTGGGATGGCTATAGCCTATGATGGAGTAGGTGCGTGCAGTGAGGGGAAAAGAACAATAGTATGCAAGCAGTAGTGGCCTTACTACCCGCAGGACCAAAGAACAGAGTCAAACAATGAAGGGATTGTCAGATGACATAACCATCGGGCCTCTCCTCGGGCAGGTGGGTGTGGATTGATGACTGAGGTCCCAGTGTCAGTTGAAGCATCATCTGGTAATCATGGTATTGATAGCTAGTGAGCTTTATCTATCTGACTTGTCGGTCGTCTTGCGGTCTGGCACGGCCATCGGTCCTTCAAGTTGCGCCTAAGCTCTGAGGTGTCGTAATCTAGAGAATATCCGTGATAATCTTGGATAGATTCTCCGGTTGAGAAGAGACTGGACAGTGCCCGCACTTCATGCTAAACACACCAACATCCTTTCCTGTTGATTTCAGAAACTGGATCATGCCTTGTTGTCCCTCTGGTGGAATAATCTTGTCCTCCTCGCAGACAATGTAGTAGACGTCTACATCATTGTATCCCGCGTATGTCAGCTTCTCCCTGAAGCTGCTGGTGGAATGGTCGGGCATCTGCTTTGCCAGCCTCAGAGCCTCTTCTGGCGGCAGATCCGAAAAGGTCAATGGGGCACTAGCCTCGGCATCAAGATGCATGTAATCATCCTGTAGGTTCGTCAATATGGCGCCAAGTGTCTTGTACTCGGTGAATGCATACCTCTAGTGTGACAAAGGTCGGAAGGTTGGGGCCAAAGAGGTCCAAATTGCACACTCCCACTTGAAGAACCACGGACGACAGGTAGACGATTTTCTCGACACCTCCTTGCTTGCCCTGGGCCTCGCGCGCCTTCCGAGAGAGCTTCTCAAGGCTCTGGGTGCCGGGTATTCCGCCATAGGAATGGGTCAACAAGACAACCTGCAGACCTTGGTCGAGCAAAGGAGCCACAACTCGGACAATCTCATCGACATCGTCGCTCATGGTTCCCGGTGCAAGTCCCGGGCGCCTGCCAACCGACGGGGTGTCGACTATCTTGGACTTGACCCCATGACGCAGCAGAGTGTCTGCGAAGTCGGCATACAGCGAAACAGGACCAAAGGATCCTGGAACTATGACGAGTGTGGGCAGATCGTTGGCCATTTTTGAATTGATTTGGCGGTAGAGGAGGTCTAGAAAGGTAAGGGATTGTTGTTTGTCAAAGGAGCAGCGGTGCTTCTATTCATTTAAATAGTTGATACCAACCACTGCCTTACCCCTCAGCTGAAGCCTGATGAATGATATACGGGGTAGGCAGCTGACCCCACTGCACTAGCTAGCGGAAATTTTATACGGATGAGGCAATAGCCGGTCTCACCTCCAGAATATAGATGAGGCAGGTCGGCTCGGTCGCTCCTAGAATATCAGTGTTGTATTTCACCCGCATACATACATTGGTATCCCTGCATCCGTTGGCTTACTCGTGCGATACTGGGATGATGCTAGTCCCTTGACTGTTTTTACTGTCTGGCAGTGCGCAACAAAGAAGCAGCGTATGATGATGAAAGGCAGTCCAAGGTGGAATAAGCAGTAGAGGGATAATACGTTAGGGGTGGTGCTTAGGCATCCAAGGTAGTTGTAAATAGTAGAGAAACAACAACTATAGCATTCTATGACTAAAGTTTGATGAAGGCTTGACTAACTCGAATAATTTAAGGTTACAGTATTTATAGAAAAACTGGGGATATTCCATGATTGGTATTTGAAGATATACTCCATGCCCTTTGCCTTGTTCAAACAATTTGAAGAGCTGAAGCTTCTCAACAGGACTTGCGTCCCCACCAACTTATTCCAGCAATCTAGACACGTCAGAGAGGCGGATGCGTCCTTCCTACCAATGCATGCGTACTTGTCTAGTAGGCCAGTGCAGGAAGTGCATCATGACAAACACTCGCGGATACCATGTGTGGTCGGCGTCTAGTCGATCCCGGCGGTTGATCCAGTGGAGATGGATCAAGATGGTTGTAAGATCCCTGAGCCTGTCACTGCTGTACATGACGGAGTTGGCCGAACAAACTTGCATGTGGCTACGGTTTGCATGTCGTGATAGCTGGGGTGCACAATAAAATTAATATTGCCAAGACAATTATCGGATGACTAAGGAGCACGATAAAGGGTGGAGGCCCATTTATTCCCCTGAATGCAGCGTGGGGCAGCAGCAATACACCATAATGCAACTAAAAGGGGGAGTCAAGGCAAAGTCTGTCCCTCGTCTTGGCCTACATACCCATTGCAATCCCTTGTTTTGAATGTGTGAATGTCAACGGCAGAGTATGCAGGTTGTTGTGGGCGATGGCACGGGAGCCGTGGACAGAATGTCAAGGTCCTGCCGAGAGTTGGGCTCGTATAATTGCTTGGCAGGGATCCGGCCAAGGTACCCGGCCAGGGTCTGGCGCGCTCCGGAACCTGCCAGTGCAAGACGGCGGTTGATGGTGCGAGGCAAGCAGACGCGAGCGACCGCAGAGGACAAATATGTGGTTTGGCAACTACTAATTGAGTGGCTCAGCCCTACCGATGGTTGGCACGAACGGATGTAGTGCAGCACAATACCAGCTGTCTTTGCACGGATTTATGAGACATGGCACATCTCAGGGGTTTGAGACACCAAGACAGGCGGTAATACGGGGCAGGATCGAGATGAGACGCTTCAGAGGGACGGCTCGCAGCGTAGAATTTCAATACAGTCGGTCCATCGATCCTTCAGAGGCAGGCCGGGGTGCTAAGGAGACCTGACTGGACTGGCTGTGCAAGGCAAGTATGGGTACTCGCCTGTGGGGTGGCGGCTGACCCAGGCTTGGGTATCTGTACTTGCCCCCCGTAGCGGCGCCGCGCCCACGCCGGCAGCTAAATGTCATACAGTCTCCTATTCGTGTCCAAAAATTTCCAACCGTGTTCCTTTTGCTTCCTCTCGCCTTGCTCCTCGTCGCCGTTACACCACCCCCCATCGCAGCCATGGCAGCCATCAAGTTTGGTGTACCCCGTGGCCTCTCACGGCGGGCCATTCCGGTTGTCGTCGTCTTGTTCGTCCTCATCCTCAGCCTGACGCACTACTACTCGGCCGACCAGTACGGATGGGACTTTGCCTTTCGCCGCGGTCCGACGGGCACCGTGCTGCCCCAGGAGGATGCCGAGGGCGGCGGCACTAAGCACCCCATTGACGAGCTCATCGCCTTCTCCCAGGACCAGTTCGAAAAGGTCCTCCGCGAGAGGTCCACGAGCGTCGACGACGCCGCACGCCGCTACCGCGAACGACGCGGCCGCCACCCTCCCCCGGGCTTCCAGGAGTGGTTCGACGCCGCCCACCGCGCAAAGTCGGTCGTCGTCGAGAGCTTCTTTGACCAGATCTACCACGACATGACGCCCTTCTGGGCCCTCGAGCCCAAGGAGGTCCGCCGCCGCGCCCACGGCCAGGCCTACGCCATCCGCGTCCGCGACGGCAAGGTCGAGAACCGCCACGACTCCCGCGAGCTGCCCTTCCGCCAGGACCAGTGGTCCCGCCTCGTCGCCGACATTGCGCCGCACCTCCCCGACATCGAGATCCCCGTTAACACCATGGACGAGACGCGCATCGTCGTCCCCTGGGAGGACATCAGCAGGCTCGTCGCCGCCGAGGCCGCCAACCGCACCATCTTCCCCGTCGACCAGGCCACCTCCAACTTCAGCGGCCTGCGCGACGTCGACGCCTCGGGTGAGAGCCACCACGCCAAATGGGTCACCAACGAGCCCCAGAAGTTCTGGGACCACCTCAAGGTCGGCTGCCCCCCCGACGCCCCCGGCCGCTCCGTCTCCTCGCTCGCCAACTTCGACGTCCCCATCGAGTACCCCAAAGATCCCGTCTCCGAGTACACGTACCACGGCTTCGTGAGCAACGTCACCACCGCCCGCGACCCCTGCTACCAGCCGCACCTCCGCGGCATGCACGGCTCCTTCATCGAGAGCATCAGCATGTCCACCACCCACGAGCTCATGCCCATCTTTGGCGAGTGCAAGCTGCCCCAGAACAACGCCTTTCTCATCCCCTCGGCCGTCCACCTGACCGACGAGATTGAAAACTACAGCGGCGCCGGCGACCACGGCCCCGCCTGGAGCACGAAGCGCAACGCACTCATCTGGCGCGGCGTCAACTCGGGCGCCCGCAACAAGCCCAACAACTGGTGGCACATGCACCGCGCCCGCTTCGTCCAGATGCTCAACGGCACCACCGTCAGCTCCCTCGAGGCGGGCGACGTCAAGCAGGCCCGCACCTTCCAGCTGCCTCCCGCCCTCTACAACTCTCTCGGCCAGGCCACCTCGCAGCTCGGCCAGTGGGTCAAGACGTGGGCCGACGTCGGCTTCAACAACTTCCTCTGCGAGCCCCCCGAGTTCACCGAGGACTGGCGCCACAACAGGCACCTGAAGCCCGTCTGCAGCTGGGCCGCCAAGCTCTTCTCGCCCGCCAGGGAGGTCCCGCTGCAGAAGCAGTTCCAGTACAAGTTCCTGCCCGACATTGACGGCAACTCCTTCAGCGGGCGCTACCGCGCGTTCCTCCTGTCGACGAGCCTGCCCCTCAAGGCCACCATCTTCAAGGAGTGGCACGACGACCGCCTCTTCCCCTGGCTGCACTACGCGCCCTTTGACAACTCCTTCATGGACATCTACGCTGTCATCGAGTACTTTATGCGCCACGACAAGGCCGCCGAGATGATTGCCACCGAGGGCAAGAAGTGGGCCGAGGCGACGCTGCGCCGCGAGGACATGGTCATCTACACCTGGAGGCTGCTGCTCGAGTACTCGCGGGTCCTCGACGACGCCCGGGAGACGCTGGCCTACGTCGACGACCTGCTATAAACAATCCATCCATCCCCTTTTGTTCTTGATGAAATATGTACGAATAACTGGTTGGATCATGAGTTAGCGTTACCCATGTTATTTGATAAGTCGCAGCAGAACTAATAACGTTTCGTCGTGGGGTGTTTCGGGAAGCGGGTTTGGATTTTATATATACAGCAAAGTCAGGATAGTCAGGGAAGGCGGTACGAGTCACGATGCACAGGGCGTCGGGCATTTAGAAATATATTCTATTATTATTTACGAGTATCTGCCGGATGCATGTAGAACTAAATTCTATTATTATTCCACATGTATCTACTTATGATGCCGCCTGTCTAGGGCTAACCGATGGGTACACTGCATTGCGCCGAAGCCCGCAGGCTCGGGTTCGACTCGGACGTGACCGTCAGTGTAACCACGCCGACCTCGGCTGCATCCTCCAGGGCGCCGACGGCCACGTTGGCGCTGACCGTCTGGCCAAAGGCGGCGGCGACGAGTGCGTTGGGCACCTCGACGCGCCAGCCCTCGCCGTCGACCTCGGCCTCGAGGCGGTAGATGTCGTAGCCCACATGGCCGCTCACGTCCTCTGGGTGGTCGCCGCCCTCGACGTAGGTGCCGTTGTTGGTCAGGTCGAAGGAGCACCAGACGCCGGCGCCCGTCGGCACGTTGGCGCTGCTGCCGACGGGGTTGCCGGCGGCGAGGTCGAGGCCAAACTCGCTGGCGCCGCTGCCCTCGAGCGACTTGACGCCCACGGTGTAGGACAGCACGCCGACGTCGTCGCGGGTGACGCCGAGGACGTAAATGTGCAGCAGGTTGGCCTCGTCGACGTACTCAAACAGGCTGCCGGAGCGGGTGCCGGCGTGGAAGAGGGCGTCGGCGAGCTGGCGGTAGTCGCCGAGGGTGATGTACTGCTCGGTGCCGGCGGGGGTGACGAAGTCGACGAGCTCAATGTCCTCGGGGTGGGCGTCAATGACCCACTGGAAGGGCGCAGAGTCGCGCTGCTTGGACTTGCTGATGAGCACGCCAGAGTCGGGCGTGAAGGAGTCGGCGCCCATGCGGTCGACGACCTCGACGTCGTAGTAGTTGTAGCCGCGGCCGTCGCAGTAGAGGTCCGTGTTGACGTTGCAGGGGGGCGCGAGGTCGCCGCCCTCGAGCACGACGCGCAGGCCCAAGATGGGCCCCACGACGGAGCGGGCCGTCACCTCGGCGATGACGATGCCCGACTCGGCCAGGGCGGCGCGCGAGACCTGCAGCAGCTCCGCGTCGGTGATGAGGCCGAGCTGGTACTTGTCGCGCACAGTGTGCAGGGAGCCCAGGGAGCTTCCCTGGAGGGCGGGGATCTCCCAGCGCGTGTGGGGGCCTCCGGGCCCGTTGAAGGAGCCGCGGGACATCATGGACCAGATGCCCGTGTAGGCGCGGCGCGGCGGGTCGCTGTAGGGGTTGTTGTAGTTGTCGCCGATGCTGAGGAGGTGGCTGAGCTCGTGGGCGTAGACGGCCATGCCCGAGGACTCGGCCTGGGTGGAGCTGCCGCCGCCCGCGTTGGGCCAGATGGTCGAGGCCGAGGCGAAGCTCGTCCAGGGGACGTAGCGGGTGCGGGCGGCGTTGGGGGCCGTCTCGTTGACGTCCTTGGGGGGGCCGAACTCGTCGGTGACGTCTTCGGGCGTGGCGAACATCATGGTCCCAAACTCCTGCCAGGTGCTCGACTCGTCCTGGCCGGCCGAGAGGATGAAGACGAGCTCAAACGAGTCGGCCACGTCGTCGCCCACGTCGGCGCGCCACATGGCCAGGCCGTCTGTGCGGATGTCGCGGTTGCAGGCGCCCTGCTCGGGGCACGACCCCGAGTTCATCCAGTCGTCGATGCCATACTGCCAGGACAGGTCGGGCAGACGGTAGACGCCAAAGGCGGTCAGGTCGACGCCGTAGCGGCCGCCGCTGTCCTCGCGCCAGTACTCGTGCAGGGTGTGGCCGCGGTTGAGGTCGGTGGGCGTGTTGAGCAGGTCGCGGTAAAAGGCAGGGACGTCCTCGCGGGGGATGTTTGCGGCGGCGGGCTGGGGGTTGCCGAAGACGGTGGAGTAGGGGTCGAGGGTGACGTCAAAGGGCTTGTCGTCGTAGTCGAAGGTGATGAGGGCAATGTTGAAGTTGCGGATGGTGCCGGGGGTCTCGGGGTCGCTCCAGTTGGTGCCGGGGATGGCGACGTAGTCGTCCCACGTCATGTCGTCCGGGTTGACCCAGTTCTGGGGGTCGATGATGCGGAAGGGGTCGCCTCGCGGGATGCACGAGGCGGCGTGTGCCCACTGCGCCAGGAGGGCGGACGAGACGGCGGCCGAGAGCTTCATGGCGGCGTCGGCGTCTGGGTGTGAGGCGGAAGCGTGAGGCCGAGAGGGAGCACGGCGGCGGCCAATGCTTCTTTATAGACAAGAGGAACATCATCGCTTCGCTCCTTCTTTCTCAAGACCCCGCATGAGACATCCCTGCCTATACCCGGATATCTCTGCCTCTGCCCGTACGACGCTGCCTGTTGTTTGCATCCCGCATCGTACAGTACTTATCTCGACCCAGACTCGCCGGCTGTGACCTGCCAGATTCAGACATGACTTTTTGTTCGGCTAGTGATAACGCGAGGCCAATTGGGGAGGGTGTTCCACCTGCCGATCCGCTGCTACCGTATTCCCTGTTCTTTGCTCGCCGGGGTTGGATATCACTGCCTGTTCGTACGAGGCGGCATGTCTTGCATCCTCTACGTCATGTCCGGAAGTGTCTCGTCTCGATTTCAAGGTGATCCGGCTGCTGAAACTCGTCGCTTCGTGGTGTCTCGGAAGCCATTGACCATGTTGGACGTGCAATTCTAAATCTACTGGTACGTTAGAGCTGGGGCCTACCCTTACCTACTACCCTTACCTTTATCCAAGACCACAAGGCACATACCCTAGAGTCGAAAGAAATTCAACACGAATCATATGATTTATTATGTGTTGGGGACATGAAAATGATTGTAACACAAGCCCAAGGACCAATCGAAGGAGATGATCAATTTACTGTTTGCACGAGTTGGTTTATGAATAGGCAATAATTCACCTACCAGCGCATCAATTGAAAGTAAACAAATTGACGCTCAGCGCCATTATCACCAGATAATAAAAGGAAACATCAAACCAAGATCAATTGCTATTAGGGCAAAAGCATTCCCAAGCAATGTCCATAACCCTTCACCACCCTCCCTCCCCTCCTCCTTTGTGCTCTGAGGCAAAAAAAGACTGCAAAAAATTGGACACACTGGGAATCGAACCCAGGACCACTCCCAATTAGTCATCGGTAAATTGGACCGGAATCCCATCGAATCATGCTAAGGGAGTATTATACCACTAAACCATGCGCCCGTTTGATGAAAGGCCTTTTCTTAATAGCCCCTAAGAGACAATGCCGATCGCTGGGATGGCAACAAGTAGTTACCTCAACCAGCAGTCCTATTGCAATGCAGGACTATGCGGTTCCCCTCACGCACGTAGATCAACATTGTCGCTAGACCTGTCGCGAAACCAGGGCTGAGACTGCTGCAGTGTTGCACAGAGTGAAACTTTGCCTAATGCAATGGTGTTTTAATTTCCCATGTAACCAGCATTCCTTCCATTATTAAACCTCCAGTCCTCGTCGGGAGAATCGTCAGTTGCGGATCTTGAGCAAAGAGCACCACATCTACGAGCCTTTTACTTACCCTCATCAGAAGTAAAATCCAGTGCTTCATATCTCTGAGAGCGCAAACTCAAGATATTTGTCATCCCATTCTCACGTGAGATACTCACCTCGCACCCTTCACCCACCAATACAACATCATGTACCCCGCCTTGAGTCTCGAAACATCCTCGCCGCCAGTAGCTTCTGATCCCCAGTACCTCCGTCCATCAATTTCCTAGTCACCATGGGTCGCCCTACCATTGTCAGCATCCCTGGTGCATCCAGTCTTCCCATCTTTAGCGACCGCCTTGTCGCCGCCGTGACATCCCGCGGATATACTATCCATACCTTGCAACTTCCCTCCGTTGGGCTCTCGGAAGGACCTCAAGAGGGCCCACCATCGAGCATGTATGACGATGCCGCATTGATTTCTTCCCATGTGTCCAAACTTGCCGACGCGGGACAGGATATCTTACTTGTCACCCATTCCTACGGCGGCACACCGGCCACAGAGAGTCTTCGCGGGCTGAGCAAAAGGTCCAGGCGGGACCAAGACTTACCGGGTGGCGTCATAGGAATTGCCTACATCACCTCGTTTGTCCCCGAGGTTGGGAAATCTGCGGGGAGCATCAAGGCAGGCTTTCCAGGCCTGAGCAAGGTTCCTATGGCAGTCGATGTAAGTGAATCCGAAAGTCTTGCTTGCCCATTACTGACTACCTGAAGGAAGCTGGATGGCTATACTACACCGATATCCCTGGCGTAGCTGCCATGTCGTTCAGCTCCATGCCTCCAGAGGAAGGCCAGCTTTGGGCCGGAAGGCTTGCGCGACACTCTGCCGCCAGCTTTGCCAACCCATTAACGTATGCAGGGTTCAAGGATGTGCCGGTTTCCTATCTGCTCTGTGAGAATGATCTCGCCATCCCACCAATCGTGCAGCAATCCATCATTGACATGATTGAGCGCGAAACGGGCCGCTCAGTCGACGTTACAAGCATCGATGCAGATCACGTAGCTCCCCTCAGCTCGCCTGATACCGTCGCTGAATGGATTGTTGGTATAGCAGAGAAACTGACTTCGTGATATCCCTGGACACAACAGTGTCGTGTACGCTCGAGGTTGATCTACACAACGTCGATATAGCTTTCGAAGTTGGTGGATACAACTCGCCGCATACTTCTTCCTTGTTCAAATGGGGTCACACCGAGATGCTATATAAAACTCTCGACTATAATTAAGCAAAGTTTGTGGAGGGAATATATCATCTAGCTCAACTACTGAAGCTGGCGTGCTGTGATGTTGCACTCACTACGTCAAAATCAAGGAGACGGCGATGGCTTTCCCACCGATGACTGGTGCATTTTCTTGACAGCGGCATTGTGGCTGGGCACTATCGTGCCGTGAATCTGGGTGAGACCAAGCAAACATCCAATTCTATAATCGTCTTTCCCGCCACTTGTGAAAAGGCATCTTTGCGGGGAGCAGAGAGCTAGAGGTGCCAGAAATCGTTACTCTCGCAGGAGGCGTCCTAATGTTGCCATAGCACCGCAAAACTTTCTTGAGGTATGTGAGACCAGAAGCCCGATCGCCTATAAAGTAGAAACTGAACGACCTGATTGGAGTGTTTTTAGTCGCTCTATTCCTTCAAGTGTGATAAGGCGACCTTCAGGTCATAGACAGGGCTTTTAACCAATAAGAATGCTATAAAAAAGAGTAACTTTTGTTTCCTAGGAAAATAGGCTAGAATAGAAGTCCCTGCATTCCTACTAAATACATACAGCTACATTGAATGTTGGTTATATAGGGAAAGGGTCAAGGTTATTTCGTGTACCGACCTAAACTGAGGGGCATATGGGTCGAATACATAAAGATCGCCTTATCACACTCAAAGGGATATCAACATGACATATTTTTCGTGCAGAGACTGCCGTCTCCATTGTATCAACTCATAGTTTCCATGGGAAAGCACCGAACGGCCGCGATGCCATTGATGTTTGTGTCCACGGTCTGGATTACCAGCACTGAGATTATCGGACGTGTCAATTGCATGCCTATCGAAGGCTTCTGGCCCCGAGAAAGTATCGAGTTTCTCCATGTCAAGCTCATATTCTTGGTCCATCATCGATGTCGCCCTCTTGGCCCTGCCAGCCTCGGCAATATCCGCCATCTAGATGTAGCTAAGGACCAAGGTCCTTATATCAGTGATATTACTCCTCTGTGGGTCGTTATGAAGGCCCAAGCCACGACTGACACTACGTTAACAGGTGGGTTAGTTCAATCATCACGAACATCCTTCGGATTAATTACCCATATCAGCCTCATGCGAAGTTCGGCAAGTATTCTGAATAGTGCACCGAGATCCAGTTGCCGTGACTATCACATGTGATTGCCTCCCGGTTTACAGCCTCTCAGGAGAAGCGGTCTGAGTGGACAAGGTATTTAGCGGACCCTGGTAGGGACTTCATTATTCACGGAATGACGGGAGGGCAATTGCAACAGCCACCTCGAACAGGGCCTGTCTGATGGGGATATCCCTGAAGGCAGGATTCACCACTTCCTACTGACCAGAACCGACACAACAACAAATGGCGCATCAAGGAGACGATATTACAGATCATGTTATTCAAAGCAAGGAACCTGAAAAATCACCACCATTCCCACCAATTAAGAGGTGGTGTTGCAGAGAATTCTCAGTTGGACCAATAAAAACGAGCCAGGTGATTTAGTAATACGTTTCGCGCAGGGGCATGACGAGTTTTGGCAACTTTCTGCGAGATGCAGAATGGCTAGTACCTAGATTGGTAATCTTGGCGTCTCCGGCATCAGCCCTACCAGGGTACCAAACAGGCCAGGCTCAATATGTAATATGATTATTGATGTTTATGATGACCAATTTATCTTTCATCTTCTATTAGACACGTAAGTTAATCGGCGTGCTCGCCGCATTAGCCTGATATGTAATGGGTTTGTGCCATAACAATATATATCTATATTGTTATATATATGGCCATCTCAGCTCTCTGGGACTCAGATTTGACCAGCACATAGCATCAGCATACTTCCTCTCGATACAAAAATGCGCATTTCCAACTCAACAACCATGTGGCGGGCTATTGCGGCACTGCTAGCTGTCATCGGATCTGATGCGGCGCCGCTCCAAGCCACGTCAAGTGGTGTCAAGCCCTTCAAGATTGATTTGACAGGCGAGGCTTCAAGAATGCTTGAGCTGGTCAAAGCAACTAGACTTCCGAACAAGCCTGTCTACCCTACTGTCGGCGCATCCGCTGGCATTGATCTGGACGTTTTGAAGCAGCTGCAACGAGAGTGGATTCACGGTTTCAGCTGGAAGGGTGAACAAAAGGAACTCAACAAGTAAGTACCGAACAAGTGACCCGAACGGCTGATTCGGTGAGACGGGCCTAATTCAAAGTAGGTACCATCACTTCACTACCGACCTTGAAGGCCTCAACATACACTTTATACACGAGCGGTCTCGTGATCCTAACGCGATCCCACTTCTTCTCCTACACGGCTGGCCAGGATCGTTCCTGGAGTTTGTGCCCCTGATTGAGTCACTGACACAGCAATCAAAAACCTCCAACGGCGACCCCGTGTCATTCAATATTGTTATCCCGTCGCTCCCGGGCTTCGCCTTCTCCACAGCCCCCAAGGAAAACTGGACCATTGCAGATACAGCTCGGATCTTCAACTCCCTCATGACTGATCTCCTCGGCTATGAGAAGTTTGCAGTGCACGGTACCGATTGGGGCTCTGGGGTTGGATACAGTATGTACGAGCAGTTCAACTCCACTGTTCGCGCGCTTCATGCGCCATTCCTCCCGTTTTTTCCATTGACAGAGGAGCAATTGGAGGCCGCCAACGTGACTCTATCGCCTATGGAGCAATTCCAGGTTCAGCGAGGCGATGATTGGTATGCCACTGGTAACGGGTACTTCATTGAGCAGTCAACAAAGGTAAAGCTTAAATCTTATCTTGCGATGGAGGTCGCATCGCATCATTATGCTGACCAATGCATAGCCAAATACGATAGGGCTCGCTTTGGAAGACAATCCCGTTGGCCAGCTAGCATGGATTGGAGAAAAGATGATAGAGTGTAAGTTGCCATGTGGTCAAGAATGCAGTTTCACCTAACATCTATCTAGGGTCTGATCCACGCGCTGGGACTCCTCCCTCCGTCCTCAACCACCAAGAAATACTTCGGTCAACAGCATTGTATTTCCTAACGAAATCATTCACTTCGTCCGCCTTTATCTACTTTCAAAACCCAGGAGGTTTCAGGAGTGACTATGTTCAACCCCCAACCGACGCGCCACTCCTATTCAGCAGCTTTAAATACAATGTCGGATTCTGGCCAGCCCAGATGGTTCGACGGGTGGGAAACTTGGTATACTACCAAAGTAAGTGATAGCTTCCTCTCAGATTTGACGTGTAATCCTCTATTTTGTTTGTTCTTAGCTAAACGTCTTCTTTTAGGTCACGAATTTGGTGGCCACTTTCCAGGCATCGATAACCCACCCGCTTTGCTCACAGATATCCGAGAAATTGGGCGCTTTTGGGCTTGAGAAAAATACTAAGAGATCAACCTAAAGGGACACCTGGGTCACAGTCTTTCCTGTAGATCAATGGCAGAACTTTTCCAACTTGAAGTTCTGAAGCGAGGGTGGCAGTAGCAGGACACACAACGCCAGCTGATAGGATAATATTTAATTAGGTGCGAGAATTATAACACAGAAGATAAAAGCATTCCTTTATATTACACTGTTTATGTATTATGTCTAGTAGACCTGGGAGTAATGAAGAGATCGTGATGCAGGATATTGCCCGATTCAGGAAGCTGGCTTTGTCGGTTGGTACGCATAGATCAACCATCTCAATGCCTCTATCGAAGGATATCAGAGTACTTTACCTCTTTACAGCCATTCCCCTTGTGCAAGATGCCTTTATCTCATCACAAGAGTCTAGAGATACCTCGGGGTCAGTCCAAGAAGCCCATAGAAGAGATGAAGGTATTCAAGTCAGCTCTTCAATGCCCATCCCAAGCTAACCAAGATACAAGGACGCTGTGGAAGCTACTGGTGGCATCATGGGAGGCAGCCTTGATTATCTGATTGCCAATGCCAACTATGTGCCCCAGTTTGACGCATACGATCCCATGGGAATCTTGTACGAAACATCTCACTTTGCCGTCCATGCTAGGTTCTAATGATAATGTTAAAACAAGGGGGAGAAACCCAAGAGCTCGAAGAGGAAGTCACAAAGCTGGCCAGAACAAACATACTGTGCAACATCCAACTTCAATTTGTACTTGTCACTCACCCTTAAGGGACAAGCCAAAAAGGTCATCACGCTATATATCGGCATGGCTGACCTTGATCCTATCATGAGTTTGGTATTGAAGCTGGCTCCCTGTATTCCACCAGCAAGGCCGGCATGGATCTCGCAGTGGCCATATTTAGTGCCTGATATGCCAAGGACGGTGTTTAGTTCATGAGCATTAGTCCCGGATTCATCAACGTTGGCCAATATAACAATGGTACCTACACCCTCCTTGTAATGGAGTACCGTGAAATACAAAGATACTTTCGTGAAATACAGAAAAATCTTGGCATGGGCCTAAGGCAGTTAATTTGGCTGTGGCGCTCCCAGGCCTGTGCCCAGTAGCTTTCTATAGAGGTCAGTAAGGCTAGGTTGTAAGGCCTAGGTTTGTGAGGGCTGTAAGGCCTAGATTAGTGAGGGCTGCAAGGCCTAGGTTAGTGAAGGCTGTAAGGCTTAGGTTAGTGAAGGTTGTGAGGTCTAGGTTAGTGAAGGTTGCGAGGTCTAGGCTAGCGAAGGTTGTGAGGGCTAGATCTGTGAGGGCTTTAAGGGCAGTGAGGGAAATAGGGGGGTTATGTGACCTACATTCCAGGGCCTTGTAGGTCACATCAACCTAGCTATCGTAGCTCTCGCTGACCTAGATCTTGCAACCTTCATTAACCTAGCTATCGCAGCCCTTGCTGACCTAGGCCTTGTAACCTAGGCCTTGCAGCCCTTATAGTCTTGCTAACCTAGCCTTGCGGATGCGCTACAGCAAAATTGGCTGTGTAGACCTATTGACTAATTGAGAATAGGTTTTCTCTGTATTTCACGAAAGTGTCTCTGTATTTACCGGTACTCCTTGTAACGGATCCAACCACTGACGCTTCGTGTCACGAGCCAGCGACCACAGAGCGATGCAGAGAATGAGGAAACTAATGCAAAAGTTTCTGCAGTATGCGCCCGACTATAAACGTTCGGCAACTCTAGAGGAGGCCATCGGAGATGTCATGGCTTTCTGGGAGAAGGCAGGCTTGTCTGATAAAAGCGGTGGCACCCTTGTCTCCCGTCACGGCAACAAGTAATGACTGTATCTGAGGAAGCAGGGGGTAGGTTGGGATGCTGGCATGCATTATCTTATATTTAATCATCCTACACACAAGCTGGGTTATAGCCATGTATCACCTATTGTCATAGTCGAAACAAAGCTCTATAAATGGCAGTTAGGTGGACTGGGAGACGTGTTAGAGACGTGTTGGAAGCATTAAATATAAAGTTTAAGGAAAAAGATGACGATTTTATGCGGGAGTGATGGGTTCAAGTTGGATACCCGGCGACGTCGCTGGGAAAGCCCAGTATACCTTTAATCTCACCAGCAGTCTCTCTCCCACTTGATAGATGGAAGCCCATTTAAAGTCTAGGATTGAGCGTTTCTCGGCAGGATTGGTGCTAGCGTGGCCAATAGACTAACTCAACAAGGAAATGTTCTGGAAAAAAAAATCCATATAAGTCTCATAAGATTTTGTTTAAGCGCTGGTTCACGGACATTCCGGCTCGCCAGTCGCCTTGTTTTATGATAAGACCAGTGAGTCCCCGAGAACAGTGTCAACCAATGAGAGGGCAGGACAAGAGCAGAGATTTGTGCCGGCGGGATTCACCCGCGACCTTGGTAATAAAAGCGTGGCCTTCCCGTACGCAGCTGCCCACTGCGCCACGGCACCGTCGCCTTATTTTATGGTTCGCCGGTTGCCTTATTTCATGGTGGATATTCCGATTCTTTTCGGATAGAACTGCGCGACTTTGAGAAGGCCCCCTCTGAGAATGCAGGTAACTGTAGAAACGTCTTGCGGTCATGGTTAGCGATATTGCCTTGTCTAGGTATGGTTCGCCTTCGCCGAAGGCGGATGTATTTTGCACCAAATAGGGTGGCATGGCAGACGCAACATGATACATGCCAAAGGGCTGCTGCAAGGTCCAGGTCGGTCTAGCAGTTTGGAAATGGAAAATGTTAGATTTGTGGGGCTTCTGTCAATGTCACGGAGAGGTTTGCATTTCTGGAAGAAGTCAGAACAGATGGGTCAACAAACTGCCGGCGTTAGCAGCTTTGGCCAACCACAGCCGGCTAACGGTAGCCGATGTAACAACATCGCTCGCCATATGCAGATCTTTGTAGACAAGACGTGGAGAATGCAGCATGCCTGTATCCAATTGTCGAACACCGCTCGGGCATCGAGACATGGTGGGTGGAGAATGCTGAGCGTGCCTGCCCAAACTAATCCACAACTGAGCCCAGGATATGCACGAATATGCAGGCAGGGGTGGCAGGGCTGCACTCCTCGGAACCCCCAACAAGTAGCTCTACTCGGACATCATTCAGAGAGCGAGCATGCACGAGGACTATAAATTTCCTTTCTTTCTCTGATTTCTCAGCTTGAGATAGACAAGTATGATCTCAATTTCCTCCGTCACAGCCCAGCTATCCGTCTATCTAAACTGGAAAGAATGCCTGGCAGGTATCTCCCCCTACTGCAATGTTTATTTATTCAATTCCTTTCCTTTTCAGGTACTAGTCGTCACGTGGAACTCTAATCCGCACACAGTCTCACATCAGACAACGGGAGCGCCGTGGCTCGACAAGGCTCTCCTGCACCGAGCCCGTCCGAGGAGTCGACAGCCATCACCCGTCCTACCACGTTGGCATCGAACGACAGAACGAACAATACAAAAGATAGAAAGCAGCGGCAGAATGAACTTCTGCTGGGAATCGGGTCACACTTGACCTTGCCTCGGCGTCGATGATGGGCATCAACATACTGTTATTGCCCATACCTGTGCTTAGCTCAAGCTTCTGCGCCGCCATTGCTTCTCCATGCTTGGATCTGTTGGAGTACTGCACATTTTTGTAAGGACGCAGTCCTTGGCGAGCTTCTTATTTTGTCACATTGATGTAGTACATGGGATGTTAGAACTAGGTTCCTGGCGCTGCCGGGAGAATCTCAACTCTCTTTTGATAACAAGCCCCGTTGCAACCACGTAGTCTCCACCGCGCTCGCTCATCCTGTATGACGAGCGACTAAATTCTCCCTCACAGTCGTATGGCCTTTCCAGTCATGAGCAAAATCCGGGTTTTGTGTCCGGTACAGATGCATAGTTCGGACTATGAAAATCTCAAACCACTGACTACTGACCAATTAACCACCCGATCATCTAGACTATGGCCCACAAGGCTGCTCCCCGTAGTTATACCTTTTAAATCTCCGTAAGGCACATGGACCAGCGAGATTAAGATGGCGCGTCATACTCTTGGCTTGCACATGTGTATGCGTGGTTACGCTTCAGAGAGATGTCAATTGATCCTCACCCCAACTGTTATCCAAAGTGTATGTATATATATTTCCAAATGCCCTGTCCCAATTATGGTGGTCATACAATTAAAACAAAATAAATGTCCTTTCCAAATTCCAGTCTCGCTCCATCAACGCAGTAATCCCTTTAGAAAGTTCACCACACCTACCCCGAGAGGCAGAAACCACTCGCCAAATGTGAGGCTCTGATTCCAGCGAGGCTGCCAACCACTAAGGCATCGTGACGAAGGTGGGAAGATGCTAAATTTGAGATCCGTGAGCTCCTCAGTAAGCTCTTGGGGCCAGGCCGTGTCTGCTCCGGTGTATCTCTGGGAACCATGATTTGATCATTATAAGGTAGTCATGTGTGGCGGTGGCGCAGCACCACGGTACAGTGCACACGAGGTGAATCTCCACGGTCTGATTTTTTTGTTTCCATCCACACCGCCGTGCTAGAATTGGATGCGCGCCATAGCATCGACTGTCTTCACCCTCTGATTCCGATGGCCTAATTGCCATCGCTTCGACTCCTTTTCTTTCCCCTCTGGTACCCATCCATAACGTCCTCAGTCGCGATGCAATCCCTCAGCCTGCGCAACAAGCGCATCTGCTTGCTGATTGCGCACCCTGACGATGAGGCCATGTTCTTTGCACCCACTCTACTCGCGCTCACGCAACACGGGACGGGGAATACTGTCAAGATACTGTGCCTTAGCAGCGGTGCGTGACCAGTTGCCCATTTCACCTCATTTGTTGGATTAATCCTGGCAGGTGACGCCGACGGCTTGGGCGACATACGCAAGAAAGAACTGATTGAGAGCGGACTCATGCTCGGCCTGCGTAGAGCAGAAGATATCACCATTGTGGACAGGCCGCATGTCTCTCTCACTCCTGCTTCTGCATCCACGCAAAACTGAGTTGCTAATCGACCCGCGCAACGTAGTGACGACTTCCCCGATTCCATGACCAAGACTTGGGATGCCTCCAAGATCTCAACGCTGCTCTCCGCCACATTCGTCCAGGACGACCCGAGCGACGGCGCTGCCATCGACGCGCTCATAACGTTCGATGCACACGGCGTGTCGGGCCACCCGAACCACAGCAGCCTATACCACGGCGCCAAGGCCTTTGTGGCGGCACTGGTACACGGCGAGCCTGGCCAGTCTTCGCACATCGACCTCTACTGTTTGAAGAGCGTGTCGCTCCTGCGCAAGTACATGTCTGCTCTCGACGCGCTGACTACGTTCGCGATTGCCTGGGGGCGAGGTGTCGGCCCCGGCGACAAGCACGTAGCCCACCCGGACGGGCTGGTCTTCATGGCCGGGCTATATGGACCTGGCGGTGTGTCAAAGGCGTGGCAGGCCATGACAAGGGCTCACCGGAGCCAGATGGTATGGTTCCGATATGGGTGGATTGCTTTGAGTCGGTACATGGTAGTAAATGATCTGTGGCTGGAGAACAAGCCTGGTTCGCATATATAAAAAAGACTTCGACTTCACTGTGCAACGAACCGTTCCTCCAACCTTGTCCACCAATCTTGCCAATCGACAATCTTCTTTCCAAGCCGAGCTTCCTCGGCAGCAAACACCATGGCATGGCTCATAAATGCCTCCTTCATCGTGCATCCAACATATTTCGCTTGCGCCTGCTCTACGTTGAGCTCACCGTTGACAACAGCCTCCACAGCCTGTGAGAAGTTCTGCATCAGACCACCGTCACCACCGCCGTGACCCCCAGCGGCCTTTGGGGGTGTAAACACCTTCACCTTGTCCGGGTCCCGGAAGTTCTCGAATCTGTAGACTCGAATCTCGTTGCTGTCGTACTGTATCTCTCCGTGCGTGCCGGATATTTTGCCCCGCCGCTTGGACTGGGCTTCCGTAAAAGCGGCCATATGGAAGACTGCCGTCTTGGGTCCGCGGTCAGGAAATTCCTTATCACCAATAGCGCGAGAGTCATCATCCCAGGTCAAGGTGACAATTTGATCGTCAAGGACATCATTGTCCGATTCCCAAACGCAACGGCCATACCACGACTTGGACTCGATGGTGGCTCTTGGCGTGGAGGCGTCGTAGTCTGTCGAAAGAACCTCTGTCAAAACGGCACGTCCGTGGTCAGTGCCCGATGTAGCTACTATGTCTTCTATATCCGGGATGACGACGCAGATAGGCCAGTCTCGTTCTCCCTGGTCATAGAACTTGTCGATGTAGAATTTCTTGGCACTCCAGTCACAGTTCCGTTCGTGGGGGCATGAGAAGCAATTAGTGGCGCTTCCCGCTGCCGCAGGCTTTCGGCGCCTGGTGAAGAATGATAGGTTGCCAACCGAGGAAATAAGACGAGGCATGTGCGGTGGTTCGCCGACGTCGGTCCTGTAGCAGAGTAGCCACAGTAGGAAGTCGATGTCATGGCAAGACTTGCAAAGAAGTGATGGTGCGGCAACCGATTCTCTTCGCCAGTTGCCTCGCACATAAGAGTGTGAGAAGTGGAAAAAACCAACTGGCTCTGTGTGCTCGACCGATATCACCTCTCCGATGGCCCTGTCCTCCAATAGAAGCCTCCTCAAAAGCATATTGTGTGGGCTGTATCGAAGGACATGACCGGTTGAAAAGATGTTTTCTGGATTGTTTGCCCCGAGGCTAACGTATATGTCTAGGCAGTCTTGCAGAGATGTCGCAATTGGCTTCTCGCATAGGACGTGCAGCTTCAGCGGCCCAAACGCTTGTAGAATTTCCTTGTGCGAGTCGTCCTGGGTACAGACAATGATGCCATCGATCCCAGCGTAGACCTTGTCGCCAGCAGCTTCGGCTTTGCGTCGCTTCCTCTCGTAATCGAGAAAATGTTGCCACGAGTCAAAAGATTGGTCTTCGCGTGGCGCCCCCTTCTCCCAAACATACTTGTTGCCAAACGAGATGCGTGTTGACCGGATTGGCTCTGCAACGGCGGCAATGATGGCTGGCAATCCCTCTCGTCGCACGGCAGACGCGTAAGCGTTCCCACGCCGACCGGCGCCAATGACGAGGAATCGGGGTTTGCGATGGTTAGATGACTTGCATTTCGAAGACGTCGGCTTCTCCGCGTTGGGGTCCTGTGCTGCGTCCATATTAACAGTGAGTTGACTGATATTGGTGGTGGCCTAGGATGACGCTTCACTCCACTGGGGGCAGGAGCTAAACCTTGGTCACTGGAGTTTAGCGGGTTGGGCCAGGCACGTCCCTTACCGTTGATGCCTAGCGAGCCCGGGTTTTTCCGTTCCGGGCTGTGGCAGATGGAGGCTGCCCGCTTTTGATTTAGTGGTGGCGCCCCGCATCCCAGAGTCCCGCACTTGGCTTCACTTGGATTCGCAGACTGTCTTTCGGTTCTTTGTTCGCTTTCGAACGTATCCCACTTTGATAGGTAGCGTGGCTCTGTCCATGGCTTCATACGTCTACACCCAGCTCCAAGCCACGCCCGGTGACCTCAGGCTAGTCCTTCTTCAACCCGGCGGCTACCACGACGACCTGCGCTGCAACATTCTTCATTATCCACTTCTCGAGCCGAAAATACTATTCAAAGACGAAAGATTGCCTGTTAAGGATGTTCAGAAAAGCCTCCCAGATGGCTGGACGGTGGAACAGACACTAGACGGCCGATACCTCTTCATGAGCCCGCGCCATTCCGGTATCCCCAACTCTTGGAAACACCCAGATGCTGGTTATGACCCGAAATCGTACGAACTACCAGTATATGCTGTTAGTGATTCCTTCGAGTGGCATGTACCTCCATACGACGCCTTGTCCTACTCCTGGGGAACAGCCGGCGACGAAGAGTACATCCACATCACCGACTCAGCCGATACCCAAAACCCGCCCGCCTGGCTCAAGATACGCCAAAATCTCGCCGCTGCGCTTAGACATCTTAGATACCCTGATCAGCCGCGCACACTATGGGTTGACGCCATCTGTATCAACCAAGCCGATATCGAAGAGCGCGGCCGACAAGTCAAGCGCATGGGCCAAATCTACCCTCTTTCTCAGAAGGTCATAATATGGCTGGGCCCCGAGTCCGAGGACAGCAAACACGCGCTGGAGACGTTGGAGTACTTCAGTCAGCAGGTCGAATACATAATTTCACATCGCTGGGGCGATGCCCCGGGCGCGCAGGAGCCTGACTGGTGGCGAGATGGGGTTGCGCTACCTTACGATGAAAAGACATGGAATTCCATCCTGTCGCTGCTGCATCGCCCGTGGTTTGAACGGGTCTGGGTTCTGCAGGAAGCCCTCTCGTGCGACCGAGTGGTGCTTCAATGCGGGCGAGACACCATCTCTTGGGTCCACGTACGCAAGGCACTGCTGGTTCTGCGACAAAAAGCAGGCATACTGCCACTTAATATCAGGGACCGCCTCTTCGCATATGCACGAGGCCTGATGGCGCCACCGCTAGCTTCATCTGAGCACCTATTCCTCTGGACGAGAAATCAGAAGTGCTCAGACCCCCGGGACAAGGTTTACGGAATCCTGGGTCTGCTAGATCCTAACATCGTAGCCAAGATTGAGGTTGACTACTCAACACCAGCGTGGAAGACATACTCACAGCTCGTCTTGGCCGAGATGGAAGCTTACCAGAAACTGAATATGATCAATCACTGCAATATGATGACGCGCCTCGAGGGATTCCCATCGTGGGTGCCCAACTTGGAGCGACCAATAGAAGGTGCAAACACAGGTTATCTGAGCATTCGAAGATTCTATGCTTCCGCACGCTCTAGCGCTGTGGCCAGGCTCGTCGAGCCCGATAACCATCTGCAGGTCACCGCAAGACGAGTTTCCACCATCAGTCGCGTCAGTCAGGATTTGACAGGTACATTTGTTCAAGTCTTCCAGGTGATCCGTAACTGGGCGCCAAAAGACCCCGGAAGCAGCATGTACGTCTCAGGGGGACTTTCCATGGATGCATATGTCGAAGTGCTTGTGCGTGGCAGGACCAGCGATAGAGCCCTGAGTGATAACCCATGTCCGTCAATTCGGCGGCTCCGCGAGCTCTTGACGTCAGCACTAGCCAGCACCCAAGTGGGTGATGATGTGGCGCGGGCGTTCAAAGACTGTTTCTTCGCGAGCGAGTGCCTATTTGCTACGGCGGACGGGTATGTCGGCGTCTCCGCAATAGGCGTGCGGGAGGGTGAGTCTTGATCCCTAACCGCCTACCACGCTGCCAGTGCTAACCTAGACGGCTAGGCGACCAAGTTGCCATCATTCTCGGATGCGATTTTCCCATCGTTATACGGCCGCGAGGTTCTGACCGATACGAGGTTGTTGGGCCTTGCTTCGTTCATGGGCTGATGCTCGGCGAGGCCTTGAAGCCGCCCCTAGATCCACCGTGGAGGGATGCGCTGCCTGTCACCAAAGGCTGGGCATTGCCGTACTTTATCAACACCGAGACGGGTGAGCTGTTGAAGAGTGATCCAAGGCTTGGATCATTGCCTCCTGGCTGGGAGGAGGTGGCGTCGTCTGATCCTTTTTTGCCGCCCTTTGTGTTCCAGAACAAAGCAGATGGACGCATCAGTGTTAATGATCCGAGGATGTCAGCAGATGCCATTCGGCAAAGAGGTATCGAACTGGAGACTCTGGTGTTGGTGTGACGAATACCATAGTACTATCTGCTATTTACAGGCTGCACATCCCCTGGATCTTGTTTGCTTCTGGGCCGACAAGCCCGTCAAAATAGGTAAGAAGGATATCCACATCAAGCATATCCAAGACGCCAAGTATGGGGCTGCTGCTCCTCATCACTTGCCCACTCCACAACACTCTGATGAAGTACTGCTGGGTCCCTTTCTTCTTGTACAGCTCGAAAACCACCTCACTGCCCATACCTGGCCACACCATCTCTTCCCCCTGCAAGATGCTCAATATATAACTGATACTTCCGTCATGAGCCACGTTGTGTCGATATCTCGGGCCCGGCGCTTCCGTGGTGGACATCGCGTCTCGTAGATTCTGCGCCAACTCTGCGATCCATACGCCGTAAACACCGACGCTGTAGGCAAGTGTGCGCTCGCCGGCGTCTCGGTAAAGGTAGCTGTACTCATACTGCCCAAGCCGAAAAACTTGATCGGCCATGGCCTGCGTCACGCATAGAGACGGGTTGCTGACGTTGCATGGGAGCGGCTTTGCGTGGCAGAGGCGCGCAGAAAGATTGTCAAAGTAATGGTCAAAAGACTCGTGGAAGCCCTGGTCTGCAGGCGAAATGCCACAGATGGGATCGAGATGAGCGTACAGACTAGAGGCGGCTTCCAGATGTGCAACCCAGCCCGGATCTTTGCTTCCGACGCCATACTCGGAGAAGAGCTTCTTGGCTGCCAAGCAGCGGTATGCGGGCTCCAGGCTGTCGATACTGGCAGGCTGGATGGACAGGGGAAAGTTCTGCCGAGTCTGGTCACCAAACATACCCGACGCAACCATGCTGGCAACCTGCGAAGTGATGAGATTGTTTGTGACGCGGAAGCTGACAAGCCCTGGGTCGTACTTTTCCGGGAGGAAGCCTAGGAGATGGTGGTAGACGTGGTACAAATCACTGCCATGCTGCCAGCTATCGTCGAGCCCTCCGCGGGTGATCTGCGGAAACTGACAAGTTCCTTGAAATCCTCGCGGTATGAAGGGGTTAACTGGGGACGTGTACACTTTGTGGTAAGTGTTGGCGGACTGATTGGTACCATGAGTCGGTGAGGGCGCCGCGTAGTGGAAGGAGGCCTCGTCGTCACAGTGCCATGGATATGACTCTACGGGGAGAGTATTGGTGGCATAAGGGGTGCGTTTATGGTGCCGGTGAATTACCTCGACGTATTCTAGAGCATAGGAAGCGTTGACCCTTGGATATTCAGTGCGCCGGACATGGGGCATATTGCACCAGTTGTAAGTTCCTGAGTGCAAGTCAGAGCCCGGATTCTCAAAGAATACCAGAGATCAATGTACCGTATGGAACTCCATCTGGCAGTACAGAGGAGTTGAAGATGAATCCATAGGTTCCGGTACCATTGATTGCTGAACTGAGGCTGTTGACCCTGGAGGGGATTGGCGCATGCCAACCCAGATTCAGCAATGAATCGGTACGAATGGTGGAAAGGTCTGAGAAGAAAAGGCCGCCGGCCGACTCGAAGAACGGGGTCGAGACGTAGTACCCGGCTGGTATCGTGACTAGAAGCAGCCACCGCAACATTGTGAGTTGTTTTGGCCGTCGAGTTGTCTGCCACACTTGTCAGGTGTGCAGTCGAGGTTGTGATGCAGCTCAAAACGTCTTCACCGTGGCAAATCTGGATTGCTCGTGCCCGAAAACGGCAACCTGCATGATTTGCCGACCCTTCCCCGATTGGCCGACTGACTGTGACTGTGCCTTGCACAGTGCAGTCCGGTTGTCGGACTTTAGCATGTTGGCAATACGAGTTGGCACCATCAACGTTATCATGACAAACGGTAGCAAAAGCGACACCATCCAAGGGTACGTATATTTCATCAGATGCTTCGTCATAATTCGTTACAGTGGTCATACATTTAAAAGAAAACAACCGTCCTGTCCAGATCCCAACCCAGCTCCGCCAACGCAGCCGACACGCCCTTCTCCATCGCCGGCGGACCGCACACGAGCGCCAGCGTATCCTCCAGCTCCTCACCCACCGGCGCGGGCGGCGGCGGCGGTAGATGCTCCCTCAGGCACGCGGCGTTGACGTGCCCCCGGCCCATCTTCCACGTCTCGGCGAGCTTGTCCGTCAGGCTGAGGATATGCCAGATGTGCAGGTTACCGCCGAGCGCAGCCTCGAGCGTCTCGAGCTCCTCGCGGATGAGAATGTCCTCCTCGGTGCGGTTGCCGTAGAGCAGCCAGATCTGGATGGGCTCCGCCGGTGGAGAGGCAATGTACTCGTCGGCAATGGCCTTGAGCGTCGACCAGATGGGCGTGATGCCGCTGCCGCCGGCAATCATGGCAAGCTTCTTGACGTTGCGGGCGCGGTGCGCGGGCTTCCAATCGACCTGGCCGCTGCCAAGGTACGTGAAGTGGCCTACCGGGCCCTTGAGCTCGATGCTAACGTCGTCTTGCTCTATGCCGACGGGCGTCTTCTCCAGAAGCATCGTCATCTTGCCGCCAGTAAATGCGGCGGTATCCTGATTGACGGCCTCGCATGGGAAGTACACCTTGATGAGGATGTCGAGGTAACCCCGCTGCGTGCTGCCGCTGTAGGGCGTGTAGGCGCGCTGCACAATGTCCACCTCCCCCGTGGCCTTGTTTGTCGTCTTGATTCGCAGATAGACGTGCTGACCGGTCGGCAGCCCTATGAGCTGGTCGTCATGGGCCAAGGCGAAGCGGAAGAGTCGGGAGTCGTGTGAGAGCGTCTTCTTGTGCACGAGACGAGTCCTTTTCCACTTCTTGGGCTCAAGAAAAGGCTTGGAGGGGTCTTGGGCCTCCTCAACAGGGGCTGGTCCGGCCAGGGAGGCTGAGTGTTCGAGTTTGCCAAGATGGTACTCGCGCAGCATCTTTTTGGCATCCGCCGAGTGGATGGCGAGGAAATCCTCGGTTGCATCCTCACCCGCGACGAGCTGGATAGACTGCGCGCCGCCGGGATGGTCGTTTAGATAGCCAGTGCCGTCAAAGACATGGCCATGGACGACGAACCAAGGTTCAGGGCCGTCGCTGTCCCCATGCTCAGCAAGCTGTGCAGCCGTGATGACGGTAGAGATCTTGTCCGGGTTAAGCATGAGCGCCAGATCCTTCTCCTTGGGAGAGAGGTCCGACTTGGCAGAGACTTGGGCAGCTGGCGCCGAGGCAGCAGCGGTGAAAGGGCTGGGGCCGCCAAAGTGAGGGAACCTGGGGTCTCTACCCTCCTCCTTCATGCGCATCATCCAGCCGCGGTTATCCTCGTCTACGGGGGCAGGGTGCTCGAATCGGAGGGACCCATCGTCCGTCCTGTGGACGGCGACGCGGAACCACCACGAGTTCATCATGCTCATGGCCGTCCACATCATGTCTCTAGGCATTGCCTGGAGCGATTCATCACCAGCTCGAACAGAAATGACCTTGACGTCCTGGTCGACGAGCTGCTGGGTGTCGACCTCGAGTGTCCAGAAGCACCAGCAGAAGCTCATGTCAGTCATGCTCAGGTCAAGCTTCCCAAAGTAGGGATGCTCTTGGACGGGGTACATGCGGTACAGGTCCTCGGGGTAGGTGATGTCGGCCAGCTGCCACGTCTGCCCATCGTCGAGACTAATCTCAACGCGGGTGATGCGCCGGCCTCCTCCTGTGTATGCGTAGCCTTGTAGTGGTAGTTTTTGCGGTACAGTATCAGAGGATATCTTGACAATTTCGTTGTGGTTTGGCGAGCACAGGGCAGCGTTAACATTGAGCTCGTTGATGATGTACTTGGGGTCGTACCACCACTTCTTCTCATCTCTTGCCTGGTCAGCCGAGAGCTGGGTAGGGAGCAGCTTGTTGTCGAAGAAATGCAGGTAGTGCTGGCTCTCGCGGTCCGAAACCTCGATGCGGTTGAGCCACTTGACCATGCGGCCTCCGATTTGCCCAGGGACAACCAAGCGGAGGGGGAAGCCATGGTCGGGAGCCAGGTCTTCTCCGTTGAGGCCCCACGCAATGAGCATGCCCTTTTCCTGGTCCATGGCCCAGCTCAGCCGCTGGGAAGTTCCATATTTTCCCTTGGGGAGCTCATCGATGCCTTCGAAGATGACGTGGCGGGCCCGACCTGGGACAACCGTGTCGTAAGAGGGGTATGCGGAGAGAAGGGGTCTCTTTGGTCGGCAGAATTTGAGAATGTCGGATAGGTAGACGCCGGTGAAGAGGCCTGTCGATACACCGGCGGCGCCCCAGTTGAAGCCCAAGCCCTTGGTGACGACGTTTTGTTCCTTTCGTCGGTTTCCCGCACAGACGAGGGTGATTGGCAACGTGACGACGGGGAAATTTTCCTTGAGGTCCTGAATGGTGAACTCCATGTCCCGCTCGACGAGGCCATGGATGCGGAGCTTCCAGTCGCGGGCCTGCTGCTGGGTGACCTGGGGCACGTAGCCATGATTGCGGACGTAGAAGAGGTTCTGTGGCGTCAAGAACCCCTGGCTAAAGAGGGCTGACAGGGGGGCTTCGACGTTGTAGGGGTGCTTGCCGGTGAGACGAACCATGCGCTCATCACGGGGAACCCAGTGGTCAGGGTTCTGGGCGTCGAGGGCGAGCGGCTGCACGGGCTGCGTCTTGGGGATGCGGGGGAGCAGCGACTCGTCATAGACGGGACGGTGCTCAAAGGCGTGCTGCGTCATGGCAGGGGACTTGGACTCTGGGGTTCGGGGCTCTGGTGTGGTTGCACGGGACGTGTGCTCTGAGTAGGAGGTGGGGGAGGAGGATTCGCCATGGTCGGAGGGGGCGGCTGAGGAGAAGGCGGTCGATGCTATGGAGAGGGTCGATGGGAGAGCTGATATGGAGGACATGGCGAGAGGATGATGGGACGATGTCTACTTGCTGAACCTGACGATGGCACGCTGACAAGAATAAAGCAGGGCAAAAGTTACAACATGGAGATCGGATATGAATGGATGATGGATGGATAGATGGATAGATGGATGGAGAGAAAGGAATGGAGCAGAATAAGCAGAATAAAAGGCCGTCTTGCCGGGTGCCCACGGAGAAAGCAGCACGGGATTGACGCTCTCGTGGGCCTCGACAGCAATGGATTTCGTAATAGACGGCCGGGGATCCTTTCTCCGCGTGTTTGTTGCGTGTCGAAGAATCGAGGGAACCCAACGTCCCGGATCATCCCACGCACCCCCTCTCTCGTCTCTCGTCTTCCCCCCCCATCTTTCATGCACGCACAAAGTTGGTCTCCGCATCTCCATTCTTGCACACACACCCCCCCTTCTTCTTCCACCAAAGATAAGAGAATAAGGGTACGGCAGAGCTAAGGGCCATTAGCCGCATCCACTTACCGCAGCTTGGAGCCTCATGCGAGATAAGACCAATGTCGCCGTTTCCATTGGTTGGCGAGCTGTCCTCATTGCCCTTCTGGGGAACTGTCTTGGGCTCCGCGGAGAAAGGACGTCATGACTCCTTTGCGTCTCCGCGGATTGGCCCGATTCAAATGGCAGACACAAATGGCAGTCTAGAACAGGGGCTGAGCGGGCGCACCGCTTCTCGTCTTTGACAAGTCGCATCCATTCAACGAGACCTTTATTGTCCGCACGCCCCCTAACATGCAGCTTATCGCAGGCCAATTCGCTCATCCCATAGTCATTATTATTTACATATTTAATCAACTCTGAATCTCCGCGGAAAAGGAACAACAAGTTGAGCATCTCCGGACTCTGTCTCGTTTGCAATGTAAAGTCGCAAGTTGCTGATAGCATCGCCCCACGACGACGAGCGATATTCCGAGGAGTTGTCATTCTCCTGACAATGCCCATCGTCGTTGAGCGCTCTTTATAGGTTTGCACTTGATGATGGCGCTGCGAGGAGATGCAACTGGCTGAATTTCTCTTCTTCGCCTGGGCCGCAACCGGGTATTTCTTATCCGGGCTAGGCTATCGACTGATTTCCCCTTCTTTTTCCTCCTGCAGTGGATCGCGATTTGCCTCACCTAGACACTTACATTGCTAGCTCCTGTATATTTCTCAGCCCTTCAAGTGAACAGAGGAAACCTTGACTCTACCTTTGCATCTTGCCATCTCCTACATTCTTGTATTCATACCAACCCCTTCATCCCCTCATCCCTCATCCCTCATCCCTCATCCCTCAGCATTCAGCATTCAGCATTCAGCATCCAACATCCAACATCCAACATTCAGACCATCTTCAACATCTCGCCCTCATGGCCACTTCTACGGAAGTCGCCGCCTCTACCGAGGTATCCAACATCCCAGACATCCCCACAGACACAATCACATCATCCACCACCTCAGAATCTGGGCACGATAGCACAGGCCTGACCCGCGCAACCACCCCAGACTCTGACCGGCCCCATGTCAGGACAAAGAAGCGCGCCGCCGTCGTTGGCCTGGGCATGGTCGGCATCGCGTTTGTCGAGAAGCTGCTCAAGTATGACCTCGAGGGCGGCCGCGACGAGTGGGAAGTCACAGTCTTTGGCGAAGAGCCTCACATTGCCTACAACCGTGTCGGCTTGACGCAGTACTTTACCAGCAAATCCATCGAATCCCTCTACCTCAACCCCCTCGAATGGTACTCGTCCCACGCCAAGGACAAGCTCACCTACCACACCTCGGACCGCGTCGTCTCTATCGACGCAGAGGCCAAGTCTCTAAAGACGGAAAAAGGTCTCGACTTCTCGTACGACGAGTGCATCTTGGCCACTGGCTCCGATGCTGCACTTCCCCCTTATATCACACGGGAGCGCTTTTACAAGACCAAGGGAGCCTTTGTATATCGAACCATCAAGGACCTGGATGACATTATCGGCTACGCCGTGGATGCTCCCCAGACCATCGGCCGCCGCATCCGCAGAGCAGCCGTCATTGGCGGCGGCCTGTTAGGTCTTGAGGCTGCCAAGGCCCTTCTTGACCTGGAAGAGGTCGATCAGGTCATCCTGGTGGAGCGTAACCGATGGGTTCTCAGCCGCCAGCTCGACCAAGAAGGCGGCACGCTAGTCCTGGACAAGGTCAGGGCCCTGGGCGTCGAGGTGCTCCTGCAAGCCCGAGTGCGCAGCCTCATCTGCGACAATGACGAGCGCATTACCGGGCTGATGCTTCAAGGCAAAGACGCCAACCCGGATGAGCCATACGATGTAGACATGGTCGTCTTTGCTGTTGGCATCAAGCCCCGCGATGACCTGGCCAAGACTACGCCCCTTACCGTTGCACCCCGAGGCGGCGGCTTCGTCGTCGATACGAAGCTGCGCACCAACCTGCCCAACGTCTACGCCGTTGGCGAATGTGCCAACTTCTTAGACCAGACCTTCGGTCTTATTGCACCGGGTGTGGAAATGGCCGACATTCTAGCCTTCAACTTGACCGAAGGTCCTCACCACCAGCTGCGTGACCTCAAGGCGCCTGATGTGAGCACCAAGCTCAAGCTCATGGGCGTCGACGTGGCCTCGTTTGGGGACTTCTTTGCCGACCAGGGAAAGATTAGCAAGCCTCTCCCGGGATCTGGCTCTCGCAGACCCAAGGCGGATGCGCCGGTGGACCCCGAAGAGGTCAAGAAGAAGGTCAAGGCTCTTACCTACCGGGATCCCTTCTCCGATGTCTACAAGAAATACATCTTCACGGCAGACGGAAAGCACATCCTAGGTGGCATGATGGTCGGCGACGTCAAGGACTTTGTCAAGCTCGTCGCCTTGTGCAACAAGGGCACATGCATCCAAAAGCCTCCCGCCGAGTTCATCATTGGTGCCAAGAAGGAGGGCGAGGAAGAAGGCGACGACCTGCCCGACGACGCCCAAATCTGCAGCTGCCACAACGTCACCAAAGGCGACGTGGTCAAATGCGTAAAGACAGACGGCATCCGCTCGTTTGGTGAGATGAAATCCGCCACCAAGTGCGGAACGGGCTGTGGAGGGTGCGTGCCGCTGGCGACGAGCATCTTCAACCGCGCGCTCAAGGAGGCGGGCGTCGAGGTGTCCAACCACATGTGCAAGGACTTTGCCTACTCGCGGCAGGAGCTGTACCAGGTGATCAAGTTCAAGAAGCTCAAGGACTTTTCGAGCACAATGCGGGCGGTGGGCAAGAAGGCCGACAGCCTGGGGTGCGAGGTGTGCCGGCCGGCCGTCGGGTCCATCATGAGCTCGCTGTACAACGAGTGGATCATGGAGCCGTCGCTGCGGCAGACGCAGGACACCAACGACCGGTACCTGGCCAACATGCAGCGCGACGGAACCTACTCTGTGGTGCCACGTCTGGCGGGCGGCGAGGTTACGCCGGCCGGGCTCAAGGTGCTGGGCGAGGTGGCGGCCGAGTTCGGGCTGTACACCAAGATCACGGGTGGGCAGCGCATCGACCTGTTTGGTGCCAAGAAGCAGGATCTGCCGCAGATCTGGGAGAAGCTCGTGGCGGCCGGGTTCGAGAGTGGCCACGCGTACGGCAAGGCGCTGCGGACCGTCAAGTCGTGCGTGGGCAGCACGTGGTGCCGGTACGGGCTGGGCGACTCGGTCGGGCTGGCCGTGGAGCTGGAGCAGCGCTACAAGGGCCTGCGGGCGCCGCACAAGTTCAAGGGCGGCGTGTCGGGCTGCGTGCGCGAGTGTGCCGAGGCGCAGAGCAAGGACTTTGGGCTCATCGCGACGCCCAAGGGCTGGAACGTCTTCGTGGGCGGCAACGGCGGCGCCAAGCCCCGGCACGCCGAGATCATCGCCGAGGACGTGACGAAGCGCGAGGCCATCCGCATCCTCGACCGCTTCCTCATCTTCTACATCCGGTCGGCGGACAAGCTGGAGCGGACGGCGCGGTGGATCGAAAAGTATCCCGGCGGGCTCAAGGCGATCCGCGACGTGGTTGTCAACGACTCGCTGGGCATCTGCGATGAGCTCGAGCAGGAGATGAAGGTCCTCGTCGGCCTGTACCACTGCGAGTGGACCAACGTGGTCAAGAGCGCGGAGCGGCGCAAGGCCTTTAAGCAATTTGCCAACACGGACGAGACGCAGAACGTCTCGGAGCTCATCTCGGAGCGCACCCAGAACCGGCCGGCCGACTGGCCCGAGGACAACTCGCCGCTGCACTTTAGCGTGCAGGACGTGGCAAAGGAGGCGCCGTGGGAGTGGCGGTCGGTGTGCAAGCTGTCGGCGCTGGACAGGCAGGCCGACTCGCCGACGTCGGTGACCATCAAGTACGGCGACGTGCAGCTGGCCGTGTGGAACATCCCCGGGCGCGGGCTGCGGGCCTCGCAGAACATGTGCCCTCACCGGCGGGCGTTTGTGCTGTCCGACGGGCTCGTGGGCGAGGACGAACAGGGCCGCGAGTACGTGTCGTGCCCGCTGCACAAGCGCAACTACCTGCTCAACGCGGAGCCGAGCGAGGGGGAGGCAGCTGCTCCACGGACAAGGACTACAGCATCATGACGTTCGAGGCCAAGGCCGACGAGGACGCCGACGCCATCCTGGTGCGGCTGCCGCCGACGGAAGCGCTCGACGCCGTGCTTTCGACGACCAAGTGGATGCTGCGCAAGGCGCGCGAGGAGACGGAGAAGCTCGCGGGCGGAGAGGCGCACGGCGTCGAGATTGCCGAGCCGCTGCCGGCGGACCAGATGGAGGAGAGGCATCACGAGGCGCACATGAAGATGGGCAGGGAGCCGTCGCCGCCGCCGCACGAGGCCTCGGCCAAGACGATGTGTGGTGATAAATCGCTTGACTGGTAGATTTATTTCTTATTTTTTATTATTTTCATTATTTTATTTAATTTCCTTGCTCAATTATGGCGGAAGGAACACGACGGGAAGGAACGGTCTGTACCTACATTACTACGTAACAAGCCCATACATGTACAAGACACACTGTATGAGAAGAATGAATCTTGCTCCCACCAAAATCAAGATAAAAATTCCATAAAAAATAATTGAAAATGTGATAAAATAAATAAATAAAATGAATCCTCCCCACGGGGATTCATGCTTACCTGCACCACGTCATGAACAAGATGCACAACCCGGCGATCCTCAACCCCCTGCCCTTCCATCCACCCCATAGCCAATCACATGCCTGGATTCCTTATCTCTGCCACTCAGCTCGCCATGTCTAGTCACACCCCCTCCTTGCTTGGCGCAACGCCCCCGTCATCTTTTTTCTTTTTTTTTCCTGTCCTTATCAGTGGGAACCTCAATCTTCCCTTCCACACACCAACCGCCCACTTTTCGCCTCGACCGTCCTCGAACGCAGAGGGCACACACTCGCTCTGCCCAGCTCCCCGTCTTCTTGGTCTTCCGATGATGCCTGCCTGCACGCCCCTAGATCTCCGCGGAGAAATCGCATCTGGCATTTTCCTCGGCCCGCGCCCGTAGAACAGCCCCCCCACGATAAGCAGAGGCCTTGTCCAGAGTCAATCGAGGCCACAGGGAGTGAGCGCAAGGGACGTGGAAGGGGAGGGGCGTGCAGGAAGCACGTTGCTTCTTTTGTGCCTGCTCCTTGTTCTGGTGAGACAGTGTTGGCTGGTCTGTCTCTCCCACTTCGAGTATACGCAGCACCGATCCTTCTCCTCTCTCACTCTCACGCCGCGTCTCTGTGTGTATCTCTGGGCGCCGTTAGTTCTCAGCTTAGCTAGGCCCTGGTCATTGTGGCCGCTGGCTTGGCTTGCCCATCTATCAGCTCTCGTCGTCTGCTATCTGGTTTGTGCATCTCCGGTCAATGGCATGACATGCCCCTACAGTCACTGATAGGGCGCCCTTGATATTGCTTTGCTTGCCAGCCTCGACAAGTATATCTATCTGATCCGACTCCATCTCTCTTGTTGTATCACCAGCAACGGCTTCTTCATTCTACTCCTCTTTCTACTTCTTATAATACCCCCAAAAGCGAAGCCTTTTGGTTCTTACCGCTGCCCATTGCCACCAGCAGCCGTGCTCTTCTATCTCACTCCTTTTTCTGCTCTCACGTCATCTCGCGTCCACCTTGCGGCAATCAAAATGCCATCACCAACCGCCCCTCCACAGGAGCCTTCTCCTGCCCACAACCAAGCCATCAACAGCTCCGGCAATTCAGCCAGCGAACGCGAAACGGTCAACATGGACGGCGCCCACGAGTTCTGCTGGTCCTCCCTCTGGGAAAAGGCCCAGGTCAACCCTCTCAACGGCAAGAGCTACACCTTTCCCATCTTCCGCGTCTGGGACATGTACTCGACCGCCTTCTGGCTCGCCACCCTGGGCTTCTTCGTCGCTTTCCTCTCCTGGTTCGCCTTCTCGCCCCTCGTGCCCGAGGCCGTGCGCGACGATCTGCAGCTCACCCAGGCTCAGGTCATCAACTCCAACCTGGCCTCGCTTGGTGGCACTGCCATTGTGCGTCTGATTGCCGGCCCAGCCTGCGACCGGTTCGGTCCCCGCAAGGTCATGGCCGCTCTTCTCATCCTCGGCGCCATCCCATCCGGCCTGGCGGCTCTCGTCACCAACATTGGCGAGCTCGAGGCCGTGCGCTTCTTCATCTCCATCCTGGGTGGTACTTTTGTGCCCTGCCAGGCTTGGACTACTACCTTTTTCGACAAGTCCGTCGTCGGAACGGCCAATGCATTCGCTGGCGGCTGGGGTGTAAGTTCTACCTTGCTTTCCAGAATCAATCAACCCCAACTGACATGGCATAGAACCTCGGTGGTGGTGTCACCGTCGCAGTCATGATTGGCCTGTACGAGACGTACGTCCGTGCTGGCTTCAGCTCCCACCTGGCCTGGCGCATCTGCTTTCCCACTGTCCCCGTCCCCTGCCTTCTGCTCGTAGCCGGCATGGTCCTCCTCTTCGGAAAGGATCACCCGGCCGGCAAATGGTCCAACCGCCACCAGTTTTCCGGCACAGACATGGCCGTCTTGCAAGGCCAGTCGGTCAACTTTGACGCGGACGAAATTGCTGCCCAGAAGCGCCTCGATTCTGACAAGGAAAAGGCACCTGCCCCTCGTCCCAGCGCTTCCGAGCCCACCGAGGGCGCCACTGTTGGAAATACCGTTTCCGTCGTCGATACTGCTCAGTCGGAGCCCCTCACGCTGGCCACCTTCCTCAAGGTCATTGCTGACCCCCGCGTTTGGATGTGCTTCATGTGCTACCTCCTCACCTTTGGCCTCGAGACGGCTCTGGACGCCGGTCTCCCCGGCCTGGTCAACACGCTCTTCGCCAGCGACAACTTCACCCACGTCGACGCTGCCTATGCCGCCTCCACCTATGGTCTCCTCAACCTCTTTGCCCGTCCCGTGGGTGGTGTCATTGCAGACATGCTCTACTCGCGCTGGGGTCTCAAGGCCAAGGTCTGGTGGCTGCTAGGCACGGCGCTGTCTCAGGGCATCGCCATGATCGGGCTGGGCATGTACATCAACTACTCCGACGCTACGCTGGGTGGCGTGATTGGCTTCATCGTCCTGATTGCCGTGACGGGCTTTGCCGCCAACGGAGCATGCTACGCTGTCTACGGCCACCTTCGCCCCAAGAACATCGGAGCTGTCGCTGGCCTCGTCGGTGCTGGAGGCAACATTGGCGGTCTCTTCTACACGCTGATTTTCAGGTACCAGCCAGGTCGACGCGTGCTTCCCACCGCCACCACGCCTGGCTCCAACACGCTGGGTACCAAGTTCTGGATCAGTGGCATTGTAAACTTTGTCGGCGTTCTGCCGTTTTTCTTCATCGGTCTGGGCGATGCCGTGTAATTCTTGACGTGCAGTTTAGATTAGTTGCTATTTTAAGACCAAAAGTTACCGCTTGAATAAAACGAAATTAAAATAAACGTGGAAATAAACGTGGACATGGGTGACCAATGCCATGGACCAGGCGTGAGTGTGTCAAGGGCAAACGTAATGGAATGACAAGCTCTTTGTCATGGCCAATGGGGTCTGATAACGTGCGCCCGCAGCCACGTCGGTAGTTTAATTGATGCCGCATACCCTGGAGGAGCCCTGAAGGGACAACTCCGAGGAGTTGTTAAATTCCTGAAGTACACACAGGTCGGGCCGCAAAGTTTCAACGTAATCATAGCAGAAAGAGGTGATGATCCGATGGCGACACTCGGATATGTCGGATGCCGTGCATAACAGATGCTACTCTGCTCCAGAATCATCGCTACCTCATATATCACGACAGGCAGTGTGTCATGAACTCGCTCATGCATGTTGGGAAAAGGTGGAAAGCCGATATAGACGGTATGGATCGCAGACCTCACCGGCAGTTTTTGCCGAGGAAAAGAAGAAATTGCAAAAGTCCCTGTCCCATATTACGGAAGTATGGCATCTTGGATGGAGTCGAGCATGCGAGCCTTAAGTGCAATGACTCTGATGCGGTTCGGGCTGGTCCCGTCCGTCTGCTATTTGAGATGCAATGAGAAAGCCATCCCAAGAGGAAGCTACATTTGTCACAAAATTCCAATCGGATGAATGTGGGTGAGGGGTGGCATTACACGAGCATGGCGAGAACTGCTCTATGACGGTGAACCAGTCATGGCAACTTTGGTTCTTTGGCCATGAGACGTAAGGGTGATGGACTGGAGGAAACCATAACGGCTGTATATAAATGCCTCATGTAGGTAGGCGAGTATAAAGATCGAAAGCAACCACTAAGCGGTCTCTGTCCATTGAATAACACTTTTGGTACAAGCCAGCCAAATCCACGGGTATAAAGGCTTGCACTTAGCCATCAAAGGTCATCACATGCATTGGACGTCTTATGATTCTGAGAATTATCCGCCCACACATATTCACCTATCAATCTGGGTTTGACGCGATTAAAGGTGTACCCGTTCTTTATGTGGGATTTCCCGTTTGTGTGCCCCAATGGGATATAGACCAGTGACTTTAAGGAGGCCCCCTCTGATAATAAAGATAATATTAGATTAATAGATAACAATTGGTTAGAAAATTTGATTGAGAAAAGCTTAACGCTTGTGGCTATAGTAGATATTAAAGTTTTCTAGCTACTACAATTGCCTAGAGGATGCTACTGTAGCGTTAGGCGCAATATGTGGGAAGGCTTCTGCCTGGTGACTCAATTAGAGCTGCTGCCTTTCTGCATTGGCATATAACGCACAGAGATAGCTTCCGCCGTAGGGTCTATACGTACGATGTGGCTTCGGCGAGTGATGCAGTCGGGCCTGCTGCAACGTACGAGACGGCTTGTTCCGGGGGGCTTGATCGAGACTGCGATGATGCGATATCAAGGTTTTCGATGAAAAATGGCTTCCGGTGACTGGATCTGCCGATGGCTTCGGCGGGCACCCGTTCTTCATTGCCGGTTTACCAAGTAAAAGACTGTGCTTTAACTCTATTTCACGTTAAAGCAGTGGGTGTGTTCATAAATTCTTTCGCTTCTTCTAATCGTCTCTTCAGAGCAATAAGGCATTACTTCTAGAACCCAAAGTAAGAACCAACGTGATATCCATAGGCCTCGCCCACGCAGGCTTGTCCTTCATATCGACAGCAACATGTGGTAGATAGATGCAATAATTTGTTTCTCAGAGGATAACGCCAATAATAAACCGTTGATGGTGCAGAATGACCATAGGATAAAGCACAAAACGGAGCCACGAGCGTTGTGCTTGTAGTGTCTAGAGGCGAGTGCTTGGCCTTTCTTATAGAAGCCTTGCCAGTAGTCGAGAACTGAGGTGCTGGCCACGGCTGACCTCTCACAGACGAGACGAGACAAAAGGCGGAAATTATCCTCTTTGACTTGTACACCTTAATTGTGTTACTTGACTAGATTAGCCTTGGCACTTACCACAAGGAAGCAAAGAGACACGCCTATCCACCCCGTTAGCACTTGAGGTTTGAACTCCAATCAGCTCTGATGTTGGCAGATATGCCATGTGTTATTCTAGTGTCGGACAAGTTTAGTCCTTAGAAGTGTGGGTTGATTCAGGAAATCAGTTGGGCATCTTGCTCCATGGTTGGCGCAATTTTAAGGATATTTGCGTAACTGTAACCACCCGGACGCTGTCTACCAGCACCATTTCTTCCGAGACAAGGAGATGACAGGTCTCGGCAGTCAAAGATAAGACACATACAGAGGGTGATGTAGTATGAGCTCAATTGACAATAGCAACCCGAATATATATCCATCTGTGATCCAGTTGCCGAATCCTAGCGAATGCAGTCGTCCGCATCGGCATACCTGCTCTATCATGATGGACACTCAGACTTCCACTGAGATAATGGTAGTCGTCATCCAAGCAACACCAAGCTTTCTCCCCTGCTCATCTCCACAACCGCTATCTTCCCCTCACCCCGATGCAGCTCGAATGACCACCGACCTCCCTAATCCGGAGAGCTACTGACGACACGAAGCTGCCGCTCGGTGACAATGCACTCCGAGACTGAATTGTTTGTCGAGATTCGGGCTTGCCAAGGAGCTTCTAGGTTGGAAGAGGCAGGAGATTCAGTCAGTCGATGGGAGATCCATGGCCTGATAGTTGCAGAGCATGCGGGCATGGGAGATGGACGGCCGCCAATGCTACACAGAGTGGCAGGGATTCCCGCGATTTGCACCGACTTCGGGCGGCCTCGTTCGTTATGATAAAGGTGCCCGCCGGCCAAGTTGTGCGACGCAGGTTTTCGACCACCGTCAATTGTCTCCAACCAGCACCATGAAGCTTCTGCATCTCCTCGGTCTAGCCGGGTCCCTGGCCGTCGCGAACGGCGACCGCATATCCTACGACGGGTACAAGGTCGTCCGCGTGGGCGCCCAGCGCGACCTGAGCGTCAGCAAGATCCAGGAGCAGATCCAGGCGACCATCACCCACGTTGACGAGTGGGAGCGCAGCGACACCGAAATCACCGTCAACCTGAGCCCCTCGCAGCTCGCGGCGCTCGAGTCGCTGGGCCTGAGCTACGAGACCATGCACGAGGACCTGGGCCGCTCCATTGCGTACGAGTCGCGCAACACGCCTCAGCGCCGAGGTGAGAACGAGAAGCGCCAGGCCGTCGACGACCCGTCGTGGTTCGAGTCGTACCATGCCTGGGAGGACCACAAGACGTGGTTCGAGGACCTGCACGCTGCGTACCCGAACAACTCGGAGCTCGTCTCGACGGGCACGTCGTACCAGGGGCGCGACCAGTTTGGCATTCACTTCTGGGGCTCCGCGGGCCCCGGTGTCCAGCCTGCTGTGCTGTGGCACGGGACTGTCCACGCGAGAGAATGGTGAGTGTCTGATGCGGCATAGACAAGTGGCGCGTTGGCTGATGGACGATGGCAGGATCTCCGCCATGGTGGTCGAGTATCTCACGCTGCAGCTCCTGTCGGGCTACGGCAGCAACCAAGAAGTCACTGGCTTCGTCAACAGCTACGACTTTTACGTCTTCCCCTTTGTCAACCCAGACGGTACGTTGGCCGCCGCCGGCATCTCGCCGCAGAGCTAACCACCGGCAGGCTTCGTGCATACCCAGACGACGGACCGTCTTTGGCGCAAGAACAGACAGCCAGCGCCCTGCTCGACCAACTCTACGTGCATCGGGCGTGATGTCAACCGCAACTGGCCGTGGATGTGGGATGCGAATCCGAACGGGGCTTCCACAGACCCGTGCTCGCAGACGTATAAAGGCGCGGCCCCGGCGGACTCGCCCGAGATGAAGGGCATGCACTCGTTCGTCGACACGCTGCGCGACACGCAGGGCATCAAGCTCTTCATCGACTGGCACAGCTACAGCCAGTACCTGCTGGCGCCCGTGGGGTACAACTGCACGCACTACGTGCCGACGCTGGGCCAGCACATCGTCATGGGCCGCGAGGTGGCGCGGTCCATCTACCGCGTCGACGGCGTGCAATTCGTGTTTGGGCCCAGCTGCGCCGTGCTGTACCCGTCGACGGGGTACAGCGTCGACTACGCGTACGAGGTTGGCGGCGCGCAGTGGGCGTACCTCATTGAGCTGCGGGACCAGGGCCAGTACGGCTTTGTGCTGCCGCCCGAGCTGATTCTCATCAGCGCCCAGGAGCAGTGGGCGGGCATGAGGACGATGCTGCGCCTGGTGGACCAGCCGTTCTGGGAAGATTGAGGCGTTGGATGGCAGGTAGTTACGGTAGACTCAATGACCATTCGAGGAAGTATTATGCCGGCTATTGGTCTCTGTCATCCTTCTTTACCCCGACATTGTCTCCGTTTCTCGCCAAGTCCATCCCCTCGTATCCTCGCCTAGTTGTTCGCCTAGTCACTCTCGTGCTTCGATCGCTTATGACAAGATGGAGCCTCCGCATTGCGGGGAGACGACATGCCCCTGGATTGTTGCAACAGACGCGCGGGGTTACAGGGTTCCATTCTTGGCTACAAACGTTCGTTATCGAGGGACGCCGGAAGCCTTATAGCCCAGCTATCATTACCCCGAGCTCGGGGTATCTTGTTCCACCTTGGCCGTCTAGCATGATCCAGGAACATGGTTTTGTAAATGATTCGGTTATTAACACGATTGAGATGCAGGTCCAAGATGATACCCCGCATGGAAATATACCGTGGTATAACTGACATCTGGGCGGTGATGCAACGTTGGGCGAATGGACACTAGGCGCGTGTAGATCGGCGGCGACTTAAAAGGGAGAACAGGAACTCGTAGCATATTTATCTTTGTTTTATCCTACGTCCTATCCTCTTCCACGCTGCTCAATTGAGCCAATTGACTCTTACCATGGCCATTGGACGTCTCACTGCCCTTCTGGGCCTCGTCACGGTCACGAGTGCCAAATGGATCGTCCCCGGTGCCCGTTGGCTCGACACTGACGGCAACATCTTCAATGCACACGCCGGTGGCCTTTGCTTGGAGCACGAGACCGGCCGCTTCTACTGGTTCGGGGAGCACAAGACCCAGGAGCAGCCCGAGGGTGGTGGCATTGCCGTCTACAGCTCCGACGACCTCGCAACCTGGGACTACCACGGCCTTGCTCTCGGTACGTCGTCTTCTTGCGCAACCGACTGGATCAGCTCTGACGGTTTATTGCAGAGCCCGTCGAGGGGCACGCTCACATCTCCCCCGAGGATGTCATACAGCGACCAAAGGTGCTGTACAGTGAGGAGACAGGCAAATACCACGTAAGACCTCCCCGCTCTCCTTGAACCTGCGCTGACAGCCTCCAGATGTGGTGGCACGCCGACGACAGCCGATACAGCCTTCTCCTCCAGGGCCTCGCCACGTCCGACAACATCGCCGGCCCGTACGAGTTCCAGAGCGCCATGTCTCCCCTGGGCAACTGGTCGCAAGACTTTGGCGCCTTCACCGACTACAAGACGGGACATTCGTACGCCATGTATTCCAATGGCGACCGGAGGGAAGGTCGCGACGTCTATGTCAGCCGCTTCAACGATAATCTCACCGCCGTCGAGGAGGTTGCGTTCCGATTCAACAAGTACGACTTTGAAGCGCCGACGATTATCCAGACGGACAAGAGCTACTTTGCCTTGATGAGCCACAAGACGGGCTACAGACCCAACAGTGAGCTGCTGTACACCATTGACAGGGCCAACTGCTGACAACATGGATAGACGTTGTGGCGATGCGCGCTGACAAGCTTGAAGGCCCTTGGTCTCAGCCGTTCTTTGTCTCGCCTGCCTACACCCGAACCTTTAGCACGCAGTCGGGCTTCTCATGGAGGATCAAGGGCACCAAGACGACGACGTACCTGTACATGGGTGACATGGTAGGCATCACGGTTTGAGGGCTGAACTGTCGCTAACGTGGACCAGTGGGATCTCAACTCCATCTGGGAGAGCCGCAATGTCTGGCTACCCATGGAGATCAATGAGCGCGAAGGCAGCATCAAAGTCCTCTGGCACGATGTTTACGACTTGAACGTGTAGGTGAAGCTGGTTACTTATTTACCTTCCAAGCTAATAGCATGATGCAGCAAAACCGGAGAGTGGAAGCCAATCCGTGGCAAGACGTACACCTCTCGTTATGCCAAGTTTACTGGCGGTGCTCACCTCCAGGAGGCGGTACGTCGGCAGTTGAGGTTTGCGACATGGTCGACTAACATTGACTAGACCTTTGCCAGCCACAACGCCATTGCAACTGGCATCTACGGCAACGACAGCAAGGTGGAGATTACCGTCGATGGCGAAGGAGCCGACCAATGGGTATCCTTCTACCACCAGAGTAGGTGACTTGGTGTCATTGTCCCGCGCATACTGACACTTCTCCAGACATTGACGACATGGGCTTCGGCGACCAGCCTATGGGCCAGCCCGACCGCATCAACGGCACCTGGCAGATCCGCCGCATCAGCAGCGTCATTGTCAACGGCGACGAGGATAACGTGCACACGCTGTACCAGAAGGACACGCACAAGGGTATCCTGCTGTCGTCGCCGCTCCTGCTGCCCCTCAAGAAGGGTAAGAACACCATCACCATTGGAGGTCTGTACAACGGCTTCGACTACAAGGGCGCCGATTTTGACCGTGTGGTGGTGTACCCTCCCGAGAATGGCCGTAAGCGATGGTTGGATAGCCTTAGGTTTTGGGAGTAAATGAGTTACAGATAGAGTCTGCCATAGGCCACCAAGAATTGAAATTGGTTGTCTCGATGACATGCAGCCACTTTCCCCCATGTTCGTTCCCTCAAACCAGTGATATTATAAGCTTGTCCTTACTGTCATGGCTTGTCAGATTCTTATCAAGTCGAGGCTATATCCAAGACTGAAGCAACAACCCCTGTCCTTGCTTCGTAAGATACCCAATGAGACAGAGGCACGACGTTTGAAGGATTTCCCAACAGCACTGACCACTCGGGTACAAGTGTGAGGAGTTGACCGAAGGAGCTCGCCTCTTTATGCTTGATGGCTGTCGATGCCCGGCTGCTACCCGAGATGCCCATCCATGCGCATTGCATGCAGATGGGAGCTGGACATTGTAGATGGGTTGGAATGAACGAAAGCAATAGACGCTTGGCCGAAACATGAGCCATGCCACTTTTAGGTGGACTGACCTTGCTGATCCTGCTGTCAGTAAGATTACTGGGCATTCACTGCCAGTATTGAAGTGACCTGTCCATCAGACTGCGCCTGCAACGTCGAACAAAGGATCAAGCCATGGGCTCATGTTGGACATTTGGCTTGACTCTCCTCCGAGCCGGATCCGATCGTCGGGTACCTCCCTTGGACGGGCCCGAGGGGATCCTAGATAGTGCGACAAAGGAGATGAGACAAGGATTCGCGCTCCATCGCTTACTCACGGCCAGTTTGCGGTCAATCCCAAACACCAGACAAAGACTGACCATTTCAGTCCCTTGAACAAGGCGTCGTTGGGCCGCAGTGAACGGTGGTTGCTGTAGTCCGTGCCGCTGCTCAAGGCTAATTGACCGTCACCTGGATATGCAGGGTCTGAACAGGCAGTCGATGCCGAAGCAATCCTGCAGCGGATACCAGCCTTTCGCATTCCTCCCTGCACTAGTAAACCGGTCCCGATGGATTTTCGGGTACGACGGGCTGGCGATACCCGTGATGGCCGACGACGCGACCACGAGACGAGTTATAAGAAGAGACGACAACCAGAGTGTTGGAAATCCCATAGTCCTATCGTTGCACTCAGTCTTCTTTTCCATTCATCAGCAATAACCCAGAGGTAGAATCTATATCGTCGCAACCGTCGTCATGGTCTCCTTCAAGTCAGTCTTCACACTAGGCCTCGTTGGTTCTGCCGGCGCCACGTGCGAAGAAGTTCGGCCTGGTTGCGGAGAAGTCAACATATTTTTCACGTATGAGACTATGCCCTGATGCATCTGCGATGGAATGCTAATCGTGCTCAGTGGCCTACCCGCGCACCACCCCATTGTGGCTGCCATCGGGCTCAACACCACCATGGTCGACGTGATGCTCCGCCGCGACGCCGCAAGGGTCATCGCCGCCGGATATAACCTCAAAGGTATGCTCGACGCACCGGAGCCACTAGGCCTAGCAAATTAACTTTGACCAGTGGTGCACATGGGCCCGGAAATCGACATGTCGGTCATGGAGGAGGCGATGCAGGGCCAGACGTGGCATGGCACCGGCGTGGGATACGGCATGAGGGGTTCCCAGAGGCCCGACGTGACGATCCGATTCGAAGGTCAGTCAAATGGCCCAACCTGGACGACTGTCTTGTCTAACGCAGCAGCGCAGAGGTTCTTGAGCTCTTCCGAAGCGAAGCGTCCGATGCGCCCACCATGTTCAACTACAACGGCGACACCTTTACCTGGGCTCTGCAGCGTCGCATGCCGCTGGCCAGCGACTGTGCCGACTCTCCGGGCATAGACTATGTAGGTTGATCGACGGACCGAACGAAACCTTGAACGCGGGCTGACCGAGCGAATAGGGGTACGACGTGCACTGCGATGTCTGCGCGCAGTAGAAGCAGCATTGGCGATGCTGGAGGGAGAGAGGAAAAAGACGCGGAAATTGAGAACAACGGCATTGGACCGGCGTAAGGCGTTATTTGGTTGAGCGTTGTGAAGGACTTCATGCAACACCAACTCGGCATATCATGATGGACAAGGAAACGGCACACAGCAAGCTAGACAAAAGACCGATCCAAGCCGATCGCGTTCCCATTCCTCTAGTCCCGAACCATGGCTCCTCCTTACCACGTAGCACACGGCCAGACTCCCGTGCTACCGCCCCCCCTGCCATGACTCATTGTGAGTTATCCGCAAACTCACGACCCCCTGCGGTGACTCATTCCACCCTTTAACCGCCTCAGGCATAGTCAGCCCACAATCCGGGTCTGAAGCGGCAAGGATGTGCTCCGCCGGTGATGTGATTCGCAGGACGAGCATGCAGGAAGCTTAGCAGATATGGCGGTTGTACCGATCTCTTTGTCTGGCTCAGCCTGCCTGCATCACTTGGAACCGCCCCATTGGCCTTGGGTGAGACATGGGCGGTGGTAGCCAAAATGCCCAGAAAAGTGACAATCAAACCGTACTAGGAAATCGCAATGCTTGGCTGTCCCCATTACCGATTATGTACACCTGACTTCTGTTATTTAAGCCTGCACTGCTCTCTGCTCCCTACTAACCCCTCTCCTCCTCATCACCACCCACCACCACCACCACCACCACCAACAACAACAACTTCAAGACCACCCCGTCGGGACGAGTCTTGAACCCTTCCCTTCACCTTTCTAGAATCCTTGTTGGCCTCGCCTCTCCTCCAACTAGGAGGGGCCCCGTTTAAGTGAGCCAATGGACGCACAAGACACCACCGTCACGGCAGCTGTGCGAACCTTCGCCTTCATCTTCTTCCAGCCTCAGCAACCCTTCACCGAACCACCCTGGTAGTTTAGACTTGCATGCCTGGCAAGATTCACATCCCCTCCTCCAAAGTCACATCGAGCCGCTCCTCCCAGACCTCGCCGCTGCCTGGCCGCTGCCACACCACCATCAGCAGCCGCAGCAGCCCTTCTTGGCGGACCTCGATATATCTTTCCCTGATCCCGCCGCTCTGCTCGTCGATTGCGACCCCAACCTCTTTCTCGACGCAGCACCCCTGGATCTCTTTAATGTCGATATGAATCTGCCTGGCATCGATGATTTGCGACCACAAGGTGCGCCCTTCACCCGTATGTCTACACCTACGACTACTTGTCCTGACAGCATGCTTACCTCGCTGCCAGCTGACCACCTCCACGACAACAACCTCTCTCACATGCACGCGGCTCCTCGCCTGGACAATGCCGTCGACTACCTCGACCCCCACCTCGACTCCCACCTCTTCTCCGCCTTCTCCTCCACCAACACGCCATCTGTCTCCTCTGGCGTTGCCGCCCCCGTGTCGCCACTCATCGACGGCACCCCCTCGGGCGGCAGCAGCACAGGACACAGCAATGTAATCCTGGGTCTGGATGAGGAGGATCTCGCCCAGCGCGAGGCCTCGAAGCGTAATCGCAACAAGCTGGCTGCGCGCAAGTGCCGCCAGAAGCGCATCGACCGCATCGCCGAGCTGGAGCAGGCGCTGAGGAGTATGACGGAGGATCGCGATGGTCTTAGGCTGCAGTTGGCTAGGAGGGAAGCCGAGGTCGAAGCTCTGAGAGAGATGCTTGGGAAGAAGTAGCTGGAAGTAGTCGATTCCACGAACCCTCTGATATATTAGCGATTTCCTTTTGTTGTATGTACCATCCTATTAATGGAACCTTTCCAACAACCTTGATGTATCCGCTAGATCTGGCAAGTGACGCTGTGCTTGAATGAGTCTCGACTGTGGGTGAGTCTCATGACCAGCGAGTCAACCATGGTGCTGGAAGATATTTCATGGCGTGATTTCTTCCCAATGTACTGTAATCTCACCAGCGTGATTATGCAGAAATGCCTGGCTACCTGATGTAACTTGCTAGCTAAACATCTCGAGTGAACATGTGTTCATACGTTACCTCGACAAGTTTCGGCTTTCGCGGACTGGTGTGTGCTGTAGCGTATCCAAAATCAGCCTTGTTCTTTCCCACCACATTGCAGAACTTGAAATGAGAAGGGGGGGTTGCGTCAGACGATGTCGATTCTTCCAGTGTCATGATTGTTTAAATCACGATTCATCATAAACTCAGTTTGCATAGCATCACAACAACTTGTATTCTCGGTGTGAGAGGGATAAACGAATGATCTTCTTACCTTGATATGTTGATTCGAGGAATTGCCGCATAGAGGTGAATGACTGGAAAACATCTCGAGTTCTTCTATTTACTTATACACACATAGAGGATGAACGAGGGGGGTTCTACAGCTCGTCACAATGTCTAGACATGGCTCAGCGTGATTCATCCTGAGTCTCTACATCTGTCCCCCGCCGACGCAATTTAGCCCTGAGATGAGACTTCGAGCCGGGCTGCAAGATTCCGAATTACAACAAGCGGATATCCGCTAACAACCAGCTGAACGGATCCGGGACTCGGCATCAAGTTCGCGTACCTGCCAGGGTAAGTCAAGTGCTGACATCCGGCTACTTCAATTTATTCATCACGCCATATTTGCCCTGTGCTCACTCGATATGGAAGGCGAAGATGACCGGTGGAATGTGTGTAGGTTGTGTCAACGCCCAGGATACAGCGCAAGGACGGATTCACCGTAGATGTGCGAAAGAAAGGAGTGACCGACCACTACCAAGCTCAAAATCAGTAAAGGCATGTCTATCAATAGAATTGCACTCGTGATGTTATTGGTCGTGGTAGATTGTGACAAGAAATGAGTCACTATGTGTTGGCGGACGTGGTGGATCTGTGTGACAACACCTTGATGCACAAGGAGATATTATCCGGGGTATGTAGCAGACACACGAGCGCAATCCCACCTCGACAGCAAGAGCGACGGATGGTTTTATGATCCAAATACCGCATCTCTAACGTCCTGGCAAAGATGGACATCACTACTATGCCCCAGAACGAAAAGTCTATACCCGCCATTAAGCGGTTGACCGAAACGTTGTTCTGTCTGTAGCAAAGGATATCTTGATGAGTGCATCGATTCTTACACTCGGGGAGCATGGATACCCCCATCTCAAGCGGTGCCTGTCGAGGTTCGTCGCCTCACCCTGACAAGCCCGCAGACCCCGTCCCGGTGATGGCCCCAGAGAGCCGTGGAATGGTCTCGACTACTGGAGGATGAGTATGCTGGAACACCGGCCTCTGATCAACGAGGCTACCTGGGATGGATTTGGCACGCCGGAGGAGTCACGCCGCGAGGATGTACCAGCCTGGGCCCCGACTTGATTCATGCATATGCAGCAGGCTTATTGGCGCTACAAAGTAGTGGGATGGGTTGTATTACTCCACAGAAGGACTTCATTCAGGCCGCCAGGTGTCGGATCGGGTGGCATGCGTGTGCAGAAATAGGAGGTGAGCCGCGATGACACAGTATTACTCAGACCGAACAGGATGATCCCATGACAGTTCATTGCATCACGATGGGCAACCGTCATTATGAATCATGTCGGCCAACGGCTCCCGGCTGCTGCTTGTGGGAGGTAGGCTGAGCCCCTGCGCTCGGCGTACGAGCTGGGTACGACGCGTGCCGCCTGGTTCGACCTTGGCATGGAGAGGAAGAGGGGGCTGGTGGTATCCTGTGAGGAGCCCTGACACTGGATGGGCGGCCGGCTATGCATGATCTTTGCCCCTTTCTCTGGTCCTACATAAGCTGGGGTGCCCCTTTCTGCCACTCGACAAAGTCAGATAAATCCTACGGACGCCGCTAGAAGCGAGGTCAGCTCGTTCATTGTGCCTACAAACACGCGACGGGCTCTTTCAAATACCCGTTACAACGCCTCGTTTATTTCTACACTTGTAGGTCTGGGAGTAGCACATAACTCCCAACTTTAGTCTATCATACCCGTGTTCATGACATCGGCGCCTCCCTCTCGGTAATACGCCAGCCCCTTTACCCCGACAGAACACACGTCAACGAATGGTACGTACCCATCGAGGCCAGTCTGCTAACGGCAGGTACCCTGACTGCATACGCATGCTTCTGGCGCCGCTAGTTGCTCTCTGGCTGGCCAGTGGGTGAAGCCAGTAGTCTGACAATCTCTTCATTGTCTGACTCTGTTCTGGTATTGTGGGCAACGGGGAAGCCGTCACTGTTCGAATAGGCTACGGTGATTTGTTTTTATTGATACCCCCTCTTTGCACGCACCTCCTCCGTCATATCTCCATTCATGAATCAGCAAGATGACTGCGGAATGGCTGTGTTACACAGAGCACTCATCCAAGGAGACCATTCGCCCTGACAGGCATCAATGGCACTTCCGCGCAGTTTGGTTGATCAATCTCGTCTGCACCGTGTACTTGCCGGATACGCGTTCAGTGAATAGAGGAAAGGAAAAAAGTAAACCATTCTATTTATTCTACTAACCAAGGAGATTTCAGAAGCTGCCGCGCGTCTGGGAGGTCCCCCGGGTCCATCATCAGCCTAATCATAGTCAAGAACCTGACCTTCTCGTCGCCTTAAATTGTCGTGTTCTTGCTAAACTGCTCAGGACTGCAAGGGGGAACGTCGACGGCTTCAGGAGGTTGTCTATGTGATGTCGGCCAGTCGCGAAGGGCAGGGCAACACTCGAGAGATACACGATAGGCAGGCCTCCTCTAATCGTCATAATAATCTCCTCGCCTTGTAAATCTGTCCAAAAGACGTCTGGGAATGTGCCCGAGAACGGCCGTCATCTGAGCGAGGTGGACGATAGGTTCATACGGACCCTTGGCGACCCATCTGCCATCAAACAGGAACGAGCCCTGTGTAAGTTCCCTGAGATGCATCAATGCACTACCTATCTAAAGCAAGTCACGCGGTGGAGTATATGCCATGACCGAGTTTGTTGATGATCTTGTATTTCCCATTGTTGAACTTGTCGCCAATTCGCACGGGATGATCAATGATAGCCACCTTGGCATGTTCTCTTCGTGGAATGGCAGAGACGCGCTCGTGTGGAGCAGTCAGGCTCACAGACTGTTTTGGAGAGGCTGCGGTATGCCTAAAGAACTTTTTTATTCGCATAATAATGGCGGCATCAAGTGGGAGCTACCTTTATTACTGTGCTTGTTGTAGATTGAAACAGTCTTTCGTTGCACATTTGAGCACAGGTAATAAGTTGCCTCACTGTAGTTGGTGCTTGCCTCAGGACCCAGAGGTGGATCATTGGTTGTCAGAATTTCCCCTTTCTGGCCCCTTATCTTATCGCCTTGATTTTTTTCCTGTTTGCATTTGGTACTCTTTTGAACATCCCGCGCCAACCCAAGATGCTCTCCTCCAGAATTGCATCCCCCACCGCTCGCCTTCTTTCTCGCCGCACAGCTGCAGCCTTCCACGCCCTTCCCAAGCCAGCCGCAAGCTTCAGCACCGCCCACGACATGCACGATCGCCGCCGCAGAACCCGCCGGCAGCAGCCCAATGCCGGCGAGCAGGGCGTCCGCAACGGCGATGGCCCTCGCAACACGCCGCGACCCTCAGTCCCGCCTGCTCCCGTTTCCGCCCAGCCTTCTGCTACGACGGCGACGGCGACGACGCAGCAGCCCATAGACGCCTCCTCGGCTCAGGGTCGCTTCTCCGACCTCACGCCCGATGTCATCCATCCCACGCTCATCAAGACCATCATCGAGGATCTCAAGTTCGAGGACATGACCACCGTCCAGGCTGCTACCATCCGCGAGCTTCTGCCCCCCGCCCGCTCCGACTGCCTGGTGCGTGCCAAGACGGGCACCGGAAAGACGCTCGCCTTCCTCATCCCGGCCCTCCATGCCCTCCTCACCAACGTCAGGCCCCAACCTGCCAAGGGCGGCGACCCCGCCGTTTCCATCCTCGTCATCTCGCCCACCCGAGAGCTCGCCCAGCAAATTGCCAACGACGCTCAAGGACTGCTCCAGAGGCTGCCTGACTACCACGTCTGCACGGCCATCGGCGGCACCAACAAGAACGTCGAGGAGAGGAAGCTCCTCAAGGGACCCGACGTTCTCATCGCTACGCCTGGCCGTCTTCTCGATCACCTGGCCAACGAGGACGTCAAATATCTGTTTCGACGCCTTGATACCATTGTCCTCGACGAGGCCGATCGCCTGCTCGACATGGGCTTCCTCAGGGACCTCAGGAACATCGTCAGCTATTTGCCCGACAAGGCCGTCGTCCCCCGCCAGGGCATGCTCTTCTCCGCCACCATCGGCGAGCACGTCGACAGCGCTGCCAAGTTCATCCTGAACCCCGGCTACAAGAAGATCTCCACCATCCCCGAGGGCGAGGTCAGCACCCACCAGCGTGTGCCCCAGCTGCTCGTCAAGGTCAACACCTTCTCCGACGTGGCTCCTGCTCTGGTCGGCTGCATCCGCCAAGAGGCCGAGCAGACGCCCAACTTCAAGGCCATTGTCTTCGCCCCTACGGCCGCGCACGTCAAGCTTTACGAGAGTCTGCTGTCTCAGATTCCCGACCTGCCCCCCGTCTCGAGCCTGTCCAGCCGCTTGACGCAGAACAGGCGCACCCAAATCACCAATGACTACCGCAACGCAAGTGCCGGCATCTTGGTCGCCACAGACGTCATCGCCCGCGGCATGGATTTCCCCAACGTCAGCACCGTCTTCCAGGTCGGCATCCCCTCGGAGAAGGAGAGCTACATCCACCGACTCGGCCGCACTGGCCGCGCTGGTGCCGAGGGTCGAGGCATCTTCATCGTCACCGAAGCCGAGGAGTTCTTCCCCAAGTGGCAGCTCAAGGACATCACCTTTGTCCCCTCTGCTGCCGACCTCTCCGCAGCGGGCACAGTCAGCCAAATCGCCTCCACCCTCGATGAGGACATTCGCGCCAAAGCCTACCAGGCTTGGCTTGGCTACTACAAGGGCCACATGAAGCCCCTCCGCTGGGACAACGCGCAGCTCGTGGCTGAAGCCAACACCTTTGCCAGAGATGGCCTGCAGTGCCCCGAGACTCCCGGGATCCCCAAGACAACCGTGGGCAAGATGGGTCTCCGTGGCACCAAGGGCTTGGTCGTCGTGCCAGACCCCCCCAGGCAGAACCGGGGCCACGGCCAAGGAGGCCGACCCAAGCAGGGCAAAGGCCAATGAAGAAACGAGGAAATGTTTTCAATATCTCGCAGCTGTACAGTAGACCATCTGGCGTTTTGGTCAAGATACCCTTTCAAGGTTTTCTCAATATGGCATGTCGTATTAGCAGGTACGGGATACGGGATATAGGCATAGACAGGGCATATGGTTGATGCTGTGAGTCAAGACGCAGGGTTACAGCACTATAGATAATACATTTATTGTCATCACGTATTTCCTGCCGCATCAGCAGCAGTTCCGTTTCTTTCTTTTCTCGGGCCTCGAGCGTCCCTCTCACCAGCCGATACAGGGAACCCCACGACCATCACGGAACAAGTCCTTGTCGAAAAAGGGCATACGAGTCAAGAAGCTTATAGGCGTCCCTCGGGAAAATTACTCCCCCGTCATCGACTATCCCGTCCACTCGGTTATATCCGACGACAAGGGATCACCCGCCAAATCGCCCCGCGTCTCCAATCCTGCTCCAACGCTGCTCCAATTTCCTCGCTGGCGTTGATGCAGATCCCCCATCGTCAGCGTTACCTCTCCAACTCCCGCGCCAATCAGTAGGCGGCGCATGAGTTGGGGAAGGGCAATTCTTCCATGTGGTGGTAGAACTCGAAGCCTGACTTTTATAGGGTTATGATCAACATCATATCGCGCTACTATTATAGCTGCTCGTGTATAAAAAGATGGCTTGCTCGTCAGTTTGGAACAGTTCATAGGCAACCCTTCTCGTGTCGGCCAACATGCGCTCTCTCTCGAATATTGTCTTGGGGCTCGGCCTTGTCTCCGTCGGCAAGGTTGTCCCTGTCGTTGCTCAGTCGGAAGAGATTGGAGTCGCTGCATACCCCTTTCCCCTAGGCCAAGTCACCCTCGGAGAAGGCAGATGGGCTGACAGCCAGAGCAGGACACTCAACTATCTTCTGCAAGTTGATGTCGAGCGTCTGCTCTACAACTTCAGGCTCAACCATGGCCTGTCCACCCAGGGCGCCTCGACCAACGGTGGCTGGGATGCTCCCACCTTTCCCTTCCGCACTCATGCCCAGGGCCACTACCTAACGGCTTGGTCCCAGTGCTGGGCTATCCTGCGCAACGAAGAGTGCAGAGACAGGGCCACATACTTCTCGGCCGAGCTGCAGAAGTGCCAGGCAAACAACGAAGCTGCTGGCTTCAACGCCGGCTACCTGTCAGGATTTCCCGAGTCGGATATCCAGAGAGTAGAGGACCGCACCCTCAACAACGGCAACGTGCCCTACTACGCCCTGCACAAGACGCTCGCCGGTCTGCTGGATGTCTGGCGCTATACTGGCGACGAGGTGGCGCGGGATACGCTGCTCGAGTTTTGCGCTTGGGTTGACTGGCGCACCGGTCGACTTAGCTACGACCAGATGCAAGCCATGCTGCGGACAGAGTTTGGAGGCATGAATGAAGTTCTGGCAGACGTATATCACCAGACCGGTGATGAGAGATGGCTCGAGGTCGCGCAACGCTTCGACGACGCCTTCATCTTCGACCCCCTAGCCAACGACCAAGACCGGCTCAACGGGCTGCACGCCAACACACAGATCCCCAAGTGGATTGGATCGGCTCGCACATACAAGGCCTCGGGCACGACGCGGTACCTCGACATTGCGCGCAACGCCTGGCAGTTCACGGTCAACCAGCACAGCTACAGCATCGGGTCCAACTCGCAGGCAGAGCACTTTCGCCCGCCCAACCAGATCTCGGGCTTCCTGACCAACGATACGGGCGAGTCGTGCAACACGTACAACATGCTCAAGCTGACGCGCGAGCTGTGGCTCGTCGACCCGAGGGACACGACCTACTTTGATTTTTACGAGCGGGCCATGCTCAACCATATGATTGGCATCCAGCACCCGAGTGATGAGCATGGGCACATCACCTACTTTACGCCCCTGAACCCCGGTGGGCATAGGGGAATAGGTCCTGCTTGGGGAGGAGGAACGTGGAGCACAGACTATAACAGTGAGTCGTACATGTCAACTACGTATTGTAACCTGCTGACCGAACATCTAGGCTTTTGGTGCTGCCAGGCAACGTCTCTCGAGACATTCACCAAGCTGGCAGACTCTATCTTCTTCTACGACGAGTCCACGCTCTACGTAAACCAGTTCACCGCCTCTCGTCTCGACTGGGCAGACCGCGAAGTCGTCGTGACGCAGGACACCGCCTTCCCGGCCTCCAACAACTCGACTCTGACAATCGAGGGGAGCGGATCTTTCGACCTGGCCGTCCGCATTCCCGCTTGGACTTCCGACGCCACCATTACCGTCAACGGGGAGCCCGCCGATGCGGAAATCACGCCCGGCGAATACGCCATCGTGACGCGCGACTGGGCGGATGGCGACGTCGTGGAGATTGTCTTGCCCTTCAGCATCTATACGATTGCGGCCAACGACGACGATGCTCTTGTGACGGTGGCATATGGCCCGGTCGTGCTGGCGGGAGATTACGGCGACGAGACGCTCAGCAGCTCACCGGCCATTGACCTCGAGTCCATCACTCAGCAGGAGGGGAGCCTGGAGTTTGAAGCCGTGGTGGATGGGCAAGCGAGGAGGCTGTTCCCGTTTTATGACGCGCATGATATCAACTACAATGTATACTGGCGCCTAAATGGCTGATGCCTCGGGATGAAAATAAGTCTCTAGGCAGGTTACTGCCTATATCAATACCAAGTAACTAGCCTTGTTTGCACATTACGATAGAGTAGGTGCGTGCAGCAAGGAAAGAAGGACAATAGTGTATGTGAACAATGATGGTGGCCTTGCTGTCCGCAGGACCAAAGAACATAATTAAACAGTGAAGGTGTGACATTACCTATACCAAGCAAACAGTGCCTATGCACCATGGACTGGTTTTTGCTTAAAGCTCCACGCGAGACTGAGCAGCAACGCGATGTCTTTGGGATGGTTCACTCTAACACCTTGGATGACAGCCTTTCGTCTTTCAAACGAATGGCAAATACTTATCCTTATGATTAGACGAGTTTGAGTATGCTTCCTCAGAGTCACAAGAAACTAAGGGGGCAGTTGACCTTCCAGGGACAGAGAGTGCATATTCTTGGAGGCATTTTGTCGTCTTTTACTTCTCCATACATTATTCGACTCGTTTCCTACGGGCCACAGGGCTCCAGTCTCTTCTTAGCAGCAACCAGATTAGCAGCTGGGTCTATGACAAGACTGCGTGACTTAGATGATCCGGATCTCCTGCAGCTTTCGGCTAGCCTTGCTCTTGCTGTCTATCCCCTTCTGAATGATGGAATTCAGTGTTCGGAACCGCGCGTCTCCTCTCTATAGAAAAAGAGCTTGTCCACAAAGTTGTAGCTATCCTTGCATTCTGGGCGCAGAACGACGGGCAGCGCTGACCCTTGGAGAAACCATATCTCGTCGTCCATCAGCGTCGTTTTGCTAGTGATGGCATGTACGCCTCCTGGGCTTCTATGAGCGACCAGGTCCACAAGGTCGGGAAGTCTCGCACAGAACCTTTCTTGCAGTCAAGGATATCGATCTGGAAGCCCTACCTTTGAGGTTGATGTTAGTTTCATCGTCACCCACTTGATGGCGTTGGCAATGTCCTGCGGGCGGTCCATCAGGTCCGCCATGTGCTTTCCGAGGCCATAGTGCGCCGACATGATGACCACGACGGTGTTGACCATGCCCAGGGCCTGTAGGATGATCATGTTAGCCGGCTGCCCGCCCCGTCAAGAGGCTCAGGCTATAGCAAGCGGATGGTTGCTCATATAGGTCATGATAATCAGGCCTTCGTCGAAGCTGAGTCGCTGGTTCATGCGGAGAGTAAGGCGAACCCATACTCGCATGGCAATAATGACGGTCGACATCACGCTCAGGATGACGGCCATGCTGATGACGGCGGGGCCGAGGTCGGGGCCGTTGTCTGGCGTTGCGAAGGAAGGACTTGTGGTTGGAGGCAACTGTGAAGAGGGACGTCTTTTGTGACGGAAGGGACAGGTTTGCACACGTTTGTGGTCGAGGTTCGACTTAGTTACGATGCGATGCAGAGCATATATCGATGAACGACGAGTTGATCTAGGCGGAACTAAGCCTCTCTTGTACGAGCATGTGCAAGCAATGCATGCACGACCATCCATATACGGATGGCAAAGGGGGCAGTTGTTTGCATTGAGCCGAGTTTCAAGGCTTCCAGAAATCGTATGCTTGGCCTGGCCAAAGGAGGGAAAGGGGGAGGCAAATCAATTCCACCTTGCGGCCAGACCTTGCAGTTGAGTCCAATGTCTGCTCCCGATCCATGCCCGTACCCAGCTCCTGTTGCATCAGGACTCGTATCTGGAAGTTGCGCGCGGAGACGAAAGTCGCTCGTTCGCTCGGAAATCACGGGCCTGTCATGCAGGTTGGGCCCCCCTGCCCGTTCTCCCGTCCTTGTCTGTGAACCAAGATGATTCGAGCTGCAGTTGGCAGCCCGTAAGTATGTACATACATGCACCTGGCGTTGGAAGAGGGAATTGCATTACTTGGGAGCCTGGTCTCCCCCTTTTTGCAGTCCTCAAAATGCAAACTGCGAGGTTGCATTCGGGGGACCGGGAGAGGAAATCAGGCCAACCTTCCAACGCGGCAAGTATGCGCAACACGTACACACACAAGACCAACCGAAATCCATATTGACCCTTTATGAAGCGCACAACACCACCTCACCCATAGGCAATGCCTGCCAGCCCTCCATGCGCCGCCTGTTAGTTCCTCCGCGGCTCCTTCGCGGGCTGAAAATAGCGAAGCCACATGCAAGGGGGCCGGCCATATGCCCCCTTTCACGCCATTGACCCGCGTGGTGTTGAGACGGCATAGATATCATGTCGTACATAACCAGCCCACACTCACTCACTAACTGCCTTGACTTGCGCCATACATTAATCGTTTTCTTGTTTACTTTTAGTGCTGAAATATCCGGACAGTGAACCTTGAAGCAAATATGGCAACTGATCAGGCCGGCGCAGTCGCGCTCATTCAAGAGCTCAATGCCCTCAAGGAGCGCCTTGCCGACAGCACTGACGCCACCGTTCGTGCTGAGGCTCTGCAAAAGGCCAGGCAGCTCGCCGGCAGCCTGCAGCGTCCCGAGGATACTGCTGCTGAGCTAATCTTCTCGGTGCGTACTCAAAAATACAAAAAGGAAATGTATTCATTGGCTTGCGCTAACACAGATGATAGCCCTTCCTCCCCATTGCCGCCCGAATCTCGGTCGACCTGCACCTGTTTGAGCTCATGGTCGCTCATGGCGGTCCGATAACGTCGGACGAGCTGGCCGACAAGTCTGGCGGCGAGGAGCTTCTCATCAGTGCGTCCTTGCGTGCCTCGCATGCCTCGGAGAGTTGGTCCGGCTAACAGCGGCGTGATAGCTCGACTCCTGAGGGCGCTCGCGGGCGCTGGCCTTGTCGGCGACGTTGGCGAGAGGACGTGGCTCGCCACTCCCGTCACCCACGCCATGGCCCACGAAGGCGTCTCGGCTGGCTTCCGCATGATGTTAGTCATTCATCATCAGCTCAGAGTTGAACCGCACCAGAGACGGACTAACATGCTCGCAGCGAGGACATGGTCATGGGCGCGGCCATCAAGGCCAGCAAATACCTCAAGGAGGCCGGGTACAAGTGCCCGACCAACCCCAACGACGGCTTCATGCAGTACGCCTTCCAGACCAAGCTGTCGAGCTTCGAGCTGTTCCACTCGATGCCCCAGGTCGCCAAGGACTTTGACGCCTTCATGGGCAGCTCGATGGGCGCCAGGCAGACCTGGATCGACTGGTACCCCTTCCAGGAGCGCCTGTTCGACGGTGCCTCCACGGCCGAGGACGCGACGCTCCTCGTCGACATTGGCGGAGGTCGTGGCCACGATGTCATCGCCCTGCACAACAAACTCTCGGCCCCGGGTAAGATTATCCTCCAGGATCTCCCCGGCGTGCTCGAGAACAAGTACGAGCTGCCCAAGGGCGTTGAAGCTGTACGTTTACTTTGACAATCAACAGCGGCACGTTACTGACCCGCCCTTTCTGCATAGATGCCGTACGACTTCTTCACCGAGCAGCCTGTTAAAGGTAAGAGCTGGCTACCACCGTCCTATGTCGCTTTCAACCATATTCTAACGGCTCGCAGGTGCACGCGCCTACTTCTACCACCACATTCTCCACGACTGGTCCAACTACAAGAGCGTCGAGATTCTGAAGAATGTCGTCGAGGCCATGAAGCCCGGCTACTCCAAGCTGTACATCCACGAGATGATTGTCCCAGAGACCCAGGCGTCTCCCTACATTGCCATGCTTGACATGACCATGATGTGTTTCAATGCCGGCATGGAGCGGACGGCCCGCCAGTGGAAGGAGCTGCTGGCCGAGGTTGGCCTCGAGGTCATCAAGGTGTGGCCGCCTCCCGAGGAGGGTGCTGGCGGCGTTGTCGAAGCCATTCTCCCGGCATAAGAGCAGATAGATAGCAGCTAGCTGTGCCACCCACCCACATATTCTCTTGAACCAATAAACTGTGACCAATGCTGCAGGTTGGTTCTCGAACCAACAAAATTCCCTCTCTCGACATGTGCCCTGCATACACCTCGCCATCGAGGTACTTTCGGCGGTACTTGTCATCGCTGTACATAAAAGAACCCCCACTGTCAGCACCCCCCCCTACTGGGGGAGTCCGCGTATGCGGCAAAGGCAAGGGTTAACCATATCCCATGCAAGCCTTGACAGGTGCACACCAGCATGGCAGCCTAACGGGGAGGGAGGGGAAGATAGCAAAGAGGATTCGACACACGTGCCTAACAAGAGCCCAGAGGTTTGCGTTCGGCAGAAAGTGCGAGGTGAGAAGGGGCGTTTGAAGTAGGCGGGCTTGGAGGCTCGACCCCACGGATTTGAACAGTCGAGACTCTGGTTCCCAGACGCCTTGGCACAAGGCCAATGCGGAGAATATCATGTGGTGTGATATCTTAACGTGGCAGGTTGGGGCGGCGCAGCGGGCCCCGGCTTGCACTGCACCAACAACCTGATTACTTTACACGTGTAAGTAGTCGGGGATAGCCCTCTAATAAGCAGTAATGGCCGCTATATATTCATAAGGCTGTCTTGAACCTATCCTCCCCCCTGTTTCCCCCACCCCCCAACACCGAGATTATCACGAGTGTAATGGTAATAAGACAACTCCAGTTCACTGCTTCAAGATTGCAAACAATCCCTCCAAACCTTCCTGGTATTTCCTCCACGCCCATCATTACCCACCCTGCCCCATAGGCAAGTCTCGTCACTCATCAAAGACATGGGTTCCCACGTTGCCGGGACCGTGGAGAGCTACATCGAGGAGCTGCGCAGACTGCAATCACAGGAGGACCTGGAATGTGACATCAAGGCCAGGCAAAACGCCCTCGCAGTGGCTAGGAAACTGACTAGAAGCCTGGAGCAACCGGAATACGTTGCAGGGGAGATGATATTTGCGGTACGGCCCGTTCCAGACTTGGAAATCCCTTTCCATTCGAGTCTCGTCTTGCTAACGCATCTCGTGTCAGCAATTCGTACCAACGGCTGCACGGATAGCCGTGGAGATGAACATCTTCACACACATGGTCGAGAAACAGGGGCCAATCACGTCACAAGAATTGGCGTCGCTCTGCCCGGGAGAGGAGCAGCTCATCGGTGCGCAACCCATCCTGTCGATCGCCGGGGTTAAGAAGAATGAATTAAGAATATAGTATAAAATAAGGAGTAAGCTGACCCCTTCTAGTCCGAATTCTTCGCGTACTGTCCTCGTCGGGTATTGTGGATGAAGTTGGTGAAAGGACATGGGAAGCGTCCCCCGTCACGGCAGCCATGGCCACGGAGGGTATTGCAGCAGGCTACAGAATGGTGTCAGTGCCCCTACGGCCCTCTATGTCTGACTTGCTCTTCATCCCCTTGCTAATGATCCGACAGAGGAGAGATGGTGATGGCTGCCGCGCAAATGGGCCCCAAGTACCTGAAAGAAGTCGGCTATGTAGCTCCAACGGACCCGAATGACGGCTTCATGCAGTACGCGTTCCAGACGAAACTATCTAGTTTCGACCTTATCGCGTCCAAGCCAAGCGTTTTCAAGGACTTCAATACCTTCATGGGCCGCAAAGTTGGCGCAAAGACAAAGTGGCTCGAATGGTACCCCGTCCAAGAGCGGCTGATCAAGGACGCGAGAAAAGACACGCCGCTGCTTGTGGACATCGGAGGCGGAAACGGCCATGATGTGATTAGGTTCCAGGAGATTTACCCAGATGCTGGACAGCTCATTCTGCAAGACCAGGTTTCCGTCATTGCCAGTCTCCAGAACCTGCCTACGGGCATTGATAGAATGGCTTATGACTTTTTCACCCCGCAGCCAGTCAAAGGTCAGTCGAGCAAGGGGAGATTTCATGACTTCTTCTAACATCTGCTGTAGGTGCCCGGGTGTACTACTTCCACCACATCTTCCATGACTGGTCCGACTACAAGTCGCTTGAGATCCTCGAGCAAGTTGTGGCCGCGATGACGCCGGGCTACTCGAAGCTACTGATTCACGACATTGTTATGCCTGAAATAGGCGCTCTGCAGTACCACGCGTCTCTTGACATGACTATGATGTGCTTTAATGGCGGGATGGAGCGCACAGCGACTCAGTGGCGTGAACTTCTTGGGAAGGCGGGCTTGGATATTCTGGAAATCTGGCCTGCGCCGGAGGATGGCGCAGGCGGTATGGTGGAAGCAATGTTGATGGCATAATATGGATCAATATGGGGGGCCAGCTGGACCTGGACGGTAGCATTGCTGCAAAGATGACAGCCGATCCCTCAGGGTTGCTGCGGTAATATTAAAACAACGTCCTGCGGCAAGAAGCAAAAACTCCCTGGGGCTCAAAGGATCAAAGGGGCAGTTAAACCATGGGTAGAATTTTACGGGACGTTCCTTCGAAGCCACACTCCTCACATCAACGCAACCCGCCCCTATCATGTGCCGAGCCAAGGCTGTGCCGTGTGGATACTGGACGCCCGGAGTTTTTAGGAAGTCAGGGGTAGCGACGCATCGTCTAACAGGCATATTCACATGTATAACATACGGTGATATTCTCGGTCCAGGACCATGGAGGTCATGGCCAAGACCAGAAGCCCGTCTTGCTCAGTGCCGGCAAGGGCCATGCTACATTACTAAAGTGCTTCCTCACTACTACATATACCCATTTCAAGATCATGCACGAGAACGAATACCCAATACGGCTACTCGGCCCCATGGTGACAGTCTAAGCCATTGGGGTGAAAGGAGAGACACGCATCACCGTAGGACAAACTCCAAATGAGCGAATTCGCATCTCTTTGTGAATGAGATTTGTACCAATGCACCCTGTACGTCTACGAGCATAAGACCCGAAGTTTGTGTCCCATTTCTGTTCGTGATAGCTTATCAAAGTGCCTTCGTCCATTGCCTGCCCACCTTGGCCAATCGAGTCGCCGTCAAGATAACTGTCGACGCTATCAACAATGCGCCGGAAAACTAGAGATTGAATAATCAGTTCCATCGAACATAGAAAGGCAGCATCCAGCGTCTGCATTTGAGATTGCGGTAGAGGGAAACACTTACAGCAACCAGTCCAACCCAATTTTCCGAGTCACCGATAATAGCACCCGCAATTGGATAACTTATCAGAGCGCCGATACCTACAAGGAACAGGGTCATGCCAATCCGTGTGCCCATCTTGCTTTTGTCGTCAGACACGTTAGCGATGCTCGCCACTGGGAGCCCCATAAAGGTACCAGACGCCACGCCAAAGAGAAGCGCAAAGACGACAACGCCCGCCGCCGTTCGTATGGCTAGCAGGCAAAAGGTCAGAACCATAGCAGTCAGAGCCATGGCCGTCTGCATGTTGATCGAGCCCGTCTTATCCGCAAAGTAGCCCAGCACGAGACGCCCCACCAACGACCCGGCATTGAGGATGATGAGGATATTGTCCGCGAGCGTGTCTGACACGGTCGTGCGGGCCTCTGCATACAGCTGGATGTAGGTGATGATGACGTACAGACCCATGAAGCCGAGGCACAGGCCCAGGTTCAGCAACATGAATGGTACATCAGTGAGGGACCTCCAATCGACTATCTGGACGGGCGCCTTGGGTGCGGTTTTCGACCTCATCGCTAGAATGGGCAGTGACGTGACGAGAATGACAAACCCAATGACACGAGTCGTCCAGGCAAAGCCGATGCGAGGCTCCAGCTGCGTGAAGATGGCAGGGTATATGACGCCCCCTAAGGGATTCGACGTTAGCTGCCGATGTTAAACAGCTACGGCCCGTCTTGGCGACCAGGCCGATTAAAACACATACCAAGAGCGCTCCCCATGGACGAGACGCTTATCGCCAAGCCCAGGTTGCGGTCAAAATACTGGGAGACGATGGCCGGCGCCGGCAAGAATAGACAGCCGATACCGAGGCCGATGACAATACCCTGGGTGAGCAGGACCTGGTAGAAGCGATGGGCGATGCCGACGAGGAAGCTGCCGAGGAGCATGAGGCCGGAGCCGGTGTAGAACAGGGAATTGCTGAATCCCAAGTCGAACAAGGGACCGACCACGATGGAGACGACGAACAGCAGGCAGCTCTGGCTGGAGCCGATCCACGCGACACTGGACGACGGATGTGCCTGTAGTAGATCGACCTCGTAGTAGGTCTGGAAGACGCCCCAGGCGTTCATGAGGCCCCTTCACGGCGCAGGTGTCAGTCAGTCGAAAGGGTGTCCTGGTCTGGCTGCAGCTTCTGCCCGGTTTTACTCACCAGGTGTTGAGGTAGACGCAAAATGCGCCCAAGACCTGGAGCCACGCACGGAGCCCCTCTCGGGAACCAGCACCTGGGACGGGCTGCTCATCTTCTTCTGAGTATTCAGGAGGCGAGTCGGTCGAGGTGGCCAAGGGCTTCTCTGAAACAGCCTTGTCGTGGGTTGCTGTTGCTGCTGGTGTGTCGGTTGAGTCGGCCATGGCTGCGAGACTGGAGATGCCGGCCTAGCACAATGGGGGAAACGAAGGATTGGAGGAATCGGCAGTTGTGAAAGTGGTGACGAGGACCGGATGACTAAGATGACTCTTCTGGGCATGTTACAACGTCTCCCTAGATAATGCAGTACAGTACCATTGGGGGCCTTGACGTGGACAAGACGGCGCAGTGTACTGTAACATCGAGGGTTGAAGGCCCGATGGAGATAACAACATAGCTTTTACCCCACATTGTTGGCCCCCGACTTACACAAAGTCCCAACACAACCTGGCTCGGCAAAACTTGGTCGATGGCATAACAGCCTGTCAGAGATGGCAAGAAACTAGACGATCTGCGGTATGCATAACGGAGCAGCCGTGGTGGAGAACTGTCTTTTTTAATACATGCTCCGTAAGTTACTCAAAGGTACTTGTAGATAAGCTTCGCAGACGGGATCCAAGTAACCCCTTGCCCTGGTGAGCTCTTCCAAATTCCACCGCCTGTTGGCCCGGATTCTATCCAATGCAGGAAGGAGTGTGATCACAAAAGTCCCAGCCCCTTGTCCACAAACCCCACGCCCAGTGCAACCCAAATACCAGCCAACATACAGTGAGTATGGCTTGTTTCTGGTTAAACCCGCCACGATCGGCAATGTAGACACTGGCGGCCGCCTCTGACAGCAGACAAGCACTTAGAGTGCAGTAAGGGCCTTTTAGGGCTAGAATGAGGCTCAAGCGGTAGAATGCCCAAAAGAAGCATAGGAAGTGGGATTTCCCGTTCCCGTGCCCCAATGGGATACAGGTTGAGGAGGCCCCCTCTGACAATAAAGTCAATTTGAGAGTAATACATGATGATTGTTTAGAAAATATACTTAATTGCGAAAAGCTTAATGCTTATGGCTGTGACTAATGCTAATTTTTTCTAGCTACCTTGCAATTAGTTGGGAGCTTCTGTTGTGATGATTTTGCTGTGGCGTTGTCCGTGAGAAGGCTTCTGCCTGGTGACTTGGCTAGAGCTAGAGAAGGCTTTGGCAAGTAATGCGGTTGGGTGAGATGGCTTGTTCTGGGGGACTTGCTTGGGGCTGTTATTGATGATGTGACATTAAGGGATGGCTGCAAAATGGCTTCTAGTGACTTGATCTATCAATGGCTTTCAGCGAATGACTAGAGTTGCTGCTGCAAGAGAAAACTTTATCAAGAGTCATTGGGCTTCCTGCCAATCTACTAGGGCTTTAATATCTATAAGATATACTCTCTGTCCTCTAAGACAGAACAATCCTATCATCAACCTTAACCTCTGCTGATTACCTTGCTCACATCTACTGGGTCTCAAAGGTAAGAATCAGCCCATATGACTATCAGACCAAACGGACTAACTTAACTAGCATGATCACACATCCCACATCAAAACCAAGCAACCCCCTCGACACACACACACACACACAACAACACATTTACAAAATGGCCCCCTCGGCCACAAAGGTATGAAGACCCCAGCCGAGACCTTGCGACACGTCGCTGACTCTGTCGGCTAGGAGAAGCCGTCTTTGAAGGAAGTATAGAACAGTTAGATGTATATTTTATAACCATCTTAGACCCAATTGGATCCCTCCCTATACATAGGTTCCAAAGGAAAGGGGCAGCGCAGAATTAAACTGTCAATTAAATGAAAATGAGGCTAACTTACCTATATCTATAGAAAGTATCTAGCCTTGCTTCCACATCACTTATACCAAACAAACAGTATCTATACATCATAAACTGAGCTTTGCTAAGTCTTCATATGAACCAAAGACTCCAATGAGGCGAAAGGTTTTAAACCCATTCAAAAGAGTCAAATCTAGTACTTCAGAAAGAACCAAACCTGCAAAGATATAAGGCGTCAGTGAAGTCTTAGGCAAAGGCCCGTCTTGGAGTTTGAGTGTAGGCATCAAGCAGACCCATCGGTGAAGTTGGCGAGCTCCATAAACGCGCTCGAATGATCTCCAGAGCCTTGTAAACCCATCCCATCCCTCCTCTTGTTGATCTAGATACCCCATGTCCAATGAAATATGTATGTCGCTGTCGAGGAGGTCCTCCTGTTCCATTCGGATATATCGGCCCCGAAGTCGCAGCGTTGCAAGGTTGGAACCCTGGGCAAGCGTCCACCCTTTCGACAGAGGGACAGGCGTTTCAACTACCGTGAAGAAGCTAGAGTATTTCGGCCTCATATTCTCATTGATGTAGTCGTTGTGTATTCGTACCAGTTCATTTCCAAGGGTCGCGTCCAGGCTTGCCCAAGACCAACTCGGCATCCCCTCGATATATCGCCGTTCCTAGCTTCCATATCCTCCGTCGTCCACAAAAGCTCGTTCGCCAAGTCCACCTTCCATAAGCCGCAGATGGAATCCATATCCTGCACCTTGGATATGCTCATGATAATTCCTAGCATACCAGAAAGCCGGTCTTCGTAGTTTGTTAAACCGCGCTGCGAGTATGCAACGAGTATGGTATGCCAAGCTCGAAAGAAATCATGGCTATTCTCATCAATTCGTCTTTTGAATTTGTCGTCAGAATGTGCGCGAGCCCACGCCAGTCATCCGTCCTCCCGGCGCGGGAAAGATGACCTCTAGCCAGCCGGCGTCCCTCTGATCGTCCCTCGCAGGCTTCGTACATATCGCACTCCCAGTACAGCTCGGGGCCGAAATGCACCAGGCGACGGGATAAAAGTCGTTCCTAGAAGATCCAGCCACGAGTTTGAAGGCTTGATTGTACGAAATGTCCATCTCGGACACTGGATAAATCATAGCCTCGGCGCGCGATCGAACCGCCAAATCTCCGCCTCGAGGAGGTTCTGCATGCGAATGTACCTCTAGGTAAATTCAGAATGTCGTCTCTGGAGAGGGTGCACGGGTGGTAATGACGAGGGTCTCTTGCCATGGCGATTCGGTTACTGAAACCTCCCCCAGACAGCGTACACACGGCATGGCGATACACGTCGTCCATGTGTAAAAGGTCAAAACCCTTATCTGGACCATCCTGGACTATGCATAAAGCATCGACCCAAAGATAGCTATAGCCAAGCCTACGTGTTGCAAAGATGGCGTCTCGTATCATTGTGGACAGGTGCTTCACGGGCAAACAGGCCTGTACCTCTGCAAGGTTGCTCTGCGTTAGTTGATACTGTGAGCCACCCAGGGGCCAGCGATAGCTCAAAGCGACGTATTCTATAGTGTCTCGATCAAGGATGCCAGAGCTGCGGACTATACGGATGATAGGCTCTTCCCCGATCTGTTTAGTTGGGGGAAGATGGATCAGGTGTCGTGGGAGTGTGCGAGTGGGAGCCCGATCTCTGCACAGCGAATGCGACTGTTTGCAAGTTTCTATCCACTGTCGGATGAGCATAAAATGCTCCTCGGAGAAAGTTTCCCAGCTGTTGATGCATGGTGAAGGGCTTTTCATACATAAGATGTCTCGTATCATAGCTGTGATGCTTGTGAGCTTGACTTTACATTCACATGGAGGCAGAATGGCTACGATTCAATGATTCGGGTATCAGATTGAGAATAAATTTCTACAATCCGTTTGACCTTTCCCTGTCGATTGCTACAGCACCCAAAATCTCCCGACCTGCGGCCAGAGCAACAATCTCTAGGTCGCAGAAGGGCACCATGGGAAGCATGGAAGTTGTGTAGGCGGCCTCGTCATTCCCATTGGCACGGCGAACAGTTGTGCGGACGATTTGGCAAAGGGGATGCTGCTCCTCCAGGCTAGGGAGCCCCCTATCCGGAGCTATTTCATCCCTATATACGGCTTCTAGCGCATCCCAAAGAAGATAGCATAAATGACACTCTAACCTGGCTGATTCAACAAGTAGGCACAGCCTTGGATAGTGGGTGAAAGTTTCCCGAGGTTCAGGGGATGGGAAGTAGCTGAATATGGAGGCACATGGCTGTTTCTTGAGCAGCAATGAAGTTGATACGATTTTGTGACAGCACCGACAGAGCTGATCCAACGAGGGCTCGGCCAAAGTCGACATGGTGGAATGCCCTCCGTGTGTCTGAATGTCTGCCGAAGATCCGTTGGCTAGTCTGAGCTGAAGGTGAAGATGATGCGAGCGGGGTAAGATATCCATCTGGACAACCCATGTCGCCTGAATTGGATGTTGAAAGTGCAGTTTGCACACATGACCCAAGCCACGCGCAACAATGGAAAGAAAGTCAACAAATCTACATGCTAAACACATAGTCTTTGATAGTCACCTGGAGTTTACGCAGGGGAACTTGATCTTGCCAGCCCGTATCGCCACCCATAGCGTCAGCACCGCAATAACCAAACCCAATATAGACACGATTATGCCAATCAACTCGGACGATTTCAGATCGTCATCATCTCTATTACCCCCGCTGGTCTCGCCGCTGGTGCTTTCATCGTCAGAAGATGAACGGCCTGGGGATTCTGTCGGAGAAACTTGAGAGGAACTGCTGGTGACCCAGATAAACAGGATTGTAGTTGTTGATTCCGAGGTCGGGACTGATGTCGATGTAGACGAAGTGCTTGCGGGAGCAGGCTGCGTGAGGCTCTGGGAAGTCGAGGTGGTGCGCTTTGCGGCACCTGTCATCTGTCAATGATGATACTGGAGTAGATGGTGATTCAAATTCATAGTCTACCGGGGACTTGAGCAACAACAAGATATCGAGTTGATTACCTTGACTCAAAGCAATGTTGTGCTCCCAACACCACACGCGACAATGAGCCATCCCCATCTCCATCCAACCCCTGATGCCGGCGCCGAGGACACAGTGACAGTCTGCGTAGCCAGAGCCACCGTATAAGTCACCGTGGTAGTCAAAATAAACGCACCTGTCGCTTCCGCCGGCACCGCGCTCCCAACCGACGTATATCCCCTATCCGAACAGTACGCCTTCATAAAGTCTGTAGCCGTGGCCTGGTCGTCGTAGTTGGAGCACGCTGAAAGAATGCCCGAAGAGATGTTTTCGATGGCCTGACCAAGCGTGCTAGCTCGGCAGATGCAGGCGTTGTTTATACAGCCAAGATCGGTCGTGAGGTCGTAAAACCAGTTACAGGTGCTGGAGTCGAAATAGCACCGTGCGCATGCTCTCATGTCGTTCCACCCAGGCTGTGACGGGAAGTTGATTTCATCATCTGCAATGGCTTGGGAGTTGCCGGGAGCGAGTAGGGAGATGAAGATGAGGATTGTCCATTTCAAGTGACAAGGTAATACTGATGGCAACATGTTGAGTCGATACGGAATCTCACGATAACTGCTGAGCCGCACATCTTGGCGGGAAAATGCGCTCTTATACAACCACAACCACATCAACAACAGATGTTGCGTCATCAGCTGAAACAGAGCTGGGCACGACGAGTCAGGGTGGCTTATCTATCAGCCGCCATCTCCTCCAATGGAACCCGGGGCTGTAGGCAGACGGCTGACAGTGGCGCACTTAGTTGCAGGGACAGAATCTGGACGTTGGATTCTGTGCCCAGCATCCAATAAGAGCGACTTTGAACCACACTTGCTTTTGATAATCCCAGTTAACATGGCATACTAGTTCGGTTCCCTTCCCTGATTTTGCATCTTTCCGGCCTTATCTATTGTCATATCTTGTCATATCAATACATATGCTGACATCACGTATGAGGTTTTCAAAATGCCTCGTGACCCTTATCGTGTTGCCTTTGAACCAGTTGTTTGATTCATTACATTATTTCGTTACAAATCTATCTATGTATACACTCTGCCCTTGACCAACGGCTCGACATGATATCTCGAAAAGCCTACCCGTGGCGGGCTGTCCTTCTCGACTTCCTCTGCAGATGCCTTCAAAACACCGTATTGGAGAGGCATTACTGCTGCGTCCACTTCATCTCTTGCAGCATACGTCGCAGAGCTAATGGCGAGGGAGCATGATGCTGCAATGGGTATCTCAGGCGGCAGCCTCCTAAATGACAGCCCGATCAAGACTGTAACCATAACCAAACCCAGGGCTAATGCTAGAATGATGGGATATGGCGAGAACCCGCACCCTTTGAAAGAGGGGCCTTCATCCAACTGGCCGTGCGCATTATACATTGTCAGCTGAATGAGGTACAGGCTCCGCGAGATGAACCAGTGCATGAACCCCATGGCAACCATCATGGGTATGACGTAGTGGTAGGGCAGCTGCAGCCATAGCGTGGACCTCTGCAGGCCGTAGGCTCGGCTCACACGCAGCGGTTTGCGCTTGGTGGCGAAGTTGGCATATTCATGAGCCAGAACCATACAGGTAAAGATATTGTTGTAGAACAGATAGACCAAGCTGACGGCAATTTGAGGCGTGTTGGTGAGGATCACATTGGCGAGAAGCGGAGCGCCGACGGTTGCCGGCATGCGATTCGAAGGGCTACCGCTGAAGCCTTCGGTAAAGGATTCCAAGGTGTTTCCTTCCATGGCCTGGCGGAGGAGGACCAAGCCAGCAATCAAGATGCCCGCACAGCTGGGAGGCAAGTTAGATTCCGTACAAGTTGAGATTTTCATCGTCTCCAAGGTTGATACTCACAGTAAAAGGCATGCAACCCATCTAGAGACACTTACAGCCCTAGCCCAGCGACGGGGCTTTGGCTTGAACGTGCAAGGTCTTTCGTTCTTGACCATGCTCATCTGTCCTCGCTTGCCCGCCAGCACAGAAACAGGACCCATGTTGGCCGTCGTATGGTCGGGGAAGTCGAGGAACGATGCGATGGCGTCGCCGATTGTTGAGAGGGGCTGGAACCTCACGGCGAGGACGGTGGTGATGAGGCAGCAGATTTTGACGACGTTGAAGGCGATGACGATGCCCAAGAGCGTCAAGTTGATCTCGACGGTGCAGAGGGGAGCAAACGGCTCGGCCAGGCAGTACAGCACAGGCGCTGGTCCAGACTCATGACACAAGTCCTGGTCACAGAGTTCCTTGTTGATGATGCTCCATTCCTTGGTGCCGTTGACGTCCCGAATCTCGCACTGATCGTTGACGTAACCGTCGTCGGCAAAACAAATCCCTCCTTCGCCCGCGGTCCCGGAATAAGAATCAATATTGAAGTTCATGGCTGGTCTGGTGTCAATGAGACTGCTGTTGAACTTGAGCGAAGTCACCACGAGGACATTCTTCCATCTCGTTGGGAGTTCCCGGTCAGCGTACACGTCGAGGCACTCGGCGTTCTCCAGACGTGTCAGGTTGCCTGCGATTGCAGAGGCCTGCATTTGCTTGATGATGGAAGGCCTGTTGACTCGCCAGGAACTCAGCATCCCCGTGTTGTTGTACCACCCGCCCCGGACGAAGTCCTCGGTGACGAGCTCGGCCTGGTAAACAACGAGGGCCTGGCCTCGAAACACGACAGAGTTGTAGCTTTGCGCGGCCATCAGTCATGGAGGCCATGCGGTCTTTGTTGCAGGGAGAAACCTACACGAGGTGCAATGGGATAGAGCTGAGCATGAGAATCGCCCACAGACAGGCGCGCCAGCGAGGGATGTGCCAGATGTTCCTCATGCTGGGAACGCCAATGTCGAGCCACTTCCCTTTGGCGTGTGCTCTATTGATATCCGCTCGGGTGGGCGCGGAGAGCAGCTGGCTACACACGTTGCTCGCGCCGAGCAGCAGCGTCGAGAGGAGATTGATGACGAGTTCTGGCCACAGTGTAGCTACCTCGCTGGTCTCGCAGGAACCTTTGACGGCATGTCAGAGAGGAAAGCTTGGCGAATCATCCATGTTTTACCTTGATAGAGAGTTGCTGTTCCCTCGTCATTGACCTCAAAGCTGGACCGCACCCAGATGGTGAGTCCTACATTCGCCGCAAGAACAAGGCAAGCCATCAAGGCACCGGCCGAGACGGTCACACGCCATGAGAGGAATCTGGACTGCGGCACACGGGCAGCGGGATCCCCATGGTCTGGGTGCTTCTCATTATCGGCACTCATGGTGGTAGCAAGAGGGATCGAGAGTGAGAAAGCAGATGGCTCTACAAGCCTCAATTCGAAGAAGAGGAATCCTTGACGGTTAGGCCACGGGCCACTTCTTATCCGAATTTCCCAGTAAGCACCAGCTCCTGTACCCCTTGAAGACGCGTCGGTGCGATCCTTGTTGGGGTCCGCTTCGGCCCCTGGTTTGCTTCGGGAAATGGTGGAGAGAAGGATTCTTCTGCATGCACAGCCTCAATCAGGATTCAGAAGATGCAAGGTACACGGCATCCTGTAAACCTGCCTCTGTGGAATTACTGAGTTCATGGATGGCTATTCTTTCTGTCAAGAGGGTAAAGAGAGAAATAGTATCAGGATATGAGTGAGGACAATCATTCTCATACTCGTCTTGAGATAAATTATTGAGGACAAGTTGCGGGACAGCACAGCCTCCTGCAATGAGACGAGGAGTTTATGCAATGTAACCTCACCCACTGCTCTACCCTGCCGAGATATATTAATATCGCATCATTCACATGATAAGCTTAGGAGCCTGAAACCAGTATGGCTCTTTTGTGAGCGTCGAGGCAAAACGTGCCTTGTGCAACTGTGACTAGGAACCTGTGCACTACAATGTGACCTATTGACGAATTAGCTGTGCGCTGTTTCCGCACATCAGCGCAGAAGAATGTACAACAATGAAGCCCCGAGAATCTGCATTCTTATCAACGCTGCCATGTTTGCATGAACTGTTGAGGTCAAGATATCACCTCAAGATTTTGAGAGCACCCAAGCGAGGTAGCTTGAACATATCGCTCCTGCAAGAGGTTAAGAGCTGGTACTTTAGTCTTGAGATAGAGGCGACGTCTTCTTTCAATAAGTCTTCACCTTGTTCATACAATCAAAGCATCTTTCGCCAAGGTAAACCCACAGGGCCAACAACTTGAGTCTTCAGAATCAAAGATTTGGTAGTCAGTGTAGGCATCGGCTTTGCGAGACTTGCCAGAATCACTTCCGGAATCTGAGAGCTCTTTTACCTCTCTAGCCATTGCCAAGTTCTTCTCAATAATGCCGTGTAACGGGGTCTGAGGAGCTTGGAAGCCGGAAGAAAGTTACAAGGCTGAGACATGTCCAACAGCTCACTACACTTGTTGCGGGTATCATGCCTAAGAAGAGGCAAGCCAGCCGTATCACGGCCGAATTTCCTCTCTACACGTAAGAGACCAGAATAGTATCAATTCACAAGTACTCCTTGCTGTCATTTTCCAACCTACATCAGCTACCAGCTATGTACGCTTCTGACATACGGCAATGAATTGTGATACAACACCGGAGAGGAAGAGACGCTGTGTCTGTGCATCGTGAATCGCAACACTAGCGCTTGGTAGAACCTTCCCATCCCGATCTTCAATCATCTTTGTCACTTTGTACGTATTCCCCTCTTCAGGCTCTAGCTTCCATGCAGCAAACGGGGCCGTGAGACCATCGTACGGGTTGGCAATCACGCCCAGTGTCTGCAGGGTGTCGGGCATGGTGGCAGCGATGATGCTGCCTTGGCTGTCCACTGCCAGGTTGTCAATGGGAACCTGGAGATGAATCGTGTCGACGTATACCAGCTGCTGTTCCACCAACCGGTAGACCTTTATGAGACCCAGGCCCATGTCGCCGACGTAGAAAAGACCATTGTGGCCAAGAGCCACCCCGTCGGCAATGTTGAAGCTCTTTTCTGCAACGAAGTGGCATTTGCCCGTGTCTGACCGGCAATACGTGAGGCTTGTACCACCAAACGCCACACCGAGGCCGTACCAGAGGCCCATCTTGGCGGCGTGGTCGTTGGTGACGATGAAGCCATTTCCATCCTTGTCAACGGCCACATCGTTAGGCGTGACCAGTGCATCGCTGTGTATCGTTTTGATATGCTGCAGCTTGTTGGAACCTTGCTTCAAGTCGAAGATCTCAATGGTCGAATTGGCGCCATGCTTCCATGCATCCAGCAAATCTCCGGTTGCCGCATCCGTGGGCGGCCTGTGGTTGATTATCCAGAATCTGAGGTTGCCATCGACGTAGCGGGCATCGAAGCCCAGAAGATCGAGATTGCCTTGAAACTCGTCCTCCACGTCCAGAGCACGCAATCCATATAGACCATCGGCTCCGGGCTCATCTATGTCCATCACGGCAATGTGATCCGTACGTTGCCTCGCAGATGCGTTGAACTTGAGGCTGGCCGGAAACCATTCGAGGCGAGAAGGTATGCTTGCACATGCGGCATACAGTTTCCTCCCTTTTTCGTCGAGCCATAGATCCTCGCACGCCTCCAGCAGAGGATGCGCGACTCGTTGACAGTCATATGGGAAGCTCTCAATCGGCTCGATAACGCGGCCAAGCCCCAGAAGGACAATTACCGTGCTATGGAAGTTCAGCCTGTAAAGAACAGCGACGAGGACAACCACAAACGTAGAGAGCAAAGCTCTGATGCTCAGGGCCCGGCCGGAACTCATGGTCATTAGGCACAACTCAAGGCAGGAAATTGGGTGTAAAAGGTAGAAAATCTGTGAGCAGGTCCAATGTGAGGGATCGCTTAAAAGCGCCTCGGAAGAGACGTATTGGGAATAAATCGGTTTGTAGGTATTCAGCGAAAGGATGACAATGCTTACATGTAGTTAGACTCGCGGAGAATTGCTTGGCTTCGTTGCCAGAAAGAGGAAGTCTCCGAAGGGCAATGGGTCAGCAAAGTTGACTGGTGGTTTCTCCACAGGCACCCGTCAAAGTGTCGCTTCTTTTTACTGACAGGTCTGATATATATTGCAATAATGAGCGGAGGCTGACATAAAGACATATATTGTATCCTAGCTAGAAGACAGGGCAGATCGGAAGCTGGAGTATAAAGATCCGACGCTATATATATTGATGCATGATGCCTTGAATACCAACCACAGTATCGTCTCCCTCTTACATGTAGCCACGAATATCTTGCTACTCTCTCCAACACAGCTCGCGACTAACTATAACGTACCCAGCTTCCCTGTGTCTCCCAGTACCCAAACCACATATAAGCAAACGAGGAAGAGGATGAAAATGAAAATTCCGGCACCGGTTTGTTGCGGCTGTTCAACCACTCCTACTTCATGTCTGGCATACTCTGCTGTCGGGCGCGTGCGAATAATACCAACGTTGGTTCTTGCAGCATGCAAGTTGCTTGATGGGATGGTCGATACAACGCGGTTCTGGTGAAAGGTGCCATATGGTTCTCTAGATGGCCTCGCTGGAGAAACAGCCGGTCTGTGTTCCAATAGCTGCCAGACCAGGCCCCTTTCTGTAGGCGTTTGTGGTGGAACAGCGGCAGTGGCTTCAGTGAGTCTCTGGGACTGTCGAGTTGGAGTACTCGGACTCGTCGAGATACTGGCAGCGAGGATATCAAGGCCTTGGCTCCAGACTATCCTTAGCAGAATTTTGTAAGAGTCCTCCACCAGATGGAGATGGCTTTCACGCCTCCAGTCGCGCAGTATCGCAAGCGGCACCCAGTGGATGTCCATGCAAGCATAGGATGCTTTGTCCATGGTATTATTGTGCGCAACCATCAGGGTCTCGTTGGAGTCCGGGTGCTCGGCGGGATGTATAGGGAGATATCTCCGGCGACGTTGGGGGTCCGCATGACGGTATTTTATCGGTGTGCCGCCAAAACTCGTCACCTAGACTGCATGTAAGTCAAAGCAAAACAATCGCACAGGGCTACAGACAACCAGCACGGCGACCCTTCCGCTCAAGGCGCTTCCCGACAGCACGATGACAGGGTGACCGAATATTCCGTCTTGAATCTCAAGGGATGGCGGGATCTGGTGCTGGATGATGTTCTTTTTTGGCAGGCTTTTGATGCTACCTGCGAGGCGGTCACAGCATGCAGTCGAGGAGGACATTTTGCGACAGTCGGTACTCGGCTCCCACCTAACCGTGGCAACAGAAGAGGCTCATGGGGTATTTTTTTCTTCCCTTCTTTTTTCTTAATCTGCAGCGGTCATGTTGGTTTTATAGACTCGCCACGCGTAGGCCTACCAAGCGGCCAGGCACACCAACTGAGCCTGGCCGCTTGACATGGACCGGCTTCTTACATGCCAAGACCTTGTTGGTCGTTGTCTCTCCACCCCTTTTTACACTTGCTTTATGATACGCGTAGTGACAAGGCTGCCATGGTTTCGTGATGTAGTGGCTGGGTTTGCCTCGGGCATAGTGGCCAGTTGCGCGAAAACGTGTCGATCATATATCATTACAACCATTCCATCGGGCAGGATATTTATTATTGTAAATTAGTCCAATTCTATCATTATAATCGTTACAATACCCCATGTATGCCTTCTATCGAAATCAGTACAGCCTTCACTTCATTGACTGCCGCCCAGGCCGTTGCATCGTTTCCCACGCTATGCCTTGTAGATTTGCTGTCTAGGGCGTGAGTTGGATCAAGCATGTGGACTGGAACAGCCCGCGATCCCAAGGGCAATGGAGCCCCATAGAGCTTTGCGAAGCTGGAATGCCCGCGTTGCACTTTCAGGGAGGATGCAAGAGGCATCTTCAACTGCGTCTAGAAGACGCCTGCAATTCAACACTGGCGGAATCAACGCTTGTTGAATCGCAGGTGCCGTGCAAAGCTATACAGCTAAACAAGACGTCATTTGCCTTGGATTTCATTTCGATTCTCGGTGTTGAGCGCAGCATCCTCATCCTGCTAGCTCGAGTCTCCCTGGCCTATCTCCAAGCTCATGTACCCGCCTCTCTTCAAGCTCGGCAGGTCTGTTCCAAGAGGCATACATTCCGGGCGGGTACACTCCGGGGGCATACCCTTCGGGCGCATAGACTCCGGGGGCATACCCTCCAGGCGCATACACTCCGGGTGCATACGCTCCGTTCTTTTCAAACTGTGTATCACCCGGATCTTGCAGGGTTCTGGCAGCATGCCCATTGTCCGATGCTCCGTGACGGCCAGGGCGAGGCCGCCCGTGAAGCCACCACCATACCAGGCCACCTACCAAGGCGAGTAGAGCAACACCGAGGCCGACGCCCAGACCAATGGTAAGGGTGTTGGTAGATGAGCCGGATGATTCAGATTGGGCAGGTAACGGGGGTCCGGAGGAGGCTGGCGGCACCGTATCTGTCGTTGTCTCGTCTGGCGGGGTGGTTGCAGACGTCGTCTCGTCGGGTCGGATGGTTGCCGAAGTCGTCTCGTCCGTCGTGGTGGTTTGAGGCTCGCTGGTCGTGGCGGAAGTTGAAGTTGACCTCGGCGCCTGGGTGCTGGATGATGCACTGAATGTAGCCCTACCTATGACCACCGCGTCTCCAATCTCGATTCTCGGGTCATTATCTTCGCAACAGGTCTCCCAAGAGCAGCACCACTCGGAGGCCTTGGTCGACGTAGAGTTGGTGCACCGCACTACCCACTCTCCGCCGCCGGGATTCGCTACAAGACTTGGTCAGCTCGCCTTGACACGGTCAATTAGCCGAAGCCAGCTCGTTGACATACCCGTGGTGCAGAACGAGACACATTCGGGAGACTCCCACGACTCGTCGGTACACGTGGCCCGAATAAACCGATTCGGCACATCGATTGACATGTTCTCAGGCTGGCATATCCCGTTGCTGTGGCAAAAGTAGCCCCGATCGCAGCACATACTAACGCCACCATCCTGGTTGCACGGTATATCCCGGGGGACCGGCGTGCCATCGGGCGTGTAGCACATGGCGAGAGCAAGCGGCAACAGCGCCAGCAGCGCAAGCATGGCGAGAGGTACCAGCCGGGCCATGGCTTGCGTGGTGTATGTATAACCGTCTTTGAACCAAAAGATGACCGAGGAGAAGAAGAAGAGCAGGATCGACAAAGAGTGGTGGATGAAGGTGAGGGTGGGAGCTTTTTCCCTCGTTGGCGCACGCGAATTAATACCAGCACTCGACTCCGCCCCTGGCAGCACGCGAAAACAACCAACAATAGATTCGTGCTCGAGGGTACTCCCAGAATGGAAGTGTTGGTTGTCGACCTGGTGCGCGCATGCATATCCCAGCGCCAATTCCCGGCACACGATTGGAGCGTGTGGAGGCAAGACGAGTCAGGGAGCCACACAACCCTTGCTTGACCCGTCTGCAGTTATCATGTTGGTTGTCCTCTGCATACACCGTCCCTTTCCCACTTATTATGATTGGCTACCGGCGGAGCCTGGCACAGCGTATCGCCCACAATCCTCCCCGTCGCTGGGCATGCGTTGTTAAGGCTGGTTCGGGCAGCCTGAAGGCCGAGTTTCGTCTACGTGGACCCTCAGATGGCTTCTTCTCACGATGCCCTGTTTTCTTTGTTCTCGCTGCAATGCAGGCGGCGTCTTGGCCCAAGCACGAAGATGAAATGGCTCCTTTCTTGGCTCTGACCACGGCGCTGCTGTGCGTCACCCCCTTTCGAGCGGAATCGCTGAATTGTCGGTGAAGTGCAGACCATGAGATTCACACGGCCGCCGTATGACGAGTACGCGATTGCGCTTTAGCAGCAGAGTCGCACTTCACCCACGGCATCGTTGGGCCCAATCTTGTTTCGTACGTCCTTCCCCCAGCCCTCCCACTTACACAAGTCTCACAGATGGAGCAGAGACAAACGATGGCCGCGAGATTACGAGTTTCGACTGGCTTGTCCAGGTGTACGATTTCGACCTGGAGCGCTCCAACAACTTCTTCCTCTGGATGTTCGAGGGCGGCCCCTCTATGCAGGGCAACCAGTCCATTGACTCGCTGTCATCGTCCTTCTTCAACATTACCAACGAGCCTCTTTCTACCACAACCAGCACGTTGCCCACCACCACGACAACTCTCTCTTCAACATCTCTGTCCACCTCTTCCGTCGATTCCACCTCTTCCATCGCGTCCACCTCTTCCATCTCTTCCACCTCGTCCAGCCCACCTGAACCGACTGAAGGTGCATCTGATCGAGTCGAGGATTCTGGCGGCGCCAGTGGTTTGCCAACTGGCGCGATAGCCGGCATAGCAGTAGGGGCGGGCCTGGTTGGAATCGCCATTGTCGCTTTCTTCATCATGTGGTATCTCCGTCTAAAGAAGAAGGAGAAGGAGCTGGCCATGTTGAGAGAGCAGACTACGCAGGCTTGGAATGAGTTCCAGAACCAGAAGCCGTCGCCTCCTGTCTATTACCAACCCCCCTCCGAGCTGATGCATCATTCGAGGGTGCCCGAGCTGCAGTAGAGGGAGACAGGGTTATTTATGACGAGACAATGTATTAGATGTTACCACCACATATATCTGCATGCCCTCTGCCGCAGACGCATTGCTTGAGATAATAAGGCCACCGGCTTCTTTTCCTTGGTTGTTTTCCAGTCATTTTTGCAATTATTAGGACGAAAGCGACATTTCAATATACATATTTATCCCCATGCAACTGCTGGTACGTCTTGATCATTTTCAAGTATATTTTACTTACATCCAAGGCCGTGGAATCTCTCCGATGATCGGTGAATGTAGGAAGATTGCGACTCCACCATTGCTGCCTTATCTCTGCTTTGGATCGCTATGGCTAATAATAAGCCGCCTAACCTAGTCTCACCTCGACGCAAGTGACTTGTAGCGGAAAGTAAACCTTCATCGCAGCACCTTGTTCACAGCTGTCAATAACGTGCGGGGTAACTCAATCGCATCCAAACCTCTGCTCCCATCACACCACGCAGCTCACGGCAACCAAACACGCCCAGCATGGATTCCCAGGTCAAGTATCTTCTGTCTCTCGGCTCCATCCGGGACCGCGCCGAGATTGTGGCCCAGGCCGCCAAGGCCAAGCAGCTGACGCATTTCGACTTTGAAGAGGACAAGATGGACGACGTCGTGGACTTTGTAGCGTCCGTCATCAAGGTGAGACGCTCAATGCCATTCATTATTCGATCAGCCAAAAACTCATGGTACCCCCTTTCTATTGCAGCGCGACTTTGGCCCTGACAGATACCACACCATCCCGCCTCACGGGCGCTGGCAGCACTTCGAGGTCGGCGGCGTGCCCCGTGTCGCCGGCTTGATCGACGAGTGGACCAGCCACGGCCTCGACAAGCTCGAGGTCACCCGGCGCCTCATCGATCTCTTCTTCGTGTCGGTCCTCCTGGATGCCGGCGCCGGTGATCACTGGCGGTACACCGAGCCCGGGACCGACCGCGTCTACGAGCGTAGCGAGGGCATCGCCGTGGCAAGCCTCGACATGTTTAAGAACCTGGCCTTCCAGAGCTCGGGCGCCGGGGCTGGCCCCATTGTCGACGGTACCATCATCAATCCCATTGTGTATGCATGCATGCAGGCTGGCTGACAGACCAAAGGTCCCGGATTGGAGCAGTTGGATACCGGCTCGCTGATCAGCGGCTTCCAAATCTCGGACCAAAACCCCATGCTGGGTGTCGAGTCTCGCGCGGCTCTGCTTAGAAGCCTGGGTCGCTCTCTAAACTCCCAAACCGACGTATTCGGACCGTCGGGCCGCCCAGGAAACCTCGTTGGTACGGCTACCGTTCCGAGCCATGATATCTATGCTGACCTACGCAGACTATGTCATCTCTCACAAGCTTGAATCCGGCAAGCTGGACGTCCTGTTCCTCTGGGACACTCTTCAGACTCTCCTGATACCCGTCTGGCCCAAGGACCGCACTGTGGTGGGAGGCCAGCCAATTGGCGATGCTTGGCCGCTCAGCACGATTAAGCAAGCGGTCGGCGCTGATGGCACGGACGTTTCCAAAACCATCCAGCCCTTTCACAAACTTACGCAGTGGCTCACGTACTCGCTCATGGTGCCCTTTGACAGAGTGCTCGGACTCGAATGGGCCAACGCCCAGTCCCTCACGTGCTTGGCGGAATATCGCAACGGCGGGCTCTTTGTGGACATGGGCGTGCTGCGTTTGAAGCCGGATTCTCTCGCTCGGGGCCTGCAGGCTTCGGGCGGAGAGCTGCCCATGTTTGAGGCCGGCGACGACGTGGTGGTCGAGTGGCGCGCCATGACGCTGGTGCTGGTCGATATCCTCTACGGCAAGATCCAGTCCCGCATGGACGGGGCCAGTCTCAGCATGGCGCAGCTCCTCGAGGCCGGTACATGGAAGTCGGGGCGCGAGATTGCGGCACAGCGGCGACCACAGACCAAGTCCAGCCCCATCATCATCAAGAGCGATGGAACAGTCTTTTAAATGTAGGGTTGTTCGTACAGCAAACGATGACTGCCCCGAATGATGAGGCAGAGAAGTTCAATGCGCAATATGAGAAGGAAGACTATAAATATTCGATTTGCTTCGGCTACAACGCTTGCAGAGTTTCTTGTTGGAAGCACGTCGCGTGTTCCAAATTGCGTGACCACGCCTGAGTTGTTCAACCCACTCACATCGTGCACCCATGGCCTATATAAACCCCATGTAAAGAGGGCAACCAATGGTTACGAATATTTCCAGCGCCCGTGAGAATCAGAAGTTGCGTGACCCTACGTAACTGTGTCGTCCAAGCAATATTCCTCGGAGATCTGGGGCAAGTGCTCTTGGCAATATAAACTTCACAACCAGGAACTTCACGGCGGTCAACTACTGGTGAGCATGCAGAGCCTGGAAAGAATTCAGAGGAGATGCAGCTACCTATGGGACCTAATCAACACGCAAGTTCCTCCAACATCCATCCCATGGTACCATGGACGCGGCGAGTCCTCAGCCAGTCAGGCCGTCTCGCTCATGTGGGATGGGAGAAGCCATACCTCGAATTCCCCTTCGCCGATAGCGACATCCCAAGTTTCCAGTCCCTGAAGATCCTCCTCGTTCAGCTCAGGTAGAGAAAAGGGCACATCTTCCATGGCCGGCGCTTGCTTATCGTGAGAGTGCAGCCTTGCGCCATCGGTCACCTGCTCCTTCGTGAACTCATCTGGGTCGCGCCAGCTCTTTTGGATCTTGAGCACCTGAATGCCCAGAATCAAGTCCGCCGGTTCCGAGAACTCTGAGTGCTGCCCCATCGTACTGGATATCCCGACCTGAGTCCCCAACGCTGCGCCATGGGAGCCCTCCGTGATGGCGAGATTACCTCCCGCCTCTCCATCAAGGCCATGGTGGCTGGAGCTCGTAGCGGTCAACCCGCGAGCGACCTTCAGCCCCGTGATCATATACACCGGCGCGCCCGAAAAATAGTCCTTCACACCAGGAACGCGCAAGCGCTCCCGGATGTATTCATCAGTCGGGAAGAAATATCTCGTTTGGATTGTATCGATGTTGAACACGTCCACCTCTGTAATCTCCTTGATGTGGCCAGCGTTGAAAGAAAGATAGCGCATGGCTTTGGCGAGCATTGAAGCCCCTGCCGAGGACGAATCCCAAATACTATATCTGACGCCTTCCTTTTCATTCCCGTAACACAGATTCGGTGGGATAGGTGCAGGCTTGGGTTCGTTCCTAGGGAGGGGTGTGCACTGCCTGATGTCTTGAAGAATCGTGCCGAGAGCAAGATGGCCCCGCGAGCCAGGATCTATATGAAGATGATGGGTGAGGTGATAAGAAGGCCTCGCCATGTGGTGCGCGATATTTGCGATGTTCATCTTGGGCTTTATGAATGAATACGAGGAGGAATTGGGGAGTTTCTTGATGGACGAGGGAGGGAGAAGATATCTGCTGAGCCGATGGTAATGCGCCTTCTTATAGACATCTGGGCGCGCCTGTCAGCCCTCCTCCACTCCGACATGCCATGAGGGATAAAGAGAGCGGCTCCGAATCTGGACAAGATTGCTGGCGTCTCGTGACTCGGATGAGGTCCTCATCCGACAGTGACATGGCACTCATGCATGGACGTTCGGTCAGCCAGGATCGAAAGAAGGTGGTGTCGTGCCTGCGGCTCCTATTGACTGGAGGGAGCCACACCAAACCTCGGCCGCCCCAACAACTCGGATGCTGCCATCGGATAAGGCTCCATTGGCTGGACACGATCCGAAGTCCAGTCAATGGAAGTGCTGTCGCCTGAGCGTTGCAGGTTGACGAGCACCCCCTCCCGCACAATGCCCCTCTCGGATGTATGCCTCCTCTTCTTCTTGGTGTGGCCGGGTCTTGACCGCCACTCCAGGCTTCGGGATTGACGTGGCCGAGCTGCAGAGCTACAGGCTCTTCAAGATGGTCATGATCTCTTCCGACACACTCTCTTTGTCGAGTTTGGGATTAGTCTTGAAGTTGGGCCATAAGTGCCGAGGCCAGAGGAAGTCGTATCCATCCCTCCTCGACGACATCTTCTTGAAGACGCGGCTCATGGCGTCGGTCCGGGTTAGGCGCGCCAGGTCCTCTGCATCGATATTGCAAACATGCTTTGCAAATTCCAATACGCAGACCGCAAATCCCACGGCGACGGGCACGGCATACGAGGTTCCGGACAGAAGTACATTCTTTTCCTTCCACTGAGAGTAGATGGCGATGCCCAAAGTGGCAAAGTTATCCGTGCCAATGATAGGGGAAGGGTTAATACCACCGCAGTTGCCATCCCCGTCTGTGGCATGCATGCAGATGACACCTGGCAGAGAGGCGGGTTGGGAACGCCCCGAACGGCCGCCGTCGTTAGAAGCGGAGGCGATGATGAGCTTTCGGTAGTGTTGAGAAGCTCTGTCAATTGCATGCCTGATTCCGGAGTGGTCATCCTCACTGCCAAGTGAGAGCGAGATGATGTCTGCATCGCAGTCCTTCGCCGCCCACTCTATCGCCTGTGTCCATATCAGCGCAAGGTTGGTCCTGCGTTGATAGGTGATGTAATCTCTTACCTTTGCGACCCCATCGTACTCTTTCCCGCTGACTTTGCTTCCAACACATATCTTGCCAACGAATATCTCGGCCGTAGGCGCATAATGCCGCAGGAGTCTAGCCACATGCGTCCCGTGGCCATCGGCGTCATGCTGCCACCCATCCTCAGCGTCCCCTTGCACAAAACTCCTGCTCTTGCAGCTGATGATTTTGCTTTTAATGGCTGCTCCTACCATGCCGTCTTCCTTGTCTACCCCAGAGTCCAGAAAAGCGACCCTGATGTTCCTAGTGCGGATGGGATCATTCGAAGCCTTACAAGACATCGCACACAACCCCCCGAGACGTCCTAGGAAGCGCTCACAGTCGACCCTGAACCTAGCTTCCGAGCACACTTGACTGTGATATGTTAGGACAATACTGAACAAATTCATCATGCTCATGATGGACTCACCTCACTGAAACGCCTTTACGCATTCTCTCCATGTTGTCCAAATGCAGGTGTTTAAGAACGGGTTGGAGGTCGACGCATAGCTTGGGGGATTGCCGTGTTGCTTCATAGGACAATGGCTGAAGTATGCTCTCATACACAATGATCAGCTTCCTTTGCTCCACGGGAATATCGCTCTTCTCGTGGCCAATATCCTCGACAAGGCGATCGAAGTCAAGACAAGCTCTGGCGCAGGCAACCAAATCGGGAGTGATATCGTCGACCGAGGAAGTCAGAACTCGAGCCAGTCGTACACGGTGTGACATGGTCAGGCAGATTGGGTCGACATCCGCATCTTGCCAGTCGGTAATGCGGTTGGTGTACAGCTCGAGGATGATTATACCCAATGCAGCTGCTTGGTCCCCATCGAGACAGTGAGGTCTCGCATCTTCTGTGCCTCCAAATGCATGGTGAACCCGAGGACACCAACTCCTCACGTCACCGGACGGCCATGGGACAAGGAAGCTGTCCAAGGTTGGAGGATTGGCGAGCCAGGGTCCAGTGCCGAGCAGAAACGTCGAGGCAACCAGGAGAATCGCGGTTGAATACCTTAGCCGAAGAGTGAAGGACTGGTCCCCAATGAGAGAAGACAAGGTTCGGCATGGGAGGCCGTTCCAACCGCCCATTATATAGGAAATCCCACGCCAATGGAGAGAGGAGGGGGGATGGCTGATGCCTTTGTGCATCGTCCTGTGGCGAGTTGTCAGAGGCCTGAGGGAGGAGTACTGCCATGAGTGAAGATAACGTACTGGACAGGGACGTTGTTGCCGTCCTTTGGGGAGCAGGTATTCATCATCAAGGTGTCATTCTGGAACCCGTTCAAGTGAACTTCCACTTCAGCTGGCACGTCGTCTGGGGGCTCGACAAAGAGCCTGACGCAAGCAAGACCAAAGTTGTGAGCCTGCTTCGAAAGGCAATCTTGTCCATTGGAGGACGCGTGCCATTGATACTCTATTGTTTGCGGTGCCGTATCACCCCAAATGGTTGCATCCATGACCATTTCAAAGGACTGTAAAATCTCTTGCAGCCGGCCATCATGAATGGCATCAATGAGGGGAATGAGGAGGCTGGCGGCAGTGCTCGCAGATGGGGACGTGTTCCCACCCATCTCTTGCGATGCATTCTGGGAAGATGGTGTCTCCCTCGAAACCGAATCACACGATACGGGATCAGGCTCAGTGGAGGACGCAGTGGCCATTGAGTCTGCTGAAGCACCTAGGGCTGGGCGGTCGTTTGAGCCCATGGCTCCATGGTCAGCTTCCCAGCGCCTTCGCAATTCCTTGAGCTTGCCGAATTTGGGAAGGTTCTGGGAAGCGTATGAGTGTTGGTAGCAGTTTGGAAGGGGGTTCAAACAGAGAAAGAAGTGGGCATGATGCTGGCTTACCCCTGAGTCGTCCGGTGAAAGGGTTTCACCGCAAATGAGGTCATCCAGTCGTTCCAAGACGGTCTGTATCTCGGCAAAGAGTTTCTCAGAGTCCGTGGCAAAGACATGGCTCGTAAAGAGATCTTGTTTCATCAAGATGGCTTTGATGCCATCACGGAGGCCCATCAACTCCCGGCTGGAGTCGGTGGGCTCGGCACAGCCAATACAGACATGGGGGCTTTCTTTGGTCTCAACCAGAGAAAGAGCGGCAATTGCGCATATGGACATGTGACAGACAGCCTTGAAAAGGTCCCATGAATCGTCGAGCGGCTGTTGTGATGGGTGGGAAGGCATTGTCGTCTCTTTGACGGCGGCGTCGTCCTTGCTAATCTAGGTCGTCTACGATGCTGCCCGGAGCAAGGAGAGAGCAAACAACAGCACGCGGCGAACATGTTATTTGTCCAGAGACACGTCGCCGAGTTGAGATGATTACTTCCGCTATTCGGGTGCCATTCTCGCAGATAAATTGCGCGCCTGCTGCCTCCCGTCGACTTCCCGCAAGTCTCCATATTCGCACCTCAGCCACCCTGACTAGGCTCTCTCTCTCACACACCCGCACGCTGCTGCTTTCCGTCCAGCTACTGAAGCAAGTTCCCGCCGATTTGCGGTCATGGATATACTATACAGCTCTGATGAGGAAGGCTCTTTGAGCTTTATGCTGAGTAAACGTCGAGTTTATCCCATGAAACAGGACCCAGTTACTCGTTCCGCGTCCGATGTCTGGGACACTTTCGAGAGTATCCACCTTTCGCCTCCATCCGTGCAAGGATGGACGCTTAAGAAGCGCAGCATGCCTGGAACCGTGTGGCGTGGCAAACAGGGCGAGAAGAGCGAGACGTACCAGTTTGAGGACCTATTCAATCTATATGGAGCGTGGATCTCGATGAAGTTGCATGGTGAGTTCCGGATGTTCGAGAACCAAGACGAGCGAGACGCAACACTTCTGAGTAAGAGACTCGAGCCCCTTGCCTACATGAGGGCGCTGGTCGTCGATGTGCTGAAGGGTTTACGAGGCAAGTTGGAGGAACTGAAAACGATAGCCAGCAAGAGCGCTGATCCATCGGACAGGGATTCGGTGGTGAGGTGGGAGGAGACATGCGAAGCCATACGGCGGATCCTCATGGATCAGCTTCACGGCGTCCTGAACGGCAAGCGCCTCTCGTACCCATGGGCGAACCACATCCTGGCGAGGCTGGCGACTTCGACCCCGACCCTGACCGACGACGAGAGGAGGATCCGCAACGAGTTTGCATCAGCTGTCCGCCGCCGGTATCCGAAGGCTCACCGCGAGCAGGTGCTGCTGCTTGGGCGATCGTTTGCGCTTCGCCGTGAGATGATGGTAAGCACCAGGCTCGGCGCAGAATGGCTTGCAGCCAATAAAGCTATACCCAGTGTGGAGCGTCGGATGCTCGTACTCAAGGCCGAGAAGGACGCCATCCGGGACAAGGTCAAGTCGACACCCGAAATGCGGGAGCCCGAGTACCGCGAGCTTGACCAATACTCTGGCCTTGGCCAAGACTCCAGCAGCCCCCCTGCCCCCCTCAGCGCGCTCCAGCTCCATATCGACCGTTTGCTCCAGGACGCCGGGGACAAGAAGCTGGAATACCCGCCTCTTCCGTCCCCAGCTCCGGGAGAAAAGTATCCCCAATGTCCCTATTGCTTCCACCACATCAACATCGACATCCCCAAACCAGAGCTGTGGGAAGACGACGAGCCCGTCGCCAGGATCATGGTGTGTGATTACTCTCTGAAGCCGAGGGAGAGGGACGTGCCACTACAGACCATGTGGGAACACCACCTCGACAAGCACCTGCTGCCGTACATCAGCCCTTTTCTCACAGACATGCAGCAGATTGCCCGCTACGACTTTGCCAAGCCTTCACTGTGGCAGCGGCGCAGGTATATCGTGCAGGAAAAACTTGAGGGCTTTGGCAAGTATTGGTGGTGCAAATTCCTGCACCCAGATGGAGATTTGCAAGATGGTCACTGTCCGTTGTGTCTCCAAGAGATACCGGACGAAGGGGACTACATGTGGGACGCCATGAACGATCACATGAGCCATCATATGGGTAGGCAGTACTGTCTCCTCGCATTCGCGCCCTTGCCCGCGCCCTGACGTGGCTGCCGCGTTCCGCTCCCAAGCCGTGCGAGCCCCTGCAGCTGAGGCAAGAATTTTCTTCTTGCAGATGGATGCTGTGATTGTGGTACTACATCCACCTGGGCTCGCACAAAGCCGCCTGGAACCTGCTTTTTTTTTTTCTCTCTCTCCCTTTTTTGGTTGGTACGTACGGATAGGTGAATCGATAGACTTTTTGCAAATTTTTTTTCGCCCCTGAGGGTTTACTGTGCCACCTGAATGTGACTTTCCTCATCACTGCGCATCATGCTGTCCCACCGAGGGCCAGGCCTGTCGCGGTATCGAAGCAAGGACAGCCATTTGAGCGCGTACATGAATGAATTGGTAGATTTCTTCGTCTCTAACTGCAGATGCCCCTACCACGAGTCGTCCATAGAGTCTTGTTTGCCCCGCAGCGGCGCGCCGCCACCCTGGTTCCGCCTCTCGTCGGATAGATCCAGGTCTTCGAGGTCCTCCAGCAGCTCCTCCATGTTGACGCGGGGCGCGTCGTCCCCAGACACGTCCGTCTCCGTGACGCTCATGGCGTCGGCGGGCTTCTGCGTCTTGTACAGCGCCAGGGCCGCGCGCAGCTCCTCGTCCTCCTCCACGTCCCGCAGGAACATCTCGTACTCCTGGTCCATGCGCTCCTGGTCGGCCGCCTTGGGCAGCAGCTCTCCCTCGTCCTTGGCCATGCGCTTCAGGCGCCAGTTGCGCCGGCGGTTCTTGCGCCGGTTGGGGTAGTGCTTCTTGACGAGGAGCACGTCGGGGATCGTGGAGCCGTACGTGTGCGAATCCTCAATCTCCGAGAACTCGTCGTTGTTGAAGTTGGTGCCCGTCAGCATGAAGCCCATGGCCGAGTCGCCCACGTTGAGCAGGTGGCCCATGTGGGTGCGCGTGAAGAAGGTATGACTAATGTTGGACGCCGGAGCCACCGTCGCCTCGGCGAGCACCATCTTGCCCTTGCGGCTGATGGGCTCAATGTCTATGATGACAAACTCGACCAGGTCCGTGACCTGGGCTAGCGACGTAAAGGGCGCCCGCCAATAGACTTTTGAGCTGACTTCGGCCGTCTGCAGGGTGCTGGGGTCAAGGAGATTGATCGAGGTGCCAATGCGGCTGCACAGGACTAGTGGGGAGATGTTGCCAATCTGCTTGGCCAGCTTCAGAGGCAGCGCGACTAGGTCATCCTTGCAGACGGGGACGATCTGGGCCGAATACGTAAACTTGTACGACTTCTTGGACGTGTGTGTATCTTCGGAGATGATGGATTTGGAGGCCTTGACCTCGACGGGGACTACGGACTCGAGGAAGCTGATGAAGGCTTCGGCTTGGTTGCGTTGCCTAAACAGTTAGCCGCAGGTAATGCATGAGGCAAGCCGAGCCAGACGCCAGACGTACGCAAAGTAAAAGTCTATCCCATCCTTGACTTCCTTGATGTTGATGGTATCGCGGTGGGCAGAGTGCTTGAGGATCATCTGCTCGAGGTAGAGAAAGGTGCGCTTGTGGTGGACCTGAGGAGTCATGTCAGCCACAAGATCCCGTAGCGGCCCAGAATCGCCACGGCTTACCTTTTGCCGGACCTGCACAGAGGCCCTCCATACGTTTGCGGTAAACGACTTTGCGCACTCCGGGCACTGCTGGGTATGGACAATGTACGTGACCTCGAAGCTCTGCTGGACGAGGATCTCGCTGACGTCGGGGACCGAGTCCTGGACGGTGAGCTTGACCTTGATGCGGCGCGAGTGTGGCTCCGTCCAGATGAAGGAGGCGTCGACGAGGCGGACCTTTTGCAGGCCGCGGAGCTTCTTGAGACAGAGGGCGAGCAGCTCGCGCGACTCGGGCCCGGCGACGAGCCACGAGGCCGGGGGTAGCAGCCAGCGGTCGCAGTCGCGGCAGAAATGAAGCACGGCCTCGCGCTGGATATCCCGGGACAAATCGACGGTGAGCTTGACGCAGTCGTAGCACAGGGCGCCGGTCTGGCCGTTTGTCGGGGCGCCGCAGTTGCAGCAGAGGACGCTGGAGAGAAGGGGCGTTAGCAAAAATCGTCCATGCAGGTGGTGTAACCATGAGAGGGGAGACGTTGGGAATGGAGGGGTTGAGCGAGGGCTGGCAACGTACGTGGCGTCGGTGCGCTGGCCGGGGCCGCCCACGGCCGGGGCTATCGACATGGGGGCATCCAGATCCATGGCTTTCGCGGAGGAGGATAGGCGCGGCTGGGTGCTGTTGTCTGCTGTCCAGATGCGGGACGGTGTCGATGCTTGTTCGTGGGGTTGGAATTTGGTGGTTGATGATAATGGGATTTTTTTTTATTATCAGCGGGGTGATAAAGCCTAAATGGGTGTGATTTGTGGCGGCGATAAGCCCCGCCGCTCAGGTGGCGTCCTTGAGCCACATGATTACCAAATCCTAGGTTCCGTACGAATCAAGCCCAAGTCGGCTGGCTCGGACAAACCCTCCCATCCTAGCGTTACCTAGTACCTCTAATCGAATCGCAAGGTAGCCGCTTGGCCCATTCGCGACACTGGCGACAACTCTGCATAGCCACGCACCACATGTGGAAAACGTACGCGCCCTCATGGCTTAACAGGACATACCTGCTGTTCGGCCAGCGAGGAATGGGCGGCTTTTTGCTATCCATCTCGTACATATGTTACCTCCCTCCCACCTTTGCCTCTCCTGCCCGTGCTGCCCATGCCGCCCATGCCAGAACTTGCTCGACCCTGTCACAAGTGTCGTCATCGAGCCTAAGCGCTCCCAAAAAAGAGCACCGCCTAATTATTCTGTCATCAAGATCCACCTGCCGTCCCCAAATCTCTCCTCCCAGGCCCACACGCGCTTCCAACCTGCCAGCCTCCCCTTCTACCTATCCCATCCATCACCGATTCCGTGTGCTCGACGACGTTCAGCCAATCTTTGCCGTCTTGCCTGCTTTATATCCCCTTCTGCATCTACCGTCGACATGTCCTGGGAACTCTCTCGCCGACGTTTCGTGCGCACAGTCAACGGGAAGTACATTTTTGGTCGCATCGTACGTGTCTCTTTTCCTCCCTCTGTCTCGCCTTCCAGTGCCTGCGTCCATCTTCCATCGCTTCTCCCTTTCTTCCATCTCCTCGTACCCATGACTCGGCTCTGGCCCCTGCTACCCCCCCCCCCCCCTTCTGGGTCATGATGCGTTCACCTTACTCCGTCACACATATCTACCTGAACCAGTCCCGACCGTCCACACTGACACTCGTCCACAGCCGCTGGTCCACGCCATCGTCTTCCTCATCGAAATGGCTCTCGTCGCTAGGCTCACCTCCAGGTACAATGCCTACTATGACGAACGACCCAGTAAGTGTGCGCGCACCGTCGTTCCGCCCATGGTTCCTAACCCCAGGCAGTCATGACTATGATGGTCACCAACGCCGTCCTCGGAGGCATCGCCGACACCGTCGCCCAGAGCATCACCGCCATCCGAGAGCGCGCCCTCCGCAAGCCCGGCGGCTTGAACAAGGACGACGGTCTAGCCATGGAGATCCACGAGCTCGACCGCAAGAACCCTTTCAGCGACCGCGACCTGATACCCGACTCCAAGGCCCTCCCCCCGCCCTTTGACTTTGAGCGCCTCACGCGGTTCATGGGGTACGGCTTTTGCATGGCTCCCATTCAGTTCAAGTGGTTCCAGCTTCTGCAGCGCCTGTTCCCCATCACCAAGACGAGCGCATTGGGCCCTGCCATGAAGCGAGTCGCCTTTGATCAGCTCATCTTTGCACCCATCGGTCTAGGCATTTTCTACACCGTCATGACCATCGCCGAGGGCGGCGGCAAGCGTGCCGTCAGCCACAAGCTGAGGGACATGTACGTGCCGACGCTCAAGGCCAACTACGTGGTGTGGCCAGCCGTGCAGATTGTCAACTTTCGCCTGATGCCCGTGCAGTTCCAGCTGGTAAGTTGTGGAATTTTCTCAACAAGATGAGTGCTAATTTTGTGCAAGCCTTTCGTCTCGACTGTCGGCATCGCATGGACTGCGTACCTATCGCTTACCAACGCCTCGGACTAAAGGACGGTGCGATGGGAGGGTTTGGATGGCCAAGCTGCTTCCTGAAATTTACACAATGGGGAAAGGTTTCATGGATCACGGTACATACTATGCATACTCTGGGGCGCTCCGGAGGTATGAGCGGCAAGACGCTCCTCGTTCTTCTTTGTGCGGATGGATGGTGTTTGGCGCAATAACTTGTGTAGTGCTTTGGCTGACGAGGCTACGCCGGCAGCAGAGATATATTGGAAGTAACTGAATAGTATTTTCTTGTCGCTGGCTTCATCATCTTGTGTGATTGGCCACCTGCATATATCCCTGGCCTGTCGCCTCTGCACTGCGTAGGCTGCAGGCCGCTAAGACATGATATGCAGGTGGCGTGGCCAGGTCAGGAGTGTGCCGCCCGCAGCGTTGTATCGGACTCCAAGACATACTCACCGACAAGAACAAAAAGTCCGAAAGATTATCTTGCCAAGAGCAGTGAGGCCGCCAGGCCATCGGGTTTCATTCCGATGTACGTGTTATGATTCCCGGTGACTTGTCTCGCATTCGGCTACCCTGTACGGACCGCCAGATGCCAGATGCCAGAACTGCCAGCTTGAGCTGAGAGCCTTACGCTATGTAGATTATGTACATCCATATTTCTGGCCAAATGCGGCTACGGCACTACAGCTAGAGTCATAGCATGCTTCTTTGTTAAGTGAGGACTTCCGCAAGCATCGCGGCCGGCCTTATTAGAACACTGGTCACAGTCTACTAATTCCTTCCTTATTTAGCTCTATTCTTTGGTCCTGGCAACAGGATAACCATCATTGTTTACATACGCTATTGTTCCTTTTTCTCACTGCGAGCACCTGCTCCATCATAGGCTAGCCCTTCCTGGCCGACCTTGGCAGGCCATCAATACTTGGGTTTAGAGCTGCCAGCCTCATCTACTTACTGGAGAGAGCAGTGACACCGGGAAGCTCCTTGCCCTCGAGCAGCTCCAGACTGGCACCGCCACCCGTAGACACGTGGCTGAGCTTGTCCTCAACACCGTACTGGGCGGCCACGGTGGCCGTGTCGCCTCCACCAATGATGACAATCTTGCCCTTTTGGCAGCCCTCGACGACAGCGTCGAGCGTGGCCTTGGTGCCACTGGCAAACTTGGGGAACTCAAAGACACCAGCGGGGCCGTTCCAGAGGATGGTCTGGGCCTCGTCGATGGCCTCCTTGTACAGCTTGACGGAGGCCTCGCCGCAGTCCAGGCCCATCCAGCCGTCGGGGATGCCCTGGGCGTCGGTGGCAAAGCCCGTCGCGGCGTCCTTGTCGAACTTGTCGGCGGTGATGAAGTCGGTGGGCAGGACAACCTTGACATTCTTGGCCTTGGCCTTCTCCATGAGCTTGCTGACCGTCTTGGCGCCAGCCTCATCGAAGAGCGAGTTGCCAATGGCCATGTTCTCGAGCGTCTTCTTGAAGGTAAAGGCCATGCCACCGCAGATGACAATGGTGTTGACCTTGTCAAGGAGGTTGTCGATGAGCTGGATCTTGTCCGACACCTTGGCGCCGCCGAGGATGGCGAGGAAAGGTCGCTTGGGGGACTCGAGGGCCTGAGCAAAGTAGTCAAGCTCCTTCTTCATGAGGAAACCGGCGGCCTTCTGGGGCAGGTCGACGCCGACCATGGAGGAGTGAGCACGGTGGGCGGTGCCGAAAGCGTCGTCTGGACAATATTAGCATGGGGGGGTGTATCACGGCGGAGAGGGCACGGCTGTACTTACTGACGTAGATATCGCCCAGGGCCGTCAGACCCTTGCGGAACTCTTCAACCTTGGCCTTGTCGGCCTTGGTCTTGTTTCCGTCCTTGTCCTTGGCGCTGCCCTCCTCCTCAATGTGGAAGCGGAGGTTCTCAAGGAGGACGACGGCGCCGTTGTCGGCCTTGTTGACAATCTCCTCGACCTCGGGGCCGACGCAGTCGGGGGCAAAGGTGACCGAGGTGCCGAGCTGCTTCTCGAGCTCGGCGACGACGGGCTTCAGGGAGTACTTGGGGTTGGGAGAGCCGTTGGGGCGGCCAAGGTGGGACATGAGAATGACCGACTTGGCTCCATTGTCAATGGCATGCTTGATGGTGGGGACAGCGCCGACGATGCGCTGGGGGTTGGTGATGTTCTTGTCGGCGTCGAGAGGAACGTTGAAGTCGACCTGCAGCGGTTAGCATCCAATGCACTCCCAATTGAGGTGTTTGGCAGCATCCCATAGACTGCTGCCACCGAGAGAAAATCCGCCGACGCCAGCTCCCTCACCCCCGAAGCTCGTCGAGAGCCCCATCGCGGTCATGACGACGAGTAGTGGGGTAAAAGCTGTAGAAAACAACTTACTCGGATCAGGACCCTCTTGCCCTTGACGTCCACGTCGGTGATGGATAGCTTGTTGGCCAGAGACATCTTGGGCAGTGCGTAGAATAAAGTGCTTGGTGTTTGGTATGAAGGAGGGAAAAGAGATGGGGAGAAAAGCACGCAGCTGATGGTGGTGCTTTTTGGTGAGACGTGGGCAGCTCGAGTATGGCGGGGTACTACTAACCTTGGCGAGACAGCTTGGATGATGTTATAGCTACTGAAACGACAGAAAAGTATACCGGAACAGGTATAGCGCATATCACGTGAACTCCACCCTTCCTTTGGAAGTAATAATAATAATAATAAACCGAAAACTCCCTTTTGGTTTCATTTAGTACTTGTCTGAAGTGGCCTGACTACCTAGGTACCTGTACTTTGCTCCGTCCCTCGAGTCCCCAAAGCGACCTTTCCTGGCCATCACCACAGCAGTTATCATAGCAACCTTCGCGGCAGCTATTATAGTAACCTCTATGATGATGAAAAAAGGTATATAGTCTGAGGTGGGAACAGTAGAGAGAAACAACAAGGCTATCTCAAGCTACCGACTGGCCGAACTACAAGTGATATCCCAGGCCAGAGCTGAAGTCGGTAGCCGCAGCGAAAACACTTCACAGTCACCTGTTCGATGCGTCGGGGATGCGTTGGGCTATTGAGATGGAGAGGGCTTGGGCATCGACTGACTCACCGAATGAAGTTGCCAGATAGGAAACGCCTACTATGACGGATCATTTAGTGACGTGGCACAGGTCTCAAGCATCGGCTCTTGTTCGGATTGATAGGGGCACTGTATCAAGGAAGGCCTTTCTCGTGCAGTCAAGCCATTCCCAGCCTGTTGCTGCTGTCATTGCTGCCGACAGCCTAGGCCCCGATCCTGACCTTCGCCCATAGCCTTGATGATTGCAAACAGCATGGGCAAACAGGGTTAAGCTTGGCCTTTGACCGTCATAGCTCGTAAAGACAGCTCTGTCCGTAAAGTGATTCATTACCGTGCCGTATCTATGTGTCTGCCCGGGAACCTCCATGAAAGCGATCCGTAATACAAGCCTTTGATGGCAGCTGCCCCTCATTTTCTTCCGCACACTCGACAAACCATCTACCTTCGCTTAGCAGCCTCGACCTTTTTCAGCTCCTCCCTGTCGATAGTCAGCAATGTAGTTCTTCGTCACTGAGCGAAGGCGAGCCGGAGCACTGACTTTAGCTGCGTTGAGAAGTCGTCGGTCGTGTCATCATCGTCCCAGCTCTCCTCCCACAGATGCTTGGTGGCGCTGCTACCAGCTGCGGCCTCGGTCTGGTCATCCTGCCAATCTGCGAGGCATCAGCAAATGAATCTCGCGGTTGTCTCATTCGGCTTGAAGGTTGGTGAGGGGAGGCGCACCGTCGACGGGGAAATCCTCGAACTCGTCGTCCTCGCCTAGCGCGACGGCAGCCTTGTCCTTGGTCTCGGCGGCGGCTGTGGGGGTCTGCTTCTCCTCGGCGGGAGGCTTTGCGTCGGCGGATGAGGAGGCCATTCTGTCGGTCCGTCTGGCGTGCGTGCGAGAGTGGTCGAGTGGTGATGGGCGATTGCGAATTGGCGGGGGGGTTTAAGCTACAGGCGGCTCAGGCAGCTTGGATGTTACGTAGAGCAGCGGCTTGCTGGAGGGAGGTTGTCGGAACAACGCCGGGCCGTTGGTGCAGGGTAGGCGGCTAGGTACCTTATCGGGCGCTTGGGAAGAGGGTGTGGGGAAGGCAGGGAAGAGGGGAATTGGTGGGCGGTTGGAGGTGAGGTGAAACAGAAACGGGACGAATGAAACACCAAAGCTTGGGGTTTCCTATCGACGTTGATAACGGCGGCATTCACGGCGGGCGCGACAGAAAGTTCGCATGGCTTCGAGACTGGACGAGAAGCCGCAGCCGGTCCGCGATTCAGCGCAATTAATTCATGGCGTGCGCCCAGCAGCATGGCATCACGACAGCCTCGCATCGAGTCCTTCCCATCTTCCAAACCCGCTCGACCCCTCGGTTGGCGCAAAGCGGGCCTTGGCCGAAACGCTTCAACCCGCCCCCAATATCCCCACCGAACCGGGAGAAGGGGTCTCGACTCCCGGGCGCATGTGAAAGATCCAAGGGCTATGTATGCTTTAAGTACCTGGGGCTGGCTCCCTCCTTGCTACCTTTTTCTTTTCTGTTTGACCCATCGGGAAACTTGTTGTCGATTTTTGGAAGTTATCTTACTTCGATCCTACAGCCGATACTGCCGCCATCCTCAGCCACCGGCCATCTCCAACCGAAGCCACCATCTCACGCGCGTCGGGGTGGATCCCCCGCCTTCATCGAGAGCCGTCGATCCAAACTACCCACGCCGAACTATAATAGCATAGCCACAAGCGGCCGCCTCCCGGTACACCGTCTCGCCATCACGCGTACATGCTGCGCTGGCTGCCCGGCGGAAGCATTGCGTGTCGATTGACGCTGGCGTCATAATTTTCCTATAAAATCAACTGCGCGGCTCCTCTCCTCTCCTCTCTTCTCATCATCACCAACAAACATACCCTTCATTCCTACAATATGAGTCGACTAAGCGGGTGGTTCCGCTCCAGCAAAGACGATGCAGCTAGCAAAGAGTCAGAACTCGAGCTCATCAGCAAAGAGACGGAGGACATGAACCATGCCATGGAGTGCGCCGGCATGGTCATGAATGACGACATTGACGGCGCTTGGGAGGCCATGCAGGAGGGCGACTCGAGCTTCCACGAGCTTGGCGCTGCCGTCACGACATTTATGCGATCTATCCTCGGCCTGGAGAAGGAAGTCATGCTGGAAACAGCGAGCCGCCTCAACAACTGCGAGACGCGGGCGGGGGCTGACCTCCGAAAAGCACAGCGGATGACGGCCGCCACGAGCATGTATCCTGCGGGCACCGAGTACGAGCTGGTGCGCGCCGAGACGCAGCTCATGGGCGCCGTGGTGGGTGTTTTGAACGAGAGTCTGATGGAGGCGGTGCGGAGCTTCATCAAGGTCCGCAAGGCGTACTATACGCTCGAGGGCATCATCAACCTGGAGGAAAAGGCCATGCGAGAAAAGGCCCAGGCCCGGACCCAGTCTGTAGTGCCCGGCACCCTCACGCCGCTCGAGAAGATCGATTCGGATGGGGATGACAGCAGCGCCTCCGAGTTTATCGGGCCGGGCGGCGCGCGCCCAGACACACCTGATGAGGAACCGTCGACAGGTGCGACGAGTCCAGCATGTGCCTCCCCTCCTCCCATGGGCAACGCGGTGGATGTATTTGTCCACTCGGGCGCCAACCTCTGCTTTGGCATCATCCTCCTCATCCTGACGATTGTGCCCCCTGCCTTCTCACGACTGCTCTCTATTGTGGGGTTCCGCGGCGATCGGCCTCGCGGAGTGCGCATGCTCTGGTCATCAGCGGCGTGTCCCAACGTGAACGGCGCCGCGGCAGCCCTGGTGCTTCTGGCCTACTACAACGGCCTGCTGGGCTTCGTGGACATCCTCCCCGCCCAGGCAGACTACGACGACGACGCCGAGATTGTGGGGCCGCCCAAGGAGAAATGCCAGCGGCTGCTGAGCGAGATGCGAACCCGGTACCCCGAGTCGGGCATCTGGCTGCTCGAGGAGGCGCGGGCGCACGCCAACGAGCGGCGACTGAGCAAGGCCATCGAGGTGGGCAAGACGAGCAAGGAGTGCAAGATGAAGCAGGTCACGTCGCTTATCGTGTTTGAGCTGGCCATGAACAGCATGCACGCGCAGGAGTGGGAGACGATGCGCGACTCGTTTGCGCGGTGCAGCGAGACCAACGACTGGAGCCCCGCCATGTACAGCTACCTGGTAGCGTGTGCGGCCATCGAGCTGTACCGAGATGCGCACCACGCGGGGGACGCGGCGGCCGCGGAGCAGCACAAGGCACAGGCCGTCGAGTACCTGACCAAGGTGTCGGCGGTGGCGGGCAAGAAGCGCATGCGCGGTAAGCAGCTGCCCTTTGAGCGATTTGCGCAGCGCAAGGTGGACAAGTGGGAGGCGAGGGCCAAAGCGCTCGGGGTCGACCTCGTGGACGCTGTGGGCGTGAGCCCGGCGGTGGAGATGTCGTTCCTGTGGAACGGGCAGAAGCGCATGGCCGAGGAGGAGCTTGAAAAGGCGCTAACGAGCGTCCGGTGGGAGAGGTGCACGGTGGGGGGCGAACTCGTGGACAAGATGAAGGAGGAGAAGGACGAGGTGGCGGTGTGGGCGATTTGCAACAGCGTGATGCTGAGTCGGCTAGGCAGGATGGGCGAGGCGCGCAGCATGCTCGAGGACCACGTCCTATGTCACGACAAGTAAGTCCCCAGGCAGCAGACGCCGTTTATTTGTTCAAAGCTAACATGCCGCAGGTCCGTTTTCAAGGGAGGCAATAAAGACGACTACGTCCTGCCCGCCGCCATCTACGAGATGGGCGTGATTGCCTGGTTCGAGTGCAGCAACCCGCCGGCTGATGTGGAGGATGTCGGGGCGTATAGGAGAGAAAAGGCGAAGGAGTGCCGCGCGCACCTCGAGAAGATCCTCGTCTGGGAGCGCTACGTGCTGGATGCGCGGATTGGGCTACGTGTGCAGAGCGGGATAGAGACGCTTGCTTGGTTTGATAAAAAGATGGCGTAGGGGATGTTCTTTTTTTCCCTTCCCCCCCCTTTTCCCCCTATTTTTTCCTTTTTTTTTTTTTGTCATAAGAGCGCAGGCGTTGGGCTTGGTGTGTATACAGGAAAGTCATGTATTGTGATGAACTATTTGGGTATCAAGATTGCCATGTCATACGCAATTTACATTAATCCACCTTGCGAGCCGTCCTTTTACGACCACTCCTCCTTGGCGTCGTGCCGCTGCGGTTGGTCAAAGCCTCGACACCGTTCTGCAGCAGGCCAGCACCCTGCTCAGCCTTGACAGCCGACCGCTCCTTGACGCGGTGCTTGTCGGCCTCGCGCCTCATGTCCTCGAGCACGTCACGCCCTCGGCCCGTGCCGTGCCACCAGTCGAGAATGCCCCAGGCGCCGTAGTTGGAGGTGCCGCGGTCGGCGTAGTGGACGGCGGCGCGCTGAACCATGCCGCCCATGATGATACCGGGGACGATGCTGTAACCGGACATGCAGAGCGTCTCCTCGACGGTACACACGGCGACGACGAGGAAGTAGGTCAGGAGGTGGGGGCGGAGGACCAGGCACGGGAGGTAGAGCGGGACAAAACGGTGCAGAAGCAGGGAGAGCGGGTGGTCGGTGAGGAGCTGGAGGCTAAAGGGGGCCCCGGAGCGGCTGTGGGCGTAGCGGGCGTGGACGCCGGCGAGGGAGCCGTTATTGTGGAGGACGAAGCGGTTGATGTAGTAGTGCAGGACCTCGCGAGCGGCCAGGATGATGAGTCCGTGGCGCAGGATGCCCCAGGGCATAGGCAGGGCGGTGCTGGTGCGAAACTCGGGCTCGCGAGCCAAGTACATAAAGGCGGCGCTGCAGGCGCCCTCGGCGGCGGTGAGGATGACGAGGTTAAGCAGGGCGAGGCCAAGCATCCTAGCCAAGAAGCGAGGGTTGCGCGGAGGGAGGGCGCTGCGGCCGCCATACTTGATGGACTCGGCGACGCTGGGCAGGGCGACGTCGAAGAGCAGGGAGAGCAGGGATGGGAGGAGGCAGAAGGCGACGCGGATGGCGAGGATGCCGGTGAGATGGACGCGCAGGGGCGGATGGGTGAGGACGAGCGTCGTCCAGGTCATGTAGAAGAAGAGCAGGTTGAGCGAGGTGGACCAAGAGGTCAGCGAGGGGGCAAGCAGGTACGACGCCAGCGGGAGGGAGAGTAGGAGGTCCATGGCGGCGAGGGGTGGTCATTTGTTGCGTATGGGTGTCGTCTTGTCCAAGAGGGTGAGACGGAGGGTTTTTGGTGTTTTTGATGTTGGCCATGAATGACATGACGTCTTGGCTGGATTTAGGCTATGACGTCGGTGCAGCTGCTCGAGATGGGCAGGGATGTGATTGGAGGGGGAGGAATACCAAGGTTCTGCGGGGTTTCCATGCCATGCGATGCACGATATATTGCACCACATGTACGGACATGTGCTGCATGCGTTACACGTGGTTGAGGAGTTTGCATACATGCTGTCAAGAGGTGGAGCCATCATAAGGCTGCTGAGGGTGAATTATCTGTGGTAAGGCGGGCTGCGTCGCGGGCCGCTGGCAGGGACGGACGGTTACCAGCAGAAGTTTGGTTGGGCGCACGGGAGACGGGAGAACGGGAGATGGCCTAGGACAGTAGACGAATCCGTCTCACGTGGGCGTCTGCTGTTATCCGAGACACACATACACATCCGCCACACAACTATATGAGACAGCGGCTCCAGCCACAGTTCGCATCTAGGCGAATGCGGCAGGGAGGCCTCGCTGCATGAGACCATCGTATTGCATTCCTCGAGCCGAAGGCGAGGACAGCCTCCCTGGCAAGGGCCGCCGGAGGCATCCAGCATGAAATTGATGTGGAATCACTCCACTGTGACGGGAACTAAATGCTTGGGGTCATGGCAGCCTGTGCTGGAAATGAAGATGGCCAGGCCACAGAGCAAAATCATATGTGCCTGGTGCTATAGACAAGCATTGGTGCCGATATCAATGGGAAGACATCAGGGGGCACAGAGTCAGAAACGGTGGATGGACGGCAGACGGGCAGGGGGGTTGAGAGTTTTGGGAGTGGCACGGGCCCTCTGTGGTGGGTGAGAGTGACAGCTGGAGGTGGTGTTGCCGGGGCATGCTGGTGAGGACGGTTGCTGCTGCGTGTGCTGAGTGCATCTCGGCATGTGTGGGCGGCGTGTCTGGGCTGAAGCAATGGCCATGAGCGGGTGGGATCGGCGGGCCCAGAGGATCGATCGTCGACGGCAAAAGAAAAAGAAAAAGAAAAAGAAAAAGGATGAATGGTCACAGCGGGCGAGCAGCGTGGAGCGGGAGACGAGGACGGCGACCAGACACACTGCCGTCGACACGATGTGACGGGACGAAGCAACAATGGGCTTGTACCTGATTAATTTAACCGGCAAGCACCGTGGAACTAATCTCAGCCTGTCTGTGCTGGACTCGATAACTATCCAGTAGCTCATCCCAAAGTTGGCACGCTCGGACGAGACGACCCCCAGCACCTAATGAAGGGAAGAGGAAATAAATAAATAAATAAAATAAAATAAAATAGAGAAGCATGAAGATGAAGCACTAGCGCAAGGTACCTCATTGGATGGTATGTCCATGGCAAAGGCAGGCAATTCATTGGCTGCTGCTGTATCCAATAATTACAGGTGCCTAGTCAAGGAAGGGCGAAAGCTCAGGCACCTTCTGCGGGCAGGGACCCAGTCAGCCCGCGGGATAATGAAGGGAAAGGACCCTTTTGCATGTTCCCTTGCTCACGCCCGCAGGGGAGGAGCGGCCTTCAGCCTTTGTCCCACCAACCATCTGCCTCTCCTACCTCGTCGACTCTTCCAACTCTTTTTTCCCTCCACCTCCCACCTCTCTCTCCTCCGTTCACACACACGCACACACAACACACACAGTCTACGGCCAGCCGCTGCTGCTTCGTCCACCGCTCGGGCACGGGACGAGCGCCTCGTCAACTCGTACCTATCCACCCACCCCCCTGAACCTGAACGGCGGCGCGCGCGCAACCGAGACACTCTCCGCCCGAACTCCGACGCAGACGGCCTGCAAGCTGCCCCCAAATGGACCATTAAAAAGAGCGAGAGCAGAAAAAAAAAGAAAAAAAAGAGAGAGAAAGAAAGAGTGAAACAGGGAGGAGTTGGTGCCGTCAAATTACTGAAACGGCGGTACGGAGTAGGAGAAAGAAAAGATTATTATAAAAAGGCAGATCCGGGAATTAGGTTATTACCATGGTCGCGTTGGACAACGCCTTGGAAGCCGCCGGTGCTGCCACCGCCGATATTCCCCCTATCCCCACGCGGTCGCACCGTCGCCATCGCGATGAGTTGAATCCTCCCACCAGTACCACCGCTTCTTCTTCCGCCGCCGCCGCCGCCACCACCACGGCCAAGCGATCCCTCAAAAACCAGCACCTGCACCTCGAGCCCGTCGATACCCTGTCCGCATCACGGCACCAATCCGCCACGCGAAGCCTCAGCCAGGGCGCCGCCCACCATTCGTCGTCGTCGTCGTCGTCTCGTCGCCAACCCCATCCTCATTCTCGTTCCTCCAACGCCGCCAGGACCGCGCCCGCTTCGCCAACCAATCCTGCCGTGCCCGCCGCTGCCGACCACGAGATTATTTCCAACCTCATCACCTCGCTCGCCTCGCACGACCCTCCCCCCGTCACCGTCTCCTTGCCCGCCAGCCCCGGAAGCTTTGGCGTCGACTACGGTGCCTTTTCCCAGCCCGCCAACCTCCATGACCTCCAATCCCACATCTCCCTCGACGACCTCGCCGCCAGCCCCCCAATTGTTCGCACCTCGAAGCCTCCCAGCGGCTTCTCTCCGCTGACGGCCGCTACCAAGAGCCCTCGCTCCCCTTCTGCCCCCAACGGCGCCCATCGCAGCCCCAGCCGCGACAGCTCCGGCCTGCGATCCTTTATCCGCTCCGCGAGCACCGCTTCTTCTCGCCCTTCCTCCACGGGCTCCTGGCATGACGACGCCCAGAGCATTGGCAACCTCAGCGTAGAACGCGGCTCCGCACCCACCCCCGAGCTGCGCCGCCAGCGCTCCCGCGACAGCTGGGGAAAGAAGACGGGTGGCGGTCGTGTCCCAAAGGGGCTCATGTACATGTCCTCCAAGGAGCGCTTGCGTGAGAAGGACCAAGAACGCAGGAGAGCCTCAGCCGGCCCCTCCACCGCCAACAGCACCGACGCCATCTCGGCCCCCAACGCCGCCAAGATGGACAACTTTCTCGCAGAGACCCCTATCCGTGAGGAGCAGCTGTTCTCCGACTCTGCCGCCATCGACAAGCCCACCGATGGCACGCTGCACCACATCCCAGTCCGAGACTCGAGCCTCCGCCACCTCCGAGGCGGCTCGTCTCTCAATCGCTCCAGCACACGCCGCTCCAAGCAGCGCGACGCCGATAGCCAGATTGTCGACTCCATTCCGGAAGGAGAGGAGCCCATTCGCCATCGTGACAGCCGCAAGAAGAAGCATAGCCATGTGCCCTCGGATCCTCTAGTCAGCTCCTTTCTCCTTGAGGATGGGTAAGTTTTCCTCCCATCTCATGCACAACAGACTGCTGACCAGCCCAGGGCAAGCGTACATACCAACGACGACAGCGCTCCCTTCCCTTCCGTCTCACAGGGCCCACGACGTGAAGAACCCAAGCGCTCCAGCTCCGACCACATCCGTCCCAAGCGCAGCAGCTCCCGCATGAAGCGTCTCTCTGGCCCCGTGAACCCGCGCATCGACGAGGATGGTCCCAAGCCTGACGCAGCCAACGCCGCCGCTGCCAACACCCCTGCGGGTTATGAGCGTCCCGGCTCGGCAGACTCAATCGACGATGCCGTGGAATCATACCTGTGCTCGCCACGTCTATCTCAGAAAATCCGCCATCCCCAGACGGGTCGCGTCATCTCCTTCTCCGAGGTTGGAGATTCCGAGGGCTCCGCTGTCTTTTGCTGCGTCGGCATGGGCCTCACGAGATACATTACTGCCTTTTATGACGAACTCGCCCTGACGCTGAAGCTGAGACTCATCACCCCTGACCGTCCGGGTGTGGGCGATAGCGAGCCCTACACAGATGGCACAGCCACTCCCCTAAGTTGGCCTGGTGAGTGCAATTATCTGCCTGTCTTGATCGTCCGCTAACCACTTCCCCAGATGACGTCTATGCCATCTGCCAGGCCCTCAAGATTACAAAGTTCTCGGTGCTTGCCCACTCGGCCGGCGCCATCTACGCGCTCGCCACCGCGCTTCGTATGCCCCAGCACATCCGGGGCCGCATCCACCTGCTCGCCCCTTGGATCCCCCCCTCACAGATGAACGTCTTTGGCGCATCCCAGGCATCACCTCCCACCAACGCCATCCCCACATCGCAGCGTATCCTACGTGCCCTCCCTACCCCTATCCTCAAGGCCGCCAACAGCAGCTTCATGTCGGCTACCAGCAGCTCCATCACTTCTTCACTTCCCAAGAACCCCCGACGTACCCGTCGCAAGACCACCGGCACCACGACCAGGCCGACTCCTCCAACCCAGGACAAGGAGAACCAGATGCCCCCTCCTGTTAAAACAGACGATATGCCCATGGAGGCCCCTAGTGCCACGGAGAACATGGACCGTATGGTCTCCCCTCGCAGCACCTTGAATGGAGATAGTAGCATGCTCGCTGCCGCCAACTCGGCCATCGAAAAGGAGCGCCAGGTCACGTACGACATGCGTCTCACCCACGCCATTTGGGAGCTTGCCACTACCGGCGCCAACCCAGCCGTTGATCTCCTCGTGTGTCTGGAGCGCCGCCACACCATTGGCTTCCGCTATGTTGACATAACCCGACCCGTCACCATCCACCACGGAAGCAGAGACACGCGGGTCCCCGTCGACAACGTCAAATGGCTTGGCAAGACGATGCGCCGCTGCGAAGTTAGAGTTCTCGAAGGTGAAGGCCACGGCCTCATGGCTAGCGCCACCGTCATGGGCTCTGTTCTCATGGAGATTAGCAAGGAGTGGGAGGATTGGATCCGCGTGACGGACGCAGAAGGTCGTAAGGACAGAGAGAGGGGGAGGCGTCCGGGCAGGTGATGTACCTTGCCAGAGAGAATCTCGTCGCGTTGGGGTTGTTGCAGTAATGAGATGAAGGTAACGGTATGGTAATGGTTCATCGGCGTTGGGAAGAGCAAGGATATTCACCAAAGATCATGAGCGGGAAAAAAGGGAAACGCCTTTTTAGCATAATATTTCACGTCGTGTATCAATAGTAACAACAAAGTAATGCCATTTTCTTCTTCCTTGGTCCCCCCCTAAGCACCCTCGAGCATCCTTGTCCAGTCAAACTTTCTCCACCCCTTCTTGAAGTCGTCGACCCTCTCACGGTCGGCGCCCCTCGTCCACCGCCCCTGCTTCTTGATAATGTGCGGCTCCGCGTCCACAATGCCGCCGATGACCTCGCGGGCAAACAGATCGCCGCGGGGCCAGCGGTCGGCATTCTCGACGACGTGGCCCAGGCCGCCGTCGAGACTGAACCACACGTGGAAGTAGGGCATCTCCTTGGCGATGCTCCGGCGGAAGGCCATGCGGCCGAGGCCGCCCTCGGAGGCGGCGCGGGCCGTGTCGATGACCTTGCGGTGCTGGGACCACTCCTCGTCCGAGGAGAGGAAGGCCTCGCGGAAGAACTGGGGCGCGGTGGCGCCCTCGGCGTAGGGGATGGGCACGGCGGCCAGGGCGGCGTGGCCGTGGCGCTGGGGCGCGGCGGCGTTCTCGTAGAAGAGGACCTCGCGGCCCTGGTCGTGGTACATGCGCGTCAGGCTCTTCATGAAGTTGCGCATCTCCTCCCACTCGTCGTCGTCGCACTCGAGCAGGTTGCGGCGGTGGGCGCGGGGCACGACGAGGGCGCCGCCGGGGCTGACCTCGGGCAGCGTGGGCAGGGAGAGGAAGGTGCGCGTGGCGAGGGAGACGAGGGGCGCGGCGGGGGGCTGGCCCGTGTCGTCGTGGTGGCAGAGCGGGCAGCGGTCGAGGATGCGCGAGAGGCGCTGGAACTCGCCGACGGCGGCGCCCTTGAGGTTGACGTCGCTGGCGTGCACGCGGCGCGCCAGCTTCTCGGCGTTGGCGTCGAGGTAGTCGAGGTCGGCGCCGAACTGGGCGTCCTTTGCGATGCGCTGCGCCATCCGGAGCGACTCGCCGCCCGCCTGGCCCCTGGTGCGCCGCTCCTCGCGCACCATGTCCTCGATGCTCATGTCCTCGTTGGCCTCGACGGTCCCGCGCTCCCGCCCGCGCTTCGTCTCCACGGCCTTGACCTCGCCGCGCGACCCGGTCAGCTGCCGGCTGTGCATGGCGCCCAGGACGACGGCCGAGGAGGAGGTGATGGAGGAGTTGGTGGGGGGAGCCGCGGCAAAGGAGGCGGCTGCGGCGTTGTATTCGGCCTCGAGGGCTGCGGCGTTGCGGGCGCGCCGGAGCTTGGCCTTCATCATTTGCGCGCGGAGCCGGTTGAGCGCCGTCTGGTCCATGGCGGGGGCCGCCGTGGCCGGTGCTGCTGCTTCTTCGTCCTGGGGGATCACGACGCCTTGCTCGGGCGGCCGGTCCGCAGCCCTCTGCTTGTGCAGCTCGCCCGTCGGCTTCTCCTTGCCCTTGTAGTCCCCTCCGTAGACCCTCCTGCGCTCCATCTCCTCCCTCTCCTCGCGCGCGTCGTCAAACCCCTCGAGGCTGCCGTACCGCTCCACGGCCACGTCCTCGACGGCGCGGCCCGCCTCCTCGGCCGCCGTGTACACGGCCTTGAGCTTCGTCATGCGCCACGAGGACCCGGCGTCGCCAAAGGTGTACTCGACGGTGCGGGCGGCGCCTGCGGGCGGCGCCTCGTCGGCGAGGTGTGTGTTGAGCTCGCGCCTGTGCAGGACGCGCTGGGGCTCGGGTTTAGGCGGTGGTGCTTGGGCGGCCTTGGAGCGGCGGTCGACGTACTCGACGTCAAAGGCGGATGGGTCCGTCATCCACGCGTCGCGCTGGGGTGCCTTGGTTCGGTCGACCGTGTCTGCGCTCGCGGGCTTCTCGTCGTCGGGGAGAGGGAGGTCCTCCTTTGCGTCGGAGGACTTGTGGTGCTCGTGACGGGAGCGTTTGTGCCGGTGGGAGTCTCGATCGTGGTCTCGGTGCCTCTCCTTATCCCTATCTCTTTCCCTGTCCCTGTCCCTTTCTCTGTCCCTGTGTCCATCCCTTTCTCTGTCTCTCTCTCGATGCCGGTCTCGATGGCCATCATCTCGGTGCTTGTGGCTGCGGTGACCGTCGCCGTCGTGGCTCTCGTCGTGCCGGCGGTGTTTGTGTTTGCGGTGGCGACGCTCTTCGCGCTCGCGCTCGGCCTTTTCGGCGGCGAGCTGCTTCTCGAATTCGTCGAGGCCGTCCATGGTGGTTGTGTGGTGCAAGATTAAGCTATGTACGTCACCCGGCTGAGGTTCTGGGGAAAAGTCGGCCGACTCCACCAGCCACCAATCAGCAGCCAATATTACAAACAGTACAACAAACAATACAAAAATACAAAAATACAAAAATGCAATAAGCATAACGTACATGCATAACAAGCAACATAGCATAATAAGCAATATAAAAATCCCTTATTCTATATCTTAATTAATTAATTAAATACTTTATTATAACTAGCTATATTAATTATAAATAATAAGGCTAGTATTAATCTTACTTTTAAAGCCCTTTAAAAAGAACTAAAATTAAGCCTATAATATATTATATAAATATATAGTATACTATTAAAAATACTATACTACTAGTAAAAGGGAAAGCCTTTCTAATATAATATTATATTAAATTTATATAAACTATCTAATCTTAAAGAATAGATAATAGTTTAATATATTCTTAATTTAGATTTATAAGGATTTTCTCCCTAGCTTTATAGTATAGAAGAAATAGCTAACTAACTGCTAGCTAATTGTAATATGCTTTCTATTAGACTATACTAGGCTTTAAATTTTATTAAGTAATAACTAGACTTTAAGATATATTTTTTTTATAGATATAACTTCTAGAGAGCTAAATATAAAGATCCAGTTATAATAAATATATAGTTCTTATTTATATAGAATATAATTATAAAATATAGTATTAAATTAAATAATCTATATAACTTTAATAAAACTAGCTTTATAATAAGTATTATTATAAGTAAGATAGTTATTACTAGTATAGAAAGGCATTAGAACCTTAAAAAGGTTTAGTTTAAAAACCAGAAATAAATTACTATAATTTAATTAATTAATATAAAAAAATAAACACTACTACTATTTATTATTATTATAGGCTAATATTATCTTTTAAGTTAGTATTAAAAAAGTAATCTTCTAGGCAATTAAGCTATTATAACTATTAAAAATAGCTAAACTAATAATAAAATAGATTTTAAGTAGCTAAAGTACTTTAATTAATATACAATTAAAAGATTAAATAGTATTTATTATTTACTAATTCTTAATAAATATAAAAGCTATTATTCTATTACCTTTAAGGATTTCTATAAGAAAAATAAGATTATTATACTCTATATACTATTTTATTTATTTTATTTACTTTAGTCCTTAGATATAGACTGTTTTAGACTATTTAAAAAGGTATATAGTTAAAAAATAGAGTATTTAATTAAATACTCTATAATATATATTTTAAAAACTAAGTTCTTTTTTACTTTCTATACTATATATAAAGCTACTATTATAAAGAAAAATATTTAGAAAGGGTTTAGAGAGGCTAGACTTATCTCTTTTAATATAGACTATATAATTTTAAAGCTAGATATTTAGTTATAAACCCTAATACCTTCTATTACTAATCTAGAAATCTCTAACCCTTAAACTTTAAAAATATTAAAAACTATTTAGAAAACTAAATCTTAGTTAGACTATTTTAAAAAATAAATTAAAAAATATAAAAGTAGCTCTCTAGAGTTAATTATTAAGGCCTTAAAGTTAATAACTAAAGGAACTAAGGTAGTATTATATAAAATAACCTTATTAAAGGCTAAGGTCTAGAATTTTTAAATAGTAAATAAAATACTAAGCTAGTACTAAAGGGAAAAAAAGAAATATTTATAGAATAGAGAGATAATAACTATAGAAAAAGGTTAGAGATTAATTAATTAATTAGAGGTAGATATATAAATAGTAGTAGAATTATTAAGGTAAAGTAGTTAGCAAAGGTTAGTATAGCTAATCTAAAGGCATTGTAATATATATAGAAAGCCTAGATATAATTTATAAATCTATAAAGTAAAGATAGAGATATCTAAGCAAGAGTATAGTAATTAGTTTTAATTAATTAAATAGTCTATTGTATTTTTATTAAAGTTTCTATCTTAGGGGTTAAGAAAAGTATATTACTTATTATGCTATGTTGCTTATTATATATATATATTATAACAACCGCAAAATACAAATGGATTTTTCTAAATACAAATAGGATTTCACTCAATGGAAAGGCTCGTGGTTACAAATTTCACTTTAGACTCGTTGCAATACAAGGTCACTCAGCCACATCCTCTTATTCATGTACAATTATCTGTATTGCTCATTATCATGCTCGTAGCATCTATTCTACAAATGAACTACATGCGCGAAGAGCGCTTGGACCAAGGGTGAACCTCGGCCTCGGCATCGGGGTCGCGCTGGACCTCGTCGTACAGCCTCTCAGTCATGAACTTGTGGATCCACAGACCGGCGTTGTTGTACGAGATGCCATGGGCACTGTCGGTAAAGGCAAACATCTTGAACTTGTCCGACGACACGCCCTCGCCCACCAGCAGATCGACCATGGCGGCCGCGTTCTGGTAGTGGACGTTGTCGTCGCCGGTGCCGTGCAGCACCGAGAAGTCGCCGGCAATGTTCTTGAAGCCGGCCGTGTTGCGCACAGCCGTGGTGGCGTAGCCGTCCTCGTTGTCCTCGAGGCGCTTCATGTAACGCTCCGTGTACATGGAGTCGTAGAAGCGCCAGTCAGTCACGGGAGCGACAATCAGGGCCTTGGTGAAGACGCCCGAGTCCAGCTCCACGACCTTGGCGGACAGGTAGCCACCATAGGACCAGCCAAAGATGCCGACCTTGTTGGCGTCAATGTAGTCGTGGCGGGCAATGAGGGTCTCGGCGGCCCAGACCTGGTCCAGAGGCTCCAGTGTTCCCAGGCGGCCGGCAACCTGAGCGCGGAAGGCACGGCCCTTGTTGCCAGTACCACGGTTGTCGACGGTGTAGGTAATGTACTGCAGCTCAGGGTCCGAGGTCAGGTAGGCCTCCCATTCGTAGTTTGTCCAGGCCTTGGTGATGAGCTGGTAGCCGGGACCACCGTAGGGGGTGAAGAGCACGGGGTACTTCTTGGAGGGGTCAAAGTTGGGAGGGTACATGGCCTTGACGTTGAGGCTGTAGCCGTCCTCGTGCTCCAGCTCGAAGTGGGTGATGTTGGGCAGGTTGTACTCCTCGATGCGCTGGTACAGAGCATCGTTGTTGGAGATGACGCGCAGGGGCTCGGAGCTGTTGACGGCGTAGAGCTCCTGGTAGGGGACGTCGGGACCGCGGTAGCTCAGGATGAAGTAGCCGCCCTGGGACGAGAAGGAGGCAGTCCAGACAGCAGAGACCTCGTCGTCGACCAGAGGGGTAACGTCGCCGCGGAAGGAGACGCTGTAGACGTGGCGCTCCGTGCTGTGGTGGGTGGTGGCGGTGTAGTAGACGAGGTGGCGCTCAGCATCGACGTAGAGGATGGCGATGACCTCCCACTCACCCGAGGTGAGCTGGGTAGGCGTACCGCCATTGACCGAGTGCAGGTAGAGGTGAGTCCAGCCATCCTCGTCGGACAGGTCGACGTAGTAGGTCTGGTTGGTGCAGTTGTTGATGTGGCCGACGTACTGGATGGCAACCGTGTTGTCGAGCCAGCCATCGGTACCGTCTCGCTCGCGGACGACGGTTGAGGAGCCGGTGACGGGGTTGACGAGGACGTGCTTGTCGAGATCCTGGACGCGGTTGAAGGCGCGGTAGATGAAAGAGCTGTGGTCCTCGGTGACCCAGGCAACCTCGCCAATGACCAGGTCGTCAGCGGCAAAGGCGTCGACGGGGATGTTGTCGTAGGTCAGGGCGTCGAGGTCAAGCATGTTGAGCTGGACGGTAGGGTTGGTGGTGCCGACCTTGGGGTAGCGCAGATCCAGCTCGTTGGGGTACTGAGGAGCAATGGTCTGGCCGTCCATGTAGTAGGGAATGGTGAAGGTGCCGACGCCCGTCTCGTTGAAGCTCAGGAAGGCAAGGAACTGGGCATCGGGGGAGAACCAGAGGGTGTAGCGGTCGCTGAAGATTTCCTCCTCGTAGACCCAGTCGGGGACACCGTGGAACATGTCCGGGCCACCATCGGTGGTGATCTGGTGAATGGTGCCGTCACCCTCGCGGATGAAGAGGTTGTTGCCGCGAACAAATGCAGCGAGGTCGCCGACGGGAGCCAGGGTGGCGTACTGGATGTCGCCAGCCTGGTCCTCGACCAGCGGCACACTCTCGCCAGACTCGACATCAATGATGTAGTAGTCGGCCAGGTACGAGTGGCGGTAGACGCCGGTGGCATTGGCAGCGACGAGGACAGTGGCCTCCTCGGGGCCGATCCAAAAGTCACGGCGACCAGACGGCAGCTGGGCGGCGGACAGGAAGGTCTCGGTATCGCCGGTGGCGATGTCAATGAGGACCAGGTCACCGGCCGAGTTGGTGGTGATGTACTGGCCATCGGCGCCAGCCCAGCGGACAGAGACAGAGGAGGGACCCCATCGCGGGCTGGGGGTGGTCTCGTTGAAGGTGAGGAGGCGCTCACCGTTGCCGACGGGCTGCCAGGGGTTCCTGGGAGGCTCAATGGCCGAAGCCAGAGCGAGCATAGACAGCAGAGCTGCCGCGGTGGTGGCCATTGCAAGCGGATGAAGGAGCAACGAGCGACGAGCCTGGATCCCGGGGGCGCGGCGTCTGGAGGGGAAGGGAGGAGAGGGAGAGGCCAAGAGGGAGGACGAGGGTGGTCTTATACGGGCAATTGCATGACGGTGCAACCACCTCCGACTCCAACTCCAACTGCAAGCGAGGGCAGGTCGGCAGCCCAATGGCTGGAAGCGGGCGTCGCGATAGGCTGCAGGCTGGATGGGATGGACGACGATTTACAGGATGGACAGCGACCTTCCCGATCCGTGGAGGTCGAGGAGGTTGCAGCCCCCCCGGCAGCGGGCCGGATAAAGCCCAGGAGCCCCCGCAATTGGTTATCGAAGCCATGGCCGAGGGCAGTGACTACAGAAGATCCTGGACAATCGCAATGTCGGTGCCCCATGTTGGTCATGCTGGGCCAGGCTTGGCTGCCTGGATGGGACGAGTTGATCGATCCATTGGCCAATGAGGGCGATTCCGGCGCCGACCGAGAGCTCCACGGGCATTCCAATAAAGGAGCAAAGGTGCGTGAGACGAGGAAACAAAGGAGGGAGGGAGGGAGGGGAGGGAGGTGAAGCTGGAGGAGAGTTGGAGAAAACCCCCGCGTGCATAATCATGGCATAACTTGTGCACAGCAAACATCACCACTACACCTCAAGTACCTCATAGTACATACATGTATAGATATAGATGTGTTGTTGGCTCAGGTACGACAACCATCGTGAATAAAGTTGGAGGCATCCCCGCACAATACCATGGAACCGACCTACCGTCTGAGGCCATGGTCCCGGCAGGGATCTTTTGTCCAGCGAGCCTAGCAAACTCTTGGCCCGTCCCGCGATGTTCCTTTGCTTGTGCTTATTCTCAGGCTTGCATATTTTGTCCCTTTCCAGAGATAAGCCAGTGCCTGCGCTAGTCCACAACAGGCATCGCGTCGGGCCTTGGACCCCTTTCGCCCCGCCTGTCTCTCATTTCCCTCATTTCCCGCCCTGGCAGCCCGCCCGAGGAAGGACGCTGGCGCCCAACTTTTGCAGTCAGACCACCAAGGTCCTTGTCTGTCTCACCATCATGGCACGCTGCGAATAGCATCGCATCGCATCGCATTCATTCATTCCTTCACTGCACAATTGTCTCCCCAGCCCTGGCGCTGGTGGCTCGGCATGCATTCATTCATTCTCTGAAGCGATCACAGCCTGACGCCTCACGCTCCTTTTTTTTTCCTCTTCTGCCGGGAGACACCATGTCCCCGTCCTCTCTCTCTCTGTTTCTCTTTTCCTTGTTCTTCTCTTCCTGCCTCGCCGCGTCCGCCGAGACAGTCCGTCGCGATGACGACGACGACAGCATCACCATCTGGGCCACCCCCCACGACAGCTTCTCGTCCTCGATAGGCGTGCTGGGCTGCAAGATCGACACGAACCGCGTCGCCTACTGGCCCGCCTCGGTCGACTGCACCAACATCTGCGTCGCCCTCACCCACGGCGACCGCACCGTCCACCTGCTGCGCATCGACCAGTCGGGCGGCGCCTACGATGTCAGCTACGACGCCTGGAACTACCTCACCACCGGCCACTCGGCCTCGGACCAGCCCTCGGCCGGCGGCGCCATCGAGATGACGTACCGCAACGTCGACGCGCGCGAGTGTCGCGACCTGATCCATACCCGCGGCCACCGCCTGCCCCTCAGCGCCGCCAACAGCATGAACTTCCTCGCCAGCTGCCTCGACCGCCGCGGCGGCTCCTGGGTCGCCGACAACTACGTCCTCTACAACATGCTCGACTCCATCTGCACCCTCGGCCGCGACGAGGAGTGCGAGATCGACTGGCCCGCCGCCAACCAGCCTACCTGCCCGCACATGCTCGGCAAGATGGTCGAGCTCGACGATACCCCCGTCTACAACATCCGCTACCCCACCGGCGAGACCGTCGTGGCCGGCTCCAACGAGGTTGTCGACAGCGCCGCCCCCGGCGGCTTCACCACGCTGCTGTCGGCCGACGAGGGTGCCGCCTGGGCGCTCACGCGGCCGCCGTGGTCCGTCATTGGCGTGGCTATGGTCGTCCTGGGACTTTGGTAGTCCCTCCCGACTTTTGTTGAAAACATGGATGCATATCTGCGTGTGATACCCCAAGCGAATGATTGATGGAGTTTATGTGAGGCGTCTTGTACATTCCTCACACACAATGTAGTTGAATTAATCATAATGACCGCGCAAATATACCACAAGGACAGTTCACCCTGACATGGACTAATTGCATTCAACTACCATGAGATGGCGAGTTTTCCATCTTGTTGACCTATTTCCCAATGTTCATGGCTTTCTTGACCTTGCCCATCATGCTGTCTTTTTGGCCCGACGATCCCGTCTGCCCCGACGCGGAGCTGCCCAGATCACCCGTGGCCGGCTCGTCGTAAGGACGCACAGTCTGGCTGTCGTTGGGGTGTAGCTATGCGCTCGGTCAGTAGCCTTGCATCAATCCTACCGGAGAAGGCGTACACGTTGCTCTTCAACCTCGGCATTGTGGATGAGGTCATGGCTTGCCTCGGCCGCGTCGTCCGAGATGCCGCTGCTTCTTCTTTGTCTTTCCATGTTTGGTTTATGTTTCAGTTGCGTCTGGTTCGTGTTGATGGTTGTCTGGATGGAAGTTTGAATCATGCAGGCAGCTGTCTCACCCTCGCCTACTTATACCCGCGCGGTGCTGCCCGCACTTCGTCACGCATACATCATCCATCATTAGCTGTGATGTCCACGTCATTGCTGCCCAGTCACGTCGCGAGGCTTTTGGGGGTGTGATACCCCGCGTTGGATGGACCAACCGTTGCGAGGAAATATGCACACTGGCTGATCATGATGATATTGTGGCCTGGGGTTGCACTGTGCCCACTCGACTATCCGTACGGTCCGTCGCCTAGCTAGGAAGCTGATCAGATGGACGCATGGTAGAGACTTGAAGCTTCCAACCGAGCAGTGCCGATTGATGTCATAGCAGATAGTCAGAGCTTCTGATTGGCGATCTGGCGTGTCAGGCGGATATCAAGGAGCTAAAGCCTCGAAACCGTGCGAAGTTAATTGATCGGCTGGCCACGTCGACTTTTCATTGGCCAATTCTCGTCGTGATTCATAGTTATCACTACTAACAGCTTACCTCCACGTTTTAGAGTTGATTCGAGAATATATATAACGTGAGCCGGTGGCCTGAGAGTTTCTTCTTACTAGCGAAACTGAAGATAGTGTCGCTGCATAGTACAACGTTAATAGGAAGCTTTCATTAAATGGGTAGCGCCACAATCCGCAGCTATTCCCAGGTCAGTCCATCTCGGCCTCGGCTACCCTGTACGCTTGACGATGGCCTCGTGATTTCTCTCTACTGTTTACGACTGTATTGGTTGCCGGGCACTAGGCACCACCACTACTATTTATCGGCTCTCTATTGCTTCCATCTCGGGCTGTATATCTCTTTCCATCATTATCAATCCAGCAATCGAAATATAGTAACCCCTCTTTATTCAATTATTGATGATTTTTACGGGATCCCATAAGTTGGTTAATGGCTGATAAATAATTAGTGTAGGGTATATTGGATGGGCCAGGTGACACGAGTGACGACCATAATGTGGGATTTCCCGTTCGTGTGGCCCAATGGGATAACAACCATAATATGGCAGTTGAATTGAAGACAGAAGCAAGTCATGCCATGAGAGTTTTGTTTCACTATTTGTTCGCATGTTGAAGTTTCAACCCTATTGCGAGACTATTTGTCTGTCACATTTCAATATGAAGCCATTTTGTTCTTTTCAAGTAGCGTATCGTCTACGGGCCACAAAGAGGTTTACTCCCCTTTAAGACGTTCTTCTCGGCTGAGTTTTGATACAATTGGATGAAAGCATCGAAGGAATCTAGTAGGTGCAGTTGTTGACCATCTGTTTTCGTCCAAGAGATTGTGCAGCATTAGCATGTGCAGAGCGCAAGATGGATTAAAAGCTAACAGAAACCATGCCAGCTATCGGACCGGCTGCGTTACTTCGTGCAAAGAGTGCTTTGCTATAGTCATACGAGACTCCATCTGGTAGGTATGTGCGACATGTGAATGCTGTCTGCAACCAGCTCATATGGAAATAGTGATGGCATATTGGCTTCAGACTCAACCTTCCCAACTAACTCAAGGTGCTGGGGTCTGCGTAATACAACACCCACATGCTGCTGAGCTGGCGTCTGCTCCCGTCTTATTGGTCGGAACCGGCCCGAACATACCAGACTGCCATCAGAGGTGCGCAAAGCCCCCCATCAAAAATGGTTGAATCCGACCGCCGGGTAGGTAGTAGGAGGAATGTCGTGGGAGGAATGTCGTAAGGGTGATATCATTGTCTCTCGGGCCTGAGACAGACAGCCTTGTGCCACGCGCTCGGCACCCCGCAGACAAGACGTGGGTGAGATACAAGGATGTCCGCAATGCGGCGAAGAAGAAGGAGCCTATGAGAGACCCATCTCGACCTTGTTGAGACCACGAATCATGCCCGTATTCAGCTGCTGTCGAGGGGTGCAAAAGCCGCATCCGGCATATGACTGCCCTGGATGGGCTAGCAGCCGCTGATGACAGCCACTCCCGACCTTCAGCTGCCCAGGCCAGCAGGGATGCTGCCGATCATGGGGCGCGCATGCCGAATCGCAGATGCCGAGTAGCAAACTTGTCCTGGGACTGGAAAGCGACCGCCGTCATTGGCTGGGCTTTGGCCTTTTTTGGGCGGAATGCCACCGCCTCCTATGTCATTTGATCTGACGGGAGCCCGCTTTTGATGGGAGACAAGGAGCTTGGCAAATCTTCTTGGGGGATGGTATGTGATCTGAGACAAGGATTGTGCTGTGCGTAATGGGCAGAAGAGGGGATGTAGCCGTCGATATAAAGTCGAGCTCGGCGCGCAGGACCGATGCAGTATCCCATCATCTTCAACAAATAAGAAAACACAGTCAAAATGCGCATCCTTGTTACTGGCGTGAGTATATACAACCAATACCAACCAAGTTGTATTGGTCGGCGAGTTGACATTGGCAGGGCGCGGGCTTCCTCGGCCATCACCTCGTTCGGCTCCTCCTTCGACAGGGCCATCGAGTAGTCGTTGTTGATTCCCTGTGGACGGGAAACAAGGGGAACATCCGTAGCCTCGAGGGCCACGCCAACTTCCAATACTACATGTGAGCGCACGGATGCGACTGATGCGGCGGAAGTGCGATGCTGACCCTGTATAGTTGCGACGTCCGAGATGGCTTTCCTGAACTCGACGGCTTAGACCAGATATACCACCTTGCGTGCCCAGCGAGCCCCGACCACTTTGAGGTCAATCCTATTGAGATTCTCGAGACGTGCTTCGAGGGGACCAAGAATGCGCTTGAGCTGGCGCTGAAGCACGGGGCTCGCCTTCTGCTGACAAGCACTTCGGGTACGTACTCGCGCAAGGTAGATGATGGAGGGATGACTTACTGACCTGGGCAGAAACGTATGGCGACCCCAAAGTCAGCCCGCAGGCTGAGACGTACCGCGGCAACGTCAGCTGCTTCGGCCCGCGGGCGTGCTACGACGAGGGCAAGCGCGTAGCGGAGGCGCTGGCCTACTCGTACAACAAGCAGCAGGGCGTCGAGGTGCGGATCGCGCGCATCTTCAACGCCTACGGCCCGTACATGAAGCTCGACGACGGACGGGCGGTGCCCAACTTCATCGCGGCGGCCATGGAGCGGCGCCCGATGGTCATCTACGGCGATGGAACGGCGACGCGGTCCTTCCAGGCGGCGAGGGACTGCGTGGCGGGGCTGGAGAAGCTGATGAACAGCGACTACACGGGGCCGGTCAACATTGGCAGCGACCGCGAGATGACGGTTGGTGAGATGGCCAGCATCATCGGACGCGTGGTTGCAAAGAAGATGGGCCACGCGGAGCCGGTGCCGGTGCGATGCCTGCCGGCGCGACAGGACGACCCGATGACGCGCAAGCCCGACATCACGCTGGCGCGGGAGAAGCTGGGCTGGAAGCCTCTGGTGGAGCTCGAGGAGGGCGTGGACGAGACGGTCGACTGGTTCCTGGAGAGGAGGCGCCTGGCGAAGGAGGACGAGGAGAAGGAGGCCGCCCGGCGACAGGTCAGGCCGGGGCGGATGGCTGCGACGGCGATTGGATTGGACGTATCGAGGTGAAGGTAATTCTAATGGCAGGCGGATACATGGACATATGAGAATTGGTGAGAGGCAGCTAATGGATATACATACACGAGAGCCTCGCGATGGGCTGGATAATTTGACATCTACTTGGATCGGAGTTGTAATTGACGAGTCGCATATCCGTAAGCCTTTACTCGTCTTGGTCGGCCTGCATGTGCATGAAGAGGGTAAAACAGCTGGCCAGCCCCTAGCTGCTTCATCCGCGCCGCACCTCGGTGACTTTCCATGACTTTGCGTCTGATTCAGGAAGGACAGTGAGATTATATAGATGCTTATGTTTACGATGGCCTTGCTTGTAGTTGTGCTGGATGAAAAGACGAACAAGATCAACCCCCCTCCCCCCCCCCTCGACAATCATCATCACCACTTCAACAACAGTAGGATCGTCTCCCTCCCTACTGCATACGGCCCTGATCCCTGCCACGGCCTCTTCGCATTCCCGCTTCCAGCGCAGGCCTGGCCCATGGTTGGCTAGGCCATGTGGAGATGGACGGCTTGGGCTTTTTTATTTACTCTATTCCCTAGCACTCTGATTTTTTTTTTAATTAAGATTATGTATCATCTCCTTATCCTGTCGGCTGCATTATCGCCATGAGCACGCTTGGGTGAAAAAAAGAACGAGGACAAGCGAAGGAAGCGAGGGGGAGTAAAATAATAATAATAAAATAGAGGAAAAATAGACTGTTCTGTGTACCGTCCGTCCCGTCCGTCCCGTCGTCCCTTATCCTTATCCTTATCCTGACTACTCCGTATGTACCTTATCCTAGTATCGTGACCCCTGAAGCAACGGCCGCCGCCCAAGGTTAGGTCCCTTTTCCCAAGCTTCACTCTGACTAGCCCCTTGCTCCTCCTCCTCCTCTCCTTCATTCTCTCGCGTGCTGGGCGGAAGCACATTCTTTTGCCTCATCTTCGCTTCGATCCGCCCAGTCCCTCGTTTATTTTCTTGTTGCGTTCGGTTTGCATTTCGTTTGAATGGACTCGGCGTCTCGATTATTGTACGATTCCGACTCCCCCAACGCCCGTCATCCCGACTCTTCCGCCGCTTCCACCACGCCTACGAGCTCCCGCAGTACCAGCGACAACGACGACGACGACTACGACGACGACGCTCCTTCGGCCGACTCCTATTCCTCTTCCCCTTCCCTCAAGCCGCGCACCGCCGGCCCCTCCCGCTCCTACACCCGAGGTGAGACATACCCGCCTCGCCATACCCACTGCCGTCCGCTGAGCATTCCGCCCTGCAGATTCTCCTATGAGACGCTTCTTCCGGCCCTGGCGTTCCGTAGGCGCCGGCATGAACCGCCGATGGACCCGTGTGCCCAATGCAGACCCGGGCTCGGCCGACGACGAGGGCCTCTTCTTCGACCAGCATCTCGGTAAGCCCAGCAACGGCGGCTTCATGCACTCCCTACGCGATCTCTTGCTGTCCTCGTGGCTCAATGGCCTGCTCGTCTTTGTCCCCATCGGCCTCCTCACCTACATCTTCAAGATGAGCCCTATACTCGTCTTCATCACCAACGTTATTGCCATTGTCCCGCTCTCCTCTCTGCTGACCGAGGCCACCGAGATGATTGCCAGCGACGCCGGCGACACCGTGGGTGCGTTGCTAAATATTAGCTTGGGCAACCTGGTTGAGCTGATTCTCTTGTATGTTGTTGTATGCGCTGCCGTCAATGGGCCGAACTAACTGGGTGCAGTGTGTAAGACGACCGTGTCCTCCAGACTGCCATCTGTACTGACCCCCAGCAGTGTCGCCCTCGTCAACAACCACATCCGCATCGTCCAAGCCTCCATTCTTGGCTCTATACTCGTCAACCTCCTCCCCATCCTCGGCTCTGCCCTGCTCGCCAGCAGCCTGCCTGGCCAGAACCCCAACTACAACACCAACGAGACCCAGCTGCTTGCCTGTTTGCTCTTTGTCTCTGTCTTTGTTTTCCTCATGCCGGTAAGCCAATAGGAGTGTGTTGACGGTAGGCGCTGACATTGGGTGGTTAGACGGCTTTCGATTATACATACGACCATGATGGTGCCGAGGGCGCCATTCTCCAGATGAGCCGCATATCGGCTCTCATGGTTCTGGGCATCTACCTGCTCTACTTTGTCCACGAGCTGCGCAATCGAAACAAACGGCCTGTTACGCCCGCTGGAGAGGACCCCGTAGTCGAACCACGCTCCATGGAGGAGCAGCCTCGGACTCGCTCTGGCTCACATCCCCTGCCTCCTCGGACTATCCGCTTCCACGACGAGGCCTCGCATCCTCTGTCGCCATTGCCCGAGGTCACAGGTCCGAAATCCGAAGAAGACGGCATCGAACTCGACAGCATGGATGCAAGCATCTCTAACGTGGCGGATGCAAGGATACGGCATAGCTTGGACGGAGCCATGTCGAGCATGCGACCAAGCACGTACCAGCAGGCATACCGCAGTGTAAATCCACGACCTGCGCGCTCCGGATCCCTCAGCTCCGTCATCGACATTAGCCCGCTCGAGTCATCTGCTTCGGCCGTGGAGAGAGTTGGTTTGATGCGTAGTGGACTGACGACACTCCACAGGCTGCGAGAAGGACGACCGAGCATGGAGAGCAATGCCTTTGAACAGCCCGTGCCGACGAAGCGCCACAACGGCGGCCACCGCGTCGTGTCCATCCTCGTCCTCATCCTCACCTCGGCCCTCATGTCCATGTCGGCCGAGTTTCTCGTCACCACCATTGACGCAGTGACGCGCCAGGGCGGCCTATCCGAAGCCGTCATTGGCCTCATCATCCTGCCCATTGTCGGCAACATTGCCGAATACGTCACCGTCGTCACCGTCGCCGCCCGCAACAAGCTGGACCTGGCCATTGCCGTGGCCGTCGGCTCGTCCATCCAGATCGCTCTGTGTGTGACGCCGCTGACTGTCCTTGCTGGCTGGATCCTGCACAGGGACCTGGCGCTGACCTTCAACTACTTTGAGATGGCGACGCTGCTGGGCACCGTCCTGCTGGTGAACCTGCTCATCCTTAACGATGGGAGCAGCAGCCTGAGGACGAGCGGCCTCAAGGGCGCTCTCATGTGCGCCTGCTACGTGATTATTGGGTGAGTTGTTCATTACCATTTATCATGGTGAATTTGGCTAACAGAACAGACTGGGAGCATACCTCTCACCCTCGAAGGAATAGATAATAGTAATACAGCCTATGACTCATGTCTTTTCAATTTACATTATGTTCTATGTTACTATAATTTCCATGTTCCTATCAGCTTCTAAAATCAAACATTTGACTGATCTAACGACTGTCTCTGATGCTGCTAGAATATTCTGTGCTACATTACCGGTACTTGTACAACGTTGGCTGCAACCCAACACCCTGCCCTGCCTAATTTCACTACATTTACATTTCATTACATTCCATCTTTTGTTTGATTATGCCGCATTGGAATCTGAACCGTTGCGAGCGAAACTTGTTCATGTGATTCTCATTCACGACTTGGGATTGTCTGAGCCGATATTTAGATGACCGCAATTCTTGAAACCGATATGTTTGATTTACAGATGGGAGGCATCAGCTTGGCAGACACCTCAACATGTATGCCAAAGAAGAGGTTCCTTAGTCTTGGTCAGCGCTTGATACGACTATTGATCTAATCCCCCAACGCCTTGATCTTTTCAAATATCTCGATGAATTCTTCAGCACTTTGCGCGCCACCAAGACGATACCGGTCCTGGATGGTAAAGTCAGGGACTCCCGAGACGCCCTGACGCCGCGCCTCCATGATTGCCTTTTCGACCTGGGCACTCTCGCCGTTGCTCTCCACGATGCTCTTCTGGAACTCCTCTTCGGGCACACCTCCGGCCAGCGCAACTTGTCGCAGCACCTCCAGGTCGGTGATGTCGCGCTCCTTTTCAAAATAGGCTTCGAACAGGCCCTCGACCGTCCTGAGGCCCATGTCGCCCCCGAGGCGCTGTGCAAGGTGGATGACGCGGTGCGAGTCGAAGGTGTTGCCGGTGCGCCCGCCGAATTTGAAGTCGATGCCCAGGGAGGCTCCGACGAGGCCCAGGCGCTGGTTCATCATGGCGAAGCGCTGCGCGCCGAACCGCGCAGCGTAAAAGTCCTGCTTGTCGACGCTGACGCCTCGCGGCGCCTCGGGGTTCAGCTGGTAGGGGAGGTAGCGCACGCTGAAGGTGTCGGCGGGATGGCGCTGCCGCCACAGCTTCTGCGCCTGCTCGAGCTGGCGGTAGCCGACGTAGCACCACGGGCAGACGGTGTCGGACACGACGGAGATGTCGAAGTTGGTCATGGCGGTGGGAGCAGCTGGCTATATTTGGAGATGTATAGGGGATATGGGCGAATGCTATCTTCTTCCGGCGGTGTTAGTGGTGACAGGAGATGCCAAGACGAGTGTGGGCTGGGCTTTATGCACAAGATGCTGTTACTGTATTCAATTTGTCAACATGGACACCTTTGTCTCCCATCGTGGGTTGAAAGCTGAATAATAATGTGGGTGGGAGGATTCTGAGAAGGAAGCCGAGCGGGATCCCAAGGAAATTCCGCCGGAGGGATCATCGACCAGTGACCAAGTACGCTAATTTCAGGGGACGATTTTCTTCTTTTTGTCTCTACGAAGAAAAATGAGGCATGGAATTCGCTGTAGGATGAGCTAGTCCTTCTTTGCTATCCGGAAGTCTATCGCGAGATTCCCTTTATCGCGAGATTCCCTTTGATGTTGTGAAGGACTTCGATGTTGTGAAGGACTTCGATGAAGCACCCTCTGATAGTACAGAATCAAATCAATAAATGACAATGGGTAGAAAGGTGGGTTGACTGGTTGTGGAATGCTATGAGGCAGTGGCAAAGCGAAGGTCATGAGGGTTACAAAGACGGCCAAGACAACAAGGGTTAAAGAGACTGAGGAGAAACATCACAAACGTAACACATTTCTATCTGTGCCATGAGATTCTATGCAATTATATCCAACAACCACCGCCGTTGTACTGTCATGTACGTGATATCAAGCCGCCCTCGTAAGAAGTCCCGATGGAAACCCAAAATCATCCTACCAACGCGCTCCCAGCCCAACTGAAATCATCGTTCAATCAGGTTGGAGCACAGGTTCATGACGTGCGTCAGCTTGGCGTCGTACGTATTCGTCTCCGACTCGAGCTGCAGCGTCACGCCCGAGAAGCGCTTCCACACGGGGATGAAGGCGCCGGCCTCGACCTCGCCAATCTTGGCAAAGGCCGTCTTGAGGACCTCGTGCTCGACAATCTTGTCGACGTGCTCGGGCCGCACGAGCTCCGTGCCCGCGGCGTAGTCCTTGCCCTGCTGCAGCCTCGTCGTGACAATGGCCACGGCGCTCGCCTTGAAGCAGTAGGTGATGAGGGCCGCGAGGCCGGCCGCCAGCGCCGTCGCGATGCTCGACCCCGTCGACTCCTTGGTCGACGACGTCTTGTCGGCGAGGTTGATGGCCAGGCTGCTGCCGCCGCTCGTGTTGACGTTGACGCCCGGGAAGATGAAGTCGTTGTCCTTGCCCGCGTGCCCAAAGGCCGTCCCGTCGTCGTGCGCCGCGCCGATGAGGAAGAACCGCTGCCGCTTGTACGCCGAGGGGTAGTGCTTGGTGGCGCTGATCTGGTCCGACGAGGAGCAGAACATGAGCACCTTTTGCGAGCAGGCCCGCTCCAGCACCGAGTCGAGCAGCTTCTTCTCCTCGGACCCTTCTGGCGGCTCGGGGATCGTCCAGGACATGGAGATGATGGTGGCTTTCTTCTCGAGCGCGGCTTCGATGGCCTTGAGGATGCGTGTTAGCAGCGTTACAGTGCTTGAGGGAGTCAATTGGCTGGCTTACCAGTGCGGCCGATATGGGGTCGATGGTCGAGTGTCCCTTGGTAGGGCTCGTGTGCGTCTTCAGGCGGATCGAGTAGATGCTGGCCATGGGGCACACCTTGAGTATCATCCTCGCCATCTCGGTACCGTGCCCCCGAGCCGAGATGTAGTACTGCCCGACGCCTCCGTCCTGGTAGTCAAACGTCTTGCCCTCGATGACGCGGCCCGCAAAGGCAGAGTCGCACGAGTCGACGCCGTCGTCAATCAGCGCCACGACGACGTCCTTCTTGAGCTTCTGCAGGTCGGCCATGTGCTGCATGTCGACGTTTAGCAGCGGGTTGCTGTCGCTAAAGTCCTGCTGGAGCTTCTCCTCGGCCTGGGCGACTGTCCGCTTCCAGAACAGGTCCATGCTGCCAGAGAACCTCTCCATGCAGGTGATCCATTCGTGCTCCGTCATGGGGTTTGTCCTGCCGGCCGATTTGGAGGCGCCCGCCGAGGACACGGGCAGCTCGATCCCCTTGGTGCCCTCTCGAACGACAACATCAATCTTGCGCTCTGGAGTCTCCTTCGCTGCTGGTGGCTCGGCGGCAGCGCCGGCGTCTGCATCCTCGCCTGGGCGATTCACAACGTCCTTTACCTGGATGTTGGCGTTCTTGTTCAGACGGGATCGGAACTCCTTTAGATTCTCCTGAACCCAGGCCTTGGTGTCGTACAGCTGGAGCACGTCATGTTAGCACCGATGGCATTCGTGTTTCCAAGAAATCGACTGGCGTCGACAACTTACATCGGCCTGCGAGGGGATGCTCAAATTGACAACTCTGAGCACTGGCAACTGCGGCAACCCTTCGAGCTCGCTCCATGCTCGCAGGACAGCATTGTTTCCACTCCATTTGAGCGTCACCTCCCTCAGCTCATTCCCGCTATCTTCGGAGGCATCTGGGCGTATCGCTTGGCTGCCAGCCCGGCAGATGACTCTCGGGTCCAGATCCATCTTCTGCCAGTCCAGGTGCTCGACAATAATCTTACCCAGGGAAATCTGAATCGCCTCGTCGCTGTGCGGCACCTTGGCGCTGTCGTCTATCTCCACCTTCAAGATGCGCCGGACGCCCTTGGTGTAGAGCCAGTCAAAGAAGAACTCCATGTCCTGTCTTCCTGCTGCTCGAGGCTTCGGCGCTCTCCGGCCCGTGCGGTTGACGGTCACGATGGGGAACCTGACGTACATCAAGACCTCGTCGAACCGGATGCCACTCCTAGGGTCCTTTCCGAACCGCTCCAGGAAGACGGTGTCTTGTATCTCGGACGGCAGGCCCTCGTAGTCGAAGCAGATCTGGATATCCTCCTGGATATTCTTGCCGTACAGAAAAGAAGTGGCCATCTTGATGCTGCGCGTGCGCATGTAGTGCAGCTTCAACATGTCGACAATTACGGCCGAGTTCTTGGCCAGGACCTTGGCTTCGGGTTTCTTAGAGGCGCTCTTGGAGGACGGCTTCTTTTCCTTCTTCTCCTTCTTCTCCGGCTTCTCCTCGGCCTTGAACATCTGCGTCGACACTCTCTTCAAGGGGGTGTTGGGCGCATGGTCCGTCCCAGCGGCGTTCGTGACAATCTTGGGAATGCCGGGGCTCTCCTCCCTCGTCCGCTCCTTGGGTTCCCGCATTTGTCTCGCGCGAGCTTGTTCATGGGCCGGTGGTGCAGCGTCTCGCAGCGGTCCCCTCTGCTCCTCGGCTTGCCGCAGCCGCTCCCGCTCTCTCTCTCTGAGTTGCTGTCGCAGCCGCTCATTCTCGTCCAGCTTTACCGCCTCAGGCTTTCGTCGCTCCCGATCACGTTCCGCAGCCTTCTTGTGGTCGCGCTCTGGAGCAGCACGGCTTTTGGGGTCCTTTTCACGGAGGCTTGCCTTTGGAGGCTCCTTCTCGCGGATGACAATGCTGATGTTGGGCGCCTTTCCATCCCCGCGTTCATGCTCCGCCTCTCGTTGTTGTTTGGCCTCGCGCTCCTTTCTGGCGAGTTCGCTCGCCAGGTAGGCGTCTTTAGACCGCTTGTGCTCCCCATAAACGGAATATTCAACCTTGTCTTCAGTTCGAACGTATTTGCCGTCCAGGAATGTGTCGAGGGGCATGAGTGCAGATCTCGCCCTGATTTCGTTGACGGCCTTGCTGTCTCTCTCGAGGAGCCGCTCGATGACGCCCACACGGTCATCCGTACACTGCGAGTACTCGACAGCGTAGTGGAAGGGCGACCTGTTGGTGCCGTCTCGGAGGTTCAAGGCGTTGTCGCTCGCACAGCTGATGAGCTTCTCAAGCACTTTGCCCTTGAGGTCCTTCTCGAAAGCCAAGGTGAGGCAAGTCTTCATTGACTCGCCCTTTCCGCAGGGAAGCTCCAGGGCATCGTGTACAGCCTGTTGATCGTCGCATGCATCTAGCATGTACTCAATCATTCTCCAAGTATATCTCTTTAGGTGGATTGCCTTGTACAGGGGATTCTGGCCCTCTTCGTTGAGCGTCCTGAGCAGATCTGGCCAGTAATGGAGCATCCGTTCCACTAAAGGCTGAACATCTTGAGCGTTGACGGACATTTCATTCTTCTTATCGTTGACCAGACCGACAATGATGTGCAAAAAGGTTGGTTCGTCTTCTCCGACCTGACTCACAACCTCGCCGTGCTGGTCGATGAAAGCCTCGGCATCCTCCTTGGTCGCCGTGCCATTGAAGATTCTCTTCATCTCGGATTGCGCAAGTTTCAGCTTCTTGATAATGTCATCCTCCTCCTCCTCCGAGTCTTCCTCGGAGTCGGAGTCAGCCCGCGACTCGCGGTCTTCAACGTCGGACATTGTGGAAAGAAGACGACGACGAAGAGGGAAACAAAGAACAGAAAACGAATCCAATCAAAAGACTGTTAAAACAGGCGGGTTGCGTAAGGAAGAACCTCAGTCAACACGACGACCTGGTTCAACCTTTGTTGTTGGTTCACAATACAGCTTCACGTCGGAGAAGGGGAACAGCGGGAGAGCTTATCCCCAAGTGTCGCGTAGAATCCCGACCCACAAAGCAGAGCCCCATGGATGTACCGTGAAGCTCTTGGAAGTACCCCCATGTCGTGCGTGACCCTGTCCTTAGTCGGTATGGCTACCGGTTTGGGCCGACATTTCCCGCTTCTTGGCGAGCGACACCTCAACAGGAGATTAGCTGGTGACGGATCATAGCCTTGGGGAAGCTAGGGCTCCTAGTGTCTGACATACATACACATCCTTGTTGGTCATGGGATCTTACCTATCCCAACCAGGAATAATCGAATGACACCAGTTCTTGTCCGTTGTTCTTTGTCTGATTTGTCATATTCAATGAGGGGTTAACTATTTCTGAGCATCCAATATCATCGTCGTAAATGTCACATCGCTCAGCTTCTGCAAGTCCACGCTGCCCAGCTCTTCCGTATCGTAGACCATGAGCTTGTTTGTTGGCTTCATGTCGGGCTTGAGCAGCACCGGGTCGTCTTCTGGCACGCCGCCAAAGAAAGACTCCAGTCTTGTCCACTTATCAGCCTTGCAAACCAGTCGCGGGACGCAGTGGAAGACTTCCTCATCCCGCCTCTTGATCCGCACAGCTACCCGGATCGAGGCCGGGACGCCCGTCTTGAGTGTCTTGTTCTCCAGAAGCGTCCACTTGGCCACGCGGTTGGGCGGCATGTTGTTCAAAACGAGCTTGCCTCCGCTGACGGTGGTGGCATCGGATGTTTCGCGGTTGACCGTCTTCTCCCACTTTGCTGAAGCACCTATATCAACTCCGTAACTCGCGCCAATGTTTCCCTCGGTGCCCTTGACAATGGTCTCGCTTTGAGTGCTAGGCAAGAAGCTGTAGTTGCCATCAAAGGACACTGCGTCTACCTCGGGGATCTGGTTGTTTGGTTCCGAAGCGTCGAAGCGCAACTCGATGGTAGCCTCGGCGACGCGGCGTGCTCGCTTGGCTGGATCAAATCGAAACTGAAGAACCAAGATTGTCGCCCAATAGTCGCTGTCGGCAGACATGGCTCCGTGTATCGAGTCGACGAGTGTGCACCGAATATCGACGCCATGGCCGGTTCTCTGAATCACCTCGGACCGTTGATACGGGTCTCGAGGATTGTTCTTGGTGTGAAATCCGCTCCCCTCGCTGCCGCCCTCAAACATACCGACGTCAAAGACGTCGACATCATCCGCCTGCTCAACCCCTTCGAGGTATGCATCCTGATCATCATCTCCGCGTTCCGCCATATTCACCTAATCGTTAGACAGGGAACCAGTATGTCTTGATAGTGAGTGCGCAGGCATGGAACGAGCCACGCGTCCTATTTATAAACATCCACCTAACCCACAGAGCCCGTGATCCAAATGCCGACGCATAGGTTACGCGTCTCGCATCCTGGCCTGTAGCTTGCTTATTAGTCTGAGGGCTTTAGATCCACCGTTGCTTGAGCCGCCTCCTGTATTCGGCCATGTCAGCCCCCTTTTAATCCTGGTGAGAGGGGCAAGCCATTGAATGCCCCTCATTTGATGCTGTGCGGCAACTGCTTTCACCGCATGTATTAGAAAACACCCTTGCAAGAAGCTGGTAAGGCTGTAACAATAGCGGGTTCATAGCCTGATCCTTCGGCTTGTACCTTGCTCCTTCAGCAAGTACCTCGCAAGTATTGTCCATCATTGGAAATCCACCCATTCGGCCTTCAGCCTCCTCGTTGGGCAAGGGAGCGGAGCAGCGTGTCCCAAGATTTCCTCTCGTTACCACTCCTTCTGACATCGATTCTTCACCTTTGCTGAGAGAAGCAACACTATTGCGCACTTGCTTCGCTTCGCGACAGGATGAGCGAGTCACAAACATCCGACTCGGACTCGTCGGTTCACGAGCTCCCGGAGAGAGCTCGCGGCGAGGACGATGCGTCAGAAGCACCTGCTGAGGCTACTCGGGATGGGGATGACGCCAAATCCGAGGCTCCTTCTGAAATATCTTCCGTGGCTACAGAAAATCTCCTGGGCCTTGCGAAGGATGAGCCAATTGCTTACCCCGAGCCTGAACCCAAGCTCCTGGGATTGACCAAGCCTTGGGGATGGTCACTTTATGATGATTACGAGTAGGTAGACGGAAATGTAGCTCGCTGAACTGCACAACTGACCGATATGGGCAGCGTGATAACAGTCCATGGTCTCCGCGATGACCATAAAACAGCGTGGCAGACCTCGAGCGGGGACTTTTGGCTGCGGGATCAGCTCTTCCCCAACATCAACATTCGCCAACTGGATTATAGCTACGCAGTGGACGACTCGGCTAGGGTCTTTGGGCCTCGAGGTATCGAAGCCGAAGCACGGAACCTCATCCGAGACTATAATCAGTTCAGACAAGAGCTGCCAGACGTAAGCCAACTGCCGTCTGTGGCCTACTCACGTATGCCAGCTTGCTTACAATCTACAGACTGAGACTGGCAGACCCATTCTATGGATTTGCCATGATATTGGAGGCACTATTGTGAAGCAGGTTCGTTCATTTGGAGAATTGCCCTATCCAAGGACATGAATAACACCTAATAGGCCCTGCTTGAAGCCGCCAAAGCTAGGCAGCAGTGTCATGACGAGGATGTTGACACATGGGAACAACACAAGGATACGAGGTTCCGGATCGCAACACACTCGAGCGCAATTGTAAGGGATCGACTCTAATCTTGAGGACGTATCCTCCGTATATGGACTGACTTTTGGCAGATATTCCTGGGAAGCCCTCACAAGTCCGAGTCAATAGACACACTGGAGGATGAGCTGCACAACCTGATGGAACTCCCAGGTCCCACGATCAAGCACGGCATCATGAAGAAGATCAGGACCCTTGCGCAGCAAGTGAGCCAGACAAACCTTGACTTTATCGATGCAAGGTTGTTTTCCCGTCTGGTGCACATCGACGTCTTCTACATGACAGACCTCGAAACTCATGCCGAGCTGGAGGCGAAGCTACTACCAAGCCCTGAAAAACAAGCGACCAGTGAACAAGACGACAAGAAGTCGGAGGACGACAAAGGCTCTGAGCACGGCATTGAGAAAGCCGATGGCGATGGCGCGGAAGAAACCAAAACGCCCCAGAGCAGCAATGGTGGAAACGATGGTGATAAGGGTGAGGGCAAGAGTGAAGAGCCCTTAAAAGACGAGCAGACGCCGGATCCGAATGATCCAAAGTCGGATGAATCTGGCCCTCGGAAGCCAGCCTTTCCCCAGTTTCCAGAGGTTCCTGCTACTCCATTCAGCCGCTTCTCGATCAACCTCTGCACCAACTTCGAAATGTCCGCCAGGTGGCGGGAGGCCTCGATTGAACATGCCAACCACGTCAAGGGAGACAACGGTCTTCCGGTCAACGATACTTGGATATCTGGAATCGTAACCCGCTTCAACGACAACTGGTATGGTGAGTATTGTGGCTCCGCGTTGCCCAGAACTATCTGACTAACAGAGCTACAGCACTCAAAGTCAGCAATGACCTCATCCGCATTCAGTGTGCTCTCCTATCTCTGATCCCACCACCGCGACCTCTGAAGGTGCACGTGGATCCTACCGTGTCCGACAAGCAGCAGCTGTCCTTCCTCACGTGGTTCTCCAAGCACGAGAAGTACGACCTGTTTCATCGTACGTTTGGCCCTCACTTGATGCACATCGAGGGTGATGGAATCGACCCAAAGCGGTTCCGCATGATATCGCAGTACTTCCACTCATTCTACGAGGATGATAACCTCACCAAATGGGGGAATGACTACGGAGGAGCGTCGTTCCGCTTCGAATTCAGCAAGTTCGATAGCAGGTACAACAGCATCAAGAGCATGCTCTTGACATTCATCAGCGAGACTAGTTGGCGGAGCTGGTCCAAATCCGAGGGTGTCGCTGGAGCCCTTAATCTCATCAACGACTGTCGCGTTTCGTCCCTCTCGGATATCTGGTCTCTCTTTGTGGATATGAGAAAATGTGCGCCAGTCACAAAATTCACCTTCTTCCTGAGCTGCTTCGACGAGTGTGTCGAGGAGGAGAAGGCTTGGTTCGTAGAGAACGTCATTGAACAGCAACGCCACTCAGACCTCAACTTCCGTCTCATCTTCACAACCAGAGGCCCGGATGCTCTATTGAGCAGACTCATCGATGACTCTGAAAGAATACGTCTTGCAGACTGTCCAGCGCCGGTGGTGGGCTATGCAATCGACGAGCGCGAATTTGACCCCAGCGGCCTCACCGCCAGTCTCGAGGAAGTATTTGAGAGACGGCCGAACCTAGCCAGCATCAGGGAAGAGCTGGAAGGTCTGATGTCTGAGTGCCAGGCCTCTCCTTACCTAGGGTACAGGATCTTGGACTGGCTTAGCCGCTATGGACGAGGACGCCCAATCTCTAAAATTTCTGCTTCAATAGCCAAGCTGAGACCGGTCACACCCCAGAACATGATGGAAGTCTTCTTGGGCTGTCTGACAGAGGACAAGAGAGAGCTGGCACTCTCCATCTACAAATGGGTGCGGTATGCCCGCGAGCCGCTGACGCTTGAAGAGCTCGCTCATGCCCTCGTTGTTTCGAGGGACCCTGAAGACACACCTTTGCTGGATATCGACTATGAAAGTCTGTCTGACGACATCCAAACCATTTTCTGTGGAATCATCGAATCCGACGGTCGTGATATCAAGTTCTTCCACGACTCGTTCTACACCTTTACGCCTCCTGGAATTGACGATACAGACCTTTCATCTATCCATGCCATGTTTGCTCAGACTTGCTTGAAGTATCTGATGCGAGAGGATGTGCAGTCTAGATATGCTGAGCTGTCGATGGAAAACTTTGACCCGGATCCTCTCCTCCGTCCTATCCATCTGCCTAGAAGAGACTTCTTGTCCTACGCAGCCCGCTTCTGGATCGAACACTACGAGCTTAGTGGCCCTGATACACCCCTTGAGTTGGCCATAAGCCTCTTTGATAATGAAAAAGTGCGTCGAAAGTGGACCGAGGCGCACTACATCATGTCACACCCCTTTACTCGAATTGGCCGAAGCTACGAATCAACGATTCCTTTGCTTGCTTCTCTTGGCCTCGAGGAGATTATGGACCGCCAGATAGAAGCGGAGAAGGGCAGCAAGTACTTCAACCAGGACATCTGGCTGGCAATCACCGAAGCAGGACGACACGGCTCTGCAGCCATGGTCCGCAAGCTGCTGGGCTATGTGGATACTCAAGACGTTGATGCTCAAGTGGCTGGGCTTCAGGATGCGGTGTACTGGTCTGCTCTCCCCGGGAACGATGAGGTGCTGTCCATGATCCTGGAGCAAATCAAATCTCAAGACTCATTTTCCTGGCCGCAGTCGGTGGTGTGCCGAGCCGCCGTGTCCGGCTGCAGCGACGTCCTGGCTGCCTTTGCCGCGGCCGGAGGCGACATCTCGGAAGCATACGCAGTCTGGTTCACCGATTCTCCTCTACACGGTGCTCTTTACTGGGGACGCGAGGACACCGTGGACTTGCTGATCAAGCTTGGCGTTAACCTGGAAGCGGTGAATCACGCGGGATGGACACCTCTGATGCTCTCTCTTGATGTGGGCAACCCAAGGATTATACAGAAGCTCCTCGATGCCGGATCCAATGTCGACGCAAAGGACAACGATGGCGTCCCGGCCATCATGACCCCGATCTATTCAGGCGATCATGTTGCTCTGGATATGCTCCTCACTGCTGGTGCCAAGCACGACGTTGGTGAATATGACACTGAGGAGGATGGCCTTCGTCCTCCCATTATTCATGCTGTCGATTACGGAAGAGCCGGGTGTACTCGGGTTCTCCTAAAGCACGGTGCCAATATCGAAACGGAATCCAAGATCGGAACGCCCTTGTACATGGCTAGCTTGGATGACGAGGCCATGGTGCAGCTCTTGCTTGAACATGGAGCAGACCCCAACAAGTTCTACACTGACAAGGAGATGCTCATGGTCCGAGCTACGAGGTCAAATACGCGAATCCTGGGCTGGCTGATTGACAAGGGTGCCAAGCTGGACGCCCAAGAGACTTGGGAGGAGGCGAGCTTGAAGACGCCCTTGACGGCCGCCATCAATCTTGCTACACCCGAGATCTTGGAGTATCTCATTGACAGAGGCGCATCTCTAGATTATATCCCAGAAGGGGCTGAGTCGCCCGTCTTTGTGTCTGCCTTCCGATGCTCCGATATCAACATGGCAAAGCTGCTCCTACGCAAAAACGCAGACATCAAGTGGCGAAGGGATGATGGATGGGGTCCCCTCGAGGCCGCCTATGATATTCCTGCTCATCTTTCACTGTTCCTCGAGCATGGTGCGGATCCCAACGCCATGTGTGATCGTGGGACGGTTCTCATGATGGCATCGAGATGGGGGTTCAGTGAGACGGTCAAAATTCTCCTCGAGCACAAGAGCACGCCTGTCGATCTGGAGGCCAAGTTCACCTGGGACCCCGAGGACGACGATTACAACAGCACGGCCCTACAGTTTGCACTCAAGACTGGCAACTTTGAGATTGCAATCATGCTGCTTGATGCCGGAGCAAAGCTGGACGACTCTGGCATCTACCTCAAGTACATCCTGCAGTCCATCACTGATGAAGATAATCAACACCTCCATCTCATCCTTGAAAGGTGTCTCAAGGGGGGCGCCAAGACAGACTACAGCGACAGCGATGGAAATACCATCCTTCACGCCATCAACAACCACATCCACGTCTCAACCATCCAACTGCTCCTCGATGCAGGAGCGCCTCTGGACACGGCGAACGCTGCTGGAATAACGCCACTCATGGTAGCAATACAAAATGCCAACATTGAGGCAATGAAGCTCTTCATCTCCAAGGGAGCCCGCACGAATACCTGCACGCCCAGTTATGGCACGTTCCTCCATCTGGCCCTCGAGCAAACATCCCAGTCGGATGATGTGGTATTTGAGATGGTCAAGTTGCTGTGCGAGGCCAAGGTTGACCCCGCCCTGCCTGGTCCTGAACCTGAGCGTGAATCTTTTCTCTGCACTGCTGCTGGCAGCGGGTCCCAATATGACCCGTCTCTCCGGCGGAAGCTTACCCGTCATCTCGTCGATGAGCTTCATATGGATCCGAACATTAGAAGTGGCAACGGGGTTGGGTATCCTCTTCTCGCTGCAGCCCGGGTAGATGACACCGGCTTGGTGGAATATCTTATCCGCCGGGGCGCAGATCCAAACGTGGCGGATAGCCAGGGCCGTCGTGCTATTCATCATCTCGTGACAAAGGGTGCCGTATTGTATAGAAGGATGACGCACGCTCTACGAGACGCCGGTGCGGACCTCGAGGCACCGGATAACTTTGGGCGGACTCCATTGCACTTTGCTGCAGCAGGCATCCCGTCGTGGCATCTGGGATATAGCCTGCCAGCTTTACGGAAGCACCTGGACATCAACGTCAGGGATATAGATGGCTGGACGCCGCTTATGTGGGCGAGCCGCAAGATGGGCAACTTTGATGTCGCGGTTGGGGAGTTTGTCAACAATCAACACGCCAACATCTGGCCCAGGAGCAAGGACGGCAAGTGGTCCGCTCTCAAGCTGGCTCGCTTCTCTGACTTGGGCGACGAGTACGAGGCCATGCTGATGCCACCGGAAGATGAGCAAGAGCGGGAGGGCGTGGACGGAACCAAGGAGACATGGGATCCCGAGTTTCACCAGTGCGAGAAGGCGGACAAGGTGACTTGGTCAGCAAGGTGTGACAGCTGCCTGATGGTGAGTATTACGAGCCCCCTCGCGCGTGCAACGAGATATGCTGATCAAGACGTCGAAAGCAATCGCCAGGTACATGGCAAAAATGCACCACCTGCAATCCCGACGTCATGCTGTGCTTCAAATGCTTCCCGCACCGAAAGGAGATGCACGCTGCGGATCACGAGTTTGAGGAGTACCTCGAGTCCAAGGAGGACGATGCCGCGGCGCCTGCATCTCGCGCGGCATCGCGGGTATCTCATGTGTCGGTGGACAGCGATGGCAACCCTGTCGTCCGTGATACCTCTGCGACTGAGGTTACCGAGACCAACACGGACGATGACGACACGGACGACGACACGGACGATGACGATGATAGCGATGATTGATGGATTTTGGCAAGGGAGACGAAGCTGTAGCGCCCGCGGTAGATCAAGATTTGTCCAACTTGTCGCCTTGACTCCCCATGTATGTATTGATTGTTAGGCATCACCGTGGATGTTTTATGCAAGGCCAGCACATCATGTACCACCTCGAGCCGTACCGATTGGATGTTAGACCACAACTTGGCCCCCACCAGCAAACTAGAGGCCCAAAGCTGAGCCTATGGCGCAGGCTGACGCTGCAACAGCCATTACGCTGCGGGGACGCTATGCTCTGTGCAATGACGCAATGGACCTTTCAGCTTGATCCTGCCTGCCTGCTCTGCGGTTCCAGATTGCCTTGGACATGCACATGGAGGCTGGGTGCAGGATTTCTGGCCATGGCAACCCAGTCTCCATCCGCTATATAAGCTTGGCTTTTGACCCAAAAGCTTGTTCATCAGCCCCTCCTCTCTATTCCTTGTTCTCCGCTTCGCTACCAGGTTCCCCCCCCTCTGAAGCAGCGGTAAATATGGCGACGCTCATCCAAAAGTTGACGGCCGAGGGAGATGGAGAGTCTGCTGGTCAGTGATGCTACAAGCCTTCCTTTCCCATCGTCGCCGGAATGTGAAAGTTGACCCCGTCCGTCGTGGTGGTGCAGGCTTCTTGAACGAGATTGTCGCGCAGCTATGGCCCAACATTCGCGTGGCCGGCGCCCAGATGGTCAAGGAGATTGCTGATCCCATGTTCAAGACGATGCTCCCCGGTCCCCTGGCCACGCTGCACTTCACCAAGGTCGAGTTCGGCGATGTTCCCATCGTCTTCTCCAATGTGCGGGTCACCAAGACGGCAGCGGATGGTATCAAGCTCGACTTGAACCTCGACTGGGATGGCAAATGCGATATCGAGCTGGATGCCGACATGATGCCCAAGCTCGTAAGTGCAGCATGCAGCGCGGCATGAGCAGCAGCGTTTGAGGCTTATTCACTTCCTAGGGCGTCAAAAGTGTCGAAGTCCACGGCAGACTCTCCGTCCTACTGTGTCCCTTGACCAACGTGATTCCACTGGTAAGCTCAGACCCAGCGCCCTCGGCGCGGAGGTCCCGTGTCCACCTTGCTGAATATGTCGGCAGATTGGCGCCGCCCAAGTATCCTTCATCAACCCGCCGGTGCTCAAGCTCAACTTCACGGGCGCCGCCGACGTTGCCGACTTCTCCGCGATTGACGGCGCAGTTCGCAAGGTCATTCTCAGCATCATCAAGAGCATCGCGGTTCTTCCCAACCGCATCTGCGTCAAACTCGACGCCAACAACGACTACTTCAAGACATACCACCAGCCGCTCGGCATCGTCCGCATCACCGTCCAAAAGGCTTGGGGTTTCGCCGAGGAGGCCAAGACAACGACCAAGCGCCTGCTGTCCAAGCTCACGAGAGCGAGCCCGGATTGCTACGCCGAGGTGGAAGTCGGCGGCGAGGAGGCGTGGAGGACAACCACCAAGGACAACACCACGACGCCTGCGTGGGGCGAGACGCACGACTTTGTGGTGACAGACTTCGACCAATGCATTACCGTCACCGTCATGGACCACGATGTTGGCTCTGACGACGAGGTCGGCGTCGGCGTTACGACTATCAAGGAGATGCTGACGGCTGGCGGAACCCAGGAGCTGAGCCTGGTGCACAAGGGAACAGAGACGGACGGCAAGGTCTCCATCAAGTGCCATTTCTACCATTTCGAGCCCGACAGCAGCAGCTTCTCCGCCTTCGACCACAAGGGCGATGGCCGACTGTGCGGACTGATCAACATCCTCGTTGCCAACGTGACTGGCATCAAGGGTCATCGAGAAGAGCTCACCCCGAGCGTCGTCGTGACCTGGGGAGAGAAGCACCGATTTCAAACCGCCGTGAAAACGGACGCTCCCGGAACAGACATCAACAACCCGACGTTTGATCAGAGCTTCCGACTCCCCGTCACGTCAGACTTGGTGGGCAGCAGCGCCGAGAGCTTCCGCATCTCGTGCTTTAACAAGGAGGTGGAGATTGGCGGCATCGACATCCCGTTCAAAGATGTGCTCGAGGCACCGGATATGACGCTGCAGGATAGCTTTGATATCGGTGGAGGGGCCAAGGTGAGGGCGAGTATTTGCATGAGGGGTGTTCAGGCGGCGAGTGGGCAGGAGATTTCCCTGCCCCAGCGGGAGAAGTGATCAACAGTACTACCTTGCAGCTGCAAAGGATGGGCGATTCACGCATCACATGAGGGACTTATTGGTCCTCAATGAGAAGAAGAAGCCGGGTATGGCTGAATGCACCACAATAGGGCAGAGACGGGTTCCGAGTTCTAGTAATAAAGAGGTATCATTTTATCTATAGCGTAGCGATGAGTTACATCTGACTCCTTGCTAGAGTGTATTCTTGGCCGTTTTGGGCCAGAGAAGCTTTCTGTTCTTGAAGCAGCGAATCATGGTGGCGAAGATGCAGGCCCAGACAAAGACAAGAGCCGCGGCCATAACGGACCCAAATATCCGGATGCCTTGGCTGTCGAATATTTCGCCCATGGCTTGTGTGGCAGTAACCTTGAGCCATGGTCAGCGATGCACGATGAGACTGAATTTCCCTTTCAAATAAGAATAGGTGAGCCTACCAGTGCCGTGTTTGGAAAGACGAACGACCACCACGTCATGTTGAAAGGAATGTGCTTTCCGTTGCGGAAGTATTTCCAAAGGCTTCCGACGCTGACCAGAAAGAACCACATGGAGAAACCCCAGAACCAGAGGCCTACAAGAACGGAGATTACTTTCATGATGTCAGCCGCGTTGCTCACGCCGAGGAATCCATTGGGGATAATAGCGTTTGCCTGTCCTCCTAACGATACTGCGCACCCGTTAATACTTTTGAGGCAAGATGAATTTGCGTGCTGGTTTTGCACTCACCAATGCCGGCAGCCGTGAAGGCGTAGGGACCTATTGATATAAACTTGATCCAGTCAATATTCTGTAGCTGGCCGTTGAAGCTGGTGACGGCTACTTACAATACCAGGCCGCTGCATGTCGTGCGGAAGCTTCTGCGTCATGAGTCGGTATATAAAGGCGGCGGATATGAGAATCGCGAGAAAGCAGCCAGTACCCTGGGTGGTGACGGCGCATAGGGCAATGGCAGTTGTGTTGAGTACATGTTCCTGCCCAATGCTGTTGGCAGACCTGATAAGCTGCCCGGCGAAGGGGGCCGTCAGGAGAAGGGGATACGCCGGGAAAATCCAAATCGGCGTCATGGTATGTAGAGGAAAGACACTGCGGGTGTGAGTGGTGAGCAGGCGGATGGGAGAAGCAAGGCGGGAACTAACAGTGTCGACCAGAGGATCAGGTAGATTCCTGCGCTTGCGACTACACAGAGGGGTATATAAAGCCAAAACATGACCCTCATGACCTGCAGCAGCCATCCTCTTTCTTGAGGTATGCCGTATTGGCAAGTGTTGACAAATATGACGGCTAATCTACGAGAGTCTCGTTGAGTAGATGGGAGTTTGGAGGAAGGGCTTAACTCACGAGACCACCTTGTACAGACTGTTAGTTGCGAGTCCCTAAGTGGGAAATGGGCTTGTTGTCAAACTTACAAAAGCTGGGACAAAAAGCGACTCCTTCTGGTCGGTGAAGGAGCGGATGAAGCTTCCCGGGCGAAGGCGGAAGCGTATGGTGATCATGATGCAGTTGGTCGTGAATAAGACTAGGTTAAGAAGCAGGAAAAACACGCCAACGCCATGAATCCACGCAGCATTGCTGGGGACTTGTTGAGTAAGTACGGAACAATATACGCGCAGGAGAACTACCAAGGAGCAATGTGCCTACTGGAATGGAGGACGTTGGCTATGCCGCCCGTGGCCATGGTCTACAAAAAGCTGTCAGCCAAATCGCTTCTTCACGGCATCGCCCGGAACCCACGGCCTTACCATGGTGAAGAAGGTCCACTCATAACACGCAATGCGGTCTCGGAGGCCAACTCTGCCAAGCGGGCCGGGCTCGGCAACCAAGTCATTGAGGCTGGCAGGGCTAGACTGCGTAAAGGGCAGCTGGGGAGGCGGCGATCTCGAGGGCGGATAGCGGTCGTACGAGACGGCGCGGGCAGACCTCTGGAGGATTGCCGGGCGCGGGACCGCCGCCGACGCAGGCACGGGACGCTGGACGGGCTCGTGGGCCAAGGGAGGGGTTGCCGCCGAGAAGAAGTCCTCGCCCGGCGACTCGTAGCCTATGCCGTCGAGCAGGACGCCGTCTCGAGGAGGACGGCTGGCGGTCATGGCGGGTTTCGGGAGACCATCAGAGTTGTCAGCGCCGTGCGACGTTGAGTTTTTTTGCCGGTCGGGAAACGAGTTCTTTATTATTATTACAGTGGCAAAAGTCATATGTTATTGTTGTTATGCATGCCGAGAATACTCCATGCTTAGGCCGTGACTAGGTTAGTCACTGGGCTGGTTTTTTTTTTTTTTTTTTTTTTTTTTTGGAATGATGACGGCAAGCTTGGTTTTCTTTCCTTTTAACTGCTCAACTGGGGCTTTGACTTGCCTACCCTACAGCCCAATAACAATTCAATCAACCAAGTCCGCATTCCCATATTCTCTTTAGAGGAGGCATAAGCGCAACGGACGGTCTGGTTTTCTTTTCTTTTTCTTTCTTCTCTCCTTTCTCTCTTTGAATTGATGGCAGGTCAAGTTCCTCGATCTTCTAATTCAAGCAGCCAAGTATCCACTGTTATCAAGACAGGAGTAAGAAGTAAGGCAATGTAATTGTGATATGTGCTCATAATTTGTTTTTACGTTATTATCCTACACGCACATGACCCCAGTTATATCAGGTCTACAATATGTCCATCCATATTCAAAAACTGGTGTCTCGCCCGTGACCTTGGCATGCCATTCCCAGCTCAAGGGTTGATGGGAGGACCACCAGAGGTGATGACAATCGTGGTCGGATTGACCTGCGTGCAAACAAAATCACCTCCGCCCAAGCCGCCTGCTCTGCAGTAGGTAGGCACGTTGCCCTGGCCCCAGCGACCGAACCTGCACCTAATTGTTAGCATTCCTGTCAAAACTGCCCGTCCGAGTCCTCGTGACTTACGCAGTGCCCAGCTCGTGGTAGATGCGCAGGCTGAACTCGTACTCCTCGCTCTCGCCGGGGTGCAGGCTGAAGCGGTACTTGCTGTCGCCGCAGATGGCGACCGAGTTGGGCGCGGGGAAGACGGGGTTCTCCTGGAAGCAATCCAGGTCCGAGTTTTCATCGCCCGTGAGCTTGAACCCCACGGCGCTGACCGTCGTAGTGCCGTTGGAGTGCGAGTACTTGCGGATGAAGAGGTCCGCGACGTCAATGTTCTCCGTGTCGCGAGCCTGGAGGTTGTTGGTGGGAACCGCCGCAGCGGCAGCGGCGAAGATGCTGGTGGCAAGGGCGAGGGCGTGCATATTGGAGTGTTTGTGTGTTTGCTGGATTGGATTGGAGTGACTGTTGATGTGAAGAGGCAACTTGGACACGGGAAAAGCAACACGGGATCGAGGTTATATAGCAAACATTGTCCCTTGGCAACAGCGTCGTGGCCCCGGAACACTCCATTCGACGTCATTGGTACTCTTGTCCATCCGGCAATTGCGGTGCCGGGGATCCACGTAGTGAGGCTTAGAACATGGCCCTTCTCCAAGCTGAATACGAGCGCCGATCCGTGGCGGGCCCATAACAGCACCAATCGGTGGCCATGGCTCCTGGATAATACGACCAAAAACCCACTACATCACGCATGATCAGGCGGCTTCGGCAGGGCTGCAGATCGGGATGTCGTCCGCTACCGCCACTTGTTCAACTTTGGTTGTAAAATGGAACCAAAGGAATGGAACACGCAGACATAGTCATCTGTGGTTTTTCAGTCGAATAAGCTGAGCAAAGGTACAGACATATTTTCTAGCTTGTATTAATGAATACAAACCACGGTGAGAGCCCAGAAACCCCGATGGAAGAATCATGTTAACATAAAGATGTGCTACAAACTGTATGGACCCGACGTCGCTGCATAGTCCCTACAGCCATGGAAGATGGTATAGCTAGCCTGGTAGCGAACGGAACATGCCGATCAATTTCAGTTGCATCTGAACGTCATCAACTTGGCAGTTGCGATCATATGTCACTTGTCTATCGTAATCAATCATGGACTGAGTGATAGCGCATTAACCGAAACCAGTTTAATAGGGATCTAGCTCTGAGCAACCAAACCATGACTTTGAAAGCTGGTGACTCAGCCTAGGGAATTGAAAGGTATGATTGTCACGTTGAATGAGGAAACAAATGTAGAAACTCAGCCGCAGGGAGAGTCGGATGAGAAGAGAGGAAAGAGAGGAGGAGGAGAAGAGAAAAACGAATGGCAATCACGATTATAGGGTGTCAAGTAATGAGAAAATAATCAATACAAATTATATAGCCAGTTGGAACTAGATGACAAGAATAGGTTTTCCCCGATATGTAAATGGAGACAGACTTGAACCTAAAGAGGACATCTGCAATTGTCTTGGCTCCAAGCGAAATAAGACAGAATGTTCGGTTGAGGTCGCGAAGACCTCATTGAGGAGTTAGGCCCCATGTGCTGCGAGTGCGAAGCTGTGTGGCGACTTAGACACCAGTGGGATGCTGGCAGAGAACACCCTGGTCGAGCTAAAACACTGTGAGAAAGGAAGTCTTGTAAGAATTGCGAATCACTCACGAGGGGGAGGAGGCAGCAGAAAGGCTGGGCAGAGCCGCAGATGTCCTCGAAGTCATCAGCGTCGGTGGGGGCAGCGCTCGCTGAATGGTTGTTAGCAGTTGATGATAGGCTCGCCCTGATGGAAACTCACGGTTCTCGCAGTCGAGGGACAGGACACCGAGAACATCGGTAGCGCAGCACTGAGGCTGGCTGTAGAGGGTGCCCGGGCAAGGGTTGTAGCTCTGGCGCTCGACCAGAGTGGCAGGAATAGCCATGGCGGTGGCGACGAAGAGAGCGGCGGTGGCGAAGAACTGCATCTTGAAGGTGGTTGTTGGGAAGACTGAAAAGGTCTTAAAGAGAGAAGTAATGGTAGAGATGTGAGAAAGTGATTGAAGTGGAAGTGGATGAGAGTGAGTGATGATGAGGGAAGAGAAGCTGCTGATGGACGGGAGATGGCCCTCCTCTTATACTTGAGAAGGGTCTACCAAATTTCAAAAAATACTATATGAAAAATACAAAGACGAGAAGCTAAACTGCCCATTGTCTCTGTTTACTCTCCCAGGCCGAGGAGCACAATGGCGACGATCTCCCGCTCTGCGTCCACGAAAGTAGTGTCTCGGCCTCGTAGCCAGCCGAAGCGAATCAAAAGCCGAGGGGTGAGACACCAGTCTCGTTGCGATTGGCGTCGGGGCAGGCCAGGACGCAGCGGGTGGAGTTATGTGTCTCTCATGGTGCTCATCGACCCATCTATCACCGCCTCGAGACAGTTTCGTGGAGGAAAAGGATGGCTGTTGGCAACACAAGCCCCCGATCAATTACGACTACATTTTGCTCTGGTATAGAGACTGAAACAGCTTTCCTATCATGTGTCGCTGGCTATCGTTAATCCCCTGTGGTTACTGGTGTTGCACAGAGAGTTACTGGCGGACCGACTTGACCGACAAGCCGACCGCCCGAAACCAGATGAGGCGGGATCCATCTTACAAACTAACATCAACCTTAAACATGCATTAGCCGATGGACCGACCTCGTACAGCACTCTGTGCCTGCGGCAGAGGCAGAGACACGTCTGTGCTTGAGGCAGCGAGCCGGAGCGCTAGCTCCTGCGGTGGCTTGCCAACAGAGCCGGTGGCTGGCTGACTGACCCCTTGGCGGTGACGGGAAGGGCAGGCTGTATTGCTTTTTTTTGTTGTGCTCGGTGCTTTTGGCCGAGAAAGGTGGCGTTCAGGGGTCCTGTTGTTTCTGATCAGTCTCTTTTCCCCCTTCTCCTTTTGGGCGCGAGTTGCTGTGTTTTTTTCTCACCGCCGACTCACCGCCATCCTCCAACACGCGCGGATATGAGCGTGTTACATTGAGAGACAGGCGGGATACGCGGACCTTGTTCGTCGGGCATTATTGGTTGAATGGCGGTGCGTCCATCAAGGTTGTTTCGCGAGGCTCAACGGAGTATGCACGTCAACCACACGTGCTACACGCAAGTGCGTTTGCTTCGTCATGATGCTTTACAAGAAATCGAGGCCGTAAATAAATCGCATCCAGATGTTAGGATACGGTGCATTCTTCACAAAGGCCCTCATCGAGTTACACTCAAGCTATCCTGCCCAACAACCATTGAGATCGAGAACACACAACACTCACTCAGGCGCAAACCGCATTTACTGAATTACAGGGTAGGGCAATGCATCGCACAAAAAGGTTGAGCCGGGATAGACCTTGCACCGCGCGCTGGGCCCTTGGCTTAACTCGGTGTCTGGTGCAGGTCTAAGACACAGGATGAGCTGGAGGTGCGGCTTTGACGCCTCTGGACGCGGCCCTGCTGATCATGTCCAATTACAACGACGCCGTGGGTCCCAGAATGGCATCGGTGTGCTCGGCACCTAAAAGCCGCCGCCCATTCAACGCTTGCGTCACGTCGTAGAGCCGAGGTAGTGGCTGCGTGGCAAATTGCTCGCGTACATCTGGCTGCGAGAAGATTTCCCAATTGTGGACCATCCGTGGCTGGCTGGCTGCCTATTCGTATTGTGGCATGAAATTGGCCTTGTCGTATCTAGAGTCAACAAAATAAGGATGGACAGGAAGCTGTGGAAAGTCTCATAGTGCAATCCCAACTGGCACACGACTCCTGAACCAGTCAAAGCGCAACAACCCACAACCCTCTTACAGCAGCCGCCACCACGGAGACTTAGCCAGACAGAATGTTGGCGCGTTCGGCAGCGGTACTATAAGCATGGTCAGTATCGTTGCCGCCTCTACGAACGACTTCACCGTAACTTACATTCCCATGACATAGCCGTGGCGAGCACGCTGCGGCATCTGGTACCACGAAGGGGCGCGCACCCAGTCCGCAGCACCCATGTTGCTGGTGTCGAAAGGAACGTATCCGAGGCCACGGCTGTAGTCGTCAATCCACAGATGCCACTTGCAAGTCAAAGGTTAGCTTCCGCCATCTCTCTTGGGTTGATGCTCCTTCACTTACAACATTAGAGTACTGGTTGTCGGGGAACAGCAGAGGGCCCTCTCCCTTAGGAATGACGCCGTTTCCAATGCGGTTCTTGGTGACGGTCCAGCAGTTGGTGCACAGGCTCGGGGCGGTGGCCTGCTCGATGAGCTCGTTGGGTCCGTTCTTGGAGATGCGGTAGTAGACTCCGCTCTGGGGGTTGCGCCAGATGGTCACGTCCATGCCGGCGCCCGACAGGAACCTCTCGGCGGTGCTGAAGCTGACAAAGTCGCTGGTGTAGCTGCGCATGATGAACCAGCCCTGGCCCTTGAGGTTGCACGTCCAGGTGACCATGTACTGGCCCCTGGCCGGGTCCCATACAGCATCGGGAGCCCAGGTCATGCCGGCGTTGGAGGGGGAGATTTGCGCCAGGCGCGGGCCCGACCACGTCCTCATGCCGTTGCGCGACTCCCAGATGACAATCGACTTGCTTCCGTTCTCGGTGTCGTAGTTTCCGCCGTTGCAGTACGTGCACAGGTCCGTGGCAATGAGCCAGACAATGTTGGGATCGCGGGCGGAACGGATCAGACTGGGGTCTCGCACGCCACGGGTGCCGACGGTCGATCGAAGCTTGGGCTGGCCGCCGTTGGCCTGCACCCAGCCGGTGCCAGGGTTGTTGTTGCTGCTGACCTGGAAGTAGATCTGCTCGCCACCGTTGCCTTGGCCGACAAACTGTACAGCCTGTTAGCCGCATGCCCGACATTCGTCCATCTCCTGGACCGTGAGCTTCAACTGACGTGAACAAAGACGTAGTCTGTGTATCCCATGCCCGTCTGGCGCTCCTCGAGACCAAGCTCGAACTCGGTCGAGTTCATGCTAAGCGTCGGCGAGGCCATGACGCTGGCAAGAAGCAGGGCAATGCCCCCGAAAGCAAGTCTGACCATGGTGAGCTTGTGGAAGACGATGCAGCCTAGCTTGATGGACTCAGCAGTGCTTCTCCAGCACCTTCATCCCACGGCACGATGAGATAGTTGGCCTTTTATAGTTGAATCTATAGTATGCTGGTATTAATGCGAATCTACCGCTCGTCTGTTTACATGGCTCGCCGGACCATGGTCGTGAAGTCGTGGAGTCCATCCGGACCCATGCGTACCAATGACACGCCATGCAACTTGCCCATGGCAAGACTCCGTTTCAGTGTTTCACCCTAGGCACCAGGTTTTGTTTGGAGGGAAATCCCACGGAGGAGGCTCACCCTTGTAACGCTGCTCTCCTAAATCGGGAAGGCGAGCAAAATAAGCAGCGATGCGACCCCGATTGATTTGTGGAATAATGCAGCAGGAACACACACTCGCCTGCTTGAACCATGCATACATGCGGGATTCGCCATGTGACGTGTTTATCCGATCTAGAGCCAGAGATTGAGGTAGCGTTGGGAGGTAGATCATAGATCTTCATGTGAAGATTCTTAATATAATGGTATGCATATATGCTAATATGCACGCCACATTCTTCCAGTAGCCATGCCTCTTCTGTTGCTTCTGAGTATTCATACCAACAGCACCCGTCTACGCAACCTCTTCGTCTTCCACATTCATTCGCCTCCACCAGCCAACTTGGCAGGGTTGGCGTGGGGAAAGGCAGGATTGGTGGACCGAGATAGCCCGCCATCTTGGGCTGCCAAGCGCGCTACCATTGGCGTCGGCGTCGGCGTCTTGAACATTTCGACTGGGCCCAAGATGCTGGTAAATGCACTGCATCTAGCCGGGGCGGGAATACTTGTCCCAGCGGGCAAAAGAGTGTCGTGGTTGGAAGGTGGTGCGCTGATATGGAGGGATTGTGAGACAGATGCGTAGTCCAGCCAGTCGAATAGCCGGTCATCTCATGATGGTATAGTGAGAACACCAATAGCCATATGATAGTCAGAAAGAATGCTGTATCAGGAAGGTATGAGCTGGGTAAATGCCATTACAGCCGATTCATATCTAACCAATTGCCATCTATTGATCTGATATCGTCTTTATCGTCAGAGGGGGCCTCCTCGAAGTCGCTGGTCTGTATCCCATTGGGGCACACGAACGGGAAATCCCACATAACCGATTCACATGCTGGCCAACTGCCACCATGATAGATCTGTCCACGATTAACTGCATGCAGGCCCTGAGGAGTGGAGAGAGGAGCATCCACAAAGACTTTCCAACGTGACTAACTGATGGCATAGACTTGTCACCATGTCTGCTTTCCGAATGGGCAATGACGACAACTGCTTGGGCTAGTCACTATTAGTGGTGGCTTCGCAAGCCAAAGATTCGGGGAGACGACCAAGAGTTGGAACAAAAGAATAGTCGAAAGGGCACAAGAAAGGGACCGGATCAAATAAGATTGCTACTCATAGTGGTAATCTTGGGGGCTCGATTTACGCGAAGGAGGGCTATACGCATAGTCGAACCAGCCTTGCTGTGCTCATTTGCGAAAGCCTCAGAACCAGCAAAGCCTGAGTCATTGCGAGTTGGCTGAGGAATGCCTTCACGGTCAGTATTTGACTCCAAAATGACACTGTGGGCTGTGGTGACGTGAGGAGTCCACGATGAGCGTGATCGACATAAGTTGGCCTAGGGGCCGGTGGAAATTATGGGCTGGTGAGCTTATAAATGATTATTCATTGACGGTAGACATCCGCCTTGTTAGGGTGATTTGACTGGCATGCTACGGCAGTTCCGCCTCCACAGGAGGACACGGCACCGGCAAAAGGGGTTATGACGGCAGACGGATTTAGGTCAGGCGCAGGCCCTCGACGATCGGCTGTTTTTCTTTCTTTCTTTCCTTCTCTCCTTTACTGCTCGATTGATGGGAGCTACATTCGATTGGGAATCGTTCTTACAGCTAATCGCGGAAAGGCAACGTGGCAGGGTTTGAAAGCGGTGGCGTGCCTCCCAAATTCAGCGATTGGTCGCTACCAGTCCTTGTTCCCCAATAGTTTGACTGGGAACTTGGCAACCTTTCCATGATTCGACTGGCTGGCAGGTCATGGTTCGTGGCACACAGGACTAACCACAAGCAGTTGTAGATGCGAGTCAAGAAGTCTCCTTCTGGCCTTTGCGAAGAAAACTCTTTTTTTGTGCCTCGTTGCTGAGCGAGGAGGATCTGTCAAACCCCCTTGATTAACCGGCTGCCACGATCCATTGTCTAACCTGACGTGCCAAGCCCAGATCGATCGTCTGGCATCTCGCGAGAAGGTCCGGCCACCAAGGCCATCGCGGACACCGTCATAACCCCTGGTGGATTAGGGGCTGCGCGCTACTGGTGAATCCCGGAGAAGCGGCAGGGACAAGAGTCATGATGTGCATAGCTCGCGTCTGCCGGGGTCTCGGGGTTTACCATCCCACACGTGGCCGTGGGAACCAAGGGCACACTAGCCAGGCGAGGCTTTTCCTCGCAGGGTGTCCTCTTCGTTATCGGACAAAACGCCGTGTGAAAGGAATGTAAGAGTGACAAAGGTCTATCGTGGAGATGGATGTCACAGTCATTTCCTGGCAGTACAAAGGGGAAAACCAAGGCACAGACACGCTCGGTTGAACGGAAATAGAGTATGCTGGTCCGACCGTGCTCTTGGTAACTAACCACTCTGGCCAAGAAACAGTGATCGACGTCAAATCGTAGGGGTCATCCCAACCCAACACATGGCATTCACTAATGACGGCATACGCCCCCTGCTACCCCAAGGAACGACTACTCCGTGAACTGGCAGTGTCTGAAGCACGACCAGTCTCTGCCAAGCCGCCACGTCCAGCGCAAAACTTACTCGACATCATGCCGTGGCGTAGCGGGATTTCGAGTCCACGGCGCTATTGGACCTCTAGCTTGTCCGCCAGCGCCTGCGCTAGTCATTGCCGAGACGGAGTCAGATCGCCAGACGGCATGCGTAGCAAGCCAAATGCCGCAATCAGTCAGTGGAGGAGCTCTTCTGGCACCTGTCAGAATGGTCCGCTCAGCCGGAGTCGGGTTCCCTGTCGAGATGCTGTAGATAGATATATTGAGACAGGGCATCCCCCCTCCCCCGTCCGTCCGTTCCCCCCCTTCCCCTCCGGATTTGTCCAGGTTGGAGCAGCTGCTTGAACCCTTTCACCAGACGGGCTGTCTTACATCGAGGACCATGGCATTCTCCCCTGCTCTCGCCAGCCTACCCACCTGTGCAGTACGTTGCTGCGACACGTTCCCCCTCTCTGTCGATGGAGAATGCTGACCTCGAGCGCAGCTGACGTGCCTCATCGGCGCGATTGGGCATTCCGAATGTATGCCTACGAACCAGACGTGCATATGCGCCGATACAGCCATGCAGGCCGAAGCAACAGCATGCATCACATCAGCATGTACCGTCAGAGAGGCCTTGTGTCAGTACTCGCCATGCAGCACCCCCGAGCGTCAAGTCCTTCCTTTCGGCTGACCATGTCACCAGTCACCAAGAACGTTACCATGGCCAACTGCGGCGCCCCCATACGCGATTCCTCACATGAATACGTCATCACGACAAACATCCTCGGCGTGCTCATCGGAGTCTTCGTCGCCCAGCGCCTCGCATTCAAACTATACTACAAGCTCGGTTTCGCCATAGACGACTGGCTCCTTCTCACCACCGTGCTGCTTTTCACGACGCCTAGTCTCGTCATCAACGTCCACGGGCTGGTAGCACACGGCATGGGCCGTGATATTTGGAACGTGCCATTCGACGACATTACAGAGTTCCTCCATTTCTTCCAGGCAATGGCAATCCTGTACTTTGCTCAAATTGCCATGATCAAGCTCGTCGTTCTCTTTTTCCTGCTGCGCGTCTTCCCCTCGCCCGGCGTTCGGAAGCTGCTGTGGGGGACAGTCGTCTTCAACGTCTTGCTTGGAGTCATCTTCGTCCTGGTTGCCATGTTCCAGTGCCTGCCTATGGGCTATTTCGGGACCAGATGGGATCATGAGCACGAAGGCCGATGCCTTAACATCAACGCCATCACGTGGAGCAATGCGATAATCAGCATCGCCGTCGACATATGGACGCTGGCAATTCCCTTGTATCAAGTACGGACTTTGAAGCTGAGTCTGAAGAAGAAGATTGGTGTTGGAATGATGTTTACCGTTGGCATGTGGTATGTTCCCCTGCACCCTTGTTACGTGCCGGCATTGAAGGGGCAGCTGACTCTCAACTCCAATCTCTAGTTTCACCATCATGAGCATCCTACGGCTCCGGGTTCTCGTCTCCTTTGGGAGCAACACCAATGTGACCTGGCACTTCATCGACGTCTGCTTGTGGTCCACATTGGAAATTGCCATGGGCGTCATCTGCGCCTGCATGCCGTCCTTTCGCATGCTTCTCATAAAGTTCTGGCCCAGTATATTCTCTGGAGACTCATACGCAAGCCGGCCAGCTGGAAGCCAGTATGGCTATGGCTATGGCCGCAGTGCTACTTCCAGCAAGGTCAGACGCAAGGGCACCACAATATCGACAGTTACTGTGGGAGGCGCCACCGATGATTCGCAAAAGAAATCACCCTCGATGAACGGAGGGGTTTTCTGTTCTCGCACTTACGATGTTGAGTATGAAGAGGAGGAGCTTGAGTTGGTACCCCCAAAACAAGCATACTTGGATGGCCCACGCCTAGATCAATAAGGTGAAACACAAATTCAGAAATAATTGCGGCAATGATCCATAGACTATATTATAATTGTAATCTTATGACAAGTCAAGTTGCCCCTTGGCTCGGAGGTTTGACTCCAAAAGGCTCTTCCTGACTCACCTATGTAGCCCAGAAGTGATGACATGTACGCAAACTACTGTATACTTGACAACTAACAGCGCCAGAAATGAGAGGTGTATTCAGATCCGTGGACCTGGAAGCACTCAACCAAGAATCAGCCGAACCCTATGAATCCACTGCCTTATATCGAACCGCTGTTTGAACGATACGTCTCCGAGGACTCAAAGTCCTCTATCACACTCCGCGACTGAACGAAGCCGTCGTCCACACTAACTACAGGCGTGTTGAGCCCAAACCCTTCTGGTCCTCCCACCTTCAGTCCCTGCTCCGTCTTCCACAAGGGGTGGGCTGGAAGAGCAATGACACTGACGCGCAGGCCATATCGCAAGTCTTGTGAACCGATGGCTTCACCGTCCTGACCCAGGATCGAGATAAGATCAGGAACCGTACAGACAAGCTTTTGAGATTGTTCCGAGCCGTTGGAGTCGCTTAGAGCGGCATATAGATATTCGTTCTGGAAGGGGATGACCATGTGCTGGCCATCTTGGTCATGGCCAGTCTCTTGGCTTTGCTCGTCATTGGAAGGCCCGATAATCACTGCGCCCATGGTGTAACCTCCGCCTACATATCGACGGACATCTATAATTTTGCCAGCAAACAGGAGCTTGCCTGAACACACTCTGAACTGAATCGCTTGTCAGTGGCCGTGGCGATTCCCCAAATCATTCAATCGTCACTTACAATTGCATCAATGTAACTTTCTTTGCGTCTTCGGGCCTGATGGATTGCTCTTCCTAGATACCAAGCCAAGGATAGCGTATTTGGTATACCATGGGATTTGATGACGGCTCCCGGCAGTGGCTTGGAACAAACGGCGCACCCAAGCCCAAGTTCGACGGCCGTGGTTCGGAGCAGCGTTTCAAGTCGCTGGGGCGTATCGGCTTGCTGAATTGAAAGTTTCTGAGTTACCATTGCCTGTGGAATACGGGTCTGGTACTTACCATTACAACAGACGTATTGTTTCGTGCGTCGGACAAGACACAGGGAGTCAGAGGGTAGCCGTACACACTGAAGATAGCTAGTAGGAGAATATGAGCACAGCCTGCACATGGATAGGCTTGTTGATATTTATCGACTTACCATGATACATGGTAGGATAGGCTCTTCCCATCGCATCGCCATCTACAACTGGGATGTCGAAGTGAGCTCCGGTGGGAAAACTGCTCATGCCATTACCGCCACCGCTGCCAGTTGCATGAGCACCACTGTTGTCCAAGAGGGTTGTGAAGGAGAACTTACATCTCATCGATGAATAATGCATCAAACTTGTTACAGCCCGCGATCTTCCCGATCGCCGCAATACCGCCGGTAATCTCATTTCCACCAGCGATTCGCTCGTTGATGACACTGGGACTACCGTACCAAGAACCAAAACAAAGCATGTCTGTGTCTTTCAAAGACTTTGGCGAGATGATCCGCATCTTGCCTCTGTCATGGGTCCGTAGGCTGTGTAAGCTCTTGAGGTATTCGTGATGAGTAGGACCACCTCCCCCGGTCCCTAGAACGCCGCACCCGGTTGATATCAATTCAAGATCGACCTCTGACACGTACCAGACGCCTTCCCGGACATCAGGCCTGTACTGGGCCAGGTCAATAGCCGCAGACGGCTTCGTAGTAGGCTTGAGGGCATCTGCGATATTTGTCTTTTCCCCTTCATTCTCCACGGATTCCTCGTCTTCCAGGTTTGGGGAGATGGAAGACTGAACGACTGATAAGTCCGATGGGATCTCGAGCTTGCCCACTGCACGGATCTGGATTCGTATTGCGGCATTGTTGGTATATTGGAGGGGCATCTTGTTCACTTCGACAATCTCCACGCTATCTCTCGAAGCTCCCTTCTTGACTGCGAGGTCAATGGCTCTTTGACGAGCGGCTTCCACAACCTCACTCTCTTGTCGGCCTGCCATTACTTCGACGACATCAATGTCTCCCGACACTTTGCCAATGGCCGCGCCCACAGCATTGGCAGCACCTGGGTGAATGGGAACAATGCACTTCTCCACATTGTACAGGTCGTCAACAACTAGCAGCGAACCGCCGCCGCATAGAATCAGATGAACAGGGGCGGATGAGACTTTCATCTGCTCTACCACCGTTTCTAGCATCCTCTTGATTTCTTTGCGAGAGGCTTGCACCACGTTTGGCGGCAAGTCTTGAACGAGTGCTGCATCTCCGAGCTGTGCCTTTCCTGCCGCTACAACGATGTCGGTGGTGGTCAGAGTGCTCCCGCCAAATACCCTTGCCTGCTGGTTAAGCAAGTGGCCGACGGAGGCTGGACCGATGCTGACGGAGCCATTGGAATCATCAAGCAGGACTTTGCTGCCACCGCCTAGGCCGATGGAGACTACCTCTGGCATAGAGAATGCAGTACGCACGCCTCCGAGTTCCACAAATCCAGGAGCCTGCCGTGGAAACCCAGAGGGCAGTAGAGCGCAGACATCTGTAGTAGTGCCTCCAATATCGACGACCAGGATCTGCGGCTCCGTTGATGCGTCCTCCTTCTTTACCTCAGCCCCAATCCCGATTTGGTCCAGACCAGCAAGGAAAGCGGCGCCCGTCATACTGTTCGTAGGGCCACTGGCAAATGTCTTGATGGGATACTCGGCAGCAACATCAGCCTCAATAAGGGTGCCGTCGTTTTGAGACAAGTAAAGAGGGCAGGTTAAGTGAAGACGGAACATGGCTCTTCTAAACCCCTTGATGACCTTGGCGGCGGTTCTCAAAATCGCAGCATTGAGAATGGTTGCGTTTTCTCTTTCCAGAAGACCCGTCGGGCCAATATCGTGAGAGCAAACAATCCTCAGCTCGGGCACCTCTTGGAGCATGAGCTGCTTGCACCGTTCCTCGTGGAGGCCCTCGTGATCCAACGGAGAAAAGACGCCAACCAGGGCGACAGCCGTCACGCCCGACGAGTGGATTTCCCTCGCTGCCGCTTTGATCTGCACAGGGTCCAACGGCGCAATCTCTCGGCCATCAATCTCGAAGCCTCCGTCGAGGTACGTGGCGCCACCGTCAAGAATGCCGCGGAGTCCGCTGGGAAAGTCGGAGAAGGGAGGAATCTGCCGTGTAAAGGCGCCGCAAAGCCGGACAACGGCTACGCGGTCCAGACGCCTGGCATCAGCCTCGACCAGCGCATTGATGAAGTGCGTTGTGCCAATCGTGACGCTCAGAACACGATTCTGGTCGACGGCGGATTTGTCGAGAACAGCCCTGATGGATGCTTCAATGCCACTTGTGATATCCTCAGTTGTTGAGGCTTTGTGAGATGCCAAAACGCCGCGGCCTGGAGAGTCGGCAGCCTTGATATCTAGAATGGCGCCGTCGGTGTTGGTTCCGCCGACATCAACGCCGATGCGGAATAATGAGTTCATTTTCCCTCGGTGCTTTGTGATAGGGAAGTGAAGAGAAGTCAAGAACTCAACAGAAATGCGGTTTGATGGCTGTGTATAACTGCCTCTTAGCATAGATGGAAAAGCAACTGGGGTGCCCTCGCATCGGACAACTCGACTCCGGAGCCTTCTCGGCCACAGCAGCATCCACAGAGCCCAGACCTTGGCGAATCACAAATGGGAATGCAGGGTCATGGCCCTCGGCCAACTTCCAGTCGTTCCAGTTGGTCGATCAAGGTGCGGGGGCATGTCCTATCATCATACCATGTTAGCGAAGCTCCGGAATCCGGCATTTGAGATGAAGCGATAAGGACATTGGGTTCTCGCCTGTTCTTAAGAGGGCGCGCTAGCTGCAATCAACTTGACCTGCTGTGCCTTGTCTCTATCCTCACCTTCACCATCAATAGATAGCCTGGCAACACGCTACCAGATTCCATCTGTAGCGTTCGAGATGGCTCTCTCCTCATTTCTCCAAAAAATTGAGCTTCCCCATGGATTGGAAGGAATCGTTGGTCGCAAAAAATCCGAAATGTTCAAGCACCGCGCAGCTAACATGTTCCTATTCTTCTTACTCCAACACAGAACGAAGATCTCCGGCCTGTTGAAGCCGGTCGAAGAACTTGGACCTGGTTCACATTCCACAATTACTGTAAGCAGCCGGTTGTGGTTAATCTCCTCATTGCAGCCGTGGCTGACGCATTCCCAGGGCTTCTGATCAACTGCAATATTGCTACATTTTTGACCGGTAGCGCTCTGATACCGTTGGGTCTCAACTGGTGGCAGGCAATCATAGGTAAGCAGTACATGGCTGGAGAATATTCCCGTAGAGCATGTTGCTGAGATGCCACTATCCTGACGTCTAGCCATTACCATTGGCAACATCATTGCCACCGCCGCACTCATTATCAGCTCCCTTCCAGGCGCGTATTACAACAGTAAGCAACTCCCCTTTTTCAAGCAACCAACGCGTCCCGATTATCATCCGTCGCTCATCACCAATTTCTGCTCTACGTAGTCGGTTTTGCCATCTTTAGTCGAGTCAATTGGGGCATCTGGGGATCTCAATTCGCCGTATGGAATCGAATATTCTTGGCCTTTGGTAACTAAATCCATCCTCTATCGCAAGACTTACGCTAATCTGCCCTCAACAGTGTGGTCCGTATATGCATCCTTTACATCTGGTACCGTTTGGGCATTCCGCACCTAGCTAACCCTGTGCTATTAGGTATGGCTTCCAAGCCTGGGTTGGCGGTGAATGCTTCTACCTCATCCTTCTGTCGTGGGATCCCAGATATGGCCAACGCATTCCGAACACAATTCCCGCAGAAACAGGAATGACATCGGCACAGTTCATCGCCTACGTTATCTTCAGCATAATCAGCCTGCCAGTGTTGTGGATCAGGCCACACCGCATCGAAAAGTTCTTCTATGTGGCGAGCTCCGTCACGCTCGTCTTCTTCGTTGTCTTGTTGATATGGGCTCTGGCCACCATGGGCCCATCCGGGTTTGGCGACACCCTCGACTCGGATACCCGGATACCTCTTACTGGCGGACCGAATAGTGCGGCTTGGCTCATGGTGTACGGAATCATGTCGACGGTGGGCTCTATCGCCGCCGGCATCATGAACCAGAACGACTATGCCCGTCTTTCGAGGCGGCCAGCCGATGCCATCTGGGGCCAGATGTTTGCCTTTCCAATCTACAGCATATTCGCTTCTGTTGTCGGCATTCTGGTCACAGCAGCCACGCAAAAGCGTTTGGGCGGAGAAGCTGTCTGGAACCCGCCTACTCTTCTCGCTGCCCTTTTTGAGAAGGACCCAAGCTCTGGGACACGAGCGGCTGTCTTCTTTGCCGGCCTCGCGCTGGTAGTTTCGCAGATTGGAAGCAACCTACCAGGGAATGCGCTCGCTGGTGGCATCGACCTCGCAGCTGTGTTCCCAAGGTATATCAACATTCGCCGGGGCGCGTACATCGTCGCCCTCCTGAGCCCGATTGTCAACCCTTGGCGATTGGTCTCAACGGCGACGACATTCCTCACAGTTCTCTCCGGCTATGGTGTTTTCTTGGCGCCCATGACGGGTATTATGGCCTCGAGCTACCACTTGGTCAACAAGCAGAAGCTCAATGTCGACGACTTGTACCGCACAAATTCCGGTAGCATATACTGGTATGCCGGTGGTTGGAACTGGCGCGCGCCAGTTGCGGTACGTACACTAAACATGGGCTCCGATTCATTCTGACTTTTTTATAGTGGCTTGCTGGTGTACTGCCCTGTATCCCCGGATTCGTGGCAGCTATAGACGTGACCATATCTATGCCGGATGGTGCTACCGAGTTATACTACCTCAACTATCTCTTTGGATTTGTGACCAGCGGAGTGCTGTATTATCTCCTACACCTCATCTTTCCTGATGCCAAGGTTCATGAGTTTGTACAGACAGCAGCCAACCCAAAAGAGCTTCAGAGGTCATACAGAGAAATTTGGGAGGCCGCGGTTGCTCGAGAAGTAGATTCGGTCGGCGAAGAGTCGCTGCGCACTCCTCTATCCAAGTAGCATCAGAAGTGAGGAAACAGGCGTTGTACATTACCTACCATGATGCTCCCTTCCTAGCACATAAATATATTAAGCATACTTGATCAATCGCTGCACCCGTAATCTACATGCCGAGTACCTCGCCTTCCATAATCAATGCGCTTTAAACAGCAACCTAGGATCACCCTGGTTGATGATCCGGGTTGAAACACATTCATATAATATGAAATGGTCCATGAACTCAAGTTTTGACGCGATAGCACACGGCTTTTGCCCATCTTCAGCAGATACGGGCTTCTGGAGCGTCTAATATGGCTTCCCATCAAGTCGCCCACAGCGATAACAAATCTATTAGCAGTCCATGCCGTTTGTGCAAAGGAACACCGGGTTAGACAGTGATAGACATGTCCACGATTGAGAATAAGCGGCTTTAGTAGGCTTCGGGTGTAAATTCTAGACAGCCCTCAAGTCATCGTTCTTAGAAGTGGCCTACACGTACGGTTCAAGATGTGAAAATGTGTGCATATTTTACTTTATTTGTATTCATGCCTTGGTACAGAGTAAAATACCATAGGACCTCTTCTGCCTTGATGCGTTATACGAGGTAGTTATCGAACCAGGCAGCAGCCTGAAGAAAGGCCTGCTCCTTGGCAAACTTCTCCTGCTTCTCCGTCTCCTTGCCGCGAACAGCAAAGCCGTGCTCCACGCCGGAGAAGAGGCTGATCTGGTAGGGCAGCTTCATCTTCTGGAGGATGACTTCAGACTCGTGGCGCTTCTCGGCGGGGAAAATGCTGTCCGTCTCTGCGGCAGCGATGCTCAGAGGACCAGTAATGGCCTCGAGCTCCTCCTGCGTGACGAATGAGGGGTGGGCAAGGAAACCGCAGTCAATGCCGCTCTTGAAATGGCGAACGACGTACTGTATTGGGGTCAGTATTTGGGACAACGGGAGAAAGGTGGTGATAATCTCACCTTGGCTCCAATGCAGTAACCGGCGGAACCGATGCGCTTGAAGCCCAGGCTCTGGAGATGCTTGATTCCGCTGACAATGACAGGGTCGATCTCAGCCGGGGTATGGGGGTTGTTGCCATCAGAACCCTTGGCGAACCAACCCATGATGTCGACCTTGCCGGCATTCTCTACCGTGAGCTGGTCGCCGTTGAACAAGTCGGGAATGAGGGTCGTGTATCCGCGCGCCGCAAAGGCATCGGCCACAAGCTGGTTGTTTTGCCAGATGCCAAAAATGTCTGGGACGAAGAGGATAGCGGCATCGCTGTGGGCATCGCCCTGGGCGCGGCTGAGGTAGCCCTCAATCTTGCCATCAATCTTGACGGATTCACCTCGGGGCGTACCCCTGCGGGATAGCAGGTTAGCCGCGGGGTAAAGCGACAAAATAAACCATCCCAAGGCCGCGATAACCCCCCTTGGTGACGGACGGGGCTACTTACTGGTGAATCGAACCAATGGTGGAGCAGCACTGTCCGGTAGGATGGGAAGACATTGTGAATAAATAGTAAGGATCTGATTTCTCGAATGAAGGCTTCAGACGGAGAGCGTTGTGATGAAGGAGACGCTTGGTATTGTGCAGGATTAAAATCTTGGCAACTCAAGGAAACCGTCCGCTCGGGATTTTCCAATCTTGCGGATTTCCGGATCTTGGCCCGCTTCTTTGGCCACCCGAGACAACTAAGATAACAATACTCTGCGCTGGCCCCCCTATTTGCTCATTCGATGGGATTCTACGGATCGCGCAGGAGTCCCCGCTGGGTCCACGGGGACTCATGTGACATCATATGGACGAGAGATTTTGATAGCGAGCGCACATTGACACTGCTTCCTGCTTGGTGTTTGGTCTTTGACGCAGGAGGAGTTGCTGTTTGAGGTGATCACGACAGATGTGCATTTCTTGGTCTTATCACCCCTGTTTTTACCGCAACGTAAGCACGCCACTGTCGTAGGGCAGCTAATCAAAGAGGATTCAGGTGCAGCTTCCAAAATGAGAATAGCTTCATGATTAGGACCGTTGGGGCGAGTCGAAGCACTAGTCCAATTGACTCTGCCCTTGTCGCACTCAAAATTGACCTCCGTGTGACCTGGGGCCCTTCATTATGATTGCCAATGCTAATGAATAATGCCTTTTCTCGAGGATGCTTCAAATCCTACACAGAAGTGGCCATCCCGTGTCTCCGCGACGAGGCAGAACTGAAGTGCCGGACCCAAGACCCGAGTCTCGAACTCTTTGATCTGCGCAGGATCGGCGCGAGCTGATTCGACGATGACTACAGTGGCTGGCTGGGCAAAATTGCCTTGGTCTTGGTGTCAGAAATAAGCCTGTATTATCCTTGAGTCATATGAACCCCAGGGCTGAGGCTGAAGAGCTAGAGCCCAATCAAGACCAACGAGCCAACCTAGGCTGCTCTGGTTGGCTCGCGACGATTTCCCCATTAGCAAGCACACTATATGCTACATGGCTCTAATCGTATTCAAGTTAAAGCTATGAAAATCCTTCTGTAGGGCAGAATTTACCCCTAGGCTGCCGTCTGGGAGATTTTGCTATGAATTCTCCCAGGTCCCCACGCTGTGGGCATCACGAATACTCCTCTTTTCCTCAAGTTGTCGAGCTTCTTGACAGTTTTCCCCTCTGCCAGACTGATCTACAATCGACGTTGTTGAAAAATGATGTTGACTATAGCCCAGGCCTCGGGCCTTATTGCCGCGGGTGTCATGGTCGGTACGTACTCTTCCGATTTACTTCCCAAGGGGTAGTTTTGTGGCCTCACAGACATCGACTGGTCTCTGACCGCATCAAACTGTACAGTTCAGTATCTACTCCCGACTGCCTTGGTCATAGTCCTCGTAAAACTAGTTGGAACCGAGAACACGGCGGCATCATGGTAAGGCGGCGCCCTGAGAATGTTGGACGAATGGTTAACTGACGATTGACACGTTAGGTCAACTGTCAATCGAACCATCTCGAATACTATATGGCCGCTGCTGTTGGGCGCCGATTCTACTGGAACACGCAATCGCTCAAATGGAGTCGTTGCCGTTGCATGGACAATGACCATTGGAGCAGCGTTGATTGTCATAGCAGGTATCGCTGCACCACTCGGTCTTCGTGACGAAGTTTCTCCTAGCGCTGCCGAACCTGTGTACTTTGAGTACGCAAGAGACCCAACAGCCTGGGGAAGAAGCACCCAAGTCCGTCCAAACGCCAGGTTTGGTCGATACTGCGAGTTTGGCCGGCGCATCAATTGCCCAGGACAATACCAGGGCGTTGACTTTGTCGAGACGTCACCAGGAAACTTCGAGAGCGTCCAAAACAGCAATTCATCCACTGTCAACACGACCATCCCCTCCAACTTCACTACGATATTCTCCAGTGCGACTTCGGATCCTGGCAACACGCTCTCCGGGCTATTCGACATTCAGTATCGTCGCTGGACCGCAGGCTCTGTTGCCATCATCGACCGTGGCCAGCCTCGAGTCCGTGGTGACTTCCGATACATGGAAACACTGATCCCTCACGAGACTATTCAGCTCAAGGAAGGTTTGATCGTTGATACAAGAAACAATCCAGGTATCGGGTTTCGAAACCACACCGTCCCACTCAACCTCGACCATGGCGGCACCTGGAGCGAAGACCTGACTTGGCTTGAACCCGTCACAAGCTGCGCCGACACCAACTTGACGGTGGAGATTGAGACGGTCGACACTGAATCCTTCCTTGACAACTCCACTGTCTTCCTTGTTGATCGAGGGGCCTTTCGAGGGCTAGACCTCACAGCTTTAGAGACGAGACCGTGGGGCGATAACCAAACACTTGATCTTGCTGGTCGGGCGCACAAAGCTGCGCGCATGTACAACGTCCTAATCGCAGATACCCTCAACATCTCTCTTCCTCTGAGCCCTCCATCCAGGACCTTGAGAAGGATAAATGTGGAGGACGCCGGTCTTGATTCCAACTTGCAGTTCTTTGGCACGATAGACACGGAGCTCATCAGCATCAGCTCGATTGCAGGCATTCAGGGTGCAACCGACGACGAACCTAGTATCAGGGTGCCCAGAAGCTTCAGGTCCCAGGACGAAGAGGGACGGAGAATGATGTTCGTCTCTAATTTTACAGCGATTGGTAGGCTATCCGCTCATCTTCAGACATGTTTCGGAGTGGCTTGATTCAGCACTGACATGATTATCGATAGCACAAGTTTGCAGCGGGTATTACGGCGTGGAAGACTCAATTGATTGGCGAGCGGCCAACATCTCCAATCCCGCTGTTCACTGCGGACTCATCCTCGGCGCCAGTCCCATCGAGGGCGACGACGGCACATTGACTCTGACCAATCGTGTCACCATTAAGCGGAAGAACATTTACATATGCGCGAGTGCAATCAGAGCAGGCGTCAAGACCGTCGACTTTCGATACAACGGAACCAGCGGACACCTCGCCAACCTGAGAGTCGAGCGTATTCAAGACAAGGTGTATCCCTCCAACGATTCGCGGCCTCTGTGGGCGGTGGAGCAGAGCTGGCCGCAGCGAATGACGTTTGATCCTCTTTGGGGCATGGTGGATGATAGCTACGAGAATGCTGAAGGGTTATCAACTATGAGATCCGAGAAGCTGTGGGTGCCTGCCGGAGTAGCCCACACAACTGCCTTTGGCACTGCGGCCGGGAGTGACTCCCTGGCCGGCAATGTTGCACCGGGTTTAACCATTGCCAACGTGTACATGGGAACTTCGGCCTTCAATCTCTACTCAAGTGACATGTCCTTCTCGCAGGTCGAACGCTTCAGTCGCTTATCCGCCAACGAGACATCGGTCTCCCAGATCCCCGAACTCATAGCGACGGACACACTTGCATCGCTACTTGTGGGCACCAAGACGGCTATACGGACCGCGCCCGTGGAATATCCTGCTTCATTGATGGTCAATGATGCACCCACAGGGCTGTCTCGCGCGAATATCGTGGTATACCGACGTGTGGTACGCTATGATTTGCGATATGCCATCCCCGGACTTATTCTGCTCGGCTTGCTGGCTGCAGTCCTTGCCGTCGCCGTATTTAATCTCATATTCTCGAAGCAGAATATGATAGCATTGGTGAGGGACACCTACAATCAGACATCGACAGGGCGACTAGCTACGTTGTTGCTTTGTCCTGGGAGGAGTGATCCCAAAGAACCGTCGGATAAGTGGGTTGAGCGAGATGGACGGTTGTTGCTTGCCTTCGGGCGCCTGGGGAATCGAAATGCTGAGTATTTCTTGAGGGTCAGAGAGGACAGTGCTGCAGGCCTGCTCTCTTCTGAACCGGATGGGAACATGGGTTATACAGGCAAGCACGGTAGTGCCGAAGGGATTATGCCTATTCATATGAGGGATCTTGGCAGGTCGTAGAATCTTAGACAGGGCTTGCAAACGATGTTGACTGCTGAGGACAAAGGGTAGAAGCTTGCATGGCGGATTTGTCTTGGACATTCATGGCAGTACAAAATAACATCGGTTTCCATAAGATGTCAGAGATGCATACATAATTACATATCGTCGTTACTCATTCACCATTGCACTCTCTGGGGCTTTCAGCTAAGAGAAGACCTGGCATCTGATAATCGATTGCCTAACAAATCTGCTGTGCTTGACTGGGACGAGACAAGCAGGGATTGCTGGTAATATTCGAGTAGCCTACTGCTGGCTGCCCACGAGCTCGCGCCACTCCTCCCAAATCAGTTTGGCAAAGGTTTCGTTCCTAAGAACCTCGATGCCTGTCATGGCAAGAGTCTTGCCCGAGATCATAGCTTGTCGATGAGCAAAGTCCTAGCATCCATCAGTCAAAATGCTATCAAGCTGGGGAGGGAATGATCCTACCGTTCCAGCCAGTTCAGTAAAGCCAGAGTTGTGGTTGGGAGCAGAGCCTCCAATAGGGAAACCTGTTTGGATAGCAGGGACCTTCCACGAGACATTGCCCTACGAAGTTCTCAGTTACTTATACATACCGCCATGGAATAGATTAGAATGGAAACATACCTGGTCAGATGATGCTGCGGCCCCGCCAGATTCGATTTCCTTGTCGGGATGGTCATTCTGGAAGCCGGCAGTCGCATTGTTCTTGGTCGGGTCGAAATATGTCATGTGGTTGTGATAGTACTGATAAGACAGAGCCTGGTTAGGAACCAAGTTCCAGTAGTCTTGAAATCTATGTATTGTCAATCCAAGTCGGGCATGTGGAAGATATCGAGATGATGGACTTACGGCACCAGATCTACGCTGGTATTTGTGGCCTTTGCCGACGCTTCGACAATATCATAAACCTGATCTACCAGCCTACTTCGGCTCTCCCTGTTTTTGAAACATGTGTTAGCGTCTAGGAGACTCGGAAGCGAGTAAAACTTTTCAGGTTTTTCGTACAGTGTGGATGCTCTCGCACCCCAGACTGCTCGAATATAGTCTGGGATCTGGTTAGGAATCATGCCACTACCATCTACGATGACGTGGTGGATTCTCTCATCCGGTCTCATCTGCTGCCGGTACAGGGCAGTCATGGTATAAGCACTGACGAATCCATCTAGCGCATTGCGGCCCTGCCATGGGCTGAGCGCGGCGTGCGCACCGTCTTCGGCAATAATGTCAGTAGGGAAGTCTACCACTCGTAGAAACATCATCACCTACATCCTGTCCAGGTAACGTTGGCTCTCCAGCTGGCAAGCGAAGGAGCATAGTTGGAATACCAGCTGTTTCCAGGATGGGTCATCAGACTGCAGTCCACATCGTCGTATGCGCCAGCCTCGAGCATCTTGATCTTGCCGCCGCCTCCCTCCTCGGCGGGAGTTCCAAGCAGACTGCAGAGTCAGCGCGGTACCTTGAGACAAAAGCATCCCACTACTCACACTACGCGGCCCTTGAGGTTGTGGTTTTCAAGAGCTTCCTTGACACCAATTGCTGCTCCCACTCCAGCAACCGCGATGAGGTTATGGCCGCAGGCGTGGCCAATGCCTGGCAGAGCATCGTACTCGGAGTTAAAGGAGACGGTCCTTCCTCCACCGTTGCTGTACTCGGCGCGGAATGAAGTCTCAAGGCCGTGAGCATTGCGGGTGACATTGAAGCCCTGCTCCTCGAGGTAGTCGGTGAGGACTTTGTGGGCATGAAACTCCTGAAATGCGGTCTCAGGATTTTCCCAGATCTAGTCACAGTTAATTGTCAACACAAATAGCCACGTTTCTGTCGGTGCGGCTGACTTGTACTAACCTCGCGGTTGAGTGCTCTCAGCCCATCGTCGTTCTTGTCGATGGCCGCAAAGACTGGTCGGGCAAAGCTGTCTTGGCAGTTGGCCTGGACCAACATACCCGAAGCAAGGCAGAGCCATGAGTACTTGAGAAGGGCAGTCATCCTGGCAAGTCGCAATCGTCCCGAGAACAGAGGATGGCAAGAGGAGACGGGGAAGAAGAAGCGCACAGGAGCACGGCTCATATCCGCATCTTTATATAGGTTTCTGATCGGTTGGCCGACTTCGGCAAGATTCCGACATACATGCCCGACAATCCCGGCTCTTCTGACGGTGTAAATCGGGCCATCGCCAAGGCTCTCAAACAGACTTCGCTGCTCGTGTCCTGTGCTCGTCTATCTCCCGCGTCTCTATTCGACTCTTGCAAGGCAAACCGTCTTACCAGCATTCCCGAGCGTGTCATATACCGGGAAATTTCCTAAACTTGTGTATTGCGACTGTAACAACTACAACCTTCTGCTCAAGTTCATCAAGACCGAAGCAGCATATCAACACCCCCTTCTTATCAAGTGTGGGTTTGACTGGCGATGCTAACGAGCATTCACCCTGGATGTGGAACCAAATAGCGGGGTAACCATACAAAGGGCCATCTTGGTTTTCGGGACATGTCAGTGTTTGTCCATCATGACTCTTGTCAGGCAAAGTGTTCAATTGTCTCGATTTAAGTATCATGGATATATTGTCCTTTGGGCATTCTCTCTCACAAGGCACGACCACGTCGGACATATTTCATATAATAGAACCATGGAACGACTTGGCAAGCAAGCATGTTGGTCGGTCCAGGAGAGCGGACAGGCTGTGGAACATGCTAAGTCTACTAATCTGGGGAACGAGACAAGGGGACAGTCTGTCATACACAAGGGGACTAGGCAAGAATACAGGATGGACTGATAGTGCGATGGCCAAGCAACTGCTCCATCTCCATTATGGCTCATGTCCATCTCCGAGCAGGGCCCGACTTCTGTAACAGGAAGGTCAACAGGCCTACAGATAACAAATGTGGGCGATGCCGGGAATTTGGCCGGTGCTGAGATTGTGAAAGGTTTACGTCACATTTTCCCTAAACTTCTTCCTAGCTATAAGGGCTTGAAGGATGACGGTAGCCTCATGGCGGGGAGGGCGAGATAAGCCGTGAGAATATGGCAACCCGCATTATCGCAGCACCCGACGTCAAGTTCCATCCCAACCTCGGCAACTAGTCCCCACGGGCGCAAAAGGACGGCAGATGGCTATTTACTCGCTCCCTTTTCCTGATACCAACATAGCATTCATCTGGCTTCTTGGAGAAGCCTTCGTGGGACTCGAGTCTCTCTTGAAGAAGAGTAAAATCATAACGGTGAAAAACCGTTCCCACAATCAAGGCCAACTCCATATGGGCAACGTTCTGTCCAACACAGGCCCGTGGCCCATAAGAAAACGGATTAAAACAAATCTTCTGACGCAGCGTCAAACCCAACCATCGATCAGGCCGAAACTCGTCAACATCGTCACCCCATACTTCGGCGTCGTGATGAATGGTAAAACTAGGGACAGAGAGTACGGTGCCTTTGGGGAAATGCTGGCCGTTGTAGGATACACCAGCCTCTGCCGTGACGATCCTCGGGAGTCCGATGGCCGAAGTCGAGTGCAGCCTCATCCCTTCATTGATGCAATTCCTCAAGAACCTCAGGTTCTTGACCTGAGAATGCTTTGGAATCGGACCGTTCGCGGGGATGGCAGCGTCAAGCTCTGCCTGCAGCTTCGAGACAACGGTACCGGGTTTTGCTCTCTCTCCATGCAGGATCCAGTAGATGATGGCACATGAAGTGTTTGAGACAGTATCGCTTCCTGCAATAAGCTGTGTGAGAGCCTCGGCGGTCAGCTCCTGGTGGGAAATCGGATTCCCTTGAGGGTCTTTGGCATTGATCAACATTTCCAAAATATCATGCCGTTTGTCATTGTCGCTCATATCTTCCAATCCTTTTGTCGCCTCTATTTTCCTCGCAACAGCTTTCTCAGCAATCCCATGGAGGTTTCTGACAGACTGTATGCCGCGACTAAAGAATGGGTCGGGAAGATATTTGGCGAATGAACGAATCTCAGGTAACAATCCTAGCGTAGAGCTCACTTCGCCACGTCTTTTCAAAGTCTCAGCACCTGGGACGCGTATGACTGGCTGGCCATCCAAAGCAGACTCGCACTCATCTCGTCCACGTGCAACCATTCCGAACGGCGCTCCAAATGCCAGATTGCCGATGATGTCGAACGCAAGGAAGATACACCAAGGCATGAGGTTCACCCTGGCATACCCATCAGGCCCCTGGTCAGCAGCGATTTTGTCAAGCTGGCTCACCCAACGCTCTAGATTGGTGGTCATATGGGGTTCGAAATGATGCACTGCGCTAGGGGAAAAGGCGTGGGAAATAATTTTCCGTTTCCTGGTGTGTTCGCTGCGATCGCGAACATTGAAGACGCCGGGGACTCCAGACACAAAAGCATCGTAGAAGTGGCTGGGTAAGGTTAGCAGAGGTGGCGGGCGGCGCTGGATGAGAAGCCTACTCTTTTAAGAAGCCGTTTCCGTGGGCATAGACGGTTTGCAGACCCTCTGGAGTGGCGATAGAGACATGGTTGAAGCCGACACGCACTACCTTGCCGTATTTGCGGTGAGCCCAGTCAACCCAGGCATACTTCTTCCCCTTCCGCGCGCCGAGAGCCAACCAAGTGTTGCTGAACTTGCAGATCCATGGCCCAGGGTACTGCCGCAGTTCTCCGTATGTCGTAAAGTACGGTATGACCCAGTAAGAAATAGCCCATAGAGGAGCCAGAATGCTGAAGAGGAGGATGTAGTGCGAAAGCTCCATGTTTGCCCCCGTCTTTCAGAGCCGCAATGCTTCAGAGAGCACAATGGAATAAGATGAAAAGGGTGAAAAGAGGGGATGAGAGACGCGGGCGCGCAAGGAGATGTTATTGTCCATGGTAGCACAAGCAATTTTTTCCTTCCGCCATAGGCCAATGAGAGTGAATCGGGAAATGAGATGGCAGTACAAAGTTGAGGCTCGCGAAGAGGATGGCCGAAACCCTGCTAATCATCGGGGTTAGCAGTCGGCTTGATGATTGGCTCTTACAATACACTGAGAAAGCCATAGCTCAGTTGGGAACGCCACGTAATATCACCCTTCCTCGCTTTTGCGTCACGATGTAGCTCCGTCTCTATTTACCACAGGGCGAGGAGAGCTCTCTGATAATCTTACTTACTTCATCCCTCTTTCTTGGCCTGCTTAATACAGCCTGTCCTCCTGGACGTCGCTAATCTCTATCCCACTGCGGCACAGGGCCGAGAAATCCCACGCACAGCTTGCCCTCTGGTCAACATGCAAGATTCATCTCCCGTATCAAGAGACATTTATTTTGATAGCAGTGATGCTGCCTATACACACTGGCGAAGCTACTCGCCGTCTTGCACTTGCATTACGTGAGAAAGAATAAGAGCCCAGATAAGTGCTCTGCCAAATGCTGATGCATCTGCATTTTTGGTCCTTACACATTATTTTCCATGTCCAGACTGCGTTTCTACTCAATCAAGTATTCTTTTACTCATTCTTCTCAATGCACTATTGACCTGCAACTGCTATTTGGTTTGTCCCCCACTCTGCACGATGCCTGTGTCGGAGGAGTTAAAGAAAAGTATTCACTGATAAGGCCAAGCCCTGCGCTTGTTGGTGTCTGGCCACTCATTTCCGAAATCGGCTCGCGATAGCGTCAACCTCATAGTCTTGCTGAGGGATATGCAGTCTGATACTCAACCCGATTCAACGTCACAGGAGTCACCAGTCACCAGAAATGGGCTCTGTAAACCCTCCCATCAAAGATGGCTGGCAGGCCGTCGTGGCTAGAAAGCTCGCCCAACAGAAGGATGCCATTCAAGCATTCGCCAGTTCCAACACACATACCGAAGAGCCACTTGCCGGTGTTACCAATATCAGCGATGTGACGGAACTTGTTCGCAAATACGCAGAGAAAAGTTTTACATGCGAGCAAGTCATCAAGACGTACATATCAACGTAAATTACATTGCGAACTTATCAGGAAGATAAAGACTGATTCAGAGTTAGAGCGATCGAGGCTCACAACGAGGCAAGAATTTACTTGGCCAGTCTATTATGGTCTGAACTAACGTATCATAGACGAATTGGTAACATAGTAAACGCGATGATGGTTGGTATTTACAACTGACGAAGAGAAGCTTCACAGAAATCTTTTTCTGCGATGCAATCGCTGATGCTATTCAGCTAGACCAGTACATGGCCAAAGAGGGCAAGCCAAAGGGGCCTCTCCATGGCGTGCCCATCACACTCAAAGACCAGTTCAACGTGGCTGGTTACGACACAACACTGGGATACACCGGCAGAGCATTCAAGCCGGCTACTGACGACGCAGTTTTGGTCAAAATGCTGCGCAGCTTGGGTGCCGTCATCATAGCCAAGACCAACCTGCCCCAAAGCATCTTGGTAGGCACATTCCATGATCGTACATTACCTCTGTTCATCCTGTTAACTGCAATGGGCTCACACAGTGGGTTGAGACTGAGAACCCTCTCTGGGGTTTGACTACAAACCCTATGAGTTCAAGATACACGCCAGGGGGCTCAACTGGTGGAGAGGCTGCTTTGCTCTTCATGCAAGGCAGCATGTTAGGCTGGGGTACGGACATTGGCGGAAGCATACGCTCGCCGTCTCATATGATGGGCCTGTACGGCTTAAAACCTAGTGTGAGTCGAATTGCAGTGATATTGGCAGGGTTCGTGTACTCACTATGGTTTAGAGCAGTAGACTGCCTTACACCGGGGTTCCTGTTTCAACCGAGGGCCAGGAACACGTCCCGTCATCGATCGGACCTCTGGCACGTTCTTTACCTACCATTGTTGAAACTATGAAGGCCCTCATCAGCCTAGAACCATGGGCACTAGATTGTCGCTGCGTTCCGATCCCCTGGAGGGAGCCCATTTACAAGAGCGTCCAAGAACAAAAACTCACCATCGGACTGCTTCTTGACGATGGCGTTGTCCGACCTCATCCGCCCATCATCCGGGCCATTCAGGATGCGGCTTCGGCCCTCGAGAAGCTCGGCCACGAGATTGTGCCCTGGACAGACGATCTTCACGCCGAGTGCATCGAAGTCATGGACATGTTCTATACGGCGGATGGAGGTGAGGATATTCGGCGTGATGTAGAGGCTGGCGGTGAACCTTTTATCCCTCACGTGGAAAAGCTGGTCAACCGTGGCAGTCCCATATCCGTCTACGAGTACTGGCAGCTCAACAAGCGCAAGAAAAACTTGCAGCAAGCCTACCTGAACAAGTGGAACGGAACCAAGTCGCCCACCACACAGCGAACAGTTGACGTGATTATTATGCCGACTATGCCACATGCATCCGTGCCGCATCAGACTTCCCGCTGGGTTGGATACACGAAAGTGTGGAATTTCTTAGACTACACAGCCTTGACAATTCCCGCAGGTCGCGTGGAGATGAAAGACTGCGACGCTCGTTGGGATCATGCGGCTAGGAACGACATTGACGCATGGAACGCCAAGGTCTGGGCTGACAATAAGCAGGAGATGGCAGGCCTGGGTCTTCCTGTTAGTGTCCAAATTGTGGGAAGGAATCTCGAGGAGGAAAAGGTTCTAGCCGTAGGCAGCATTCTGGATAGGGTGTGCCAGGAAACTAGATAGACACGGATTGGATTGGTAGACAAGTTTCGGCATTCATAGTTAGGTTAGTCATGCAGGCAAGAGGACATTAGATCGATAACCTTTATTGCTTTATTGCGTCGAACACGCCTAATTGTTTTCCGGCCTTCGATTCTCCCACTTTTGTTAATGTCCGAAGGCTTCAGATGGAGTATTTCATCCACCTGTCCAATTCTGGAGTCCAGTTGCGGACAGGATCATTGAGTCCCAGCGCAATACCATGCGCAGCGTCCGGAAGAATGAGGGTCTGGAATGGCCGATTGTGCGCCACCATTGCCTGGATGAAGAGAAGTGCATTTTCAACAGGCACGGTGGCATCGTTTGCGGAGTGATATATGAATGTAGGCGGCGTGGAGTTGGAAACCGCCTTCTCAGCAGACATGAGATCTACCAACTCTGCAGACGGGCTGTTTCCGAGCAAGTTGACTCTTGACCCGTTGTGCGTATACTGCGAATCCATGGTAATGACCGGGTAAGTGAGAATACCAAAGTCAAGATCGGCCTTTGGGTTCGTCAAGGTTATGGCGGCGAGGTGGCCTCCAGCTGAATAACCCCAAATGCCGAGTTTATCCACGCTGTTGAGACTACGGATATACTCAACCGCCTCCATTGCTTCATCCAGAGGGACCGGATACAGTGGGGTAGGCGCAGTGCTCGCCGTCGAGTAATTCAGAACCCAGGCATCATAGCCGTGCGAGTTGAGGTAAAGAGTCGAATTGGAACCTTCTCGATCCAGTGATACAACACTGTAGGCTCCCCCGGGAACGACGAGTACGCCGATCCCACTGCCGTTGTTATTCTCTGCAGGATAAAATGCCAGCTGTAAGGGTTGTCAGTTTGGCCAAGACCATCAATGTACAGGAATCGACTAAACAAACATTGGAAGGTATGCTGGCTGCTAGAGGAAGCAACACCGAGGATATCAAGAACCGAAGAACCTGCATGTTGACGAATGAAGTGGTTGAAGTCGTGAAGAAAGATCGCACAAAGTTGAGCTTGACGCAAGGGATTGCCGCAGGTCGAAACCATGCTGTCGTCATTTATTCCATGGTTCACGTCGGCTTCTTGGATGGTTCCCCGCACTGAATACACGGCTATGCAGCTTGGTTGAGGGGAAGCCCGGCAGTTCTCAGAACGTCATCACTCGCCGGGTATTAGCCCGAGGTTGAAGATGGGGTATTGAAGGCTTGTAAAGGCTGGGGAAATTTGTTGAGGATTCCATTGTTGTTGACTTGTACGGTAAGGTCTATACAGGTGGTCTTCGGGTTTGCGCCGAGCGAACCTGGTTCATCGAGAGCGCCTTTCAACCTTTTCGTTTAAGCAGACTACATAAAAGCATACTTATCTTTACATTCTGGCACTTTGAACAAGGCAAGATTTAGTCTACCTAGGGCTTCAAGACTTTAGCCATTGTATCTTATGTGGAAGGAAAAGAGTTTAGAAACGACGCCTGCGTCAACTCAGCAATAGCATGCCTTGGCTGCTCAGGTGTCCTCGAGTACTGGAAATGGCTTCTAGTTATTCTTCCTGCGGAGTGACGTGAGTTAATACAGAAATGAACATAAGCCGAGAGATGCCGTGTCGATGAACAGGCGATCCATACGTCGTTCATTTAGTACAAAAGAGGAGCGACTGAAGAACGTACTTTTGGCCATGAGGGTATTGTGCTAATACCCAACATCCTAGACCTAGTTTCGTCAGGATACATCATGAGTTTTATGAAGCGGAGTTTCCGGTGTTCGGTCCAAACCATTGTTGACTGAAGCGCCTGGGACTATGTGTCGCTTTTCGGTGACAAAAAGAAGAGCTGGCCGACCCGTGCTTGATGAGAGGTTGGGTGTTATGACGCAGCCTTTCCTGTCCGTTTCTGTTGTCGGAACGAGATCCCCCTGGTTGGCTATGTAACCCAAGGTTTTGCAAACAAATATGAAGAGAGTGAACGAAATTCTCGGCGTCTTGGAGCTGAGATACCGTAAATGAGGTAGAGCTTGGTGTAACATGCATTATTTGGTACGATACTCAGGCTAAATCACAATGACATTGCCGTCGGTAGTACAGCAGCGTGGAATGCTGGTATCTGCCTGCATGCATGGGCAGAGCGACACCAGATTTAGATTTTAAGGTTGTTTGATTGCAATCTTTGGCAATTTGTTCGATCGATCGTGCATTTGCTAGATGATATCATCTAGCATATCCAAACGATTTGCTTCGTCCAAGCTTACATGCAGCCACGTGCAGGGTGTTGATTTCCAGCCGCTATCAGCGCTCTATTTGGATGATGCAGAGCGTAAAGGCAGAAAGACAACCTAAAAGGGGAATGAAATCGCGGTCCGCCATGCCGGAGGGTTACGCTGGCCACGTCTGGGTCCCGAGTTAATATAAAAAGCCCGGGGCTCGGAGGCACAGGGTCCGCATGCGACCCAAGGCAGCGAATCCCGCGACTTGCTGCCATTTGCCACGGCCTGGAATACCGCGAGGCTGCTCAATGCAGAAATTCGGATAATGTGTCGCCGGACGGGCAGGCCTTGGCGGGAAAGGCATTGGCTGTCTGCTGGGCGACATAGGGGCTTCCAAGAAGTGCACGAGGATGACCTCTAGGGCCAACGGCGAGCTCATCCGCAATCAGACGTACACGAGGACAACAGATGGATCAATGGACGATCTTGATCCGAGGCGTGGGGGGGCCAGGGAGGTCCAGGGAGTAGTATATCTATGGAGGCCGCCCGGCGAGGTGCTGATCATCTCGATATTCAGCAACAAGGTTATTAACAATCATTCAGACTTTGTCGATCTCACCTATATCCATCGCCCCCTTGTCCACCATGAAGGTCCTCGGTGCCCTCCTCGCGGCCAGCGTCGCCAGCGCCCACACCATCTTCTCCTCTCTCGAGGTCAACGGCCGCAACTTCGGCGTCGGCAACGGCGTTCGCGTTCCTTCGTACAACGGCCCCATTGAGGACGTCACGTCCAACTCGATCGCCTGCAACGGCGCTCCCAACCCCACGTCGCCCACCAGCACCATCATTGACGTGCAGGCGGGCAGCAATGTGACGGCCATTTGGCGGTACATGCTCAGCAGCACTGGCAGTGCGCCCAACGACATTATGGACTCTACCCACAAGGGCCCCATCTCTGCGTACCTGAAGAAGGTCGACAACGCTGCCACCGACTCTGGTGTTGGCGGTGGCTGGTTCAAGATCCAGGAGTACGGTCTTGACTCGAGCGGCGTGTGGGGAACCGAGCGCGTCATCAACGGCCAGGGCCGCCACGATATCCGCATCCCCCAGTGCATTGCGCCTGGCCAGTACCTCCTCCGTGCTGAGATGCTTGCTCTGCACGCTGCCGGCAACTACCCCGGTGCTCAGTTCTACCAGGAGTGCGCCCAGATCAACGTCATTGGCGGAACCGGAGCCAGGACTCCTTCCACTGTCAGCCTGCCCGGCGCCTACAGTGGCTCTCACCCCGGTGTGAGAATCAGCATCTACTGGCCTCCGGTCACCAACTACCAGGTTCCGGGCCCTGCCGTCTTCACCTGCTAGAGGGATTTTGGGAGGTGATGAGAAGTGTACAAAGTTAGCAGGGGCCATCGCCGAGTATATATCATTCTATGTAGGGCATCCTACGGAGCACACATACACCAGACTCTTTTATGTCAATAGTTGGTAGAACTAGATCTGTGAATAGATTCTGATTAAGGTTCTACTCAAACGCAAATTATGACCAAGATGTGAGATCTTAGATGGCTGTCAAATGCTTTACCAATTTTCTCTTGCAGCGTGAGAGCACATCTATATACTGATTTTACCAACGCCACAGTATGCGCCACACCTTCGGATGAAGATGTGGTGATGAGGGGCGCATGGTTTAGTGGTATAATACTCCCTTAGCATGTTTCGAGCAGTCGAATCAACTAATTTGGGAGTGGTCCTGGGTTCGATTCCCAGTGTGTCCATCTTTTTGCCAATTTCCCAGGGGATGTTTTATCTCCTCCGTCCCAAGTGCTCCGTATCCGTAGTCCGTCCATTGTCTGCAGAAAAGGGGTTCGTGATGATGCATCCTGTCCAATCACACGACAGCAGCGGAGCCGCTCCATGTTTCACCAATATGTCGGAGGGATCCACTGCAATTCTAATTTTTGGGACTCGATTCCCAATTCCTCTCTTCCAATGACGCACGCCTTGCTTCTGAAGCCAGCGAACCCGACACCGCATGTCTGCAATCAACGTGATTCGGCCCCGGATGACAGCGAGGCACCAAGCATGACGAGAGCCAGACAGCAGCCTAGAGACAATGCCATCTACCATTCCCTCCCACCGTCACAGTCCCTCGTTCGACAGGCTCCTCGCCCAGCTCGACGATAACCAAGTACACCTGCTGTTGACGGAATTGAACAACTCGCACCATGTCCACATACCCGTCGCAGAGGCAGTCGACTTCTACGAGAAACCCCGTAGCCCCCGTCGATGGCATCCGAAACGCGTCGCCTCTTCACCCTCGCTGAACTCGTCACGTCGAGACGCTAATCCACGACTACTAAACGATTCTCCGCCTCCGCCTGTGCCTCGTCTCCCCGACACGATACCGCCATTGCCTATCGGGGAGCCACTTTCTCCCCTCTCGCCCAGAGCTCCACGCAGCAATAGCTATGTGAATGCCGTTCCTCCGAGGAGCAAGCGCATCTCCTCGGCGCCGTTTAGGGAGCCACAACACGACATGACCACCGAAGACGAGCCCACTTGGGAGGAGACGATGCCTGGTCAAACAACGCCCGCGACCAGCCGAGCATACAAGCGCATCAGCCGCCCTCTGTTATCGCCTCAACGTCAAGACCTGGAAGCCCTCCTAGCGGTATACCTTTCGGAGAAGGAAGACGCAGCAGCCAGGCGGAGAAAGTCCACCCCTTTGCTCAGAAGTCCACGGTCGATGGTACACCTACAACCACGTGAAGACCGCTACAGGCCGGTTGATATACTAGAGCCGATCGTGGGAGATATACTCGAGGATGGGCCGATATCTTCGTTGCAAGGGACGCTGATGAGGAGCATGACAAATATAGACACCTTCTGTACAGGGCTGCATTGAACGTAGAGGAACACAGTGCCTGCCTATTCATGCCCTAGACTGTTGAGTTGATCTCAGCATCCTGGCGGCGAGCAATGGCTGTTCTGTCTAGGTGTAGCTCTTGATTGAGGTGATGACGCAGCCATCGAAGATGTAATTTTGGAGGGTGAAATGGGTAAGCAGGCCCTATGTAAGCTAAGCATGAGGATTTGCCTCGTATCGCCAGCATGGATCATGGATCCAAAGGCGATAGGGCCAGACAACTTGTACAACATGCATCACCTTCGATCACACCTGTAGGATACTACATGACGGATGTTGTGCAAGACAGCGACTGTCACGCACGCGATGGAGAATGCAAGCCGCCAAGGCCATTGTAGTCATTATAGCGGAGCAGAGAAGAGAGTGAAACATGCCACCGCTGGAGGTCCGTTGGGTTCCATATTTATATATTCCGTCGCCGGGCAGCCCTGGCGTTTTCAAGATTAATAGACATTACCCACGTGAATAAATGAAGAGGCGGAAGGATACCATTGGAATTGCTATACTATTCTGATCAAGCAGCCAAGCCTCTAGTGTACAAGGGTGTTTGGCGAGCAGAATGTTCAGCTTCATACGGAAGCGCAGATTGGATTATTCTCCATTGACAACTAATGGTAGCCAGATTGTAGTCCCTGCAAGTCTTGTCGACTGACTATGAATTTGCTTCGTGAGCGCAAGCGTATCGCGACTTTGATCTGATCTCCTGGGCGATTGCCTTGGTGAGCTCGATAAAGAACCTGGTGCAGTTGTCAATACTGTCAACTACCCTGCACTCTGGAAAGTCTAGAAAGCACCATCTCATCTATGTGTAAAGCGCGAGATTCACAAAACTAGACGACTAGACTTTATGAATCACATCGATGAATGGGATCCTGTAGATCGTCAGTTAGTTGGCAACAAACGTAGCCGTTGGCATCGTATTATCGACCCCTGGAGACGCTGTTATCAATTATCCGATGCCTCCCCATGTTAGCCCCTCCAAGGAATAATAAGGTATTCCCCAGGCGGGATATTTTGCCGAAACCAGGCTTGACTCATTTTTACTTCTGACACCTTTCCACTGCCGCCTGGCCGTATGCAATTGCCCGGCCCGCATCCAGCAAGGGCCAGCCGATGACGAAGTGTGGAGTTGAGAGACCAACGTCAAGGCTCACAATGCCGAGTATGAGTGGAAGAGTGGCGGTGGTGATGGTGTCTAGGACATATCCATCAGGATAAATTTGAGCCAGAATTATGTACTATTCTCGACATTAAATACGGGCGCGGGGATGGCGATAAGGGGGGGCTTCGGGTGGAAAATCAACATGCCTCAAACGGCAACATTCGTGTCAAAATTCACCGCACCGTTGATCGTTCCGTTATTGAGCACCGCTGTGCTGACTTTCCTGCCAAACAAAGTCGAGTGCCCAGCATATCAGCTTACTTAATGCATTTGATTGCCAAGTCAGACCGACTCACAAGATGCCGTTTCCTGGATACGGAGGATTCTTGTTGGCAGGATGGCAGTGACGCGTCAGACGACAATGGGGAGATAGGGCTGGCAATCTTGGCGCCATAATAGCCAGCATATTCCGGGGAGCAAGTCGATCCCGCCATCTCCGACGTGGATGTAAATCCGATCGACACGCGAATCACCGTAGCCCAACGGCCCCCTCATACTGTCTCAGCCGCATGGCATGTTACCATGAATATAATAATGTGGTAGGGTAGTCGGATTTAGTCACCTGATTGTCGACGGATTTATCCATCCCACCCTTGCGAGAGCGGCTTCGGGCACAAGGATCCACGGTTCAATGCCGTGGCTCTCAACATGGCATCATTACTCGGGTTCGGCCCTAACTATGCTGCTTTCCGACACCTTTCAGCCTGACAAGACATGGCGTAAGCACCTTTTTCTGCCGGACGAATCCCTGCGTCGACGCCCTGTAGTGGGATTACCCGACAGGTGAACCGATGAATCGTGGCGCATACAACCGCGGCGTGGCAGATAACGGCGAGATGGCGACCGACGTCGCATTCGCTTACTTCTGCGAATCAGTTACCACCTTGGTGTACCAAGGTTCAGATGTTCCATGCAGCCACATTTCCCATCGGCGTATTTTCAGACATAAATGAATGTTGGTTCTCGTCGGGTCAACAATCGATATCAATTTGTATACACCCAGCAATCAGCACATCTTATCTCTTGGCCAACACTTGAGACAATAAGATGAACAACAGCGATACTTTGAGCGGGGGAGCCGACTCTACCCTCGCAGGATGGGGGTCCGAGTCCCGCCTCGCCGTCTACTTCCTGACGGGGCTGCTCCTCATCCCCCTCATCCAGGTGATATCCGCGCAGGTTTTCGGCATCAAGGCACAGGCTGTTGGCCATCGGTTCTTCCTTGAGCCGCAATGGCTGGTACGACTGCGTTACATCAAGGGAAGCGCTCCCATGATCAATTACGGCTACGAGAAGGTATGGAGCGACTGGAGCCAAGTTATCCGCCGTGCTAACATGAGCCGCAGTTTAAGGAAGGCATGTTCAAGGTCCGTCGACAAGACGGTGACCTATTGGTCATCTCGCAGAAATATGTCGACCAGCTTCGCAGCCTGCCCGAGAAGCAGCTCAGCAGCACGTGGGCGCACTGCAGAAACCTCCACGGGCCCTACACCACCATGGATGCCATCAAGGAGAGCACTCTGCACATCCGGGTGATCCAGCAGAAGCTGACGCCCAACCTGGCCTCGCACATTCCTGTCATGGAGGAGGAGCTCAAGTTTGCTCTGGAAGCCGAGCTCCCCAAGTGTGACGGTGAGTAACGCGCCCTGTCGCCATCCCGCGGAACAAGGCTAAACGAGAACCGTCGTCGCTTAGATGAATGGGTGAGCATCCCGCTGTACGAAAAGCTCGTCGCCATCATCACGCGCATGTCGAACCGCATCTTTGTCGGGGACATTTGCCGCAACGACGAATGGAACAAGGCCAGCATCCACTACGCCGAGGATATCGGCATGACGACGATGCTTCTGCGCATGGTGCCCGCCTTCACGCACCCCGTCGCGGCCCTGATGCTGCCCTCGTACTGGCGCATCCGCAAGCACCAAGCGACCGCCGAGAGGCTTCTTGGCCCCGTCATCCGCGAGCGCCAGGCCCGGGGCAAGGAAGAGGTCGGGACCCCGGACCTGCTGCAGTACATGATGAACCTGGCGACGCCTGAGGAGCAGGACCCCGACTTCCTGGCCCGCAGGCAGCTGCTCGTCAGCTTTGGCGCTCTCCACACGACGGCCATGGCGGGCACGCACACGTTGTACGACCTCGTCGCCCACCCGGAGTACATGGAGCCTTTGCGGGAGGAGATCAAGGCGGCCTGTGAGGGACAGGACAAGCTTTCGAACCAGGCGATACTGCAGCTTGTCAAGTTTGACAGTTTCATGAAGGAGTCTCAGCGCCACAACCCTCCCAGCCTTTGTAAGTTTGACAGCCATGACGAGTGTCTTGAACCTTGATGCTGACACGCGGGATCCTTGTAGTGGGCTTCCACCGCTATGTACGAGGCAACCCCCTCAAGCTGTCCGACGGCACCGTCCTCCCCGTGGGAACGCACTTCGCCATGGCTTCCGACGCCGTGCTGCACGACACGAGCAAGCTCCCCGGCGGCGGCGACCCCTACGACTTTGACGGCTTCCGCTACTCGCGCCTCCGCGAGGACCCGGAGAACCAGAACCGCTACCTCTTCGCGCAGACGGACAACAACCACCTGCACTTTGGACACGGCCGATGCGCCTGCCCCGGCCGCTTCCTGACGAGCGTCGAGCTCAAGGTCCTGTTTGTCTACCTGCTGAGCCGCTACGACTTCAAGTACCCCGAGGGCGAGGGGAGGCCGGAGAACCTGGTGGCCGAGGAGTCGCGTTTGCCTCATCAGACGGCGAGGGTGTTTATCAGGCGGAGAAAGGAGAGCATTGTGTAAAGTCTGATAAACAGGGGCTAGGAGTATGAAATGGAAGAAATAATTCACATGTCCCGTAAGCTTAAAGCCACACCATGTGTTGCGATTGCTTGATAAGACTGCATCTATTTGGAATGTGAGCAGGTTCTCCCCACAAGTGATCGCCCGCAAGCAAGCAGGATTCGGGGCATGGTTCCGAGAAGAGACGATAATTACCAGGTTTGACGTATATGCTGTTAGCGCAGCGCTTATCCATACGGAGCCAGATTCTCCGGAAGCTGCTCCATTCTTTGGCAGATGCGTGTCCAATATCCGGGCGTCGTCAGCAGGTGGAAGAAGCCGTCCACGGGAGGGCGCACGAGGAGCGACATATCGTGAAGCTGTTCCTCTTGACTACGGAATTTAGCCGCATGACGGCATGCTGGCCATAGAGCAATCGCGCACGTTGCACCTGTGTTCGCCCAAACCGACACCCCTGGCTCCGTGAGTGTCGCGGATCTACAGTCCCGCCCCCTCTCATTGTTCAGATCGGGGACCCAAGTCCCGCTTCCATGATTAATTGTACCATGGATCTTTATCTGCCTCTGCCAGTGCTTCCTAGAGCCATATAAATGACACTGGTGGAAATAACCCGTGCCGGCTAAATCCCCTCTCAATTTACCACGGTGTGCCGTCACCCGCGCATCGCTGCCGAGATATATAAGGTGTGCGGCAGCTTCCCTGGCCACGCCGTTTGTCCTCTGGCTGGTCAAGGGTTCGTCCTGCAAGCCACAATGTTTCGGAACTTTTTTGCTACCGTAGTAGGACTTGGCCTTGTGCCGTCGGCCTGGGCCGCGTCCCTCGTCGTGTCCCACTACACGGGACGGCTGTACACGCTCGAGTTTACGCAGAACGGCGCCTCGGGAACGCTGGCCATTACTTCCAATGCGTCGGGCTGCGGCACGCTGCCTGCCTGGCTGGAGCTATACCCCGAGGACAGGAGGCTCTGGTGCTTTGACGAGTCGTGGTTTGGGCGCGGAAACATTGCGTCGTTCAACGTGGCGAGCAATGGCCAGCTGAGCATGGCGCAGCAGTTCTCGACGACGGGCAATGATGTGCACGGTGTGCTGTACGGTGGTTCCAATGGAAAGAGCTTCATCGCGACGGCGCAGTAGTACGTTCTGATGCTACCAAGAATGTCGCGAACAAGCAACTAACCTCCCGACAGCTCGCCGTCGACCATCACGACTTACAGGGTCCCTACCTCCTCGAGCAACGCGGTCCTCCAGCAGCAAAGGTTCACCATGTCCAGGCCGGGCCCCAACCCTCGACAAGATGTGCCTCACCCCCACGAGGTTATCGTCGACCCTACCGGAAACTTCCTCCTCGTCCCGGATCTCGGAGCCGACCTGATCCGCATCTTCAGCATCAACCACAGCACTGGCCAGCTGACATCGTGCGGCTCTGGCCAGGCCTCGCCGGGAGACGGGCCGCGCCACGGCAAGTTCTGGACGCCCGCCAGCTCCACAAACGCGACCGACGGCCTCCGCCTCTACACCCTCAACGAGCTCGGCAACTCCGTCTCCGCGTGGACCGTCAGCTACGGCTCGGGTTGCATGAGCCTGTCCCGCACGCAGACGCTGTCGACGTACGCGGCCGGCGTGACCCCCGGTTCCGACACCAAGGCCGCTGAGCTGCAGCTGTTTGGCAACTTCCTGTACGCCGCGAACCGAGCCGACCAGACCTTTGGCACGGACCAGGACTCCATCGCAACGTACACCATCAACGCTTCCACTGGCGCCCTCACCTGGGTAGAGGCGGCAAATGCCCACGCATACTACCCCCGAACTTTCCAGATCAACAGGGCCGGTACTCTGGTGGCTGTCGGAGGCCAGACATCCTCCAACGTCGCCATCCTCTCGCGGGATGTCTCGACGGGCAGGATCGGCGGCTTGATTGCCAGCATTCAGGTTGCTAGTCGTGGAAGGCCTGGACAGGAGGACGGTCTGAGTGCTGTCATCTGGAACGAGTAGACGGTTGGGGAGGATGTATGACCAAAGGAGAAGCATCTGAAACAAGTTAGAATAAGCAGCATATATATACATCATGAGATCGTCCGTCCTATCCCTGAAATCCCACCCGATTCCGTGGCATGTACCCTTTGACCTCATCTTAACATAAACACACCATCCATCCCTACGAGATGCTTTCATAAGGACGCTAGCGAAATATTGAAAGTTCTTTGACATAAGAAAGACAGAAAACATTGCCTATGGCAGTCATGCGTCAAGCATATATTGGCTTGACATATCAACCTCTCGCGCTCCGTCATATAGACTTCCTATAGTTGAAAAGAAGAAAAAAACCTGTCAACGATAGGGCAAGTGTAGTTGCATACAATGTGTATGACAAACAGGTAGCCATTTCAAAGACTGTCGAGCTGTTTTTGACATGGCGGATAGAAATGACCAGGAAGCTGGGAGGCAGTTGGCGCAGACAGCATTGTCGCGAGGAGCGCCGGGTCTTGAGCGTAGTTGTGAGCAGCTGATTACTGATCGACTTGTGTCCGGTTTGGGTCTTAAAAGACGTGGCCAACGACGAGGTGTTCAAAGACCATTTGCTCAAAGAGATTCTTCTGGATAACAGCACCGAATCTAGAAACAATCATTTGTGTCAGCAGTTGTCTCCTGCTACAATGGCTATGCAGTGTACAAACCCGTGACATTTGACAGTGTCTCGTAAAGCCTCGCCGAGGGCACGAAGCCGCTGCATATCAAGCCCGCCAAACTGGGGTCTGGATCGGAGGTAGTCCCATGCTTGAATCGGCGTGAGCTCGCCAGCCACCGTCAAGTCGGGAGCAAGAGTGAGCAGGCGTTGGAGGATTGCCGAAGAGGTATCCATGACGGACGGCGGCGTTGTGCATGCTGCAAGTGGCTGGGACGCCGAAGGAGGCTCATGATTGGTCACGCAAAGGAGGTGAGCCGTGGCAGTGAGGGCGTGGCCGTTGGGCTCATCTGGCTTCTCGGGGTTACCATGGATGTGGCCCAGGCAGGGTTCCTCGATTCTGGCAAGGGGGGAAGAGTGTCAGTTCATCTGATATGAAGGAGGCATGTGGGTTAGGGTTTCTGGCGAAACGTACTTCAAAACAAACTCCATGCCCACGGCTGCCTGATCGAGCTCGCTGACACGTGCCTCGGGCGTGTGCAATGGCTGGGGATACGCATTGGGCGGGGAGGTGACGGGCCAATCACCTCCCTTGGGCGAGATGCCTCCCCTGGGCGAGATGCCGGTGCTGCCGGTATGTGCCGGCGAGGACGAGGTGCCTCGCCGCGAGCGTGGGGAGAAGGAGGAGGTGGCATGAGGGACATGGGGGACGGGCAGCGTTCCATCGGGGGTGGCCAAGTCCTTGGGATACATGTCGGGAGGGACATCGATGCCTCGTTGGTAGAGCCAGTTGGTGACGTTGTGGAGGGTTCCCTGCAGCTCCTGGCAGTTGCTCATCAACTGGGCCTCGTGGTACTGGGTGCGCGCGAGCTCCTTCTCGAGCGACTTGATGTAGTTCTCCTTGCGCTCGCGATATACCCTGGGTACAAAGACGAAGTGAATGAGCGGCGTGCGCCACTTGATAGATGGCCGGCTCTAGGGGAAACTTACTGCTGGGCCCGTCGCAACTGGCCCCGTCGTCTCTGTTTGGGGTCCTCCTTGGAGCCTAATGACGACACTGTTAGATCCATGAGGGTTTTCTTTTCTTTTTTCTTCTTCTTCTTTTTTCCCCCCCTTTGTTCCCCCGAATTTGGTAGACAGGAATTCTTGGCCACGAGGAGAATGGAGCTCAGTGAGAGTAGTAACTAACCGCCAGGGTGGAAGATGCGAAAAATTCCGTCACTCATGGTACGAACTGCCAGACGCAGCGGGATGCCAGCAGGTGGTGGCTACAGCCAAGACGTGCGTGGGTGTCTGTGTGTGTATGTAGATATGTGTGTGTGCGTGAAGTGGTCTGACAACGGCACTGATTACGGCAACAATTATCGATCGAAAAGAGTGAAAGGACCAAAAGAAGGGTTGCTCGGGGGTGAGATCTGTGGGAGAAAATCGTCCCCTCCCTCAACGTGCATAGCCTTGCCAGGCCCTCCTTTGGGCTTCCCCCACACTTACCGGCTCGGCTGTGACGAGGATGACAGCCCGACAAGGGGGCACGGTAGTTTCATCTGAGTTTTCTCCCACTGGGCGAATGGGAGGCGAGGGCGCGATGCGCTAGGGTTCCAGCCTACGCCGTATGGAGGCGGTCCGCAACATCAGACGGTTGGCGATGGTCCGTTATTTCTCGCTCCGCGCTGACGTCAGGCCGCACCAGTACGCGCGACGAGGTAATGTGGAATACGGTTAAAACTTAGATAGATAGATGGGAAGCGGGACGTGAGACTCATGTGTGTCTAATCTGCTAGATGGGTAATCATTTCTTCCAAATCGATGCCGGCAACGCCCTGGCGAAACAAGGGGGATGAAGCCGCCGTCAAATCTACGAAACAACGAACCCTGGCCTGTAGCCCACCCAGCCGAATCCACTCAACGCTGTGTCCTGATTAGGAAATTCTGATTACCAGAACATCAGCATCTCTCCTCCCATTCCACTCTTCTCAAGGACCCTCCCGGGCGCGGCAGCTGGCCCCCATCAGCTGAAGCAGGACGGAAACAGCATACCCCTTGACCGTGGCTTTTACCCAGCGGCAGTGCAGCTTTTAGCAGCATCAGCCTTGTTCTGCCGCCCGGCCCCTGTCTCTTTGTTCCCTCCAACCAAGTGGGTTCTGCGCTCAGATGTTCCTTTTGTCTTGTCTTCCAGTCGATTTCCCGAAATGGAAATTCTGTTGATTGATCAGTGACCAAAGCAACCTGGGTGCCGAGGAGTTGTGGGTGCTGTCGAGTTAGTTTCCCTGGATTTGTTGCGTCTCATCTCGTCGCTCTACGGCGCAACCAGATGTGATGCAGCAGCCAACATGCGCATATAAGGACGTTGCAAACCCATTGTCAGACGAATTCTCTTTTTGTTGTTCATCACGCACTATTCTCTTCATTTGTCCATTCTTTTTACTTTGCTTCTATTTACTCTCTTTCGACAGCTGGTCTTGTCAACTCCAATCTTTACAACACGCTCCCTTATTGCAACAACATCGCCAACTTCCCCAACAACTCATTCAAGATGCTCTTCAAGTACCTTCCCGTTGCCTTTTCCCTGGGCCCCATTCTCCAGGTCGCCGCCCGTCCCGCTGCGGAGTGCCAGGCCGAGCAGCAGGCCGGTGCCGTCTACTTGATCACCAACCAGGCGGAGAATGCCGTTGTCGCCGTGCCCATTGGAGCCGACGGAATGCTGTCGCAGGGTACGACAACCCCCACTGGCGGAGCCGGAGGCATCTCGGTGGACGCGGCCACCGGTGAGCCCGTCAACACGGATCCCCTTGTGTCCCAATCGGCCGTTACAGTTGCTGGCAACGTAAGTTACAAGATGCTCTATTTTTGGCGCGAATGTTTCTAATATTTGTGCAGAACGTCTTTGCTGTCAACGCCGGCTCCAACACCGTAACCATGTTCAAGATCGATCCCAAGGACGCCACCCGCCTCACCATGGTCGGCCAGCCTGTCCAAGTCCCCGGCGAGTTCCCCAACACGGTCGCTGCCTCGGCCAAGCACCAGCTCGTCTGCGTCGGCACCACGGGCGCTGTGGCCGGCATCTCGTGCGCCAACTTCTCCAAGAAGAACGGCATCGGTGCCATGGACGAGCTCCGCGCCATCGACCTCGGCCAGACGACTCCCCCGGCCGGCCCGACCAACACCGTGTCCCAGGTCTTCTTCTCCGACGACCAGAACACCCTCTTCACCACCGTCAAGGGTGACCCGGCCGCCAACAACACTGGCTTCCTCGGCTCATTTGACGTCGCGAGCTGCGGCAAGCGCGGCGTTGTCGCTCAGGAGGGCGGCCGTTCTTCTCCCGAGGGCACGGCTGTGCTGTTTGGCTCTACTGCTCTTCCCGGCACCACCGATCTCTTCGTCACCGATGCCTCTTTCGGCGCGGCCGTTCTCTCTGTCGACGGCGAGGGTGCTGGAGTCGTCAAGGGCCAGAGCGCCATCGATGGCCAGGCCGCGACTTGCTGGGCAACCTTCTCTCCTGCTACCAAGACTGCCTTTGTCACCGATGTCGCCGTCAACCGTCTTGTCGAGATGTCTGTGGAGGATGGCAGCATCATTGGCGAGATTGACCTGAGCGCCAACGGCAACCCGGGCATGATTGACCTGCGCGCCATCGGAGACTTCATCTACGCTCTCAGCCCGGGCAACGGCGCCACCGAGGCGGCCATTTCTGTTGTCGATGCGGCCTCCAAGGAGGAGGTTCAGTTTTTCCAGATGGGCGCCATGGGCGTCAACAACTTGGCCATGGGCCTGGCTGCGCGAACAGCCTAATTGGGATTTCTTCTACTGTTCTTTATCTTGAATATGAAGCTGGCACTGTTTTGCATATCATGGGAAGGCGACTGGAGTAATGTGTGCATTTACTGTTGGGAACGGGAGATGAAGCACCAGGACTATCATGTGAAGCCTCATGTCCTGGACAGATATGCGAATGATGCACTGTTACTCTAGCTGTAGATTGGCTATATAGGGATAAAAATAGGAAGTGTTAATGAAGACAGGCAAAGATGTGAATGCACCAATCCACCTGATCTATGCCGCGGAATTCGATTCACCAGCTGACGATTCTTCATGTCAAAACCAATTGTTATCTATTGATCTGATATCGTCTTTATCGTCAGAGGGGGCCTCCTCGAAGTCACTGGTCTGTATCCCATTGGGGCCCACGAACGGGAAATCCCACATTCTTCATGTCAAGAGTCGCATTCTCGCGCCCATAGTCATGGCTGCTTGCGACTAGCCAGACGTGTATTTTTTTCTTCTTTTTTTCCAAATGTCATCTTATCAATGCCATGTATTGATATCGTATTCCCTGTACTGTCATTGGGTCTCAAAGTCACTGATTTCTATCCACATCCAGCTTGAAGGTTGGAGAAGAGCACAGAACCAATTATTTCATGAAGGTAAGACACACGAGACGATTCGCACAACGATAAATGCTGCCGATTAAGGATGCCTGGTCTGATAATTCTGGATGCTCAAGGCTTGCACAATAACAGGTATCTGACAAGCCGAAAGAAGAGGAGGCGCTATGAATCAAACACCCAAAACAGGCAAGGGAAAACAAGCGAGAGGCAGTAAGCCAATCAGTTTTTACCATCCTGGTTTCTCAGCAACAGCTGGTCCAGATGGCTGCTGTATCCAACACTACCAGGTGGTGTGCTGTGGCGCTGAGAGCTGAGAGCTACTGGTATGGTGACAAAAAGTCAACACTTTTAGCGGGGATTGTCTCGCAAGCCATCATTATCAGGTGGACCAGGGACCTATAACAAGCAAGCTCGCCGTTCCAGCTCGGCCCCAGCTTCTTCCCTTCTCAACAACCCGCAACATCTTGAACCAGACCGGCCGTTGACAGGCAATTGTGCACCATGAGCTCCCAGCCTCGCTTCGCCCTCATCACGGGCTGCACGAGCGGCATCGGAAAGCACCTGGCGCTGGAATTCGCTGCCAAGGGCGTCACTGTGCTGGCCACGGCGAGAAAGGCCGAGGCGCTCGCCGAGCTGGCCGCTGCCCACGACAACATCGAGCCGCTTTCGCTCGAGGCCGACAGCGAGGAGAGCAGGCTCCGGCTGAGAGACGCTGTGGTTGCGCGCACCGGCGGCCGTCTCGATTATCTCGTCAACAATGCCGGCACGCATTATGCTGCCACGGCGCTGGACCTGGAGTTGTCAGAGGTCATCCATCTCTTCACTGTCAATGTCTTTGCCGTCATGCACCTGTGCCAGCTGTTTGTCCCGCTGCTTCGGAAATCCGACAGTGCCAAGATTGTGCAGATTGGCAGCGTGACAAGAGTGGTGCCCGTCCTGTGGCAGAGCGCGTACAATGCCTCCAAGGCCGCGCTCAGCCAATACACAAGGACCCTGCGTCTTGTCAGTATCATGCTCAACACACGCGTGCGTCGCGTACTGACCCCATGTAGGAGCTGAGGCCGCTCAACATCAAGGTGATTGAGATTGTCACTGGTTTCGTCCGCAGCAATCTCCTGCACCATGGCCTGATTGCGCCCAAAGACTCCATCTACCTCCCGCTCAAGGAGTACATTGAGAACTTCAAGAACCACGGCAACGCTACAGGAACAACGCCCGAAGTATACGCACAATCCGTTGTCGCAAAATTACTGGCCAAGTCAACAAGCCCGGAGATGTGGGAGGGCAGGCAATCTTGGACCTTGCGCTGGCTGACTTCACTGTTACCGGTGTCGCTATTGGTATGTAATTCGACATTGCACACACTACCTTGTGCTAACAGCTTGCAGAATTGGGTACTCTCTCGCTCCTTCAAGATTGATACTCTGCAGGTTCCTGCAGACAAACCTGAATAATCTGGTACAACAGTAGCACCACGAAAGAGATGAATCGATAGATTGCGTGTCTGTACTATTGGCTCAATTGAGGAATTACCCATTTATACATCCACCAACTTCCCTGCAAACGGACTGCGGGATCGAATCTTTTCACCGTACAGCGTAAGAATCCATGGAATCGCAGTGAGTAACAGGCTGATCCCTCCCAACAAGCTTCCAGCCCCGTGGAACCCCAAATTGGCAAACATGGCATGCGTAAACAGGGGAAATATGCTGGACAAAAGGTTGCGGCACATGCTCTGGGCAGCCAGTGCCGATGAGGCGTACGGACCATACGAGTCGGCAAGATAGTTAAACACAGCCAGGTATATGGAAAAGATAGCCATGGTGGAAGAGGCTATAGCCACAGCTGGTGAAATCCACAGAATGGTGGACCGGGCAGTCCAGCCGAACCAAAGGAGTCCTATAGGCAGGAAAACTGACTGGATGCACGGGAGAAGGAGACGGCCTTCGGGCGTTGCCATTCTGCTTGGCCAAAATCGACGGGCCAAAGAGTCTTGGATAATGGCGACGGCTGCTGCTGCTGCGCCGCCAACAATCACAGCGACGTAAACCATGCCAACCTGCGAGTTGTCAAAATGGTAGGCTGTTCTGAAGGTGATGCCGATACTGCTGAATTGCATGTACAGGATGGACCAGGCAAAGGACACCCAGGCGGAGAACCAGAAGACGATAGACTCGGTTACAAGCAGCTTCAGAGGGAAGACGAAATTGCCCCAGATGACGCGCGGGCTAATCTTGTGCACCTCGATCTCGGATCTAAATTGGACAGGCCTGCCAGAGACTCTAGTCCCGCGGTTCAACCTGTTCAGCGCCTTGCACTTTCTCTGAAGGATGACGTTGCTGCGCGTCTCCTGGAAGAAGAGGGCGATGGCGAGCGTCGTCGAGCCGACGGCGATGAGCTGAAGATGGAAAATCCAGCGCCACCCGAGCCTATCGACAACCAGGCCGCTGAGGAGGGTGCCAAGGCCTGTGCCTCCGAAGATGGCAAAGGAAAACAGCGCCATGGGCGTGTTCCGCTGCTCCTTGCGAAACAAATCACCTATGACGCCACCTGTGATGGTGGCCGAGACAGAAGCGCCGACGCCCGCAATCAACCGAGACACGAGCATGGCTGCGAAGCTGTCGGCGAAAGCGCACCCTGCGGTGCCCAAGAAGAAGACGACGCCGGACGCGACGTAGACCCAGTAGCGGCCGTACGTCTCGCTGAAGGGAGCCAGCGCGACGGGGGCGACGGCAAATGCGGCTGCAAAGATGGTGATGCCGCAGTTGAACTCGACATCGGTCAGACCCCATCGGGGACGGAGCTGCGACGCGCCGAGGGCGTACGCGCCGGCCGAGTAGGCGGCCATGCTGGCGGCCGTGAAGGCGCACGAGAGGACGACGATCTTGCGAGTCATGTTCCAGCTAAAGGGCGACAGGAACCTCTGGCGCTCCGCATGGCCGTGGTCGGCGACGGTGCTGTAGTCGCGTCCATTGGCCTTGCTGGCCAGGAAATCTGCTAAGGAAAAGTCTTGGTTGAGCGACTCGAGGCCGAGGGACACGACGATGTGAGCTTGGGAATGTTCCGATGATGGGCGCTGTAGGATGACCTGGTGGCAAGGTGTCTTGTCAGATGCAGCTGGCTGATCAGCCTCTGACGCGGATGGAAGCTGGGATATTATGGGAGGATGTGACATATTGCACAAGCACAGAGGTGTCTCGTGAATCTGCAGAATGGGAGAGGAGATGGATAGGTAGTCCGGTGTTCAGGGGAGTGGGCATAGTTTAGGGTTTTATTTATTTTATTTTATTTTTTGCGGCCGACTCCGTCCTCGGTCGCCCCTGGTGATCGTCGTCTTTATCCCCTACATTCAGCTCAGCCTACACCTGTAACTTGCCGAGTCCTCAAGACTCCCAGCCATAAGCAAACGAGCGGTGGGCGATGGTGATCAACTATGTAAGACCAAAGTTTATTGACGGATTTTTCCATCTCTGCCTGCGGAGTCAACGTGGGTGGAGAGTCTCCAAATGCCAAATGCATCCCGGCTCGTCGTACTGATCAAGTGAGGGGTCATCCATCCTCCCGCAACCGTACACCCTCTCATCTTTTGACCATGGCTCCTATCTGGCTCATCACCGCCACGTCCAACGGCCTTGGGCTGCGGCTCGCGCTGCGCGTGCTCAAGGCCGGCCACCATGTCATCGGCACCGTCCGCGACCCGGCACGCTCGGCTGAGGCCGTCAAGGCGATTGAGGATGCTGGCGGCAAGATCATCCAGCTAGATGTCACAGAACCGCAGGAGAGCATCCACAACAAGATGAAGGAGGCAGAGGCCATCTATGGACACATTGATATCCTCGTCAACAACGCGGGATACTGTCTTCTCGGTCCTCTGGCCTTGTTTACGTTCGTTCCTCGTTCCTCCATGTAAGCTGACAGCGCATCTAACATGAGGACCCAGCGAGCGGGAGGCCAAGCTCCAGATCCAGACCAATTTCTTCGGCCCGCTGTTCGTGATCCAAGGCATCGTGCCAGGCATGCAGAAGCGCCGCAGCGGCATCATCGTCAACGTCAGCAGCGTCGCCGGCATCGAGGGCGCGCCCAGCAGCGGCATGTACGCCGCCAGCAAGTTCAGCCTGGAGGGCATGAGCGATTCGCTCGGAAAGGAGCTGGCCGAGTTTGACATCTCGGTGCTGCTCGTCGAGCCGGGCGCGTTTCGCACCAACTTCCTCCACGGCAACGCTGTCAACGAGAGGGGCGTGACGGACGAGTGGAAGGATACTGTCGCGCACAAGGCCCTGCTGCGGTACGACACGGTCGCTGGAAAGCAGGCTGGAGATCCGGATAAGGCCGTCGATCTCATCTACGAGGTCGTGACTGGAGAGGGCAAGGCCGGTGCGCTCAAGGGCAAGATATCGAGGCTGATACTGGGCAAGGATGCCGTCACCCGCGTCTCGGGCAAGATTGAGAAACTATCCAATGATCTAGAGGCGTGCAAAGAGTTTGCACTGTCGACCGACATTGTCGAATAAAATTTAGGATTCACGCGTATCGAAACAAAGTATAGAACATGGGCAGGCAAATTCCTATTCATTACATCATACTACATCCTGAGACATGCTCAGCTATATACATCCAGAGCTACTAGGCCGCCGACTTTAGATGACGTCCTGCTTGTTGTGCGAGCAAGAGTGGCTGTGCTCAGCCTCCTGGGCAATGTAGGCCCAGCGCTGGAACTCGGAGCGGATGGCCTTGGCGTCGCGCTTGGCGGGAGTCGTCTTGCGGCGACGGGGCAGGTCGGCGAGGTCAGAGTTGGCCAGGGTGGCAGCGGCGTAGGCGGCGGCCTTGGCGTTGGCCGTGATGGCCTCCCAGCTGATGTTGTCGATGCCGTCGCACTGGAGGTGGTAGCAGGGGTCGAAGCCGCCGGCGCTGGTGCCCGTGTGCAGGCCGGACGAGGGAACGCCAATCTCGATGAAGCCGACGTAGTCGGAGCCGGTGCCGAAGGGAGCGCGGGTGGCGGGGAGGCCCTCGCCGAGCAAATACTCCTCGAGGAGGGCGGCACCGACGACATCGCCCTCGTTGTCGCCGACGTAGACGTCGAACTTGGGGTTGATGGAACCAATCATGTCAAAGTTGAGGTAGAAGCGGATCTTGTCGCGCTCCTCCTCGGACAGGGTCTGGGTGTAGTACAGAGATCCAATGAGGCCAGACTCCTCGGCTCCCCACCAGATGAAGCGGACCTTGTTCTTGAGGCCCTTGTACTTCTTGAAGGAGCTGATGACCTCGAGGATAGCAGACGTGCCGGAGCCGTCGTCGTTGACACCAGCGCCGGCCTGGACGGAGTCGAGGTGGGCACCGAGGACAATGACGTTGTTGGGGTCACCCTCCTTGGTCTCGGCAATGATGTTGAACGTCTCGCGCGTATCGAAGACGGAGTCGACGTACAGCCTGACGACGACCTCCTCGCCAGCAGCGATGCGCTGCGACCAGGCGACGCCGACGGCCTGGGGGATGGTGCCGACGGGAGGCAGCAGGCCAATGTTCTCGGCGCCGAGGGTGGCGACCGAGGGGGTGCCGGGGGCGTTGTGGTAGAGGATGACGCCCAAGGCGCCGTGGGCGGCGGCGAGCCTAAGTTTCTCCGAGATGGCGCAGGTGCCGCGCTTGACGAGGGCGAGCTTGCCGGTGGCGTCGATGCCCGTCCACTGGTCCTCGAAGCACATGGAGCCGCGGGCGTCGTCGACGGGGGTGTCGACGAGGGCGGCGGTGATGCCCTCGGGGGAGTGGCGGGGTTGTAGATCAGGGCGACGACCTCGACGTCCTCGCCCTCGGGACCGGTGACGGAGATGTCGCGGATCTGGGCAAAGGTGTGGTTGAAGAACCTGGCCAGTTAGCATACACAGGTCGTAGTAGGCAATTGGGACAAGAGGAGACGTACTGCTTGTGCGAGTCAATGGTGGTGGCAAAGCGAGTCTGGACGCGCTCCAGGATGAAGTCGCCAGAGGCCTCGTAGCCGGGCAGGCCAAAGGCACGGTTGCCGCCATTGTCGCGCGCAATCTTGTTGAGGTTCCACAGGTTGCGCTGCAGCTTCTGGGTCTCGATGTCCGCGACGGCCTTCTCGGGCGTGAGGGGGTCGCTGGCGCAGACGCCGACGGCCATGAGGGCGGCCGCGAGGGCAGAGAAGGTCTTCATGGTGGGCTCGAGGGGAAGGGAGAAAGAGGTGAATTGATAGAAGACTCCTGGGAGGGGGAGGACGAGGGGTGGAGGAGCGAGACACAGAGATCAACGCGACGAGGCGTCGTTATTTATGTATGTACCCGCGGCCAAGATATGATGGCTTTGCCTCCCCTCCCTGACAAGGTTCCGTCGATATCATCATGGGCAGCGGCGATGACATGATAAGGTGGCCGAGCAGGGGTTTCGAGAACTTTTGGACGCGCCGCGCAGGTCCCTTTGCGAGCAGCCCAGCCCAGTCCTACAGTGCACTACCCTTGACAAGGCAGGTCAGGGAGCCCCAAGATCTTGGCAAAGATGGGCCCTTTCTTGTCCCCCTTCAAATCCTTGTTGGAAGAGTTGGACACGAATGTCTTGAGGTGTAAGTCAATGGCAGAGAAAACACATGGCCGTTCTGCACTGGAGCATGGACTTCCCCCCCCTCTTCTCTGCTTCTTTCCCCTCTCCCAAGACTGTAGAATTGAACGCCAAAGCCTCCTCGTACCCCAAATATGCTTAACATGCATAAATTGATTGATTTATTGTGGGTTGCCGGGTGAATATTGATCGGCTCCCAACTAACCTCAGCTTAGCCCGGCTAGTCCGCCGTCCCAGTTGCCCAAGTAGGAAGGTCATAAGCCAATCCGCACCTCGGTTCACAATCCGAATTCGCCATCCATGCCCATGGAACCAACAGTGGCAACAGATGCGACCGTACCGACAAGACGTTGACGACTCTCCCAAAGCACGGCTGTTCCGGTATCTCTCGGCGTTGTTAGCTCCTCTCGGACATGATAGTATATGCTATATGCCCAATACATTCTACTCGTCTTGTATGTAAATAAATGGCAAGCATATTTGGGGTTACGAGGAGGCTTTGGCATGCCGGCTCTTTGGATCGTCATGCAACCCTTCCTTCGATGCACAGCTTGACAGTCCATTTATAGTCGGTATATCCACTCTTCCCATCTTCTCGCATGCACCTCCCGAAGGTTCGGTAACTTCCGATGCGTGGCATGTGTGCGTTAGTAGAGTTGTTATTAGCAGGTCGGTATCACACTCTAACTCGAATCGCAAGACCCTTTTGCCCATGGAGGAGGTGTCGTGCGACTACAAACGCGACTCCGCCCGCCACCACAATCGCCATGTAAAGAGAGGCGAGTGCCTGCGTACCAAAAGCCCGCAGCATTTGTCCACTCAGCGGAGGGGAAATCAACAGCGAGAAGCTGACGAAGAAATACATGGTTCCTGTGGTGCCATCAGTTACCTTACCATTATCACTCTCCACGAAGAAATCAGGACTTACCGAAGTATCTTCCGTAATCCTTGGTATCACACGTCTTCCCCATGCATACCGGCGTCAACGACATAAATGATCCGCTCCCGAAGCCCCATAGAGCAGCAAATGTGTACACGGCACCAAGAGAGGTCGAACCGAACGGCACGAGCACAACGCCCGTAAATACCGCCGTGAAAATGATCATGAGGATCGACACGTTAAAGTGGCCGTAGATATCGCCCGCCAGGCCCGGAAGGAGGCGCCCGAGAGTTGACGTGCCGTTGGCAATGGATATCAAGGCGAACCCAGTGTCGGTGCTGAACCGAGCGGCTGCTGCATACGTCGGTAGCAGAGCAAACACGCCAAATGTGGCAAACTCGAGCGCAAAGAGGCCAATGGTGACAAAGACAAATGTCCAGCTCCTGAGAGCCTGGAAGTTGAGCGCAAACCGTGCGACGCTCAGCTTCTCCGCGGCGGCGGCATCGTCGTGCTGCGGCGTCGGGCGATAGAGGCACGCGAGACCTGCCATCATGACGCCCGTAAAGATAAAGGCCAGTATCCGTATCGCCCATGTCCACCCCAGGCGGGGAAGGCAGCTCCGCAGCATCATGGGCAGGACGACGCCGCCGATGCTCGATCCGCACAGCGCAATGCCCATGGCCAGCCCGCGCCGCCGTACAAACCACTTGCTTATAACAGCCACGCCAACCATGGAGATGATGGCAGCCCCTAAGCCGCCCCATATCCCAAGCACTACCATGTAGTGCCAGTACTCGGAGCACTCGGCCAGCACGAAGAAGACGGGTATATAGATGGCGCATCCGACGGGGCCCAAGACGCGCGGGCCGTATGCGTCGAATAGAGGTCCAATCTGTATTCCCAGAAGCGTTGCTAGAGCAGTGAAGACTCCCGTGATCCAGCCTATGTCTCTGGACGAGTACGCCGAGAGCTGGTTCATTTCTAGGTACGCCTGTATCGTGCCAATCGTCTGCATGAAGCCTACATCTCTCAGCAAGACATGTCTGTACGGTCCAAAGCCCCAACATACCAAAACTGGGGAAGAGAAACAAAAAGGATCCCACGACAGCTATCCAAGCCTCGAAGCTTGTCTCGTCCAGCAAGACTATATCCGATTGTGGAGGCAACTCAACTGGGGCCTGTCCTGTCCTTTCTGCATCTTGGCTGGCGCTGGAGACTTCATGGACGAAAATTCTTTGCGCCTCAACGGCGTTTGTCTTGCTTTCGGATGACATCTTAAAGGTTATGAGCAAAATTACTAAATAAAATGAAGTGAGATGGGAGGAGTTGCGGTGCAAGAAGCTGCAGAGGCGGATTAGACGGTAGACAACCATCGTCACTCCGACGTCGCAGACGTGCAGACAACCCAGCGTTATGCCCTGCCTCACCCCTCCTTGCTAGTGGACCGTATATAATTCCCCATTCTGTTAAGGAAACGAGAGCCAACCGATTCATCACATCGTCTCTGCCTCCACTCACCTCTCCTACCCTGCAGAGTGATCAGCTTCTTACTTATTTGTGATGATGAGTTTCAGTTAACAGAGCAGTTGTTTCTATCTCTATAATGTTTGTGGCTTGTCAGCAGTTTCTTTGTGCAATACATCCTTGAACCCAATCCTTCAACTTCACATTTGGGCCTTGATGCCGTGTGCTCAAGCTGCAAGAGCAATAACAACTCGAGTAATATGAAGTCTGGCCTAGATCAAACTGATGTCGCCCGCTTGATGACTGATTTGGTCCCAAACATCTCCGTACATCATACCATGCACATAGCAATGTGACACCAACCTGTAACTGCTGTCCACCCTCCTCAGGAGCACCGGCATTGGCAGCCCGGCCACAAGGGCCACGACATCGCCCGTCTGCATCGAGCCAGGAAACCTATCCGGCGCAAGCCCGAAATAACCCCCCTCGGTGCGGAAAAAGGCCTTGGTGGTCGAGAAAGACTGCGCGTTGGAATGATAACCCCATCCTCCGCCATCGGACATCATGGCAAGCATTGTCCGGAGCTCGATCGGAATGCCCTCAACCTGGCGCTGCAGTTGCTCAATGAGACCTCTCCTGCTATTGGATCGGAAGATGGAGGAAAAGACGGACCGCAGGCGTATTTCTGGCAGAGGCGCTGCACCTATTGAGACAGCCAGCGGCATGGCTTTGGCCGTCAGCTGCGACTCGGTTGCGCGCATGGAAACGAGCCAGTCCCCGAACTGCTGTGCTTCCGGGCTGCCGTTGTTCTCGGGAAAATCGCCCAGAAGCGTCGTTTTCAAGGCGCTGTCGATGCTCTCTCCCGTTGGATACGACTCGGCCCAGTATGCTACTTCCACCCACTCTTTCATTGTGTTGTACATAACATGGAGCTTCCGCAACGCGTCCGACACGATGATCCTGCCCGATGCGTCCCGCTGCAGCAGTGAGGGAATGTCCGGCGGCACTGTCCTGCCAAAGGAGTTTGCGCGATATATGACTGTGTCAATAACCTTTCCGTGGATGACAATCTCGCGAGGGTTGGACGTGAACCGCCACCTCGCTGCTGAGCCTGCGCTGGCGATGAAGCGGTCTCGCACCACTGCATGCCGGGCATCGCCCTCCTCAAATCCCTTGTCAGACCAGTCTGGAACCCATGAAGGCAGACTAAGACGTCTTGAGTCGGAGGGGACGAAGTTCAAAAGGTAGAGATCCTTGTCGTGCTGAATAGACGCTGCAGTCACCTCGGTGTATATTTCCTCGACCGGCTTGTCGTAGTTTGCTTCGGGCACTGGGATTTTAAAGTAGCGAAGCAGACCGTACAGGGCGTACACCTTGTCCTTGGGGTCGGTGGCCAGCTTGGGCCGGCAAAAGAGCAGAAACAGCGAGAGATTCATGCCGATGTCCAGTCCCGGTGTCTTGGCCATGATTTCCCCGGCGTCCGGAAATCGGTGGCGCAGAATCATCTGCCCGCCGTAGCGCAGCAGCTTCATGTCGCCGTTGGTGTCGATCCAGGGATAATCGATGGCTCCGAGGATGTCTGTGGCCGTCCAGAATGTGATCCAGCGGATGCACGAGTCGCCACATCGCACCTCGATCTTTGTAGCACTGGGGAGGATGACCTCTTGGACGGTCCACATTCTCCGAAACCAGTTCCTGCGAAAGATGGCATTGATCCGATCGTCTGCTTGGTGCTTTACATCTGCACAATTCGAGATTAATACCTCGGGACATAAGTAGCGCATCGTATACTCACTCTTGACGATTTCTCTCGCCTGGTCGTGCAGCTTCTTTTGCGTGATTTGCCTACTTGCCAAATACTGGGTAGTGTCAGAATGATCTGGAATCTCACCCTTAATCGGGCTGAGGTCTTTGATCTTGCTGACGTCTCCGATTTGCTGCAAGAGATTTATCGATTCGGCAGCCGCTTGATCGCCCTCGCCCAGCCATACTACGACCTTCTCGGCGCCAAGATATATCTCTCCCATCAGTCCAACCTGACTGCTCCTCTCTTCCACAGACAACTGGTTGATGCAGATGCCGTCAACCCATAGCGTGCGCTCTTCGGTGGCGTCGCGCAGGTGTCGCAGGGCTGCTGCGCAGTTTGGAGTAATGTCGAGTCGCAAATCGGAGGAACCGTCGATGCAGACCACGGGATACGAGGGGCTCTCCGCATCCCAGGTATAAGACAGAGCCCAAAATTTGGGCGACTCGTCCAGTGAAACCGCAACCAGACGGCATCTCAACTCGGCCGTCCTGTGTGGACTAGGCTCGAGCCGAAGCACCCTGATAGACCGCGGCGTGGGCAGTGGCTGATGCGTGTAGTAAGCAGTTTGGCCAGTCATTTCTCCGACGCTCTCACTGGGTAAGATTGATGAATAATACAGAAGTGCGAGTTGAAAAAAAGTTTGGCATCTGGATGAGCTTGATGCCACCAGCCAGCTCTCTTGTGGGGAACTGAGGCTGAGGCCGATCAGCTCTAGGCACCATTCTGGCCCAATCAGATCATGTCAGCAGTCATCCGCAATGCATACTGTTCTAGGTATGGCAGGCGGGGTATCCAGGGAGTGAAATTAACTACATGGGTCAGGGAAGTGAGTTGGCAATGGATGTCTGTTGATGGAGACAGCTGGGGATTGTAGCATTCAATCAAGTGAGCGAACTACAATGTTTGCAACATCACCATGGTACTCTCTCACATATGAAAATATCTATGCAGCCATTTGCCATATCTATCATGGCGGACAATATTCAGCAACTTGCTGTGGCTTTAATTCGCACGAGGAATTTAGTTCGCCAAGAGTATACTCTGCGAGGAAACCTACATGCATTGCGCTGGCAAATCATACTCTAGCGAGCGCCAAAACGTAGTCGTTGAGACATGTAAAGACAGACAGTCCCGTCTCTCCTAGCAGTCCGTCCCAAGTCTGCAAGAACTGTCAACTTGCGTAAGACGACCCATGGTGTGTGATGTAACAGATTAAAATAGTATGTATCGGGAAGCTACCTTTCTAGCATCATCCACAGACCGAGAATTGAATTGGTAAGCAATAAAGGCTCGGCAGTTTAATTGCTTCGTAATGTCACGGTTGATTTTCCACTCAACACGCAACCTGCATCGGCGTGACTCACTCAGAGATACTACCCCAATGCGAACCGTGTTGGGTGTCGTCCTACGTTCGCATCTGACGATGGTAGAGGTGATGCAAGTGGCGCTAGGCCGTAGCCACATCATGTTATCAGAGGAATCGTCTCAGTATAAATATATCATCTAACTCTGATGCTTGAATTCATCAGAACTCCAACATCAACCCAAAGCCACATCTCATCACACTTGTATATCCATCACTCTCTTGTACTCAACAATGAGTCCCTCGCGCGTGACTTGCATTGGCATCGGCAACATGGGCTCAGCCCTCGCCAAAACTCTTCTCAAGGCCAACGTGGCCGTGACCCTTTGGAATCGAACGCGGGATCGCGCACAAGTCGACTCCGCAATCTCTGCCGGCGGCGAATTTGTAAGCGACATCACCGAGGCCGTCGCCAGGAACGACATCATCATCATTTGTCTGTTCGACTACAACACTCTGAACCAGGCGTTTGCCCCCTTGGAGAACATCAAATCAGCACTCCTGAACAAAAGAGTTGTTAATCTCACCAACGGCACTCCCAGCCAGGCGCGGGAAGCCGAGCGTTGGATGAAGGCTCGAGGCGCGGCCGAGTACTACGATGGCGGCGTGATGGTGACCCCAGAACTTGTAGGGACTCCGCACAGCTTCCTCGTTTACAGCGGAGAGAACGAGGGTTCTTGGTCAGCAGAGAGCGGTCTCGCGAATACCCTCAAGCCCCTGGGACAGGCACTCTACATCGCACCAGACGCAGGAGCAGCCGCTGTCTTTGATTTGGCCGCCCTCTCTGCCATGTATGGAATGTTTTCGGGTGCCTTCATGGGGATGGGTCTGATCAAGAAGCAAGGCGGAAAGGTGCTGCCTGGAGTAGAAAAGGTCATGGCTCCCCTCCTCGGGGCTCTCGTGCCATATCTCGGCTTGATTGCCAAGTCAATTGATGAGGAGACGTGGGACGATAATCTCGGGAACCCTCTGGGGATGCAGCTCGCGGGTGTTAGAAACATTCTGCAAGCCTGTAAAGAGGAGGGGGTTGATGGGACGGGTCTTGAGCATCTCGCGCGTCTGATGGAGGAGGTTGTCAAGGAGCGAGGTGGTGACGGTGGTATCGCCGCCGTGGGACAACGTGTATTGCAGTAAACAGTTCGCTTCAGTCTCACACAAGCAGCAATATTTCTTCTGACTAATATGTTGTTTGAATCATACTCGAAAGATGTTCATATGTGAGATGGTACCCGTTGGTGCAGTGTTTCCATCACCTTACGCCAGATGGAGTGTCTCAATGGGAATTTCCTCGTTATCTGCCACTTCGCCATTCATGATACCGTGCGTGTAACAAATACCCAGGACCTTCCAGAGAGGCACTTCTCCTTCTCCCTCTATTAGCTCCCGTGCCTCCCCCGTCGGCCTTAGAATGAACGGCATCCAGCCTCCAAACAAGCACCACACTTCATCCCCAACCTGCGTATCAGCAGGGCCTATGCCTAGGTATCCCGCCTCTGTCACGTACATGACTGTATTCACAGTCAGGCCATTGATGAGTTGCTCGGCTAAAAATGACGAAGCCGTGTGCTCATTCCACTTGTGATCGTCAGGGACTGCAAATCGAGGCTCCAGCTCAAGTACCGCCCGGCGATCCTCCACGGACAGCCCTTCCGGATGAAAGATTGACTTCAACGAGCTTCGGCAGTAGGCCACGAACGGTTCGTAAGGCTCAGTGCCACTATATTTGGAATGCCCCGCCTGCCCGTCACTCCTCATGGACAAGACAAGACTCCAGCATAGACACCGCCAAAATGCCTCAAAGTATGTGCAGCCTGTTTTATACAGTCTTCCGGGGTCCTCGTGAAGCTTTGCTAACCTGAACCAATCGCAGTAAGTCTGGCGCTTTTCTTTCGACCACGCAAGCGACTGGTTTTGCCAGCACAAGGCTCCGACGCTTGCGATACGGTCACACCGACGACCCTTGACTTGAAGCACGCTGTTGTTTGCAAGTGGAACAATGTGGCAGGGCTCTTTGGTTTGCTTGAATAGTTGAAACAGATCTTGGGTAAACTGGTACATATTGACCTGGTCACTGAGGCCGCTAGGAGCTGTCCAATCCAAGGCCCACGAAGGAAGGCTGGGGTACATGTGCCTCTGAAGAGGATACTGAAGCGGAAGCAATGATTTCTTCCCCATGGCAGTCGACAGGGCAGCTTCGCAATACACCTTTTCGGCTGTTGTTCTATAGTTGGGAATGACAGGCTCTGAGGGCCATGCGTTGATCATTCCCAGCACACCGTAGATCTTGTCTCGGTCGTCTGTCGCATGTCGCTCCCGGAACCTGACCAGTGCCTCCCACAACTCCACGGTGGATCCATCCTGTCTACTAGATCGCAGGAGTTGGATGTTCTTTATCTCCTTTCCGAGCTTCCGTATCGACGATCTCATTTTCGGGTTGGAATGAGAGAAATTCTTGGAGCAGCAGTCGGCCAGCATGTGGGAGGCAAGAGACTCAAAGGAGTTGACCAGGAGCGACAGATCAACTGAGACCGGTCCGTATATGAGCGAGGCTGCAGATGGAAGGGTTGATTCCTGGACAGTCTTGTCGGCGCAGTAAATCAGTTCATATTCTTCAGTGGCTAGATAATCCAACCTACCCAGACTCTGGTCCACCAAGGGCTGTCAATAAATGGCTGTAAAGCCTTGGCCATCTGGTGGCAGTACTCATTATATCCTAGGGGGTATGCGAAGTCGTCCCCTGTATGGTCAGTGAAGAGCGGGTGATCATCGAGATGGCCGTTCGAAAGCATCCGGATAGCGGCAATACCGTGGAAGACCCAATCAACAGAACTAGAGTCCGATACATCGAAATCAGGTTTGGTCGCGTAGTCGTAGAAGTTGTCCCATAGCCACGCTATCGAGTCGTCGTCGCGCTCGTCTCCAAACCAATGGTTGGCATAAGTAGGCATGAATTCTTCCGACGGCTCTCCCAACCACACCGTGGTACTTGTGCAAAGTGAGTAGATTTCCCCCATCATCCCGACTTGCTGTGCACGCTCGTCTAGGTCAAGCTGGTTGATGCAGACAGCATCCGCCCACAACACCTCGGTGCCTTCTTCTCTCCGAAGACGCCTGAGGGCAGAATAGAGGTTGAACGTAACAGTCACAACATATCCGTTGAGTATGATCTCTCTTCTATCGTTGGCATCACCCCACGTGTAGCTCAACGCATGGTAGTCGGGAGTCGGGTAGGCCTTGAGGGCTGTTTTGTGCAAAGTGCAGTTGATGGGAGCGTCGTCGGAGCCGGACAGGAGATGAATGACGCGAATTTCTTGAATAGAGGGGTTAAGTAAGGAGGTATCTTTGTAAATAATGTCCACCCCATCTTGGGATTGAATGTCGAGCCTTTGCAGTCCTTCCATTTCACAATTGATTGGTTGTTCAATTACTGGCGAATGTAAAGACTAAAGGAGGCGGGGTAAAACAGACAACAGGAGGTGGAATAGGAGGTGGGGTAAAACAGACAACAGGAGGTGGAATAGGAGGTGGGGTAAAGCAGACAACAGGAGGTGGAATAGGAGGTGGGGTTAAACAGACAACAGGTGGCGGGGTAAAATAGATACTACACTGGGCAGACAAAAGTTTTGTGCATACCACACAGTGCCACTAAATCACTATAGTTTTAGAAATAAATATTAATTCACTAAGAATTCAAATGTATTATTTAAACAGATATAGACTATAATAAAGCCCCCTCATTGTTCTCTGGCTCCGGGCAACGGGAGATGTCATCTGACGATCCCTTCATTGTTTGACACTGTTCTTTGGTCCTGCGGGCAGCAAGGCCACTATTGCTCACATACACTATTGTTCTTTTTTTCCACACTAGACGCACCTACTATATCATAGACTATAATAAATAATCTGATGATTCCTTTATTATTTGATACTGTTCTTTAGTTCTATCCCCTTGAGTGTGCGAAGGCTCCCTTAATGTAGTCGACCCACATACCCCTCAATTTAGGTCAGTACGCAAAGTAACTTCAATCCCTTAAGAAAGGTTCTAACATATATAATATAGCTCAATATACCTAGTAGGAATACTAGGACTTCTATTATAGCCTAATTTCTTAGGAAACCAAAGTCACGATTTTTTCTGCATTTTTATTAGCTAAAAACCCTGTCTATAATATTAAAGGAGCCTTTGCACACTTAAGGGAATAGGTAGTAAGGCTACTATTATTTATATATACTATTGTTCTTTTTTCAACACTGGACACACCTATTACATTATATATTCTTTTAATTTCCTAGTATTTATGTTGCATTTATATAGGCCTTTTAAAAGAGAGTGTTTTGGTACAAATAGAGTGATTACACGGAACTTTTGTCCCCCTACTATAGGCGGCGGGGTTAAACAGACAACAGGAGGCGGGGGCGGGGTTAAATAGACGGCGGGGTCAAACAGACAACAGACAGTTGAGTTCCATAGGGATCACTCAATCATGCAACTGAAGGAATACTACTATAAAACGGAACAAAATACACTCCGCAGCTCTCTCCTCCAGGGCGTAACCGGGTACTTGAGTAATATCCCACTCAAAGAAATATAGCATAAATCGATGGTGAGTCGTCTGGAGAGGCAAAGTGCATTGGTGTTATCATGAGGATCTGGCATCACAATGTACGCATGTTTCTATTCTGTATGTACCTAGAGCCCAGCCAAAGGATTTCAGGGAAAGGAAGAATGACTGGCATTGATTCCATCCTCGGTATGACATGGGTTCTCACAACGATATACTTGAAATTTCCTAGAGGATTGGCTTTGAAGGCTCGGTAGGTAGAGTAGCAGGACCTTTCCATCACCAAGTTTCCACTCTTGCTGGCGCCATTCTTACGGGACGCACTGGGAGTACCACTCGTTCGAGGCAACACATCTACCAGAAGCACAAACAGTAGGCCCAGTCCAACCAGCTCCACCACACTGTCCGTACAGGGGGGCAGTAGAGCCGCCGTTGCCGGGAGGGTTGGTGGGAGGGTTGGTAGGAGGGTTTGTGCTGCCACCGCCGCCAGTCCAAACAGAGTGCTGGCCGATGTTGGTGTACGGGTAGCTGCGAGCGCCGTAGATGAAGAAGCGAAGGGCCGGGTCCTCCCTGTTGTACAGACCGGGGATCTTGACAAGCGGGCCAGGTCGTCCGTTTCCATTGCCCGTGACCTCGATCTGGGCGCAGGTAAAGTAGAACTCGGTGTCGGCACTTTGGGCGCCGTGGATGGCAATGTGCTCGACACGGACGAGGTACTGGCCGGGAGGCGTGTCGCGGGGCAGCACGAAGCTGACCTCAGCCTTGTCCCAACTACACCAGTCGGTGTCCCTGAGGGGGTTCTGCGGGCCGCAGATGATATCCTGGTAGACCTTGAACCAGTCTCCGTCGCCCTGATACTGACGGACATCACCAGGAGCCCGGGACATATGGATGGTCATAGGGCCAGGGTGAAGAATCTGACCATTGTTCCAGAGCTTGAATCCGATACGCTGGCCCGGGTTCACAGTGCGGACCTGTGTGCGGCCAGCGTTGGCCCACGAGCCCGTGTTGCATCGGAAGTCAGCGCCGGGGTTGAGGAAGTGCTTGGTGGGCTGGATGTTGTTGCTGTTCTGTCGGACTAAAAGGGGAAACGCCCTCGTTAGCTGTGGCAGACCCCCACCGAAGCCAAATATTGAACTCACTATACTGCCAATCATTGCTACGTTGGCCATCGACAGTCAGGATGCTGTAGACGTAGTGTCCCTGGACCGTCGAAACGGCGGAGAGAAGCGCAACCGCGAGGTTCTTGAGGCCGATCATCTTTGCCACAATCGGGGTGGATATGGGAAGTCTGTGCTCGTTGTTGAGTAAAGACCATCGAAGAATGAGGATTTCTGTCGATCTTTATAGACTTTGGTCGTCGTGAATTTTGCCCTGTTCTCGATAATCCCTTCACGTTCAGTCGCTGGCTTGGCTGGATATCTGCATACCAACAAGCCTCCCAGTCGCTTCTGCGATCTCTGAGAGGTCATTTCCATACCCACCCTATTAGCTATTCTCCGATCTGTCCGTCTTGGTAAGAGATTTCCGGTTGATCATGATTTGTGGAAGGTGTGCCATGATGGTAAGCGATGGAGTCCGCCCGTCTTGGTGGTTGTATCGGTGATCATTTTCTATGCGCCGCGTCGGTGGCGCCACCTCCGTGATCTTGGCGGTTGCTTGTAGATGTATGCCTAGATGCCCTGGGCCTATAGTATTCAGAGTATGCTTTCTGACAAGATGACGACTTGGGACTTCTGTTGAAATGCCGCCAAGAGTCTTGTCAGCGGCATCTCCGTTCTCAGTCCGGATGTGGATATCGGAATGGGAGACATTGTCCGTTCCCGAAACAACATTGCTATAATTGGATTCTCTGGGCTTCTTGTGTTATATTTATTGCGAATCTACCCCCACGTTGAATGAGATGCAATGAGCTGTGGAGGTCACTGAGCAATTCCAACACGACTTCATCGGTCGAGTTGCACAGATTTATGCGCGACACGAAGCTAATTTCCTTAAAACATTTACATAAGTCATGAAATCCATTGAAAATGTAGACTGTCTCTCGCCAAAGGCAAATTAACGAACCAAAAGCATTGTGGTTGTCGCGATTTAGTTGGCGAGGTTTTTTTCCTGGACTGCCGTTTCAAGCAAAATTCTTTCAGTCAGTATTCGCAAATGTCATACTAGTCAATAAAAAGGCATACTTTCTTGGACCTCCTTTGGGCTTCTGTCTTGCATCTGCCATGTTTGCGCAACCCCTAGGGTCGTGCGAGGCGGGGGCGGGGTTAAAGAGACGGCGGGGTCAAACAGACAACAGACAGTTGAGTCTAGATGGGAGCTTCCCCGAACACAGTCAGGTTACACACATATACATAGAAGGTGGTAAAAAGGGTGATGAAAAAGCACGCAGTGTAGATAGTAAAGGCCGAACGGTGGAGGGACAAGCCTTCTTTCACATACTACTTGGAGGGCCCTGTTTCTCCTTCGTTCTGACGAGCGGCGTTGGCGAGACACTAACGAGATGACGACAAAGTAACACCCACTTACTATTCCATCAAAGTATGCATGTCTAACCTTATTATCAAACTCCCGAGTAGAAGTGCAGGGTAAGCCTTAGCAACACCAACAGAAGAGCCTGAAGACAAGCAGTGAAGAACCATGGCCCTGACTTGACATTGTAGTTTGTTATGGGATGATAGTTCTAGAACGTGAATCTATCCAATGCTTGTTGGTTCAAGGGAGGCAGAACACTCGAGCTTCAGAAGAGCGGTCTCCCTGTCTCTTGCATATGCTTGGATAACCACTCGAATAATCTTTCTCTTTCTTACGAGAGCTTTGCTTTTGCCCGGGTCTGAAAAGCACGCGAATGATTGAGCTGACTTGGTGCTACGCCAAGGAGCTAGGAAGTGTAATCGAGACCAGTACCGGAAATATTGCTCCTGTCGATCCCAAGATAAACGACTCCAATACTGGTTGCTGCCATGGCAGATCGCCCAACCAGAGAATAGAACGTGGAGAAGTGGATTCATGTTGAAACAGTCTAGAATCAACCATAAATCTCTCAACCAGACCGGCAGTCAAGAATTGCATGCCACCTTCTAGAAACGCACGGAAAGCCGCACAACCCTCGCATACGAGATCTCCAAGAGCCGCCACCGATGCTTCTCGATCCGATCACCAGCCACATTCTGCAAACCTTCCCCTCTGAGAAGCTCACCCCGCGGAACCTTTGCTGCCCTCGAGCTGTCCGACGTTACAATCGCAGCCCCCTCAGAGCGATGGTACTGCCGGATCAGGAAAGTGTTTTGACACTTCACAATCTTCATGCAAGGAAATCTCTTGGCTCTTGCCATATTGCGCTTGGTGCTGCAGAGGCAATAACCACTAAAATCATGCTATAATACGGTTCCAATACCACTTGACTATTTTGTCAGCTTGTACGTTGTACGAGTTTGCTCGCGTGACGGAAAAATCTTGCGCAACGTGTAGAACGGAGTCACTATTTAAGAAGCATCGACTGCCTAAACTCAGCAAAGTCTGGTGGTGACATCGCCAGCCTTCAAGATGCGTTCCTCTGCCATTCTCCTTCCCGCACTGGCGGCAACCGCCTTTGCCTGCAACCTCGAGAGCAGTCCCAATGTGGACCGGTTCATTCGTCTCCGTGCCGTGAGCCCCGAGTCCGAGCCCCTGTACACCCTGGAGTTTGAGGATGGATCGACGCGCCAAGTCACTGACGATGAGCGATGGGAACTCAAGAGGGTAAGTCTTGACCGCCTTTGAAACAAGAACAAAGGCTAACAGGACAAGGCTCACGTCCGCTTCTTCGACATCACCGATGAGCCCGTGACGGCCACCTACTCCTCCGTCTCGAGGACCACCAACGATGAAGTCTCCATCGCCGCTTTCCCCACGGCCCTGACCCAGGTCTCCCAGGTCAACACGCTCATCAGCCGATACACCATCGCCAACGTGAGGACCAACCTGCAGAGGTTCTCGAGCTTCTACAACCGTTACTACCGCGCAACGACTGGAGTCGAGTCGGCCCAGTGGCTCTTTGACCAGGTTTCCGCCATCATCAGCGCCTCGGGCTCCTCCCGCGCCTCGGTCCGCAAGGTCACCCACAGCTTCTCCCAGTTTTCCGTCGTCGCCACCATCCAGGGTACATCAGCCAAGACGGTCGTCGTCGGCGCCCACCAGGACTCCATCAACAGCCGCAGCCCGACCGGCGAGGCCGCAGGCGCCGATGACGATGGCTCCGGCAGCATGGCCATCCTCGAGGCCTTCCGTACCATCCTGACCGACTCGCGCATCAGCGCCGGCCAGGCCCCCAACACGCTCGAGTTCCACTGGTATGCCGGAGAGGAGGCTGGTCTCCTGGGCAGCCAGGCCATCTTCCAGCAGTACGCCCGCGACGGCAAGAACGTCGCCGCCATGCTCAACCAGGACATGGTCGGCTACAGTCCCCGCAACCAGTTTGGCCTCATCACCGACAATACCAACGCGCAGCTTAACGCCTTCACCAGGCTCGTCATCGGCCGGTACGCCAGCATCGGCTTTGTTGAGACGCGCTGCGGCTACGCCTGCAGTGACCACGCCAGTGCCACGCGATCGGGATACCCAGCCTCCTTCGTCTTCGAGGGTGCCTTTGCCAACTCCAACCCGAGCATCCACACTACTTCCGACACCATTGCCAACATCAACTTCAACCATATTTACGAGCACGGCAAGCTTATCCTTGGTTTCTTGACGGAGCTTGCATTCAGCCCAAACATCTAGTTTCTTGTGCATGATCACGGGCGTGGAAAGCAGGGGCAGAGGTTTGGAGCGAGTCATAGGAGAACGATAATTTAAAAGCACCGAGTTTGAGCTGTAGTTTCTCTTTAACCCTGTCAGCCCTCGTGATTTCGGACACGCCATTCGTTGAGATACCCACGTCGACATCTCACCCCATCAAGTGTCGCGTCTCGCTTCATGATACTCCTTGAAGTACCTTCGTCCACATATTACCCCGAGGACATGGGGACATTTTTAGCAAATGCATCTTTGATGACTCCCAGCCCTGGTTTGAGTGAGCAAACAGGGTTTAAGCCATTGGTGCTCATCACAAAAGGATTCTCGCCATCACGATACAAAAAAGCCTCTACCTCTCTGTCAATGTCCAACACTCTCCCTGCTATCCCGCCTGGGTCACGCAAATGTATCTTCAACGCAGGCTGTATATCTCGTTCCTTCCACCCAGAAGTTTCGTAGACGGACGTCAGGAGTCCGTGGTAATGCCCCTGCATAAACTCGAGGCAGCTCAGCTCGATTGTGCGAATCGTTGGCGGGAGGTGCTGTAGGACTTCCTGCATCACATCGTCCTGCCGCACCCAGAATCCCGATAAGCCAAAATGCTGTAGACGAGACAATGATTTGGGGGTGAACAAGAACTCGAGAGGGAGTCGCCTCTGTTCTGGTCTCCATATGTAGTTCTCTCGTGGTGGCATATTGCCCCTAAGGACGAGGTGCTCAAGACCCAGGCCACTGGATGCATTTTGGAGCGCACGCGGGAGAGGTCCAGACCTCATCCAAGTCAAACATTCATGCCCCTGCTCCTCTCCATCCAGCATGAAATCCAGCTGCAGATGCGTAAACTGTGGCCCAGAGATGACCATTTCTAAGTTGTGGGCAGTGCTCGTTTCGTGCTTGAATATGTTTTTGTTGAGACCGCTATTCAGATCGTGGCCATCAATCTCCAATTGCACTATCCTGTCGAGGCTGAACTGATTGCGCGCGAGAGCACGCATGGCCGTACGGAAGCCAATCCAGCTGCTTCCTTCCTCTTTCCATTCTGGACAGGTTTGGCGCACAATTTGGTCGCCAATCCAACCCGAGGGCAAGGGATAGTTGAAATGCGGTGGGAAAGCCCGGATCATGGGCGTGTTATAGAGCGGATTGAAAGTGCGCCCGTGTGTGGCGCCCGAGATGGTGACCTTCTTAAGTGCTGGGAAGCTGGCCAAACCCGTGTCAAAGGCCCTTGCAAAGGCCCCAGACTCGATGGCTTCCGTCTGCTCCTCAACGAGCTTGACATAGACCTTCCATGCTTCTCGCCAGGGCAGCTGCTCTACGCGCCACCGCTCGCCCCTGTCAATGCCATTGACGTCAAGGAGCTGCTCAATGTTGGCGTGGCAGACGATGTGAAACCAGTTTGGCGGATAGGCGTTTTCGCAACCAGTGGCATTTGGGCCCGTCTCGAGGCAAAACGCCACCTCATTGACATCCATGATGGTCCCTGCGACGGGCAGCAGGGCATCGTCAACGACAATCTCAGTGATTCTCTTGTTGAAGTCCTCGTGTGCGGCAATGCCGAGAAAAACCTCAATGTTGAGAGGATTGGGCGAGAGAAAGGCGCGCGTCAGGCGCAAGGATGCGGAGGCGGCAAAGAAGCGGCATGCCAGGCGAAGATTCTTGATGTCGCGATTGCTGAGATGAGCCGTGACTTCGGCGACAACCTCGTATGGGAGAAGGGTATACGCGGGCGAATTGATAGCCATGGGAAAGTCAGCCATATGTGTGATGGTAGAGAGTATTCGGCCTGTTCATATATCGTATGGTTCAGGTGTTGTTGAAAGGGCGGGGTGGCGTTCGGGTGATCATCTGCTAAATGCAGCGATGGTCAGCACTGTTATTAATGCTGGTGCCTGATCAACGGAACATGGGCCACGTAATGCAATAATTGGCAAGATCTGGCTGCGACTTACTTTTCTCCTTTCTACCTTTCTAAACACGGTATTATCGGCGATACACTATGTTCTATTGGTATTCTCACAGAAAAAGGTGTACGTGGACCTTGTGGGATAACGAACAAATGGCTACAGACATGAAATACACATACACATTTAGGTGAAAGGCGTGACGAGAGACACTGATATTTTCGTAGCATTACAGCAGAGCTAGGCTTTTTCCATCAGAACAAGATATCCAGTCCCTGCCTTTGGAAATGCTCCTGATCCAGGAACTCCGCTGACAGGAAGTTCATGTTGAAACGCTTAAACAAGAATGCTCCATATAATTTGCCCAGTTTCCCAGCCGGCAAAAAGGATGATCTGTCCCAAATGTCCATGTTCATGAAGTAGCCATCGCTCACGTCAACTGCAGTCGGAAGAAGCCAATCATCTGCATCTTCAAACCAGCCACACGGCGAGTGTCTTTTCATCATGTTGCTTTGATAAAACTCGTTTTGCCAGTCGATAGAACTACCTTCCAGCCACTCAAGAAGCTCTTTCATCCCAAATCTGTCAGAAATCCATCCATCTTCGGATGTGATTCTGCGGTATGTCAGCCACTCGGTCTGAATCGAGGCCCACAGACGGCCAAAAGTGGGATCAGTATGCGGAAGCTTGAGCCGTTCGTGAATGTAACCATGACAACAATCATGCATTTCATATTTTTCATATCTTTGATATCTCTCATGTCTTTCATTTTCATCACCGAAATGATTTCCCTTAGGACAATCCTCGGAACATTCTGGAGCCAAGAGTGCGCAGTAACTGTCAAGAGATGGCATCATCTTCCACTTTTTGTATATGTATATATCCCTCTTGCGATGGACAAAAAGTTGGTAGATGCATCCCCATCCTGTTTGGCAATCTTCAGTCCAAGCCTCTCTCACATGATCAGGAACGGCTTCCATGAGCTTCAGAGGGCAGAGTGGCTTGTGTGAACACACTCCCGATGCTTCATTTTGCAAGATTTCCACAACCGAAATGTCTACTTCCAGAGACACATCGGCGCCCAATGAAATGAGAGTAGCCAGTACCGCAAGGGCCCCGAATAGTGTTTCACCGGGCATTCCATGCTGTGCCAAATAAAAGGCAACTACGACAACAGTGTGTAGTGGCCGAAGTTTGAGTTCCAATCCGCATTCTGTGCATCGTCGGATGAAAAGGCCGCTACGTGTGTTGACATCAGGGCGTGAGGAAGGGGCGTATATATGAATGATGGCATGGCAGATTGCCTGTACTGCGGTGTGGCAAAAGCAATGCTTCCACGAAGATGGGACTCGAGCAAAGCCATTCTTGAAGAGCTCGCGAACTTGCGGGTGCTCAGGATTCCATCTGCCGCAAATATCTTGTTCCTCGCCAGGGAATCGATTGGTAGAGCGAAATGCATGGCTGACGTCGGCGGGGTGTATTCTCGTATGAGACCTCAAAACAGATAGCATGAGCGCGTCCAAAATCGTGTGCCCATCCTTGTCGATATTATTGCGGAAAATGAAGTCTTCGGGAAGGCAATGAAACAATTCACCGAACATTCCGCAGCAACCATGCCCACCGTTGATAAACGCAGCAGCAAGGTGAAATGGATAGATGTCGGGAAGCCCAGGTGGACACTTTCTTTTGTCAGACAAGTCATATATGAGATCGGAATTCCCCGCAATGATTGCCAGCTTCCAAGCATCCAATCCAAGAAGGCGCTTGTCATTCTGTATCGACTCAAGCATACAGTCTGATGATATTGGTAAATCTGAGCAAGGAGTATCGGTAAAATCGCCACTAGCTAAGGTTTGGTGAAGCATGTGCGTAAAGCTGCTCGGCGGCTCCGATGTAGCAGCTGGCTGGCTGGGGTGACTGACGTTGTTAACGGGAGCGAAGGACTCCTCGCCTAGGTGAATTGACCACTGGCAGAGTTCGGTTGGCGGAGAAGGCAAATTGGTGGCAGAGCGAGAGCCCGGCGATGGACTTGGAGAAGAGCTTAAGAACCTCGAAGAGCTCCACATTCTAGGCGGTTGGGTTGAGTGCTGTGTTGGAAATTGCATGGGAACCCGGACTGTGTTGGAGGGTTCTCGTCCCCAACCACGAGCTAGATGAAGGCCGTGCAGGTAAAAGTCGTGAAAGTAATCGATCAAAACTCTGTGTGCCGGAAGATACCAAAGTAAGCAAACGGCCTAACGTATGATGGTTGCAATGACTTGCCGCCGTTGTTCCGAGCCAAGACTGACAAGAAGGTCCGTTGTCCGTCCTTGAAGGAAAAGGTTTGTATGTTGTTGTCTGGCGTACTGGTAGACAAGGTCCATATTTGGCGATGGGGCGTTCGCTCCACCACTTGGGCTCGTTGCTTCTGGGCTTCGGATGTTCAAATAGGATGGGGTTGTACCGAGTGGCCCGAAAGGTGAATGCTCATTTGGATCTTGCCTTATGGTTGAGACGAAAGCTGCGTATGGAAGGGTCCAGGACGAAAGCCTTGCACAGTGGTTTAGTCACGGCCACGCTTGCTAAACGAATAGATGCTTACAGTCCAGGCATCATAGGCTCAGGTAGCCTATGGTTCATCTTGCCCGTGATGTACCGAGCAAGCTTCCGAGGGCTGAAGCTCTGTGTTTGATCGCCATGTTGAACCTGAACAAGCGACGTGCTTGTGCCGGGCCGTTTACGTCTTCCGAGCGCACTGGCGACGTCTTCCTTCTCGTCTCGCACAAGGCGTTTCGCAACGTTCCATTGTCGGAAGTGGTTTCGGTACTCGTTGGGGCTATGTGGATGTAGAGAGCAGGGTTAGCAGATTTATTGGGATGCGAATGGGAGGGCCTACGTAGCATGAAAGCCATAGTGAACCTTCATAAAGTCAACGATTTGAGGAACTGTGCCTGTTTTCCGGCCACTGTCGCTGTGCTCGCGAGTGTAGAGTTGAACGATGACGGGTTTTAGGTGCTCCCAACGTTCCTTGTGTCGTATGTGCTGGAATTTTTCTTTCCCTGATTGGGGCCGCAGGTCCTGCCATAGTTGTTCCATGCTGCTACGCATAACTGCGGGGCTAGTAATGAGAGGTCGAGGAAGGCAATGGTAGTATTCGGTCGGGAAGAAAGCAAGGGTAGGAGAATGGGAGAAGAAGAGAAGATGGGAAATTTCAGCCTGCGCGGGGCGCCAGTCCAACTGCAGCCTGGTGGATGTGTCTGCCTTGCACAGTCCGCGGTCCGCGTGGTTGCCTTAAGGCAATCCGGGATACCAGTGACTGATGTTGCATACAGAACGAAGACCCGTCCTTGTATCAAAGAGGGATGTAAGTCCATCGGCGAGACACAATCGAAAAGGACCCCGGTGGACTCCGAGGAGGACAGGGGTAGCCAGGCCTTGAAAAAGTGTGAAGGGGGGTGGCTTTGTTCATGTGGGTCTTGACGACAGTTTGAAAGGGGGAGGTCAGCCCAAAGACTTGGGTCGGAGAAGAGGGGGGGAGGACGTGGGACGTCTGACCAACAGTGCTGAGTGAGGCATTGGTGTGGGTGGGTGGTCCCGAACAAAAGATTGCAGGCCAATCGACTCGAGTATCCTCGCAGGCACTTCCATGCCGTTGTTGATTCGCCTTGACAAAATGTCACCGACCAATGGACAGAGCTGCCGAGACCCCACCGCATCCCACCATCCGCAGACGACGACCCAGTTCCAGGGGGTTTGTCCCTACGTGCATGGGGCGGGAGGTAGTGGAACGAAGTCGGCAGGCTGTAGGATGGTCGTCCATGTAATGATAGAGTGATTTGAAGCAGTAAACCATAGCAAGCTACTATGACTTTGCCATACCACTACCACCCTACCAGCCAGTATGCATATATGTGCCCGTTTCCTTCTCTTCTTCATGCCCACTCCTCTTCTTTTCCACTGCCATCTTCATAAACAACATTTCCCAAGCTTGCTTCCTCTTCTTTTCAGACCCTACCAAACTGTCTTGCCACCTATTGCTCGTACAGCCTTCTACATCTTCCTTCTCCTGCCCGTATCAAGACGACCTCCCTGCGCTGTTGACAAAATGCCCAATAGGTAAGCCGCTTTGCTTCCCCCTTCTCAAACAGGCAAGCATCTGATCTTCATGTCTCCAGTTCCAGCCCCGACAATTGGAGCACCGTCGCTCGAAACGGTTCCCCTCGTCCTACGTCTAAGAAGACTTCCAAATCGAAGAAGTCTTCTCGACCGAACAGAAGAGCGAGCAAGGCGGAGAAGATTCAGGTGCAGAATGAAATGCTGCTGGGTGTTGGGTCGCACCTAGATGACCATGTGGACAGCAAATCGGTTTAGGGTCATGTCCTGCAGGCATCTCCTCGATGCACACTTGGTCCGGACATTTGGCAGGTCTATGTCGGCGTCAAGTCCAAGTTCCTCAGTCTTAACAGTTTGTAAGGCCGCAAGACTATATGTACGCTATAATATCCGGATTATTACCTATAACTTCATGTCTTTCTCTGTTCATCATAAAGGGCCTCCTCGAAGTCGCTGGTATCCCAATAGGACACACGAACAAGAAAATTCCACATCTGTATTGCATTAGAGGACAGGAAGGATCGCATCGCATCTCCCTTCTGGCGCTCAGCTACGGAGCGCTAGGCCAAAAAGGGATATTCCCATTTTCCATGGTGTCCGTGCGTGCCTCTGGGCATCTATCCGCACCCCCCTCACAGGAACAGAACCCGATGAATGGGTCTCGTTCTACCTCCGTACATAGAAGTTTGCAGAGAAGCGCAGCAGCCCTGGGCGGTGAGGCAACGCCATGGCCCTACTAAGGCCCTGCGACAGGGTCAGTGCCTCACAGCTTGTCATACATTCTCCCCGATGCACCTGCGCGCAGGCTTTTCGATTTAGCGTTTTCGTATCACACAAGCCTGGAGCTCCAGGCTTCCGGGAGAAGTGCTATCATAGATGCCACAACATAGCTCGGACCGATGATAGGGTTGTAGATTAGACTTGGTCATATCCTTCTCTGGCCACGATATTATCGGGCAGGACCAGCAGCAAGTCCCATCCCCGTGTATGGACAAGGACGGCCTGACTCGTCACTCTGGGCTGGTGATGAAGCCTCTACGATCGCACGGACCAAAGACGGCCTGGTTTTGGCTCGCAGTGCAAGGGTGTGTCATGACGGGCAATGGGACGAAGTATCGTATTCCCTGGGGGACGTCACGCTTCCCGCACCCGCACGATCCATGCGACCATGGTGGGTTTGTTGGTTGTTGGTTGTTGGTTGTTGGTTGCGCCGCCAGCACCCTGGACGATCCACGCGCCTTGATAAGACGCCCAGACACCAGCGCCCCAGGAGGGGGTGTGGAAACACGAAAGAGAAGAGGGGCAGGTGGAAAATGATTTTCTGGAGAGCAAGAGGTCAGGGAACGGCGACAGGCGTCTTCCCTGTTGGCACATCTGCATATGTGTTTCTGCTCAACTGGCTGGTAAGCCAAAGAAAAAAAAAAAAGGCTCCGTGGGGACGGATAATCCTTCCAAAAGTCGCGGGTACCCATATTTTATGCTTTATTTTAATGGATCTTTCGCCTGTATCGCTGACATCCTACCGTCATCTACGGAGTACTCCGTAGTTAAATGGCGTTGAGCATCCTCCTTGACAAGATTAAGGTTGATGTTCAACAGGCTGGTCAGCAGTACAGTAAACAACAGCAATTTTCAGACTCTCATCAATTTGCGGATCGCATTCAATCCATCGGCCAGCTACCATACTGATAGCAAGAGCTGTGGCTCATGAGGGTCATTGACCCGTGGGTCGGCACCGTGGAATAGTCCAGTCCTATGGCATTGACAGCATTAGTATTGTATTGAGGATAGCCAAATGATGATAGAGTCATCCACTTGTAGGCTGCATCCTCAAGCCTTTGTGCACTACGATATTGATACTCCTGTCCAGATTTCACGATCTCGCTCGAGTGTCGTCGTCCTCAATAGCCATACGATATCTCCCCAGGTCTCCGAGGCACTCCATCCACGTCTCTTTAAATACTGACACAGTTTCGTAAAGCAAAGCCATGATGAAGTAGGCGAGGTAGATGAAGGAGAGCATGTGTTCCAGTGATTCTGGGAGGTTATGCCGTAGAAGGGCTGAATCATAGGACCCGAGTGGATACTTGCACGCTTCTACAGTCACAATAGAGGGGAAGCTAAGCGTTTCGGCTCGCTAGTTGATTCTAATGCTCCGATCGTCCTACCTCCATGATGAAACCTGTTGCCAGCCATCTAAATTTGATCTCCAGCTACCAACCAGTTCCCCCACGGGCTTCTGATTGCTAAGCGCCTGAAAAGACGAACCATCGTTGGACAACCACTCTTTCAACTGGGCTTCGAAACCACGTCCAGTCGACAAATTCTCGTTCATTTTCACCATCAGAGCACTCTCTTGATAGAGGACGGCTTCCGAAGTTGTCTGCAAATCTTTGAGCTGACTGATAGCCTCTTGCGGCAGCACTGAAGTGCCTGACTTGTCTCGGTCGTGTTCCCTGGCGCTCAGCGTAACGAGCCACCTTGAAGATGTGCGTACGGCAATCGCAGCGTCGCGCAGTATAGCAATGTTGTGGATTGACGCGAGCGCAGTCACGGTGCTTTCGGCGTTATTCTCCAGAAGGGGCATGCTCTTGTGCATGTCTTGCAATGCAATCTCGACAGCCTCCTTTAATCCGGTGAAGTCTGCGACATGGGCAGGCGAGGCAATGAGACTAGCACCCAATGGCAGTAACCCACTTAACAGACCAAGAATTCGATAATAGGCTGCCTCCGCTGAAGTGCAGGAAGTTGCAGCGTTGGGGATAAACCTTTGAAGTGAGTTGCAGATCTGGCTCATCTTCTCCAGCACATAAACTTGGTCGGCATTCGATGAAGCGTCGTGGGTAGGAGGTGGTTTGTAAACAAGCACATCGTGGAAGGCTTCTGCCAGCAGAGATAGATGCATCCGGGAGTTCTGTTCACAGTCAGCGCGAGCGTCACTGCATGGGCGGTCAAACTTACAGATAATTGGGGTCCAATCCGTAAACGAGCGTATGCAGGCATAGCTGAACTTGCGTCCCACGATGGAAAGGAGCCGTAATCCACCGAATCGAGAAGTTTCAAGTCGTCGGTTACCTCGGCTGAGTTTGTTAGTTCATGATCGTTCAGCAGTTGACAAGTGGCGACTCACTGTAGCGAGGTTCCTGGAGATAGTCTTCAAAGTAATGCCCAAACAGCCTCTCCGAGCGAGCTTCCTCGACAAGAGACAAGGCCCGCGTGCTGCTGGAGCGGAGACGCTCGACATAGTTGGGCACAGTGAGCAGACTCAGATAGCTGCCCTGAAAGAAGCTTTCAAGCATGGTGCTGGGCGCGCGTTGCCAAAGAGAGGTACGGTAATGGGACGACAACGTATCCATAAACTCCCAGCCTCGGTCATCCAGAGGGGAGATGACGGATGGTGCGACGGTGGAAACCCGATCAAAGAAGTGCGGCCCCAGGGAGTCGACAATGGTGCGCTTGACGCCAAGTGTGTCCCAGATATCCCGCGCCCTGTGACCCGAGCCAAACATCAGATGCAAAGAAACGAGCAGCATAGAAATTGCAGCGTGCTTTGGGCACTGGGATAGTTGCTGCTCCAGGATGAGAAGTGCACGGAGAAGGTTCCGTAGGATGGCAGGGTTGCGAGTGGTGTAGAAGGTCTGGAGGCCCAGGAATGACTGTCTGACAAGGCAATAGGTTATCAGAATAGCAAGGTCGGGAAGTATTTCTTTCTGCAAAGCACGTTCTCCCGAACCATACGCTGTGAGTTTGGCGTGGAGGTCAAGTGCCGCTTGAGACAATTTGGCGAGACATGCATGACATCTGCGTGTCTTGAGAGACGTTCCGCATATGGTGCACTTGAACTTGGCTTCGCCGGATGAGACGGGGGTGTAGGTAGCCGGGGTTGAAGACAGGAGGTACTGCAGCTTCAAACTCAACAGCTCAGCTCTTGCTGACTCGATTCGGTTGTCCGTCTTTGCAGCTAGCTCGGGTACGAATTTATACGCGACGGATTGCATCTCTCCAGGCTCCAACTTCTCCACGAAAGGCTTGATGTCGCCAAAGCACGTTGCGTAACGGAGCTGTGACTGAATAAATGCCTGGAGTTCCTGGACCCACGTGGATAGGACCTCGCCGTCCTTCTCACCTTCGGGTGCTCGACTGTTGGCTGTGAAGGCGATTGTGAGTTTGGCCAACTGAAGATTACGAGCGTAGACCGGCTTCCGGGTCTGCGAGGCGGTTACGTCGGACAAAAGGTCTTGTGCTTCCTTCAGTGCTCTAGGTGCAAGATGTCAGTTAATGGATTCGAGGTCGAGGGACAAACATACCCTGGGGTATTTGATTCAAGGTTGGAAGCAGCGTCGATGAATTTCTTCCACAGAGACCAATCGCACGTCTGAAGAGACTCCTTATCGTAGGAATCTGCTTTTGACAGCAGCTCCTTGCAGAGAGGAAACAGCGCCTTCCAGTCCCTCTTGCTGTGTAGCCGAGCCACGCAATGGGCAAAGACCTCTCTGTTGCCGCGTCGGAACTGCTCCAGAGGCGCAAATATGGGACTGCTTGTGAGTTTTTCCAGATCGGCAGGGGATCCGTGTGCCTCGACAATGTGGTATAGCAGGAGGATGTCCTGTTCGGTCTGCACACTTCGAGGCGGGGTGGTGCCCGTCTTTTCTTGCTGCAAGTGATATTAGCATTGTACACCAATAATGGAGCTGGTTGCGAATTATGCTGTACCTTTTCAGTAAGACCCGCAGCGCGCTCGATCTGTCTCTGGGCGAGAGCGCCGTAGAGCTTCTTCTTTTCGGGTGGTGTATCGGGACTCGTCTGTAATTGTTAGGACCGCCAGCATAACACCGTCTCAGAGTACATACCGCAAGGAGATGAGTGAGGATAATATTCCAGAACATAAAGTTGGACTCTTCTGGAAATGATTTATCGAGTATGGCACTAATCTGTAGCATGTTAGTGTGAGGTCATGGCGGATGATGAGACGGGGAATCAGACCTGCTGGGCGCTGATGAGATCCCAGTGTCGAAGGCATTGTCTGAGACATATCAAGGAAGCAGGCCGGTTCTTGGGGTCCGACTTGACCAATCGGACGCGCAAGGCGCCGAGGGTCTCATGGTGGTCGCTCTCTTCGGCCAGGTCGTAGGTCGCCCAGTCAAGGAGATCAATGCCCTCGATGTCCTTGATCAGCGTCTTGCTGTCGACATAGTTCCAGACGGCCGACAAGGCACCAAACTTGGCAATGGGGTCATCGAGCTGACTTTTGGCACATATAGCCAGTATCTGGACGGTGTTAGGAACAAGGTTCAGTCATGGAGTCCCGAAGAGAAGGTGGTGTTTGTCAGTTGCTCACGCACCTCATAGTAGACATCCTTGGTGGCGGTCCAGTGCTTCTCAGCCAAACGAATGAGCTGCGGCCAGTCACTGCCGTAGTAGGCATTCTCCAGCTCGGGGCCGGCGTCGGACCGGAGACGCGGTTGAGGACGGTACATGTCTGGCCTGGGCGTGAAGATTTTGGATGGTTGGAGGGGCAAAGGGCTTGGCTGATTGGACGTGGAAATAAGGTGCCAAACAGAGCTAGCACATTGACGATAGAGGGGCAGAGGCCCACCTGGGGTGACGCAAGAGTGGGCAATGGGATGGAATTCACGAATATACTGGACGGGTAGGTTTTCTCATTAGTGAAGATGGAGAATTCTGGCCGACGAGTGCGATAGGTCAGGGCCGACATGTTAAGGCTCAGACCTCAACTGGTCAGATGATCTTTAAGGTATCGGAGGAATTAACGAGAGTTTGATGGGGGATGCTACTGGGGACTTTTTCTCAATATTAAGAATAAACGCTGCCGAGATGCTACCAAGATTTTACGTCTTTCTGAGTATGGTCTCATCGTAGGTTGAAGTTGGAAGAAAACAAAAAGGATAATAATCAGAGGAACGGGTTTAGATTTTAGAATAGATCTGCGTTAAGTGTAACCGTATTTTTAATGACAAGGACTTTGAAGTATGGTTCATCTTGAAAGGTACAAGCTAACTTCCCTGTCTCCTCTAAACAGTCTTCACTGCATATATGACATCGGTCTAAACGATTCCTTGGGCATACAACTGCTTTCCTAGTGCCCGATGTAGGAAAGAAATCCATCTTGGTGGTCGAGCGGGAACTTCCAGAGCTTTGCGACGACACTTGCTTGAAGGCATGTTCATCGAGAATCTGGAGGCTACTCTTCACCTTAATCACTTGCAGGTAGTTCTTTTCCGTGATCCACTTCTCCAATTTATCAATTTGGAAATAGCGCGCCTCGCCTAGCAGAGCTGCGTACTTTGCTAGGTCGTGTGATTGTGTTGCCGGGTCGAAGAACAGCGGTGGACTGCCAGTCCGGAAATACCGAAGGATCATTTCAAATAGGACGGGATCTCCATCGATAAAGTAGCTCCCATCACTATCAGTATCGTTCCAGTGAGCGAACCGGGCTCTGAAATATGCACTCTCGTCGATGAGGGTTTCTTTCGTTGTGTGAAAGAGCCGTTCGCCTACCCGGAGCGTGACGCGGCTACTCCTGGTTTCAGACATTTGGAATGGTCTGCTAGGAGAGTAGCTAAAGAGAATTTTGAGAGTCTGTCCAGGTAAGAGATGATAGTATATCTAAAATTTATTACATGTGTTTTCAGTGGGAGGCCAAGCCAATATATATGGCTGTCCCTCAAAGTTAATTTCCCATAGCTTCAGTCTAGGAACATCCTAAGAACCAACTAAAGGTCTAGCGAGACTGCTTATTACCCGATAAAAGGGCAAAATTGCTGTTAAAAACAAGCTTTCAGCAGAATCTGGAATCTCGATTAAGAGGGCATCATGCCAGGCGGGTCTGATGCTGTAGTTTGACTGGATGTTGGTTTGGCCATAGTTAAGGTTCCAATAGTTCGAGCGGGCAGAGGGAAGGCAGACCTCAAGTGACGAAGTGGCTTGGTAAAGGTCACTAGCTGTGTGCGGTAAGCTACCTTCTCAGTTGATCTACTATCCAGCATAAGAACCTATTCAATGTACTGTAGTGTTTATTGCATCATGCATCTACTCTGCCGACATGTGTACCGTGCTCTCAATTTATCCTCAAAGCGTCATCGGTGTGCTATAAAATCGCCTTTTGTTTCAGCTTCCAAAATTTGACAACGCCAACTATGGCTATTCTTGATTGGAAGGCGTATCAGCCGACATCATCGGTGCGGACGGAGGCCGAATTCATTATCCCTCCGACGATACAAAAGGATGTTAGTGTCTCATTGCTACAGTCAATTAATCATTAGCCAAAGGAATCTATATCCGCTCCAGTACTTCAGTTCTTAAGTATATTACCAGTGCCAGTTTTATGTGTTTCTGAGTATGCTCTCATTGTGGCTTGAACTTGTGACCTGATAGATTACCGGATTTATATCAGGGCACTGTCGTTTATCTCCACCGCCAACTTGAGATTGGCGAAGCATAAGGATTCCCATTTATTAACTAACAAGCAGCGTCGCAAACTGAAATTTACCTTCCATGGTTATCATCTCGGCGGAGAAATGGGCTTTGAGGCTTCAAAGGCCTTTTGAGCGAGCAACATGATATCAATAATAACTAACATGCAATTATCAAAGACAGTGAAGCGTATCCTAGTCAAGGTTCCAAGTTCGGTGGATACCGCAGGGCCGACAACTTTATGTTTCGGTTCTTGGGTAGTATAGATATAATTGCAAAGACCTTCCCGTGCAGAGCGCTCTTTACCTTTTGCTGACGTCGTCTTGTTCACAAGCCCACGCACAATGAACACCAATAACAATCCCGCAGGTCCTGAGGTCGCAGTAACTGCTCCAGGTATCGCTGCGGTTGTAGCGGCCTTTTCTGGACCTTGCAGTGGCGCGGAATCTTACACGGGATTACACATAACATTCTGTTAAAATCGAGCTGCATTATCTGTAGGGTCCTACACTTTGGCGTATCTGCCAAATTCACTAGTTTATTACTTGTATCTCTTGTGGGCATTTTTAATATTGGAGCATATCGTATCTTCCTGCTCTTACCCCAACAAGTTAGGATAGATCCACCATTATCTATGCGGAAGAATACTCGCCGCCCAAGGTCTAGGCTCAAGACCCAGTGTGTGCCTGTTGACTGACATTGATAGGTGGTATAAAAATGACCAGCTCTCGCTGATCCGGCGTCTCATCATCGCTGCTTTCCAACCTGCGTATCATGGCATCCTCCTTGTCCAGACTCAGCACTGTGCTGCTTGTTGTAGTGCAGTCGCTCCAAGTTTACGGATCTGGCGTGGTCAACAACGGGCTGAGTCTGTCGGTCAACGGCAAGACCTACTACGTCCCCTCCGAGGCACGCGGCCATTTCAGCTCCTGCCTCCGACCTCCAAAGCCAGATGAGCTCGACTCTGAATTTGCTCTCATTAGCATCTTCGAAGCCACGGGCCCCGAGTTTGCCGACGCCGACTTGGACGCTGCTGTTGACAGCTCCCTGTCCAGCGATGACGTCTTCACCGAGGCTTTTCTCCAAGGTGAGCAGAACCTTTTTATTATTACGAAAATGGAAGTTGACAATTGAATCAAGGAATTTATATCCGCCCTAGTGCTTCGGCCCTCAACTTGACCGTATCGCCCAGCACAGCTCTCGGCCGTTACAACACTTCTTTCATTCACCCCCTCCCTGCAGCCTTCCCCAATATTCCCAGTGGACCCTACGTCCTGTCGCTGAGAACATTCAACCTACACGTCCCATATTTGCTGTACTCGGACGTGCAGGGCGCCTTTCACCAGGGTGTCGTACCTGGGACGGATGGATCATTCAAGCCTCTGCCAGCCTCCATCGCAGGGTCATCTTCCATCAGCGTGGCGGTTCCATCTCGTCTTTACTACAAGCCAACTGCAGACCGCCCCCTAGCTGGTGTCCGGCTAGGAATCAAGGACATCTATGACATCAAGGGCATCAAGACGAGTGCTGGAAGCCGTGCATACTACGACATTTATCCCGAGGCTGGGGCTACCGCGCCATTTGTGCAGAAGCTCATTGACGCCGGCGCTGTTGTGGTTGGAAAGATGAAGACAACGCAGTTTGCGGCACCGGAGAATGCCAGAGATGCCATTGACTACCAGGCGCCGTTCAACCCTCGTGGTGATGGATACCAGGAGGTCGGGTCCTCATCGTCTGGGCCCGGTAGCGGCATGGCCTCGTACGGGTGGCTCGATCTAGCGCTCGGATCCGATACTGGTGGCTCGGTGCGTGTTCCAGCCGAGAACAACGGCCTCTTTGGCAACCGGCCCACGCATGGACTGGGAGACCTGACACACGTTGTTCCCCTGGCGCCTCAGTTTGACACACCCGGGTTTCTGGCTCGTGACCCCAAGCTATGGTCTGCAGCCTGCAAGGTCGCCTATTCTAACATCAACACCGAGTATAGCCGATTTCCTCAAAAGGTGCTGACGATTGATCTCCCGACGGCAGACCAAAGTGACTTGAGTCCTGCCGACCGCATCATTGCCAAGTTTTTGCAAGACTTGGGCGAGTTCTTGTCAGCACCTGTGTCCAACTACAATCTTGCCAGCCACTGGACCAGCACCAGGCCCGCGGGATCTCCGGCAGACGTGCAGGATCTTCTCAGTCTGACGTGGGCTGTTATCTCAGGACAGGAACAGGTCCGGCTGGTGCAGGAACCACTGTACCGCGACTACGGTGCCAAATACAACGGCCGTCGGCCCTTTCTCAACCCCTCGACTCGTGGAGCGTGGGAGTGGGCGAACAGCCTGCCGCCGTTGGTGGACGAGGCGGTCCAGAACAAGACCATCTTTATGGACTGGTGGAACCAGAAAGTTCTGCCGGCCAATGCTCAGAGCTGTTCCGAGAGCCTCATGTTTTACAGCTTCAAGGCACCCACGGCAGCGTACAGGAACCTCCCGGGCGAGACTATTGGAGCGCCGGATCTACCTGGTGTGCTATTGGGTTTCAACACTGGGTTCGCGTCTCCCATGGTGGGCAATCCTGATTTTGTGGTTCAGCTTGGCGAGATCTCGTACCAAAGCGACATCACAGGCCAGATGGAGAAGATGCCCATTTCGCTGCGAATGATGGCGGCTACTGGGTGTGATGGCATGTTGCTGGATCTCGTCAACGAGTTGGCGGAGAAGAAGTTGATTGCACCCAAGGTGCTGCCAGGGAACAGCTTCGAGGGAGGACCTTTGTATTTGTAAAAAACCATCATGTTAAGCCGGAGGGCCCATGACTATGGTCCAGATGGATCAATAAAGGTGCCATGTTCCATGAATCCATAGCACGTCCTTTTTTATTTATTCTTTTTTCTTCTTCTTTTTTTCTCTCCATTTGTTGCCGAGAGCCTCATTTGATATGCATCAAGTCTCACTGGGTTATGGCTGGCTCATGGAAACTGATGTGGTTGGAGGGGCAAAGGGCTTGGATATGTATGTATGGAAATAGTGACGATGGAGGGGCAAAGGCCCACTACTGACGCAAGACATGGAATTCATGTGCATGATGCTCTTCTCCCATTATTCTAGAAGAAATTCCAGAAAAGTGTGGCAGATTCTAGTTTCAGAATTTTAATAGGCAGACTTATAAATTCGCCACCGCTGACTCAATTGACTTTGCAGAATAATGCAGAGGAGTGCTGCCTCAATACACGCTCATGTCTATCTGCTGCCCAAAATAGCAGTGCCGGCCAGGATTGGCGAGAGATAAAGAGCTGCATCAACCAAATTGCGGTCTGTGATAAGCGCTGCGAAGCCGGCGCCCACCTCCTCCTCCCTCCCTCCCTTTGATGCGCGTCAATAAAAAAATGCCCTGATGTTACACGTCGTCAGGCAATCACCGAGTCAAGAGTGTCACCGAGTCAGACCCACAGCCGCCAAAGCGAAAAAGAGGCGGCAAGAAAAAAAGTGGATTCCCACTATAACAGCCAAAACTACAGGCGCAGGCTCAGGCTCAGGGGGTTTCTCGTTTCTGCTTGCCGGTTCGGAGGGCTTATCAGCGACTACTTCTTTGAGAAGAGACGTTTGTATTCTTGCATCATATTTTTTCTCTTCATTTTTCCTCTTTCGAATACATCGAGAGCTGGGACAGGCATTGTGTTGGACCGTGAATCCACGCATCCGTCTTGTTGCTGTTTTCGTCTCTTAGACTCGCACCTTCCTCTTATCTCGCCTTCGCCTCACACATGCTCTATCGCCACGCATCATAACCAAACCTCACCTTTCTCTCTCCTCCTCTCCCTCATCACCTCTCACCACCCAGAGCCACACAATATGCTCCCTGCTGTGCGCTCCCGCATGGCCCCGGCGCAGTGTCGCCAGGCCATGCTCTTGACCACCGTCGCACAATCTTGCACTACGCGCAGCAGCCTGAAGCTTCGCTCGGCTTTGACCGTCCAGACGCGCCAGCTTCACTCTCACCTCCAGGGTCGCTTCGCCAACAGCACCTCCTCTGTTCACATCCGCGACCATGAGCGCTTCTCGCGGCGCCATAACGGCAGCGAGCCTGAGGAGCACGTCGAGATGCTCAAGGCCCTCGTCCCCCCAGTCGCCTCCATGGAGGAGTTTATCCAGCAGACCATCCCCGCCCAGGTCCGCAGGAAGGAGACGACGCTGCAGCTCGTTGAGCAGTGGGATGCCGCTGGCGAGCCCACGCCCATTCCCGAGAACGGACACCCAGAGCACGTCATCAAGGAGCGCATGAACAAGCTGGGTGACCTGAATGCCCAGAACGAGTCCTTTATCGGATCCGGCTACTATGGAACTCTTGTCCCTGCTGTTATCCAGCGGAACATCCTCGAGAACCCTGCCTGGTACACCAGCTACACGCCCTACCAGGCCGAGGTAAGCCAGGGCCGCCTCGAGTCCCTGCTCAACTTCCAGACCCTCATCGCCGAGATGACAGGCCTGGAAATTGCCAACGCCTCTGTCCTCGACGAGTCCACCGCCGCTGCTGAGGCCATGACCATGGCTTGGGCCAACGCGCCCGCCAAGGCCCAGAACAAGACCTTTGTCGTCTCCGAGAACTGCCACCCCCAGACCCTGGCCGTGCTGCAGTCGCGTGCCGAGGGCTTCGGCATCAAGATTGTCGTCGGCGATGTCCTCAAGGACGACTGCGCCCTGATCCGCGAGACCGACGGCAGCACCCTCATCGGAACCCTTATCCAGTACCCTGACACCCACGGCGGTGTTTTCGACTACCAGCAGCTGTCGGACCTTGTGCACGAGAAGAAGGGTCTCGTCTGCGTGGCCACGGATCTCCTTGCTCTTACCAGACTGCGTGCTCCGGGCGAGTTTGGCGCTGACATTGCCGTCGGCAGCTCTCAGCGTCTCGGCGTCCCACTGGGCTATGGTGGTCCTCACGCCGGTTTCTTCGCCTGCGCGGACAAGTACAAGCGCAAGATTCCCGGCCGTATCGTCGGTGTATCCAAGGATCGCCTCAACAACCGGGCGCTGCGCCTGGCTCTGCAGACCCGCGAGCAGCACATCCGCCGTGAAAAGGCCACCAGCAACATCTGCACCGCCCAGGCTCTGCTTGCCAACATGAGCGCCTTCTACGCCATTTACCACGGACCCCACGGCCTCAAGGCCATTGCCGAGGACATCGCCGCCAAGACGCGCCTTGCCCAGGAGCTGATTACCCAGGAGGGTGCCTTCAAGGCCTACACGACGGGCGTGCGCGAGGACGGTCTGGTTCTGTTCGACACTGTGACCCTCCAAGGCACCCCCGAGGCCGTCTTTACCGCCCACGAGCGTGCAGCGGCAGCCAAGATTAACCTGCGCCATGTCGCCGAGGACAAGGTTGGCTTCTCGCTGCACGAGGGCATCCAGATTGAGACCCTAGGCCGCCTCGTCAAGTGCTTCGGCGTCAGCGAGGAGACGTTTGCCGCTGCTCTCGAGAACGGTGGCCTTGCCGTCGACACGTCCATCCCCGCCAACCTCCAGCGCAAGTCGGCCTACCTGGAGCAGCCCGTCTTCAACAAGTACCACACCGAGACGGAGCTCCTCCGTTACATCTACCACCTGGGCGCCAAGGACCTGTCCCTCGTGCACTCCATGATCCCGCTCGGATCGTGCACCATGAAGCTCAATGCCACGACCGAGATGCAGCCCGTGTCTCACCCTGGCTTCTCCAACGTCCACCCCTTTGCGCCTGTTGAGCAGACTCCAGGCTACCGCACGCTCATTGAGACGGTCAGCAAGAACCTGGCCACGGTCACGGGCATGCACAGCATCAGCCTGCAGCCCAACTCTGGCGCCCAGGGCGAGTTTGCTGGTCTCCGTGTCATTCAGCGCTACCACGCCGAGCGCGAGGGCAGCGCCACCAAGCGCAACATTTGCCTCATCCCCGTGTCTGCCCACGGCACCAACCCGGCCAGCGCTGCCATGGCCGGCATGAAGGTCGTGTCCATCAAGTGCGACACCAAGACGGGCAACCTCGACATTGCCGACCTCAAGGCCAAGTGCGCCAAGCACTCGGACGAGATTGCCGCCATCATGGTCACCTACCCCAGCACCTTTGGCGTGTTTGAGCCCGAGGTCAAGGAGGTCTGCCGCATCGTCCACGAGCACGGCGGCCAGGTCTACATGGACGGCGCCAATTTGAACGCCCAGATTGGACTCTGCAGCCCTGGAGACATTGGCGCTGACGTCTGCCACCTGAACCTCCACAAGACCTTCTGCATTCCCCACGGAGGTGGTGGCCCCGGTGTTGGACCCATCGGCGTCAAGGAGCACCTCACCCCCTACCTGCCCGGTCACCCCATCGTCGATCCCCACCACGGCGGTGCCTCGCGCCAGAGCACGGCCGTGGCTCCCATCAGCGCCGCCCCCTGGGGCAGCTCCTCCATCCTCCCCATCACGCACTCGTACATCCAGCTCATGGGCGGCGCCGGCCTGACCAAGCAGACGGGCGTGGCACTGCTCAACGCCAACTACATCATGTCCCGCCTGCTGCCGTACTACAAGGTCGTCTACACCAACGACAACGGCCGTTGTGCGCACGAGTTTATCCTCGACGCCCGCCCCTTCAAGGAGTCGGCCGGCATCGAGGCTGTTGATATTGCCAAGCGTCTTCAGGACTACGGCTTCCACGCCCCCACCATGAGCTGGCCCGTCTCGGGAACGCTCATGATTGAGCCGACTGAGTCGGAGTCGCGCGCCGAGCTGGACCGCTTCTGCGACGCCTTTATCCAGATCCGCAAGGAGATTGCCGACATTGAGTCGGGCAAGGTGCCGCGCACCAACAACCTGCTCAAGAACGCGCCTCACCCTCAGCAGGATCTCCTGCAGGGCGAGTGGGACCGCCCGTACTCTCGCGAGGAGGCGGCGTACCCTCTCGGCTGGCTGCGTGAGAAGAAGTTCTGGCCGTCGGTGGCTCGCGTGGACGATGCCTTTGGCGACAGCAACCTCTTCTGCACGTGCCCGCCTGTGGAGGACAGCGAGTAATGGGTATTCTGGAGGGTTATGGCAGCATTTTAGCATGGGCATGTATTTAGAGGCCGGCGTTATTTACGATATTACTGCCCAGTTCAACCGGGCTATGCCTTTTCAGTATCTAGATTCAACGAGAGGTGAAGCATGGCGTTTGGGAAGATAATGACTTGCTGCTCCATAGAGGACTTCTTGCACAACGCAGATAAAACAAAGTTATAAAACATGAGAAATTTCATCAATGTGTATCAATCAAGCGCTAGTGGTGATCATTGGCAGCAAACTCAGCATACGTCTCGGCATCCATCAGCTCCTTCACACTCTCCACATCAGTGGCCTCGACCTCAATCAGCCAGCCCTCGCCCTCGGGGTCAGCGCTCAGGTCGGCGGGCTTGTCGACAATGGGGCCATTGGTGGCGATGACGTTGCCAGAGATGGGGGAGACGAGGTCTGAGGCCGACTTGACGGACTCGACAGAGCCAAAGGCGTCGCCCTGGGCCACTTCCTCGCCTACCTCGGGGACCTCGACGAAGACAATGTCTCCGAGGGCCTCAGCGGCGTGGGTGGTGATGCCGATTTTGCCTTCAATTGAATCAGTATCTTTCTGCTGATGGGATGGACGGTGTCCTTACAGGTCTTGCCGTCGGCGCTCACGTCGATCCACTCATGCGTCTCAGTGTAACGCTTCTCCAGGCCTGCAATTGTCAGTCATTAAATCCGTAGAGGAGACGGATGTGTCGGACTCACGCTGGATGGATTGTGAGAAGAAGCGCGAAGGCTGTGCGACGAGGAGAGAGGATCTGGCGAGAGTTCTGCTAGGCGCAATGGCCTTGGGGCAGATGCGCACGGCGCTCCTGAAGAGGGAAGCCATTGTGAAGTATGGTGATGTTGGATGGAGAGGGAAGAATGACGTGAGGAGTGGTAATACGTCGTTGAATGGCGGGATAAAGATGAAGATGGTGGGTTAATGAACTAACTGTTTCCGTGGCAGCACGACCGAGAGAGCAAGACGAGACGAGCTGCCTAGAAAACCCGATAAGCCAGTGGCCTGGAGGAGCGCTAAAGGCCCCAGTTGACCCAGTGAAAGATCCCCGGAATCGGCGCCCCAGCGGACTCGGTGATCTCCCCACAGACTCAGTGACCTTTTTTTCATCTTTTTTTTTTTTCACTGCCTTGGCCCACAGACTCGGTGACGTTTCAAGGGCCCGTTACGGAAAGATAAGCAGGGGCCGTGGTCCGGAACACGGCCGGGGTTTGCATGTGACGACAACCGGACCAAGGGGACCTCAGGGGGGAAAGTAGGAGAGAAAGTATCCGTAGGTGAGTAGGTAGATGGAGGGGGAAATTCATGTCTTCATTTCTATGTGTTGAAACCGGGATACAGAGGTAAAGAGATGGAAATGTAATAAAGTAGACCGCTTAAACAATACATATGATGTTGTAGTTTATGCCCCAATCCAAGGCTCATCAAAGCCTCCCACCCACTCCTCAACCTCCTTCTTGAGCGCGCCAATATCAGCAACCGCCGCACCGTCACCCAGGTGCTCCAAAAACGCCTTCTGCGTCGACGGGTTCTTGACGCCCCTCGCCGCCGCCGCCTCCTTGGCCTCCTTGTCCACCTTGACGGTGATATCGACACCGCGGTGCACAATGTCGGCGACGCGGCGGAAATCCTCGGCCGTGAAGCCGCGCGTCGTCATGGCGGGCGTGCCGAGGCGCAGACCACCCGGGCGCAGCGCCGACTTGTCGCCGGGGACCGTGTTCTTGTTGCTCGCGACGCCGCACAGCTCGAGGACGCGCTCGACGCGCGCGCCGTCGACGCCCGCGGGCTTGAGGTCCATGAGGACGAGGTGGTTGTCGGTGCCGCCCGACACGAGCTTGTGGCCGTGCGTGTCCGAGAGCTGCGAGGCCAGCGCCTTGGCATTGGAGAGGACGGCGCGCTGGTACTCCTTGAACTGCGGGCTCTGGGCCTGGCGCAGGGCGACGGCGAGCGCCGTGATGGTGTGGTTGTGCGGGCCGCCCTGGTGTCCCGGGAAGACGGAGGCGTTGATGGGGCCCTCGAGGTCGTACTTTGTCTCCTCGCCCTTCTTGCTGACGCTGCGGACGCCCTTGCGGAAGAAGATCATGGCGCCGCGGGGCCCGCGCAGCGACTTGTGCGTCGTCGTCGTCACGACGTCTGCGTACTCAAACGGCGAGGGGATGACGCCGGCGGCGACGAGGCCCGAGATGTGCGCCATGTCGGCGAGCAGGTAGGCGCCAACCTCATCGGCAATGGCGCGCATGCGCGGGTAGTCGATGAGGCGCGAGTAGGCCGACGTGCCGGCGACGATGATCTTGGGGCGGTAGAGCAGGGCGTTGGCGCGCAGGGCGTCGTAGTCGATGAGGCCCGTGGACTCGTCGAGGCGGTAGGGGAAGGTCTCGAAGTACTTGGACACCATGGAGATCTTCTTGTTGGGGATCTGGTAGCCGTGGGAGAGGTGGCCGCCGTGCGGGAGGTCGAGGCCCATGATGCGCTCGTGGGGCTGCAGGAGGGCCGAGTAGGCGTACAGATTGGCGGGAGAGCCAGAGAGCGCTGCAACTTGTAAGAATGTGCAATGGCTATTTCTATGATGGTGGAGGACATACACTGCACGTTGACGCCCCATTTGTCCTCGGTCAGGTCAAAGGCCTGTAGGGCACGCTGCTGGCACAGCCTTTCGGCCTCATCGATGTGCTCGTTGCCGCCGTAGTAGCGCGCGCCGGGGTACCCCTCGGAGTACTTATTCTGCATGACGCTGCCGAGAGCGTTGAGGACGGCCTTGGAGGTGAAGTTTTCCGAGGGGATGAGGTTGATGAAGTGGCGCTGGCGCTTCTCCTCCTGGAGGCAGTCCGTTAGCAACAGAGGCGATTCTTGGGATGAATAGGGGCACGTACGCGCTTGAGGATGCCGTAGACCTCGGGGTCATCTTGGGCTAGGTCAGCGCCGAGAAGCTGCGCTGGTGTTAGCAATCGAGGGCTGGTGAATGTTGAAGGGTGGCTGTACCTTGGTTTGTTCCGAGGAGAGCGACGAGTAGAGCCTTGCTGCCGGTGCGGCAATGGGAGACCGCAGGCCGCGGCAGGCCTGGCTGAGAGTGCGTGTGCTGGCCATGGCGATGGATTGACTGCTGTTCGTGATGACGATGTTCTGCAGCTTTCTTGGTGTTTACCAACAAGACCAATTATCCAACAGGCAGCGCCGACAACCGGTCCGCCAATTCGCCTCTTCTTCCCGGCTTATCGCTTGACTCGGTGACTTCCAGGTACTGCCTGTGACTCGGTGACGTCTGTTGCGCAACCCCCCCAAAAGGCGCCCGTGGAACCCACTGCCGGCCGGGCCCACCCACTAAAGATGCCCCCACTCCACTGCATATAGGCGGTTGCACCGAGTTTCCAGGGCCCTTGATACGGGACGATATGCGACGTCGACTTGCAAACCGCCGCTTTCGTCCTCGTCCATCTTCATCCAACTTGCCTCTCCTCCATCACAATCATCACACTCCTCCCAATCAATCAGTCAGATAATAACACTCAAAATGAGGCAATCCGCATTGAGGGCTTCCTCCTCCCTCCGCCAGGCGGCAGCACGCCCGTCCGCCGCCCGCCTCCAACCTCTCCTCCTCGCCCAGCATCGCCACGCCTCCTCTGATGCCGGCGCAGAGCTCAACAAGACGCCGCTGTACGACTTCCACCTCGCCAGCGGCGCCAAGCTCGTCCCCTTTGCCGGCTACCACATGCCCATCAGCTACGCCTCCCTCTCCCACGCCCAGTCCCACCACTTCACCCGCAACAACGCCTCGCTCTTCGACGTGAGCCACATGGTCCAGCACCTCTTCCGCGGGCCCGCCGCCGCCGCCTTCCTCGAGACCGTCACACCCTCGGGCTTTAAGGACCAGCCCGCCATGCAGGGCAAGCTGACGACCTTCCTGTGGCCCGGCACCGGGGGCATCGTCGACGACTCCATCGTCACGAGGCTCGCCGAGGACGAGTTCTACGTCGTCACAAACGGCGCCTGCCTCGACAAGGACACCAAGTACTTTGACGAGGAGCTCGGCAAGTTTGGCGGCCAGGTCGAGTGGTCCCGCCTCGACAACTCGGGCCTGCTCGCCCTCCAGGGCCCCAAGAGCGCCGAGATCCTCGCCGGCCTCGTCGACGTCGACCTCGCCACGCTCTACTTTGGCAGCGCCGTCCTCGCCAACCTCAAGGTCAGCACCGGCGACACCGTCCCCGTCCTCATCAGCCGCGGAGGCTACACGGGCGAGGACGGCTTCGAGCTCTCCTTCAACGCCGCCATGGGCGCCGCCCCCGAGATGACGGCCCTGGCCGCCGAGGCCCTCCTCACCTCTGCCGGCCAGGACCGCCTGCAGCTCGCAGGTCTGGGCGCCCGCGACTCGCTCCGCCTCGAGGCCGGCATGTGCCTCTACGGCCACGACCTCGACGACACCACCACCCCCGTCGAGGCCGCCCTCAGCTGGGTCATCCCCAAGGAGCGCCGCGAGCAGGGCGGCTTCCACGGAGCCGACGTCATCCTCGCCCAGCTCACCCCCAAGAGCAAGGGAGGCACCGGCGTCACCCGCCGCCGCGTCGGCATCGTCGTCAAGGGTGCCCCGGCCCGCGAGGGCGCCGACATTGTCAAGGACGGCGAGGTCATTGGCACCGTCACCAGTGGCTCGCCCAGCCCCACGCTCGGCAAGAACATCGCCATGGGCTACGTCAAGGACGGGCTGCACAAGTCGGGAACCGAGCTCGAGGTCGTGGTCCGCGGCAAGGCCAGGAAGGGAACGGTTACCAAGATGCCCTTTGTGCCGACCAAGTACTGGAAGCAGTTGCTGCCATAGGCACTGGGTTCTTATCTTGTCTATTTTTTGTTTGTAGTTGAGCGTTGTCTTACGGGTATCAAATCATGCGCAATGGAAGCGTCTTGTCATGTATAAAGGCACAGCTAGGCTTTTATAGACCACGCCTACGGTTCACGAACAGCTTTCCCACGTGATGATATTGATGCTACTTCTAAACAGATTCGACATCGATATACATCAATACCGGTACGCCCTTTGCAACATCCATCATGTTGCTGCAAAATTCCCAAGACAAGACAAAGATACGGCATCAGACGCGGCTAGTCGTGCGAAATCTTCGTTGAGGAAGACTATCCATCGCACGCCGGCCGGGTGGATCCGTCAAACCTGATGATGGTGATGATAGTGGTGGTGGTGGTAGTGATAATGATGATGGTGGTGGTAGTGGTGGTGCGTGACGTGCCGGAACTCTTGACGCGCCGGCTGCTCGGCAAACGGCTGCTCGGCTGCCGCTACGGGTCCGAAGCCCTGGGCGTCCTGGGCTTCGTCGGCGATGCCGGGCAGCTGCTGGTCGGGGCGCGACGTCATCTCGGCAGAGAGCTCCAGCGCGCGAAAGTCGACCGAGGTGGCGGGGGGATCCGTGTTGTTTTCCTGGTGCGGCTGCATCGGCATCGGCATGCCTGCCTGCTGAGCTCCGGTCGAGGTGGGCTGCTGGTGCTCCAGCAAGGGACCAGGTGGCATGGCTGACAGGCCGTTGCTGCGGTCTTCCCAGGATGGCTCCAGATCCCATGCTTCCATTCCGCCGACCATGTGCAGGTCTGCGTCTGGCATGTCCTCCAGATCGGGGACGCTGGTGAGGGAAGCAACGTGGGCGGAGTCCACGGGTGGGCCAGCATTCCACGCGCCATCTAGAGAGATGTGGGCAGAATAATCCAAGGGATTGGTCGAGGAGATCATGTTGCCGGCCCCTCCGATCAGACTGGCGCTGTCATTGACAACAATCGTTCCCTGGTCTGCCTGATTGGTGGAGCTTGTCGTGGCAGCATCTAGTGCGTCACCGAGACGAGACACAGGAGGCGATTGCGATTGGCCCGCGTCATTATCCGATGCTGGCTGCACGCTGGCAGGCGACGTCTGTTGCTCAGCCGTCGTGGGCTTGGCGGCAGCCGCCTGCTTGGACAAGCAGCGCCATCGATTCCGGCAAGTCAGGGGCGGGCGACCAGGCAGCTTCAAGGCGACGGCAGCCCAGCGATGGCCCAGGTCGTTGACGCTCTCGCGCAGGATTTGGTCTTCCTCGGGCGTCCAGCCAGAGAGGCGGTTCTTGGCCAATGGGCCGAGGATATCGACGTAGCGCTTGGAGCACTGGTCGTCCTTTCGGCCCGGGATGAGATCGGCTATTTGTTTCCAGGCCGGGCCGAGGCGAGAGTAGGCTTCGAGAAGGATGCGGTCTTCGTCCTCAGTCCAGCGTCCCTTTCGAAGAGAAGGGTCGAGCGAGTGAAACCAGCGTTTGCGGCAGTCCTACGACGGGGGATGTACGGGTTAGACATGGTACGTCATCTGATGGGAGGGTTGGAGGGTTGGTTCCTGACCTTGGCGGTGCGGCCGGGGATGCCTTGCGCGATTTCGGTCCATCTGCCCTCGGAGCCCCTGGCGTGGCCGTACTGGGCGATGCGGTTCCTGAGCGACTGGTCTTCCCATGGTGTCCAATTCCGGCGAGTCCTCCTCGCGGTGGTGCCGTTAGCTCCGCCTTCAGTTGATGCAGGCGGTGTGATGATGGAAATGGGTGACTGCTCCGTGGACATTCCCCGAGACGAGGGGGTCCGGCTCAGCAGCTAGCCGGACAGCAGAGGCGGTTGGCCTTAGGAGCGCGCGGGTCCTCTGTCGGGCGAGGTATGCATGGGGTTTGAGGCTGCGATGCGAGGTTGGAGATGCAGACGAGTCAAAGTGGGATGGTGCGGGATGGAGTGGAATGTATCCATTGCGGGCGGCCTTTCTTCGGAGCGGGGAGATAAGCTGATATCACCTATTAGTACTAGCGTGGAAATTGCGAGCCCTACCTCCGTATTACAGCAAGGGAAAGGATAAGAGTATGAATAAACCAATAAAAAGAAATACCAGAATCAAGGCAAAAAATAAATGAATAAATAATAAAAAATACAAACAATTTTTCATAATGCTTGAAATAGATAGCCAGAGCAAAATGAGAGGCAAAAAGCTCAGACCGAGATTCGAACTCAGGTTATTCGGAATTTCGAAGTATCTTCAAAACCGAATGTGATAACCACTACACTATCCAAGCGATAAGTGGTGGCCATCATCATCATATTTCGTCCTATGGAGGGTTCCGGGTAGGTGAGCATCTACGCATTCAACCCCGTCTGTGATCTCACACCTTCAACATATTAACGTAGAGATATCGCTTCATGCTGACGAGGAAAATACCATCACCATTAATCAACCCTCCCAGCGCTTTTATTCGCCTCCGGGTAGGCACTCACCAGTCAACAGTGGATCAAGCCAATACCAAGCACAAGCCATCAAGGTGCTCAACTTGCTCCATCTTATTCTGTTTTGACCACCGTCTGGAAACCTTTCTCAGGTCCAGCGTCTGTCTTGAATACGGATTCAGTCTTTCTGTTCTAGCATTGTGATAGTAGACACACCAAAGGAACACGCCTTCAGCAACACCATTATTCCGCACAGCTGCCAGTCCTATCCTCAAAGCCTCACGACGCTTCCGCCTCATTTACGATCCGCCGTTCTTGGCATGAGGGCCTTGATGGCCTCCCTGCTCTGGGCGCCACACTTCCTCTCCGAGCTGACTGCCTCTTTCAGTGAGCAGATTATGCCCGCCTTCTCTGCCCAGAGGTCTAGCACAAGCCACGGATCCTGCCAAGAAACATGGATATTAGACTCCATCTAGCTCACCACTTATAAAGTGCTCGACATGCACGTCCCCGCCGCCTCTGTTCTCTGCACCTCGCTCTGCCCTCCACCTCTCGGTCTCTTGTCAATCTCTGAACCGCCTTCCATCTCACGTCAACTCGCCCAAGATGAAGACCTTCAGCCTTCTCGCCCTGGCTGGTGTTGTAGCCGTCGTCGCCGCACAAGATCCTGGCCCAAGCCCTACCCAGTCGATTGGGTGTGAGCCTCACGGCGACCACTGGCACTGTGAGGGCCCACGAGAGACGGATGCCTCCGAGCACGACCATGATCATGACCATGAGGATGACCACGACCACGAGGATGACGACCACGAGACCGGCTCCATCACCTCTGGCATCGATATCAGCGTAACTCTGGAGCCTTCACCAACCGAGAGCATCGGATGTGAACCCCACGGAGACCACTGGCACTGCGATGGCCCCCGCGAGACCGACGCTTCGGCCGCCCAAGTCTCCCTCGAGCCTTCTCCCACTGAGAGTGTCGGCTGCGAGCCTCACGGTGATCACTGGTCAGCAAGCCACGTCTTTCATCTGTGCTTCACACTAACATCTATTCCAGGCACTGCGATGGCCCCGCTGTTACGAGTAGCCAAACCACAGAGGCGCCGGCCGACGAGACTTCTCCCGCACCCGCCGACCCCGACAGCGCAGCCAGCCGTTTCGGCCTCGCTACTGGCCTCGCCGTCTTCGGTGCCCTCCTTGCTGCTCTGGTCAACTAATGCGCCATACTTCCGTTGAAATCATTAGTGACAAGGGAGGATAAATGTTGATAAAAGCTGATATGTGTAAGTAGGAGATAGACATACTACATAATTCTTTTAATTTTCCTCAGGCCAGTCGGAGTTGGCAGACGCCACGCAAGGGCCCCAGCAAGGTGAAGGAGAAGTACTTTCAACAACGGACTGGGTTTCCCAGTGATATAAAGCCAATGTCGCATTGATTCGACTGCAATACACTATCGATGATTTCCTTGCTTGGTCACTTCTCCGGGTACCCCTGCAGGCCAAGAGCCAAGAACCTTGTAGTCTCGAGATCATTTTTCTTCTCCTTCAACTCTTCAATGTCCCAATTACACCAAACCAACTTGCCCTTTAGGAAGGCGGCATCTGCAGTAGCAGCCCACACAGTGAAACCCGCTGGCAGCATGACTTGTAAACAGGCTGTGTCAGTACCATTCTATGCGTAGGGTGGGTTCGAAACTCACTATCATCATATGGCAGGATGACGCCGGCCTTGATGGTCGTCTGCTGCATCTCTGTCACGATGACGCCTGGATGAATGTTGATAACTTGCAGGTCTGGGTTTTCGGCCTGCACGTATTCGAAAAACTTGGCGGCTCCGAGCTTGGAGGTGCCATACGCCGCCATACCAGGCATGAAGGGCAAATGGGCAACGCCTGTACTGAAGTTAATCAGGACAGCCTTGGCATTAGCGTGCTGCAAGAATGCCTTAGTTACTATGATGCTGCCCTTGACATTGACCTCATAGGTGCGCCACAGTGTATCAAGCTGGGTGTCCTTGATTGAAGCAAGGTCTGGCTGATAGCCTGCATTGTTAACCAGGACATCGATTTTGCCGAAATGTCTGGCGATGTGGGAGAAGTGGTCCTCAATTGCAGCCTGGTCCGTAACGTCCGCAACTCCGGCATAGACCCTGAGCCTCGGGAATCTGGATTGTAGCTCAGTCGTCGTGGCATCCAATATGTGTTTTCTCCGACCAAGGATAGCGATACACGGTGCACCAGCTATTGCGAAGGCTTCTGCAACAGCTTTACCAATGCCAATGCCTCCACCAGTGACCACAACCACCTTATGATTGGCAGAGAGCTGGGGACTGGTAGGGTCAATGGCGGGATACGGGGCATTGTGCCAGATCGAAAAAGGAGAGGGAAATGGTGCAATCATTTTGGTCGTAGATATTTCCAAACGTATTGCTGGGAATCTGTGCTGGGGATATTAAACTGAATGTGTATACTGCGTTATCTTCACACGGATTCCTCAGGCGGCAAGGCACAGGCTTCTTATAGTATTCAGATATGCTTGTGTAATTTGTATAAAGTAATATCAACGCTGGATTGGTAACGCACTCGACCCGATCCAGTCATCTGTGGTAAATGCACATCCTCATGAATTTGTCACGCATTATAGCGTTCAAAATGTCTGGTAAACAATATCACTCGTGGTGGCTTGCCCTGCATGCTGACGAGCCTGCTGGCCGTCTGAACTAGCCGATGTCGTCCAATGTCTAACATTGAATAATTAATAGCGACGCCGGACTAGAGGGCTGATTGCTAATGCTCTGGGATAAGTTCGACATGGCTACAGAAGCCACGGTGGCTCTATGGACTGGGCTAAAAGGGGAACCATGTTGGAGCAAACCCCTACGCATTCCATTACTCAGTCGGAAAAATGAGTCAAGATGCCGAGTGGAGCTCAGGAGAGTGCAGGTGAAGGGACTCTACATGCCGTGATGCTTAGTATTCCTGTTGGTACAAACCAATGAATTCTGCTATTATGCGCAGGTCATTGTCAGAGCGAGCTGTGTGATGATGCATCCTGCAACTACATCGAAATTTCCCTTCATTCTGCCCGCCAATGTAGGGGTTGACACACAAGGAGGTTCGTATTTGCATCGAATTCATGTCGTGGTATGATTAGTAATGCAGCGCATTGCTAAGTGAGAGCTGCAACGTAACTACACTTCGTACTATCACCCTTCAATCGGCGCTTTCCGATAAGTTATTCCACCGACAAGACACTTGCCACGACATATCATAGACAGTATCATGCCGTCTCGGCCTCAGGAGATAACTGACAAGGCCGTGCTCCAGGTACGTTTGTGGTGAAAGCTTGCTTTCCAGCTCTGCTCCTAAAACATGTCAGCGGCAACGAGAGCGTGCGAGAGAAGCACAGCGCCGGTTCCGCCTGAGGAGATTGAATGCCCTTGCCGAGGCGGATGCACGAAACAAGAAGCTCGAAGAAGCTATCGACACGCTGTTCGATGCCTTCACCAAGTTTAGCAAACAAGTCTCACCACTGATCGATGGTCATGCGGATGGCGCTACCATGATGTCACTTCAGGATACCTTGAAGACGTTCGTCACAGTCGCAAAGGGTCTCGAGACTGAGCCCGCAGAGGAGACCCTCCTGGAGACTAGGGAGGAGGAACGCCCAGAGGAGCCAAGAAGGGAAGATACTCCCCCCTTCGCGTTGCCGGGCACGGAACTCTATCAGGCAGACGAAGCACGCGCCAGAAACGACCATCAAAGCTATGACGAGATGATGCAAATGGGCTCCCGGACATCCCGAGCGTTGGAGAATGCACCTGCATCACCCTTCATCCAACTGATGCTTCATCACAATCCTGTCCTAAGCGAGGATTATTGGGGCATCGATCTTGACCTGACCGCTCGAGCTGCCTCACCCTTATGGCAGCGTTTATTTCATACAACAATGGTCGTCAGTTACCGTCATCTGAGGTTGGCTCAGAAAGACAACCACCCCAGGAGTCAATGGTTTCAACGCGCTCACCAATTCAGTCTCCATAGAGCCAACCCTCTGTCTCTTCTCAACTTAACGGCCATAGGATTGCGGATCGCAGCCATGGAGATACAGGATGCTACAGATCCCAAGGACGAGGGCAGCCGAAGCCCGGCGCGCTACTTTGACATTCCAGAATATCACATGTTGGGGACTATCATCAAGCAGGACATGGTTGCTCAGGGCGTACCCTTGGACGACATCGTCGGTGCAGAAGACGTAGAGGCGAGTCTCCGGGAAAAGGGCATGACGGGATATGACGACGAGCATATCTACCTTACACTGGATGCCAACAATCAGTGGTGCAAAAACCTCCTTCCCACGGCGTCTGGCAATATCATGGTCACTATTGGGATACGGAGTTTTATTCGTCATATGATTGACGCATCAGTCTGCCTAGGGGATGCCATAGGATATCATCGCCCAGCTATGAACCTTGCGATCGTACGGTCGGCTGCCAAATTAGACAATTTGACATAATATACATTTGTTGTCGGGCGTCACGATTAACTTTCACCACCTAGTTCTCGGTGGATTAGAAGACGCTCAAAAGCTAAACCTGCATCTAGATGTGGCGACGAAAGCCTTCACCATATTGGTCTTCTTGTCCTGATCTCCATGTTAATCCGCACGCAATCTTGTCTGTTTCGCGAGGGCCTGATCAAAAGGATATTCGCGCGAGTAATACTTGGTTTTCTTCCCTATCTGGTGACTCTGTGAACACGGTCCGTATGCTTGAAGGGCATATACTTAATTGAATACATGCTTCAGCTAAAATATCTCTTCTCGAATCATCTTTCCCACATTACTGAACGTCCTATTGACGTCATCTGCATCGTCTGTATTAAGCTTAAATTTTATAAGCATCTGGGTAACGCATGGAAGCCGTGTGTGCACAGGGGTCGCTTTGGCTTCATTAGTCACGTTAGTCAACATCTCCGAACGCCTTCAGATGCCGTCTAGAACTGATTCGTCAGTGAATGCTTATTAATATCGTTCGAGGAATATTGGTTTCCTGCTGAAGTCTCTGATATTTAAAGGATGTCCAGAGCATTACCCCTTTCTGTTCCCTAAGCATCTTCAGTGTGATAGAATGCAGGATCTTATCCGTGACTCGCCCCTGGGCTGGGCTATTCGCTTCCTCACAGGAAATAGGGTATTGCTCTTCCCGGAGGAGAAAGAAGACTTTGTTCTTCCTGCTGCTTTTCGACGCGTCCCGACCACAAGTCAGCCCAACACATCAACTTCCAATTCTTTCTCATTGGAACCGCTTACTCCAACTTTCCCTCACCGACAGGCGTCAGCTATTCATGCGGAGCAGGATGCACCAGCTGACAAGGAAGGCCAGAGACAGATGGGGGTTCCTGACAATGCAGACCATGAAATTCAACCATCTGTCGCCAAAGACGGAAAGGTTATAGTTACGTGGTACTCGGCCGATGATCCGGAGAACCCCCACAACTGGTCGAGGAAGAAGAAGCTCTGGATTGCAGCCATCATTAAGTAAGAGCCATGCCTATACACGGTTCAGGGTTTTACTAATCCCGATTCAGCGCATATTCATTCGCTGTTTACTTCGGCTCCTCGGTTTACTCCCCAGGCGTGCCCGAGATGGCAGCTCAATTCGGAGTAAGCCATCTCGTGGGCTCACTAGGCCTCGCCCTCTACGTTCTTGCTTGTGGGTGCTTTCATTCCGCTCTTGAGAGATGAAGCCTGATAACCTCGAATAGATGGCATTGGCCCTATGGTGTTCTCCCCGCTGAGCGAGTAAGACTCCATTCCATGGCCCTAACGTCTTAATAACTGACGCGTTCATACCAGGATCCCTTTGATAGGTCGCAACCTCACGTACGCCCCGACGTTCGTGATTTATGTGCTCTTGTGTATTCCTCAGTCGTTGACGAACAACTTCCCGGGGTTGTTGGTTATCCGTTTCCTGCTGGGGTTCTTTGGCAAGTGCATAAGACTAGGCATACTTCGCAATCAAACTAACAGCTATAGGTTCTCCTTGCCTGGCCACGGGTGCTGCAACTTTCTCAGATATGGTAAGTAAGCATTAAGGAAACGAGTGTGAAATTTACTGACTCCCCTACAAGTATGACTTGTCTTACATGACGTACTGTCTAGCTTGTTGGGCGGGCGCTGGTAAGTGTGCTTCGAATCCATGGATAGCCCTGTGCCAATGATGATGTTACAGTCACTCTTGGTCCTGCACTCGCCCCTGTGGTTGCAGGATTCTCCGTTAGTCATACCAATTGGCACTGGTCTGTTATCACTGTCCTATTCTTTGGTATATATCTACTTACACAGTTAGGTTCGGCTGGGAGATGATGTGGCTATCTGCTCCTATCTGCATTGTGATGTGCATCTCGATGCCGGAGACCTCCGCCGATAACATTCTCCTCCGCCGTGCCCGACGTCTTCGAAAAGTTACTGGTCGAGACGATTTGTTTTCTCAGTCTGAGATTAATCAGGCGCATATGACGGCACACGAAATAACCATCAACGCGCTTATTAAGCCGTGGGAGATAAATATCCTTGATCCAGCAGTAGTAGGTGTTTTCTCAGTATCTTCCAGATCTCCTTGGGCTTACATGACTGACCCGTGGTTGCTAGCTCTTTACTACCGTTTACGTGGCTTTGATCTACGGGATATTCTATTCTTTCCTAGAATGTTTCCCGCTTGTATACCCAGTTCTCTACAACTTCAATTTGGGCGAATCTACCTTGCCATTTCTAACCGTCGTGGTGGCTCTTCTATTTGCAATGACCTCATATATGGGCCACTTCAGGATTTTTGTCGGTCCTAGAGTTGCAACGAACGGTTGGGATGCGCCAGAGAATCGTCTCTACATTGCCCTTTACATTTCCTGGATGATTCCTATAGGTCTCTTCATCTTTGGTACGAGGTCCCTTGCGTCTGAACCTTCCATTATGTTTTCGATCCTCTTTCTTTCTCTAGTCAGTTGCTGACGCCTTAACAGCTTGGACTACCCGCACTGATATCCATTGGATTGTCAGTTGCATTGGCCTAACGCTCACGATGTGGGGTGAATACACCGTTATGCAATGTGTGTTCATGTACCTGCCTTTCACATACCCCAAGTACGCCGCCTCGCTTTTTGCTGCAAACGACTTTGCGCGAAGCGCATTTGCTGCAGGTTGTATCCTCTTCTCTCAGCCCATGTTCCGCAACTTAGGCGTCCCAAGAGGTGTCTCCCTTCTGGCCGGCTTGACTGTCGCCTGCACAGGCGGTCTGTACATCTTATACTACCAAGGCGCCAAGCTAAGAGCTCGATCGAGGTTTGCGCAAAAGTAGTATTGCCTGAGGCCTTACTGCTATTATCAGGACTTCATGGCCAAGACCACGTCAACCGTCTGATATCTCTACGGGACAAGGTTATGCCCAACTCAATTATCCATCTCGTTCAGACACATTTATTTGCAATTTTTTAAACACATTTTTTTAATTTAGATTAGAACTAGTTATAGAAGATCCGCCCCCCAGCATCGGCGTCTCTGTCTCCCACTTATGCCTCGTCAGAACATACGCAAGGGCCAGAGCGGCCAACAAACTGTACACACACACATGTAGTCGGCTAACCGTAGGTCCCCTGACAACATACGCATGTTTTGCTGCCGCCACCGCTGCTGCTGTCGCCTCGTTGTTCTTGGGCTCCGGCGAACGGATAATTCTAATGATTGCTTCATTGTCTGACTCTATGCTTGGTCCTACGGGAAACAGGGCAATAATCACTGTTCGCATAGGCTATTGACCTTTTCAGTTATTGTTTCTTTCTCCTCTCTGCACGTACTTGCTCTATAATATCCGATGGGTTTAAGGCTAGATAGGTATTTGATCTCTGGAATCTCGAGGAAGTTGTGATAGTCGTCACTTTATTGGAAGGCGTTTCTTAATGCATAAGAAATCACAGCGCATTTAGATCCATTAAGCGTAAAGTGAAAAGAGCGATGGTAGTTCTGAAATACTAGAATAAGAAGTTCCCAAAATGCAGTACGCTTTGAATGGGCCAGCCAGAATGTCTGCTTGGTAAGTAGGCGTTCTGTGTAGCCTCTCCAAGGCATGCTACCCACTTAAGCATATCCACACATTCACTTAAGACTGCTGCTCTTCATTGCCTCCCCATCCAAGGTTGCTTCGAACATAGCCTTCAGCCCGATCGGGGAGAATTGAAAGTCATCGTGGTTCCATGGCTTCGGAACAGCAGACTGAGGCTGGCCAATGATCCGTCTGACACTTGCGAGTAGCTCAAGTCCAACATTCCCGCCTTTCCTCTGGCGCTCCTCTTCATCTACCGTTTCCTGTGGGGGTTTATACACAGGAGTATAATTGATTCCCTGCACCTGCCCCAGAGTTTCAATTACTTCCTCAATCTTGAAGTTCCCATTCGGAACATTCAGCTTCCGCTCTTGCTTCCCACCGAGTGGAAGGAGAATAGACTCGATAGTGTATCTCGCAGTGCTAGATCATGCAAGTCAGTTTGCCTCTGTTACGAAGGCTTAACTCAGGTCTGGACTGGTGCAAACTAACTCTGCCATAGACGAGAAGGACGCTTCAGTCTCAGGATTTCCAAACCAAGTGAAAGTCTTATTGGTCCGGTTCACGCCGAACTCCTCGCTCAGGGCGAAAGTTTCAGCGAAAAGCCCGATGTGGACCAAAGTGTAGACGAAGGAAGGATATTCTTTCGCTTTTTCTCGCAGATGCTGCCGTGTCAGCACTTTATCGGTGTAATACCGTGCATTCCTCAGTTCTGTCTGATCGATATCGTTTCCGAACTCAGAGGGATAGAAATGCTTAACGCCAGCTGCAATAGCTGCGTCAACCATCTTCGGCTGCAATCTCAAGCCAAGATTCCCAAGAAGAGAAATTGCGACATCAAACCCTTGTACTGTGTTAGCTATACTGTCGATCGTTCCTAAGCATCCCAGCCCATATTTCTGTACCTTGAAATGAAGTCGAGTCAGTAGGTGACCCGACAATCAGCTCGAACCCTTTAGTCTCCCATTGAACGAAGTTGCTCTTTCTCTCCTGGCTGCAGAGAATCGCAATCCGGGAAAATTTGTGTTTTTGGTTGACGAGAGCCTCAAGGATGAACGACCCAAAGTTCCCACCAGCACCTGAAACAATTACGGAGGACATCGCGTTGAATGATAGATGTATTATCTCTTTCTTCTTGTCCTAAGGTTTCAAAGAATGGTGGAGAATATTGCTGAATATATGTCCGTGTAAACTAGAATCGGGAATTAAGGATTGCGATGGGCTTCACTTAGGATTTCAGTACTACCTCAAATTAATAATCGTAGAGGGAGCTGATAAATCAGCCTCTGATGTCTTGAATGATAAATCGAGCTGTGATTATATTAGCCGATGATGGTTAATCATGGCCTCTCTACTCCGTAAGTCTTCAGTGAAACTTTGTCATGTTGCCGATTGTTGTTGATTATGTTACCACGTCGCGGGGTTGTTAGGTGATGCGCAACAGGGTTAAGCTAGTGCCTTTGTCATAGCCGTGAGGGGAACCCCGTAGCGAATAAAGCATGCTGTTTATCTCAGGGCTGGTTCTTCCATGGAGGTGATGAGACCGACTTGCTTAGGTTTGGTGCACACGGAATACTTTCACGCGAGCTATGATTCAGATGACAAACTGCCTTGTGGGCCGAGGTGCCGTAAGACAGCATCAAGTGTTCGGGTTTTATTGTCATGCACTCCTGCTAGCCCAATGAGAACACTAGAACTTGGTTCAGCTAGTCTTTATCTTTTCTGCGTAAATATGTGAGTAACATAGTCAAGGGGGCTGTGAAGTTGACGAGTATTTGTGGATTTTTCAGATATTTAACCTACTCGCCCGATATCCTCATCAATAATGCAGCGTACCTTCTTACCACTGCCGACTTGGTAAACGTCGATCTTGACGACTGGCGGGCCGCTTTCACAACCAGTGTGTTTGAAACGGCTCTTATGACGCAAGCATACTTCCGTCACCGACGCCAACAGACGGAGTCAAAGAACTCAGCTCCCGTGCTCTCAACAAATACCCTCGGTGATTCCTCGTCTGTATTGGCACGGAATGAGGTGTTAGGAATGGAGGCTCTAGAAACTGAAGCTCGTTTCGTTTCGGTTCATTCCGGCGCTGTAGATACGGTCATGGTCGATAAATCAGGGCGTGCAGGTGTTTTTTCTTATGACTGAGGGCAGACTCGTCGAGAAATTTATGACTTGGCTGACGACCACCAAGGCTGAGTTTCTGGCTGGAAGGACTGTTTGGGTTGGCCGGGACTTCACAGAAATTCTGCTAAGGAACGACATCCGTAGCAAGGAAAGACATCCTTAGCAAGTAACTCTTGAGAACAAGTTTGCCTGAGTGATGCAAACCAAATATGTGTTACAAGGCTAGCGCTGAGTGAATGCCCCGAACCTTACCTTGTGACTACGTTCCCAGCCACGCAAGATTACAAAGTTCCTCGACTAGGGACTCGAAAATATATTATTTTACAACCTCTACATATTTTCAATTCCAAACTAGGGTTGAACCATTCTTTAACATACAGTCGTGATGATTCCTGCGTTGGAGGGATACGAGGTTCAGCGCAACTACGTTCATTTATGTCTTTCTCTTTCCAAGGTATGGAGCTTTTTGTACGGTTATTACGAGGACACACGAAGAATGCATGTGTTTCTTGGCAAAGCGGCAAATGCCACTTCTGGGTTCTTACCCTCTCTGACTTTGGTCCCAAGTCCATGAATGTAGGAGTGACTACATATGCACCAAGCCCAAACCTTCCTCCAACATGTTATAATCCACAGTCCATCATGACAGTGCATCAGGACCAGTGATCCCAGCTTGAAGATGCAATAGGACCGGGGGAAATCGGAGACTCATACGTTTGGAAATTACGATCTACCCCTGTGCGAATTTCTGTTAATTCCACCTCTCACTCCCCTGTGCAAAGCTGCGTAATCTCACAACCTGACACTTGTTTTGGATGTTAATTTGTAACACTGTCCTAGATGACGCATGTGACTAACTGCTCCGTCTTCAATTACGCCTGTTGTGACCGTCAGAAGAAATTTTAGTCACAAATCCGCTTTCAACATTATTAATCGAACATCGTACCCGCAGCTAGCCTGACATTGATTGTGGCTACAATTATTCGCACAAAATGTATGTTAGTACTCTATAACAAGAGCCTGGTTATTTCCCTACAACAATTACACCTTCCACCTTATTCATCCCCAACTTGAGTCCACGTCCTCTATACATAATATCCAAGATGAGCATCGACGTATCTGCTTTCCCTGAGCATGAGTTCACTTTACACGGCTCTGTAAGTATAGCTTAAACCCCGTCTGCTCCTCGTCTGTGCATCATTTGCCCACACCCACCTCAGTCATTTGCCCTAACATCTTCTGTCTAGTTCCGTGCGAAGCCCGGACGAGGCGATGAGCTTGAAGAATACCTTCGCCACCTGGTCCGTCTGGTGAAGTCGGAGCCCGGGACCATTTTCTATCAAGTAGCCCGGGATCAAAAAGATCGTTTGAAATTTCTCATTTTCGAGACGTATGCAGGCCGAGCCGCGTTTCAAACACATCTCGATTCGCAGGAGTTTCAGAATCTTTGGAACTCGAATGTTCTTGATGGAGCTTTGGAACCGTCGCTTTTCGTTGCTATGGAATCGGCCTGATTCTCATTCAAGTACCGGGATGAAATCATAAGTGCTGCTCTTAGTTTGATCTATGTGATGGAAATGTATCTTTAGTAGAAGGTCAGCTGTGACAAGCTCGTGTCAAGATAGGGGGCATGCACTATCTATCACTACCTCTCGGCGGCGGTTACTCGCTAAAAGCAAGCAAGGTCGTAAACAACAGAGTGCCCTGGTTGGGAGATGGGGCATACACTAAAGGTCCATGTATGCCCGGAGCAAGAAACCTGACAGTTGGTTGACAACGACCCCATCTTGGATGTAGCTGTATTACTGGTGAGGATTTGTGTAGTATTTGTTGGCTTGGCAATGCAACAGAAAGGCAAACCAAGCAGTCATCCCACGTAAAGGATTGCATACGACTCATGATGTACGTGTCTATGCCAAGGTGTAAGAAAGGTTTTATTGCCGCACGTGCTCACGTCAGCCCAGGCCAATCTGTAAGACCAACATGCATAATCCATCGGCAATGATCCCCCCTGCAATATATGCGGTTGGCCGTTGCAGTGCGGGTTGGGAGTGAAGCACGGCGGTAATGGAGTAAAGTCCGGCGCAAAAGTCCCTATTCTGGGGCAGAGGCTTTGGGAATTAAGGGGCGGAAACAAGTAGAAATAGCACTCGCATTCCCTGTATGTATTATGAGGTACAATTCTTTTCCGGCATACAGACTGTTCAGTTTTTTTCGTATCCATCATTATCAAATCTTCAATATGGCCAGCCAACCCCTCAAGTACACTGTCACCCACTATCGGAAGAAGAACCACACACAAGAGGAGTTCATCAAATGGATTGTAGAGGTACACCTCGTCAAGGCTATACCCATTTTTCAGCGACATGGGATCATCGAGTATTCAATCGTAAGTGGTACCAGCCAAGCTTCTATCCACTCCACCACTGACTGATGTAGTTCACCACACCAGAGGACCTAAACATGGGTCTCCAGGCGCAGCTCGGCCCTTTGAAGCCCGCTTGGCAGTTTGCAGACTTCGATTGCTTTCTTGAGTATATCATCCCAGATGTACAGGCCATCCAGAATGTCATGATGGATCCTGACTGGCCAGAGGCGATTAGAGACCAGGAGGATTGGGTTGATACAAGTAGAGCCCTGGTATCACTTGGATACCTTACCCCCTACCTATTGAAGACGGGTGAGGTTGTCAACATGCCGCAGTAACGACATCCCACAGCCAAAACATGACTGGGGCTGCCACCGGCCATTTATTGGTACCAGTAAATGTAATTAGCTTCATTATGTTTGGTTGGCCGCCTACCGTGTGCCTGGGTGGTGCACCCTAAGTAGCAGCCAGCCTCAGGTCGTTTCATATTAACGTGATTCACTATATCAATGGAACCACCTCCTTCCTTACTAGTCGCGAGAGCTGTGCCGACCATTTTTGACTATCGATCACGTAAGAAAGGAACTTGGGTTTCGAGGATGGCACGCCCTTTTCATTCGGAAATGACACTCACATCCTCGAACGAGCCATCGCCAGAGTCTTTGGTGATGTGGTCGATTTGAAGATGACCTCGCCTCGAAGCATTTGAGAATAGTCTTTCGACGAACCAAATATGCGACATGCAAGGGTTTGCGTAGACTTCACTCCATACTGTGGATGCTACCAAGATACCGTATTGTAGGAATATGGTGCAATCCCAGCCCAAATGAGCCCTTGATGGCTGGTCGCATACGGCATATTGTTGCGGGATTTCCTGGTCCCGTGCTCCAATGGGATAGAGCTCGGTGACTTCAAGGAGCCTCCCTCTGGATCTTTCAATCAGATGAATTAATTGCCTACTTCCAACGGACGCAAAGTGCCGATGGAATCAGATCACCAAGCAAGAAAAATACCACAATGTGCAGATTTCATACATAGGGGTATCTACTGTAGCCTATAAGACTCTGTCAACTCAACCGGATCTTCTATGATGACGACATTGCTATTAGGCAGGGTTCATTTCTCCTTCTGTGCCTCTGCAAAGCTCGGCGGCGCTTCGCTCTCATCCGGCGGCTGAATCCACGTATCGTTATTGGCTTCTTCGACGGGTGGCGGCGCCGTGTAATCGGCAGCGACGTTGCGCGGATCGTTGCCCTCCAACACGCGCACCGGTATCCTTCCCTCAAGCTTTTTCTCTTCCATGGCAACTCGGAACTCCATTTCCCACTTGAGAGCATGTGTATGACGATAATTGTAGCCGTCCGCACAGGCGAAGATTTCACTGACATAGGGGGTAGGGGGAACGAGGGGACCGTGGAGGGGGCCGTTGTACCCAACGCCCACGTTGAGCAGCTCGCCGATATCGAGGGCCGGCTCACTCTCTGAGAATGGGAGATAGAGAGGATAGCCGAGCTTGCGTAAGCAAGCGGAATGGATCAGTTCCACTGACGTATCGGTATCTTGGGTGTAAGGGCTAAAGGTCCCGTCTGCTTGAGCTAACGTGTAGGACTTTAGTCGCACGCTTATCCTCGTTAGCTGTACCTGTTGGTGTATGCCTCGAATTCCCTCGGCCGAGGCGTCCCAGTCAGGCAAGATGCGGACCAGTATTGGGATATGCTTGCCCGCGGTATCGTTTGGACTGCCGGGCTCCAGTTGTATGACACTTGGCGCAGTAACCTCGGCTTTGATGGTGAGATGGGGTACCGAGGAAGTGTGGAACACCTTCTTCAGCTTTTCCTTGGTCGAAAGTTCGACGTCGGCTTTGTTGGGGTCAAGGCGTGGCGAGTAGATCATGAAGGTTTGAGATAGCCGCTTCATTGGCGGGGATTGAGAGGGCGGTTCAGTCAGGTAATTTCGAAGTGGAAAGGGCAGAGTTGCGTCGAATGAATCATGCTGATGCCCGTGGTCCTGCAAATGAGCCTCGAGCCAGTATTCCACAAACGTCTCCATGTTGTGGCCAGTCACGCTTATGGTGGAAGGCAGTCGTTGCTGGGCCACGCTCGCTCGATCCAGAGGCAAAAAGCTTTGCGAGTCTGACGAGGCCAGCTTGGGGGATACATGAACGGGTATGGTGATGGCAAAGGACCATGATATGGGATCTGCGCCTGCTGCAATGTGCAGGGGACCGTCAAAGATGAGTTGGCTGGATTGGGTTTCGTCAATCAAGGCAAAGCGCGAGCGATACGTGTGGCGGCTGTCATTCCTCTTCTTAACGACCTTGGCCTTTGCGCGTCCACAAAGCTTGATGCTGACGCGCGCTCGAGGGCTGACGATGGGAGACCTGCGGACGACGTTGCCGACGATGGTGTCGCCAGGCGAAAAGGCCCTGTCGGCGGCGGCGCCCGTGAGGGAAATGGCCAGCACCGCGTTGGATTTCTTCTCTGTTGCTGGCATCGTGAAACAGGGATGCTGGGCGGGAAGTGGGATAACCGTGGAACTCTATAGATCAGGGACGCAATGTTTATAGAGTTGAATGCAGGTAGAAGTCAGCCACTGCGAGTACCCGAGAGAAAATGAAAAGATGGCCAATACGCCCGCCAAGCTATACTGGCCTGGGGTTCTTGGCTTGGGGTACGGATACTCCGTAGTTAACTACGAGATCCCCCCTTGCGTCATTAAGCGGGCCTTGATCCTTCCGACATAGCCACAAGCTGTGCCACGCTCACGTGCAGACATTGACAGAACTAATGGCGCATGATGACCATAGAAGGCTGCGCCATGCGGTGGTGTATCGTTGCTGGGCCAATCTTGATATCATCTTGATATGGAAATGGATTCACCAACGATGCCTCATTTGCACTCAAGTGTGATTCCCTACGGTAGTTGGTATGGTGCCAACTAACCTTGGCATCCGTAAGACACGTAAAGGGAGTCTATTGGGAAGGGCCCTGAACGGAAAGAATAGCAAAGATGAAGAAATTTAGAGGATAAAGCAAAAAGAGAAGAAAAGGACAAGAATGAAGAAAGGGGAATCGCCAAGAAACTATCGTAAGGTAGTCAAATCAGTGTCAGCAGATGTCATCTGATAAATTTGGTTTCAGCGGGAAATGAAACAAAACTATGGATACCCCGAACCACCCCTCCAGAACCGCAAGGTTCGGACGGTAATGCAAAACCATGTATCGCTTGGACGTAAACGGCCAAGGTTTCTATTAGTGGTCCGGTTGTTATATCGAAAACGTGGATTGAGAGCAGCTGCCCTCCTTTCGCTGCCAAGCTTGCGTCACGGTCCACCATCTTTCGACATTCAGGCTCCAGACACGGAGAATTGACCACTTTGCGCGGGGAGGTGTGATAATGCCGAAACTGTAAATTAACCTGCTGCGCCAAGACTGGAGATTTGTGGCAACGGGGGTGATGCAGACCATGGGTGTGGATATGAGACGTTGGGTGAAATGTTCCGACTCTTTATCTTATATAAACGCTTCCTCCTCATCTGCATGGTCTTCTGCATCCTCTGTTGCAAATACGCAAAGTCTGTCTCTGGTTAGGCAGCATTCTTCTTTTCTTTCATACCGCGAGCTGTGCTTGCTCTTTTCTCTACTCTTTTCATCATGTGTCTTTACCACATCGCGACATTTGCCACAATGGCAGCACTCGTGCACGGTCACGGCGTAATTCTGAATGCTCAAGGCATCACTGGCTCACCGGCAAGCGTGGGATTTGGAGGTACAACCCGGAATCTTCCCCTTAACATGTTCATGGCTGCTAACAAATGCAAGTGGATGAAGCCATCGCCAGAAACTGCACGCTCATAGCCCCATGTCAGCTCGACACAACCATCATCCGAGAGACTGAGATTGAGGCCAACATTGTCAACCTATGCGGCCGAACGCAACTCCTGGGAAACATCGACATTGCCATACATACCGAGGACGCACTGGCGGCACAGAGGGTCACACAAGTCACGGCAGGAAGCGAGATACAGATCACGATTCACCAGGTCAATGCGGATGGAGCAGGCCCCTACGCCTGCGATATCGACGAGGGGAGCAACTCGAGTATTATGGAGAAGCAGCTTGTGATGCTAAGTAACGTGCCCGGGATCAACGGTCTCTCCCAGACAGTAACACAGGATTTCAACATCACGGCCAAGCTACCAGACGATGTTCGGTGTACAGGCGGCTCGACCGGAAACATATGCACAGTACGATGCCGCAATAACGCCATCGCGGGTCCATTTGGTGGCTGCTTCCCCATCCAACAAGTCGATGTCCAGCCGACGACCAACACACCACAGAATATCCCCAGCTTCAAGGATCTCCCTGGAGTTTTGAAGCAAGTCGAGGGAAATCTCCGTGACCTGGATGCAGCTATCCAGGCTCTGGCCCGAGAAGGAACCCAGGAAGTCAAGGACAACCAGGAGGCAGGTAACGCACTGCTTAGAGCCAGCGCCATCTCTCGACAATACCCAACCATGACGCAATTGGTCCCGCCAGTTGCGACAACATTGGTGACTTCAGTAGCAACTTCTTTCAACACTACGCCTTTAACCACAGCGCAGCCCACATCCCAGCCGACCGAAGGTCTGAAGCCGTCTCTATCCTTCCCCTTGGTGCCACGGAGCTTCATTGCTTGATGAATTGGTGGCCACGAATCCCATCACCGGTTACGCTAAGATGTGAGAGGATGATAGTAAAAATAAATACAATATGTTTTAACCATTGTTCTCTGACGATCCCTTCATTGTTTGACACTGTTCTTTGGTCCTGCGGGTAGCAAGGCCACTATTGTTCGCATATACTATTGTTCTTTTTTCCGCACTGGACGCACCTACTACATCATATATTTTAACTTGCTTTTTTCCATACCCTAAATGTCCTTCTTAACTGAACGTCTCTAATCCAATCCATCCCTAAGTTAATTTCCGAAGGAAAATTATCACCTCAATCATGCCATCGTTCCTAGCACTGCCACCATATATCGCCTAATACTGAACCAGGTTGTATGTTGTGATTCTGTAGGTGGCACCGTCCTTATTTGAACACCCTAGACCCTACCAAAGGCATCTAAACCTGCTGGACACTTAACCCCCGGAAGTCCTATGTCTGGAGCCTTTTTCTGGTTTCTTAGCTAGGCTATTACTGGATATAACTTCTGCGTATAGGGGCTAACTTATCAACTGTAGAACAAATTCAAGCCTGCTGTTTTATCGCACTTAGAGGGATACAAAAATCTGCTTCTAACCTGTAAGCTACCAGAGTCGGTGTACCTATGTATCCCCGAAAGAATGCTCTCCCTACCAAAGTAATTTGTCAACATCCCTTCCGGATACGATACCTCGTCGGCTCCTTAAATGGCCAAGGCTACAAAGTTCATCATGTCACTCCCTTCTTTAGCCTTTGCCAGAATCGGGGTACACCGATATCAATAATCTCGAAATGTAGACGCCTTCATCCCTGCTGCATGGTCGAGAACGGTCTTGTGATGGTAAACGCTGTAACTCAAAAGCCCTGTCGCAAGGGGGATAAATGATAGCCAATGAAACTTTGCGTCACGCGATTTCTTTGCTATTTGTGTCACAACAGGGCGCATAGCTCAATACCAAGCCAAGCCCCCGAGCACTTCAGCTCACCCAGCTGACTTGCTTAGACTCAATCACAAGCCAAGCCTCCGAGAACTTCAACTCGACTAGCCGATTTGCTTAGGTTTTCACTAGGGCTTCACCACCGTCGGAAAACTTTCACAGGACGAAAGTATGCAGCGAGCAGCTCCAACTTTCTTATTTCTCTTTTTATTAGCCCGGCATGAGATTTCTGGCCCAAAAGAAATCTCTCTGCTACAATCCTGTCATCTCCGAGAAGGCTGATCGAAATGGCAACAAGAAGAAGAGTTATTGTCCTGTGTGACGGTACCTGGTGCGGTCGAGAAACAAACACGAGGAGCAACATCAATTTCCTGTCGCGAATGATTGGGATCAATTTGGACATCTCAGCCCCCAGTCCTGTCGTCTACATGTCACCAACGCGCGATGTTCGTGCCGCATATTTCGATGGGGTCGGCTTGGGTGGCGATTTCATGAATTACCTCTGGAACGGCGCTTTTGCGACGAAGGCGAAACAGGAGTGCACTGACGTTTACAACTTCACCGTGCAGAACTTCGCTTGGGACGCTCATGTGCAAACGGAGGTGTGGATGTTCGGAATTAGCAGGGGTGCCTATATTGTTAGGTCAGTTGCCGGCATGATTAACAACTGCGGAATCATCAGAGACAGGACAAACACGGTGTTGATCAGCGAGGTCTATGAGATTTACCGCCGCCCGCATGCTGTTAATCACCCTTCATCACCTGAGATGCAAAGGCTCAGAAATAGGGTCAGTTATGCGGTGCGGTCGCCAATCAAGTTCATGGGCATATTCGACACTGTTGGAAGTCGCGGAGTGCCGAGTCTTAATTACCATACCGGGTCTGGATTTGAGTGGCCTGAGTTCTACGACAACTTGGTATCAACCGCTGTGGAGAAGGTCTATCATGCTGTGGCAATTCATGACCGGCTTTGGGCATTCCAACCATGCCTAGTTTCAAGGGATCCAAGACATGCCGGCGATCCAGCTCTTGCTGACCTTGAGATCCACCAAACATGGTTCCCGGGTTGCCATTATGACCTCGCCAGACAGGAATTCCAGTTCCTCCGAGAAAGAGGCACGATGCTGGAGAGCGTATTGTTTGCTATTCTCAGTCCATTCAGTAACATGGTCAAACCCAACAAGAAGCTCGCAGACCTGGTCCTGTTGTGGATGCTTAGAGGCATAAATGCTAATGGAGGTGGAGCCATTATCCGTAACATCGGCACAGAAATAAGCAACATCCAGCGACGCGTACCTACGGCGGATAACGGGTCTGGCGACGTCTATGACAACATCCTCAGCTACATTCCTGGGGGCAGGCTTTTCTCCCGTCCGATCGCCTGGTGGAAGAACCAAAACAAGACCATATACGCTATCCTGTTCGAGCCACAGGAGAGGGTGATACCCCACCCGGGCATCAGTAATGGGAGTGTTTCTCATGTGTGGAATGAAACCTATAACTATAAGGCTGCCGACCCCAGCCTTGGAGGGGATATCATTGAAACAATTGCTGACGTCCGACCTCCGCGATATCGGTCGAAGACGTACGATAACTATGTTGTATACATAGCGGCAATTTAACTGCTACGGCACCACAATAGTGTCGGATTTTCGGGTTGTGCTAGGGTATATATTCGAGGCAAGAGATGTAGGCAGAAATTTATGTATCTCTATTATATACTTTATTGTAGTGTTTTGCTGCTTGTATTCTGAGCCTACTGCTCCTGCCTACACTGAACCGGCGTCCAGTTCAACAGCAACCTGAGGTGGCCAACGGAGCGACTATGACACCTTTACGTACAGTAAGTAGCTTTGCAACCCAGATATCGTCAGCGCTGGGGTGGGCAATAGTGACCTGTGCCCGGGGCTGGAAATTACAGCGCCACCATGCTGGTCTTCAATGTTGCGAGAGGCAAGGCCAGCACTGCCTCCAGGACCCTGGGATTGTGCGGCTAATAACGGAGTTTGAGCCGATCCCCCGTTGCCTCCCCTGCGCCGACTTGTCGTGGGGCTGCCTTGGGCTATTTCTACTAAAGCCATCTAATCCTGCGCGACACTCAGCCCCAGTAGTTCCAAGATCCGTATGTAAATGTTGGTCAGCTGACTGGCAACGAATATACTACCTTCCCCGTCGCGAACACCGTCCCCTCACAGGCACCCTTAAAAGCCTCCGAGGTGCTGCCTTCGCGTCACTCGTACTACCACCCCAATGAATCCGAGTTTCCCATACAAACCCCTCCCAAAGGGCGGGGACGAGATTCGTCTCCTCACTTTATTGCCGACCCGCACAACTATTAATTTCGCAGGCGTGGTCCAAGACCTCATTGAGTGCCAGATCGACCACTACTCCCTGAAAGACTACTTCCCTCCGTACAAGACTTGGTTCGACAAGACCGACCGCAGTCCAAAGTTGCGGTCGAAGGCATGGGCTGACTACGTGGAGGGATGGGCAGAGAGAAACGTACCGACCGAGATCCAAAAAGAGGCGGCGAAGTCGGTCCGCAATCGTTTCCGATGGGGCGACTACTGGGCTCTCAGTTACGTATGGGGTGATCCGTTGGAGAGGAAGATGATCCTGCTGAACGGAACCTCGTTCACTGTCACATTGAACCTGTATCAGGCACTGCACCGGCTGGTCCAGGAACCACAGCATGTTGTCGACGGGGCGAAGCTGTGGGTCGATGCCATATGCATTAACCAGTGCGACTTGGCTGAACGGGAATCTGAAGTTGCCAGGATGGGCGATATCTACTCTCTCGCCTGTGGTGTCGACGTGTGGCTCGGTCTGCCGCCCTCGGACTATGCCCAGCCGCTCCAGGCCTGGCAGGAGCACTATGCCAGAGATGGCGACAAGGGGCCAGAAGGACTCCTCTGTACTGACGTCAGCGCCGCTGGCGCCATTATTCACACCATTGTCCGGCTCTCGTTTGAACCATATTGGGAACGTGTCTGGGTTATACAAGAGTTGGCCCTGGCATCTCTCCAATCCATCTTCTTCTACGGAGATGTCAAACTCAGCTTGTACGAAATGTACAGCATGATCCGCTTTGCTGGCATGTACGGCAACTGGGACGGGCACTACGCCTCAGGTGATAGCATCAAGATATCCTATTCGTTATCAGCTCAGGCATCCCTTCGCAGGGCCTCCGAACTCGTTACCCGGGCAATCGTACCGTCAACTACTGGACTAACCTCCACCAAGGAGAGATTGGATCCGTTGGTCGATTGCCGAGAATTACTGTCCCTTGTGGCTGGCGGGAAAGCCACTGACCTCCGAGACAAGGCGTACGGTATTCGAGCCCTGCTGCCATCTGGTGTCTCTGATCGTATTCTGCCAGACTACTCAATGGCAAAAGAGGCTGTCTGGAGCAAGTTCAGCAGGGCCATCATCGAAAAAGCCGAGAACCTCAACATACTTGCATCGACCAAGATGGAAGTGTCTGACGCCTTACCCTCGTGGGTTCTTAACCTAGACTCAATTCGAGATGGCAGCTTCAGAGACTGTCGTGCCAGCGGGTCCATAAAAGCCCAGTTCAAATTTTCAGATGACAGCACGCTCATCCACTGCCAGGGACTGCTTGTCGATAGGGTAACGTCTGTTGGTGCGACGGTCAAGATGGACACTCAGATGAGACAAGGAACCACTGTCAAGTTCGACTTTCCACATATTCTATGGCAATCTGTAGAGTCCGAAAACCGGGAGCACGTTGATATTGATGACAATACCCGTCTCAGCATGCTGCAGGTGCTGATGGGCGACCCATCCCTGACGCTTGAGGACCTCGACGGACCGACCATATTTGACCTTCCAATTATTGATATCATGTCCATCTTGGAGCGGCTAAATTCGAGTCTCATTATGGGCGAGGGCACTGGTGAGTACCAGGGAAATTATCTCCGGCGCAAGATCCTGGAAGATGATGAGAAGGATGCGGCTGATTCAACCGGTTCGGGGTCTGGTGGACAAGAAAAGAAGCTAGGACAAGGGCACGCCCACCTGTCTGAAGAAGACAGTGTGACCCCTGATGAAGCGGCGCAGGAATGGCTCGCTTACACCGTGGAGTACTGGCGACACCTGGCCATGTTCTTCATGTGGCGCCGCGCAAACGCGGGTTTCAAAATTGGGGAGTACGAACTGGCTGACTTCTTTCATTGGTCCTCAAAACGGCCGCCCCGGGACAAGGAAGGATTTGCCGGACTGGTCGAGCGCGCGGGCATTGTCAGCAGCCCTAAGACGCTTGTCATGACGAAGGAGGGGCGCATCGGTATTGCCGCCGCCCCGGTACGACCGGGGGATAGTATTTACGTAGTCATGGGGTGCGACTGGCCCCTCGCGATGCGAGCCAAGGAGAGTGGCCTGGAAATTCTGGGAAACTGCTTCGTGGACGGGTTGATGCATGGCGATGCTGTGTCGGGGATAGCTGCAGCTGATCGGGACAACCTTGACTGGTTGACCATTCATTAGTCGCTGGACATGCTGGATTAAGTCTCGAGCTGGCATGACTGAACCCTGAAACGACTTCCAAGTACTTGTACAGGATGCAGGGCTATAGCAAGGGATGATGACAAGTCGGCGGAGGATCTATTGCTAGAGGCAGAAGCTTACCAAACGGGTAATATTTAGGGCAGCATTTACGAATTAAGAGGCTGCAATACGATAGTCAACATAGTCACTGCAATTACTGTCCCAATGAGTTAACATAGTCGATTGGACCTCTCACATCTCTTAAATACTCATGTCCACTAGTGACCTCTCAGCCTTTCTGATGAAGTTTCAAACCCGTGATCCTCTTCATCCATTGTGTCCAGATACTCCTCCTTCTCCCTACTCGGTACCTGTCCAATAGTCTTCAATGCGCTCTTTTGGCTCACATCACTGGTACTCTGATCACTTCCTGTCGCCTTGGTCGTCTTCAACAATCGCGTCCACTCGATGACAGACGGTGCAAACCGGGAAGCTAAAGGTCTGAGGTAGACTAGGCACGCGCAGATAATTCCACAATTTACCTCAATGTATGACCATATGAGTGGCGAAGCGTTGTTCCCTGTACAAATTTGGTCAGCAATTGCAGCGCAGCAACGTCCAAAGTCAACGCACAAGTTGGGTCTCCGGTAATGCAAGCCAGATAAAGTGTATGCAGACGCAGGATTCCCGTTATGCAGACAAAGCCACCAATAGCAAAGACTGTGATGATGGAAATGCGCTGCTTAAGTGATCGGTGGATGTTCCAAAGAAGAGGTACCGGAATAAGATAGATGACGATGTCTTGGAAGATGTGCAGGCCAGCGTTTGCCACAAACAAGGCAGTTTGGTCCAGACATGTGCCGGGGAGGTCAGTGTACCAGGCCTTCTCGATGGGATTGCACTGGAAGATCCCAGCCAGGGTGCAGCTGACTTCCGTCAGCGCGACAAACCAGATGAGCACCCAGAAGACGGCCTTCCACGTGGGTTGCGGAAATAGTCGAATGTATAGTAGAAGGATGGAGATCTTTGTTGCACCGATTGCAATGTAATATATGAACTGCTTGAAGAAGAAGAGTTGCAATGATACCGAAATGTCAGTCCCAGCGGCTAGGTCTGATTCGTGAAGGCCGAGTCCGTGTTGGACCTCTGGTGAGAAGCATTAGTATCTGCATAACATGTAGTTGGCATGAGACTTACGAAGGCATAGGTCAACGGCAAAAGCCAACGTAAACAGCCAAGCCACAAGAATAGTCCAATCTTCGGCTCCCAGACGAATCTTCTGGATGCAAGATCTGGTGTAGAGTCGCAGTCCCAGTATCAATGTCGCAACGACAATCATCACGGCAGTGATGATTATTATTTCGTCGGCCCGCGACTCTCTTGGTGCAGGAAGCTCCTGGCTGTCCACGTCATTTGTCGACATTGTGTGTTGCAGTTGTCGTCGCCTTAATCACTTACGTGATGAATGGAAGCCAGCTGAACGGCAATCGGTAAGCTTTAGTAGTAGCAGGTCCATTTTGCCGCCTACGTTCTAAACGAGCCCCCGGTAAGGCTGAGGCAGATTTAAACGAGAAAATGTTTGAGCCAAGGAAAACGCATTGTAACCCTGCTGTCCCTTCATCTCATGTACCACACGTGGGGGCAGGGCTGCGGCGCGGCATGGCACATGCAACAAGCAAGGAGACTCTGGTCATGGAACTAAACAAACAAGGTAGGTGGCACCATATTATTGGGAGTTTTTTATCCCCTCTGTTTCAGTTAGCTGCCGCTTACGTGTTTGACCTTTCAGCAGCGACTGTTGTAGGCAACTCGAGTGGAATCTCACATTGCTGACATCCATCCACAAGAGTACAAATTTCAGCTATTACATGAAGGCAAGAGAAACACGCCCCTGGTGATTGGATGCCTCGATCATTTTTGTTGACTTTTATGATATACAGCGAATTAAAGGCAGGCAGGATGTCGGTAAATGTTGAAGAGAACTCATAATCAGTATCCATAATCATGACATCGGCAACCTTTACATAATGATTCATGCAAACAACCCACACCACTTGTGTATGCGTGCTGCGAGAGGGGCACGGATAGCACCGTAATCATGCATGACGGTAGAAGTAAAAAATAAACGAAAATGAGGAATTAAGAGCTTATGGCAGGCAATACCCATTTACCCAATTATTTGATTCCGAGACAGACATAGATGAGCAATATTCAGGTTCGATCGAGATGGGCTCAACTCTTTTCCGCCTTCTTACCAGCCTTGAGGGAGTATGGTCTGGTTGACTTCATTGTTTAAAAGGTCATCTCGGCAAAGACTTGAGTCGTGGAAGGCTATAAAATTCATCGGCTTTCGTCAAAATGAACCAATTGTAAACCAACCTGTCAGTAATCGAAACTTCGGCCACGTTAAACCAAATAATACACACTCTACCCATTCTCACAGACTCACACGCTAGTAATACTCATTGGGTTACGGCACCAAGGGCGAATGGCCCCATTGACAGGAATAGGAGTAACCTCAGCAACCGACAAGAGGGGTAAAGACAAAATACACAATCATATGGCTGCTCCGATGAGTAGCCAATTGATTATTCCACTAAATTTCAGGAGACTTGTGCCATTAAGCTAGAAAAATGAGCCTTACTAGGGTAGTTGGCAATGGCTGACTTGCGAGGTCAACATTTGCATTCCTTGTTGATTTTTCGATTTCTCGAGTTGTGCTCCAAAGCAAAAAGAAATGTAGAGCCGGAGAGGGGGCTGCGGTCAGCCCGAGGGGGCGGGAAATGATTGGCCACGGTGTCCTCTGGTTATCGTCACTGCTTTGAAAATCCTATGGTGTATAAATAGTTACACTGCCTTGGGCGCTGGCCTTGGTGCAGCATCTTCCTAGCCCATGTAAAGAAGAATGAATACAAAATCTCAGATGGGGCGCATTATTGGACTCTTTCTGTTAGTTGTTTGTATGGTCATGATAAACCCACAGCTCTACTCCAAGATTTCCCAGGTGTTCCAAAAGAAGCCACCCCAGGCCAAGACTCGCCCGGGTTACCGAGAGTGGCGAGAGGAGCCAAGATGCCTTGTAAGTTAAATTCCGAGCTATATGCCTTGGTACGGTTCGTTAATATAATTTCTAAAGCAACCAAACGCCCTTTGGCTCGAGTGTGGCACGCCTTGTCACCCAACATGCAAGGAGCCGAACCCTCAGATTTGTGCGGCAGTATGTGTAGAGGGTGCCAGTGTGCGAAAGGGTTCGTGCTTAACGATGTGGGTTTACCGCAATTCAATATAGATTGGAAACTCTAATATATGTCCTTAGGATGGACTGTGCATTACGGTGGACCAGTGTTAGATTGAACAGCTTGAGGTCAGTTAGGCACACGATATAGGATGTCCTGTTTGTGTGCCCCAATGAGATATAGACCAGCAACTTCGAGAAGGACCTGGAGATAAAGATGATATCAAATCAATAGGCAACACTTGGCAAGAAAATTTGATCGAGAAAAGCTTGAGGCGCTAGGAGCACCACATCCGAGTCTTTTGTTACATAAAACCTATCAGGGTTGTCCGCTTCGGTATAAAGTACAAGAACTGAGTGTTAGTTACGGGGAGCTCTTTCATTGTTTATGATTCAAAGAGTTAGTGTCTTGTTTGAGCATACTTAATATCACACTATACGCTTTTGCTACTGCAGCCCCCTCATTCCTCTCTGGCTCCGGCCAACAGGTGATGTCAGGTACAGTCCGACGATCCCTTCATTGTTGACTCTCTTCTTTGATACTGCGGGCAGTAGGGCAGCCATCATTGGTCGCAGACACGATTGTGTCCCTCACTGAATGCACCGACTCTCTCATGGTATACGGACTGAATAATCGTAGGTGAAATATTGGTAACATTGGAGAAATTCAACTAATCTAAGTGGTGTAGCTGTGTGGCCTAGCCTCGGGTATCGGTCGCAGTTTGTGCACTCAGCAATCACTCACGTACGCGTGCTGCCAGGACTGCACTGCCTCGGGGCGTCAAGATGAGATGGACGTACTTGCCCGAAGCGAAGAGTCAACTGAGACGACAGCGGCTCAAGACTTAGCATCGCCGGAATCAACAGAGAATTTGGCAAGTCTTACACACACCGCAGCCATCAGGTCGGCCTGTTTCCAAGGTGAGAGTACAGCTGAGCGACTGCCACCTCGAGCTGACATCGTGCAAGGGCGTTACCATTACAATTATAGCCTGGAAAGAAATTTCATCAACATAAAGGGGCGAGGCTCACGTAGCTCACCCTATTGGCTAGAAGATGGTATGCCCAAGAAACTATGACTGGATATTCCGGGGAATGACCCTTTGGTGAAGGCTCGATTGGACAAAGATCCTTGGCTGATGATTGGGGTCCATAAAGGTACAAAGTTGGTGTAACATCTGTTGGGTCACAAGGTACAAAATTGCTGATTATGATGCAACCTGTCACAGTCAGCAAAAGCTCGGCCCGAGGTAAACAAAGTAGACCTGAGCCCTACCCCTCCTATCTTCATACGCTCATGCGGTATACCCAAAGAGTTCTGGTGCGAAAGGAGACATTTGACCATTCTGTTGTGGCACATCTTTTGGTCTTCATTTACTGTTACCGGCTGCATCGTACGGCGAAACGAGAGTAACTGAACAACTCCTCTCAGTCCACGCAACTGAATGGTATCCCATGATGCCACACCTTAATAGTAAGATGCCATGTAGTCGTGACCTTCATCAATCTGTAGGCCATCGAACGGGCCGATAACTCGAGTAAGCCGCCCCCAATTCACAGGAATAGACATCAGGTAAGGCTCACCTCGGTCAAAGACATTAGAAGCGTAAAAATTGTAGAATCACATGGTTACACCGATGAGTGATCAAGCCCTTCACCCACCACAGCTCCGGAGACTTGTAAGAATGTGACGTGAGAATCAGTCCTATAGAAGAATGAGCCCTGCATAATATCTGGCGTTTGGCGAATGAGATCTACAATTCCATTACTCTCTAGTCTATCCAGCTTTCACGCTGTGCCCCAAAGTAAGACATGTGGAGGCGGGGAGGGTAAAGACTGCAGCTAGCCGGGGGGGGGGGGGGGGGGGGGAGAATGATGTGTAGGTACATCACCGGGCTCATTGCGTTGTAACCTTTATTTGAATGTCAATAACCATAGCTATATGCCTGAACCTTTCCCAAACTACTGCCACGGGCTTATCCTACTCGTTGGCATCTATTTATTCGATGGTGTCAATATTACCAGGGAAATTGTTCCTCTAAGTCACAAGTATCTATCCCATTGTTCTGAAAATCAAGAAATCTCGTATGGTGTGTGTATGACATTTATTCTTACACCGAGATCATCTGGCCGACTGCGCCTCAAGTGACATGGAATAATTGGAGGGGAGACGCGCGTATGCTTTTCTCCCTCAATGTTGTTAGTCAGGACCTCGGTCAGATGCCACACCAGAGTCAGCTATCGGGCGTTGAGAGACACTCACTAAGAACTTGGCATAAGCAATGATACATTTGAGCTCAGCTAGTAGTGTAAGGAAGACAGCCAGATTTTGTGACTGGCCGTGTATAAAAGATGAAGCATCGCCAGCTTCTTGCAGAAAAAGCACCATCCATTAGACATTACTCTTCAACCTCCTTGCAAACCAATTCTCATCTTCTACAAAAGAAAATCAACAAGAAATCTCAAAATGAAGTTCATTGTTGGCCTTCTTCTGTCCTCTGTCTCTGCTGTCATGGCAAACCCGGTGCCCCAGCCTGAGACTACCCCAGCTGCTGTGCCTGTGCAGCGATGTGTGGTAAGTTGTATTCTGCAAATGTCTCAGCACGATTCACTAATAGGTTCTGATTAACAGCCAAACGCCGTTTGGCTTGAGTGCGGTACGGCTTGTCCCCCGACATGCGCCGAGCCCAACCCCGAAAATTGCACCACTCAATGCGTGGTCGGGTGCCAGTGCGTGGAAGGCTTTGTTCTTAATGAAGTGAGTTTGTGTCGACGAAACGTGCCTGGGCAAATCTGACATATCTGATTCATCTAGGTTGGATTGTGCGTCACTCTCGATCAGTGTTAGCTTGAATAGCTTGATAGGGGCGGGGAACATGATGGCTCAATAGCAGTCTTCTTAACATCAACGCAATTGGGCTTGTCCGCTTTTGGCATGCAGCACTGTGCGTGCATAGAATTCACTGGGAGCTATAAGAAAATTGAGTGAAGGAGGTGGTGTCTTGTTAGAGGATAGTTGATATCACAATACACTTATACTCTAATTTCGAGCCGGGTTCTCTCGGAATTGCTATACTAAATATTCACATTATTTGATATGTAGAGAGTGGCAGTAGAGAAATGTCAGCGTACAGAACTTGTGTAGTAGACAGAATAAAACCTACCATACATGAACCTAGCTTCAATGGACGTATCAGTTGTACAATGCCGCGCCTCATGTTAACACCCCACTTGCAAATGCGGGATTTGAAGCCGGGCATATGAGGAACCCAATGAAGCTTGAAATTAGGCACTATATATACCTTTTTAGTACCTCTTGTAGAAGCCGTCTACAATTCAAACTTGATGATATCCTTATCGTCGACTTTGTCGAAGGCGTATGTACTGGGCTTATGTCTCTCCGCTCTAGTTGCTATAGCACTTGACCTTCATTCACTCTTGTTCCCCCTTCTATTACTCCTTTACACCTAATAACTCACACCTTCTTAACCGTGTATTATCGTGATCTCAGCGAGAGAAGTAGGTCCCAGACTACAGGTTTAATAGTCATGGTAGATCTCATCCATGCTCCAACACAGGATTCCATTATGTTCAAAACTAATCTAAGCGAGATTCTGGTGAGATTGACTCGAGAATATCGACATGGAAAGGGAACAACAAATATAGAAGAGCCATAAAGTAAGTCCATGACTACACCGGCAGCTAATCACTGTGCATTCCCTTATTTTCTAGCATCTTCTTTGAGAGATACTATTCGGTTCAAGACAATCTTTTCATCCGTGCTGTCTCTGTCGACGACCTATTGATAAGTTAGCGCTGAGTCCACGGCTCTGGAATCTATTGATAGACAGATTCTAGGTACAGATAAGAAATGTCACAGTACTTACAAAATAAGCCACGCGAATTCCTTGAAACCTCACATTTTCTGGCAGAAGTTTGCTGCTTTCGAGGTTGGATTTGGGCCATGGAGCAGTTCGTGCAACTTCGGCAAAGCCCGAGTCAACAAGCGCGTTCTGGTGAATCGATTGGCTGTCATGGTTGATGTCACTCAGAAATCCACCATCAACTGAAGATGGATCATCAGACTTGAAGAGACTGCCGTATACGCGGACTTCAACGGGCTGTGATCCCTCAGGCACCCAGTGGATAAATGCCTTGGGCTTTTTCGAATCCTTGTCGAGCACAGCGCGTATCTCCACGACCTTGCCATCGGTGTCCTTGCTGAAGCTAGTTGCCTTAATTGGATGTGGAAATCGCAGGAGACCTACAATCTTTCCTGGTGCAAGGCGGAAATAGTCCGGGCTATCAATCTCGCGGAAATCCGAACGGTCGATGAAGACAGTCTGGGTTAGCTTGAGTTTATGGGAGCCCAAGTTGGGATCTTTAGGAGAGAATGGGAAATCGATTTCCTGCCCATGCATGTCTCCCATGTCCTCAATGATGACCCGAACCGGGTCAAGCACCAGCATCAAGCGTGGCACAGATGTTTCCAGGCTCCGACGGACAGACTGCTCAAAACGAGCTATGGGGATAGACGTGACTGCTGTCGTGACACCAAGTTCGTTGATGAAAGAAAGGATAGCAGATGGGGGGACGCCCCGGCGACGAAGAGCCGAAAGAGTAAAAAGGCGAGGATCGTCCCATCCTTTGACAATGCCCAGATTCACCAATTTTTCAAGTGATCTTTTGCTCAATACAGTACCAGAGATGTTCAATCGCCCTTATATAAATCACGTAAGTTATTTCTTGGCGATAGTAGATGAACTTATAACAACATACCGTACTCCCTCTGCATAGGCTCATAGACACCAAGGCTTTTGTTCAGCCACCTACACGTCGTTAGCAGATAAAAACATATAATGGCGAATCCCACTCGTAGCTCTCTCTGGCGGTTAGAAACTCTCCCGTGCAGAGACTGTGTGTAATCCCTTCCGAGCTATCGCATAAACAATGCGCAAAGCCATAAACAGGGTAAATTTTCCACTTATCGCCAGTGCGGACATGATGCGTCTGATCTTTGGGAATTCGGTAGGCAGCCAGATCCCACATCTGAGGGTTCGGGTTTTCAATGTCTTGCTTCATGCGAAGAAAGGCAGTCTGCGGCTCGTACTTGCCATCTCGCATATCACGGAACTTTCGCAGATTTGATTCAATGTCCTGGTTGGCATGTTCGCATCTGTACCGAGGCCCTTCCTTACCGTCCTTTCCTCCTCGCTGGAGTTTGATGTCGGCTTCTACACAATGGCAGACATATGCCCGGTCTAGTTGAATCAGCCGTTCAGCTAGATCGTATAGCTTTTGGAAATTGTCGCTTGCGTATGTTATCTTATGGGGAGTAAACCCTATAACAAACATTAGCAACTTATCAAATTCCCACCAGTTCTGCTTTGTGGATATTCTGACCCAACCATTGAACAGCTTCCTCGATAGCGACAAAGAACTCTTCCTTTTCTTTGTCAGGATTCGTGTCGTCGAATCTTCATTTTGTCAGAAAAGGACCATCGGATACAACAGAATCGTATTGCTTGTCACCTGAGAATCTAGGATTTTGTCAGCATTGATTCAGTTAGGTTTCTAAGCCGCGCACATACTGTTTTACCGCCATGGAAGCGAGCAAAACCAAAGTTCACAGCAATCGCTTTTGCATGCCCCAAGTGAAGATAACCGTTGGGTTCTGGCGGAAATCGGGTAAGGACATCTTTTGTCGGGCGCTCCTTGTAGACTTCAGCTAGAAATCCTTGCTTAAACATTGCATCTGGATCCAAGGGGGCATGGTCGTCTTCTGCTGGAAACGTGGGAGGATTTGCCTGGGTGGTTTCCTTGGGAACCCCCTCCTGTTTTCTGGTTTCATTGGCAGCTTTTCGCGCGCGTTTCTGCATCCTCTTCTTCAGCTCGTTCTTCGACACCATCTCTCCTGTCACCTCATCAAGCAGGAGCTTAGTGGCTGTATTTGTGGTAGCTTCTTCCATGCCGGTTAGATGGGTAGAAACAAGAGTTGAGTGCGGTATGCGCAGTTGGGGAGTGAGTCAGGATTGTAGCCTAGGACAGGTCTTGGGATTACAAGGGGCGCAGCGGTGCCTTTTAAAGCAGCAGCCAATTGGATGAAAGGCATCTTTTAGTAATGGGTGTCTCCGACCAACAGATATGCGTGGATCCCCGCATCATCGCGTTTGGAAAGGCAATGTCCCCAAATTGTTATGAGGGGACTATCTGGGAAATTTCGAGCGCTCAGGACTAGAATCCTCTTCCATCAAGAGGCGGCAATACCACGTATCTGGTAGTGAATGTGAGAGCCCATGACTGCGATCGAGGAGATATATCAGTACTGGTGATGGATAACAGTCGTTCTTCCCACCAAGCGATTGACCACTCATGAAGCTCTCTTGATTGGCCGTGTGAGTCCCCACCCTAGACCACCAAAATTTGGTACAATAATTCTAACTTTTGGCAAACGTGTTTCCGTCACCAGACCTTTATCCATGCCCTCAGCCATGTTAAGTCTACCGCCGTCTTACTCTAGTGCTCGGAATTACACGGACGACATCTGCGCTTTCCTTTCTACCCCTCTCGTCCGCCAGATCACTGGGGGCATTCACGTCAACGATGCCTTGATTCACCACGCCTGGGAGAAGCTGCCGCCTGAATGGACCGCTTGGTTCTCGTCAGTACCGGATCATCGACTCGTTCAACGTCATCTCCTCCAGCACATTGAAGAAACCGAGCCCCACGACTTGGAACATTCAAAGGATGATGTACTGCTGTCCTCACAAATTCAGCCACAGTCCCTGACCAAATGGCTCAACACAGTTCGGTCTCTTGCCCTCCCTCGAGTTCAACGCAATGGTCCATCGATTTCGTTACCAGATATCCTAAAACAGCGTATGAAAACGAAGAAGATAGCAGAGATATCGAGAGCTACGGCCTACATTCACGCCAAATGCGTTGACCTGAACATCACCCATATTATAGACATGGGCTCAGGCCAGGGATATCTCTCGGCTAGTCTTGCATTCCTGTTCCCAAATCTCCACATACTTGCAATCGATGGAAGCGGTTCGCAGATAGAAGGTTCAAAATCCTTTGCTGCATCGCTTGGGATAAAAGAAGACAGACTCCAACACGTTGTCCACTGGATTGATGGCTCTTCCGCAGTCCAGTCAATAATCGAAGACTGGGCTCAAGGAACGAGATGTATCCTTGTCGGTTTGCATGCTTGTGGCAACTTGTCGGAGCATATGCTCAGGTATTTTGTTACGATACCCTGCATCCAGGCTCTGGCGGCTATTGGGTGCTGCTATAATCACATCATTGCAACATCGCCCGAGTACCCTCAAGGCTTTCCCATCAGTTCGGCCCTCACTTGCAGAGACCTTTTTCTCAGTCCAACAGCTTTTATGGCGGCATGTCAGGTGCCCGATAATTGGAAAACGCCAGAAGCGTACAACAAACAAGACAACAATATATCAGTCTTCACCAAGCGACGTCTATATCGGGCTATGTTGGAAAGACTTTTCTACGACAAAGGCGTCAAGCTTAACACCGAGGAAAGACCTGCCTGGGGAACACGAAAGAGCGATATGGTTGACTTTACCAGCTACACCCGCAAAGCTATGGACTCTTTGCAAATTGAGGACTCTAAAATCACGCCAATGGATCTTGCTCTTTATGAAGAGAAATACGGAAAATTTGGAGGTCAGATTGCAATCCTCTGGACTCTAAGCATTATTTGCTGTAAAGTGATAGAAAGCGCAATCCTGATGGACCGGTATTGGTATCTCGAGGAACAGAACGTGGGCAAGGTCGATGTATTTCCGATATTCGATCCAATGGTGTCTCCAAGAAATATGATAGTAGTAGCAGAGAAGCAGAGGGAAGAGCAGAGGGAAGAGTAGAGGTCATTGATCAAACCGTGATATACCGACAGCGGAAGAATGTGAATTATTACAAAAACTGCTCACCATCCTTTGCGATAGGTTTCTGAATTCAATGTCGTCAGGGAAACTTGCTAAGGAGAATGCATATGATCCAGTGTAAGATGATCCAAATAATCTTTGATAGAGTAGATGCATGTAGTGTAGAAAAAGGAACAATAGTATATACAAAAAATGGTAGCCTTGCTACCCATAGAACCAAAGAATAGAGTTAAACAATAAAGAGATCGTTAGATAACATCACCTGTTAGCCGGAGCCAGAGAACAAAAAGGGGGCTACGGCTGCGGTAGCAACCACTTGCAAACGTATATAGTCAGGGGGTGGCTGTAGTTACCAGACTCGATGTGCGTGCATACCGTTCGTCGGCTCTAGCCCTTACGTGTGTTCTGACGAAGATCCAAATTATCTTTATTGTCAAATTGGGCGATCTCGAAGTCACTGACCTTTATCCATTCAGGACACTACATCGGAGGTTGCGACGAGTAGAATATCCAATTTCACACTGTCTGGTTCATTTATATTTAGGTAGTTCGCTTTGTATATTGATGTAGCTATGCTGCATCTCGGATTGCTATGAGTCTGTGTAACTAAAGTTTATTAAACTGTCAACCATACCACCATGTTCTCCCCCATCTTACTCGACGGCTTCCAACACGCCAGCCTTGATGATTCCTCCGCTACACTTGACAGGAAGAGACTTTAGGGTCCGGGTCTGGTCCAAGTGCACGCTGCCCCATCTCAGAAACGCTGCGTATGTCCCTGGGGTGATGTCCGCATCTGCATGCTCCTGCATGTCCCAGATCTTTGACAAGTTTACCAACTTCTTGTTCTCAATGCCGTGAGATAGTTTCATAGTTGATGCGTTGGAAAGGAGCTGATGGACAAGATATTCAGCGTCTGGATCCCTGTCTTCCTCTTTTACGCTGTCTCGTGGCATTGCGAGGAGGTCGTATTGCCGCTGCCCATCCAACTTGCAGATGATTTGGGCGAGGAAAGTTTCTGCGATGGAGAGAACGTAGGCATGCTTCTCCCAGTACTCGGGCCCATTGAAGCCAATCGACTCATCTTGGAGCATGCGGACCCTGTTAAAGGCAAGAGTGTGCCCAACATAGTCGTTCATCAAAGAATTGTCAATGTCAAACTTCTCCTGCATCTCTTTGGGAAAGTCGACCTTCTGCACCTGACGGAGGAGTGGGTGGTTCCGGACTCCAGTACAGTCCGTTCGGCCTCTCCAGACTTCCAGAAAGACCTCGTGCCACAATCGAACAAATAGATTGCCCTTTGTGGCCGCAATGAACCCATTCATGATGACATCGTTTCCTGGGTGTGTGGCGGTAGCAAATCCTGCAATCTCATAGGGTGTTGAAGGGTCCTCAATTGCGTTCCAGCAAATGTCGTCCATGTGCCTAAATAGTGTTGTCCCGACGTCCAGCCACACACCACCGTAGTGAAACAAAAGGGGTAAGCGGACGACATCGCCGCTGTGCGCTCCCACGTAAGGACCAGTCATTGCTCTGTTGTTGAACGCATCGTGAAATTCTGTACGGTCGAGATAGTGCTCCACGTTCATCGGAGAGCCTTCCACATGGTCCAGAACCCTCACGGTCCACTCGGGCCCAAGTCTTCGCACCCAGCCGATGATGTTACGTTTGACATAAGGCCTCATCTGAGAAAACCCCGTGTCCCAGAACGCCCATATATTCTTCTGTGACGTGACCGGTTGAAACCGCAGTAGCTGCGAAGTTATTTCGGCATCTGAGCGTGGATCTAACAGTGAAGCCGGAATCCTGACAAGCCCGGCCGCTTCCGTGAAGACAGGCTCTGCGGGGGAGCGTATGATGGGCGCCATGCTACGATTGTGCTGGATTTTGACGTAGTTCTCTTGAGGAGCCGATATTGCCGGCTCTGAGAGAGCTTTGGCGGGGTTTATAAAACAAATAAGTGCTGAAGCAAAGATAAGGTAGAAGGATTCCCAGGGCAACGTTACATGGAGGATTCTCACAGGAATTGCCATATCCGGAGCAGACTGTTCAACGTTATTCGAAGGATGGCTAATGGAGACAACAGTCCATTCAAATGTGCAAGTCCAACGTGGACTGCGGCACACGGTGGGGTACAAGCTCGCTCTCGCTTCCGGCGAGCTTGTGACCGCGAGATATCCGAACCTCCTGACTGACTGAGTCTAGTTCCGGCGATCCATGCCGTCTCAAGACAGTACTTTCGTATGCTCACGAGGTGACATCCTCAGTATCCGAGGCGCCTGAAGAATAAACCAGCTCTCCATCTAGCATATCGAAGGCCTGATCGATTGGATGCATGTCTGAATGGGAAGACCACGCAAGGGTTGCGACACGTCCGAGACGAAGAGTGAAGGTCAGCACTGTCAGCATTAAGTGGGTTCATGTTCCCAAATCCCGCCCCCATTCGTGTAGTGTGAATGGTCTCGATGCGAGAATGTGGGAATTTCGGATCCTGCGCACCGGCGGGATAGAGAAGTAACTCTGAGAAAGTTCCCTCCAAGAATACACACAACATTGAATCCATAGCTGATGTTGGCAGAAAATCCTGTGAAACATGGCTGTGATGGTGGAAATTTGAAGGGTTTTCCACACTCCGTAGTTGCTTGGAAGACACCGTGGCGAGGGAAGCACCGGGCGTCCAATGTTTGAGAAGGCCTCTCTGTCACTTGATGTACTAAATGCGAGGGTATAAGAATGAGGACTGCACTGTTATGAAGAACGGACTTGGACCAAATAACCAAGTGGATGAGCGATGATTAAGAGCATGAAGTACTTCAGCTGCTTAGCAAATGGTGATCTACCAGACATAGCCTGCTAATATAAGGGAAAATAGCCAGGGGGATGTTTTAACCAACATACCCCGATCACCGTTACTTGGGAAACCGATGCTACATCATCAGCCATTCTCACTGCAATATATGCTGCTTGTAATACAAAGATGGTTGGTTGCCTTCATGCATTCCAATTAGCCGTGATACGCAAGAGCTCCATGACACGACTGCATTTCGCTGCCGTACGACATAGTATTAATATCCGCTTCCCCTTCCACACTTGTACTACCTAAAAGGAATCTTCTTTGCACTCCTCCTCGCATTAATACTGCCCAGGGCCGCCTCCGCCTCCTTAGTATCTTTATCCTCCGTCCCCAAAACCTTCCTCCGACCTTCCAAGCACTCGTCCATGAGTTTAGCAGCCTTATGCAAATGGCCCTTCTGATCCATGATGAGGCCGAGGTGGGATAGGACATCCAAGGTCAGGGGATTCTCATCTCCTAGATGCTCTCTCCTCCACTGCAACACCTGAGTGAAAAGCTCCTCCGCTTCATCGCGCTCCCTTAGAATGAAGTGTGTCACACCCAAGCCGTACATAGTCAGCATGAGATCCTCATGGTCTTCTTTAAATATTCTTCGCTGGTTCTCTAGGACGTGTATGTGCAGCGTCCTGGCTGTCCTATGATGGCCTTGAAGAAGATGAAGCATCGCAAGATGTGCTGCAGTTTTTATTGTGTCCGGATGTGTATCCCTCTTAAAGTTCTTCTGCATCTTATGGAGTGAAGTCAAGATGCCTGAAGCCTTATCGTAACGTCCATTGTTGAGATAAGTCAAACCAAGGTCAGAGGCTGCTGCAAGTGTTTCCGGGTGCGTTATTCCGAGGCGCGACTCCTTTCTCTCCAACCTTGCGTTGAATATTTCCTCCAATGTACGATTGTAGCCCTCCTGGTCGTGGGTAGCCGTCAGCTCGTCACTTTCCTCAGATTCAGGAAGCTGACGAACTTCTCGCAAAAATCGAAGGTTAACCTGCTCTGATTCATCGTATCGTCCTTGGAGCGCATAGGAACTTGAGAGGCACGCTGCAGCCTCTAGAGTAGCTTCGTGGGCAGTTCCAAGCAGCTGTAGCCGCTTTTCGAGGATCACAGAGATAAGTTTGTCGTGTTCTTCGAACTTTCCCAGCTCTAGGTTTAGCCTGGAGAGTATAATACCAGCGACGAGTGTATCCTCATTCATGTCTCCGCATGTGCACAGCCGCGACTGGTATATCCAATTGGACCACTCAGCTGCTTGACTGTGCTCTCCTCGCATTTGATGTATATTGCGGCGACCCGTCATTGCAGTAATAGTGGTAATATCATCTGTTGGTAAAACCTTCTCACATCTTGGCAACAGATCATCCAGCAGGTCTCCCGCTTCGTCAATCTGATTCAGATTAATCTCCACGAGAGCCAATTGGGCTGACATCTTCAGGACAAATGGATCGTCTTCAGCCCGCTCCTTCCGTAGCACAGTTAGGCATGCTTCGGTCAAACTTGTGATCTCGAGGCAATACCTCGTTGGTACGCATAATTCGACATGTTCGCGAGGAGAGTTTCAGCGGCGGTTTGTCCTCCAGGCACACTTGCATATTCAGCGACGCGTATTCCATCAGGGAAAATCGTCTCGCTTTCTTTATACAGCTCCCATGAAGGCTCAGTGTAATCTGGGAATCGATTCTTGATGGTCTTCAAGGCAGATAGAGCGTATACACTTGGTTCTAAGTCCTGTGTGCTCTCGGACTCTCCTGTGATGTTATCCGTTGAGGAAGATGGATGAATCTGATTCCAATATACAGGCCTATGGCGTATTCCTTCTTGCAAGAGACGAGGTAGCTCGTAAGTCTGTGAGTCTTCGCTTTTAGAATGCGGAATGAGCAGGTGAAAGTCCTCGAGTCGCTTCAGAGCTTGCCGAACCTTCGTAGCGTCCGGTGGCTCAGCCTTTCCGTGTCTGTGGTTGTGGCAAATGGTCGCTGCTTCACGTATAACCTCGTACTGAATTTTCATGGGGTCCAGGAAGGACACTGCATGCAGTATGCCGTAGGCAAGTTCGTTCTCAGTCTTGATATGGTCGATAGACATCCGCCAACCTTGAGAAATGGCCCTTAGATCGTCGCGCCACTCTTTACTTTCGGCGATCGCTTGGGTTAAATACGAAATTCCTGTATCGGTTTCTCGTAGATAGGGTCCGGCCTGGCATATTGCAAGAGGGTGCTGCTGTAGGACTGATAGAAGAGGTCGTGTTGAGTCGTCATCTTCATGTTTTGGGTGCATGACTCTCGTCAGGAGCTCTGTCCCCTCGCCAAAGCTCATCTCACCAACCGCAACAGGCGAAACGAGTGTTCCCACGATGTCCCTGTGTCGAGAGATTAAAAGTATTGTGCCACCAGGGCTTGAAGGGAAGGAAATTTGTAGCTCCATCGATCCATCACCTTCTCTCAGTCGAGGGCCAAGTGGAATGTCACTCGACTTGTCTTCATCTCCAACTTCCGACTGCGATGAATCCTTTCCCCATATACGTCTCCACGTATTGGTGACCTTTTGGAGCCCGGGGGATTCGGGTTCTTGCTTTTGCTGTGGCTCATGCTCATTCTTCGGGTTACTTAACCCAAACATTTCGAGATTGTTGACATAATCAACGGCCAGGAACCACTTAGGCTGGAACTGGATGCCCGCCTTGACAACAGCCACCATTTCACCCAGAGAAAGCTTTTGTACATCCAGACCGAGTACCGCTGCGATGGCGCTGTAGTCGCGGTGAAAGGTTGTTTCGTTCTCCGCGCTGATCCAGAACACAGCACAGCCCCCAGCTGAGTATCGTCGAAGGGCATAATCGAGTGCTAGTTGGGTTTTTCTACGGTCAAGTTAGCTTACAAGTATCATGGACTGCTTTGTAGACACTTACCCAGATCCTCCCGGTCCACATAATGCTACGCGCTGATGCTGGTTGTTATACCGTATCAGGCGGTCGAGGCGATCAGCGAGCTTGGGGCGCGCAACAAATCTGTCGTTTTGTTGGTATGGGATGTAAGATGGGGCTACAGTTTCGTTATCGCTGTCGTTGGGAGCAGGCCCGGGCTGATCCGCCTCTGCTGAATTAGCTGAATCCATGAAGCAAGTAGTAGTCCCAGGGCAAATTTTATGGGGCATTTATCAAGATGTAGCAGTGTTGCCATACAGAGAGAGGAATGGTATTAGGAGATATGATGCTAATTTATATGAAATAGAGAAAAATGCAATGACGTAGGCACCCCCCAAAAGTATTGAGTGAGACGTTACACAAGCCCGCAGACAGGTTTAACGTACATAATTCTGTAATCCTTCCCATTTGGGCTCCCCTCAACGTCATTTTCCTGGGCACTCCCCAACTCTAATGTTTCCATTGGCTGCCTTGTGGATAAACAATGTATTGGATGGCTGGCCAATGAAGATCGGCCGATGTAGCTGTAGAGCACTGGTCGCAAGGCATAATCTATGATGCGCCTCTTTACTGAATGCGTCAGGTAAGCACATGCGCCTCTTTCCTCTTCTTCCACTCCCATCAGCGATGGAAACCCAGGATTCGGATTCTCTAGATCAGCATTTCGTGAAACGCGACTCGAGAGTATATAACGTGGCCAAAGTTGGTATTCATCGACTCTCCTCTGGAAGCAGCCGAGATGAGATACGTTTTTATCCTGATAACAGCTTCACCTGGGGTGCATTCAAGTATCTTTTAACCAAACGCTCATCGGGGCAGCCACTCCCACCTCTCGGTCGGTGAGGATAGGCTGAACCTTGGCTGGACGCCAGAGGCGGCGAGATGATCGAGGGGTGGGCAGAGCTGCTTACGACCTGCGCTGGCTTTGCGAGTCGAGAATGTGACCAGAGGGAAACCCTACAATGGCTCGCAAATCGGTTCTCATGTGAGTCGTCATTTTACACTGTTCTCCTTGTCTCCTTTTGTGCTTCTCGGGCATAAGTCTTGAAACGATAGATATACGTCCGTGAAGTTGTATGTAATATACATTGCAGTGATTGCTTTGCTGCATTTTGCATACGAGATTCTGAGAGAGGGTTAATTCCGGTCAACACTTTATCTCTATCATTTGGGTGAATGGGGGAGCATAGTAAGGCGGTGGGCGCCAGTTGAAAGTTAATCTAGTGGTTTCCATACACTTCTTCTCCCCCAATCGCTAGTTAAGTGGTTTCCGTAAATCTCTTGATGAGCTTCGCAGGTACGCCCCCAACGGCACATTCTGGCTCCACATCCTTTGTCACAACAGCTCCGGCTGCCACGGTAGACCCTCGACCAATACGCACTCCCGGCAGGACTATTGCACCTGCACCAATCCAGCAGTCGTCTTCGATGACAATTGGGAAGGCAAAAGAGGTGCCAAAGGCTTCCTGGCGAGCTTTCCACTGGTTATCATGTGTACCAGTGCAGATGCAGACATCTGGTCCTATGAGAACGCGGTCACCGATGGTGACAGGGGCGTTATCGTAAATGGAGACACTGCAATGAAGAAAGTATCAGTAAGTGCTGCCATCTGTCATTTACGTGAGATCTGACTTTCGGTTCATATAGACGCGATTTCCTACATATGTGTTGCAACCCCAAGTGATGAAAAAAGGCTGCTCAATAGTTGATTCTGGTCCAATCCTGCCAAAGATTTTCTCGGCTACTTGCATACGCCGTTGTGTTAGGGATGACATGGTTGCGTCTTCAGGAATGCTAGTATCATTGAACGAGAGTAGTTGTCTCTTGACAGCAACCTTGAACCGGCCCAGCTTCTCATCTTTGGATGTGTCAAAGCTGCACGCCACAAGCTGAGATTAGCAGCTGTTGGTCACGAGGTGATTGCAGGTTTTATAGGACTAAACATGTCTGGGATAAGGCAAGTGAGACTCACGGCATCCCACTGATCATTTTCTCAAACTCATCACACCAAGGTACTTCCACCTGGCTCTGCCGGATGATGGAAATAGCACAAGAACTTTTGCTTGATGCTGCCATGGCTTCAATTTGCGAGCGGTTCGCTGGTCCGGATTTCCCGTGAATCTGCGCAAACACGGCAAGCCAACGATAGGGATCCAGGGTGAGGGGTCAATTTATAGCTGGTGATACAGAGTGTCGCCACGTGAACGGCAATCTTGCTGCTTACTCACTGGGCTTGCCCCAGTTCATAATCACATCATTGATGCGCCGAAATCCCATGTCCGGAATCACCAATATCGCAATGGCAAAGTGACGCTTAAAACTCCAGGTAGGTTCAAGCGCCACTCTCCACGATGTTCTGGCATGAAAGGTTGGGTACAGCCTCAACTTGTTTATAGCATTATGAATCGCAAGTAGAACATGATGGATGGGCAGGCTGGAACTGATTTAAAAAGGTAGACATAATGCTCCCTTCATGGTAAAAGGGGCTAAATAGCATTGACTCAAGGCGGTGTAAAGACAGACATTAAGAATATTACGCTCAAACGCGTGTCTTTCTCTGACTGGCTGTGTGGGATCCGGGCTAAATTCCCTATCTGGGTGAGCTGGAATCTCAGGTGAGCTGAAATCCTGGTCCCCGTTTTTGTGGAAATCGGAATCGGCACTTGCCTTCGGCTTCGGATGGCATTACTCGTAACCATAAACTACATGGGGCTGCCGACACATTCCACAGACATAGACTTAGACACACCAACACATTTACAATATACACGCCTCTCAAGCATACGGAGGTGTTCCAAATACGCCCTGGGCGTCAGTGAGCGCCATGGTCATCTCACGAGGGAGTGCTTCTCCTCAACAGTCTCGGCCACCTGGGTTTTGCGCCATATTGATATAATCAAGCCTCTGTGCAACGTACATCGCCGCCGCCTTGTCATTAGTTTGACAAGTAGGACTCGCTCAATGGCCAAAGCTTTGCTACGCCTCATGGGTTATGAGCCGAGAATGTCCATATGCGCCGAGACGGGTATGTGATTGGATGTCTCAGTCCAGACAGCCGGAGGCAGATGAGTAAGACATTCTGATGGTCCATATGCGAATCTGGTTAGCCTGGTGACGTACATACAGCTGAAGTGTAACCCTGAAGGTCTAAGGTAGCGATGTAGATCCGAGACATGTAGCAGGCTCACATTGGCTGTGAAACACAGCTCATTGTCCACGGTGATCGGCAGTTTCGTTCGGGCGTCGATTTGCCGAAAGTTTGATATGTCCTTAAAGTGTGAAGTGTCCCAACGTATCTTACCTTATTATTTTGCTGGCGCAAATACATTGATCGGTGCTGCCTCTTTTTGTACAAAAGGGTCTTGACTCTCATCAGCTCCAACTCTGATCCATTACCCCCTCTCCTCAGTTTTTCGGCAACAAGGTTTAGGTGATTGACAAGCGTTTCTTTGGAAGCTTTGCGGTCTAGCCATGTCCATGTCTCTGGCGTCTATGCGCTCAACGGAGAACCTGTGGCCGAATGCCATCAGGAGCCGCCTCTCCCAGTCTACACCGTTCGCCACAGTGGTTGGTCCCGATGGATCCTTGGAAAACGTCACCTTCTCGGGTTTGGAGAATGCTTCCAACCGGATATCATGGTTTCTCCAGCAGCACTGTAAAGATGATATCTTCTTTTACATGGGTCTCAGTGACATCAGGTGTCTGATTTGGGTGCTTGCCGCCATGAAAACTGGCAAATGTGTATGTATTCCCAGTCTGGTCAGCCTTGATTGGAGCCAAGCTCACGCTGTTCAGGTTGTGTTTCCCTCTCCTGGAAATCCCACGGCAGCCAACCGAAAGCTGTTCTTGAAGATCGGGGCCAAGAAGTTGTTCATCGCCGCAGAACTCTTAGACAACACCTCCGCGCTTCGACAGGCGACTGAAGATATTGTCATCTCTCAAGTGACACCCAGCTACTCAGAGGTTATGGATCAAGACAATGTCGTGCCTATTTACCCATTCACGGAGACATGGGACGATATCAAGCTCCGACGATTTATGGCCCTGCATACCTCCGGCACCTCAGGCAATCCTAAGCCAATATACTGGAACTACATGGGGGCGAGCACGTTTCTTGCCTTCCGGGACGAAGAATTCTCGGGAGCCAGTGGTACCAACCTTTTGCGACAGCTACTAGTTGGTCAACGTGTCTTCCTTCCTTTCCCTCTTTTCCATGCAAGCTCTCACCCCTCCCTCTTCCGACGAAGGCACAGGCTAATATCCAAGGATAATAGGCCGCGGGCATATCAATGTTGCTGATTTCTGTTTTCTGCCACAACGCTGTCATTCTCCCCAGGAGCGGTACATCATTGTCACCAGCCAATGTTACCCCTATATTGCAACATGGGAGATGCAACACCATGTTCTCACCGCCAGCCCTTCTGGAGTCATTTTTGGTCTATCCATCAGGGCTGTCTGTGCTGGCAACTTTGGAACATGTGGCCTATGCAGGGGGCCCTCTACAGCCAGAAAAAGGTGCCCAGCTGGCCAAGCATCTCAAGCACCTCTTCCCTGTCATTGGCAGTACCGAGGGAGGAACCGCTACCCTTGAAACAACGAGCGACAGTTCGTGCTGGGACTGCTTCAACTTTGTTGATGTAGGCCAACAGATGCAAGAATCGGCCCCTGGAATATACGAGCTAGTTTACCCTCGAGGCCCACGGGTCGACAAAGCCCACGGTTACTTCCACGTTTTCCCAGATCATGAACAGGAGTATCGCACGTCTGACCTGTTCTCCCCAGCCCCTGGCAGAGACGGCTGGTGGATCTATCGAGGAAGGACTGATAACTGGGTTGTTATGACCAATGGGATGAAGATAGACCCAACCGAAATGGAAAACCACGTCTCCAGTCACCCCAAGGTGAAGGGCGTGGTGGTAGCAGGTTCCTATCGCTTTCGGCTTTGTATGTTGATCGAAACAACTTTGGACGACGAAGGCGACAAGACGGCGCTGGTTGACGAGATATGGCCTTTGGTTGAGAAGGCCAACCAGGACGCACCCAAATTCGGCCGGGTACCTCGTGAGCTCATCATCATTGGTCATGCAAAGCCATTTCGTCGGGCGGCGAAAGGCACTATCCAAAGACAAGCCACCATATCGACCTACCAGGAAGAAATTGACGAAGCTTACAATCGGGTGGAAATGGGATTGTTGACCAATGATCTTGCTCCCATCACTTCGACACAACCCAAGGACCTTATCCCTTTTCTAACCGACCTCCATCAACAAACGCTCGACGTGGGTGATAGACAAATTGGGCTTGATGATGACCTCATTAGCCTTGGACTTGACTCCCTTGCGTCATTCATCCTTCTGGCGCGCCTGAAGGCCGCGTTACGTCAGTTCGGGGTACAGGGCCAACAACTCGACAAAGTACACCCCCGGTTGTTTTACTCATCGACGACAGTCCGAAGGATGGCGAATTCTCTGTCGGACCTGCTGACTAGCAAAGATGCGCCCCCAACGGCAAACAGCACAAGACCGTTTGAAGAAATGATTGAGAAGTATGCCATCCAGGCGAAGGCCTTGGCAGAGAAAAACCGGAGATCAATACTCTCATCAATTCTATCATCAATACGGTCATTCAGTCTACCTTGGTATTCTCGAAAGGAGACCATCATCCTAACCGGTTCAACCGGCTCTCTCGGTTCATACCTATTGGCTTGTCTCCTCGCCAACCCTTTGGTCGGCCGCATCTACTGTCTTAACCGTGGGCAGCCAGAGACCGCTCGTACCAGACAGGAGGCATCTTTCAAGTCTAGGCGCCTCCCACCTCTTCCAGCTCCGGATGACAGTCGCCTGTCCTTTATCCAAGGCAGCCTCCACGAGCCGAAGATGGGCATACCTGTCGCAGATTACGATCTTCTTGTGGACCAAGCCACCTGTGTCATTCATAATGCCTTTCCAGTGAACTGGCTCATGGATGTCCACTCCTTTGAGCCGCAACTCATTGGCATGATGAATCTACTGGAGTTCATGGCCTCGAGTAAAAACAGCGCCAGGCTACTATTTGTCTCCTCCATTGCTGCTGGGGCGCCGGTTCTTGATCCTTCCGGCTCCCCGAAATGGATTCCCGAAACTGTCATGCGTTCTGATGAAGCTCCACGCCGCCTCAACAATCAGGGTTATGCACATGCAAAGTACATCTGTGAGAGAGTTCTGGAGGTTTATTCCAACGCGTCATTATCGGCTACCAATATCAGTATCCTGCGTATTGACCAAATCTGTGGCTCGACAGACAGCACTTCCCCGGCCATCTGGAACCCTGCCGAATGGCTCCCATCGCTGGTGATTTCCAGCGCGAGACATGTAGGCGCTGTACCTAAGTCACTTGGTAGCATCATGGGCGATGCGGTCAACTGGGTGCCTGTCGATGAGCTCGCAAAGATCATCTCTAATATTTTTGCCACCTCAGCTACTGACCCTTCTCATCTGCGTGCGGTAGCGCTGGCTGGGAGAGGATTGGTTGTATACAACATTACGAACCCACATCCAACTCTCTGGTCTGATCTGCTTCCTGCAATCGACCGTATTGTGTCTCATCGCATCACGCTGCAGGAGTGGATCGCCAAGGTTGAGGCAGCCGATGGAGGGGATGATCACTTGAGGACTTTGCATAAAAACCCGGCGCTGAAGCTCATCGATTTCTACAAGCAGGGCTTGGTGAGAGAAGGAGTGCAAGGGGATTGCCAAGTGCCAATGATGGATACTGGGAATATGCTGCGAGCCAGCGAAGTTGCCAGGTCGCTGAAACCCATCTCTGTGTCGCACATGTCACGATGGATAAAGTCGTGGGGTCTCTGATGGCATTCCACGACAAGCTACATGGCCTTGGACAAGTTGTTTGCAACATGAGATATTATTTCATTCATTCGTGTTCAATACCCATTTCCAAGAGGATATCACCAAAACTCACTGATAGCAATCACCTTACCGCCTGCTGACTTGATGTGTGCTGCATACGGCGTCGTAGCAAGGAGGTCAATTTGGAGTTGCGATGCCATGTCCTCCACTTATCTATTGCCCCTGTCCCTTAGTCAAAATACAATTTATGGACTCCAAACTCCATCTAAAGTCTAACCTATGCCAAATACCCAAATCTCTATTGCCCGGCTTTCTTAGTAGCCTTAGTTCGCAGCTTCATCATCAGGAAGACAAGCGCAAATGAGCTCACGCAAAACAGAGCCGTGATGCCAACCTGGAACAGTCAGTATGATTCGTCGGCAGCTGCAAAGTGACAGTACTTACATCTCTCCAACCATAATACTTCTCGTTGATGTTCATCGCCCGAAGATATTCGGCCCCTGAACTGTAGGCACAGTATGAACATCCGTCGGTGGCTGATGGATCAGTCAAGTAGCCTCCATTCGCCGAGATGAAATCAGCCATGTAGTCGCCGCACGTGGTCCCATTTTGAGAAGAGAAAGGGATTCTGGCAAGCTCGTTTGCTTTGCACTCCACCTGGACATCCCAGACCACGGGCTCCAGCAGGCCTCCAATCAGGTACGTAAAAGGGTCGAGGTAGTAAATCCAGTAGCGCCAGAAAGGCTGGATCTGGGAATAGGGTACCACAACTCCACAGAAGTTGATGAGACCAGCTCCGATGAAGATTGGGTTGGCCAATGCTGCGAAGTAGTCGTTAGGCGAATAGGCGGCAATTGCTTGACCGATGGATGTATAGAGAAATTCGTAGACTACAACATGTCAGTGCCCGAACAATAAGAAGTATTTTCCGCGACTTACGCAACATCTGCAAAAAGACTTGTCCAGAGATGCTGGCCTTGACCGGGAATCCCGCCGTAAAATACCAACAGCAGAAGTAGATGACTGCACACAGAATCAAGACAGGAATCTCTGCCAGCAACTGAGCCGAAATGAAAGCAAACCAGTGGTACGTCTTTGACTTCTTTTCCCTCGTCTCAAAGAGATCTCGGTTCTTGATGAACAGAGGCTGCGACTGGCTGATGCAACCAACAGCGACGAAGACGAAGTTGAAGACGGCCATGAGACGCAGCTGCAGATCGAATGTGCCATTGCCAATCATCCAGAACGTGAAACCGGCGAAGAGGGAGTTGGAGATGTGAATTCCAATCTTGTTCCAAATGTAGTCGGGATTGCGCCACAAAGCGATCAACTGACGGATGGTGACCAGCTTGAGCTGGTAGAGAAGAGGACTGGCAAAGTCGCTCACACCGTTATTGCTCTCTTCATCCATCGTTTGAGCTCTGGCATCTCCAAGATCCTGCTGAGAGTTGAGGCTCTCAATCTCGGCCAGCACATGCACCTTCTCTTCCGACTGGTTCCAGAGGCTGGGCCAATCAATCTCCTTGTTGAGCCTTCCTTGGATGACATCAATGATGTGCTCAGCAGGATTCGTGTCCTCGGTTGCGTGAGCTCCATGCTTGGCGAAATACTCGAGAACCTGGCAAGAATTCTTGCCAGTTGGGCCAAAATACGTCGTCCTCCCTTCCTTTCCAAGAAGGAGCAGCACGTCAAAAGCCTCAAACAGCGCCGCAGAGGGTTGGTGGATGGTGCAGATGATGGTTTGTCCCGACATGGCGAGTTTTCGCATAAACCGGCAAATCTCGAATGCTGACTGGCCGTCAAGACCAGAGGTAGGTTCATCGAGGAAGAGTAGTGACGGTCGGGCCACGAGTTCTGTAGCAAGAGTCAGGCGCTTTCGTTGCTCAATAGAGAGTCCAGATCCAGGCACTCCGATGATAGCATGCTTGAGAGATGTCAATTCGAGGAGATCCATGATCTGCTCGACGTATGCCACCTTCTCACCATCCGGAACATCATGAGACTGTCGTAGGCGTGCTGAGAAAAGAAGAGCTTCGAAAACCGTCGCTGTGGGCTCGTGCACGTCATTCTGCTCACAGTATCCGGTGGTGCGCTGGAAACTGACCCCCTGCGGCTTGCCATTGACCATGATGCTTCCGTCAATGTGCCCACTGTCTTTCCTCTGAGCCAAGACATCCATCAGGGTCGTTTTGCCTGCCCCAGAGGAGCCCATGAGCGCGACGAGCTGACCAGGCTTGACGTATCCAGAGACGTCGTGCAGCAGCTGCTTCGGTTTTCCATCGTGCTGCACTACGTAGTTGATGTTCTTGAACGTGAAGGTTGTTTGGTGGTCAAGCACGTCACTTCGTGGCTCAGGGGCGGCCTGAATCTGGCTTTTCTCCAGGTCGTTCTTTGCAGCAATCTCTTTCATCTGGCTTCGACGATCGTACAGAATCTTTGATCCAGCCTCTGACGCCAGGTTCACTTCGAAGCCGATGGCTGTCGTGATGGAGAAGAAGACCCAGAGGGCAATAATGATGCCCACGTTTCTCCACACCTCTGAGCGAGAGATGTCGTACTGAAGCTGAAGATACTCAGCCCCATCAATTGTGTGCCCGTCAGCAGAAGAGCCAAGGACGGTGCAGCTTTGCAGAGTTTGGTCGGTGTATGCAGGTCCAAATGGAACGAGCTGCGGCGCCACGCACGCCATTTCTCGGTTGGCAACCTCGCTAGCCATAACAGCGGCAAAGGCATAGGTAGCAGGATTAATGTATGCGATCCAGCGGAACCAGGGATGCATGCTTGTGACCGGAATCAGATACCCTGCCAGGCTAGTCAGTCGTCTGTCTGTAGTGTATCATCTCGGGCAGCGTCTTACCAGCATAAACCATCATCACCATGGTGACCCATCCGGAGATTTGCGCTGCCAAGCCAAAATGCTTGCACCATGCACCGATGGTACGGTATAGTGATGTGAAGCAAAGGGTAACGACAAAGTAGATGAACCAGTTGGTGAAGAACTTGCCAGCATCGTGCTGATATCCCACCATGAAGTAGTAGACTAGGTTGAATAGGCTGAACATAATGATGGTGAAGGGAATGTCGGTAAGAACGCATGCCAGTGCATAGGCGCTGGGTCGGTTGAAGGCCAGTCGCTTGTGACGGGTAAGGATAGATCGTCCTCTGAACGATGCCACCGTTTCAGCCATCTTGTTCAACCCCCACAGCATAATGGGATAGAAGAGGGCGCCCGGTATGCGGAAGATCGATGTGCTGTCATCTGGAAGGTTGTACATGAGACTACCAGTGACAAGAGCCATCAGGAGCGAGGATGCCAGTTGAAGTCCATTAGAGAAACGATCTCCCCAAAGGATTTCCAATTGTCTAGTTCAATCTCAGTCGACTTGCATGCTTGTTTTGATCAGACTCGGGAACTTACCGAATGCTGCAGATCCAAACTTGTCTCGCAAAGGATGCAGTATATGGACTGGAAGCCCCAGAAGGCAACCGGAAGCGGGAGGCTGATTTCTCAGAGCTCGAGTCCGTCACCTCGCTGGCTGTCTGGTTGGCTGACTTATTTGGAGGGGGCAGTGCCTTGGGCGACATGCGCTTGAACATGTCGCTATCCCTGTACCGCCTCTCAAACTCACTCGCCGTGTCAGGAACACGGTCTTCGAATCCAGGCGCAATCTCTCGCTCAGTATGCACAGCGACAGAAGTCAGAAAGTCGGCAATGTTGGCGCCCGGGGGACAGATGAAGCCCATATCCTCAAAGTACTTCTTTGCTTCCGAGGATGGTCCGTAATAAATTTGTCTGCCCTCGGCGAGGACGAGGACCTTGTCGAACTGGTCGTAGATGCCGTTACCAGCTTGGTAGAGAGTGGCGATAATGGTCTTGTTTTCTTCCATGGCCGACCTTCGAAGCACGCGGGCGAATTCGAGGGCGCTGGAGGCATCGAGACCCCGTGTGCTGTTGTCCCAGCACTGTAGAGGCGCCTGCGTGCTGAGAACCTCTGCCAAGGAGACGCGCTTCCTCTCGCCGCCAGAGACACCGCGCACGTACTCGTTTCCTACCATGGTGTCTTTGGTGTGAGCTATGCCGAGAGACTCGAGGATCTGAGTCGACGCGGACTTGATTTGATCCTTGGAACTGGTCGATGGAATCTTGGCTGAATTCGCAAACTCAATCGTCTCAGAGACCTTGAGCGTAGGAAAATGCAAATCATCTGGGTCATGGTAAGCATGTGATTAACAGATTGGCATTGGGCGAGCAGATACCTTCAGTGTTCATTACTATTTTATGGCGAAGCTTTTTTGCCTCTTCGGGCCCCATGCTGTCGTAGAAAATCTGACCATGTACTTGGTTGAACTCATCTCGATGGTTTGAGAGGACCTTCAGGAGAGATGTACACCCGGAGCCTGGCCGTCCAAGGACAAGCATCATTTCTCCCGGGCAGACGCGCCCAGTCACGCCTTCGAGGATGTTCCTCTTTGGGGTGGCCTTTTTCCTGAACGGAATCAAGTCTTCCACAACCGAAAGACATGTTGAACCAAAGTCTTCACCCAAGCCGGATACTTCAATCCCCAGGTCTTCGAAAGTGACGGTAATGCCGTCGCTTGTAGCGGTCTCGGCACTCCCAGCGGTGCCCTCGCTGTCTGACGGCTGGAATTCCTTCATCGTACCGGTTTGTCTACAGCATATACACTGGATTACGATTCTACGGGCACGGCTCATTCTTATTGTGTTTGATGTCCGAAACGATGGCCCGTGGTTATCTACGCGGGATGGCGGGTTTGCGGACTTACGGATATACGGATTTGGAAGCTTCATGATGACTGCGTCAGTTCGGCTGCACCTATGGGGACTTCCGGGTTTAGCGTGTCGATCAAGCACAACTCGATACTGGTCTCCAGGCAATGACAGTGTTATTCATCAGTGCCCATGCGGCTAGTGGCCAGAAACGGGACCTTGCTGGGCCCAGGTGAAAATTTGGTTGGGCCATGACTCTGCCTGGTTTCATGGTTATCGTCAGCAGCATTTCCGACTGTCCCGATCTCACTTTCTCCCAAATCCGCGTACTCTACTTCTGCGCCGAATGGAAATATGACCCAAAAAGTGTCCAAGGCCTGCGAGCCCTGCCGAGGGCGCAAGATACGCTGCAGTGGCTCTGTCCCCTGCCAGCGCCGAGAATGCAAGGCCGATCCGCAGGTTTGCGTCTATCGGTTAAAGGCGCGGAATAGGCAATCCCAGAAGCAAAAGCGACTGCTTGGTGATGCTGTGGCGTCGCCATCGCCTCCCATCAGCCTTGGACCGTCTGTTCAGCCACAACCCCGAGACAACAACGACAAGGAGGCCGAACATGAGACGCAGCCCGAAGTCCACCACAGCGTCACAGAGTCTCACCTTTCACCGAAGCCGACGGACAGTTCACAACTCTTCTACGGCCCATCCTCCAATTTTGCGTTCGTCCAGCAAGTGCACCGAGCCATCGTCTCTACCTCTCACAATGGCCAGGCGCAGAGCCACGACGGAGTGTCTGGCTTGGACACCTTTATGATGCGATCCATATTCTTTGGAACCCCCTCCAGAATAGACCCGGAAGCCATCAGATCCCCCAGCGTATCTTTGGAAGTGGTGCACAAGAGCCAGGCCCGAGAGTACCTCGAGGCGTTCAAGACAACGTCTCACTATCGACTGCCATTTTACACCGTCGCTGAGCTCGACTCGCTCTTTGAGACGCTGTACGACCCGCGACTTTCACAGGCGATAGCGCCTCAGACCAAGGCTGCTTTTCTGGCCATATTGGCAATCGGTGCACTCGCTACGCCACATACCAATGTTGCCGAGACACTCATGATGCAGGCAAAGCGAGAGGCCATAGTTCTGGACGATACCGTCAGTCTGAGGATGGTTCAGCTCTCCATCCTGTTCGCCGATTACCAGATCAACCTGGGTCGTCCCAACTCAACCTACCTGCATTTGGGCGTGGCATGTCGGAAAGCCTTTGCTCTGGGCCTGAATAACGAAGTCTTTGCTACGCGCCAAGATGAGGCGACCGTGGACAAGCATCGCACCACTCTATGGCTGCTATACTTTTACGAGACGTGAGTACATGGCAATACAGTAGACGCCTCATCCACTTACTGACAGGTCTTCAAGATGCCAGTCTCTCACGTTGGGACGCCGTAGCTCCCTCAAGTTTGCAGACATTACCTGCTCATTCCCAGCTCAGCCGTCTGCTGTCGCCAAGCTTGCAAGTATCGCTCGAATAATGGAAGACACGTTCGATTCCATGTATGGGAAGAGGGCAGAGAACATCAGGCAGCTCTTCACCACGGCTGAGCGTCTGTATTCTGAACTAAATCGCTTTGCAGAGACGCATAACATTGCCTTTGCCACACGGGGTAAATTTGCTCAGGATGCGCCGTGCGATTTTGAGTCACTAACATTCCACAACTGTAAGTGTCAGGGCTATTTTTGTTGATGGATGTATTTGACCTAACATGAGTAAAACAGTGTATTATCATACTGTCCTTCTTATCTTCCGCCCGTTCCTTGTGGCCGCCTACGCATTGCAAACCAGTCGCCAAACAAAACATATCACACAGATGTGGCTCCGACAAGCCTGTCGGCATGCAGTTGATGCAGCTCAAGATTTTATCATCTACGCCAGTAATACGATATTAAACTCTCCTCTCGCAGGGGTATGTAGCCGTCACTACGAAGGCTTAAAGAAATATGCTTACGAAATGATTGCTTGCCAGACTCTTCGATACCAAGCGTTCTTCATCGAATGCTGCTGCGCAATCTTGTTTTACGATATGCTATGCGAGCCCACAAAGTACAGTTACCACTCGGAGTACATCAAGAAAGCCGTACAGACGATGCAGTCCATGGTGCAGGACGAGCCTGTGACTACGTGCATCAACTCGATCCGCCGCATCCAGGAGGTGATCAAACTTTCCATTTCCAGGCAACTGCAAATAGAGGTGCCCCCAACTCAGACACAAGCGCCATACCCCGTACACATCCATGCCGATAGTCTTGTTCCTCAAATTGGCGCGACGGGTGGTGCTGGGACGGAGCAGATGATATTCTTGACCAACGGTGCTGCAGATATCACTGATGAGAACTGCGGCCCTCTTGCTGCAGAACTTGACGCGTTAACAGATCAAGATTGGCTGAATCCCAACCACTTCAACCTCAACGTCATGACGACGGACTTGTTCAACTACTTCCCTATGGATTCATCGACTCCCAGCACAGGGCAGCCAAGTGCCCATGACTATGCTAACCTGTAATATATCACAATAAATTCACCCGCTTCAGCAATTACCGCCGATCCATTTGCTTCTTTAATTAAACGTGTAAATGTCTGCAACGTGACGAGCCACAACAATCGGACTGCCAAAATCTCGAGCCTAGTTTGAACAAGTCTCGCTCGCTCTCCTCATTGTTAGAGAGATGGTGTTTAAGGAAATAAAAAGCGAGTACGGGTGATAGATCTCATCACGAGTAACGTGGTTATCCAGTCAGCATCCTTCCTGAATTAGTATATGCAATCTTACCTGTGGGGACCAAAATCGACTCCAGGTGAGCATGATGCAGTAGCTTCCCCGTCGTACGCTCCGCTGTGCCCAAGGTTATCGAATCATAAAAGAAGAGTGGAATGCCAAGAGCCTTCCTGCACAGCCCTACGGCGTTGCAGCCAATCACCGGCCCAAGCCTCAGTTTCATGGCGTTGGGTCGTCAAAGAGACATGGGTTAAGCTTGTCATCGTGCCCAGGGTAGGAGAGAAAATACAAACGTGCTCTAACATGGAGTTAAGGACGGGCGTTGGTGTATAAATGCCGCCAGAAACTCCTTCCAAAATGCAATGTTCAGATCATCACTTCTCTCAATCTCTCCTTAACTAAGCCCTCTACTTTATACACTATGGATGCCCTCGCTCTCGCCAACCAGCTCGAGGCTATTTCAGCCAATCCGGAGACTATCACCGCCCTTAGTGATGATAACACACGCAGGCGACTGTGCGAAGCAGCTATGAAACTTAGCTTGGCCTTGGAGGCTGGTGGTGACTCGATTCATAGAATCACCAATGCGGTATGTCTATTCCGCCTTCTTTAGCGGATAAGATATCTAGTACGGTAACGGAACTAACGTCAACCTACTTAGCCCCTGGAGCTTGCGTTATCCCGTGTGGGAGCCCAGTGCGGATTGTGGAAGACTCTAGCACAAGACGATGCATCTGCGTCCTTCACCCACCAACAGCTCGCTGCACAGACAAACGTGGATCCTGTTCTTATGAGTATGAACCCATCCTACGATTACCGCTGGCCTGTTTCTGACTATCAACCTAGAGCGCTTGCTTCGATACTACCAGTCGAAGGGGATGGTTAAACAGACTGGTCCCGACTCTTACGAATCCAGCAATGTTACCAAGGCTCTGGCTACTCCTGGTGGAGCCGGTGGTATTGGCTACTTGTGAGTCAAAGACGAGGAGGCCAGATCATGGCTGGATGTTCTTTCATTGAAAACCTAATTTTTATCAGCGCTGAGATGGTCTACCCAGCCTTGATGGGCATTCCCGAGTTCCTACGGAAGACAAACCATGCCAACCCGACTAACCCCGACTATTGCCCCTGGCATGTCGGGCACAAGACAGACGAGTCGCCGTTTGCTTACCTTGGTAAACGTCCCGAGATGATGGAGTTCTTCCTGCCTTGGATGGCCGGCCAACGTGATGGCATGCCTGCCTTCCTGGATGTGTTTGACTTTGAAAAGGAGGTCGGCATGGGGACGGATCCGTCAGTCCCGGTATTCGTTGATGTCGGCGGAGCAATTGGCCACCAATGCGTTCTTTTCAAGGAACGCTACCCAAGCTGTGCTGGACGCATTGTCCTGCAAGAACAGGCACATGTCATCGACCAAGTCAAAGCCGCTCCACTGCCAGGGTTTGATGGCATCGAGACGCAAAGCTACGACTTTTGGGGGCCCGAGCCGCTTCACGGTAGGATACTCTCTTTGCTTAGATCAACAGATAACGCTGACCAAATAAAATTGCAGGTGCCCGCGTATACTACCTTCGAAATGTGCTACACGATTGGCCTGACCACAAAGTGAAGGAGATCCTTCAGAACATCAAGGCTGGCATGTCCGAGGACTCCGTGATACTTATCGATGAGATGGTTCTGCCGGACGAGGGCACTCCTTGGCGTGCTGCTGGGCTGGACATGGATATGCTGGCTTGTCTTGCCGCCTCGGAGCGAACTTCCGAGGAGTGGAACAAGGTCATTGATGACGCTGGACTGGTCTTGGTCAAGAGCGTTCAGTATACGGTGCAGTGCAACGACTGCATTCTCATCTGCAAACGAAAATAGATTGGATCAAGCGTTTGTCGGGAGTCTGTAACTAGAATGAGACTGTTGCCACATCATCACATTTGATTGCATTGAGGATGCTCAATACTGCGCTATTTCCTGACGTCCAAAAGCAAGCCACTCATCCAACGTCTCCTTGCCCTTTCCATATGCCAGGAGTACTAGCGCAAACTCGTCGGCATCCGTAGGTATAGCTACATCCATGAGTCGGTATAGGCCCTTGCAGAAACGAGGTATGTCAACAGTGCTTTCGCTTTGAATGCACGCCAGCCATGCTTGATGACACAACGAATCCCAGACGCCGCTTCGGCAAGTGAACCCAATGCTACCAGGACACATGGAGAAACCTTGCTTCTTGATGAGAAACGCGGCTTCGGTCAGGGTGGCAAGGATCCATACTCGCCGTATGGATTCGGATAGGATCCATGCCTTCCAGGTGGAGGCTGGGGTGTTATGCGCACGCAGTTGGGTTATTTCTGGCTCATTTATTGATTCTCCTGGGCTGGGACTCGGGCCAGACGCAACATCTATCGCAGCTCTTCTCATGGCCGCATCGCACCACTTCACAAGGGTAGATGAGTGTGTCTCTGCCTGAGAGCGAGCTCTAATGTCACCGTCAAAGAGGCAAATCATTTGAAAGATGAAGAGCGTCTGTGTGCGACTCAAGTGGGTGATGAGATCGAGGGCGTCGTCCTCTATTCCTTGATAAATCGACTGCTCTTGGACGAGGTTCCTGGACCACCTCAGGGCCATATCAATCGCGATTTTTTTGTTTGCCGACCCTGTTGAAGCTCGGTATGCCAGCCACGTTGCATATGCATACTGCAGTGGTGCAGGTAAATTGGTGCCGTAGAGTCGCTGATGGATAAAGGCACAGTGGTTTTCCCGCGTCCACTGATCCAGCCACTTCTTAATCGACCCAAGAAAGTAGTCAATCCCCGAGTCGGGATACGTGATGCGGTTATCATCAAGATCATCGCTGTCAATCTGCCACGAATCAAACTTTAGAAACCACAGGTTCTGCAGATCCAGGCGGGCTGCGCGCGGCGTGACAGGGCCAGGTGGCCCGCCGAGAGACAAGGAGCCGTCTGGAAGCAGCGGGCTGACAAGGCTGGCATCGGATGTGCTCAGATCATGCCGAGCTGTGCCATTCGTCAAGGACGTGGCCGAGGACGAGACCATGGCGACAGTCACGGGGTACGCGCAGTCGAGCTTCTTGCTGAGACATCGGTGGCAGGCCGGAAGATGCTTGCTGCACCTGCGCTTCGCCTTGCTGCAGGCCACACAGGCGGCTTGCTTCTGTGCTTGCGGCTGTTCGTCGCTTCTTGTCTGCGTCATTTTTTTCTTGCTGTGCTTGGTAATGGAAATGAGAGCCAGCGACTGACGTCGGGCAGTGATGACATGATGGCGGGGATTTCCCGCCCCCTCCCGCACCGATGCTAGTGTTATGTGTAGCTAATGCGGGCAGTGTTTCCTCGTCGGACCTGAACATCTGACGAATTGCTGCTTACGAAATATCGGCGGGCTGCGGGCATCTACCGCCAGCCCGCCAACCCGCCCGCACACCCGCATGTCCGCCCGCCGCCAGCCTGGTTGCGTGAAGACGGCGGAAACTTTGAGCAAAGAACTGTATAAGCAAGCAATGGAATCCTAGATTCTATAAATGAGGGCTGTTCCTCATGCCTTTTCATGGTACTTGCCTCATCAACATCCTCATTGCAACATTACGCTCCCATACCATTTAATCCCACATTACAGACTTGTTCTACCAAAGCAGCCAACAGCTGAACATCGCAACCATGAGCATCCCAACGCTTCAAAAGTACCACAAGGAGTCTTATCCCTACATCGCTCCCAGCCGACCTGAGATCAGCCAGTCGGGAAGAACGGTAGTAGTCGCAGGCGCCAGTACTGGCATCGGCTTTGCTATTGCTCGCGCTTTTGTTGATGCGGGATCTAAGCGGGTCATCCTCCTTGGCCGCCGCCAGAATGTGGTTGAAGACGCAGCTTCCAAGCTTAACACATCGGGGAACAATGTTGCCGAAGGAAGAGTGGCCGACATGGCTGATGGCGACAGCATCAACAAGCTTTGGTCCGACTTGCAAGCAGAAGGCATCTACGTTGATGTTTTGGTGCTGAGCGCAGCAGCGATGGGGAAGTCTGTGCCTATTCTCGAGGGTGGCTCGGGGAGCACTTGGGCCGATTACGAGACCAATGTCCGCGGCCCGCTCAATATGACTGAGCGCTTCTACAAGCAGACTACCGGCCAAGGGCAAAAGGTGTGACTACAAATACAGCCCGGCGCGAAACACAACTAACTTCTAGTTTCTAGTTTCTTGTTAATGTCTCGACTATCGCCATCTACATGTGGACCACAATGGGTCCGGAACGGCCAACATACGGCTTAACCAAGGCTGCTGGAACCGCTCTTGTGCAACAGATTGCCAAAGATACCAGTTCAGATGACATGCAAATCGTCAGCTTCCATCCCGGTGGTGTGCTCACTGAGGCCTCCAGAAACGTTGGTTACAACGAGAATATGGGGATTCGTTTTGACGACGGTAAGGTATCCGAGTCCCAGTGGTAGCAATGACTGACATATGTTTTGCAGAAAACTTGCCTGGCCATTTTGCCGTGTGGGCAGCCAGCAAGGAGGCCGCTTTCCTACACGGACGCTTTGTCTGGGCCAACTGGGATATGGAAGAGATCAAGAACGGACCAGTGGGCGAAAGGATCCAGAGTGATGAGCATTACCTCAAGGTCGGCATCGAGGGTCTGACTGAGAAGACTGGTGGCGCTCAATTCTGAGTTCGCCGTCAGAAGGGAGGTTCTCAACCATCTTCAAGATTTCATGCATTTCGAATCTCTCCCCTCCAACGTATACATCTGATAGACAGTAATCAAGATATAAATTGCTACATAACTAACACTTCGCTCATCGATCTCAACAGGAATCACATTTCAGATCACTCCCATACCAACCTACGAGACTCCGATACTGGTCCTCTCAGTAATCAAATCCCCCAAACCTATGATAGATATCCCACTCATGATGTCAAAAACCGCCACATTTGCCTTAAAGTCCTTTCCGATCCAGTTCCGCAGCTCAACGGCCATCAAGGAGTCCACCCCAAAGTCCGACAACGCCTTTCCTGGCTCTATATCGGCACTTGAAACACCAAGAGCACGAGCTAGCCTGGCCACAACAGCTTGGACGACAATAGCTGATCTGTCGCGAGGTGTCACTGCCTGCGCAAACAATATTGCCGGGTTGATATCCAGGTCACCCCGATCCTGCTTTTCATCTTCCACGAGAGAGAACCCAGAAAAGAAGGGCTGTTGCAGATACGGCGGTATGCTCCCATGCTTTTTCATCATTTCAGCAGGGGTGAGCCCGCCGACAATGACTTGTGGTCTCTGCTTATGCTCTCCTCGGCAATATTCCCCAATGACTGCCAAGAGTTCCTCGGTTTCAACTTGGGCAAAGTTGTCTTGCTGCTGTCGCTTTCGCTGATACTCCTTCATCTCGGCAATGATACCTACCGTTCTCATCCACCCAAGATTCAGGGACGCAGTGTTATCCCCCTGGGATGCTCGTTGGTTGGCAAGGGCGTCTTGGAATGTGCAGCCTGCTGCGTAGTTTGACTGTGAGATGCTTCCGTACACACCGGCCACGGAAGACAGAAGGATGAAGAAGTCGAGTGTACCAACTGGAAGGAGTTGGTGAAGGTTCCATGATGTCTTGATCTTCGAGTCGAGGGTCGTTGTCCACATCTGGTGCGTCATGTTCTCAAATACGGCGTCTTGAAGAACCATGGCGGCGTTGATACACCCCTTTACCGGGGGCATTGTGTTGATGAGGTCTGCCATAATCACGGACAAATCCGCAGCTGATGAGACGTCGCACTTGACGACCTCAACTCGCACCCCCTTTTCCTGCAATTGCTCCACAGCAGACAAAGAGGACTTCGAGGTAGACGAAAGTCCTGATCTCGAAAGAACAATCAAGTTCTTAGCTCCTCGATCTGCCATCCAGGACATGATTGCACGCCCAATACCACCCAAGCCTCCCACAATGAGGTAAGACACATCTGACTTGAGCTTCCAGTCAGAAATAGCACGAGTGTGTCTCTGCAAATATAAATCAGCAACTATTCCTTTCAGCATGTCACTCTAGTCTTACCTTGACCATGTCTTCATGACTTGAAGTAAGTATGATACGACCTGTAGTTTTGCCACTCTGCAGATACCGGAAAGCGCCTTCCACATCTGACATGGGATAGAGAGCCAGTGGAGTTGGAGGTTGGACCACACCCTTGTTGATCAGTTCAAGGGTTGCCAGCGATATTTCCCTGGTGAGCTTCTTGTTGTAAGAAAAGCACTGCCAGAGGTCAACGGCCATGAAGCTGATATTCTTGGCAAAGATGGACATGGGCAGCATCGAGTTGCCCATGATATCCGCTTTTCCAATCTCAATAAAACGGCCGAATGGTGCCATGCATTCCCAGGATGCAACCAGGCTCTTCCCTGAAAGCGAGTTGAATACGACGTCAACCCCCTCGCCCGTCATTCTCTTGATACCAGCAGCAAATGAAGTACCTCTACTGCTGAAGATGTGGTCTTCGTCAATACCAAACTCATCCATCAGGAACTTTTTCTTGTCAACATTTCCAACTGTGACAAAGATCTCTGCACCGATTGCCATTGAGATGCATAGTGCCATTTGGCCAGTCGCACCAGCGGCGGAATGAATCAAGATCTTCTCATTCTTCTGCAGTTTTGCCTTGCAAACCAACCCGTACCACGCTGTCATGCCTGGATTCAGGGAGGAGACCGCATTCTCGAAGCTGACACCGTCGGGTATCCTGTGGACGTGATGGCTGAGGGCTCGCGGGTACGTACGCATGCAGCCATTCGTGCTGACTATAGAGACAACCCGATCGCCAGGTTTGAATGGCTCAGAAGCGACACCATCCGCATCAACCTGTCCAATAGCGGATCCCATGCGGGTAACAACTCCTGCACACTCAATGCCAGGGGTACTGTACTCCATGCGGCCCAATGCCGTGAGCAGGTCACGGAAGCTGAGAGGCCAAGCCTTGGCCTCCATCTCAATCTCGTAAGGGGCCAGCGGTGTGTCGAGATTGTTCGTCAAGTCTTCCACAAATGTGATCGAGTCTAAAAGTCCAGGGGTTTTGACTTTGAGTTCCAAGGCAGGTCCAGGGAGCCATTGCTCTACCCTTGATGAAGGGGACACTTGATGATAGACTGTGTCATTGAGTTGGATTTCCTCGACCATCCTCGGAGTTTCAAGCACTCCATTCGCCAATCTCCATTCCAATTCTCCTATTTGAGAAGAACAGAAGGTCTCTAGAACGGTGTCAATACTCTCTGCGAGCTTCTTCCTAGCCATTTTGTCATCGGCGACAACCAAATGGCAGTTAGAAAGAGACTCTGCTGCCAACGTGACAATATGTTTTGATGAATTTTCGGTTCTGAGGGCCCTTAGAAACCCTTTCATCGTGCTGTAGTACGGGTATTTTGCATCGCTGATCCCCGTTTCGGTTACCCACAAGATGTTGCTCAGCTCTGACATCAGCCTTTGCAGACTTGTAAAGGTTGAAACTGGTATATCTGCAAGCCAGTGGTTGCCGATCTCAAGCAGCATGACAAAAACAGCATTACTGTCTGAGAAAGTCGAAGGAGCATCACTTTGGCATTGGTCTTCAATGTCGGACCAGTTCACAACACTTGCGCCACGCTCTCTCCATCCAGAAGTCATGAGAATATGAGCCAACTCAACTTGTGCAGGAGCACCACTGTCTATCACAAAACAGGGCCTGATAGAGGAGGCAAAGTGATCGACGGATACCCCGTTTTGCGCAAACTGGGCGGGACTGTCTGGTAGGCTTTCGACTTTCCTGCTGACCATGAGGCTAGCAGTATGGGCGACATCACTTCCGTGATCTCTGATCGTCAAAATACTCTCTGAGAATCCAGTCTCCCTGAAGAAACTGTTCCACTGCGTCTCAGTGAGCAGGGGGCTCCGTGATCGCCATTCCTCCGTGCTAAGCCACCATCCTTCGAGCGACCCGAAGCCGACATTACCACAGGCACTAGTCGGGCAAATCAGCTCGAGAAGGATAAGGTAGCCGCCTGGCTTAAGGAGCTGCCGCACGTTGTGCATAGTTTTGGCGAGATTATGCGTTGCATGCAGAACACTTCCAGCAAAAATGACATCGTAGGCACCCAGTTCGAAACCTTCATCTGAGTGGGAATCCTTCTCGAGGTCCAAGGTTCGGTATGTCATGCGGTCCCCGAAATTGGCAAATCTTTCTCTCGCAGGCTCGAAGAACCCTGGAGAGATATCTGAGTAGGTGTAGTTTGAGAAGCACGACCTCCCCTTGCGCTCCGTAATTTCTTTAAAGGTAGAAAGAACCTGTTGCGTCATGCCACCAGTCCCAGCGCCGACTTCGAGGATACGAAGACAGGGGTTCTCGTGTGAGAGCAAGTCCAGAAACGCCTCGAATCGATCGTCCCACACAGAGACGAAGAAGGAAGTGTAGAAGTCGTCCATAAGTCTTGAGCTAAAGAGAACCTCTACTGCATTCATGTCCCCACGGACGATGCCTTTGAGATTGCGAGCCACGGCGGGAAACATTGCCCAGTCGGGCTTATCTCTCTCGCATTGCAGGAGAAGCTTCTCTAGATCATCTTCGCTGATGATGTCCTCGGTCGCAGTAGCCTCATCTGCAGCATAGTAATATCTCAGTGACTCGACAAGTCTCGTTATGTAACTCGGTGCTCGCTTGAGTGCGTCAGGTCCAACCAGCTGAGGGTCTGCCAACACTTTTCTGGCTGCTATAGTCATTGCTCGTTCTATCCTTGGGTAGAAGTCAAGGATAAAGAACTTGTCAAACTCGAGAGGTTTGAAGTTGCTCAAGTATGTATTGAGCTCATCTGGGGACAAGAGGCTGAGCTGTGGCTTCCATTCGATACTGTAGAGCAGCTTTTTGGCATTTTGAGCGTCGTCTGGAGTCCCGGTGCTGTCAGCACTCGTCACTTCTGACATACGACATTTTCCAATATTAAAAAGCACAGCTCCATTTCCGTCCAGCCCAAATACGGTACTTTCCCTGGATCGTTGCTTCAATGTTGTCTTGTCGGCTATACTCAAAATTCGTATGTGGGAGGCATCTTGAGATGGTGGGACTTCAAAGAGATCAGACGAGATCCAGGTGTCATCAAGGCCTGACAGCACCATTGTATTGCTGGCATCTGAAAGGCCTTTGGTCATTTGAACAACCATGACATGTAGAGATGCATCCAATACGGCCGCAACAGGATGCAAAGGGTATTCCTTGGGCGATTTCGCTGAGGCCGCGCGATTGATGCGTGCAATGACAGAGGCACGACCATCCCAATGGATATCTTCGAGCAGTGCAAATGCATCGAGGTAAGTGAGATCGACAGTACTGGACAGGAATTTGTAGAACTCATCCGCTGCGAATGGCTTATTATCGGTTGCGGCGATCTCATCATACTGCGAATGCAAACGCTGACGCTGCAACTTCTCCTCCAGATCATGGTGAAAGTCGGCCGATGAGTCTTGCTTAGTAGCCACCTGGATGATGCAGCGAAAGCATTCCTTCCAGCGTGAGTTTTCGTCACAAGCAAACAGCTGAATCTCGGAATGTCCTCGACTTCTGCCTTCGCCTTCACCAGCCATGGGGCGCAAGTGAACAATAGTCTCAGTGCCCCCCTGGTTGACTTTACTGATGAGCACAGGACTGAGGAACTGGGCTTCCTTGACCCAGAAGCCCGTGATCTGGCGACTTGCCGCGTCATTTGTGGATACATAATGCTGCTTGGCGGCCTCGATGGCCATCGTTACCATGCACGTACCCGCGAGAACGGGGACTTGGTTAACTATGTGATCTGCCGTCCACGGAAGGCTTGAGACATTGATAAAGTTTCTCCATCGTGGCTCCAATGGGTTCCAGTCATTCACAGGCGTTCCAAGAAGCGCTGTGCTGCCGTCGCTGGTCTCTGCAACGCTGTGGCGAAGCCTATACCCGACACTTGTGCGTGATTCGTGCCAGTACTTGCTGGAACGATCGAAGGGGTATTTTGGCATATCCGTTAGAATACGGATGGAGTTTGAAGCCTTGGCTGCCCCTGAAGACCCATTGAGCTCAGCTAGGCGTAGCTGTCTGTTGGCTGCTGAGATTGACACTGGCAGCCCGCGACAAAAGAGAGCGCCCACGAGTTCTAGGGTCGATTGAACTGGGGACTTGTTTCTCATGAGCATAGAGTGGTATCTTATGTGCTTGTTCGTCATCTCGGATGACTGTTTGCCTTGAAGCGTACCATGCAAAATATCTTGTACCGGTCGGCGTAAGGCTGCATGAGGACCAATCTCGATTATATCAGTGATACCTGCAGATGCTTCGTCGGAATGCTTTTGTGCTCCCGCAATCTCAGTTATGGCACCGAGGAAGTTGACGCGAGACACGAGATTGTCCGCCCAGTATTGTGGTTTGCGCAGATCTGCGGGCTTGATTGCTTTGCCGGTGACGGAAGACACCATCGAGGCCATTTGGCGTTGTCGACGAGGTCGCCCTGCGCCTTGTTCGGCTCCAAGTACCTGACTGAGCAGCTCAACATACTCGCCGGCAATCTGTTGCATAGCAGCGGAGTGGTAGGCGACCCCAGTGTTCAACTTTTGAGCAAAAACTCCTTGCTCGTCGAGCTGGGCCTTGAGGATGTCGATAGACGATTCCGCGCCAGAGAGTGTACAGTTGAGCGGGCTGTTGATGCAAGCAACACTCACACTGCCGCTGAGGAAAGCAGTCTCCCCAAGCGTAGAAGTTGTTGTTGCAATGTACGCGATCGCTTTTTCCAGTGACAAGTTGACCGACATCATCGCCCCAGCGGCATGTCCCGCGCCTTCTTCCTTGAGTCTAGCTGTCAGCTTTCCTCTGTAGAAAGCGATTTTGACGGCTTCCTCCAGTGATAAGGCACCTATCGCATAAGCAGCTGCGATTTCTCCAGATGAGTGACCAACAACGCTGGCAGAAGGAACTCCAAACTCCTTCATAAGTTCCACCAACGAGATTTGAAGAGCCGTGCAGAGGGGTTGACTGTAGTCTGGTCGATTGATATTGGCCTTGTCATCCAATGCCTCTACATAAATTGATAGTTAGCCTTGAGCCCACTCAACGCGGAGCACCTTGCTTTCAACTTACCGAGTACCGACCAAGTAGCGCCCAGAGAAGCAAAGACATCATCAATTCGGGACAGAGTTTGCCTAAAGACCTCATACTGCAGTAGCTCGAGGCCCATACCAGCGTACTGCGCTCCTTGGCCAGTAAACACAAACATAGTACGGCCAGGTGCGAGTGAAGATCGTTCGGGTTTTGCAAATGCTTCGAGCTCTCTTTCAACATCTGTCCCACCTACAACGGCAAACGTACGCCATGCGAGGTGAGTTCGACGATCAGAAAGCGTAAAAGCAAGGCGCCCAAGCTGGGCGGGGGAACCCATGACAGAAGAGCGATGATAGTCCTTGAGGTTCTCGAACACGCGGCCCATGGATGCTTCGTCAGCCGCGGACCAAACAAGCAGTCTTCTTGGACTTGTGACAAGATCTGTTGAAGTAATTGACTTGACAGCAGATGGAAGATTTATAGAAGACTCAAGGGACTCTAGAATATTCCCATTTGTTGGATGTGTCGGAGAGACAGGTGTAAGGCGGCCATCTGATGTTGGAGAAAGAGAAGACCATGATTCGCTGTCAAGGCGAGGCGTGAGCTCACACTGATGGTGTCCGTTTAAACCCGCTGAAGAGAGGTATGAATATGCATCATCAAGAATGGCATGGGCATTGGTACCGCCCATACCAAAAGAGTTGACGGAGACACGTCTGACTCCTGATGACGGCCAGGGGACGCATGTCGTAGGCACCTTGTGGAGTATTGTCAACCCCCATGCTGTTAATTCACCACGATGGGCTTTCACGTACATGTAGATTGTAGAACTCCGCGTCAATGTCGGGATTCAGCTTTTCGAAGAGAGCAACTGGCGGAATTATTCCCTTTTCAAGTATAAGAATGGCTTTCACTATTCCGGCGAGTCCAGCACCACCTTCAAGGTGCCCGACGTTGGATTTGATAGACCCCCTGATTCGTCAGCTAACTTCCATTTTCTCTCACATATCTTTGAACTTGGGTTCAGGGAGTTTTGGAAGTCAATAAATGTAAGGGGTAAGCTTACACATAAAGAGGCTCATCCGAGGATCTGGAGCTTCGAAACACCCTCCCGATTGCCTTCATCTCGATTGGATCTCCTGTCGGGGTTCCGGTGCCTTTATATCATTAGCTGGTTGAGATATTCCTAGCTCTAATTAGTAACCCACCGTGAGCTTCAAAGTACCTTGTGCTGGCAAAGTCAAGGCCGGCTCTCTGATAAACCTGACGAATAAGTCTTTCCTGTGCTTCACTGCTAGGCTGTGTGAGGCCAGGTGTATGTCCATCCGAATTGGCGCCAGTGCCACGGATGACTGCCCTGATCATATCACCGTCTTGAAGAGCGCTGCTCAGTGGTTTGAATATCATGGCGATGATACCTTCTCCTCTAGAGAACCCATTTGCTCTGTGATCAAAGCTATAACAGAGGCTGTCGGGTGAGAGGAATCCTTGGTTAGCAAGGCCCATCGAGACCTCTGGTCCAAGGATTAAGTTGCACCCTATGACTAAGGCCTAGGTACGTAAAGGTCAGATCTTATTCTACCCGCGCACATGGTTCCCATTATGTCGGTTGATATGAACTAGAAACGTGTAATGCGACGTACCGATGAGGAAGAACCACTTTGAAGCGACTGGCATGCCAGATCTACCGCCACCAGGCTGCTGGAACATGCGGTATCAACATGTAAGCTTGGGCCTTGAAGGCCGAAAAACCAACTGACTCTGTTGGACCGCATGCTATCAGCTGTGCCTGTGATTCGAGAAAGTGGTGCAGTGTCGGGATCCTTGCTCATCGATTTTGTATAGTCATCCGAGGTTGAGGCATCAAAAACCCCCATTTTCATGCCCTTGAGGCTTGACATGCTAATTCCAGCTTAACCACAATTAGTCGGACTATCATTCTTCAAACGTGAGCACCCTACCATTTTCAAAGGCGTGGTATGACGTTTCCAGAATCCAACGCTGCTGCGGGTCCATCCCGGCGGCTTCATTCTGAGTCACGGAGAAGAAGGGAGCATCGAAACATGCCGGGTCATCTTTGATGAAATGGGCACCACGTCCAGGAAGCTTAGGGGAAGGTGTTAGAGACGAAAAATCCCGTAGCGTGTAAAAGGTGTACGCAGGGTTCGCAGGAAGACAGCCATACCAGATGTGGTTTTTTGTGGTCTTTGTGGAACGAGTTTATGTTGGTTCGGCTCTCTGGGTACTCAGTCATCAGGTTCTTACGATCCCTCAGAATGTCCCAGAGGCTGGACTCATCCACAGCCTCCTGGGGCATCTTGAGGGAGAACCCTATCACTGCAATTGGCTCCATCTTATTCAATCAGTCAGAACGATTCGTAACGATGGGATGACGAGTCGTAAAGAACAAGGATGAGATGGGGATTGTCATCAGGAAGAACACTTATGATATAAAGCGGTCAGTCCTACTGTGTTACCGGTATGCGCATTGCTGTCTTCCGTGTTATCCAGACCACGCCTCGCCCCGTTGGTTCGTCACCCAGAGATCCTCGAATCAAGTGAATTCCTTGGAGCCACAGTCTCAAAGGACCGGCAAATTTCCAAGTGGCGGTCTGACCCATGACGCTGAATATTGGACTTGTCAGACGCCAACTTATGAAACAGGTTCTTTGGCGCGCATCACTGCATCTACCGAGATATGCGTTTGGTGAAAGGGGTGGTGGGTCCCGTGAGCGTTGCTCTCGTAACCATGGCCTTAACAGCACCCATTGTACAACTGGTGATGAGACCCATCTGTTACCTACCTTGTCTCGCCGAGCCGAGAGGAGACCGAAGGTGGTCAGATGCGGGGTCGCCGCCATTCTGTCAGGTAAGATTGTCTTGTAAGATTACTCGTTCAAGCACCTGAGTGTACTGTTATGTTCAGAGTCCGCCATTTAGTTCCAACCATCATCTCCCTGCAACGGCTCTTCGCTCAACTTGGCATTCCATCAGAGACCTTCTCCCAGTTTACATGTATACTCCCCCAATCATCTAGTTGCCTACACCCAATCAGAACCAGAAGACACCTTTACATAAGTGTTCTTGTGGATAGAGTGGCAAACGTCGCCTGGGCTCTGAGATCTTTATACTCCGATTCAGATAAAGGTCACCTACCGTTGCATGACAAGTTCGAGATGCGTTTTCTTTGCCTCCATGGCATCGGGATGAACGCCCAGGTAGGCTGGTTATGCATACACATACAATCGGTGACTCATTGACCTTTTCGTCACTAGATATTCAGGTCCCAAATGAGTGAGTCGAATCGCCATGCGACCGTGTCATTTCTCAAAATATAGGCTGATGACCTGAAGGCCAGATTTGTTCAGCGTTGGGCTCCGACAATTCGTTTGTTTTCCTCAATGGATCTGTCGCTACCAAACCATTGCCTGGTAAGCGAGACACCAAGTTTGCATCGCGCCACTGATAATCTTTTTCGATAGGCCTTGAAGGACAGTATGGTGGGCCTTATCTACGGTTTGGCCCAAATGAAGGCGGTGATTTCTCTGCTGTTCCAGATCTTATTGAGGACCTCCTTGATCAAGCAGCGGCAGAAGGGCCGTTTGATGGCATCATAGGATTCTCAGAGGGCGGAGCGGTTGCGGCAAATATGATGATCATGGATGGTCAGGACGATCCGCCGTGGTGTAACTTCAAATGCGGCATCTTTTTCTGCGCCTTGACTCCCGTTGACATGACTTCGATCGCTCGGGAAATGAGGAGTCTAAGCCAGGCCCAAGATGGCATTCTTTTGAAGGTTCCAACAGCGCATATCTGGGCTGAAGGCGGCGATCAGTATCCTGATATGGGGCGAGAGCTTGTTGACTTATGCGATGGGGGGCTACGGGAGGAAGTCATTCATTCCCTAGGCCACGAGATACCAGGTTCGCGGTCAGATGAGTTCCTCAGGGACACAGTTCGCGCCATAGAACGGACTATTGAAAGGGCAAAGGCACTGTCTTGACGAATTCACTGTTGATAGCCATCATCGATCGGTTCTGATGCTATTGCCACACTTCGGCGATAATGGCTCGGTATTATATTTACCTTTTTTCTTCTCTTTGACGAATGTAAGAATGCACTGCGCTGAAGGAAGAGGGATGAAGACCTTGGCGACAAGTCTCAACAATTGAGCGACGAGAATTGTTGATATCTTAAACAAAATGAGATAATATAGGTCCATACTTTGAGATACGGAGGACGAGTGTCGACTTCTGGAACATGAACACCTCAAAATGGGCAAGTATGGTCATTATACCGAATCTAACGTACTTTGATCATCGCGTTTTGGGTACCATTCATCCTCTACTATTCATCCATACACAACATTTCCAAGGCTTCATTTCTGCCATACCTACCCTGGACGTGAAATATGCACCGAAAATGCATCCTGTGACACGGACTACCCAAAGCCTCTCCCCACTGTTAGCTTCTGTCTCTATTCAACCCCTGAAGAAATGGGTAACCATCCATAAGCCCCTTTCTTGGTCGCATCTGGCTGTCAACCAATCTTTAATTCCTCAGGCCCTCATCTCCCCTCCCCCTCGCTGTAACGTAGCCGTAATGTTACAGTTGACGGTACCAAATTGCATGGCAGAGTGTGGGCGAATAGAAACACGGGATTCCATCCAGGGGCTTGAGAGCTTCCTAATGGGTGTCGGGTGTGGATCTCCCTGGCCTTTCGTCACCTGCTTGAAAAGGTGTATGCGAACACCCTACTCGGCGAAATGCTTGTCACCTGCCATCGCGGTTCGGCTTGCTCGATGCGCACATGATCTCGTAAAGTTTGGGCCATCGTCCTTGTATTTGAACACCTGGATTCCCCATCCGAATTTCCTCTCTGGCTCCACCGTGTCCTGCTACTCAACCTGCACGCAAGTTACAACAAAGTCAAGATGAAATTCACTGCATTTCTCGTCGTCGCCGCTTCGGCAGGCGTCTTTGCCATCGATCAAGCGAAACGAAACGAGCCTGTCCGAGACCTGCGCACACTCAAATACGCCAACTCGGTCCCGGTCGCAAAGGTTGCAAAGGTTGCAGTCGAACGACGCGACGAATTTAAGCCCACCAAGGACAACAGGAACCTCGAATATGAGAATGGCGTCCCCCTCGATATGAGGAAGATTGCCAAGGAATCCTCGTAATGGAGCTGCGAGGCGATACTTTGAGGTCAGTGGTTACAAGGTGTGCACCCGTAAGCCAAGCTAACGGTGGCCCAGCTCATCCAAGGCTGTACATATGGACGCCCGGACATATTTTAGGGCGGAGAGTGAGGTTTAAAGTTGCATTAAGAACTGGTTGCATATCATTGGTAGAGAATTGATTTATTCCAGCAAAGTTTATTGTGCCTTGGCAACTGAGTATTCCTCCAAGTGATCTCAAGAATAATAATAACTCCTGGACTGCGCCCGATATGCTGCCCTGCGCCAAGACCCGCTTCAATACCTGCCAGACCACCGATGCCAATGAGACCAATAAAATAACAGAGGCTGGGCATCTGCAGGGATACCGGGGGGCTGTGCAATCATTAAATGAAGCTGACATAGGGCTGCTCGGGCGCCGCGGGCTCTGGAGCGGCTTCTTGTCCAAAAATCCACTCCTCAAGGAAAAGGTATAATATTAGGAATCTATGTCGTCGAGTTTCTTTGGGTGGAAGTTTCTCTATATTGATGATTGCATTGAGCATCTGCACATGCATCCTGCGGACCAAAGTGAACCATGGCCAACGATATGAGGACATCGACAAGCACCGAGGAAATAGTAATATTAGAATCACTATCATGGATGCCGACTCAATCTACCAGAGCAGAATCCCGAGCGTCTAGGTTAAATGTAGGTCGTTCTCACTTAGAATCTCCTAATTCTGACTCCCGGACTTCTCTTATCCTCATTATAGAAACCAGTTGTCATCCCTCGGATTGATGGGAGTAGCCCGCTGGATATACCAATGCCCTTCGTACGAGCGTATAGCCACGCGCTAGACGAGCATGGCATAAACAAGGCAGACTTTGTTCAATTCATCGACAATCTATGCATCGCACAGGCAGCTCCTATTCCTCTGCAAGCTATGAAGGGGGCTGGTGACATCTTGGGTCTCATGTAAGCTCCCCTGTCTGCCATGTTTATATGAACAAGTCACTAAACAGCCGCAGTCCGTTTGATGGCTCTGGATGGATGGGAGCCAGTGTTTCTGCTGTTGCAGATGCTGGTGCTATCGCGATAGCCAAGAGTCGAACAAATGCCTACCTGAAGAAGTGGAACCAAGAGTACTTTGCGCCTCGCCATCTAAGAGTTTCAGTATGCAAAACTCAAGAGTTGGTTACAAAGCTGCATGTACAGGGACATACCGATCCAACCAAACTTTCTTCACCGTGAGTACTGTCGAGCCATCGAAAGCCCATTACTAACTGACCAAGTTCGCTCGAAACCCTTTCTGCAGATGATGTCAAGCTTGGAAGCCGTATAATGGAAGCCTTGGGTCCCCACATAGCACCACTGACTTCTGATGTCCATCCACCCGCCATTCCGTCTAATCTACTGAATCGTCTGAGTGGCAAGCAGATCCAGCGTCGAGTGCGTGAAAAAGAGCAAAGTGAAAACAAAAAAGCGGAGAAGTTCTTGGCAAAGATGGAGGAAGTGAGGGCTCGACTCGAGAAGAAGAGGCTCAAGCTGGAGAAGAAGGAGTTGGAAGATGGCCGGAAGCAGCCAGGTAACTTGACGGATGCGAAAAGCAGCTACCATGAACTGGGTTCTACGACGAGCCCCGTGCAATCCGAGCTACAGTCATACGACATGCACTCAACCTCAGACGAGATACTCTCACCTGTCGACACTGAAAGGACTGGGGCCGACACGGACCATGGAGATCAGTCGCGTGACAAAGCTGATTCGAAGCTGGAGAAGCAACAACAAAAGCTGGAACGCAAGGCTGAGAAGGAGTCGAAGAAGATGGAGAAAGAAGCCCACAAACGAGCAGAAAAGTACAGCAAAAAGAGGAGCGAGCTTGAAGAAGATGCTCAGAAGAAGACAATCAAGATTGAGAAGGATGTGGCCAAGAGATTAGAGAAACTGAACAAGAGGGTGGAGAAAATGCAGTTTCTTATTGTAGAGAACCTGTCATAGGATGAAAAATCGGCTGGCATGAAGGAGAGAATCTCCTGGATATATCCAACATCTTGTCCCCCAGAGCATGTTTCCAATATCTCACTCCTTGGCAAAGTCCACTTACCCCAAACAGGTCAAATCATGCGCTGCGGCTTCAAGTGGCCTTGATTTTGTGCCAACCCCCACAGGATTTCATGCGCCAAGGCATCCAGAGGCAGTAGTGATGAATGACGCCTCTTTCAAAAGTAGGCTATGAAGGGTAATTTCGGCGAGGGTATGTATTTATACTATCAGCTCTTTTCTGCGAGGTGACGAGTTTTGTTTCATACATATGCTCACCTTTTGCGTGTGTGCATTTTTCTCGACTGGTTCTCTCGCACTTTCGGCATATATAAAATAATGACGACACGAGAGTTGATCGAAGAGCGATACCGGAACTGGATCGCGGCGCTAAATGACCGTAACACTGAAGCCATGTCAGGTGCGGTTGCCGACACGGTCGTACACGATGATGGCGAATCAGGCCAGGGTGGATATATCCAGTCTTTGGTCGAATCTCTCCACGCATCTTCCGTGGAGAGTATGAGAATCGACATGCTCACTACGGCTTCTGCTGCTATCGCTGCTTCTGCCCGCATCATTTACCATGGCAGACCTGTCAAGAACAGCTCTGATGGCGGAGGTGAAGATCAATTAGTGGAATGGTCTGGGATTGACTTTGTCTGGTTTGATGCAAACCTGCGAATTGTCCGTACCCACACCCTGATCGATATGGATGGTTTACGTACTGGCAATCCTAACGTTTCACGGACGCCAACCTTAAATTACCAACCAGTACCTCCTGGATTCGACATCGACGCTCACTATCGAGGTTACTTGAACGCCGTGAACACGAACAGATCTAATGACCATCTGGCAAAGTTCTGCCAGCCCATTATCACACACAATGAGCAAGTCTCCGACTTGGATGAATTCATCGGCTTGCTTGAGGATGCATTCTCTAGGATTGAAGACTATACGCTCACTATCAAAGACTTGATCACGGATAAGGTGACACAACGTGTTGCCGTCAGACTTGAGCTGAGCGGAAAGCCGGTCAAGGAGGCCTTCGGTATTCAACCCACTGGTAGACCAGTGCGTTTCCCAGAGCATGCAATGTATCAGTTGGATGGAGGAAAGATTGCGTTTGTATGGGCTATACGCGACTTCGACACCTACAGGAAATGTATTGGAGGTTCAGAATGAATGGATCACAAAATACCGAATTGTCAACAAGAAGTCTTGAGTGTATGGTCATTCATTGCTTTTCTCTTAGAAGCCGCAGAACGTTCCATAGCTAAGAAGTTGGCCGGGTTGGCTTCCATGACGAACTCCCTCCTCTTCACCTCAAGTACGTGGGTGCATCGCCTCTTGCAGTATCCCAAGCCCTGTCAAGAGCCTCCACAACCTCGTCCGGTAGAGACCCTTTCTCGCATGCTTGTATATTCTGTTCCAGTTGGCCGTACGAGCTGATACCTATGATCAATCCATCATTCCCGCCCTTGCTTCGTGGCTGCAGTTTGCTGTGGTGGATGCACCATCGCAGGCCAACCTCAATAAGCGGAATATCATGCTTTCTTGCCACAGGTTCGACAATTGCCAAGGCATCCATAGTCGACTGCTTGAAATATCGCGACATGTACATCTTTCCAAGAGCGGATGTGCTGCTGAAGCGTCCCTCCGCCGGCTGTTCTAGGCTCGTGTACTTGCCCGAAAAGAGACCGGCGGCAAGAGGGTTGTAGATGATGAGGTCGATACCAAACTTTCGCAGGCAAGGTATCAATTCTGACTCAATAGCACGAGCTTTTCATTGTTAGATAGCGTTGGTAGTCTGGAGGAGTAAAAGGACTCACTGATGGCATTGTACATTCCCTGGTACACAGTCGGCTTCACAAAACCCCTCCTCTCACAAATTCCCACTATTTCTGCGACTTCCCACGCGGGATAGTTGCTCAGACCGAGCCGCTTGAATTTGCCTGCGCGATGCATCCCGTCGACAGCCTCCAGTGTTTCTTCGTAGTCGACTGATCGATCCGGAGCGTGCAGGTAGAAAATGTCCGTTGAGTCAACGCCGAGCTTCTGCAGACTTACATCCCAGCTTGCCGGCAGTTCTTGTGCGCTGTGCGCACCAAGCTTCACTGGCATAATCTTGGATGCGACAGAGAAACCCTTTTCCTTGAATCCGGCTTCTTTCGTGAAGGACTCCTGCTTCCCAGCAACGTACACCGCCGCCGTATCAATCTCATTGTAGCCTTTGGATGCCAAGTAATCCAAGCACTTCTTGTACTCATCAATAGACGTGATGCGAGCTCCAGCATCGATGTCCGGACCAATGGTCATAGTTCCCAGTATGAGTCTATTTTGCGACGCCATGTTGAGTTTAGAAAGAATGCGATTTCGGAGTATAAGCAGAGGCTAGTCGTTGTATGTTGAATCAGCTTATTTTTACGATTATAGGAGAGAATTGAGTCCTATCACGATCAGGACAAACGGAATTCGTTGGTACAGGGTGTTTAAGTGCATGTCTTGATTTAAATTTGGTCTCTGTTGTCGGCTTTCTTCCCGATGGTGCGCCGTAACCTCCGAGCCTGCCCCTGATTGGTTATGATATCGATATATGGTGGGGAGGGTTAATATGATCATAGACTAAAATCAGGGAATGGAGCTAACATCGGCTTCTAGAATTTGGCCTCGCATGGCGCGTTGCAGCGGCTGACATTTTGCCCCAGGTACCGGCATCGGAATGTGGTCATTTCAATCACCAAGATGGCAAGAGTGCAATATATGAACGAAGTTTTCATTCTGCTATATTGCTCTTCCGGCGGCCCTTCAAGATATTCCCAGGGACCTTTGGTACTGCTCCTTTGATGATGAGATGAAGTATGCAGTACGGGGAAGAAGCGGTAGTAAAAAGGGCTAATGAAGCCAATAGAAAGTAAGGATAGTGCCTAATACCCGGCAGCCGAAAGCAGTCGTTCAAGGCACTGCTCCTTTACTGGCACCTGAAACTGTTGGCGCGCTCGGCAAGCCCATCGCGGACGGAGCAGATGAAGGTCATGTCAGTTTGGTAAAAGCTCCTGTTTCCACGGCAATCCCTTCGACTGATGTAGGGTTAGTATGGGCCATTTGAAGCATTGTTCACTGCTTGAACATACCTGTAGAGTGTGCATCTGCTATTCTGAGGCTTGGAGAAAGAAGACATTCTGTTCCTCCATTCCGGGGGAAAGTTTCCTACAGCTCCAGTTAGATTATTCTTAATGTGCGTAGACATTAACCGTACGGCATCTTCCGGGTTGGAAAGTAAGATCAAGGGTTTCGCCCGAACCAGACCTTCCATCAAACATGCTGAGGGTAGGTTGGTCCTGCTGTCCCGACGGGTTCTGCTGTCCCGGCTGGTCGGGCGGTGGTGGTGGGGTCTGTCTCTCCTGGAGGTCATTGGGTTCGTCAAGAGGCGTTGCACCAACAGAAGTGGCGGCAAGCAGGCCGGCGAGGAGGAGGAAGTTGAACTGCATCTTTACAAGTTCTCTTGGGGATTGGAGGGCGTTGGTTGCTTTGTTTGGTGAGTGTGGTGATGAGTGGTGTTTGACGATTGTACTCAAGAATGGTGCGCCATGTCCATGTTTTATACTTGGGCTTCACGGAGAATTTTATGAACAGTCATCGCCGTAGCTACGCAAACATGGCGGTAACATGACAGCTGAAAGCTAGTTTTGCGGAGTAAGAAACATCTTCATATGCCAATGCCCCTCATCACTTGACATTCCGGGCTTGTGGCGCTAGAACTGCGCGGGTTTATTCTGTTGCAGCGACAAGTGCTTACTACCAGGTCACCAACCCATGCTGTCGTATGATAGACGGAATGTATACTGTCAACTCGTTGTAGGGCTGCCTGTAACATTCACATGGAACACACAATGTAACAGCGGCCGACCCTAACAGCTGAACAAGAACTCATCAAGCCACATTACGTTTCAGCTGGCACTTGGATACCAGATGGCAAGGCGTGTCTTTAAACAATATCTTGCGAATCCATGAGACTGGTGTGTGTTCGATCGATCAAAGTAAATCTGTGAATCATTCTACTTAGTCAAGGCTTCCAAGATCCCACATTTTCCCCAGATCACACCGGCTACATCATCTAACCGTCCTCCCTTTCCCCATTGCAAATTTTTCGTTAGGATCCCCCTCTTTTAAATTGATTGGCTGCTCGTTTCGGTCAAACTTAGTAGATTTGTAACTCCCTTGCCCGCCATGAACTTTATTTCAGCCGTTGGGTTCTGGAACTGCTTAGGTTCATTTTCCAGTATGAAGTTTTACTAGCAATTAGTCTACGTGTGCATGTGCTTGTTCAGACCAAGCCGTGTACGGTCGAGGCTCCTCTTGATGGCTTTAAAGTGATTCAGCCGAGGTCATGAAGTGCTCTGGGGCAACTAGCGGCTCGGTGTTCCGAAGCCATCGCGCACAAATTGAACCAACTGGCCCCCCTAATTATTATGGCCTACCGCGCGCTAAGGCGGCACAGCTTTACACGCCAAATCCCCTAGTAAACCTTTCCCAGGGAGGCTGAGTTGTCACCGTGACATCATCCTCGTGTCTCAGGCTCACAGGGCGGCTCGTATTCCCTTAGGCGTGCGAAAGGAGCAAGCTTGTATCCGCCCCATACCTCTGAAAGCCCCTCTATAAACGAGAGCTACAGTCCTAGTGATTTTGCTACATGGTTAAAGAGGTACGGAGGCAGCATTGAAGCAGAATCGAGTAAAAAGAGCAAGCACCCTATCATTTTCTATTTTGTTGCGGGTTAATATCCTGTAATCGGCAAACTACTCCTTCCGTACAGCCCGAGGGTGGGATTCAAGAATGGAGGATCCTTGAGCCTCGTGGCGCCAATCTTATTATAAATAGAACTCTGTGGAATGGGTAGCTTAGCTCGGCAAGGTGTGGATTGAATGTACCAACTGGGTACTACTTTGCACAGGAGCTCTGGTCACTAGCAGCACGACCTTCGAGTAGCAACACAGGAGTCAAATCGACGCCAGCAAAGTGAAGAATTAAGTCTTCCTAATAACTAGTCTACAGTGTTCCCCAGATCACATACCCAGGGGCTTGGTGGTCGATCTTCGGAGTGGTCTCTTGGAATGTAGACATGTAGGGTATGTCGTCGTTGTCGCGGGGCAGCTGCTCCCAGCAATCTACCAGATTTACCAGATTCCTTCCTGAAGACGTGAGTTCACATTGTTGCAGGCATTCCATATCCTTCTTAACATTTCCATCCCCGTTTGATCCGCTACGTGGTCCAGATATAGCATTCCCGATGCAATAAGCTCATGATCAGATTCCCGGATCTTGTCGTACGGCCTGAATAATTTCTGTACCGTCAGGCATACTAGAGCGGAAAAGTACGAGCATTTTGATAGCCTGTGTAGTAAAACATTAGTCTGTTTTCAAACATCTTTCTGGTTTGCAATGTTCGCCATACCGTACAAATGAACTATCCGTGTTCATAATCGCCGAAAATAGAGTCATGAGTTGGCGAGATTCATCCAGAATGGTGGCCCAACCCCTCGGCAATCGATTTTCGGTACCACGAGTTATAGACTCGTGCCAAAAATCCTTATTATAGCACTCCAAACGGCTCAGCCATTCTGAGTCCCAAGAACTGGCCTTGCCAACCAGCAATCTGCACATTAGCGCGTCCGAGTACAGTGTAGCAAAGTAGCCGGAGTAGGAAACATGATGTTTCTCTGCCACGGCTAAACAGCGGAATTTCTCTGGTATTTGTGATTTCCAGTCATCAAGTAGGTTCACGATTCCGTCTAGTGCTAATGCTCGGTGCTGAGGACTGGCTCGTTGTCCCTGGACCGAGTACAAGTTATCATATATCCTGCTTTGGATCTTTGCAAGCTGTACTCGAAGACGTAGATAGTTCACCTTTGTTACCCCATCTCCGTCAATAACAAGTCCTCCAGGGTCGTTGTCTGGTTCAGCCGGAGGAAGATCCAGCCCGATGTCGTCGTCCCGTTGAATGGGGGCTTGGGTGAGACGGATGCTCAGAGACCGGTCTAATATGTACGCTATCCAGAATACACGATCACGCTGTAGAGCAAGAGCCGGATCTCTGTCGTCAAAAGAGTCTCGTACGTGTAAGCGGAGCATATGGGCAAAGTGAAGTGCTGTCGATACAAGGATGGCGGCTGGTGTGTGTTCATTATTGGCCTGGAACACCATGGCCGTCCCAAGTAAAACCTGCACCGTAGCCAGCTCAGGTGGCTGTGATATAAGACCCGTCAAGGCTGATTGAACACGGGAGATATGTAAGGCGGCATTCTCTCGTGCCTCTGGGTTCTGGGAGGTGTCGAAAGCATGCGCGAGGGCTAGAACAGTATTGATGACTGCCCAACTCGTGGAATCTCTTAGCTCCGGGGTTCGATACCAACCATCAACAAGCTGAATGAGGTTCTTGGGTTGGAATAGCGGCAGGAAGGAGTTCAATGTGCCGAGATATTTGCCGACAACTGGGAGTGTATCTTGCCATGGCGGGAGCTTAAATTCTGCGACGTTATTGCCTCGATTAACTAATCCCACTTCCTTTGTTTGGTCCGCAAAGGGTGAGGCCGGGGAGATAGCTTGGGTCCCAGGGAGAGCGCGTAATTCCTGGAGTTGTCGGGAGAAGTTTTCGAGTTGCGTCTCCAGGCTCCCAATTCGAGCCTGCATCAATGCTTCGCGGCTGGAAAGTTCATGTTGCCGTTGCCGTGGTCGTGATTTCCGACTTGCAGCATCATACGTGCAGCTGACCTGATGGATGATGCAGCTGGAGCATAGGGGCTTCTGGCCATCACATTTGATCCTTTTTCTGTAGCAAAGGTCACAAGCCTTTCAGGTGCCATGTTAGCCATTTCAGCTCGTTTTGTTCGATGCCTTTCCTTACTTTACGCGTCTGTCGTTGTTTCTCCATTATTTATGAATGGCACACTCCAGCGCCCGACTTAATTGGGAGTAAGTAAGCTCAATCTGGAATGTAGCGCCCTTTTCTTTGCTTCACAGGTTCCGCGGAAGCCAGGATGACAAAAACCCCTACGCTGACATCACCCGAAATTGATTGATAAGCAGCTTGGCCATGAAGGGAGCCACTACCCTCACCACTGGTGGTGAGGGTAGTAGGTCCCGGCTATGAAATACGTCTGGTGTTACCTCATCGTGGCAGCCCGTTGGCAAGAATATGTAGGGGATTTTGAGAAATGGAAACTCAAAGCGAATCACGTAGGTGGTCAGCTCGCTGGCTCAATTCACAAAGGCAAACTCGGACCTTTGGTAAATAGACCACAAGAGAAACAGCCACTAGATAAATAAGTAACATGAAGCTTTAAGTCTTCTCCTCCTCATCCATGCCTCGGAGAAGCAAATGGCAACTGTTCACTCATTATGATCCAGGGAAGAGGAATGGACGTGTTGCTCCAAACTCAGGCTATCAGGCAAAGCTTCGCATTACCAACAGATGGCATGAGATGAGAAGGCATTCATGTTAGTCATTGGAGTAGTAAGTCAAGATAATATCTTGCTGATGAATGCTTCCGCGGAAGAACTACGTTTTCTCATGTGTAGATGCAGAGAAAAGGTCCCGACCTCTTCGATAGCCGCTGTATAAAGAGGTCTTTCCCTGCTGCTGAAGGACAACGAACCAAGCACCAAAAAACATAAACCAAAAGAACAATAGTATCGACAACAAACAGCCAACTCTAGGCAAAAGCTACAATGTCTCTTCAAGAAGGCTACCCGAGCCCTGCCGGTTACGTTTCCTTTACCAAAGTGTGGCATAACAAGCCCTACCCCTTCATCTCCCCGCAGCGCCCCGCGCTGTCTGCCAAGAACAAGAACGTGGTTGTGACGGGTGGAGGCTCGGGTATTGGCAAAGCCATTGCCATAGCCTTTGCCGAAGCAGGGGCTGCCTCGGTGGCGATTCTTGGTCGGCGTCTGGAGCGACTGGAAGCAAGCGCACAGGATATCGAAGCGGTAGGCTCCAAGACGCGCGTGATCTGCGAGGCTGCCGATATTCGCAAACGGCTGTCACTTGACAAGGCTCTTGATTCGATTGTTGCACAGGTTGGCAAGATTGATATTTTTGTTGCCAACGCTGCTACGCAGGTCACATTTGGCTCGGTCAACGGGTATGACGAAGAGACCTTCCGGGCGTACATGGACCTCAACATCATGGGAGCTTTCAACTCTATCCAGTCATTCTTGCGCGTCTCGGCCCCAGGGGCGAAACTTTTCAACGTATCATCAGGCCTCGGCCACATAGCCGCTGTGCCAGGCATGGCCGCATATTCGATCTCCAAGGCGGCCATCATCAAGCTGTTCGACTATGTCGCTGCAGAGATGCCCGATTTGCATGTTGTGAGCATCCAGCCTGGTGTCATCGCAACTGAGATGTCCAAGGATGCCGGATTCCCTGCTCAAGATGATGGTATGTTCCCTCTCAGTGTATCGCCCCCAATAAGACATTCTCGGCTAATACCTGAAATAGTCGAGCTTCCTGGCCATTTCCTTGTGTGGCTGGCCTCGCCTGAAGCGGCCTTCCTTAAAGGGAAGTTCGTCTGGGCAAACTGGGACGCAGAGGAGCTGATCTCACGTTCCAGCGAGATCCAAAACCCCAACGCTATAAAGGTGCTCCTGGGAGGTGTTGCAATGTAGTTAGACATACACAACGGATTTACTTGTACCGTCGGATAAATGTTCCAGGGGTCAAGATAAGGTGGGAACAGACCATTTACCGACATGTACCAAATTTTCTCCGCTCAGATACAAAGGCCCAGTCGTTAGCCGCCTGAGAACTGTGGCCTGTCTCATGCAGCCGGTGGGCACAGAATTCCTCCAGGGCTTCCACAAAAGTTCCAACCAGCGTGATTTAGCAAACTCTGTGCAGAAACTTGGCAGTCGATTTCATCTGGCTATTGCCTGCTACTCGCCACCTCCTGGCATTGCAGGTGCATGTAGCATATAAGACATCGGCTGGCTACCTATTTCTATACAGAACCTGCGCTGTATAGATCTTCTACGACCTTCCACCACTGAACCGCATCGGTTTGAGTTGAAGAACACAGACTCAGCTTGCCTATGGGTAAAGGTGAACCTTTGAGATCGTGTGCTTCGGATCCCCAGCCGCCTCCTGGTTGAGTAACCTCCGACGTTTACCGACAATTACCGTCTGTGTCATCTGCATTAGCGCGTGAATCGGAGTAAATATTGAATGATAACCATGGTAGACCAGACGCCTTCTATTCTTCGAGGAACAAGTGCCGAAGGATGGAGCGGGAAGCTTATCGTAATCGAAGCGTGCCCAGCCACTATTGAAGACTGACGATTCGTGTCAAAGAGTGAGGGATTATCAGTAGCAGTGCCGGTGTCGAGACGATTCAATGCCATGATACGAGGGAAAATACTTTGCGGGTGGCTCTCAATTATCGCTGAACTCGCAACGTGCAATACAAGACCCAACTTCTTTTCCCATTGCTGTAGAAGTCATTGTGTAGTTTATCTTGACAGTTGCCTCCGATGATTCTCCCTTCCAATTGGAAGCTCCTAGACAAGGATAGGTAGGTAGTTGGCCCTAGAACACCCCATTTTTCGGTAGATTGGAACCTGGTACGCTAGGCAATGGAACTTTCGAACGGTTAACCACCTCCCTCTTTCGGCATACTATCTATGCAGGTCATAAGGGAGATCCCGGCCGAAGCACCACTTCAACTGGCAAGTAGCTCGTATTGGTGCGCCAAGACTGGCAAACAAGGTCATTTGCGGAATACGAACCCCAAAAGGGCCCCTTCTGTGGCCCGCAAGAAGAGCGGTTGATTTAACTCAGGCCACCCAAGGATGGGGAACCAGGTCCCGCTTCCTCAGCCTGAAGATAATAAAAGCTCGCCTATATCTATGTCTTGAGAGAATGGATCAAGAGCTCGGTAGCGGTCCAAGTCTACAACTCTCATCGGTCTCTGCCCGACTTGTGTGAAAATGCGTCTCCTCCAGAAACTGACGACGGCGCTGCCGTGTCTCGCTGGAGTGGCCAGCGCAGGTCTCATTGCCCGAGATGAGACCCTAGCTGCGCGCACCAACGAGTACATTGTCATGTTTGATGCGGTAAGCCATACGCCTACTAGATACCAAGCAGGATGCTTGTCTGGACATTAAGCTAACCATGTAATACAGGATTCTGCGTCGATGATGCGTGGCAGCAACACGCTGGAGGAGGCTGGGATGGAGGTCATCAAAACATATGACTCGCCCCTGTTTACTGGCATAGCCCTCAAGTCTGTCAATGGCCAAAAGGCGGTTGAAGCTTTGCCGGGAGTCCAGAGGGTCTGGCCCAACAATCTCGTCCTCATGGAGCCCGAGAAGGTGGGCAGGTCCTTTAGTGACGACGCAGCTTCAGCCAACTACACCCAGCATATCTCGACAGGAGTTGCTGCCATGCATGCCGCGGGCATATTTGGCAAGGGTGTCAAGATTGGCGTGGTTGACACTGGAATCGACTACACACACCCTGCGGTAGGAAGAACCCGTGATACCAACGAGCCATGAACCTCTCGGCTAACAGTACACGTCCACAGCTTGGTGGTGGGTTCGGTGAAGGATTCAAGGTCGCGGGAGGCTACGATTTTGTTGGCGACGGAAGTAAGTTGACTGTCAACCACGTCGCTCGTTGATCCATCCTGGCTGCTAACACTGCTATGATAGACTGGCCTGATTCTGGTGACAAGGAGCCTGATGAGGATCCCAGGGATGGCGCATCTCATGGCACTCATGTTGCTGGTATCATTGGAGGAAAATCCGACTAGTAAGAAGACTTCCCAGCACCTCTTCTTTTCGTCCTGTAGCAGTTGCTGACATAAATTCTAGCTTCAGCGGAGTTGCCCCCGAGGCTTCACTGTACGCCTACAAGGTTTTCTCCCAAGCTGCAAGCACGGATGATGCAACTCTTATTGAGTCCTTCCTGCGAGCTGCTGATGATGGCGTGAGTACAATTGCCTGCTTCCACGCTGGTGTCCCGTACTGACCGTTAAAAGATGGACATCATCACTGCCAGTATCGGAAGCAACGGTGGGTGGGAAGACAATGCGTGGGCCTTTGTGGCTTCTCGAATCGCTGAAGAGGGCATTGTTGTGACCATTGCTGCTGGTAACAGCGGCAGCATCGGCTCCGTATACGGCTCGTCTGGTTCCTCGGGCAAGTATGTCATCGGTGTTGCCTCTGTGGAGGGTGAATCGGCTGCGAACCCTTCCATTAGGGTCAACTTCAATCACAGATGCGTCACCAACACCACCTTGATTGGTTACATCCCGTCGGTTGTTCCTTTCGAACCAAGGCCTGCCACAGGATGGCCCATTGTGCCCATTAGCAACGAGACCCACGCACTGGAATCAGCTTGCGAGCCCTTTGAGCCGGGTGCTTTTAACTTCACGGGCAAAATCCCTCTTGTTCGACGAGGAGGCTGCCCTATGCAGCAAAAGCAGGAGAACCTCAATGCTTTGGGCGCCAGGTTCATCTTGCTCTACAATGATGAGCAGCCCCTGGCTGTTCTCGGCACCACAAACTACCAGAGTTATGTTGGGCTCATTGAAGCCCATTCCGGCGAAGCAATTGTTGAAGCTGTCAACGCTGGCGTAAAGGTGACTGCGGATTTCCACAACTATTGGCTAGACCAGGTCAGCCTCCCCCGTTCATATGCCGGCGTGCCCTCGACCTTCACCTCGTGGGGTGGTCTTTACGATATGCAGCTGAAGCCCGACATTGCTGCACCCGGTGGTGAAATCTACAGTACCTTGCCCAGGGGGCTTTGGGCCGCCATGAGTGGTACCAGCATGGCCACGCCCTACGTCGCCGGTGTCGTCGCCCTGTACATTTCAGTCCACGGTGGTCGCAGTGTCCACGGCAAGGACTTTGCCAAGCAGGTCATGAAGCGAGTCATCTCGAGTGGTGTGTCGCGTCAATGGTGGGACGATGCGAGCTTCGTGGCTCCTCCTACGCAAGTTGGCACCGGCTTGATTGATGCTTACAAGCTGATAAACTACACTACCTCGCTGGACTTCTGGAAGATTGAGCTCAATGACACGGCCAACTTCAATGCGGCCCACGAGATCACGGTCACCAACGGTGGAAGTGACTCCGTCAAGTATACGTTTGATGTCCAAGATGCTGCGGGCATGGAGACTTATTATGACGATAACGGACAAAGTTCGTCTTCACCTCGCCTGAAGACCTTTTCAGAGATGACTCCAACGCACATGCCTGTTGATGTGGCCCTTCCCGCCCCATTCACGCTTGGTCCGGGAGAGTCCAAGACTGTTGAGTGAGTATTTTGTTATCAATTGGATTTGGCAAGACTAACTAAAGCCTCTGCAGGGTCACATTCAGCAAGCCGCCTGCTGAGTGGAACGAATCCATGCTGCCTCTTTACGGCGGCAAAATCTTTGTCAACGGAACAAACAACGAGTCTCTGTCAGTTCCCTACTTTGGGCTGGCCTCTGACCTCCGAAAAGAAATGGATGACCTCTTTATGGACGGCTACCCAATCATCACGACCAACACCACGAGAATTGATATCCACCAGAAGCCCAACTGGACCAACAGCCTCTGGGACTGGTCACAGGACTGGCCAGCTCTGACCATCCAGCTCAAGTGGGGAACCAGAGAACTCCGTTGGGACCTGTACGAGCCTGGCTTCAACGAGTCCATGTGGGAGTATCCGCCTACCATGGGACGCAACGGCTACCTCGGTTCTGCGACAAGTTACGCCAACTCCTATAGCTACTTTCAAAACGACCCCGAAAACACATTCGACTTCCCCCAGTACGGACTGAGTCGCAATGGCATCACAACAGGTTATCGACACACCTTCTGGTGGTTTGGAAAGATGACCAACGGCACGCAAATCGAACCAGGCTTCTATGAGTGAGTATTTCAAGCGGCAAGATGTGTATGTTGACGCTAATAATGCCTATTTAGTATGCGAGTTGCTGCTCTTAAGCCCTTTGGAGACCCTGCCACGAGCGAGGACTGGTATGTCTACGACACTCCCACTGTCAACATTCTGGCCAAGTACGGGCCGAACCCCTGGGTAAATTAGGGCCAAAGACGGGATAGAAGATAGAAGCAATCCAACACCGGCACTGCTACCAAGGTCTGACAGCTAATGCTAGCCGTGACGTGATGTCTCATCCGGTTTCTTTAGCCCGTATGCGATAAAAAATATCAACACGTCCTAGATACACTCAGCCCGGCTGTGCAGTACAGACTTCCTGGCCCCATGATTCGTGATCCGTTGCATACAAGCTTGTTATTCGGTAGCAAACTCATGAACAAGGCGATTGAAAAGCTCGGGGTTTTCCCAAAACATAAAGTGATTGCCCCCTTCCTCCTTTTTAAAGATGTAGGATTTCGCGTTAGGAAGAAGTGTTGCGATCCTGGCAATTCCCGTCGGCGGAAACAGGCTGGTCTCTGCACCGATAACGAAGCAGGGGACAGTGATGCGTGGAAACACGTCGCTCCAGTCGCGAGTTGCGTGGTCGACTAGAAGCTTTGCAGCTTTGTCGCGGCTCAACTTCCTGTTCTGCGCCATGACCCATTGGAAGTCCGACTCGGATAAGGATTCGGTGAACATGCCCCTCACAAGCACCTCTCCTTGGTTTTCCAGGTCGTTGGTCAGGGCAAAGAGGCTGAGTGGCGTGAAGCAAGAAGAGATGTCGGCTACTTCAGCCTCGGTCCACTTGGGATTGGACACCATCGTCGATGCCTGGTCAGCAAAGACTAACTTTGACAGCCGGCTTCTGCTCTCAGGGTGCTGGTCCCACAAAGACCATATGACTGAGGATCCCATGGAATGGCCGACGATGGTCAGGTCCTTGAGATCGAGCTGAATGAGGAGCTCGTTCAAATCCGTACCTAACCGGCTGACGCGGTACCCAAACTCGACCTTTTCAGACTCGCCATGTCCGCGCTGGTCATATGCAATTACGCGGAAACCGTTGGCGGAGAAGTATTCCAGCTGCTTGCGCCACTGAGCAGCGGTCTGGGACCAACCATGGATGAGAAGCAGCTGCTTTCCATCAGCCGGGCCTGCCTGTATATATTGCAGTTTGGCTCCATCCTGCGTCGTGATCGCTCCGGTGTCGAAAGCTGTTTGCGGTACCATTTTGCTGTTATGTGGAGGTGCTGTACAAGTTGGTTGAAAGCTCGGCAAATGCGTATACTTTAGATTGAATTGGGGGCTGTATTTTAGAACAACCCAGAAAGGAGGAAGTACTTAAATAGTCGTCTGACTCGACCTATAGAGAAAGGACCCTGGATGTGCAGGTGAAGATGTGGGGATGACACGTCAATAGGGGGTCCCCTTTCCTGATCAAAAGCAAGGAATAGAGGACGCGGCAGGTGGAAATATGGGCATCAGCTGATCGGATTCGAAAGAGGAGATCATGCTGGAACGGGTTAAGGGGAGTTACATTGAGTGGAGGTGCTGTGGCACGCATGCTGCAGGAGACTGAGTCAGATCCATGATCATGGCTACGCTTCGGGGGGAGTGGAATTGCCAATAGATATTCCTGCATTAGGCCGTTTCATACTCTGCGGCTAGCGGGCGGTCCAAGGTAACTATCTTTTACCCCTCCAAAATTAAGGAGAATCTTCTCTAAAGCCAGATCGGAGCACATAGCTCGATACTTGAGCAAATGTGCCCCAGGTTTCAGCCCCGCAAACTCGTGATCCCTCTTCCAAACGCCATCCTTGACGGCAACCGCCCAGCCGTTGGGCAGGTCGCCCTTGTTTGCGCTCTCCAGGAGCAGGGCAGATGTGGACTCCGAATCATCAAGTACTATCTCGTAACGCTTCGGGCTTTCGGGTTGGTTTTCGAGGACAAGGGTAAACTGCAGCTGAACCTTGACGTTGCCACCGGTAAAGGTATGGAAGGGGATGCTGATGAATGGTACTTCCGGGCCGGCGTCGGGACAAAACTCAATGGCGCCAGAGCCTGTGCGGCCCAAATGCGGCAGCAGACGGTACAATAGCAAAGGGGCAGCAGAAGAAACCAATGCTGAAGCATTGATGCTAACCACTCCTTCAGACTCCACAAAACCGTGAAACTCTCCTGATACATGACGATTATCCACAGGTAGATGGACTTGTTCGTAAGCTCCCTCGGTGGATGAAATGTCGATCCGTACAGTGGAATCAAACGCCTTGGGCACTGCATCCCAATCCACGGTCACCAAAGCTCGCTGGTCTTCTTTGTCTTCGGGGTCGACGGTCCCCGATGATTTGGAAAGCTTTAGCCAGGTACAGTCGCTCGTTGCAGTCCACTCTACACGTCGATTGCCCCGGCAATACACTTCGAAGTAACAGCTGGTGGCTGAGTACGGACTCATTGTAGGTAAAGTGAGTCCGGGGACCAGGTTCCCCCGTGACGGATGTGTACGATCCGACTCCTCATTTGTCAAGCCGGGACGGATTCCCTCGTGTCCCTCAACGGCGATGCCCATCGGACCGGCGATGGCGGTCGAATTTTGTCGTTTCTGCACGTAACTCAGACCAGTAATCATGTCCCTCGTTGGGTCGTGCCACGTCTCCTCGACGTAGCCATAGTGCGGCTGATCCATGATATGGTTCCATTTCTTACCCATCCAGGGGTTATTGTGATACTGCTCCTGCAGGTCAAAGTCCGCGTCGAATAGGTCGAGCACTCTTTGCGCGACCACGTTGGCGGTGTTGCGTCGTTGCCGAGCATATAGCTGATTTTGCGCTTGGCACACGCGAAGCTCGGTGTTGATCCGAGAAGCTTTGATGGGGTGGAGGACGAGCTGGAAGAATGCGGCTTTGTTCGACGAATCGACTTTCTCGAAAAGCAAAGTTGCCTTTTCTTCCAGGGCTTTCCACCGAGCAACAACAGACTCGGCCTCTCGGTAGTTGACGACAGACAATGTATTAGCTTCAATATGCTCGTGGCGACGAAGGCTCATCAGACGGTCGTGTTCAAAGAGTAGATCCGCAATGCCAGTGCTGTCGTTGCCAAATTCCCGGAGCGCGTATCGGTCGAAGAAGTCGGGAATGGTATGCGGCTGAATTGAATTGATGTCCCACGCGAGGGCCATTGCGAATGACGCTGGGAGCTCCATGGGCTTAATGTCGCCAACGTTGAACACCCATATCTTCTGCACCCCGTGCCTATGGGCAGCCGTCAATTGCTGGTGGATTTTTCCCTATCGGCCATGTTAGAAGAGTCGTAATACTAAAGGAGAAGCTTGACCACGTAGCCGCGACATACCGTGGAGCTGCAATGTAACCACTTGTATCCTCGTGGATGGCCAACGTATTCCATGTGGTAGTATAGCTACAACGTCAATATTGGTTCCGATCAACTCGAGTGCTTTGGCTTACTCCGAATCCTCCACGACGAGTTTTCTCTTCCGAGGTTGGATATCGCCGGTTATTTCCAAAATTATCATCGGCAAATAGAAGAGTCACATCGTCGGGAATATCCAAACCGGCTTCATACTGCTGTAGAACCTCCTTGTAGAGCGACAAAACCTCTTTTTGGTGTAAGCAACGACGTCAATTTCTGAAGGCCAGGAGAGATACTCACGGGGAACACCGTCTCCCTTGCCGTAGACATTCTGGATGATTTCTCTCTGAGCCGTCAAGACATCTCGTAACGTGGCCTGCGGGTTGGCTGACTGCATCCGCTTGTCACCTTCCCCGCGCATGCCCAGCGTGATGACAGATTCGAAAGGCTTCGCCCTTGTCACACCCTCGACAAAGTGCTCCCGAAGGCGCTCTTTGTTCTCATCCCACATCCAAGGGCCCTTGTTAGCGGTCCGCCACTCGACCATAGCACGCTGCATGGGCTCGTGGTGAGAGGTTGACATTACGACACCGTATGTATCTGCCAGTGTCTGGTTTAGGGGGTCGTCTGTGAAGAACGAGTTCCCCGGCCAGGGAAACCCAGACCACATGGCTGGCCAAAGAAAGTTTCCCTGGAGGTTGGTCAGTGCCATCCGTTCTGTAAATATGGCTCACACGTACCTTCATCCGTAGAATCAGCTCAAAGACGGTCTTGTAAAACTCGGAGTTGTACACGGGACCAAACTTTTCTTGAACCCAGGCGGTGAGGGATGGTGCTTCATCATTGATGAATATACCACGATACTGTACGCTTGGCTCACCGTGGATTGTCTTGACTGGCAATGCGTGAATTTCTTGCCGTGGTTGTATAGCCACGTCGGCCCACCAATGCCAGCTGGACGCCGAGTCAGGTCTACATTCTGAAAGGGGGCTGGACTTGCTCACGGCGATACGCCAATCTGCTCTGAGAGAGTATAGCTTCCAAATATGGCTGCGCGTTTATCGCTCCCTGCGATGACGAGGATACGCTTGGCGCAAGGCCAGGGCGATTCGACGATTTGCGTCTCGAATGTCTCCCACTTTCCCTCAATCTTTTGGAAGAAATCTTTGTCCCGGCTGGTGAGCTCACGAAGGAGCTCGGACTTTTGTATGCTTCCGATGAGGATGACGCCATGTTCTTGGTACCCTTTATTCGTTTCTCGCAGCTTCGATTCCTGGCCTGTCACTTTTGACAAGTCCGAGGCGAGGTTGGCCGCCGCTATACGGACGCCTTCATATTCCTCGGGGTCAATGAGGATGGAGATGCCCTTGAGCGGCAAGCTGCCGTCAACAAAGGAAAAATTCACAAACTTATCTTCGAACATGGTGAGATGAAGTGGCTATGGTCTTGAGAGCAGATTCTGGAGGCGGAGGACGAGCTCACAACGCGGGGAACTGGGGAACCATCAATTTAACTAGTCAATACTCCATGGGCGGGTCAGCAATTTAGCCAAGCCAAGACCCACGAGCGGCTGGAGAAGCTGTTCGAGTGACGAGCTAGCAGACATGCCATTGTCCCGAATCCGAATAGTGAGCTGTTTTTGGCCAGACACTTCTAATCTCAAGTTGTGACAAACCCAGGCTCTATTTTCCATCTATTTGTAGCTGATTGCCGCTTGCTTGAACCTTTTGTAGCTTCTGATTGGATCGAATCTGTCGCTGATGGTACCACTACCAGTACTACCACCGAGAAGCGTGTGATAAAATAATCCAAAGAGGGTGTCTGAGCCGCGACGGCCAGTCTCTTGAGTCTCTTAGAGGCGCACAGTTAGAAGTAGCTTCAAGTGCCGCTCAATCCTCAAAAGCCGGTGATGGTCTTGGACGGGCCGTCCAGTTCCATAAACTTGAGGCTCCCCGAAGGGTACAGGCAGCAACAAACCTGGTATCGAGGATAAATGCCGGTGTCATGAGAGGGCTGACCCCGGAAGATTGACAACTGACAACAAAGAAAGAAGAAGAAGAAGAAGAAGAAGAAGAAGAAGAAGAAGAAGAAGAAGAAGAAGAAGAAGAAGAAGAAGAAGAAACTGATTGGCATCAAGGTGCTGCTCAGATCCCGCCAGTCTCGACTGCAAGGGAAAGGGACACTTGAAATATGGATTGTACGGAATACAAGATGCGGAACTCCCGACTTATACGTTCAATGGGGTGCATAGCGTTGGCTCTCAGGAGGTATCCTTCATATAGTATTGGCAGCCATAGTCCCTTACTTGTTGGGTACATGTGTAGAGCTAGTCTCACATCTGTGGTTATTAAAGCGCGTAAATGTCCTTCTCCAAGCATACCGTGACGAGGTTTCGCACAGAAGACGATGGACCAATTTTGCAAATACTAGCGTATATTGTTCACCATGCTACATTCTCTGAGCTCTGAAGGACCTGCCGAGGGGCTCACCGGGCGTTCGGAATTGTTGCATAGACCATGTCCCTCCCCATGGGCGTCGGCTTCAAGTGTTGGGCCATGTCGGCTGCGCAGATCGTTGTATCCCAAGCAAGGATTCTTTCCTCGGGACGATATGTTTTGTTCCACTCAGATAGCCACCCCGGTATCGAGTCTATCAGAGTCCTGTGCTCGACAAGACTCCCTTCATTGCCTCCATTCGTTGGCACAAAAGACTCTAGAACAATGCCCTCTTCCCATTTGGGTTCATCAGCCGCTTCGTGCGAAGGCTTCTCCTACAAACCCTCAAATGATTGATCAGAAACTACGCTACCATAGCTTATTGAGAAATCGCACGTTAGCTGGATCTAAGCGCAAAACGCTTCATCGATTACAGGGCATTTCTTACGTCTCCGCTCGTGTATCTTTGTCTTTGCTTCTAGCTACCCCGCTTATCGCGAAGGCCTCGCGAAACATGGCGGGATTCTTTTCCTGCTGAATCGGATCTTCCACGTCTCATGTTAGAATATATGCATGTCATTTTTGGCTATGAGGAGTGGGGGATGGCACCTATTGGATTTTCCATGGCTTGAAGGGTTTCCCTTGTTTTTGCTGTTGCTGTGGCCATGGTTCTTTGAGTAAAGCATTGTGTTTGAGTAGAAACTGCTGGAGTATCTATTTGGATCGATGAATAGATATTGTACAATGGTTGATTATTCTCTTCGTCTTGCCATTGAACCGGGCGGGCTCCTTTATATAACCGGGAAGAACCAGAGTTTTCCACGAAGCATCATCACGCGCGCGCGTATACCATAGCAACTTGACTATACGCAATGGGGAAAGCGACAGCATGAAGCTAGGAATACGGCCTTGATTGTAGAACTGCGGCCAGGAGAAACGGTATCACGGTCTTGATTCTAGGATTACGGCAAGCGAAACAGGAATTGCGGCGTGAGTCGCAGAATCCCAAACAGGAAATACGGTGGGCAAGGCCAACTTGGCTTTTAAGAGCTGTCCTAGATAGGAAATGCGGCAAAGTTGGAGAAAGACACGATGGGTAATCTATGCGTAGGTGATACCTCCTACCAGCTGCTCGTGCTGCATGTAATGCATGTAATGCATGAAAATACGGCAGCAGTCTTGATGACAGGGTACAGCCGAGGACGGGAAAATTAAAAGAAGAAGAACAGCCATAATCATAATTTAGCAATGAAAAGCAGGGTGCGAATGATGATTGATGGTCTGTTTAGAAGTCAAGATCCAGCTCCTGCATGGCCAAGAGACTCTCGGACCGTTCTGATGTTTGGGCCTCGGGGACATAGGCCAGAACCGTAGCTTCGACCTTCTCCTCTTCACCAGGTGCTTGATACACGATATTCCTCAGCGGGGTGAAGTCGAGACTATCATACAGGAGCTTCCCGCCCGCGCTGGCCGTCAGAGTCATGACCAGCCCTTCCTTGGTGGCCAAGCGCATCCCCCATTGGCAAAGAAGCCGGGCGTAGCCACGTCTGCGATGGTCTGGATGGGTAGCTAGAATCTGCAAGCAGAGTCGACGGTCAAGGTACTGAGCCACTGCCTCTCTGACGTGTTTGCCGCTCTCTCGAAAGGCCCTCTGGTGGGCAGGGTTCATGTCCCTCCGCGTGCTCCCACCGCGTGCGGCGACGTAGGCCGCAGCTGAAGGAGGATTAATTTTTACACGTGGCGGAGAGGCTGAGCTGCGGCTTACGGTTGAAGGGTTCATAGGAGTCGCCATGCAGGCGCTTGTTGACATAGGAGACATCATAGACAGCGAAGGCCACGATGTGGCCCCCGCCCTGCCCTTCAGCCTGGGGGGCATCCGTGGCATTCGCCCGAGGAGGGACCACAACGGCGAGAACCAGCCAGTCTCTGTTGGCTGGGTCTGCAAACTGCTGGTAGAGCATCGAGGTATACTTGTAGTGGTCATCGGGAAAGTCGTCTCTGTAGGGAAATCTGTAGTCCCACTGCGGGCTCTCGGGCATGGCGCGAACCGCGACCTCGACGATGGCGGGAACCTGCTCAGGCCTGGCAACCTGTAGAATAGACATGATGGCTTGCGAGTCAGGTGGGCGGGTTAGAGGACGAAGCGTCCGAGCTGGCTCGCAATAGTAGGCATGTCGAGAGTGTGCTGGCAAGGCCTCGCGGCTCACGGGCTCATGGAACGAGCAGGAGCGAGGACGGGGTGCCTTAGAAGCAGGGCGGACGAGAAAGAGCCTCATCTCCCCTCATCCTTGGCGACCCAAGGCAAGTCCATTGCCAGGCGAGGAAATGCGGCAACCTGGACAGGACCTAAATTATGGGGCTGACGGGCGGCAATTCAGTGCACGTTGCAACAGGCAGCAGGCAGCAGGTACATATGGAAGGTTCTTGGGAGGTATGATAGTCTTTTCCTGTCCTCAGTCCTTTCTTCTCTACGCGCGCACGCCAAACCATGAGCCAGCCACCAAACCCATCGTCACCAACCCGCACGATCCTGTACTGCCTCGGAGCCGGCATTGGTGTCTACGCGCTCTGGAAGCTCGCCTGTCCCGTGCGTAAACCTTCATCTCCATAGCCACCGCAGCCATCGTTCGCACGCGAATCGAATCGAATCGAATCTATGCTAACTCTCTTCTCTCGCAAGTCACACGCCACCATGGCTTCACGCGTCCCCATCTCTATCCTCTCCCTAAGCCAGAACCGCTCTGTCGTCCGTCTCATCGGCGATTATATCCACTCATATGGATACACCATCGGAGGCATCCTTGAGGCCAGCCCGTTTTCGACCAGCGACCTTGCCTTAGCCTTGCGACTGCTCGAGCCTCGGCCTCAGGTAGTCCTGGTGGGCAAGGGCTACTCGGAAGACGTGACAGACCAGGTCCGTGACGTCTTCTCTCAGTACGCGCGCGAGGTAGGCACCAAGGATGGCGCCGTCATCAAGATTTCGGCCAAGGTCTTTGATGAGGTTGGGAAAGACGGTATCCCGAAATGGGTGCTCGGCCAACTCCAATCTTCCTTCGGCCAATAACTGGTCCGAACACGTCCAGCAAACGAGAGTAGATAGGGGCATGGATGCCTAGTACAGAGCTGGATGACGTAGCATGTTATAATACTTCCCTTCAGCTGACCGGCTTTTCTGACCTCTCCGTGCGGCTGCAGGATGATCAGGGGTAGTATATCGGCAGAGGGCTCCAAGTCGTTTTCACCTATCCTGGATACGGTGGGTTTCTTTGCCCCAAGTGTCGAGGACCTTCAATTACTTGCCGACGCGTTCCGTATCGTCGCCGACAGCATCCCACGCCCGCTTTCTCTTCAGCAAAGTCGCTTCGCCTGTATCAGAACGGCCCAATGGGGGCATGCAAACCGAGACACTGTTGCCGCTCTGAATGCAGCTGTCGAGCTTCTGCAGCAGCAAGGTGCCGAGGTAGTTGATGTCCAACTCCCAACGGACTTTGATGACTTGCACCACTGGCACCGTGTCTTGATGCAGACGAACGGAGCCGTGACTTTTTACTCTGACTATATCTCCGCTGGCGACCAGCTGGATCCCCTGCTACGAGGTTACGTAGAAAATAAGGGAGGGTGGTCCCATGCAGATAGACTAGAGGCCATGGACGGTATCTCAAAGCTCAGACCATTAGCAGACTCCATAATTGGTGCCTTCACCGCGGTCATCACTCCCAGTGCTATGGGTGAGGCGCCGGCCATGACCCGGGAAAATATGAAGAAGAGGCTTCTTGTGGTAGTCACCTTGATGAGACCTGTGTAGGTAGTGTTTCTGGTCAGTCAAGGGAAAAGAATTGTACTAGGAGCTGCACAAGATATAGCATGGGTTACGGCATGACGAGAGACAGCCAGAGAAAACTTACTCGTCGAAAACCCAACCGTCATCTGCCAGGGTGTGTATAACATCGGGGCGAGACTTGGCAATCTCATTGTAGACTTTGGCGCTGGAGGCCAGGACAGACTCTCCTCCTTCGGCAGGAACATCGTAAGCGTAGAGCGATAGAATATCGCAACGGTCCGTGTGGAAAGGCTAGTTTGATCGATATAGTAGAGAAAGATACAGGAACAACGCCAGAGCTTCCTCGGCCTCCTTGATGTCATCCGCTGTAAGCTGCGCAACAAACTCGGACAGATGCTGGAAGTCAACTCCGCTCCAAGCTCGTGGGTGTTTGACCTCAGGGGGCCAGCCATCAGGCACCGCATCAGACCTGTCAGCCTGGAGTGCTCCCTGACGTGAGCCAGAATGCTCATCTTGTTGCCTCTCGGCTGTTCTGAGTTGTCTTGTGACTAGCCATTCTGAGTGTAGTGTCAGCGATTTTTTGAAATCCAGTCGTTATTGGAGCAGCACGCACTTGTGACAGCCAAGGTCATCTCCCAAACCACGTTGACCAAAGAAACGATGGCCAGGAGTTGGCCAAAGGGCCATGCATTATCCTCTGCCGTTCTTCCATCCTCCATCGCGACCCACTCCGAGTTGCGGACCCACGATCGAAACTTGAAAACAATGGACCAGGTGGAAGCTACTCCAGCCGCACCAATGGTCCACGCCCCCGTGTATAAGACGGCTGCCCATCCCAAAACGAACGGCGAACGCAGCCGCCGTTTGGTTTAGAAATCAGAGAAGCTAGATTTGGGCAGATTAGTATCTTTATTCCATTCCTCCAATAACCATGAAGGCCTGCAACACGATGAGAATAAGGAGACATGCGCGCATCAGCCCAGCTAGCGGCTCTTTCTAGAGCCGGTTAGTGATGGACCATATCATGAGATTGGTCGAGGCGATCAGAAGGAGAATATTTCCCACCAGGACATTGTGATATAACGAGATGTTCCACAAGTTGGCGTAGGAATAGTCAGCGAATCGAAAGGTGGAGAAGTAGGCTATACTTGTGAAGATCTGCGTGTCTCCCGGAGACGCTGCCATATCCTCTAGGATGTTTGGGACCTCATCCCAGCTATTACCAGATGTTAGGAGGGCGTGGAATTCTAGCGTAGATCTTAGCGACAGAGAAACTCACCATACATGTTCCCGACTTCTCCAGATGAAGCGGAGTTTACGCAGCACAAGAGGAACTGCCACTATTATAGTTATAATGGAGATACCGAAGAATACGGCCATGGCCTGCCGGCGTCCAGGTTAGCTAAGAACCGTAAGGCGCAGAACAAAGAGGTCTTTAGGGCGCATACCCCAATGCCAGCAATGTCTGGGCCACCAACGAATCCTCCCCGCCCGTATGGCCCAACGCTGATCAGAGTGGTATTGTCATCGCTCAGCATGAGACTGCAGTTCAGCGAGATGGCTACGAGCACCGTTACAAGCTAACATCCTGGCGACAGGTGAAACCCTTCGCAGTCATGTGATGCGTCAGGATACAGCTTCACATACACATACAGAGGGCTAGGACAGTTGTAGAAAACCTCTACTGACTCATTGGAGATTGACGAGACCAAGTGGAAGGCTTCTACGGTACCAGATGGAAGGAAGTGACAGTCTTTATATGTAGCTTCAGGCCTTAGCTTCAGACAAGGCGGAGCAAGGACCAACATGAGCGAGTTCATAATTGGGCTCTGGGAGGCCGAGACAAAGCTCCCCAATCCTTCTCTCTTTCTATCACTTCATCTCGCCAACCTCCAACCATCCCAGCTCCCAACAAGAATAAGCCTATGGGTGGTACAATCTGGTCTGAACCCAGACTTACTCCCGCCGCAATAATAGAAGTTGGATTCCCATAATATAATTCACCAGACTGGCATCCGCTAGACAGTTCAAGGACCTCCCCTATATTCTGTCCTATTCATATCACCCAACCACCACTGGGCTTACAACATAAGGCCACTACTCTATATACCTACTGTCTCAAGAATAGGCCTAGCGTTTCTCTCTCATCGCACCATCTCTCTCTCTCTCTAATACCTATTTACGAAGAAACCCTTTCATCTGCCTTTGCATGGAAGTTATACGTAACGCGATCATTGCGGCCAGTCACCTGAAGCCCCCCAGTGCATATGTTCTGGTTTCCTTTCCCAGAAAACGATAGCATGGTGCCATTAGCCTTGTTCACGCAATATATGGTAGGTTGAGGCGCATCCTCCAGAGACGCAGGCACATCATCCAGCTCCTCAATAGCAGATTTCAGAACGGTGATGCGCCCCTCTTCCACCACCGGCTCAATAGCCATAACCAAAACTTGTCCAAGCAATTCGCGCATAACCTCCTCGATCATATCACCACCGTTTGCCTGCACCGCTTGCTGGTACTTCTTCATCTTCCACTGGGGGCTCTGCTCTCCCGCAAACGCATCAACGAGGTCTTCCAGATCCCGGATCAATTTGCAACTCTGACTACAGGCCTCTTTAATGTCGGTATATATGTCGGGTAGGCCTTCAGGGGGCCCTCCCGTGCCTTGAACAAAAGTCTCAATGCACGAGATGGTGTCATGGACGAGGTCGAGATGCCTTGCGACGACGACAAAGGCCGGAGGGAGGCTCGAAGCATCGGGAATTGATGCGCAGTTTTTGATGATTCTGGGTAGAACTAGTGAAACATCGGAGAGGGCTCTTACAGCCTGGGAGCGAGTGACTTGAGTGTCAGGCATGGTGAGCAGAAGGCGAACGACCCATTTGCGTGTAACAGAAGCCAGGAAAGATACCGAGAGGGGGTGACACATATAGGGCTCTCTGTTTATATAAGGCGGACACCCCCGCACGTGGCTCTGCGTCTGACAACCTGGGTTCCGGAGCGCAATATTCAGACAAGGCTGTCTCTTACTACTGACAGTCAATACCCTCTTTATGATTAGGAAGGTATCATTGCATTGTGGCTGACTTGCACAACACCAGCTGCATGCTTATCATTACGAATCCTAGCCGTGAGTCTCCACAAATACCGTAGTAATACTACTGATTGGTATAAGCTCGCTGACTGCATATGCGCGTTGACCTAGGTGTGGTTTGCCCAGGCAACTAGGCTCTGTCAGCCCAACGTAACAGCACCTGCGTCGAGTGAGGGAAATTCCTAATTTTAACCTGGAAAAGGCAGCAACCTTTTGTCGGTCTTCTTTTGTCACCGGCTTTATCATGTCAGGGGTTGAGCTTGTCGGGCTGATCTCGGGTATCATCACGCTGATCGAGGCCTCTATCAAGATTTACAAAATTGCCGATAACTCTTCTGGTCTACCTCCCTCCTTCCACGATGTAGCATCTCGCCTCCCGCTCATTCAGGACACATTAACCCTGGCAAGCCATGGTATCAGCACAGACTCAGCATCCAGTCCGTCTAGCGATGCACTCAAGAAGGTCCTTCTGGCATGTGCAGAGCGAGCCGCCGCTCTGCACGAAACTTTCCAGGTTGCAGTTCCTCGAGCAGGCACTACCTTGTCGGGAAGATATCTTTCCGCACTAAAGACGGTCCCCAAGGCTGGCAAGGTCGAGGAACTGATGACTGGCATCACCCGCGACCTTCAGGTCCTGACAGCAAACCGCGCAGTGCAAGCTCCCACGAGGGCAGAAATAACTGAGCTAATTCGCGAGCTCCAAGCGATGACTCTTGCACAGAAGGGCTTTCCCGGGCCTTCAGTGGTCTTGCGCAATCTGGGATCAGGATCTCAATATCACTATGGCGGAGTTGGTAACCAGAACTTAGCAAGCGACGGAGCCACCCAGATCAATGGTGATATCCATGGCGGAACATTTAACATTATTCAAAAATGAGTGCATATAATAGCTAGAAGCACGGAAAATGGTCCCTATGAACTACCGTACTGTGTTTATATCCTGGTGGGAATCTTAGCAACAAGTATGGTCCTTCGTATCCTAGCGGTAGTTATAGCTCCGCCGTGATGCTTTCTTTTTTAAAAGAGCTCGAATCCGATCACCTTCATCGTCCATTCTCACAAAATTGATAGCCGACAAGCCGTCTCTGTTCTTCATTCTCACATTAGCACCGTAATCCAGCAGTGTCTGAACAAAATCCAACTTCCCGAACTGCACCGCAAGCATCAAAGGCGTTTTGTCCTCATTCTCCATAGCATCTAGATGGACAGCCTTCTGGCGAAGAATACTCAGGGTTTGGACCGTTGACTCGCGGCCAATGACGGCGTGATGAACTGCCGTATAGCCTTGGTCATCAGCCAAGTCGAGGTTTTCCGTACTCTGGAGAAGATTAAAGAGTCCTGCGTCAAAGCCCATCGAAGCGGCATAATGAAGTGGTGTTACCCCAGATAAATTCTTAGAGTCACAAGAAGCCCGCCACTCCAACAATATTTGCATCATAGGAACGCTGCGATTCAGCGTTGCGAGCGCAAGAGCAGTGTGTCCGTGCATATCCTTCACATCTATGCATTTCTGTCTTGCGGCTTGCGGTGCCAGCAGCTCGAGCGTCTCCACGTCGTTTCTGAGCACGGCGAGGTGTATTGGTGTATGTCCATTGTTATCCTTGGTGTCAGTCCTGACATTCCGATCCAGCAAAAAGCGGACAAACGCTCTGTGCCCTGCCTGGGGAGTGATGCGGTGCAGCAAAGTCATACCATTGGCGTCGACAAAGTGTGGGTCGGCACCGTATTCGCATAGCAGCCACGCCAAAGATGCGTCACTGTTTTGCATGGTTAAGGAGAGTGCTTCTTCCGCACATGCGGCAACATTTGCCTGGTTCGTTATCAATAGCCAAACGACACCTCGATGCTGGTTTTGCACCGCATGGAGCAAGGCAGGCCAGCGGTTCCCGTCATATGCGTCGAGGAGGGCCCCATGCTTCACCAAGTGCCAGACTAGACTTTCATCGCCATCCTTGACAGCTTGTGTGAGAGGAGTCCAACCGTCAGCGTTTGTCTCGTTCACATCCGCCCCATGTTGAATGAGAAGCTGGATCATCCTTGGGTCCTTGTAGTAAAACGCCCAGCGAAGGGGTGATTTCTTTTCTTTGGGGTCTCGTAGGTTGATGTTGGCTGGATTTGGCCCCCTTGTCAATAGTGTCTCCGCCAATTCGCACTTTCGTATCTTTACAGCATGGATCAGTGGCAGCCAGCCGTCCCGGTCCCGGGATGGCTGATTGAGATCGACGCCACGTTGTAGAAGGATGTTGACGAGTGTCTCGAAATGCCGCTTCATAACCTGCACCAAGGGCTTGGATTCATTGGCGCGGGATGTCTCGAGTATTTCGTGGCTGTGGTTCATCACTTCTCTCAGTGCCGTGAAGCCTGAAAATATCTCGGCATTGATATCCGAATGTTTTTCCAGCATTAGCTCAGCAAGGGCCGTTGGGCCAGATCTGATAGCGGTGGACAAGGGACTCGGTTTGCTGTAGCTATGTAGATCAAGCTGCGCACCAGCATCGATCAGAACCTCCGCGACGCGTACACCATTCTCAGCGGAGTCAATGATAGCTTTATGAAGAGGTGTGTCATGACGCTTATCCCTTGCATTAGGACTTGCTCCATTTCTCAACAGCAGTTCGATTAGATGGATTCTGCCTAGGCGGACTGCCCAATGAAGAGCTGTTTGGCCATCCGAACAACGCTCGTTGATGTTGGCTCCGTCTTGCAGAAGTTTCATCATCCACGGCTTCTTGTTGAGATAAGTCGCTGCATGAAGTCCTGTGATTCCCACCCATTCGAATTGATGTGGGTTCGGTAGGAATCGGAACCCAAGCTCTAGTTTTGCTGAGTTCTCTAGGAGCTGGTAAACCAATGTATCATTAAAATCCCCTCCCCTTTGGTGGTGGTCATTCAAGTGAGACGTCCAGTGACTTGCGGCGTAGGAGAATAAATGCCTTTGGGTATTATTCTCAAGGTTGCAATCCAGCAAGAACGACACGCAAACCCTGGCCATCGACATGTCTGCAGCCTCGTGAATGATGTCATGGGCCCGTAGATGATGTTGCACGGATTCATGTACCAGGCGTATCGTGAGCGTTTCCGGATTGATGACAATGAGATCCTCGCATGCCGAGAGAATCACCTGCTTTGAGGGCCTGTGGTCTTCGTATCGATTGTTACCACACTGGGCCACAGCAAAGCTTTCCTGTACCTGCATGAGGCTAAGGTCGACCTTGGCGTGGACCACCCAGGTGAGGACATGTTTGGCCAAGACAAAGTCAGGTTTGCCGTCTTTCTTCAAAATCCTGGCCACGGCATTCTCAAACTCACTTCCGGGGTCAACCGGAAGGCTCAGAAGTGCATCCTTAATTTCAGCAATGCTGCTTTTCTTGCAGATGTTATCCATGTACATCCGAGCCAGGAGAAACCTATATTCCAGTCAGGCGTCGTAGCCACGAGCGGATTGAACGAGACACTTACATTGAATTTTCGCAGGCTGACTTTGTCACTTGCTCTATTACTTGCTTTTGGTAATTCACCTCGGAAAGTATTTGGTATAGCTTTGTATCGCCTTCAATGCGCCATTCGACATAGGACTGTACGTCTTGTTCACGCGGTTTGACTCTTATCTGTAGACAACCTTGAAGTCGCTGAGTTGCTGAGCTAGATCTGGAAGTAAATAAGATCTTGATATTCGGAGGCATGGACTTCAAAGTGCTGAGGATACTCTGCTGCTGCCGGTCGCTGTTGTTCGGAAAGTGATCCAACGCATCAAATATGACATAGACCGTATTGAAAATGGATGCTTGAACCTTGAACAACTCATAGTATGCCGAGGGGTGAAAGGATGCTGTGCCTTGGATACAATCATGGAATCTGGTGGCAAGCTCAGGTGAGACGCCGCCGGGACACTCGTGTCGCAAGAGTTGCAATAAGAGTGATGACCAGATACAGACAGAGCTCAAGGCCTGGTCGTCTTCTTGGAGATAGAAATAAACGCATGCAGACTCTTTCTGTAGCTTGACCTTCTCTTTGATGAATTGTACGGCCTTGCAACTGCACTTATCAGCCAACCATAAATCGTTGCGGGTTAACGGCAAGCATACACAAGCATGGTCTTTCCAGAGCCCACTACCGTGTGGTGGAGAGGACAGTCAGTCATTTACTGCCATAAGTGTATTCGGAGTGCTTTCCTTACATATTCCGTGCATGGATAGGAGCTGAGAAGAAGCATCTGTGCTTCTCCATAACTCGAACTCCTCAGTCTCTTCTACCCAGAACTCGGTCCTAGGCATTAAGCGACTGACAAGTTCCGAGTGGCGAAGCTCTGCATCGAGGATGGGTATATTCGATTGTTTCAGCAGCCATTTAATGATGGCGGATCCTTTGGGGACATTCAGTCGACGTGGAAGATGAAATAGCACGTCGTATACGTACGTGATGGTGCACTTAGTTCGTCCTTTTGGTCAATGACGTTTCCGGTGCCACCGAGAGCTTGCATTAGGGGCAATATCGATGAGATACCCGGGGTGTTAACTGATGTTGACTTGGTTAACCCAAATATCGACGGCGGGCGGGGCATCTCACAGGTAAAGTGGCGGCGGTCACTTCGATCATTGTACTGTGTTCCATGGTCATGAACCGAAGCCTGGTCTCCATTGCCAGAAGCAAGGTATATCTTGCCTCCTTGTTCATTGGTAGCGTTTATCTCGGAACCCATGGTCGCATTTGTCAAGGCTTGACTCCAAGATGGAATGGCAGAACAGAAAACAGCAGTGTTTGTGAAAGAACCTCGTAAGACAGACAGATAACGGAACAGCTGGAAAATGGATGAGCTTTCTACCCCACTCGGCCCGTCTGTTTGAAAAGGCTGCAGCCTGATCCTTCTGACATCTCATGGTTGCATCCAACGTGGGCCAGTGCGGCTGATGATACTCCGACAAATATTGACCCTGTAAGCCACACTGATCTGACCACCCCTTTACTTCGCGCGGCAGCCTGATGGACATTGGCACTCCCCCATCACTGCTGGATCTTCCTAGTCTTTAGACCATTTAACCCCTCACCATCAAGCCCGATTATCACTCAATATTCCAAGCCATAACGATGCCGTCTGTGATTCCTGGACCAGTTCAACGCAAGGCCTCAGCTGTGACGACAGGATCGAATGCTCGGCAGCATGTTACCTCCCGCAGATCAATTGGACACATCAACTCTTCGCGATCCGGTCCGTCCAGCCTTCCCGTGGTTGAGGAGGAGGGGGCTCGTGACAAGAAGAAGAAGAAGAATAAGGACCAGCCTAATTATGCCATGAGTGTTTCCTCAAACCTTTCTGCGGAAAGCATCGATACTATTGATGACGAGGCGCCTTCTCCAGCCCCTCAAACCTCGCAACCTCATCGAAGTCGTCATTCGAGGCGTCACGAACCGGCTCGACACACAGTTCCTGTCAGCATCCACATCGAGCCGCAAAGTCGTTACGTAGAGCATCCCACGAGCCTATATGGTCAGCCCCTCGTCCAAGCTCAGGGCCCAACCATCTTTGACGCTGGGCCTATGCCAACGACGTCTCGACCCCAAAGCTATCCGAGACCCACGCATCCGTCATATCCCAGCTATAATTTCAACTACCCTGAGACCCTCGAGACCAGCATACCGCAACACATGTCAAACAGGGCACCGAAAGCGCCTCCTCAAAAACCAGCCCGTTCTTCTGCCAGATCTGGCCGACAGCCAAAGCGGCCGCCCGTCAACTCGCACGAATATACCAACCCCAATGACACCATCTACGTGGAGGATGAAGATGATGAGCTTCCCTCAGATGATGGGGGGTCATTGTCTAGAGATGAAATGTCGCACAGGGGTTATGGACATCGCGGAGGCTACGGACATCACGGAGGCTACGGATATCATACCCCATATACGGGTTATGGGAACTATGCACACAATGGCCCCTATATGGGCTATGGAAACCAGACGATGCCTTATTATGGAGGCTACGGGGCATATGCCCCATACCCGTATGGGCCTCAGTACCTCCACGTCCCTGCTCCACCTCCCCCGCCAACTGAACCACCAGAACCGTCGTCATCCGAGCCTCCTGCCCCAGACCCAGATAAGGTTCGACTGGCGGCTGAGTTAACAGCTTTAAAGTTGGAGCAAGATAAAGTCATTGCCCAAGAGGAAAAGAGGAATGAACTTGAAATATTTCGCAAAGAGGTTGAGCATGAACTAAAAAGAAAGCAAGATGAATTGCACGAGGTGCAAGAAAGAGCACGACGAGAGATTGCCGAAGCAGTGGCGGAGGCAAAGAAACAGGGCATGGAGGAAGTCATTGCCAAACAGAAAGCGGATGCAGAAAGATCACAGTTGTTAAAAGACCATGAGGAGCGCATTGAAAAACAGGTGCGGGCGCAGTTGCAAGCGGAGCAGTTAGCTAAGGAGGCTGCAAAAGAGGCCGGTGAAATGCGTCGAAGAGAGGCTCACAACATCACCAAAGAGATGCTGCTGGAGAGTTTTGATGAAATACTATCAGCAGCCAAGGAAAAACTGCTACTCGACATGGGAATAGATCTCAAATCCCCCACGATGCTACAAACTCCATCAGGCAAAATAGACATCGACAGATATCGCATCCGAACACATGATAAGAGATGGCATCGCAAGGAAGAAGAAGATTCAGTCCTGGATACTGCCAGCCAGACAAATGCATGGCAAAGAGTGATGTCGACTCGCTCTCAGAACAGCGACGCTGGGTCACGGAGGACCTCTTCCGTCCAGAGTGTCTCATTGGGACGCTCTAAAGAATCACCTGTGGCCTTTGGCGTTGAGAGTACACAGGGTTTTGACCCGTCTCATCCACCTCATGCACCAGAGATTCCGAAATATGACTCTGAATTGGAAACACAAAGTGACCATTCTCTTCGCGACAAACATCCGAGTGATTCAAGCGATGAGTCTACCTATGGCGTTTCTGGAAAGAGGCGAGACTCCACCCGTCAGCGGGGTGCCAACAGATTTTCTCAGATAGAACTCAACCATTTAGCTGGTGCCATTGCTGATAAGCTTGCCAGGCTTCAACGGTATCCCCCGGTGAGGGTGGGGGGACCGCTTCGCAAGCCGGCAAACAGGAGACGACTGTCACCGAGGAAGACCATGTCGGACTCTGAAGATGAAACAGCTCCAGACCATCCATTCAAGCCTAACTCTCAAGCATATGTCTCTCCTGAACCCCAGGAAGAAGGCCTGCAGCCAACGCCTTACCTTACAGTCGATGTAGGTGCAGAAGAGATGCAAAACATCGCTTACACGGTATCCAAGAACGGCATCGTTGTATGTACGGAAGTCATATCCAATGAGACCAAGGGCGAGATGGAGGAATCCGAGTCAAACATAGGCACCGTTGGGGAACAAGGGACAGAGAGTACTCTTGGCCAAAGCACAAATTTTGACGAATTCCAGACAGTCGTCAACTCCACAGCTTTGGATGATAAAGGTGCAGGGGTGGAAGTCAAGATAGTGCGTTCCTTGGACGCCAACCAAGACGCCAACGATGAGGGAGCGCAACCGCAGATCAAGCCGCCTGCGCTTCGAATCAGACAGCCGGCTTCCGTTCAGTCAAACAGCTGCAGCTCATGCTCAGGCCACGCGAGAAGACAGATGAGGAACTCGCATCCTCAGGTTTCGGTTCCAGTGCAACAGCCGGTGCGCAAAAGCAGGCGACAGACGCTGACCAAATGAAGTCGCTTCTGTTGTAGTAGGCCCTGCTGTCTGTATTGTGACGGATTTAGCAAAACGGAGTTATTGTTTTCCTAGTATTACTGAAGCGCTGAGACGGGGTATTAGCTACACTAAATGAATGTCCTCTTCATGATGCAAGGCTGAAAGATATACACGACTGAGTGCTGCAAGAAATCATAATGCTCCTCGCCATCCTACAGGATGCATGGCGACGACTTCAGAAAAACAGTTATTCTAGGCATGAGGCCTTGGCTAAGACTTACAGATAGATATGTTTATTTGTAAGGTGCGGTACACGCATCTTAGAATACCTTCTCTCAAGTTCGCCAGGAGTACTTTGACACACCCTTGTATCAGGCGCTTGGTATTCTTCGCCGTATGCCTCTTTCAGTTCCCTCAGGAAATCCGGTCCGATGTCCTTAGACAGTCAGGAACCTTCCTGGCCCATCGCTCCAGAAGCTTTGTGTCTGTCAAGGATGACAATTCTCCTGCGTCGACCTATGACTGAACCGCACAGCGATTCAGTGCAGCAAGGCAGACTAAGCCATTTGAAGAATAGAAACAAATATTTATAAAGGGGTTTTAATGGGACACGGACGGAATACGAGGCATGGCCAAGGACAGCCCCCTGTCACTAGCAAGGCGGGTCAGAAGTGTGTGTTTTGACGATCATCTTTTCAAGAGAAATGCCTTCTTCCACTGCCATCCGTCTGCTCGTGGTGGTGCTTCATCCACGCTTACGGGGTATGCGATGCGTCTTTTCAGCTATCTGGCCGCACTTACCTGCTGGTTGAACGTTGCCAGCCCTCAATCCGTGCCGCCAAGTGCATATTACGTGCAGCTATCCAGGGATTCAACCGAGTCCAGCCCCGATACCCTGGTCGAGAGAGCAGCCGGGCACTCAATCGCGCTCCATCTCAGACACACCTTCGATGATGCTGCATTTCACGGCGTTTCGGTTGTGCTCGACGACGTCGATGATGTCGACAAGCTCCGAACCCTTCCCGGCGTTGAGAATGTCTTTCCCGTGGAGCAGCTCATGGTGAACCGCCCAGCGACGACAGAGACAACGACCCAAGAAGCGCCGTCCGTACGCAAGCGTGCTGCTCCTTTGTCTCACGCCACACCTTCTCGCGAAGAGATTGACTGGAACACCCCGCACTCTGTGACAGGCGTCGACCGACTTCACGCACAAGGAATCTTTGGCGAGGGCGTGCGCGTCGCCATACTCGACACTGGCATCGACTATCTCCATCCAGCTCTGGGCGGATGCTTCGGCCAAGGCTGCAAGGTCGAGTACGGCTACGACTTTGTGGGCGACGAGTATGGAACCATCGATTTTGTCCTGCGGCCCAAGCCCGACCCTCGCCCACTGTGTTATGATGCGTACCACGGCACGCACGTCGCCGGCACCGTGGGAATGGAGGTGCCGTCCAACGCATCCGCCTTTCCGGGCTTGATTGGCGTGGCGCCGCGGGCCAAGCTGGCCATGTATCGTGTCATCGCTTGCATCAATGCCGTCGTGGGTGAGGACACGATTCTTGCTGCGCTGCAGAGAGCCGCCGACGACGGCGCCCATGTCATTAGCATGTCCTTTGAAGTCACTGCGTGGACACTGGGGAGATACAGTCCCTTGCCAGCGGCCGTGTCTGCCTTGAAAGCCCAGGGCATAGCCGTCGTTGCCTCTGCTGGCAACTATGGTGCTCGCGGCCTGTTCAACATTGTCCTGCCGGGAGGGTCACCGGACGCGATGGCTGTTGCATCCGTGGAGAATGCCAATTTCCCAACATATGCAATAAGCGACTCCAACGGCAAAGACTTCAGATATGGGTCTCTGTATTCATTCCCCTCCGGAGAGTATCCAGTTGCCTGGGCTGGTAGCGAAGGAGCCCGTTCTGGGTGCTCGGCCTCCGACTATCCTCCTGCGAGCAGCCTCTCAGATCCCACCTCCGACTACATTGTCGCTGTCAAGCAAGGGCTAGACTGTGACATTAACCGGATACAGACTCTGGCTCTGGCTGCCAACTACACCAAGATCATGACATACATGGATCCTGCCGACGTCGGATCTTCCGCGAAAGACTATAGCGCCCCCTCGCCCGTGCTAGACAGGCAAGGATTTCAGGTTTCCTTTGCCTCCACGCACGACAGCACACTCTCCGAGGCAGCCAAGAGCTCCGGACTTTATAAGCTAATTGTCCACTCAGAGTCGCCACAGTTGGTGAGACAGCCAGGAGGCTCTACTCCCAACAACTTCTCAAGCGTCGGTATGCTTAGCACCCTCTTACTCAGTAACTTCGGGACCAGCATTGACCAGTTCTAGGTCCCAACACAGATTTCAGCTTCAAGCCTGACATCGCTGCCCCTGGAGGCTCCATCATCTCAACGTTGCCACTGTTGCAGAACAGTACCGGATTCGGCATCCTCAGTGGAACGTCAATGGCGACACCTTACGTCGCAGGAGTATACGCCCTCATCAAATCTCAGCATCCACGGCTATCAGTTGATGAGATATTCGACCTCATCAAGTCCACTGCCAAGCCAGTCAACATGACTAACAGCCCCAAACTGTCTCCGGTTGCTCAACAGGGCGGTGGATTGATCCAAGCTTATGATGCCATTCATTCAACGTCGCTTATCCAACCAAGTGCTTTCAGTCTAGTCAACTCGTGGGACGCAAGCCTATCCATTGACAATCCCACTGATACCGACGTCAGATACACTCTTGCAGCGCGACCAGCGAGTGGTGTATCTGCATTTGCCCAAGGCTCCGCGCGGACTACTATGTCCGGCTTTCTACCAAGTGATCTTGCAGCCGATGTCGTCTTCCCCGGTGGAGATGAGATCACCATACCTGCTGGAGATAACAAGAATATTTCCTTCTCTATGGTTCCCCCGCCAGATATCGAGCCCAGCTTAGTGCCTCTACTTTCCGGCTTCATTGAGATTAGCTCTTCTCGTGGCGAGCATTTCACTATCCCCTACATGAGGCCGTCCTACAGCTATAGCACTGCTCCTGTTATTGGGCTAAGGAACCTGACAGAAGAACAAAAGGCAAATGCGACGGCACCTGGCCGAGATCCCCTGTCTGCTCCGCAGGTGTTTGCCAATACTGACAAGGCCGACATTGGAGAGCGCCGTGCTTTCGCGCTCCAGTGGCCAGATGTCATCATTGCTCAGTTCACTTCGCTCCAGCCGGTTCGGCAATATCGGATGGATCTTGTCCGCGCGAGCACCAACTTTACACCCACATGGTACGGATACGATCCGAAAATAGAGCAGGGCAACCTCACCGAGACAACCATGCCCGATAATGGAACGGTCGGGGGCGTATCAATTGTCGGATCTGTCGAGATTCAGAACGACTTGGCTCCCCAGACAAACTACCAATTCACGTGGCAGTTCTCCCCGCTTGATGTGACAGGCTCTAGGGGGATAGACTTGAGGAAAGGGTCTTATCGTCTCTTGCTGAGGTGGCTGAAGTACTACCGAGAAGAGGACGACGTGGATGAGTGGGAGAGCTGGATGAGTGGGGTGATAGATATTACACAAGACAAGATCCGGGGCTGATGATAAGGCAACGGCCGTTTGACGGACTGCCACGCGAGGACAGCCTGGCGTCACAGTTCACAGCCCTACTACTTTAGCGACCTCAGTGCTGCCTAGAAGGACCCTTACATTGCAGCCCTATACCATGACCAACATTTCTTTCTCAACCGTGCGCAACAGCGTTCCTTGTAGAAAGCTTGTCGAGTAACTTTTACGTCTCAGCGGGGATGCCTCGTCCGTCGAGACAGGACAACACGAGGCATATGGGAAAAGACAGACAACGTACCAGATGAAATGGAATCCTCGCTTCTTGCCTAGGGTCCTGTACTGCTCGATACATAGCTAGCTTGCGCCACTGTTGCTGGTGGACCCTAGCTATGGCATTTGGCGCGATGCGATTTCCGACTCAACTCTCCGATTCGTTGCATCTCCGACTCCGAGAATAAGCTTTGGTAGCATGCCAGCTGTTACTTATAACCCGGGTCTCTCGAAACATTTCCACAAACTATTCATCTTCACTTATTCATCATAACAGCCCATCATAACGAAGCCTACGTCGTGGCTAGTTGCCGATTTGGTCCTTTATCCGCTCCCATTTCCTTGTGCCTTGAAGACGGTTGATCGCTTCGCACCACACCATGCGTTCCATTTTTACGTGCTTGGGGTATTCGTCGCCCTCAAAGATCAGAATAAGGTATACAATTGCCTTCATCATACGGTAATTGCGCTGACCTCGACAGACCGAGCAATGATTATGTGTTCCTCAGTGGGTATGGCGAAGATGCCCGAGGTGAATACCTCCGGGGGACAGTGGCGCTATACCAGCCCAAAGGCACGCCTTGCAGAGGCATCCAGATGAAGCTGGTGGGTAGAATACTTCGAGGGTAGGTGAGAGAGGGAGAAATAGTGAATCGTCTGTCTAATCTTTCGCTCTAGTCACCACGGCCCTTCTCAGACCGAAGATTTCACCGTACATCAGTGGAAACCATTCCTGGTCGATACACAGCCCAATTCTACTTCGCGGGGCCGGGATGTCTACGAGTGGCCTTTTGAGTTCTTAGTGCCCGGCAACCAGCAGGAGTCGTTTACTGGGTGCAATCAATGCAGCATCACGTATAGACTGGAAGCTTCCCCCCTCGAAGGCCACACGGAATCCCGAACCTATGTACCAATACGCCTAATCCGCTGCCCTCCGACTTCGTCATATGAGCTCATGGACCCCTTGACGGCTCATGGAAAATGGGCAGGGAAAATCGAGTACAATATATCGGTTGGCCATCAAGCTATAGCGCTAGGTGGCTTCATACCGATCGATACTCAGCTTGTCAATCTTGATCCGGAAGTCAAGATAGTGAGAGCAAGGTTCTACTTGCTCGAAACTCACACAGCCTCCAATAAGGAATCTCCAGACTCGCAGGCATACTACGGACAGCGCCAGGTTCCCGAATGGTCCTTGGAACTGGACAAGGGAGACTCTTGTCGTCAAGAATGGAGTCAGTATCTAGACTTACCGAGGGTCCTGAGACAATGTCTCCCCGACTTTAACGGTTGCGAGAGTTCCATTACCCACACATTACAATTCTCGGTAACCTTGTTAGATGATGGCCTAGAGTCTGAGGTATGTCGCATGTCAAACTTTCAAGCATAGCTCTAACGACTGCACAGTATGAGGCATCGGTTCCTGTCGTTCTCTTTGTATCGCCCGAACTACCCATCACCGGCTGGGGCTTCTTCGACCGCAGCGACAAAACGGGCACAAAGGAGGTTGAGGCGGCTTTGGCAGAAGGGATTCAAACTCCGCCGGAATACTGTAAAGGGCAGTACCTGAGTGAGGATGAAGAGTGCGGATCCCCGCCTCCAGCGTATACTTTTTGATCAGGGATCAGCGAGTCATTCAGATCGGTGTTAACGGTGCGATTTCAGCACGGATATATTCAGCGTAGCCAGCCTTGTAATACAGTTCTTCTCTCTCAAAAAATCTCTGGACACCGGGAGAAACATGTTTCTTCTATTGCAACTCATTTGTTGGGACGCTAAAATCACCGCTCCAAAAATCCTGTCTTCTATTAGCATGATACCATTTGTCATTCGAGGTTCACTCACCCAGCCAATGTCGTCTGGTCGGAACCAGTCAATGTTATTGATCCAATCATCAAATCTCCTTTCCACGTTGATTTGCGCTGGTTGGACGGGATCTCTCGACGCAAGGCGAGACCTACAAGTGTCAGTAGTTGCTGCAATTCGGCAGACATTGGCTTACTGTAAATGGCGAAGAATAGGATATACGCTAGCGCAAGCAGGACTGCACCCTCGGAGCTTTTCTAACCGATGGACAGTAGCATCAATGGCGGCTATGTGTTGGCTGAAATCGGACTCAGTGTGTTTGTCGAGGAGGCAAGACGTAAGCGCAACGGCGCCATGCAGTGCATTACAGGTGATTGATCCATTGACCATCCAACGATAGCACTTGAGCCGGGGTAGCTCGTACAGCTGGCGGTGTATTTCCATGAGAGCCAGGCTAGACTTGATGCACCGGTCTCTCGACGCCTGGCGGAACCGGGCCCGTGAGTTGTGGAAAGGCCTATGGAGAAGCAGATACAGCTGATGCGCGTACGTCTGTAGGATACACCAGTGCGCGTAGCCAGCCGTGTCCAAGATATTCCGGGCACCATCGACCAAGTACAACGAGTCCCACTTCTGTTGTTCGGCTGCTACAGCGGCGTCCAGGCGATTCAGGGAGTCCTCGTCGAATCGATGGGGACTGGAGATCTGGTTGCAGATATCGGTCGATAGATGGAATAGGCGGATCTGGAATCGCATCAGGGACATGTGTGTGGGTTCATTGGCGTTGGCAGGTCTAGACAAGATTGTGTATGGAAGGATATCGTTGTCGTTGGCATCGGCGGGCATGGGAGCCTTCATTTCGCATAAGAAGGAAAGATCCGTGTCTCGGAACAGCAAGGCTTGGTACGTGTGCAGTATCAGGATTCCTGCCCAGCATCGACGTCGCCTCTCGGTTTGTATGCAGGGCGCTTCTCCGGAATCGACGTGGCAGCGGAGGGCAACGGCAATGTTGTGCGCAGTGCCCAGCAGGGCCCATCCGTACTCGGCGCCTTCGCAGTCGGTGATGGTGTGGATGAGGACCAGGAGAGCTTCGAGGGTGTTGAGGTTGTGCCGCACGAGGAACTGGTCCTGCGCAAGAGACATCATGGCGGCGTTTCGGTACTTTTGCGACAGAGCCTCGAGATTCGGGGGCGCGGACTGGTCTTGCCATAGCTCCACCAAGCCCGGGTCGGTGGGAGGGACTGTCTTGAGGGTGAGGGAGCAGATGGCGAAAAGCAGGGCCAGCCACGACAAGTCGGTCTGCTGGGGGCTCTGCAGGAAGTCGAGGTATTGTTTTTGAAACGTCGGCCCGTGCAGTATACGGAACAGAGGGACGACGTTGGCAAAGTAGCGCGAGACGAGGTACTCGCACACGCTGTCGGAAGGGAGGAGGTCGAGCAGCTCCGAGAGGGGGATGCTGGGGCCAAACGACAAGGTGAAGGATACGCCGGCCGCAGACGACGGCGCATTCTTCTCGATGGGCGGTCGGCACAGGATCTTGTCCCATCGATGCTGAATCGGCTCTGGACTGGGACTCCGGCCCGGCACGGGTTCGGGACTCTGGCTGCTGCTATTGTCCGACGTCTGGCCTGGAGGAGAGATGAGGGTATCGGTGACCCTCATGACTGGCGCAGAGTTGCGCGTCCTCCGGCGCCTCTGAGAAGGGCCGGCGGCATCCGTCTCGCCGTAGAGACACTGGTCCTGCCAGCCACGCTTCAAGCAGGTGGCGCAGGGGAGCTGGCGATCGCATCGGAGTTTGGAGTGTCTGCATGGCTCGCAACTCAATGGCTTCCGACGGCGCTTGAGATTCGGCTCCACCCTCGAGGCCGTGCTGCTGGGGCTCGCTGAGTTCATAGTAGTAGATGAGACAAGCTGTTGCGAGTCTTGGTCGGGCGAGACGTGATGAGTCCAAGTTCTGAGTCTGGCAATGCCAATGTAGAGTCAAGGTCGGAGATGGAATCGGACTCGGACTCGGACTTCTTGTCGTGGGTCCGTTCTCGGGATAACAAGGCTGTCCATTGGCCAGATCTCCTCACGTGTCTCCACTGGCTCGCATTCACAACTCCGATTATCCAAGCCTACCCTAGACCTCCAGCCTCATACACAAGCGCAGTATGAAGAAGACCATTGCACGAGGTTGATGAAGTCCAAAGTCTACGGATTGTCGTTTGTAGTGGCGGCGCCAGCGCTTCAATGTTGAATGGAGGGTTTCAATTATCAAGACAGCATGTTGGCACCATCATCTGCGTCAGGCTTACATCAAATGGTGAGTGGTGAGGGCGTTGAAAAGAAATATTAGGCAATAAATAAGCTATAGTATCGTATCTAGTAATTGTCTATTCTTCATACCGAATCCTGAATGGCATCGTCTCAACGACCTGCCAATCCTCATCCTTGGACTCGTCTCCAAAAATCCGCAGCGCCTTGACAACAATCTTATATCGTCCCACTGGCGCATACTGGCCGTCGCTCAACCGGCCGTACCAGACCCAGGTCCAGAATCCGCGAGAGGCCCATTGGACAGGGAAGCCAGCCAACTGGCCAATTGACTCGCCAGTCTCATTGCTTTGAGTGGTGTTTGAGAGACGCACAAGTTCACCGGTCATCTTAGCGGTACCCCAGTAGAGGTTGGCGTACAGCTGCGGCAGGGGCTTGTCCCACGCATCCACGATTATTCCATGCGGGGGGAGTGTGTAGATCCGGTTGGGACAGGCCGATTCGCCGGTTGATACTGTGAGGTACGTGTTATCCTCGTCAATTGCGACTGCGTTGTGCAGCGATCCCACAAGTCCATGGTACGACAAAGACAGAGACGTGCCGTCGGAGCCGTTGAGCGCAATGTAGCCGGACCACAAGGCATACCGGTTTGCATCGAGACCCTCTGGGGGACTGGCAGTTACCTCGACGGTCGCAGATTTTCCGGCCGGAATGGTCAGCTCGGACGCACTAAAGACGACATCTCCATGCTCTGGCTGGGACTGTGTCGGGTAGCGGCTAGGCAATCTCCTGTTCTCCGGCAAGGCGTAGAAAGAATGCGTAGGAACGTGGGAAACACGGTACGTAACCTGCTTGCTCCCGTGGTTGGTGAGGGTAAAGCTCCGCGACTCGACAAAGTTGTCCGTGTCGTTGAAGGACAGGTTGGACGGTTCGAGCGACATGGTAGTGCCGTACGCAGCATCGTACACCTGTATGAGACCAGCGCCCTGCTGCAGCGGAGGGGCCAAGAAGTCCTGGAAAACCGCCTCGCCGTTGCGCACCTGCTGGAACCGCTGCGCCTTGGCCGTCGACGTGAGCAGGTTCTCAATGACGGCAGGCTCGCGGGTGCCCCGGGCCTCGGCGACGAGCGCAAAGGCGGCGGCGGCAAACGGGCACGCCATCGAGGTGCCCGAGAAGACGGCATAGTTGCCCAGCGCCCTCGGGTACGTGGAGAGAATGTTGCCGCCGGGCGCCCCGATCTTGGGCGACGCCTCCATCTCGTACGACGGGCCCCAGCTCGTCAGGAAACTCGCCGCGCCCGCCGTGGGGCCGCCATCCTGGGTGTAGACAATGGGCGTTGCTTGGTCCCTGCTGATGAGCTCGACGGTGATGTTGGCGCCGCCCGCCAGCGCCTCTACCCACGCTTCTCCAATCTCCTTGGGGACCATGGCGGCAGCTTCAACGTCGTTCATGTTGGCTACGTAGATGCAGCTTGTATCGAGGCCGGTTTCATACACGATGATAGAGCGCGCCCCCTTGGCAATCAGGTTCTCGGCCTGATCAAACGGACCACACGTGGCGCGGCGCACCAGGACGTGATACTCGCTCAGGTCGGGGGTATCGTCAGGAAGAGGGTAGCAGGCGTCATCATCGCTGGTCGTGTTGAAGCCCACGGCCCAGAGAGGACGCGCGACGCCGTCAAAGTTGTCGCCGCCGCACGCGTCGTAAGGGAATGCGGTGCGCGGGCCGTCGTCAATCGTCTCGAACGACTCGAGCAGCGACAGGGGCAGCTTCGTGTTCTGGAACGAGGCCACGGACGTGACGCCCTTTCCGATAGCGGCCGATTGGGAGTGGAAGAGACCCTCGGAGCCATCGTTGCCGGCAGAGAGGGTGCAGGGCACGCCCTTTTCGACGATGCGGCTGGCTGCAATAGCCCAAGGCGCAGATGACCACCCAAAGTTGGCGCCAATGGATGCAGTAATGATGTCGGCGCCCTCTTCGTAGGCTCTGTTGAAGGCAGCGACGAGAACATCTGTGCTGACGCCGCCATCACATCCGAAGACGCGGTAAGCCGCGATGCGAACACCGGGAGCGGCGCCTCGGAAGCCCAGCTCATTATCTTCGGCTGCAATGATACCGGCAACATGAGTTCCATGGCCAAAGCAGTTGTCCATGGGGTCGGCATCGGGCACAGGCTGGTTGGTGCCATTGTAGTTGTCTCCCACCAGATCATATCCCGACTCAATGAGACAGCCCTCTCCAAAGCAGCCTCCCAGCAGGGGATGCTCATAGTCGATCTAACGTCCCGGTTAATGCTAACGGAGCGAAACAGAGGGGAAGGGAGTATTTACGCCAGTGTCTACGATTGCAATCTTGATGCCTTTTCCTGTTATGCCCTTTGCGTGCATCTTGTCGACTTGGGTCATGACATGGGTCGAGTAGGGCACTTCCGAGCTGTTACCACCGCCTCTTCTGAGCGACTCGCTGTCGGCGCCAGGGATGATGTGGACTTCAGGGTTGGGCGGTGGCACGACCGTGACGGGCCAAATGCTCTTGACGCCGCTTAGCGAAGCAAGGGAAGCCGCTGCCTCGTCGGCATTGTCCGTGTTGTGCAGCTGAATCGACATGCCCTTGAAGAGCTCAAAGTCGAGATCCAGCCGCGTGTCAAAGCCGGGAGCCTGCCGCCGAAACTTGGTAGCATCCTGCAATCATTGTTAGCACCATGTATTGGAGCGCCCTCGGCAACATACATGTCCATCCGCGAATTCCACAATGAAGGCTCCTGGGACAGTCAGTGGCTCAGCAATGTCGCGGTCGATTGCGAGCGCCAGGGGCACAAGGGCGAAAAGCCCCAATAATTTGACTGCGTTCATCATGGCGACTCAGGCGGAAAATGAGCAAAGAAAGCCAGGATGAGCGGCCAGACATGTTTGCAACCATGGCGAGAGTTCAGCAACTTTATAACTCGATTGTGTGCCGCAGCGGATCCCTCGTACTCAGTCTTCGGCGAGGCGGCGAAGGATGGATGAAGGGCCTTTACGAGCTCGTGTGCAGATTCCGCCCTACAGATACGAACGAATCCTTTCAGAGGGAGCAAGTTATGCTGCGCCCGGACAATATTTTACCACATTAGGCTAGTTGAGAGGTCAGAATGCAGGGCTCTCGATGGGACTCGTATCGTGGTACCAAAGAATTCCCCATCGTCGTCCGTTTGCTCGTTCATGCAGCCCAGCCATAGCACTGTAATTAATTACTATAAATACAAGACTCCCGTCACGCCAACATAGAATGATCAACGATTGTCTGTCGCTAAGCATGCCCGTGCAATCGGGACACAACGCGTTATGAGCCTGGGTGGCTCCATCACATCGGCTCTGGACAGCACTCTGCCATCAACTAGGCAGAGACAAATAGACAATTAAAAGGCTGCCTTGCCTCTGATCCGACCGCGGCCATTGCCTCGAGCAACTGTAACCTCGGAATATCGAGCTGCTCCGCAATGCCCAGCAACCGGACGCAACACTAACCGCTCCAGGCGTGTTTAGTGTTTTCCCCTCTCAACCCCATGGGGATTCATCTTCACGAGCGTACATCTGGAGGGGCAATGCTGCGGCTTCACTGCTGTCGCTCGGGGACCAATGTACCGAAGGGAACAATCAATGGCCATGCCCGTCTATTTAACCACGTCGCCAACCCCTCGGTATGGCTGCCTTGTGAAGCCATCTCGGTGCTCGCCACCTCTCGCAAACCATGATGAACCCTCGTGGCCTCATGCGCGCCGTCAAGGCCGTTGGCCTCGCCGTCCTCACCGCGTCTACCGTGTCCGCCGCCGACGACCTTGACTGGACCAGCCTCGCGCTCCTCACCAAGGCTGCCGACGCGCAGGTCCAGCCCGTCATCGACAACAAGGCCTCCTACTACGCCGGCAGCCCGCGCGGCATCGCCCGTGCCGTCCGTCAACTGGTGACGCCATTCGTCTGGCCCAACTCCACCTTCCACCATGACGAGGCCCTGCTGCCGCATATCACCGAGATGCTCGACGTCCTCACGGAGCGCCAGCACTGCGACGGCACCTACACCGTCGGCAATCGCCACTCGCCCCCCGACACGGGCTTTCTGGTCGAGGACTTTGGCATCATGGTGCGCCTGCTCGAGGGGGACGGCCACGAGGCCTCACCGCCCATCGCAGACACCATCCGGGCTATCCTCGTCAAGGCAGGCCCCGGGCTTGCCAAGGGTGGCGTCCATACCCCGAACCACAGGTGGAAGATCTGTGGAGCCCTGGCCCGTATCTCGCGCATCACCGAGAATGAGAGCCTGGTCTCCCGCATCGACGAGTGGTTGGCCGAGGGCATCGACATTGACGCCGACGGCATCTACTCGGAGCGCAGCCCCATCTACTACGCCGCCGTCACGAACCCGTCTCTCCTGACGGTCGCCTACGAGCTCAACCGCACCGAGCTCATCGCCCATGTCCGGAGGAACCTCGAGCTCTCCATCGAACATGCCGAGCCCAACGGCGAGATTGAGAACGTCCACAGCCGCCGCCAGGACCAGAACCAGCCCGCCGGCGACAACATGTCGGGTTTCTACCCGCAGTTCCGCGAGATGGCCATCATGGACGGCAACGGCCGGTTCGCCGCCATGGCGCGTCTGCTTGAGGAGCGCGTCGGCCACACCCTCGGCGACTATCTCGCCTCGGTCATCGAGCGGCCCGAGCTGGCCGCCAAGCTCCCAGAGCCCGAGGAGCCCTTCAAGGACTTTAGCAAGCACTACTCGGACGCGGGCCTGGTGCGCTGGCGCCGCGGCAAGCTGACGGCCTCGGCGTTTGGCGGGTCCGACTGGTTCCGTGCCGGGCAGCAGACCGACTTCTACAACCGCTTCGCCTCGGGCCTGTCGACGAACCCGACCATGTTCCGCGCGTGGAACGGCGGGCTCGTAGTCGAGGGCGTGCGGCTCGTGCCCAACTTCTTCACCATGGGCCACTTCCGGTCCAACGGCATCGCCTTTGGCGCAGACGGCGCCGCCAAGCTCGGCAGCGTCATGGAGGTCCCGTACTACCTGCCCATGCCGGCCGACCTCCGCAACGAGAACGGCACGTATGCGCTGGGCAGGTCCGTCGCCGACGGCAGGTTCTACGCCATGCTCGACTTCGAGAACCGTCCCGCGAGCATGCGCCGGCTCAAGACGGACGTGACCATCTCGCCCACCGAGGCGGGCTACGACATTGCGTTTGAGGTGACTGGCGAGCGCGACGTCGAGCTCACAATCGAGCTCACCTTTCGAGGGAACGGCACGTTCAAGGGCATGGAGGAGGTGGTTGGGGAGGATGGGACAAAGACGCACCATCTCATTGAGGGGTCGGGCGAGTACACTCTGGGAGAGGACACCGTCACCTTTGGGCCCGGAAACGGCGAGGGCATGATATTGACGGATGCCGGCGAGCAGTACAGCTGGCACCGAGGCAGCTTCGGCCTTGCGGGCCACAAGGTCTACATTACTGGGACCTCCCCCATGAGCTACACGCTGAACCTGGGTTTCTCATGAACAGGATGTATTAATATGTGGATGGATAGCATTTGAGCTACTACTGTCCATTTTTCTCTTCATACTGATTCTTATTATCGCATAGGCTGGTGAATCGGGCCCGTGGGGCTCTCAATCGTCATCCAAATCATCCAGAAAAGACTGCTGCGGCACAAAGAACGTAGACCCCGTCACTGGACGCGAATAGTCGAGGATACGGTCATGAAGGCCAGGCGGATCCCCAACAAACATGCGTTCCAGCATCTTCTCCACGACCCATAGCTTCCGAGAGTAGCCGATGAAGTAGGTTCCGAACTCGCCTTGGGCTGGTGACCCAAAGGGCATGTTGTCTCGTAATATATCATGCTCGTTCCCATCCGCGTCTTCGATCGTCGCCAGCGACTTGTGCGACTGCTGCCCTGAATCAGCATCGTCGAGCTCGATATTGTCCAGTTTGGTCCGGCCGATAATGGCTTCTTGCTGCTCTGTGCTCAGGCGCTTCCACGCTGCGAGGTCATGGAGATACTTCTGGACAACCACATAGCTCCCTCCAACCGCTGAAGCGTCCTGTTCCGCCGTGATGATGACCGAATCTCGGATCTTGGACCCCACGGGGTTGGCGGTGCCGTCAACGAAGCCGAGGACGTCGCGCGCATCGAAGTAGCGGAACCCGACGGTTTCATCCTTCGTCTCGACTGCATCTCCCAGGCGGTCCATGAGCTGCCTCTCGAATTCAAAAGACAAGTCTCTTCGCTCCGAGCGGATGTGGAAAAGCAGATCTCCAGGCGTCGACACTGCCGTGTGCTTGGCGCCTCGGACCTCCTTGAACGGCCGCAGCTCTTGTGGTCGCGGGAGGCTAGTAAGCCTTTCCCAAATTGAGCTGCCTACGCCTACCGTACAGGAGAGATTGGAGTCGGGCTGGCGAACCGCTACATTTTTGGTAATGTCGGGGATGCTCGACAAGGCTGACCGGATTTTCTTGGCAGCGTCGGGAGCCTTTGTCGCTGACAGCACAAGAAAGGTGGCTGATTGAGTGAGAGGGGCTTCAACTGCCTGCGGCTCCATTTCTTCCTCAAACGCACGCCTTGGAGCCGGGCCAGCGCTGAGGGGGGAAGATATAGTCTGGAAAGTTCTTTTCCCTGCCAAACTGATACGGGGTGAAACTCGGCAGCTGAAGAACGGAGGATAATGGACACCCCGAGTCACAAGCATAGTTAACTCGGTTCCCAGTAAGCCGGTGCATACAGTGTGCAGTATAAGAGTGAGGGGTAAGAGCGGTTTATTCCTCAATTATGTCAGATGTCCGGTTTGTGGCTCGGCCAATAACATCAAGTGTTAATAATTAACTTCGGCTACATGTTTTGGCAATATCGCTACTAGAATTGGTACAAATAAACGCTTTACATCCCATCACAGGAGCCGGCCCTATGAGGTTCCTGAGTCTGGTGAGGCAATTCGTATTTATACGACGCCGATCAAACCAGTGATGGTGCCTTCGTTACCTCGCTGCCAAGTGTGAATCCCAGCCCGTTGTATGATATGATAGAAGCGCAGAAACGCATGGAAACATGTATACAATCATGCCAATTCGTACAAAGATTACTGTCTGCAGCAACCCCCTCATTGTTCTCTGGCTCCGGCCAACGGGTGATGTCATATGACGATCCCTTCAGTGTTTGACTCTGTTCTTTGGTCCCGCGGGTAGCAAGGCCACTATTGTTCGCATATACTATTGTTCTTTTTTCCCGGGCTTCGGCTGCGATTCCTCGTCAGAATCTCTGTGCGCCGGGAGCGCACAAAAGTCATCCTGTTTCCAGACCGTCAGCAACACCGTCATCGGACCGCTTGGAAGGACTCACCTTGAAGATAACATCGTCAGGGACGTTGACGGGGGCGGCAGCCGCAGTGTGCGAATCGTTGTTCATTTTGTGTGGTATTAATTTCAGGGGATGTAACAGAGTGTTGGATACGGATGAAGAATTCTTCTCTCTCGAGCCGGGGGCTCAAGGGCTTTATGTAGCCGTGGGCTGGAGGCAGATCAAGCTTTTCTCTGTGGGCAGCCTGGAGCGATGGCAACCTTGCGTGGTTGCAGTCAGTCGAAGCTTTCCATTAGCATCGTGGCGCCCTCCATCTGGGCACAGGCTTCTGCAGCGTTGGCAACCTTATTCGGTCCGTCAGCGTTCGTCCGATGAGTCAACCGAAGCTTCCCAGCCGGGCACCGTCAGTCAGAGCCTTCCATCTGACCCCGCCCCAACCCTCCTCGCAGCCACCTGTGGCTCGGCCACTCGGCCGCTCGGCCAGTCGGCTACCCTGTACGGGCAGCCTGACGATGGCTTCGTTGTTGTTCTTCTCTACTGTTTACGACTGCATTGATTGCTGGGGCACTAGGCACCACCTCTACTGTTTATTTGCTCTCTACTGCTTACACCCCATACTGCACACTCTTTTCCTCATCATACTATTGTTCTTTTTTCCACACTGCACGCACCTACTCCATCACAAAGATTACCGTCAAGTGTTATTCAACCCGGGACCTCTTTCGTGGCAACTGTGCGCCACCTTTCTTGCAGGTCAAGCACCGGCACTGAAGGGCTTCAATTGGTACGCCATCGCCACAGCTTCCACAGCGTCCCAGATATGGCTCCTCCAGGAAGGACTCCAGAAGTTCCTTTGCAAACGCCGGGTTCTCGCTGCAAATAAGGTCGAAAAGCTCCTTGGTCTCCTTCGAATGCAAATACGAAGGCATGGTTTGCCGTGCATACGCCACAGCACGCTTCCGGAGCTCTTGACGGTGAACGGGTGTCGAGTAGACGGCGGATAATGAAGTAAGGAAGCACTCCATCCTTACTCCGCCCAGTGCCATGTTATAGTTCCTGGCCGCGACGAGCTGCAGCCCGCTGATGAGGTACTCATCGGCCAGCGCAAACATGGTTGCATGGATGATGAGCTGCTCATTGGGGTCCTTTTCTGTAGCAGCGCATTCTTCAGGGATTCCCTTGTTGTAGTTGCCGGTATAGAGGTAGTCGACCATGCGATGTACCATGGCAGGCTCATAGTCATCAATCGTGAACTGTGCGTCGGCATCCTCCATTGGGCTCAGCGATCGGCTCCATAGGAGTCAGGACCCGGCAGTCATCAACGTACCTTGAAGAGGCTCACGCATGCCGCCCCGAAAGCCTCTGACTGCGCACAGGCGACCACCTTGTGCACAGGAATCGTCTCTCCACGGCATACGAACGCATAGTCGATGAACTTGGCGTCTTTGCGAGCTCTACGGAGCGGACGGTTAATTGGGCTTGCGGGGAAGATCTTCAGCCAGCTTACTTGATCAAGTCGGAATTGAGGCAAGGCAATTTGTGCGAAGCCATAGCGAGGCTTAGCGAGGCTGTGACTCTTGGTATCCTCGGTACCGCTCGTGCTCGTTGGTGATTGCTGGAGGATCGAAATGTCGAGGGTGTGGGATTTCCCGTTTGTGTGCCCCAATGGGATACAGACCAGTGACTTCGAGCAGTCCACCTCTGACGATAAAGACAGTATCAGATCAACAGATAACAACTCGTCAGAAAGTTCGATTGGGAAAAGCTTGACGCTTGTGAGAAATGTCGAAATGTCGAAGATTCCCCGCCTGCTCTTCCAAATTAAAGTTTCACTCTGGCTATGGCGTCACGTGTATGTAAGAATGGAAGGTGAGACCTTTCATCCTCTACAGAAGTTACCACGCCCTCCCAGAGGTGTAGCCAATAGATCACATCTCCTCTATCAGCGCCAGGCTTCAAACTTCATGTTGTGCCGCTTACTACCTTCTACATTGGGCATCAATCCGACAATGCAGCTGCAGCAAACCTCCAATATACCCGACGTGCTTTTAGTCACCAGTCACACAAGAGAGATTTCTCCTTGTCCCTTGGCCACTTCATAGGTCCCAATAGTAAGCCAAGGCTCGCTCGTATCCTTGCTATACACCCTTCCAAGTTTTACCCCCGCATTTCTTCTTTGTCTTATTGCTTGATAAGATGCTTCCTTGGCTATCCAAACGAAACGGTTCCCGCAAAGGTAGCCTGAAATGCATGCAGTCAGCTGAGCCATAAACCCTCAATACTACCCTCCCTGCACAGGATTCGCCAAATACTTACCTAAAGCACAATTCTACCCCTCACAAACCCACTTGAATACATGCTGAGAGATATGATCATCTTCAGCTGCTCAGTAATGTCAGCGCCACTGGTGCTGGCCCATGCATGCGAGCGTATCCAGATACGCAGCGTATTCATAACATGTGGTAAGTTATAAATTAGCCTATCCAGTGACTAAATTCTCCTCTTCTACTCAACCTTGTGATCAGCAATCATACTCAGAACTTCTACCTACCTAGAAAGCTTTTACTCTTGAACCCACTCCTGTCAAGAAGCGATGCCTATTCATCAACTCTTACCGGATGATATCGCAGAAGTGGATATCATCATTTCGGGAGGTAAGAAAGCATGCCGCCCTCTGTGTTGACCTTCATTACTGACGAGTGTCTCCCAGGAGGTACTGCCGGCTGTATCGTGGCAGCTAGGCTAGCCCAAGCAGACCCTACCTTGAGCATCCTTGTTGTGGAAGGGGGCTCGGAAGCAGATGGACCTGACACCAGAAATCCGGCTCTGTATAGAGCCAATCTTGCCCCGGGTTGTCCCAATTTGAAAGTCTACGTCGGCGAGGCAGAGAAGCAGTTGCTCGACAGACAGCCTTACGTGGGCGTGGGTAATGTACTCGGGGGTGGTTCATCGGTGAATGCACTGATCTACACTCGCGCTTCATCCACCGATTATGATTCATGGCAGGCGGAGGGCTGGTCTGGGGATGAGGTCCTCCCCTTCCTGAAAAAGGTATGCTTTTCAGCCTGGACACTGGGCGAGAGGAAACTCATGCCGAAAACAGTTCGAGAATTACGACGACGGTGATGAGAGCAATGTACATGGGTCCCAGGGACCAGTATGGGTATCTACGGGTAAATATAAAGGCGCAGAGCTTGCAGACGACTTTATCCAGGCTACAGCACAGACCGGCTGTCCCGAGGTGAAGGACGTTCACGACTTCCACACTGCGCACGGTGTGTCAGTTGCAAAGCGATATGTATCGCCTCACGACGGGGGGAGACAGGGCACTTTCCACGTCTACCTCGACCCCCTTCTTCAAACGGATTCGTACCCGAACCTACATGTTGTCGTCCGATCCCAAGTCAAAAAGGCACTTCTCGACGCAACTCAAGCTAGGGCCACCGGCATTGTCTATCAAACAACCAGCGGTGAAGGAGACCAAGACCAACCTGTCACGGAGCGGATCGTCCGCGCCAGGCGAATGGTTATCCTTACAGCAGGAGCTTTAGGCTCTCCCACCATTCTCGAAAGATCAGGCATAGGACACCCACAGGTTTTGGAGCGAGCAGGCATATCACTTTTGCACAAGCTTCCTGGCGTGGGGAATGGGTTTCAGGACCATCACTCTGTTGGGTATACCTATCACTCAAAGATCCCAATGGAGGACAGTTTTGAGAGTATACACAATGGGCACAGAGATGTGACTAGTCTCATCGACAACGACGACCCCCTCCTGAGCTGGAACGGCGTGGATGCGTTTGCAAAGCTTCGACCTACGGAAGAAGAGGTCGACAGCCTTGGACCTGCATTCCGTCAAAAATGGGACAAAGACTTTCGAGATGTACCAACCAAACCCCTCGTTGGTCTCATCCTCTTCCATGGGTGAGTCATTACATCCCAAGTGAGGGCCGAATCACTAATCCGACTAGGTTCTATCTCAACACACACCTGTTCCCAGTAGACACCTACTTTACAATTGGCAGCTTTACATCCTATCCTTATTCCAGAGGCCATATTGTAAGATATCCAATCGACTGTGTGCATCAATTCCCAACTTACAGTTCTATAGCATGTCACCGGCCCATCTCTGAATGACCCTGTCAACTTCAAAGCTGGATACTTGTCCGACGAGGGCGATTTTGATCTCACCGCCCAGGTATGGGCCTATAAGAAACAGCGCCAAATTGTTCGCAAGATGAAGTCGCTCCGTGGGGAAATATCCCATCAGCATCCAAGCTTCGCAGAGGGTTCCAACGCACTGTGCCCAACCACCTGGGGTGCAGCTGAGCCGGTTGAGAACACAGTCGACTACACCGACCAGGATGACGATGCGATTCAGCAATTTCTCCGTGGTCAGCTGGGAACCACGTTTCATCCCCTAGGAACATGCAGGATGGGCCCTGCCGATGACGAACTGGCGGTTGTGGATCACAAACTGAGTGTTCATGGAATATCTGGGTTGAAGATTGCAGATCTCAGTATTGCTCCCCTGAATGTAGGGGTGAATACCATGAGCACCGCCTTGTTGATTGGCGAAAAGGCTGCAGATATCTTTATCCGAGAACTAGCTCTTTAATTCCGCGAGGCACGCGGATTGAAGGGACGTTACCATACCACTTATTCATCTAGTAGTAGAGCATATATCTGTCTGCCTCTTCAACATTCTCTCGATGCGTCAGTGGCTGTGGTTGCATTATCAACATACCATATCAGTCCACCGTATGTCTTCGACCTCTATTAGGGATGTTGAGTCCTGGAATCTGTATGTGATCACCGGGAGATAAATAACGGCTAGTTGAAGTGCCGCATCTGCATCAAGGGATGAGAATACCCAAGCTTTAGATTCATAACGTAACCTGAGTCTCGTTAACAGGTCCATTTACTATGTAAGCCTGCGGACTAGAAATAGCTAGCTACCAATGATGCGACCTTGCTGTAGGCCTATCACACCTGCGCACCCAATTCAAGGGGGAGTAAGCTTCAAGAGTCGCCCGCCAGAACCGTCTTCCAGCACCCACAGGACTCCGTCAGGACCCTGTCGGATGCAGCGCATGCGTCGGCCCATTGGTATGCGTTCAGCCTCTCGGGCCGTATCGCCAGAAATCTCAACACGAACGAGCCCCAACGAAGTGAGCCCGGTGATAATAGCATTGCCCGTCCAATCAGGGAAGAGGTCGCCTTTGTAGATGATCATGCTGGCGGGGGAGATTACAGGGACCCAGTAGGCCTTGGGGGGAATAAACTCGGGACGTGTGTCGTGGTCGGGGATAGGCTCTCCGTCGTAATGGTCGCCCTGGGACACGATGGGCCAGCCGTAGTTGCCACCTTCCTGGATCAAGTTGAACTCGTCGCCGCCCATTGGTCCCATTTCAATCTCCCAAAGACGGCCCTGGTCATCAAAGTCGATGCCTAGGGGGTTCCGGATGCCCATTGCCCATACTTGAGCCGCGACTCCGCCCTCGGCAGCGAATGGGTTGCCCTCTGGGACGGATCCGTCGTCATTCAGGCGGAGAATCTTGCCGAGGTTGTTTGACAGATCCTGGGCGGGATCAAATTGCTGCCTGTCGCCGGACGTAACCCACATGGTCGAATTGCCGCTGAACAGGATGCGGTGCGAGAAATGACCCTGTGCCGAGTACGTAACCGATTGCCGCCATAGCACCTCAAGCCCTTCGAGCGCTCCACCACCGTTGCTGTCGAGCACGAGCCTAGCACGCGCAAGTGCGGCACCCGTCTGCGGACTGCCGTTCGGCTCGGCGTAGCTGATATAGACGAGGCTGTTCTCGGCAAACAGGGGGTGCAAGACGACCTCGCCTAATCCACCCTGGCCGCCGTATTGAACGGCCGGTACACCGGTGATGTCGTTTGTAGAGCTGGTGGATGGGTCGACAAGGCGCAGTCTACCGCCTTTTTCCGTGACGAGGATGCGTTCGTCGGGCAAGATGGCTAGAGACCATGGCTCGGCAAAGTTGGCGATGGGAGTAATTTGGAACGGGGCATCTTGGCGAGGCGATACCTGCCCTGGAGCAGCCAAAGCAGCGGTAGCTGACGCCAAAGCGTAGGTGGTTGAGATTGAGAACCGCATCGTTGGGTGCTTCTTCTTGCTCGTTCTACTTCAACAACAGGTTGGTAGATGGTCAGGGAGGCAAGAAAGCTGGCGAATCCCAGTACCAGCAGCAGAGAGCATGCAGGATGTACGACTTTAATAAACATTCACTCGAACTGCCTACTTAAGAAACATTCCACTCGATAACTCCTGCCTATATTGGCTGGATTTGTTTCAGATAGTGACGGTAGCAGGGTTGGATAGGAAATGATAATCACATCAGTTGTTGGTTGTAGCTTCTTGGCGCGATATGGATAATACCAAGACTGACAGGATCTGCAAGTCATATCCGGCATTCCTCTAGATGGCCCAAGGCGGCATCGGCATGCGGAGGCAATGGCACCGATGATAGGTGTGGTGATATGTGCGATAAAGCAGGGAGGTGCCTTGGTAGACCTGGTTTGGCCCACCTGGCGGATCACATGTCATGAAACAAAGCACGGCAGTTGATCCGGCTATACCAGAATCGTATGTAGCTGTCTCAATAGCAGCTTGAGTATAGGTCGTCACAGTCATTGGTGTTGGGATATAGGACATGGCTATTGCACCATCCATTGGCCTCCTCTGTCATCTTTGCATTAGTGCCTGCAATGTTCATAACAAGACAGATATGCTTCTTTTTAAGCTTTCAGGATATTTGTCATACAGTGTCCCACCTCACCTCCAATTTCACTGATGCTACGTGCACAAATTGGCGCCATTTGCGATGTGGGACTCAATACGACTCCTTGGCAACTCCACCGCCACGTAGGACATGACGTGACATGATAGTCAATAGCCATTTTGTGTATCATCGGGGGTTGGTTGGACAGGATGCTTAAAATGACTTGCCTACTACGGGTAGCTTCCCACTGTAGTTGATGCTCCTATCGACAAGCATTATAAAAATGATTCCACCAACCAACTTCACATAGTCATCGACGCAAGGGTCAGAGTAGCACAGAACTAACCTCGGTAGTCATGACGTATGGAGCACCGGCAATCTTGGGCAACTTGGGGGATGCGGATCTTGGCATAACGGAGGCCAGCCCCCCGGCAGGCAAAGTAATACGTGCTGGAAAACTACAGTAGCGCCAACAACCAAGAACCAGCCCCTTTAACCAGTTAATATGGGATTTCCTGCTCGGTTGCCCCAACGGGATATATACCAGCGAGTTCAAAGAGGCCCCCTCTGATAATAAAGGTAATATTAAATCAGTAGATGACAGTTAGAAAATTCAACTGAGAAAAGCTTGTGGCTATGCCGCTATGGCGATGCCAATGCCAAAACTTTCCAGCTACCTGATGCAATTGGTCGGGAACTTCCGTCACGATGCCACCGTAGCGTCAGATATCCAACACCCTCTAACCAGTTAACTGGATGATTGTAGTCCAGAAATGTTGGTGCTCCCAGGGAGGCCCATCACCAAGATTCTTGTCCCAGGCTCGATGCAACCACATATGCCCTTCACCCGCTTGTGAAGGTCTTCTTTATCGGCGAAGACGAGTCACTCTAGGGTTGAACTGTATCAACAAATTATGAATGCCTGCATAGGACCTTCTCTGTGTGTCCTCCATCAACTCGTATGTTTTCCTCGTTTCACCCTTGCGCATTGATCTTGAGGGTATCAAATGCATGGCAGGTGAGATAATGCAGACAATACATCGGGAAGACAAAGAGCGCTTCACCTCACCTGACTCGACAGGCTACGGTGGAAGGAGATTACAAAGCTCTGCAGACTTGAAGGATTGTCGCCCAAACGGCCATCATCCTGCTCGCCTCGGCGGGTCTCTCCTTTTTAGCAGTATAAGGTTGCTGGGAAGCGATTGTTATTTAGTAAGCTGTAGCTCGAACCAACCTCACAGTAGTTGGAGGCGAGGACTTTCACTCTGGACTTGTAGATAGATGTTCATGGCAAGCTTTGCCTGATTGTACCTATAGTTTTGAGCGTGGCTGCTGTCCAAGGCCGAGGTGGACGGCATGTCTGGGGAGGGATGCACCTAATGATAATGAGCCATTCAGCATCTGGGAGTCCCCTGCCATATCAAGCTCTTGAGTCGCACCACGCATTTAGCACGCCGCACGGTAACCCAAGCATCGTCTATGCTAAAAGCGATATTAACATCGTGAATGGGTGGATCGCGGGTATGCGTCCCGAGCTAATTTCGCTGCCTGATGGATCAAAAGGGGATGGCAAGGATATCATATCGAGGGAGCGGCTCAGCCACCCATTTTTAGAAAGGTCAGGATGCACGGCTTGCTGCAGCAATAGGTAAAGAGGTCTCAGCTTATGCTATTCTGCAGGAGGATTGCAGGGATTCCATCGCCTACCGATGAGCTGAAAGATCTTGCAGGGTATATATAAGGTAATACGTTCCGTGGGACATGGTATTCCTAGGCATAGATTCCTTGGCGAATAAGAAGATACATCCTACTCAGGGATACAAGTCTTGGTAGCAAGACAATGTCAAGATTCTCCTATGCTATCCGTCAACAACGCTGGTTTCAAAACGGCCCGTATAACGTTACACAACGAAACGCCTCGTCAGGTAAATGGACGTTGAATGGACTGGCAAGGTGGACGCGAGACGCTCGATAACGTTACTCGGAGTGGCTGAGCAAATATCGCCGTCATCCTTGGCGCAACTCATTTCCGACGCCGCTTCGTATTCAGAGATGTGGGTGAGTCTTGTCAACAACTATGTTTGGCTATGACATGTTGGATTGGATGTTATCTTGTGTTCAAGGTCGGCTGCAACTGGCGCCGACACACTGAACAGATAATATTAAATATCTACGTGCTGCAACCACCACGACATGCCCATATGCTAGATGACACCACCCTGCTCTAGTCTCTTCTTAGTTGACCGCCACGATGCATCTCTTCAGCTCCGGAGCGATACTTTTCGCTTTGGTGCTGTCAACAGCACTGAGCGATACGATAGTAACATCTGACACAGCTCTCAGCAACTGCCCGCCGCTGGGCGCAGTCCTCCCTGCACCACGTCAACCTTCCAGCAATCCTGTTGTACAGGCGGTTCTGTCCGAACTCAAAGGGTTTGAGGCTGCTGCAGCAGGTCTGTTCCAGAATGCCTCTGCAATGTCCATAAGCATCGCCTCGGTCTACGAAGATTCGCCTTTGCTCAACCTCGCCTACAGACCTCCAGTCCTCAACACATCCGGAACAAGCGTCGTAGATGGGGATACCGTCTTCAGAGTGGGTAGTGTGTCCAAGGTGTTCACTGTTATGGGGCTTCTCCTGCTGGGAGACAAGGTGAACATGGCGGACTCGGTCCTCAAATACCTTCCTGAGCTTGAGGATTTGAAGGAGCAGCAGGATCAGCACAATGCAGTCACCACGGTGAATTGGGAGGGAGTAACTCTCGATGCATTGGCTTCTCAACTTTCAGGGGTGGGTGGCAATGGTGAGTTTCCCATTGCTTTCGAAAATGACACAGTCACTGATGCGCGGTGATTTCAGTCGGCTCTGATCTAGCTACTGTCCCTCTTCTCGACCCCCAAGACTTCGGCCTGCCCTTGATCGACGAAGACGACTTTGCTATGTGCGGCACGTCACCATTTCTGTCACCATGCACTTGGGACGGTAAGCCTCCCATGACCTTGGCGTTCTGGTATGCTGACACATGACGATATTAAGACTTTTCGAACAACTATGGGAAGCGAGTTCCAATGTACGGACCATATACGACACCAATATACGGCAACATGGCCTACTCGATTCTCGCTCGAGTGATTGAGCGTGTGTCTGGCCAAAGCTATGAGAGTTACATCCAACAGAGCATTCTGGAACCACTAAACATGACGCGAACATACCTCGCCAAACCTGAAGACGACACCGTGGGGTTCATCTCACAACAGCCAGTCAACTGGTGGGAAGTCCAGTTTGACATCGAGTTGGCGTGAGGACATTAACTGCCTATCACTGGAAGCAGAGTCGCTGACATTTCAATAGAGCAGGAGGCTACTATTCGAGCTCAAACGACCTTGCAAAGTTTGGTAGAGGCATCCTCAGCTACCAACTGCTGTCCGAAGCTGCTACGAAAGCTTGGCTTAAGCCGCGGTCGCACACGGCTTCGCTGGGCATCTCCGTCGGCTCGCCCTGGGAGATTGGTCGAGCGAACAATCTAACTGTTGATGGACGAGTCATTGACGTCTACACGAAAAATGGGGGTGTGGGAGACTATCTTTCTCTCTTCATTCTCGTCCCAGACTATGGACTGGTCCTATCAATAGAGTCGGCAGGAGAGCTATCCAGGGGAGCTATACAGTTCGGCATTTCCGACATAATCCTGCCTCCATTGGTCCGGGCACTCGAGGCAGCAGGCAAGGCTGAGGCCCAGACGGTGTACGCTGGAACTTATACCGGCGCAAGCACCAACAGCACAGTCACTCTGGAAATAGACAATGAGGCCGGCCTTCATGTTGCGAGCTGGATCATAGACGGAAGGGATATCAAGGAAGCCTACATAAGGCTAAGCAGCGCTCTTGGTGCCCCAGCTGGTCCACCTTATTTGGTCGTCCGTTTGGTTCCCGCTCAGCTGGAAGGGGGTGGCCAGGTGGCATGGAGAGCAGTTTTTGTGACGACGCCCCCAGAAGCCGTCCCGCAGATCAACCAGCTGTTCATCATCCACATGGCATGCCAGAGTTGGTTCAACATGGACCCGATAACATATGGAATGAGAAGTCTGAACGAATTCATCTTCCAGGTGGATGAAGATGCAGGCAAAGCTGGGTCCCTGATATTGCCTGCCTTCCGTCAGACTTTGAAGCGGAAAAGCTGCGGCCGAGCTGCAAGGCCTTCCGTTCCTCGACAACTTACGCAGGAGATATGCTGAGGTAAATGGAGAAGCTAATATACCATCCATTTGGGGCATATGGGACGTCATTCTGGGTTGACAGTAGAATGACTTGAACTGGAGAGGAATTTGTTCCGCTCTGTCACCGCCTTTGGTCCCTGTGTCTAGTGGGGTTATGGGGACTGATAAACACGCGTCATCTTTCACGACGCTTCATGTTGGACTCCGCTCGAGAATGGTGATTCCACACACGGATAGAGGGAGTTGTGGCCAGCCCCAGATACCAGGCTTGGATACACGAAACCGCACCCATGTGTTTGAAGCCCATACGCCATGGCTACGGGTCCTTCAGCAAAAGACTTTCTATTCACTTGCTGGTGTCTTCTTGCCAAGGCTGTGCATCGCAACACTCCATGTCAGATATGGAGCGCGCTAAGATAATTTGGCTGACATTGAACAACAACTGAGGGGCGATTCTTGTCTGGCTCCATCGTTAGCCTGGGGTGTTTCTTAGCATAACTCCGTAGACAATCTGTCGTTTGTAGCCGACCCCTCATTTTGTCTGTTCGTGCTCTGTCGTGAGTCAATGGCCTGAAACCTGTTGCTTCACTTGGTGTGCTGGCTCTTTCGGCTGTAATCGATCATGTCGACGTCCCCAACCCAGCCAACGGCGCCAAAGGCGTCTGAAGGAAATAACGTAGGCCCTTCAGCTCCAGATGAGGGCCTGCTTGTTGCTGGCAATTCTCCCGTACGATGGAATTGGGGCTGAAATTTGGGACAAATGCTAATATCATGCAGATCGATGATGAAGATGACGCAGGCGAAGATGGGTTTGTGTACCGCCGCCTGCGATTGGATAATGTCCTCACACTGTGAGCAGGCTATCGTCAACCGCGTCGATATCTTCCAGCATCCTTGAGTATCGGCGACTTCAAGGTCGTACTTACCACAGCGACAAGTTCGCCTCTACCTACTTTCTCCCAAACGACCAGCAGCAGATGGATTCTATTGATATGAGGTCATGAATGCAGGTCACATTTACGTGCTTAGTTGCTGACCTTTGACAACAGTCATCACTACTTGACGATTCTCCTCAATGGCCGCCTTTATCTTGCTCCTCTTGAGCAGAACAAAACGCTGGTAGGAGCTCATCATAACCTTTCATCGATTCGTATGGGTTTGTCACTAACCGAGAACATTCATAGAGAGTGCTTGATGTTGGCACTGGCACCGGTAAGTCGCAGTGCTGAGCTTATGGTGAATGTGGGCTAACATCTTCCACAGGAATATGGGCAATGTACTCTACCATGTAGCCAGAACTCCAGATGGTGCATATGCTTACACATCCGAACAGCGAATTTGCCGACCAGTTCCCGGATGCCGAAGTAACGGGTACAGACATCTCACCATGCCAGCCTCGGTGGGCTCCTCCTAATGTGAGATTCGAAATCGACGATGCCACGGCTAACTGGACGTGGGGTTCCGAGAATTTCGACTTTATCCATATCCGCTACCTTTTTGGTGCCATACGAGACTGGAATGCTCTGTTCCAAGAAGCGTACCGCTGCTGCAGGCCAGGGGGCTGGGTGCAGTCGGGCGAGTGTGACGTTGAGTTCCGCAGTGACGACGGCACTACGGAGCTGGAGCCAGTCCTTAAAACCTACAAGGACTTGTTTCAAGAGGGTGGCAAGGCTATGAACGTTTCATTCTTCGTCCAGGAGCTTCAGCAAAAGGCATTTGACGAGGCTGGCTTCGTTGAGCAAAAGAGCGCTCGGTACAAGGTACATAATGCAAGAAAATCCACACCAGTCTTCAGAGGTGATTAATTTGTCTTCAGATTCCTATTGGTGGCTGGCCCAAAGATCCTCAGCTTGCTGAGATTGGCCGTGTCGTCAGAGCGACTCTTGAAAATGATCTCGAGGGTAAGCAGCCCTCTTGTCATTCCCTCGACGCACCCGCTGATAATACCCAGGGTACACCCTTTTCATGTGGCAAGATGTGCTCAAAAGACCAAGGGACGAATATGCCGTGTGGCTTTCGAGTCTTCGGAAGGCCATCCGAAATCCAAAGGTCCATAGCTACATGGTCGTGCATTATGTGTACGGTCGTAAGCCGGAATAGCTGACCTACGGAGTATTGAGGCTCCGTCGTACCACAGCGCATTTCAATATGGATCGGGGCAAAAAAGCCGCGCCGTCTACTAAACGAAGAAGACATCTTGTGACAGGCTGTCGGAGGCGTAGCCGCCTACCCTTCCACGCGATGCCATGATACTGGCGGCACATCTCCCTTCCACCCTTGCCATCTCCTTCAGCTAGCATCTGAAGTAGGGAAGAGGAAGCAGTGGCTGCGCGTTTGTTTCTGGATGGTGGCTTGCCAGTCAACTCCACCTTGGGCCTCGCTTAGAGTCTGGAAGCGTCTGTCAGCTGCGGTCAGAGACCGAAGGGGAATTTGGTACCAAATTGTTGCCTCGAAGCTACTTAGGCCATTCCAGGATCTCAGTACTGTTCCAAATTTGACGCTCCATCCTGCTATCTGTCAAGAAGTGTTTGTGGTATGATTAGTACATGGCTTTTTTTAGACCTTTGGAACCTGAAGAAGCGGCAAGGACATCACGACATTGTAGGCTGGCGCACTCGCTTACACATCCGCATCCTACTCACCAAGCTTTATCCGGTGGAGGGGGGGAACAGCACAAGCCAAACATGCATGATGCACACGTTTGGTGTGGCTGCGCCCGTTATCTCGACCTGTTTAGCCGAATGGAGCCAGTTCCATCACCACAAATGGGGATGTCATTGCGAAGCGGCAAGTTTTGGCTTCTCTGGATACGAGAGACTCTGAAATGGGGATTTGGAGGATCATAGGTCACAGACCGTATGCTGCATAAATATCCCTCCAAGGGACCTGCCTGCCAAGGAGTCCCCAGGCACTTGGGGCAGGTTGCCATCAGGATGTTCAAGCTATCCCAAGCATCGGCATTGGACCGGGCTCTCAGGATAGTTCTGGTGCTGTTCTCTATAATATTGCTGATACAGGGGATATCGTTGCTCCAATCCCCCTCGATCCAGACCCAGCCACTACGAACCGAGCATGTCAATGACCAGCCAATAACGCCTCCCTTCTACGCTCACGGAAATACGTCTTGCGTCCCCCCAGCTGAGGACAGCATCGAAATAGCAACATGGCGGAAACTGCAGTGCGCAAAAAGCAGTCCATTTAGGGAGTCGAAACTTCGTCTTGCAACCGTCACGGCTCATTTTGGAGAACCGCAACCTCACTACCAAAGGGCCCTAAAGTCACACATGGTTCACAGCCTCGTCCATGGCACAGAGCTGCATGTCATGTGCGATGCCATGATTGATGATCTATGGAACAAGCCGGCGTTCATCCTCTCCTTGCTCATGGAGGAAATGATGAAGCCTGCAGACGAGCGCTTGGAATGGATTATGTGGGCAGATCGCGACACGGTAATACTTGACGCATGCCGCCCTGCAGCAAGCTATCTGCCTTCCTATTTTGTCAGCTCTGGCGACTTCCAGAAAGAGGGCAGCAGCGTAGAAACAAATATCATCGTCACCGAGGACTGGAACGGGCTGAATAACGGCGTCTTCTTTCTCCGCGTCACGCAGTGGGCGATTCAACTCTTTGCGGCAATCCTTGCCCTTCGGCACTTCCAACCTGAAGTTGAGCTTCCATTCACGGAACAGAGCGCGATGGAGATTGTAATGAAGGATTCTCAATTCGCCAACCAGGTCCAGGTGGTACCTCAGGAGTGGTTCAACACATATCCCAAGGACTTTTCCGATGCATTTCTGACACGCGAGGATGAAGAGGACTTGGATATATTTCAGGTCAGGAGAGGAGATTTTCTAGTTCACTTTGCGGGCTGGGGCGACAAGGCGGAGGGGATTAATAGTTGGGCAGAGGTGGCAGAGAGTACATGGAATGTCTGGGAGGCGGGACGAGTGCAGCGAGACATGTCGGCGACCATTGCTTGGTTTTGGTATGAGGTATTATTTGGAGAGGATTAGCAATACGATACCCATAATTCTTGCATGTACAGACCCTGCCAACCACGGCGATGAGTGACTTGACTGAAATAGCAACCACTTTGGGTAAAGAGTGGGCATCGATGAGCTGGTGGTCCAACGTGAGCACGTAAAACGTAGCCTCCATTTGATCAATGAGAATCGAGGCTCTATGGGGCCAAGACCACAGACTGAAACTGCAGCCTTTTTGGTGTTAGTCTTCTATCAACGGCTTTAGCTCGACTTACCGCCGCGCAGAGTCCCTACAATGCGTAAGACTGATCTATAAAAGAAGCCGTTTCCTCTCTTTCTTCAAGGTATTGTAGACCATCACACTTATCTACTACTTGACTCCCATCTTCCTCTTCTTCTTCATGGATCGTGCACTTCCACTTCACGAACGCCTGGCCCTGCGACAGGAACTTCTTGACGCAGATGACAGGTTTGTCTTTGAGCTTCCCAAGGTCGAACTGCATGTTCACATTGAAGGCACCTTGACCCCCGAGCTGCGATGGAAACTGTCTCAAAGAAACGGACAAGTTCTAAAGCTTGAGAGGACCGGGACTGTCTATACGACCCTAGAACAACTTCGCAAGTCGTACAATGTCATTGAAGCCCGGCCCGGCAATAATATTGACAATGCCGAAGAGACCTTTACCTTCTTCGAAGCATATTACGGTGGATTCGAAGTGCTTGTAACAGAGCAAGATTTCTTCGACCTGGCCATGAACTATTTTGAACAAGCCGCCGCCATGAATGTTCGGTACTGCGAGCCCTTTTTCGACCCCCAGGGTCACACCCGGCGTGGCGTCTCCTGGTACACCATGATGAACGGGTTCCGTGCAGCTCAGAAGAAAGCAGAGGAAGATTTAGGAGTACGTCGCTCTCACATTTCCCCTGGGTAGATATGATCTAACTAATGATAGGTGAAGTCCAAGTGGATCATGTGTTTTCTCCGTGACCTGTCACCAGAGTCAGCAATGGAGCATCTCAACGCCTTGCTTGCTTACAGAGATATGGTTGTCGGCATCGGTCTTGACTCCAACGAAGAAAACCGTCCGCCGTCTCTATTTGCCGGTGTGTTTGCCTCAGCTAGAGAAGCCGGCTTTCGGCTTACGGCACATTGCGACGTGGGACAAAAGAATACGCACATGCACATCCGGCAAGTGGCGTCGATGCTGGGAGGCGCTGGTGCAGAGCGCATAGATCATGGACTGAACGCTGCCCAGAGCCCGGAGCTTATGCAACTGATTCATGAAAAGGGCATTGGTATGACGGTCACGCCATGGGGATACCTCCGCCACCAGCCAGTGGACGAGATTTTCCCCAGGATCCGAGCCCTCCACGATGCGGGAATCAAGATTGCCATTGGGAGCGATGATCCGGCATACATGGAGGACTGCTGGATCCTTCATCATCTCCTGCTGGCCAAGAAAATGTGCAAATTCAGCAACCTGGAGATGGCAAATTTGGCTAAGGATGCTGTCGACATGTGCTGGGCGTCTGAGTCGATTCGGGCTGAGATCAAAAGTGAGATAGAAGCAGTTATAGCGAGACATCTAGGCTAATACGCCCGACTCGGGGACACTGCGGCCAAGTCCGTGTGCATCAACGTATGATTCAAGTGCCAGCGTGTGCGATTGGGCCTTAAGCCAACATGACGACGCCGCCATGCGTGTTTCTAATTGGCGAGTTCATTTGTGGCGGGTTATCCCATATCGACCTCAAGGTTTCGAGAGCATTGGTGAAGTGGCGGCACCCAACAGCTTCGTGAGCAATCGCCAGCCGATTTGTTATCCAGGCCTTCTCCGCTGCGGATTCACAGTCCAATAGCAACCCAACTTGGAACATTGGCCATAGCAAGGAGTAGCTCCACGGTGTGGCAGGCGGAACCAGAATCGAAAGTTGTATAGCCTCGGCTTTTATCGCTTGCACAGACTGGCCAATGCTAGGGAACAGCCTAAGGAGGTATGCCTTGATGCCGAGTCTCCAGATTTGAACTGTATGTCTCCGTGGAGTTCTCAGATCATCATTACGTGTCCATTCGTTCAGACGGCCCATGAGGTCCTGAGCTTCCACTATTGTCTGTTCGACATTGATCATTCTGGTTGTCTTCTTCAGCATGACAATGTCAACCAGAACCTCAAAGAGCTGAACAGGGCATGGGAACACATCATAGCACCATTCTCGAGAAGCAGCAGTCGAAAGGCGGTCAAGAGAAGTGCGGATTTCCTCGATGGTGAAAAATGGTGGTCGCACTGATGTTGTACAGGCCATAATGTCGAGCCTAAAATCCCAAAAGGATCAGAAGAGTTCGAATCTCGCTATAACAACATCCCAGACATACCATATAAGGCGCTGCTCAAAGTAGTGTCTGCTAGAGGTCTGCCCTTGACGAAGATTCCGGATAATTGCGATGGCAGCTTGTATATGTGTCTCAAATTCAAGGCACTCCCCAGAGCACATCTGTGTTCGAGTGTCAGTTTTTTGTAGTGCATAGGAGCTCCAGAAGACCTTACATCTACCTGGGCGAGCATCAAGATTGTGGCAATTATGCTTTCGTCCATGGCTGCCCCTGGATAGCTGAGTCTCTGTCTTAGCATATGGGTAGCCTGAACGCGAAGCTGCAAGCTTCTCTGGTCAAGGTTGGGTTGCGAAGATCGAGAGGCAACGTGACACAGCGTGGAAGCTGCAATGGCGTAACGAATTGGCGGGACGGTGTTCATCAGAGGAAGCACATATCTGAACATTGGGTTACTGCTTTGTTCCTTGCCAAGATAGAAGATATTGCTGAAATCATTGACGTCTTGACGATTGTGGTCAGCAGTCCCCTCTGGTCGGATATATGAAAGCTGGGTATGAACTGACAATGCCTGACTAGTCTATCCATCATGAGGTCCTCGGCACAAGGGGGTAAGGTCATGATTGAGGAAGAAGAGCGATAGGGCTGACGTGGATCCATGACTGCGTTGAAGTCGCTCGCTGTCTTGCTCCGCATGTCATTCCACATCACTGGTGAAGAAGGAGTGGCTTCGGGAGGTCCCGCTTCTAAATTTGAAGAATGTCCTTGGTAAACGGGGATGGATTGACCAGCGAGCTTGCCGCGCGCAGCCACCCCAGGCCATCGTGTAATGTAGCCCTCGCACGGAACTCTCCTTTGCTCACAGCTCAGGCAACGAGGAAGCGTGCGGTCGCACTTCCGGCCCCTTCGGCGGCACGTCCTGCACGCTGTTCCATGGGTCGCCATTTACTTCTACTCTCTGAGATGCCAGATGAAAGGTAGCAAGGCGTCCCTCGCAACAATTTGGGGGCGAAGGATCGATCAAGGATTAGCCGAGCCAACCTTAATTTTACCACATAGGAAATTGAATCGCATCCCACGTGAACAGGTAGTGAAAGCGTGCCGTGCACCACTCACCGACATGAAGAGTTGGTAAAAGAAGCATGGTGCTGACAAGGAGGGGTTTGGCTCCCTTTGACTCATTATTGGAGAGCAGAGTGAAGACTAGCTGCCAACTACCCTACAGTAGTCACCAAGATGAGCTGGTGAATGCACTCACTACGGCCACAAGTCTTGCGTTTTTCTCAAATGTGTGTGACAGAATTTCCTGCCAAGTGTCATCTAGCAGTTCAAGACTGTCTTCATTGTCAGAGTGGCCTCGCTGCAGAGGATTGTCTTTCCCATTAGCCACACGATCAGGAAATCCGGCATGAATGGCGACCCAGCTTGGATGCACGAGACCACCGGGTTTGACGTGAGAGGAAAGCAAAATAGCCAAAAGTATAGAAATAATTTAAGTTTGCATTCTCACATGTAAGAGACCGCTCTAAGAGTTCTTCTAGAACGTCAAGATGAAACATTAGTTTAAATGTGACGGTAGCGAGACGTGCCTGATGACTAGGAGGCTTCAGTTTGACAGGTTAGGGTGAAACCCATTCCTCTTCAACTGTCCCATTTGCGCGCTGAAAGCCCCGTCATTGCGGGATCATGGAAGCAAGTAGTTCTGTCGCCAATGATGTGGGAATTGCGAATAAGAATGTGCATGTTTTGGTGGGACACAATTGAAGCAAAGAGACGTATAGTCGTGTCTATTATGAGCGACGGAAAAAGACGCGTTGATTAGCATGAAGCGAGGATGAAAAATACATACGTCATCTGTTCCAGAGCAACCAAACCCCTGGACCAACCCCTGGCAGGAGAACAAGCTTACGCAGGGGATACGAGATGCTCCCGAGAGTACCTAGGTCTTGAGCCCTCGGTAGATTAGCAAATCCAAGCATGAATCTCCTTCTGGGTAACAAAGAAGAAGGCCATGGCGTGAATTCCGTCCTTCAATTCCATCCTGTACGTCGTCGGAGCCCCTGTATTTTGGGAAATGCTTCCCTGTATTTCTGCTCCTCCTCCCGGTGGCCCTGGTCGTGCTGGGACAAAAATGGGTTCCATGAACCGCTACCATGTCGGAGTGCGTAAGCCTTATTAGCGCGCGCTTTTCATCGACAGCGACTGTGGGCTTCATGGCGTGACGAACCCGCGGCCGAAGAAGAGTCGAAAACTGGGCCAGGGTTTCGCCTAGGTATGCCTCGCCAAAGCGATTGCAGCACGATGATGCGTTGGCCGGAATGCATGCAATATCCTCTGAGGCGGCCATTTGCTGCCTATCCCCCGTCCGTCCATTGCCCCTGGGGAAGGGTGCAACGCGGGTGCAACACGGCGCTGCAGGTCGTGGAGCCCTCTCTGCAAGAAACCCGATTTCGATAATTCTTCTGCAGGGATAATTCAAGGAAGAGAAATGTTGAGTGGGAGGGGCGAAGCTTATTTGGATCCAAAAACGCCCCTTGGAAGAAAACGCCCCGAGAAGGGGATGGAGGGAAGAGGCACTCGACGGCAGCCTCCCATTCGAGCTGCATGCAGACGAGACTTTGCCATGCCTACCAAATGCAGACTGGCAGCGGCCATGCAACTATGTACTAACATGTTAGCCAACTGTCAGATGTCACTCTACCGCACTGCTGGCGCGAGACCAACCAGACGGAGCCCCCCTGAAACACGCTGGCATACTCCCCCCCTACCCCTCTTAGTAATGTCACTGCATATCATGTACCATTCAAGGAAGCAAAGGGCTGCTTGCGTACGCGTCTTGTATAAAAATAAGGGATAGGGGTACACGTGCCATACCCATGCTTGATATTGAAGAGCCAACAGCCCTTCTTCTGGCAGTCTGTGCCTCACACCTCAGCCAGGCACAGCCTTCGTTATTGTGTGTGCCCTCGGTTGCTGACACGCTCCTTATTATTGACCTTCCAGTCCATCATTCTGACCATCATTCTACCCACCCCGAAATTCTCCAGCACACCAGCACTCTCACCCAACCTGGAGAAGCTGCCGTCCCTCGTCTGGCTGCTACGTAGCAGAGCCGCTAAATGCACGTCCGGTCGCTCCACAGCCGCTCCCCATCATGAAAGAACAGCCCTTCAGCATGGGCATCAGGAATAACTTGATGTCCCTGGCCTGGCGAGCCCCAAGCATCCCAACTCCAGTCGCCAGAGTCCTCAGACTGATGGCTGTTTTGCTCGTGTTTCTCTTTATGCTCCGCTGGAACCTGGTGCCAGACAGGGTGAATCCGTCGACAGCGTACGCTGCTGACTATGTTGTTAAGACATCCGACATGAGGGATTCCACCGCCCATCAACTATTCTGGTCGAATCAACATGGGCATGGACATGGAAGCGAACATGAACATGAACATGAACATGAGCTCAACACCACCCACGGCGCATCACCCGCCACCAATCACGCCTTGGATTGCAAAATCGATGCTCAGAAACTCAGTGACATCAAGGCCAGGTACGAGATGGGCGATCAGATAGAGTACCTCAAGCGCTACGTACAATTCACCCGCACACCCATCGCCCGCCATTCCTACACCCGGCTGGACCAAAAGCTTCTGCCCGGATCGGCAGCCCAGGACGGCTTCCGCGTACTGGACCTGTCGACGATGGAGAGCCATGACGAAAAGTGCGAGGACCCTTTACAAGTCTCGGTTCCCGAATCCAAATTTCCTGCCGACGCTGACTTGTCGGACTTCTTGTTTGCCATTTCCACCACCTTCGACCGCTTGCGCGATCCCACCACCATCCGGGAGTGGGCCTACTGGCTGACGGACGGCCATGGCCGGTCCAACGGGGGCAAGCTTCTACTCCGGCTGCGGGATGCTGCGGAATCGGAGCTCACCGACACCGCTCGCCGGCTTGATGAGCTTGGTATCGACGCAGAGGTTAGCGGCTGGGGATCTGCCCATAATCAGGAAATGGCCGTGAGCTATGTTGGCCAGGTCCCCTTTATGTTCTCCCACGCTTCTTCTTCCGAGAGGAAGTGGTTCGTTCTGTGCGACGACGACACCTTCTTCACCGCGGCGAGCGCCCTCGCAGCCCGGTTCAAGGAGTTCGACCATACAAAGCCCCTTTACATCGGCACTCTCTCCGAGGACATGGTTGCTGTCAGGACGCATGGCTCTCAGGCTTTCGGCGGCGGCGGCGTTTTCCTCAGCCGTCCCTTGGTCAAGACCATTTTCAGCGTCTACGAGTCGTGTGTCACGCCCGAAAAGGTCCAGGAGTCCAACAGTGGGTGGGGTGCTCAGGGTGACATCCTGCTTCGCAAGTGCATCTACGAGAACACGGATATACGCCTGACTCACCTGCCTCAACTATGGCAACTCGACCTGGCAGGAGACGCGACGGGCTTCTACGAGAGTGGCATCAAGCCCTTTAGCGTTCACCACTTCAAGAGCGGCGAGCTTTGGCACACTGCTTACCCGCTGAGCACCACCAAGATTGCTCATACATGCGGAGAGGATTGCCCGTATATGCGGTTTCTCACTGCCGACGGGTTTGTCATCTCCAATGGTTTCAGCGTAGCCCAATACCCCGAGGGCGTTAACTTTGATCTCGACCAGGTGGAAGCTACGTTCCACTCGCTCGCTGATCCTCAAGGCTGGAACTTTGACTACACATTTGGCCCTCAGCGCCTCTGCCTTCACCGCACTGGCAAGAAGCTTGCGTGGGAATTACGTGAATCTGAGATCCTGGAGGATGGCTCAGTCTCACAAGTATACATCCGGAAAAAGGATGATGCTCGTTGGACGAACCGCGATGGACAGCCTTTGAAAGCACTTGATGGAGTTATTGAACTTGTATGGATTGCGGGTTAAGCAAGGTAGCGTTTCATTCTTCTGGACTTTTTCTGTTTCTTTTGTATTTACGGGAGCACATAAAGCGGCGTCGCGACGGTGGTCAATATCGATTTTGTAACATATATGCATTAAAAACGTCTGGGTAATCTGGGCTCTTCAAGCCCTGTAAGAAGATCTTAAAGTTTCAATGGTGCCTATTAACAACTCGACTGCTTCTCGTATTCTTCACCGTGCCAATAGCTTGTACGCATTTACCTCATCCCGGCATGGCCAGTAAAACTTTCACGGCATCGCCGCAGCCGCCCTAGCCTTCAATGCGTGAAGCCAAACTCAAAGTCCCAAAGCATCGCATGTTTGCAAACGGCCATATCTGAAATGCGGCGTTGGCTTGCGAGGGCCCTCGTAGCGCCTGCGGTTTGTTCCTGGCTTGGAGGGTCAACTACTAGTACGCTTACCATGGCTTTTTGTTTACTGTCTATGACTGACTGGCTCTAGCGCTTCGGATTACAGAGTTTGTACAATTTGATACTTCTCATAACTGGGATCATGCGCTCATGCATTTAAATTTACACCCTCCAAACAACAGAGACACTACTGCGAAGGTCCCTGGGCTTCCATCTTTGATGTGCAGAAGATATTTGTCATCAGGTTATCTCCGTAAGGGCTGGTGGGAAGTTGGAGGGTGACTCACTGGAGAACGTCTATTGGCGCACAGGATCAAGAACCCCATTAACATTACGGATTGGTTGGGAGTTGGGGTCATCTGTAAGGTCCATTAATTCGTCCCAACATCACATCGCAAAGTCTGTATATGCGCACGTATTTTTTGACCAGCCCTCCATTGTGTCCATCGTACCATTCATGACAAGCGCTGATCTGAGGAACTATCAACCATTGGGGAGAGGGAACTTCACGTTGTGATCTCTTGCAACCACTTCTACGACCTTCAAATCACCTTTTCCCCAGGCTCACATTGTCCTCAGCCTGAGCCTCCGATCACATATCAGCATAGATTGCCGCTGAGTTATTCACGCGATAATGTCAGTTCAAGTTACGTGTTGCTCGTGGCGCCTCTCGGTGGGACTCGCATCATCCAACCATGGGCATATAGTGCGTGCCAGAAGGATGCCACACACCGACCAACGAGGGGGTGCTTTTCAAGCAGAAACCAGGCCAAGGAATGCTGAGAATCAAGGAACGGTTGATGCGGCACCTCCGCCCGATGGTGGCTACGGTTGGCTGTGCGTCTTAGGCCAATTTCTCATCAATGGCTTCACTTGGGGCGTAGCCGCGGTAAGTTCATCCTTGTTGGAAGACGATGGCCTTGCTGACCGTATCGAAACAAGTCCTACAGCGTCTACCTCGCCCATTATCTCTCACACGACATATTTGCAGAGGCGAGACCTCTGGATTATGCGCTGGTTGGGGGCTTCAACTTTGCCTTTGCGCTACTTGTTGCACCTCCTGCCACGCTGCTGATGCACTGGTACGGGGTCAGGGCACCCATGTTCCTCGGTGTTGTCCTCCTTCCTAGCGGTTTCATCTCGGCCTCGTTTGCGAGCAGGCCCTGGCACCTCTATCTTTCACAAGGAGTATGTGTCGGACTTGGCATTGGACTCATCTACATTCCTGCAACAGCTGTCGTCCCTCAATGGTTCAGTAAGAAGCGCAGTCTTGCTATGGGAATATGTGCCGCTGGTTCCGGTATTGGTGGACTCATCATATGTTTCTCAACACAAGCTATGTTGGATGCCCTTGGGCATGAGTGGGCCCTGCGTATCACAGCTGTCGTCGTATTCGTTGTCAACCTCGCTGCTACGCTTCTTATTCGGTCACGAAACAAAGAGATACAGCCAAACCGACGCTTATTTGCCATTCACCTTCTCGCGTCGTACCAGGTGAGATTACTGTTATGCTGGAGCATTCTTCTCATGTTTGGTTATATAGTCCTCATGTTCTCCCTTTCCGATTATGCTCTGGTAATCGGCAGGGATGGCCAGGACTCAGCAACAGTAGCTGCCGTTTTGAACTTGGGTGCTGCCGTTGGAAGACCGGTCATTGGCTACCTGAGCGATCGTTATGGCCGCGTCGAGGTTGCTGGTATCACAACTTTCAGCTGCGGAGTCTTGGTGTTCGCACTCTGGCTACCAACCACAAATTACTACATTCTCATAGCGTTTGCTTTGCTGAGCGGAGCTATCCTGGGAATCTTCTGGGCTGTTCGTACATATTCCCATTCGTGCTTGGTGCAAAGGTGCGTCCGCTAATGCGTTAATAGGTTATAAGTCCACTGGTGGCCGAGGTCGTGGGTCTGAAAGAGTCACCTGCTTTTCTTACTATGATATGGCTTTCTGTAGTACTTCCAAGTCTTTGTAAGTCTTTAATTCACTCTTCAAACAGATTTGGACAATCTCTTGTTTTGATCTTCAGACTACATGCTCACCTTAAAGTCCAGTCTCAGAAGTTATCGCCTTGGAGCTCAGACAACCAAGTTTGGGGTCCCGATCATACCTTAATGCTCAAGTCTTCACAGGGGTTTCATATCTTGCATCGAGTCTACCATTACTTGAATTATGGAGAGTACGGAGAGCAGATAGACAAGGAAATGTGTGAGAGTGGTGGTGAAGAATAAGCGAGACTGTAACCTAGGCCGAAATATTCAGGAGAAATAGGCTCTAGAGCTACACACTTTGGTGGTTGGCCGTAAAGTTGGTAACGCCATTCTACTAGCAACCATTCCCGACTTTCGATTGCCCATATTGCGTCAAGTCATTTATGACCTTTCCATACTCGTGCTCAACCACCTCGACGTGATTCTGTGACCGAGGGGTAATTGAGCAGCGAAATGGTAACGGGCTGGAGTTGAACCCATCTGAGTAACCAAATCTGCTCTACGTTAGTGCTAACAAGGTAGCTGGACAGAAATGACTCACATGTCGACGTCAATATCCTTGCCATCTTCGTCCTTGGCTGGGCCTATATCAAATGCCCACAATATGCGTGCAATATTTAGAGTTACAGAAGCAGAGCCCAAGTGCATCCCCGGACAGATTCGACGTCCCCATCCAAAGGCACTGTGGCCCAAAGGCCCGGGATATTCGCGTTGCTTCAGGAAGCGCTCCGGTAGGAAGTGATGAGGCTCAGGAAAGTCGGCTTCATTGAGATGCACTACATTAAAGTTAGCGGGGGAAATTTTGGAAGTTGACAAAATTGCACTGCTTACAAGTCCAAAGAGGCGCTATGACCGTACTGCCCTTAGGGATAAACATGCCCTTGTACACGTAGTCTGCTGTGCTTGCGTGAGGAGTGCCGCCAAGTACGGCGACTGGACGCCAGCGCAGTACCTCGGAGGCGATGGCCGTTACATATCGAAGACTTGGTAGATCGTCAAAGTTGGGAAGACGATCACTGCCAACGACGCTGTCAAGTTCCTGATGCGCAAGAGGGATGAAATCAGAACCGAACTTGACGCAGGCTAGGAAGAAGCTGGCAAGAGAACCGGCGGACTGAAATGAAAGTTAGATCAGTAGTGGCTGCTATCAGGCTAACTCACTGTTTCAACTCCGGCGCCGAATGGAGAGCCTGCTGTATAGGCGATCTCCAAATCAGTCATTCCGAGATTGTCCTGTTCCTCTAATAGATGCTTGGCAAAGCATTCAGGCGCCACCCCTCGCTTCACCTTCTCCTTGACCTCGGACATGAGTTCGGTGTAAAGAGAGATATCCTTGGCGCGTTGCTGGAGGACTTGAGCTTTCCATGGAGCGAGGAAACTGGGAACATATTTGAGTGCTGGGTAACGCTCAACGACAAACTTGCCGGGGATACTGGGCCACGTTTAGCAAGAACAATTGCAATAGGCTCGGGTACTCACTTCACCGATGTTAGGCGCTCCATAGCTTCAGCATTCTTTCGGACGACAATGTCTGTTTTAACATTATCCACCCGCCTGCCATAAGTGACGGTCACTATGACAGACGCTGCATAACGCTCTAGATGGGTTCGAAAGTTTCCCGGAGACTTCAAGAGATCGTGCATGAGGACTTTGGACTCCAGACTCTGAACCGGCTGATAAATCTTGCTCTGGCGTTGCATGAAACCGCTGTGCAACAACTTTCGCCACCGTCTCCAAAATGGTCCGTAGGAAGCCATGAGGCCTCGCATACCACCAGACAACAACTCACCGCCCATTATGAAACGTGGGCGAGAGGAGAAGATGGCGCCGTTTTTCTCAAGTAGATCCCAGGCCGCTTGCGCGGAACCAAGAATGATGGTAGGCGTAGGGCCTAGTTGCAGATAGACCACATCGCCGTACTCTTTGCTGAGCTCTTGAAACCACAGCCACGGCTTTCGAATCCCGGTTTTGACCACTCTAGGTCCCGGAGGGAGCTGCTTCCGGTGGGAATAGAGCCTCCATTCCTGCTTCACCTGTAGGAGGGAATCAGCAAGTCTTCAAAAAAAACCCATGGGAAATTTCCTGGCATATCAAACCCTTGGAAACATCGAAATAAGGTAAAAAAGACCAGTAATTGCAATCACCGAACCAAGGAAATTCAACAGCATCTTGGCGGTACGGTACAGATTCGGCTAACCATCCAGTCTGTCGGCAAGACAGTGTCATGCAGGCCCTCGTTTTAAGTCACAATTCGCAATTATAGCCTCGCGGCCAGTTGCCACGCCGTCAAATTAGCAAGCACCACGACTACCCCGCATGCATTCGATGTGCAATGTCCCGTAACCGAGCTTGGCAGTTTCGATAGTAGGATTTAGCTGGTGGATACCATTGTCTTGGACACGAGGCGAATATCTCAACATCTTCTGCCCTTCAGCTTGAAATCCCACCATGGAAAATATTCGCTAAGATGAACGAAATATTACTCAGGCATGTTTTTTCTTCATCAACGGAGCTGTGGAACGGCCCAATACGTCCTTTCCGCCTCTTGCTCAACCCGTCTACTCCAATATTTGCCGAGGCCAGGAGCCGAGAGTAAAAGGGTGTGGGTGGAGAGACCCCCGCCTGATGGGTCCGTCGGCTGAGGTTGCTAGAAACATTATCTGGGGTAATTTTCTGGAGAAGCTGAACGTTGAGGTCGAGCTAGTTCGTGACTTCGTCAGTTTTTTGAGTATTTAGATGCTACTGTATGCCCAAGCGGGAAGGGCCATTCAGACGACAAGTTCTCCAAGATCAGCACTCTTGAATCATGCAGTCCGCCAGCCCTAAGCATTGGCTTAGCAAGCCGTTCTTAACCTCGCTTTTCCTCGGAATCGGTGGCTTTCTCTATGGCTAGTATGTGACCGCCTTTTCCCTTGAGAGTTCTGGTTCTCACCGATATCCGTCAGTGATTCAGGCATTATCACACCAAGCTTAGCTCTTTCTTCTTTCTTGGTTTATTTCGGGAACCCAGACCCTCCCCTCCGTGGCGCCATTGTCTCGATGTACCAGGCTGGAGGTAAGTAGACTCACCTACCAGATATTGGCATCCACTAACCATGAAACAGCTTGGCTGGGGAGTGCATCGGTAGGGTACACGAGCGATCGATTTGGCCGCCGCAAGGCCATTGCTTTTGGATGTATCTGGGGCGTTCTGGGTGGTGCCTTGATGGCTGGAGCAGCGCATGTCGCAATGCGTACGTGACAGTGATTCTGGTTCTCGAAATCTCCTCTGGGCTGATTATCAATAGTCATAATGGGTCGCCTACTTGTTGGCTTCTCTGTTGGAACAATTACCGGTGTTGCTCCAGTGTATGGCGCCGAGATTGCCAAGGCAAGTTTTGTCCTGCTGATTTTCTACAAATTACTGACCAGCTCAATAGACCAGCGAACGAGCGCGGATCACTGCCGTTAACCAAATGAGTAAGTATTCTGTCTCTAATCCTTATTGGGCCATCTAACAATATCTCTCCTTGAAAGTGGTTGCCTGGGGTTTTTTTATCGCACTGTGGACTGGTGTGGGCGAGGGACGATGGGATAACCCTAATCAATGGAGACTTGGCTTCGCGATCCAGACAATCCCTGCCCTTATTCTTGGGCTTGGTGTCTTTTTCCTCGCAGAGTCTCCTCGCTGGTTATGTCTCAAGGGGCGCCAGGAAGAAGCCGAGAAAGCATTCCGAAGCTATCATTTTAACGGAGCCAATGATGACTGGTGTTGCACCGAGTTCTACGTCATGCAACTGAATATAGCAGAGGAAATTCAGGCGCAAGGGCGACTCTCGTGGGGGGAGCTTCTGAAAACACCCGTTTTCCGGAAGCGGCTCTTCGTTGGATCGTTTGTGTGGGCAGCTGCCATGTTGTCAGGCATCTCCTTCGTGCAGTACTACCAAACCGCCATCTATGCAACCCTCCAGTTCGATCAAAATCGTCAGCTCCTGGTCAGCGGTCTCTATGGATCCGTTGGTCCTGTAGCATGCTTCTTCTCCCTCTTCTTTGTCGACAAGATTGGGCGAAAGAAGATTCTGGTTACGAGCTCGGCACTCCTATCTCTGTCTTACATGATCATTACAATTTTGGCAGCAGTGTACCCTGCTCGCCCCGGCTTTCCCACTAACGACGCTGCTCAACGGGGTCTCATTGCTTGCATCTTTGCCGTTTCTGCAAACTACTCGGCATTGCTGGGACCCATGACATGGATCATTCCGTAAGCTACTTAAATGATCCCCCTTCATCTATTTGCTCTTCCTTTCCCAGTTACAAAATCTTGCTTTGCTAACACGATTTACCACTAGGCCTGAGGTTTTTACTACCGAGCTTCGAGCCAAAGCCAACGCTGTGGTTCAGGTGATTCATTATTCCATCAGCTTGATCATTACGCAGTGCTCCCCTATTGCACTGGCTGCCGTGGGATGGAGATACTATGTAAGCCAATCTACTGATGTTTTATAAGACAGCCGCTGACAATAAAACAGATATTGTTCGTTCTGACTAATGCGATGTGTGCCCTTGTCTTCGTTTTCCTTTATCCAGAGACCCGAGGTAAGATTTGCGTCCTCAAACCCCTGATGCTTTGCTCATGTATTCCAGGAAAATCACTCGAAGAGATCGATGAAATCTTCGGCGATGTCAAGGTCATTCACAAGGAGGACGTCAGTAAAGGATACTAAGGGTCAATTACATTTCCGGGCAATACTAGAACCACCTTTTGCGAAGCCGCAAAGTCGATCTTTTCCATGCCAAACTCAAACGAAGCCATTCTTTACTTCCTGTATGGAGACATCCAAAGCAAAGATTGCCGTACAAATTAGGTATACCTCGAACAGGATACCAATATACGTTGTCTCCATAGCCAGTAAAAGCACTGATATTCCAACAGAAAACCGATGGTTACCCAGTGGCATCCGGTGACTATCTTGCCATGAGCCGGTAAGGCAGCCCGACAATCATAAGGCTGGGAAGCAACCAGTTTGATCGCATCATTAGATATGAGGTCGAGGAGCCGGCTGGTTAACTGGCAGCCGTGATATCACGTTCGCGATATTAAGATACATCCCTTTCATGAGCTCTCCCTGCTTAAAGTTAGTCAAGGCTCCTAGCAGCATAGGGTCCGAAGCCTCACTGTGCTTTGCTCAATAAAAACACCAACTTCATCTGCATGGTCCATTTTATCGTTAACGCCTAGATGCCAGTAGATTCCACGCTTATTGGCGGTGCTGAAATCCAAGTCCGGCAAGTCGCTAATGCTTCTGACGACAGCGTTGCGTGGACCACTCATGGACTCGGTGTTGACAACACCGTCATTCTGGAACCAGTCTCCGATGCTGGGTCCTAGGATGGTTCTTTGCTCCTGCGTGAGCTCTTGGCCTCCCATCGCGTACACAGTCGGCAGAAATATTGGTATGACGTCTTTTCGCGGAATAAAGTGGCCTGGACCTGGAAGCACGAGGTTGTAACCCAACTCCCCGAGAACCCTAGTTATCACTGATTTGGTAACCCACTCCACGAAGGAGCGGAAACTGGTTATGGTCGTGATGAAGGCCCATCCACTAGCAGTCATGGCGTCGATCAGTCGATCTATCAGCCACCCGACAATTGGAATACTTCCTATTGTTCCCCGCACAAAACTCTCTATGCTGGTAGGAAAGGAGTCCATTGCACTCCTACCCCATGCAGGCCAGTCCTCGGGGAAAGGATTTGTCGCATGGAAAGATAAGCTGAAGTAATAGACATGTTGCGAGGTGTTAATTGCGTCTTCGGAGAGTTGGTGAACGCCTTTGATGCTGTTATCGTAGAAACCATTCTTTTGGGAACGCAGCCATTTCCACACAGGGCCGTTTTCTGATTCCAGGCGGGTGAGCATGTCCTGGAAATTTTCTCCCGCAACTCTACAGATTCCCCAGTGGTCCAGCTGAAGGTCGTAAGCCCTCTTCTCTGGAGCATAGAAGGACGCTGTAGCGAATAGTCTTGCGATTAAGCCCCCTGCCTCTTGAATTGATCGCTACTCCCTATCAATCTTTCAAGGCTCGGCAATCGGGGAATTAAGAGGTTGAAAACATACTGAAAGGAAGCTTTCCAGAGCATCTGTAATTGTTGTCCCTTTGTGGGGGGTCCCGAGGGTTGTGACGGAGACTGTCCAGTCATCTCTTCCTGTCTGGGTAAAGTAATCGGGATGGAAATTTGGAGAGCCATTGGCCATCAGACTAATGAGATAGCGTACTGTGTTTCCACCTTGAGAATGGCAAATGAAGTGGACTTTATGATCCCGATCCCACCTCCAGTTGTGATAGTCTGTTGAGTTTGAAAACAAGATGGCCCGTCGTCTGTGGGCGGTCCTGGTTTGCTCCGGGGCGTGATCCGGATCTGTGGTTAAGTAGGAGCCGTAATCAACGTTTACATCATAGACCTCATCGATTGAACCAGTCTGCGGGTTGACTGTGCTGAATCTAATATCGATTAGCTTGGAATGATGGAACAGATAGCGATAAATATACTGTCCGAAAGTGAGCTGGCTGTATAGCTCACAAGCGCGTTCCCAGTTGGTGGAGATTGGAGCGACTGGAGCAACAATGACTGTATATCCTTCACGAACAAGGAGTTTTGGGATGTCAATTACACCGCCGAAGTAGTTGACACCACCGAATAGCGGTGCGCCCCAACCGGTAAACCCAGGCACTGTGTTCCGTTATTAATTGGGTCCAGGAGTATCAGGAGTACTTACCAAAGACAATCGGTATACTTTTGTTGCTGGGTGCAGTTTGCTCTATTCTTTGAGCGAGATCTCGCAGATTGACGAGCCCATCGGGGTCATTGAGATTCATGACGAGTAAGGGTAAAGATAAGTTGAGTAGACAGATGTTTTGGAGCCGCCTCTGGGCACTTAGATTATGTACGTCGTATAGCTCTGCATAGGGTAGTCGATAGTGAGAGTATTTATATCTGCAAATAGACGAGATTTGTATTATAAGAAGTTCATAGTCGGAACTTCTGCAGCCATTTATATCCAAGGTCCTAGCCGGGCTTAAGAGTGCCATAGGTTGTAGCGGATTCATAAGCCAGAGGACACTTGAATCAGATGATCAGACCATTCTATGGACCATAGAACCCTAAATCACCGAATAGCAGAACTGCTGACGCCACTGAATGTTCTCGATCGTCTGGTAGGAATGAAGGCACCTGAGTTCCTCGAGCCCTGACATGCATTCTGTCTTGGAAATTGAATTCAATTACTTGAGGTTGAAGGAAATTGGTCACAAAACTATATCCCGGGACCTGTGCCTCGAATGGGAGACAGCAGGGCTTGCAAGCAGTACCTCAGTATCATCGTCATCAAGATAGAATGCATATTGCCACGAGATGGGCTACATTTCTCAGCTGTGAAGAAGACCCTGACCACCATCGCCTGATTCTTTGTAATTATTTACAATACATATTATTTTGGTTTCTTGGGAACATAATATTGCTGCGATTTGTGGCTGTCGTCATCATGGCCCCGCGTCCAGACAGAGCCTTTAGGTACGAGAGGAACTCAAACTATTACACTACGGGGGTAGGCAGGATGCGGGCCGCAACGTGGACCAATATATTGCCCTAGCAAGCACAAGTGTCGAGCCCAAATTCTAATGACCTAGGAGGAGCACAGTGGAAGAATATTGGTTATGGCGGATGGGCGGCACTGGGAGAGGTGTGGCATCGGCATGTGTGTGGGCAGAGTTTGAATAGAGATATTAGCACACTAGAGTAACAGCGGCGCAAAAGAGCAGGCCAAGTCGGTATAGCAATACTATTCCAGAACAAAATGCTAAATGCCTCTTGCACCTACAAATAAGGCTAGGGGTATAACCTTTAATATCAGTAGACTCGCTTTTTAGCTTACGTTAAAGGTGTAAATCAGGAGATGATGACGATTTAGTATAAATAACTTGTTCCATGTTTCGGTTTGGACGACTGTGACAGTCGCCTATCACATGCCTCATAATGTATCTCATGTACACATACGGTCCCATGTACATATAGCTTTTCCTCTTTCTATGGTAAGAACTGATACACTTGGCTTCATTATAAGACCAGACCCACGCAGGTCCGGGCACACCTCGTAGATTTAAGTACTGGTAACGCTACTAGCAATTCCCGCCCTGGCATTGCTGAGCACGTGGCAGTCACAACTAACCTGAGAACTATTTCTTGGCAGGGTGATGAACTCATTCGCTTTCAAGGGAGGAGGTTATGGCCACCAAATTGTTTTAAGACCTAGTCAGAGTGTTCTGGATCCGAGCGATACCGCTTAAAGCGATCCCGACTATGAAAGCTGAGATTTTGACTTCTGAGGCGTCTGACTCGACACAAAGCTCGAACAGTCTACGGGTTACTGCATTAGTGGTGCGTTTATCAACAAGAGCCGTTACCAACACGTTTCGGAGACATGGCTGTGCATGAGAGCCATCCAATCGCGTTGATCTCACTCTAGACACGGTTCCCTTCGACAGTATAGACAGTATCAAACAATTTGCATGCAGCCACTCTAGTATGTCACATTGGATTACCGTTAGATGCCACCAATCTTCAAATATTTTATGGTAATAGCATCAAGCAACGGCTATGCTGCATCTCTATTTACCCTGCTGTGTCAGTGGTGACTGGAGAGGTTCGAGGTGAGTAAATATTCTTTATTCTATCTTGTGCAATTGGTCCTAATCCTTGGCTGTCTAAATAACGGCTCCACTAAGTTCAGGCATATTGGTTTAGATCTCCAGCTATATGTGAGGCCAGAATAACGTCCATTGAACTTCATGATAGACATCTGCCGGCATTGCTCGAAATGATAGGAAAGTCTCTGCAAAAATCAGGATCCGAGCAATAATATAGATAGCATAGGCAGAGTTAGCAATGCCTCTGAACAGCCATCGCCTTATGAACGTGTTCTTCTTGGCTTCTCGCGTCCATATCCATATGAGGTCGAATTTGAAGTCGAACCAAGGCTGAGTCGACAAGACCGGAACAAACCCGCCAATTACCATAACTGCAAGTAGGATAACGCCGGAACTCCGCCAGATAATGGTTTCCATAGGGGTAGGAAATGGAAATGACCAACTGACTAGATGAATCATGGCATGGACGACGGAGACAACCCATACCATGGTCGCCTCCATGCCAGTTGGAGGCGGAGGCGAATAGTCATTCGGAATTCGTTCAAGCGGCCTTTTCTCCAGTCCTCCGTAATGCAAGAGGGAGGGTAAGCGTCGCCAGTCGTCCCATACCGGCTTCTCCACAAAGTCCAAGGGGGTGTCGACGTAGGGGTCCTTGGCTATGTCCCCAGCTGAAACGAGGAGATCTGCAATAGTCCAATCGACATATATGACGTCGGGCTCGTTCACATTTTGTGGTTTTCTTGACCAAGAGTAGGACGTTGCGAGAGTTGGGACAATGAAAGCAACTGTAAAGACCTCAAGTGGAGTGATGCTCAGCGACTGACTTGCTCGAGCAGCAATCGAGCACAACAGCCACCCTGCCTGTAGGAACGCAACCCATTTTGCCAACCGGTCAGCCTTGCTGCGGTCCCAGATCTGGTCTCGAGTCACCTGGGGAATACTGATTCATCCTTTCTTAACGAGATAATGTATCGATGTTGCATTGATGGGAAATGCAGGAAACCCAGGCGCCGCCAGAAGGAAACCACCCGCATTTGCGTAGAAGGCGTGAACCATTGTCCATTCGTGACATCCCAAGCTGTGCATTTCTTTGACTGATATCTTTGCGGCGTTCCACTGCATAATCGCGAAGAGGGTTAGGACCTCGGGGGCCCAGATGGCCAGGGCAGCCCACCGCAACTTGCGTCTGACGATTGCACTGTATGAGTCGCGCTTAGCTTGGATATTGTGGTGCAATACGGTCCAGACGCAGACGAAAAGAGCCATGAAATTAGTTATGAGAATGTCAAAAGTGCCCCTTCCATTAGGGGAGTCAACCCAGCCCACTGTGTCATGAACAGAGTCCATAATGGCAGCAGGAAAATAATGCCGCGGTGGTGGGTGCATGGAGGGCAAACGGGACTCTTCCAGTATACATACCAGCTTGTAGCCATGCTTACTTGACTGTTATTGCCAACGCGGCTCGGAGCCATGACTGTGCATAAGAGTCATCCAATAGGGTTGAGCTCACTCTTGGTATCACAGCCTTGCCAATTCTTATTCTGCAGTTGGTGCTAACAGGTAAGCCACCCACATGGGAGTAGTCGCGCTGAAGGACATGGGTTCCATATCAGGCAAGTTTACCGCCGAGAAACCCCCATTACCGACATATCAGTTGGATGGCTCGGCTGAGCCCCAGAGGGTTTGCCGCCCAATATCTTTTTATGAAGAAAGTGGGTTACAGGACCAACCCCCGAATTTTCACCTGCAAAAGATGTCCCACAACTATTCAACGATGATATGAGAAAAGCATACCATTCCGGCGCGCAAATAAAACGGAGCCAAACATGACCTCCGAATATGATGTGATAGTCATTGGCGCAGGTATCGCTGGCTGTGCAGCTGCAAAGGCCTTTGCACACAAGGGGTACCAAGTGCTTGTGATTGAGCGGAGTCTTACTGAACCAGATCGCATCGTCGGCGAGCTCCTACAACCTGGCGGTGTCGCCGCATTGCAGCGCCTTGGACTCGGCGAGTGTCTCGAGGGTATTGACGCATCCCCGGTCAAAGGATATCACATATACTGGCACGGTGAAGAAGCGCCTTTCTGGTTCTGTGCCGCCCCCAACGAACCTCAGCCAACGGGGAGGACCTTTCATCATGGGCGGTTTGTGTCTAAACTCAGGCATAAAATCGCAGCAGAGGGAAACATTACCCTAATGGAGGGTACTGTCAGAGAGATATTACGTGACGATGTTTCTAGACATGTTGTCGGGGTTCAAGTTACCTTGAAAGAAGACATGTTGCTCCACGTAAGTCCACAGCAGCATCTCGCGAGTCCCTACTTACCACATGCAGTTGAGGCTTCACGCTCATCTGACCATTCTTGCCGATGGACCGTCTTCCAACTTTCGCTCACAGTTTATCGACCAACAACCTTCCGCCAAGTCAAGGTTCTGGGGATTGGAGCTCATCGATGCCAATCTTCCTCATTACGGCTATGCATATGGCGTCATCGGGTCTGGACCACCCCTTCTGATGTACCAGATCAGTGAGAAAGAGACAAGAATTCTCATCGATATATTAGACTCTGACTACAGGCAAATGGGCGATGCTCAGGGTGTCCGAGAGTATATCATCTCCAGAGTCCTGCCTACACTACCTCCATCAGTACAGCCCAGTGTTTTGGAAGCAGCGAAATCCGGCCGCTTGAGATGTATGCCTAATTCATGGCTATCTTCAGCTGCGATCCACACACCGGGAATCGCTATTCTGGGAGATGCGTCTAATATGCGGCATCCTCTCACGGGAGGTGGAATGACGGTCGCCATCAAAGATGCCATACTTTTGGCCGAGTTGCTCGCACCGAACCGCATCACTTCACTATCTGATAGGAGCCACGTTGCCAAGGCAATCAGAGTCTTCCATTGGCAGAGGAAATGGCATGCATCTACCATAAATATCTTGGCACAGACCCTTTATCTGTTGTTTGTAGCCGAAGGTGGGTTGATTTATCCATGAAGCAGAAAACACACAGCGTTCTAACCGAGTTTCACAGACCCGGGTCTTCAGATTATGCAAGCTGGCTTCGTCAAATACATTCAAAAAGGACCCCGTCATTTTGGAGAGCCAGTGGGAATTATGGGAGGACTCGTTGAAAATCCCTTGCGACTATTCTATCAGTTTTTCTGCATAGCGTTCTATAGCATCGGGCTGCACGTCCATGGTTCAGGTGTCTTGGGTCTCCCATTTGCCTTACTTGAATCCTGCAAGGTGTTTTGGAGTGCTGTAGCGATATTGATGCCATGCATTAGAGACGAACTCAAAGGCTGAGGCTATAACCACCCTCCCGTTGTCAGTCTTAATCCTAACAAACCCAATATCACAAAAGTTCACGGGAAACCGAAGCAAACCGTCCATCAACGTTAGGGGGGCTTCTGTCTGTCTCTGGCTATGCAACAAAATAACTAGGAGCCACGCGTGGAGATCATGCACCCTTCATGTGTTCAACTGGCGGAGATATCGTGTTTCTCATTATTGCTGTATGAACATCGACCACGCCTAGAGCTCTATCCCAATGCTCTTGTATATCTCCCGCAGGTACTCCCTTGCCGGCGACGTGAAGGGCATGTCCGCTCTCATCTTATTCATGACATATGAAATGGTCATCTTTCTCTCAAAATCCAAGATGCATATTGATCCACCCCAACCACCCCAGAGGGCAACACGGCCAGGTGGTAGCCAGTCAATGCCTGTTTCACCATCCCCGCGAAGAGCCAGGCCCATTCCCCAGCGGAGGTACAAGCCACTGAACATGTCCGTGCCTCGAGTCTGCTCTTGAAATATGGAATCTGCAGTCTCCTTGGAGAGGACTTCTGTCTTGGCACCACGACCGGCAAGCGTGACATTGGACAGGAGCTTAACACATCCCGCAGCGTTTCCATGTCCGTTGGCAGCGCCAATCTCGGACCGTCTCCAAGTCTCTGTCTGAGCGAATTCTGGTAACGGTAGAGGGTTCAAGAGCTTTATAACAAAAGAGTCGGCAGGGATTGGCGGGATATCAAGACTGGGTGGCGGGATCATGTCCGACACGCGAGGCCAGTCTTCTTCCTTGCAGCCGATTTGCACATCTGCTCCAGTAGGCGCCGCAAGTTCTTTCGCGACAAATTCGCCCAAGGTCTGGCCAGTAACCCGCCGCACGACTTCGCCAATCAGATGACCATATACCCAAGTGTGGTAGGTGGACATTGTGCCCGGCTCCCAGAACGGTGCCTGGGCCGCCAGAGCCGCGGTGGCCTTGGGCACGTCGCACATTTCCTCGTACGAGATGGGCGCTTCCCAGCCCGCCACTCCCGAGCTGTGGGATAGCAGATGTCTTATTTCGATATTTTCCTTGCCGTTGGCGGCAAACTCCGGCCAGAACTTGGCAACCTTGTCGGTGTAGGAGACGAGACCGCGATCTACCAGCTTCAGCATCGCCATGGCCGTGACGACTTTGGTGCAAGAGTACATGTTGACGATGGTATCTTGAGTCCAGGGCTTGGTCTGAGTGTTGTCGGCATATCCTCCGTACAGATTGACAACCTCCTTGCCATCTAGGTTGACGCATAGCGAGGCACCGTTTTCCTCGCCCGAAAGAATTAGTTTCTCAAATGCATTGCGAACGCCTTGGAACTGCTCGTCGCAGTTTCCACCTACGCGCGCCATGTTGGTGATTAGGATGAGATGTATGCAGTGAACCTTGCGGAACGAATAATTGCTCAGAGAAACAAGAGGGGTGCAACGAAGGTTTTAACACAAGAGCAGTACGGGGTATGGGGACTCGCTTGATGCACGGGCATCAGCTGGTCTGTTCACATCATCAGCTTGGAAACATCCCCGTCTCGCCCACCGAGCCCCGCTACCTATATGGAGATTGATGGGGGTCACGACCAAACACCTGGGGAGATGCGCAGTCCGAGAATAGAAGATAGACGGCCATGAGGTTTACGACCACGATGTATGTCTGCGCGTACTAGATCACAACGTCTTGGAAGCATCAATACAACAGCGTCTGATCCTTGGTGGCTAGTCTCTGCTGTGTGGCACAGCAGCAAATCTCAATGCAGCCCACGTCAGCCACTGCTTGGAATGGGCACAAAGACGAGGCGGGGCGGACTTGTAGACCAACATACGGCGCTACCGTTTGGGTTACATCAACGCGAGTCGAGTCAGATGTCTAGTCTCGTCTGTGAGTTAACCGAGGCACTACCATGACTCGGGCTCTCTCCAGATTGGGGCAAAGGGCAATGTTGATCATCCAACCATCACCGCCGACCCGCGCCCCCGGATCCATACGCCCACATAGCCCACATCGGGCTGGGTCTCTTACGTGCTTCAACAATTTCCCTTGTCTTCTTGACGGGCGCGACGTGGGATCGACGCTCATGGTAGTTGCAATGGTGGCGCTAAGCAGAGCAGGTGCCTCGCGTGGAGCAGTTTTGCAAAGACTGAAAGACACTGGCAGACATCGCTTGAGGCCTCGAGTAGCATGTGTCAGGAAGGGCGGACAGAGAGACCGTCGGGAATAGCAGTCGGCCGCACATCGGGGAGATTTGCCAACGCAGGTATTTCTCTGCCGAGACTACCGTCGGAGGCTAGAAAGTGATTCGACGGCAGACAAACTAAATTCACAACTACTCCAGCTTGCAGGCATGTTAGCCATCCCTGTAGATTGTACTGTACGGGTAAACTCTGTCGATTCACGCGCGGCCTAGGCGGCTTTCAACGGGAATCAAGAGGCAAATTTCAGCCACCCCCCTCTTCATGCCAATGTACGCTCCTTTATTAGCACGAGAAGAAATATTTCCCTCCCTACAGAGTACATTTCTTGATAGAAAGGCACTGCCTCCAAAAACAACACGGTGATCATCTTCGGTGCCGTTGCTCCTCGTCCTGCCCAAGCCAACATCACTAAACGGCCGCCCTAAAGCCTCTCGCCATGACGTCAAGGTCCATTGCCTCGTCGTCCGGGTCCTCGTCGCTTGTGTCGAACCTGAAGTACGCTACTCCGCCCAGCTTCGTCAATGAGGCACAGCGCACGCTTCTGTACTTTCGCGCAGTCGATGCAGAGTCCCCAGAAAGCATTTTGGGCGATATCTACGCAAAGCAGCTGGTCAACACAATCCGCCTCGACATTGTCGATACCATGGGCCAAGATTTGCGCTTCGTCAGCTTCTGGTGTCTCAGGGCCAAGAGGATTGATCTCTGGTGTCATGAATTCATCACTGAGCACCCAGACTGCATGGTCGTAAACCTGAGCTGTGGGTTGGACACGCGAATCCAGCGGCTCAGACCGCCCTCCTCCGTCCGATGGATCGACATAGATCATCTGGAAGTCATAGAATTCCGGAAGAAGGTGTTTCCCAACCCCGGCGGCGACTACAGCACCTTGGCAGTGGATATTTCCGAGGATGACACTTCCTGGATTTATTCGATTCCTAATAACAGACCAACCCTCGTCGTTGCGGAGAGCAACATGTTCTATCTGAAACCAGAGGTGGCCAAGAGCATCTTCTACACCATTGCGGAACACTTTTCCTATGGCCAAATTGTTTTTGATGTCCTCGGATCCTTCTGCGCAGCCCTCATCAATATGAAGATGGTCCCAGTCCAAAAGAAGACAGGAATGAAGATTCTCTGGCCAGTCGACGATCCTCACAAAGTCGCGACAATCCATCCCAAGATCAGATTCATAGATGAGATGAGATACTCGCAAGACATGCCCCCGTGGTTTGGAGAGTTCAGGACAAAGATACTCAAGCGATTGCCCGGTTACCGGAACTTGGGCAGAGTCATCTTGCTGGGTTTCGAGGAGCAGAGTCGGAATAAGTCGGGGGGTGAAGTGCCAATGTATCCCGAATCAGTGTACGCCATGTCAACTACGACAGACCCGGACTACTTGCCGGACATGGCCGAAGGGTTGAGTCGGGTATCAACTGTGCAGCGGATGCCTTAGTGTATCTTGTGTATTGAATAATGAATGGATGAAGTATTATAACTGTGTTCTTCGCAATGTCAGCCTCCTACTTCGGACCAAGTGTTTTTGAGGAGTATCCTTTGTTCGTCTATCCCTTTGAGTGTGCGAAAGCAGCAAGCATGTATTTGCCCTATATCTACTGAATCAGCCCCTATATACACAGAAGCTATACTGTTGCTGGCCTAGCTAGAGCGTTGAAGAGATACCAAGTTAGTACCTAAGGATACTTAGTATTAAGGTTAGCTATAGTAAGAAGAATAGGTATCTCTCTCTCTTCTACTGGTTATTGGCTAATATCCCTGTTAGTAACCAGCTTGCTGCTTTCGCACACTCAAAGGGATATTCTCAACCCCACCAAGCTTCAGGCTGCATTTTTGTCATTGTACCGTAGAACTATTTTAACAATCCCAAGAATTCCCATACCTAAAAATATAGGAACAGTGGAGGCAAACACACGAACCCTGTATGTATTGGCAATAATATGGGAAGGAAATCTGGGGATCCAGTAGCCAGATCATTGCAATCTTGTCTCGTAACGAGAAAACCTCTCCCTAGTAGCGGTAACGAAACCCAACAGTGTTCCAATCTGTGATGTCGTAATAATTCTCCTCCCGGAGTTGATCCCGCTCCCTCATGCTTGGGTCAGCTCGTGGGGAGGCTTTATCGGTCACGAGGTTGTCGCCAGTGACCGGAGCGGGACCGCCCTCCAAGCCTTCACTCTGTTCACGCTTCCGGTTTTGCCACTGAAGGTATACACGCAGTGTCATTGCGAAAACAACCACAAGTGAATAGCATACCATGATGGTTCGGAATGCCGTGTTATACGTCGGAGCTTCGGAGGCTCGGAAGAAATGGGGTCCTGAAATATTGCCAGCACAGTATGCAAAGAAGACAAGCGCTGATACAGTCATCTTCTTGGTAACGCCGCGATAGTTAGATTGGACAAGAGATAGGTTAAGCGGCATTGCGCCTGGCCCGCTCGCTAAGAGGAAGTATGCGAACAGGTGAACTCCATCAGGGCTTATGCTGTCTCGGCGATAGATCATGGCGGAGCCAATGATACAAGGCGAGACAACACAAACAATAAGGATACAGTTCATTGTGCGGTATCGCCCTGCGAGCCAGCCTGTCCCAGCAATTACACTTGCTGCCAGCAACGAATAAGGGATGTTGATTAGGGTTGACTGCAAGCTTGTGAAGCCAAAAGAGCGGATGATGAGATTGGCAAAGTTTTGAGTGCCGCCATTCGGAATCTGAGTCGCGAACTCAAGTGCAAAAATGAGCCACGTCTTGGGATCGATGAGACACTCCTTGACTTGGTCCAACTGCCACCGAGTCTTTTCTGTGCTGCCAGTACCCGCGATGACGACCCGGTCAGCGGCATAGCGGCGTTCTTCTTCAGTGAGGAATCGTGCAGTCGAAATACGATCAGGCAAAAAGGCAAAAATGACGAATGCCCAGACAAAGGTTCCGATGCCGAGGATCATGTACATGGCGCGCCATGGACCGACAACGTTGTTGGGGCTAATGTGGCCGACACCAAACGCCATGAGGCTGGCAACCAGTCCACCGATAGAGTTGCCGGCAAACCAGATGCCAGTCCGAACAGGAATCTCATCGCGAGTGTACCACGTTGACGTGAGAAACATGAATGCTGGGGTCAAGGTGGCCTCGGCAACACCCAGCAGGAAGCGTACAGCCAGTAGGCCACCGTAGCTTGTGCAAGCTGCTGTTGCTGCCACAACAGTACCCCAGAAGATGCCATTGACACCAAGATACTTGGCAACAGGCAGGCGAGCAATGAGAATTGACGTCGGGTATGACCACGCAAAAAAGCCGAAGTAGAACATGCTAGAGACCCAGCTATACTGTTGCCCCATCAAGTTCTGTGGAAAGGTTAAGAGGACGCCACAATAGTTTGGAGCTGGAAACACTTGCATTGTCTTCCCGCAATCCAAAGACGGAGGCACTTGACAGGATGGTTCGGTCCATAAAGTTGAACATGTAGGTGACGAATAGGATGGGTATCACGAATCGGTCGATCTTCCTAACAACGCGCTTCTCCATACCATCGTCGAGCTGACGGTGCTGATCTTCGTTGATGGGGGCCATGATGGGCACAGTGACACCTCAGCTTCGGATAATGCGAAGGGCATTGCAAGTTCGGGGAATTGACGCGGGGTTGCGCCCTTTAATACAACAGAGCCGACAAAAGATGGGGCTGGTTATCTCAGGAATTTGCACTCCCTATCTTTGCCATTAAGAAGTGAACCGAAAACGTGGGTTGCATGGATCTTGATAATGCGAGTGCCATCTCAAGCCAGCAATAAAGACGAAACTTAAAACATGTTAGGGATTGGCTGGCCGAAATAGCGCTTTAAGACCTTTATATAGCTAGCAATAACCTTAGCTATGATTCCCGCAATAGCGATTGTCATCCACGCTTTTGCTCAATGGCCAGGCCGCTGGGTGCTGCTGCGACATGACCTTTTCTTGGCTGTCTGTGTCTTATCATCTCGCTTGGCATTCACCGATGTACGACATGTATCCCAATGTAGCTTAGTGCAAGTCAACACTGTCATACCGAGTGGCTGACACAAAAGTTAGCCCTTTCCTTATTCTTCTCACCTTATCATGATCCTCCAAGCTTTCCACAGCAATGGGACAATCCATAGGAGCCCTCCTCCCACTGAGGCTACGGCTTTGGTTTGGCAGGCTTTTATTTCGTCCCCGCGGCCCCACGACAATCCGAGTGAGCTGGCACCGCGTCATCAAGGGACCATGCGATCCTCCCGAGATAGAGGCTTTGCAATATGTCGCTACGCACACCAGCATTCCAGTTCCTAGAGTCCACGCGGTTCACATTGACAAGAACAATTGTATCTATGTTGAGATGGAGTACATCCAAGGCGATAATACCACATGGGGCCTCATGTCCAAACACCAGCGCGGAACCGTTGTTTCCTAACTCAAGGCGCACATCTCAGATCTCCGCGCTCTTGAACCGCTAAAACAAGACCTGGTTGCGTCAGCTCTCCAAAACCCTGCATACGATTGTCGCATCGGAAGTCGGTTGATTGGGCCCATGGATCACGGAGAGTTTCACTCCTTGGCACGCGCGAGTTTGCGAATGGAGGATGTTGCCCAGTTTTTGGGACCGGAAGTGGCGAAAGTACACGAGTCCTCGTATAAAACCCACTTTACACATGCAGACTTGACTCCGAGGAATATAACTGTTCGTAACGGGCGAATGGTTTCCGTTATTGACTGGGAGTTCGCGGGGTGGTACCCAGAGTACTGGGAGTTTACTAAGGCTCATTACAACTTCTTTCTAGGTGAGGATTGGGAAGATTATCTTCGCTCTGCCATCCCTTGCTATGAGATAGAGCTCATCGCAGAAAGGGTATTGTGGGAGAGACTTCCGGAACCAGGTACGTCAACTACTTTATACCGCGATGGTGTTTCCTATAAGCGTCCAGGTTCCGGTCCTTCGAAGGTCTGGATGGAAGGCAGAGCAGGTCGGCAATAAATGGATCTATGGTCTCGAGTTCGATTCGGACTGGAAATGGCAGAGTACGGGCGATAGCGGGCCGATATCTTCGTATTATCACAGACCAAAAGATGTGAATAATGTGGGGGACTTGAAGCGCGCTGAAAGAAAGAAATACCCGTTCCAATGACTCCCCCTTAGCTTCTTAGGTTGTATACACGGGGGATGCTATTGTGTGGAACTCTCGTCCAAGGCTACGAGCAAAGTCCGTGACGGTTCATCTCTTGAGAGAAAACAAGAAGGACAAACAACAACAGGAGGCTACAGGATGCCCTGGATGATGGCATATGCCGATGGCAGGATGAAGGGTGCCCATTCATGACAACCCCCGATGCTGAGTTACAAGGTTTGATCTTTGGATTGAAACATGCCGTTGTATGTTCCCACATATCGTGCATGGGAATTTTATAATATATTTGGCATTCCCCTGTATTATGTGATAGTAGTTCTGGTTTTAATTCGGCTAATAAGGGAGGCCGTAGCCACAAGCTTTTCTCAATCGAATTTTCTAACCAATTGTTATCTATTGATTTGATATCGTCTTTATCGTCAGAGGGGGCCTCCTCGAAGTCACTGGTCTGTATCCCATTGGGGCACACGAACGGGAAATCCCACATAAGGGAGGCTGTATTGGTCGAGCTAGCGAAACACCTCTGTTTTATTCCATATCTGGGCAACCTACTCTATTGATTGATGAGCCTAGATCCTCAATGATCTTTGCCTATTGATGCAGACGCATTTCTGTACAGGATAAGCCACAGTCGCTCAGCTGGCATCGATTTAGCGCCAAGAACCAGCCACGCAATGCTCACGTGAAATATTTTCTCCTGCCCCTCTATAGGAACTCTCCTATTCCGTACAGCCCCATCGACCCGACACAGTCTGCCTGCGTGGTAAATCATCATGGAAGCCTCGCTAGCATATCACGAGCCTGGGGTGGTGACAATCCTTACACAATCTTCCTTCCTCCTGTTGCTCAACGTGGGCAACTTCGTACTGGACCATGGCCTGTACTGCGGACTTTTAGGTCAAGTCTTCTTGGGCGTAGCCTTTGGCACGCCTGGTGCCAAATGGCTCGGCACTGAGGCCGAGCACGTCATTGTCCAACTGGGCTATCTCGGACTGCTGCTCCTTGTGTATGAAGGTCAGAACCAATACATTACGATGCTTGTGGGATTTGTTCTGACGAATTCTTACAGGAGGCCTCTCGACCTCTCTACGGTCCCTGAAAGCCAATGTATGGCTCTCTTTATGCGTTGCTGTGACCGGAATTGCCCTACCGATGGGGCTTTCTTTCGTGCTGCAAAGTCTTACCGGCGCAACACCTCTTCAAGCGTTCGCAGCAGGCGCCGCGCTGTGTTCGACAAGCCTAGGCACCACTTTCACTGTCCTTGGTTCCAGCGGGCTGATCAACAGTAGGCTTGGCGTGGTTCTAACTAGTGCTGCGATGATGGATGACGTCGTGGGCCTCGTTATGGTCCAGATCATTTCGAATTTAGGAGGATCTAATTCGAGCATCAGCGCAGTTACCGCCGTTCGACCCTTAGCAGTGTCTGTCGCCTTTGCTTTATGCGCTCCGATTATTTGCTTCTTCATTGTTAGGCCAATAACACTATGGCTTAATGGAAAGCGAGTCAAATCCCCCACTGGAAAACTCAGCCAGCTTCTCGCCAAGTCCAACACAGCATGGATTATCCATACACTTGTCTTGGTCGGTTCCATTGCTGGATCGACCTATGCCGGTACCTCTAACCTTTTTGCATCTTACATCGCAGGCGCGTGCATCAGCTGGTGGGACGCCGAGGTGCCTCATCCAGTACTGGAGGCCACAGTGTCCACCTCTGAACCCGCGCAAGCTGCGGATTCATCCAATGGAGAGCCACAGAGCGCTCCCGGGCCGGTGATACAGACCAGACGAGAGCCACGTTTTCCAGGACTTGACACCTTTGAAAAGTACTACAAGCAACCCCTGGATCGAATTTTGAGGCCATTCTTTTTCGTACGTACAGTACATCTCCACCATGTTACAGCTACTATTGACACAGTTAGGCATCAATCGGGTTTTCCATTCCCATCACTGAGATGTTCAGTGGCCCTATCGTTTGGAAGGGATTGGTATATACTGTTCTTATGGCCCTTGGCAAGCTTGCATGCGGTGTGTGGCTCCTTCGCCTCCCGACAATGCCTAGAGCATTTGCCAAAGTACCCTATGTGCTGAAGTTATCCAACCTTCATGTTCCACATTTCTGGGGCCAGGGCAAAAGAAAGCCTTCGCCGCCGCCGGCCACGGACGCTGCGGCCCAGTCCATTGCTTCTCCTGAAGTTCACACATCAGCAAGGTTGCAGGAGTATGCACAAGGCACAATAGCTCACTCTGATCCCACCGAGATCAAACCTCGGTCCTTATACCCTGCCTCAATTCTAGGATGCGCCATGACTGCCCGTGGAGAAATTGGATTTCTGATCTCCTCGATCGCTGAGAGCAACGGAGTTTATTCCCTGTCGCAGCCGACAGGTAGAAGCTCAGATAACTTCCTTGTTGTTACTTGGGCCATTATGCTCTGTACTATCCTAGGACCACTTGCAGTGGGACTTCTTGTGAGGAGGATGAAGCAGCTGCAGCAAGGCGTGGAAAAGCAGGGACGTATTGTACGTGGAGACGTGCTTGGAGTATGGGGACTTTCCTAATATAGGATTTCCCATTCGTGTGCCCCAATAGGATACAGACCAGCGACTTTGAGGAGGCCCCCTCTGACGATAGAGACGATATCAGATCAATAGATGACAGTTGGTTAGAAAACTCGATTGAGAAAAGCTCGACACTGTAGTGGTTGGGGATGTTCTCAGTATTGCAGCCATCCTCAAGTGTTGCCACCAGCGGTTGCTTCGAGCAACTCCTCATACTTTGTGATGTTTACTTCCTTACAAGCAAACCCACATACACAGCATCTGCGAGAATCGCCCGTCAATATTCGCCAGTTTCCACAACCTTCGCAACGCACTGCAAGTCTGTCCCTTCCAGTTTTCTTTGGATCGTACTGCAGCTCGTTGTTGTAATAACTGAAGAGTCCAGCCCAGCGGTTATGGTATCTTCCGCCCATTTTCACATCGGTCAACATCGTCTGTGAGAGCCAGAGAACTTCCTCAATCTTAGCCTCCTCTGGCGGACCATCCTGTAGCGGCCCTGATAACAGACGAATCACCTGTTGAGCAAAGGCGATGTACTCTGGATGCTGCGATCCCCACTCCCAAGTCGTCACAAAATCTGCCACCCGTTCGATGGACACGAATTCTGCGGCGCGCTGCCATCGCGCGTTGCCTGTACCCGACAGATACTGCCACAGAGGACCCAATGGCCCAGTTCGGGGGGACCGCATCAGCACATAGTTGAACACATTCATACGGTGAAGGTTGGCGACCCTGTCGGAACAGAACTTGTTGTAGTGCTTCAGAATATCCTGTCTGGTACGCAGATCACTGGTCAACAAGGATAGTGTCTTTTCGGCCAACAAGATGCTGGTTGCCATGTTGCAGTTGATACCCGGAGAGTAGAGAGGATTTGTGAATCCGGCTGCGTCTCCAATGGCTGCCCATGTCATACCAGCAAGGCCATCTCCCGCAGGAGCCATGCCAGCCACAACAGGCGATATGTAGCTCAGCTGCTTTCTGATGAACCACGTTGAACTAGGGCCGTACAAATCTCGGATGAGACGATGGCGATCCATGTATGCTTGCATACGAGGATACTTTGCAGTGATCCATCTGAACTTTCTCTCGGCCTCACAAGATCCATATTTTTCCAACTCTTCACCAGGCGGATAAAGTACGTCTCGACGTAGTGCGTACCCTATGCTTGTGACCCATCGAACTTTGCAGCCAAATTGCTTTGTTAATTGCTGCATCGACGGGTATGCGTCTGAATGCGCGTTTGCGTCATTGAGGTCCAGCAAATGATTGATCATTGGGACGAGGTTTTGAATGGGGCTGTTCTCCCAGGTAGGAAGCCGGATGAGCCATGCCCAGCTAGAGTCATGTTAGCTTTCGGTCCTGTACGCTTGAATGGGGGGCATGCGAATGCTGAGGACAGATGATAGTATTTACTTGCCCTTCAGCTAGGCATACGTGATTTGTATGGCAGCTCTCGTAGTTCTCGAAAGGCAACTCGGACTCATCGCCGTCCATTTCAAAGTATGCCCAAAATGAGTCTGTGTTGATGCCCTCAAAACGTTCTGTGCGAGACGCTTTTGATGAAAACCGTCGAAACCGACCAGTTGCGTCCACCAGCAATTTCGTCTCAATTTCTTTACCACCGGTGAGCTTGACCACACTAAGATGAGCTGTACCTCTCTCGGTGGTTTCTGCAGGGCTGTGGTTTATCGAAGTGGCGTTTGCGAACAAGCTATTTTGATTGCCATTGTTAGGTCCTGTTTCTGTAGCAGCCACATCAACATCAACACCATGGAGCACCTTTACGCCAAGCCTTTGGGCATAAAGTGTCAGCAGCAACTCGCTGATCTTGCGCTCAATCTGAAGAGTGGCTACAAAATCTCCTCTTGGGCCATTTGCACAAAAGGATGTAACACCGTCCCAGGATCCATCCTCTGGGAGGTAGTAGAATGCCAGTCCATCCTTGGCCCCAAATAGCCGCCAAAGGACTGACGTGCTGATCCCGACTGTTTTGAGCCAAACACCAAATGTGGTAAGTGTCGACTCGCCAATCTTGTAGCCAGGAGAAGAAAGTCGCTCAAGAATGGTGATGGATGGGACGGAGGCGGACGAATCTGCTGCGGATAGAGACCGAGAGCGTAGGTGTGTGTGAATAGCATAAATCAGCGAGTGAATGCCACCGCCAACGACAACAACGTCCGATGACGACGGTATCTCAGGGTGCAAATTCTTTGAGTTCAGAAAGGCCTCATCTGACGTTTTGCTTGTAGGACTTGTAATGGTCGTGCCGAAAGATGCGCTCTGGCGGACGGATTTTGGTCCAAAGTACAGCCATATGGAAAAACTTCCGACGCCAATGGCGGCCAGGGTTGTGCCGAAAGAGTAAACATACTCTGGTAATCTCGATGCTAGCATCGATAGGTGCCATGTGACATGCATTGTGGTCTGGATTATCACGAAACCAGTATCAATCGGCTCAAAGATGGTTGCAATATCTCTTCTTCAGCTGGAACACAGGACTTTGGGCGTCTTGATCAGGAATGTAGGCCAAGAAAATGAAAGATAAACCCAGGGCGTAGGGTTGTCTTATCTGCATTGTAACATTTACCCCTGTCTGCAAGATCGGAAGTAGCTCAGACAGCCGATATTAACGACTATTACGCTCTCTATTACTACCAACCTCAGAATGAATTGTTAGGTAGTAGCAGGGGGCTGGATCTTCTCATTCGTGGTACACAAGGGGCGTAAGATCCGAAGGATTTACGTTGCATGCTAACCTTGTCGATGCCGTTACTCTGCAATACAGGTTTCTCTCCGGAAATGACCAAATATGGAGAGGCAAATCACATGAAGAGACTTTCCCTCTCGATTTTGTGTTGCACTAATACGGGGATGAGCCCAAGTTCTCGTCCATCTGTCCAACATCAGCTTGCCTCACCAGACAGAGTGAGTCGCTTGGGATTGCAGCTTGTATTTTCTTACTGCTACTTATTTTCACAGTAAAGCAAAACAAGGCGAAATGATCACAATTAAAGCAATCGGCCATACTCTAAAGAGGCAGTTATGGCTCCGTCAGTCAGGCCAAGCCTCTGGGTAACGTTGGATCGTGTCAGCTGAGGGTATTATCTAGCGTCGAACACGTAGCCTGGACAATCTATTGTGGAGGCCACAGGGGAATGCCTACACGTAAAGAGCCTATCTCGATGGAGCGGAGGGATACATAACGTTTGCATTGTGGGTAGTAGAGGTGGCTGAAAATCGGAACAACACAGGCATGGAAATGAGAGTGTGCCAAGGCATCCCCAGCTCCGTCTGCGACATTAGACTCTGAATTGCCGATCCAATGGTTGCTCTAGCACGGGCTACAACTGCGGAGAAGGCATGCTATAACGTTGATGACCGTTGACAGCGCGGGTAACGTGCTACAAGTCGGGAGGAAGCATTTCATTCATGCCTATTCATCAAGGAACGCCACCCGCACTGACTCTTTTCTTCCCAACCTGGCTTACTGCCTTGATAGCCGCTATATATACCACGTGATGCGCATGCCGTAGCTTTGTCCGTTACGAGCCTATGAGTCTGTATCCCTTTGAGTGTGGTAAAGCAGCAAGCTGGTCACTAATAGTCATATCGGTCAATGGCTAGGCTTCAAGAGAAAAATACCTATAATTACCCTACCGAAGCACTAACTCAAGCCAGTCCCTTCATATGTACAGCACGTGTCTAGCCCTCCAGCTGCAGGACTGGCCTAGGTGAGCTCCTCGGAGCTGATGAACTCATCAAGAGTTAACCCATCGCGCAATCATGCTACGAGTCGAGCAAGAACCTTACCGGCTGCACTTGCGTGACCGAGATGTGTTCTGATCAAGACGTCCAGATGTCAAAACCCATTGGCCGACCGTACCCTTATAAGAAGCGCGAAAAATGTCCAAACTCACACTGGCTTCTTCCTGGCCATTGCCAACCATGCAATCACCGTGGGTGTAGTCAGAGCTAATACTGCCAATAAATGGCCGGGGGAGTTGCGGAAACAGCACGCATAACCCGCTTCGTCTATGAGGCTTCTAGAAGCTACGGTAATAGTAAGGGGGCGTTGAGTCTCAGGGGAATAGAAGGTCGTGCGCGCAACTGAACAAGTCACCATGTTGGCAGACAGGAGTACCCAGAGAAATAAGCCCATGTTACTATTTGAACGGTAAAATATCCCGCAAATTACTATGCAGCCCCCCAAAACATGGGATGCTTCGCTCCCCTATGGAGCCAGATCGCCCTATGACAACTCAATCGGGAACTTACCTGCAGGACGCAAGCAGCACGTACCTCGCAAGGGCACAGCGGCAAATTGCAAAGGTCGAGTACATTATCTCACTGATGAACCCCTTGTTACCTGAGGTGAATAAAAAGTGGTCAGGATAGGATGGAAGGAAATATTGTCCTCTCGCCAGCTTCTAGCAACATTTCATCGGCAGACAGAGGCGACACTCGCCACACAGCTAGGATGAGTAGGTTTACTCGTGAGTAGAGGTGCCAATTTTGATCTCCCATAGCCCCTGTTTGCCAAGCTCGTCGCGCTCTCGGCCATGACTTACTCGGTCCTCGGCCGTGTAGCGCGTGGTCAGCCGCGCCTCGCATTCGTTCATGTACGGATACCACACCGACAGTCGGTCGTTCCTGTTATCGATATTGCCCATGGGGTTTCCACAGGAGTTTGGATACGTTCGGCCACTTGGCAAAATTAATATTCCCAGAATGGCGAGCTGAAGCATCTGAGGGTGGTTGGAGCCTGACATTTGCCGTGAGTCGTTGACGCGGCTGCACCGCCACCCCCGGGATGCACATCAGCAGAGGAATCAGCGGAGCAATTCAGTCCCGCGGTGCGGATAACAAATAAGCTTACCCCTAATTAACTCAGTCTTCGAACCACACCCGTTGTTGCCAAGGCTGGGTCATTACAAACGCGTTGAACCTCCCTAGGTAAGCGAATAATTGTCGCATCATGCGCTCGGCCTTGGTCGCTATGCTTGGCTTTCCTGATACCAAAGTTCCAATCATGTTTACCAGCCGTCAAATATTACAGGCCAAATCCGCCGAAGTTCGACGACACGGGTGCATAACCGAACATCTGGCCAAGTCTCGAAGAGAGTCCCCTGAGTCAACAGGTGCCGTGACAGCGTGTACTTGGCCTTGGCAGGGAAACGCTTTGGGTTCCCCGAGCAAGATCTGGAAACCTCAAACCCACCATGGCTTTTTGTTTACATTTTCATTAGACAGGTGTTCATGTGATGCCAAGATGCCAAGGTGCGGACGAATCATATACGCGGACGCAGCCACGGAGATGCTGACAATCCATGACGCACACCATGATCTGCACATATGCCGGCGGCAATGGATTAGGAAACATGATGCGCGGAGTAGGTAAAACGGCATGATTACACACACGGAAGCCCTAGATACCAATCCCACCATGCTTCCCCCCATCAAGATACCCTATTTCCTGGCGATGATCACTCTAATTTGCCTACAAGCCATCTTCTCCATCTCCACCGTGTATTTTATTTTTCGACGTCATACCAATATGCCGACTTTCATATTCAACAAGCGCACGTCAGCATGCACATCACTACTCCTCGGGGTCTTAAAATCCCGCCAAGCAGAACGGCCCCCAATCTGCATCATCAAAGTGATGTGGCCCGGCGAATTAGTGAAAGATGCATGGGGACTCCCATGATTATGGCTGGATCAAGCATCCAATAGGAATCTTTCCAAATCTGCGCTGCGAGGCTGATTGCAATCAGGTAACCTCAACTGCATCCTTCGGTCGTCAAGTGCATCCTTTTGCATAAATACACGGCTTTGATGGCCGTTTGTAGGCTGTTCGGTTGGACTTCGACCAATAGCCCATGCCATCCTCTTCCACCACTGCCTCCAATCCAAGATTTGGTCATGTACAAAGCAAAAACCATCTGGGCCGCAGCTGGCGCACTCTTTTTGAGTGCACTGGCTGGCACAGCGTCAGCTAGTTCTACTTGCACCAACAGCACCTTGCAGTTCTTCACAACTGCGGATGGCTCGCGCTATGCCTACAACTTTCACCCACCGCAGGGAGCAAACCAAACCTTCTTTTTCCTCCACGGCTATCCGTCTTTCCGCCGCGATTGGGATCGCCAAGTAGCCGCTCTGACGGCGGAAGGATTCGGGACCATTGCTCCGGATCTACTTGGATACGGAGCATCCGACAAGCCCATCGACCCGTTGGCTTATAATGGAAAGCGTCTTGCAGGCCATTGGAACGAGTTACTCCTCCACATAGGCATTGAAAAGGTCATTGGTGTAGGCCACGACGCAGGTGCAACAGTCCTTTCGCGCGTCCTGGTTTACCACCAAGAACGATTTGAGGGTGTGGTCTTCTTGAATGTTGGTTACCGGGCACCCGGAGGATTCATCGATGTTGATGCGATCAATGCTGCTGGATTGGCTCAGAATGGATACATGTCCTTTGGGTATTGGTATTTCCTCTGGCGTTATGATACCCCTACCATTATCCGAAACCATGTAAGTATTTTTGATATGGCAATCGGTCAGGCGACGCTAACATGGTACAGTTGGATTCGTTCTGGCACCTTGCCTGGCCAGTTAATACCTCCGTGTGGCCAGTCCACATGAGCCAACTCGGTGCTGCACGGGCTTGGATAACTGCCGATACCATAACACCAGAGCCTGCATACATGGATGCATGGTACAAGGAGGAGTGGAAGGCTTGGATGAGCCTACCTAATGCAACCGAGTCAACTCTACAGTTTTACAGGGGAAATTTGATTGGTGTCGATGCTGAGGATGATGCCGAACTGACGGCCGAGGATTGGATGCTACACGTGCCGGTATTGACAATCGGTGGCTTGAATGATACGACCTCAAGACCCGAGTTTATGAGAGGGACAGAGGACTGGTCCGCGGCTGGATACAGACACGAAAATCTGGAAGGTGGACACTGGTTGGCCCATGAGAGAACCACCGAGGTGAATGAGCTTCTTCTTGGCTTTGCCAGGAACGGAAGATAGATTCTACGAGATATATCAGCCCTGAATGCCTCGCGCGCTCAAGGGAAGGCTGATTACAAGAAAAGCTGTCAATGAACCACCGTTTCCCACCTTACAAAACTTTCTCTTGTCGACAAGCCATTTTATCTCCGTTGCGGATTCAATAAAATTTACCGGATCATAATTGTACTAACATGACTCTGCTGATGCACCCAATTGGCGAAGAAGGATGTAGTGTTCGTGGTAGGGCCAAATTGCCCTAGCATTTTCACAATGCCAACTCTCCTGTATACGGAAACCGTAGTGCCAGGTTTGTGCTCCAAGGGCTTCAACATCATGAAATAAAAGCACTCCGGGTTTTCCGTCTTGCCAACAAGACAAATCATCAACTCGGTTCCGTCCGGAATGTGGCCAGGGCCGGGGAGGGAAAAATCCTGGTCGGCATATGAGGTGACGTACTTCCGTTCACCCAAGGACGAGAAAGTGAGGAGTTCGAACAATTTCGATGGGTTTTGCGGCTCTGTTATATTGGTGTATTCGACTTTCGAAGGAAATATGCGGCCTCGCAGGACAATATGGCCACTGGCCAGCTCGCCCGCCGGGTCTGGGCCACTGTGCTGACAAGAGATGCCGACAATCTCGCATTTTTCGCTCAGCGATGTCTTGGCCAAGAACTCCACGGGCCCTAGTACTGAAGCCCAAGACCATGACGGAGCTCGCCATTGACGTGGTGGCCTCGCCCACTGTTCCACAGTGCCATGGAAGTACCAAAGTAGCCCTTCAATGAGGAACTCCTCCCACAAGCCTGCGCAATATCTGCCCTGAAAGACAGATGAATACGCCTGAACAAGCCCGGAAAGGGCAGGGAATATGTCACTGTCAAAGGTAAGGTCAAGCTGTGTGTACTCTTGGACCAAAATCATCCAGCGTCTCGCCACTTCCTCCTTTCCTCGGTCACGGGCGATTTGTTGGAGGGTAGAAGGTCTGTGGAAAAGTTTCGGAGTGGGGATTTGCTGAGCATAGTCCTGAGCCCAGAGAGGGGAAGAGGCAGATAGACTCATCATGCTACTGCCAGAGCATTGGCAGGCAGATAGCTCCACGCATTCCCATGAGATTTCCTGTGGACCAAAATAGACTGTTCTCGGAGACAAGAACCGTTCTTGGAAGACCCAACCGCGGCGGAGAAGTGGAAATGGCTGGATGCCGGTATCTCGCCCGATGGTAGGTCGGGCCATATGCGTCAAGGAGTGGCGAACAAAGACTCCGTGATCATCTACCGAATCGAATCCCTGTGCTGCTTTTACCGATTCGGGGAGGGAAAGTGGACGAAGCGTAAATTTCGGGTCAAGCGATGCGAACATGGAACTTGCAGATCCTTCGCTTCGGGCCGCGGCTAAGGTAAGATAGGCGTTGGAGTAAATAGAAGCCATTTCTGAACCCTCGCGGGCCCAGTCATCTCTATCGTCTTGCACTATGCAAAGGCTATCGATCCAGAGGTATCGAATCCCTAGCTTTCGTGTGAAACCGATAGCATCCTGAAAAACAAGTGGAAGAGCCTCCCAGTCGAGGCCCCGTTGGTGTGATTCAAGCCTGTCAGCCAAGGTGTGCCACGCTGGGTGGGCATCGCCCGTTGTACCCCAACGATGACTTAGGCAAATATAGCGACCCGTTATGGCTTTGCCCGTGACTAGCAGCTTGGTTGGATCGCTTGGTAGGAAGCCAACGTCGAGAACGCGGCTTGGGAGGCTTGGTTCTGGCCCAGCCTGGTTGCATAGTTTGTGGGAAGCATCGCACTGGCTTAAACACTGTTGAACCCAAGAGAAACTCTCATGAGAGCCTGTACTGGGTGGCACACCAAACCCAGTCGCCCATGATTTGAAACACAAGTCCTTGGAGGCAGTGCTCTCTACTATGAGTTAGCAGAAGCTTGTGCACGGTCGAACCCCGACCAAATTGGTTAAGAAGGTTACTAACCGGGCGATAACACGAAAGAAAGTTTCGCGGGCGCATGGAATATCGTGACGTCCAGGGATGCAGCGCCAAATGTATTGCTCTCAATCTTGAGTGTAGTGTCCTCCGGAATATTGCTCCTGCCCAGGTATTTATAGATGCCTTGCACAATAAGCTCGCACAGATGGCAACCGTTGCTAGCGTTGGCTTCAAGATGCTCAAGCCAAGAAATGCTAATACTGGGTTGGAGAGCCTCTCGGGGATGTCCACAGGCTTGACATGGTTTACCCGGCGGCGTGGGCCTATACGGTATCGCCGGCGGGCCCATGGAGGATGGCAGATTATATGAGGGAGTGAAGGCGGAGGATGCGTGTGGTGTAGAAAGGGGGAGGGGTTTAAGCATGCAGCTACTGGCGGTAGTGCAATGGAGAATGGTTTGCTTACGACCTTTCAGCGAATCAGAGATACCAAATGGCCAAGTTAGATAATCAACCTCCGAGGGTTGGCCCTGTTTCCCCTCTTGTCAAATATAATTACTCTGTCTAGTTCGGTCCAGATCAGAGGAAAAGAATCACAATTTCTCAAGACCTGATAAATAAAATCCACGTCAGGCTCGGTGGCAAAGACCATGTGGGAATACGAAAGGGCCCGGAGATGTTGTCAGCATCGAACACAAAGACTACAAGCCAAGCAATATCACTCCCACCATCATGGCAGCGAATTCGTTTTGCACTAACTTCGTGTACGTTTCACATTTCTGCTATGCGGCCCTGAAAAGCTACAAAACACTACGCGACCGGCCAACCATGCACAGCTCCCCAGTTGATGCAACCATCTACAGGCACTGTGAATACCAGTCGTTAGAGAATCGGCATGTTCCCTGCGCGCAACATGTCGGTCCTGTCCACCCGTTTCCGCCACACTGCCCGTACAGCGTCTGACATGTCCCTGTTGCCGTTGGTTGACTGCTTGTCGATGTAGTTCTGGTCACAATGCCGGTTGAAATCGAAGTCGAGGTTGAGGTTCGAGTGACAACTCCAGTCGTGGTTGGCTGCGTGCCGCCGCCAATGATACCGAAGAAGCGGAGCAAGTTGTCAGGAACGACGTTTGGCGAGTGTCCAACACCTTGTCCGAAGAATCCTTGGAGCTGACTTCCGTCGCCATAAATTGACTGTGTCCACCCGCTGGACGGGGTGTTGGGAACCTCCCGGGAAAGAGAAACCCCAAGAATATTTGACCACTGCTTGAGAGCCTCAGTGGCGCACGCCGGGCGCACGAGACTGTCGGCTAGACCATGCCAGATCTGCATTCGCGGGCGGCGGCCGGTATAGCCGGGGTAAGAGTTGCGGACAAAGTTGCCCCATTCCTGGGGAGTATGAGTGAGGCCCTGGGCGCAAGTCTGGTTTGACCCGAATGGCGTAGATGAGGGCGAGCCGAAGAAGCAGGCATGGGCAACACCCGAATATGCAGCGCCAGCCGCAAACACATCTGGGTAGGAACCGGCCAACACGTTGGTCATCATACCGCCAGACGAGAAGCCCATGACAAAAACGCGGCTGGCATCTCCACTGTATCTCTGCAAAGTGTACGACACCATGCTAACAATGCCACCAGCATCGCCGCCACCGCCGTGGGTCAAGCTGGCAACGTTGTTGACATCCCAGCAGTTGCTGTTGTTGGGCGTCTCGGGGTAGATCAAGATGAAACCATTCTGATCAGCAGCAGCCGGAAGGCTTGTACCGCTGTACCATTGCGAGGCTGTGCCGCCGCACGGGTGCAACTGATATCCTACATTAGTCCAGGTGTGCCAACAATTCATCCTATACGTACAGCAACAATGATGGCCGGGTTAGAAGCCACTCGGTCAGGAACGTAGATGAACATGCGAATGTTCGTTGGGTTACTGCCGAACCCAGAAACCTGTTGAAGGCTGGCAGCCGTGGCAGCGGCTGCCGAAAGGAGGAGAGTGAGAAAAGGAACAATCATCGTGGGTGGAATCTTTGCCGATACGCGTTGCCCAACGATTGTGCACTAAGATCTGCACAGTGCAAGAAAATGGGTGCGCATCAGTACCTTTTATAGACTCATGCTGCGGCCAAACTAATCTCGGAAGATGCTGCCTGGCTAAATGTGGAATATCCTTGAAATCCAAGATGAATTCCATCAGTCCAAGCAAAGAATCCTTTGGTCTTGAACCGGACAGACTGGAAACTGATGCGCCGGGAAAATAGATGAATATTGAATCGCTTCAACCGGTGGCACCGGCAAGGAGAGTCGGGAATTGTGCTCGGCTGTTCTTGTCGGCAATTATGCAAAGTATCCCTGTTGACACGTATCAACTTGAATAGAGAGAAGTGGTAAGGCGGAATTCGACATTTCCAAGGCATATATCGGTTTGTGTTAATAGTGCTCTATATTCCATATCGCCTTATGTGTCTTCCATCTATCACCATGCTTCGTCGACTACTTGAATGAAGTATCTCTTCCATTGATAACAGACATGCTCACTGTGATTCCAAGTCACGCGTGACTTGCAGCTCGCCTACCAACGCTCAATCTTGTCCAATAATGGTATAAGGATTGTACTGTTCCGCATTTCCATTTTCGGAATACAGGCTACGCCCAGGATAGTTCCCGACCATCCACGAAGAACGACAGCACAGAGCCAAACACAGCAGGAAGACGTGCTCCGCCAGCAAAGCCAGGCTAGCATGAGAGCAAGTCGGGCATTTTCTCCAACTCCAAGGATTGGTTCTGCCTTCAGCTCGTGACGTCAATGCATGCTGCTGACTGGGGAAGACGGAACTTGGACTCATCGGGTCTCAACGTCAGAGGTCAGGCTGGCTCGGCAAGGATGAATCCCGCCCTTTTCTCCTTAATTTGCGATGCTTACCATGCTCTCTATTAATTACGAGGTCAATGAGGATGTTCGGCTCGGTGGTCACTCCTGGCCTTGACTGTGCGCACATCCAGGGTGTATCTGATGCAAGCAATCAGTGAAAACTTGTGAGAAAGGGAAACCTTCGACGCATTCAAATAATTTCTTGGAATCTATAGCGCAATAGCCTTACACCCTGGGAAGCGGGCCCGATTTGACCATGAACATCCAAATTGACGGCGACGTCCTGGATGGCAGGGCTACAGCCACTGTGTGCATGTCCAGGTAAGGCAGTCCGATCCATAAAAGCATCATATTGACGGTGTTCACCTTGAGGCGGGCCTGATACCTATCCAGGTTATGACCACTCTCGAGGGTGCAAACAGGTATGTAGTCTGAGGTAGAAGAAGGACTGACACGGGCTATTGAGCCAGTACAGTAGTGCCTAGTGCCCTGGATTGGCAATGAACATGAAAGCAAGGTATAAATTCCCACCAGATAGTTTAATATTAGTGCATCACCTATGTAGGGCTGTCCTATCTCCTCTCCGGGTCTCGAAGACAACGTTTAGTAGTGATTAAATACATGACTGGCCACTCCCTCTTACTCACTGAACAGACCCCCAGTCACGTCGTCAACCTCGGTGTCGGTACCGTTACGGTCGACGAAGATACTCTCGATACGGATGCTAGTATCCGGCAGATCCATCACGTCACGTCTGTTGTTCTTGCCGACAGCGGGGTCGTTGTCCCAGCGGTATCCGCAACGAGACTTGCCACCAGTCTTGAGGTTATCATCGCCAAAAGCCCAGAGAAGATAGTCCATAGTGTTTCCAACAGCCCTCCAGTGCGGCGCAACTGCAGGCGTGCCGCCAGGAACGTTCCTATCCCAGACGGAGTGAATGGCAATATCGGCAAAGTGCTCCACGAAATTGTTGTAGCTGTTCTCAGCAGGAACGGCCGAGTCCTGGTTGTATGCATTCTTCCAGCTCTGAGTGAGACTCAGAGGGACACCAATGTGTCGGAAGGCGCTGTAGTCAACGGCGTGCATCGACTCATGGATCATAACACCAAGGTTGAAGGAGCCTTGGCTGAAGCCAATGTTCTGCCCGTTCATGAAGCCGGCCAGTCCACCAAGATCAGGCCAGACACCGATGTGGCGGACATGCTCGCGAACACCAAGCGGGAGTCTACCAAAGGTCTACAAACACTGTCAGCGTTGTTGAGAAATTTCATCAAGTAGAACTAACCTCAATCATCTGCTGCTTGGAAACATTAGAGCCCCGGTGACGGCACATGATCCAAGGCGCATCGCAGTCGTTGTAAAAGACATTGAACGACTCAACATCCCACGGATTCATGCCTCGGTTGACAGTCTCTCCCCTGCAAAATCGGACGATGTGCTCATTGGACCAATCCTCGACCCGGTTGTGGCCCATGGGAGGCAAGTACCTCGCGAATGTGTCCATGTTCAAGTGCATGAGAGGGTTGATGAGAGGCTTGGTAGGCTTGTCTTGGGCATTGACAACCGAGGCAGCGGCCAGCAGGGCCGTGAGGCCAAAGTTGACGAAGGGAGCCATTGTACAGTTTTTCGTGAATGGTGCTGGTGGCTTGAGATGGAAAAGCGAGGACTGAGGATTGAGGACTGCGGGTGGTGCGAGTGAAGAGCAACCGTCTTGTATCAGGGCGGCAGAGCCTGAGTTTATACTTTTTTTCAACCCCTGCGCCATGATACCACACCATAAAGGCATGATCTATGCCATTTGTGTCACCGCTGGATTCTCTCGTTCTCGTGTTGCTTACACTGAGGGGCCATGGCCACCAACCTTGACCCCATCACGAGGTTAGTCTCCCAATCCCTGCCTAGTAGAGGCTGGCAACGGGGGCCAGATATTAAAAGTAGAGCGTTGTCTTGGCTCGCAGAATCAGGCCATTCGAGCAACTTGGGTTCATGTACGGTCTTTACTGTGAATCTTGGCTTCATCCTATCTTTCATTTCTGTCTTCCTTTCTTCTTTCCATTTTGTTTCTTCCGGTCGCGTCTGTTCTGGCCGGTATTTTTCCTCATCAAGATGCTGGATAAGACAAATTATGCATTGAGCTTGTGCAGTACACCATGGTTGAAAGGTTACATGCTAATAATCCTTTTGTTAGCCGGCTTGGCAGTTGAACGAGCTGGCCCCTGCACGTCAAGCATCTTCAGCGGGAAAGAACTTGAGTTCATTGGCGTGGTATAAAATGATAATAACTGCTATCATTACTTTGTGCATAAAAAAGGTTTCTCACACAGTGACAGCTCTGTATTGGAGTGCGAGTCATTCTACCGCAATTGTACGAGTGTCTTTAAAACCCATCTTCTGCTAGTGTCCTCGGTTATGTTGAAGTACGGCACAGTGGGCTGGTTCAAAAATAGGATGGTTTAAGGTCTGGGTATCCGAAAGCGAGCGAGCCTGCCTAGCCGCAAAATGCGCCAAGGTCAGCCAAGAATGGTACGCCTCGCTCATCGGTTGCGGTTCAATTATTGCGTAACTCTTTGTGCACTGGTGACTTGGTCGAGGTGTACCAGACAAGTTCTGTGCCTTCATCGCCAGCCGTCTCTGACATTACCGGATTCTCTGCCATTAGCTTAGCTGCTCCAGTAAGTAAACAATCTACATCCCTGAACGGCCTGCAGCTACCTATGTAGAAGCCTGGCATACACAGACCGTTTTCCTCTGCTTCCAACACATAAAGTCCGTTGGTCCTTAGATGAAGCATAAGGTGTTGTCGTCGGGTTCATCTGTGGATGTTACTAAATACAGCTCGGCTGCGCCTGTCTAGGAACCTTCCAGTCTTGACCAAATGACCTCGGTGCTCATCCACGAGGTCTAAAAGTCTCGAGAGCGCCAATTGCTAAGTGAAAGCAATGGAAGACTACTTTCATCGTTACCCTATATCCCCGGCTAGTTGACTGAATATTTGCATCTTCAACTTGAAGCCTAAAATGATAGCTCAATCACCCACACTCCTTTCAGGCAGACACGCCTTCCCCACTGCCTGTAATTCGAAAGATTGGACTTTATAGTAGAGAGGCGCCGTCGCGAATAAAACAAAGCTTGTCACTGTAATGCTCTCAAACATCTCGACCTAACCTCTACCTTGGTCAACATGGTCAAAAAGCTAAAACATGAATACTCGATACTCATCGACAAAGGTGCAAACTTGTCCTTGTTGGACCAAACCTAAAACTGCTTTCTAACATACCTTGAATCGTGACGGGAGGAGATTGTTGGTGGTGACTGTGTAAGTTTACGTCACAGTAATGATCGTTATCTGCCCATCTTTCGTGCTTTTATGCAGTTCGTAGGACACCTATCTGCCGGGTTAAACGTAATGTTACTATAAGCCAGTACACCCTCTGATGCCTGAAAGAATTGGTGAGGCCAGGCGAGCGGATGAGGCTGAGAAATATGTGCTATGGTAGGCTTTTACGCACCCGCCTTGCTTGGGTCTCTCGGGTAGGCTAAGACATTCCATGACCCGGTGAGTTGACCGGATGGATAGTCAGCTAGGCTAGAACGCTGCCCCCTTCTGCAGATACCAGGCTTCAATCTGTCTCCATGACGTAAAAGCATATGGCGAATTGGGTAAGTTTTCCTCACCATGTGAATGGAGGTCTATTCACATGCTGTAGTCAGAGCCAAGACAAGCCAAGAGTCTCCATGCCCTAGACGGCAAGGGGCGGGGTTGCGTGCCCCCGGGGCTTCAGGACATTAATAATTCAAAGTGTGGCATTGTCAGCTAGTTGCATATAAAGTGGAGGCCGCTCTCCCAATCCTTTGCCCGAACTTCTACTTCGGAGGCTTCCCTGAACTTCATGCCGCTTTACGCACCATATCAAGTCTGCCATGGATAACAGTCTACAAACTTTCCCGGTCGAACTGCAGCCGATGCCCCATGCATCGTACATGCGGCATAGTGGAGAGGACTGGGCCGGCATAACGAACCAAAGAGAGAGGAAGAGGCTGCAGAACAGAATAAATAAGCGCGCCTGTGAGTTACTGGATTGCGTCTAAGCAGAGCGACAAGGATTGTTGACCCAAGAATTAGCAAGGCAAAGAAAGCGGAAGATAATGACCGCTGCCGCTGCTTCAAGTGTTTTTTCTCCAAATTCAGACTCTAGCTGCTCTAACCCAAGCAAACCTTCTCATGGATTCAGTCCCTGCGCTTCCACCACCGAATCCCCGAAGGAGGACGCGAATATATGCCCCTTAGCAAGTCTTCGAGCCACTTTCAGCGTCTGCACGGTACAAAGTATCGCCCGCGAGCGAGCCGTACTCCAGTCCTTCGCCGAACATGCTCTTCAAAGCTACAAGTTAGCCGATCCATGTGCCGATCACAAGTTGAAACTGATCCAGCTCAACGTTGTAAATGGCCTTACGAGGAATGCCACAGCGCTTGGATTTAGTTTTGACTGGCTCATCTGTGAGGTTGTTTCCCCCTTTGGCCAGGATGGACTCAGCTACCCACCACGAGCCCTGTGTACAAGTCCCATGATTCCAGAGACCCTGAAACCCACGACCCTACAGCTCAGCGCACGACACCACCCGTGGCTCGACCTATTTCCGTTGCCCAAGTTCCGCGATAACATACTCGCAGCTTCGATGGTGATGGTGCCTGAACAGGAGCAAGAGTTGTATGACGATATCTTAGAGTTGGGCGACAGGAGAGAGTGGTCTGGCCTTCTTGTCTGGGGAGATCCGTGGGATCCCTCTACCTGGGAAGTGAGCTTACCATTCTTGAGGAAGTGGGGATGGCTACTACGAGGTTGTCCAGAGATTTTGGTCGCAACTAATTACTGGAGGAGCAGGCGAGGCGAAAAGCCGGTTCATGTCAGTGACTTAAAAGAGTTCTTTAATTAGGCCAGCTGAATCCCATGGATTCCCTCTCATTTTGGACTTGCAGCAATACTTACATTGGTTGCCGGGGCACTAGGCGCTGTCCCTGCTTTTTGTTTGCTCTCTACTGCCTCCACCTCAGACTGTACACGATTTTCATTATTATAACAATGCTCACTGCTAGCGGATACCACGATAGAGGTTCATTCCGAATCTGGTTTTTGCCCATAACTTTGGCTCATCGATCAGGTATGTGATGCCGATCTTTCATGCTACAGCCACCTCGATCATCCCAACCCCCTATGTGTTACAATCATATTATGAGCCAAGACGTAATCCTGAGTTCTGCAAGTCGTTCTTCTAGAATAGACGGCTGATGCGGTAAGTTGGCTGCTCTCTGTGCTTGACGATAGCCTCACTTTTGTCTTCAACTATACTGCCTTTTGCGATTGTTTTGGGACTTAGAGACACTGATATTGACTTTCCTTTCTGCTCTATCCCTGTTGTTCTATATTGCGCCTGTCTTCCCATTATCATAGACGGCTGATAAGCCACTGTCGCTCGCTTCGCTTTCTCCGATATTGTTGTCCCGAATATTTTATGCCGTCCATTGTCCACTGTGGGTATGTTGAATACGAATATATTCTCTCGATAACGTCGCATTGTAGATGTCGCGAAGCGGAGGCCGAGCATCATGTTCAAGATCGCCGAAAAGACGCGGAGGGTACCGTGCGAACGGCGGGGATTCGGGTCGGTCTCCAGGCCAAGATTGTGTAAGCTCATGTGTAGTGGGGTATCGTCGCATGCTTCGTCTGTAGAGATACCATAGCAGAACGAGGGTCTGGGGGAGAGCCGCAAAAAGGGCAATGAGTGCAATGACGGCTTCGACAGAGAGCGGCATGGTTGCCCAGCGAAGTGAGATTGGGAAGCAAAGATGGATACAGCTGGGAAGATGATGGGCTTCGGGCGATACAAGTTGTGGTAGAATGAAGAGCAGCACCACCAACACTGGCGGCCTCGGGGTGGGGGAAGCGACAGGCAAATGGAAGCAGCCCTTTTTTTTAATCTTTTTTTTTTCTCCCTCGTTAGATTTCGGCCTGTTCTGTGCCTTGTTTCCTCGTGCTGAGTGGACACGAATACGCTGCGTAGCCTATAACAGGACGCGCGGGGACTTGGACAGCGCTAGGAGAAAATTATCGACCAGGGGGTCCCGGGGGGTATGTCTTTTCTTGGGTCTTGGGGAATGAATGGAGGGGGGGGATTCGATCATTGTCTGGGGTTTGCTTGGGAGGTGCCCCTCCCCCCTTCACTCAGACGTACGCAGACATACACAAATACTGCTACACCCAGATCTATGCTACCTGCTACCACTTGTGACGAAAGAAGTACTTTGCATGCAGACAGCAGTACTTTACAAGGTGCAAATATCCGCTGATAAATAAGTAGCATCGATATGACCAGCTTGCGCCCTCCGGATAATCGAAAGGGATACCATCGACTAATGCTAGGGGGAGTGAGGCCATTCCATGCGGCTGAGCATGGTCGGTCTGGGAGGTTCGCAGTGAAGTGGATCAAAGGTAGAATCCAGATAGTGGTGAAAGCCAATGGGAGACAAAGGTCGATTCTAACGTCAGGCAGAGGCAGTGCCGAGAACAGTAAAGCATGGAACCATGCATCCTGCTTCCCGCTTTCCGTAGGTCCACATCAGTTGCTCACTGATTAGTGCATCTTCAGACAGTGGTTTAGACCAATCAATCAGGGGATCGATTCTAGGTGACCTCGGATGCTTCTTGAGTGGATTTGGAGACAGTGGTCTGCACCAATGGAGACGTCAGACTAGGCTACATCAGTGTGGTGCATGCATTTATAGGTGTCGACCACTGTCTGAAGATCCACTTGAAGACAGAGGGTATCTCTACTCCATACCGAGTCTTGAATCATGAGGCTGACGACGTGCATGTACCTGGTGTTGGCCCCCGTCTTACACATCCTGTTTTGGGTTTTCATTTTTTATTTATTCAAAATCATATATAAAAGGCGAAGCCTGATTCTCAGCCTGCTACCCTCCTCACTCTCCATCCCGCCCACACTCAGCAGAGGAGCAAAGCGTACAATCAACACTCGTTGTCTTTTCTCCCGTCACTTTGCCTATCTTGTCGTCATGCTGTCTGGAATACCAAAGACTAGACAAGAGCTATGGGATGCTTACCGGGACGAGATTCGGTGCCTCTTTCTGGAAAAAGAGCAGTCCCTTCCTGCAATCATCGAAACCTTGAAAGCGCAAGGATTCGTCGCAACGTGAGCCGCCCTCCGTCTTTCTCCAACTGTTGTTCACTTTGTGGATCGAGAAAGTGCACTTTCTAACCATTTTGCAGCAAGTCGCAGCTTGAAAAGCAGCTGAAAAAGTGGAATTTCCGCCAAAGAATCGATCGCAAGAATTGGGTAGCCATCGGGCATCGCATCGCGAAGCGCAGAGCCTCCAACAAGGACTCCGCAGTCTGGATTTCCGGTGTGCGTGTTTCTGATAAGACAGTACATCGTCAAAGCATCCGGTACAATCCAATCCTCCCAACAGGTTCGTTCTTCTGATTTACTCCAAAATCCGGCTTTAGAGCCTGACCTCGAATAGCAACATCGCCGAGACTTGATGCTGATGCGCCAGTCGATATCCGTACGCCACCTGCACCATATGTCAGCAGCTTCGTATGGCCAGAACTACCTTTCATTCTATTTCAACGTCGCCTGAATAACTGTAAGTCCACTAAACGGCGGCTATGGGTCGTTGTATCATGCTAACCATGCCAAGTTCGCGACTTCACACAGCCTGGATTTGATGGCTTGAAGTTGTTGAATAATGAGACGACTCAGGGATTTGCTGTTGCGCATGGGTATTCTGTTACCACAGCATTCAACGCGTGGGTTCGAACTTGTCAGACTGCTATCCCCGTCTTTGAGGAGTCTGAACCTGAAAGCGATCGGGCTTTGACTGAAAGGTCTACCGGGCTCAAATTCCGAGAGCTGGTCAAGACCCTTGTTTTCCAGCTCTCAAACAATCTGAGAATAGATGATTCATTGGATATGTTCTTGGTACTGGCCAAAGCCGTGGGACCGGCCAACTTGCCACTGCTGAATGCCTCCAGAGGATTGTCAGAGCTCTCCTTTTTGGAAAAGGTATTCAAGATGGCTCTCCAACAACTATGCGGAAACTTAGGCTACTGGAGTACGATGTTGGAGTATGGTGACCCTGAACGCGCCATATATTTGGGAATCCTCCGCTGGGCTCTAACCTCTAACTTCAGTGCTGATACGGTTGTCCATATTGTCCTGAAGCCGCAATCTTACACACGTTATTTCGTTGGACCGCTGCAAGTAGCGGCTATGAGCATGGCTGCGGATGTCGTGGAGCTCCTGCTGAAACACAATACACCAGTTGATTCCGTTGTCTATTCCTCCCTATTCAGAGAGTACCCGCTGGAACTAGCCCTCCGATCCCTTTCGACCTGCAGTCATTCCGACTGCCCTGGAAATCGCGGCTCTGAGAGAGTGATCAGGCTGCTCCTCGATGCAGGAGCAGGTAGCAATGAGAAAGCACGAGACTATCAGCTTTTGGAGGCAGTCAGAGCGGGAAATCTAGAGGTGGCCAAGGTGTTATTGAATCGTGGCGCCAATTTGCACTCCGTAACGACCAACCACTTTTATGGTGCTGACTCAGGCATCCATCGCTTCAGAAGGGTGCAGTTATGTGGTGGTGGTGAATTGTATCGGGACCACCTCGTTGCAAACAGCACAGTCCTTACTGCTGCTGCAGAGTTCACAGTTCATCGAAGGCCTGGGATTGTACCTGTGTCGAACGCTCATTCTGATGAGACTTCACCTGCTGAAAGTCGTTGGCACGAGCTAGACTCTGAGTCCACTGTCTTACGACTTCTCCGTACTCTGATCGAGTGGATGGAGGCTGAGTCACAAGAACCACTGTTGATCACCCACAGCCTGAGACTTGTTGACGTGGCACTCATAGCAGCAGCAAGAAACCATAATCGGGTGCTCTCGTGGCTAATCGAAATGGGTGTCGACGTCCTGTCTTCCAACTCCGATGGAGTCTCACCTTTGCTCGTGGCTACCAGAGAAGGGAATCTGATAGCCTGTCAATTATTGCTGGATAACGGTGCTTTGAACAGACAGCACGGCACCTTCGCATTACATGCTGCTGTGGCTTTCTCACAAAACCGAGTTCTCAAGAAACTTATCTCAGCCCAAGCCGATATTGACGCGCGACCCGATCCGCAGGAAATAAAGAGAGCATTGAATCAGGTCGGAGCACCCTGTTCGGAGTATGTGTATGGGACTGCCTTGCATACTGCCATGCGGATATCTTTGACTGGGGGGGGAAGTAAGATACGTGACGAGTCTATCATGATCCTGATGAACGCTGGCGCAAGTCTCGTAGGGGAAGAGTTGGCCTTTGGAGCACGCATCGGAAACCCCACCCTGGTTCGCTTGGCTCTTGCATTCGGTGCGTCGCCCAATGAGATAAATGACTCTAAAACTTGTCTTCAGGTTGCCTTTTCATGTGGCCAAACAGATATCGCCAGAATACTGCTGCAGGCTGGCGCAAATCTGGCAGGAGGCGAGTTAGTTCTTGGGGTGCGTGGCAGAAACGCTGATCTGGTTCACTTGGCTCTCGCAGCCGGTGCGTCGCCCAATGAAAGAAATAATTCCAGAACTTGTCTTTATATTGCTTTTTTACACGGCGAAACCGATATAGCCAGAATTCTACTGCAAGCTGGTGCAGATCTGGTAGGAGGCGAGTTGGTTCTTGGAGTGCGTGAGAGAAACGCTGATCTGGTTCACTTGGCCCTAGCAGCCGGTGCATCGCCCCATGAAAGAGAACAAGGATACAGCCGCGAGACCTGCCTTGAGATTGCTTGCACTCACTGCGATACTCACATCCTCAAGGTCCTGCTCCAGGCGGGTGCGGCTCTGAGAGGCGACGAGCTCTTCTTGGTCAGCTATAACCTGGGATGTCTTACTGCTGGCGAAGACAAGTACACGGCATACGTACTGAATACTCTGTCGCTTCTGGAACACCACGGTGCGGACCCTCAGAGAAGGCACCAAGATGGGGCCTCTCTCCTCGAATGGGCATATAGCTTAGGAAACCTCCCGCTGATACGATGGGCTACCCACCGATCAGATAATGGCTATGACAGCGGGCTTGTGTGCGCCATGACGCAGTACATCACCCGAACCGGTTGCCAACAGACTCTTCTATCCCTCAAGAATCTCCTAAAGTTGCGCGTTGCCACTCATAAAGATGCAGATGCCTTTGAAGGCACTGCTCTTTCTTTGGCGGCACTCAGCCCTCATCCCTCCTCAGTCATAAGTCTCCTTCTTTCGTGCATCCCGCCATCAAACGAAGGTTGCACTCCCTTCGACCGAACTGAGCGTCTATTCGATGATGAGTTTCTCGATTCTAGTTTGGAAGCCGGGGAAGGCAACAAACAATATGTTTTGGGGAGCGCGAAGCTTTTCATGGAACACTGCTTCTGGAGGAATTCCAAAGTCAGGTGCGGATCTCCATTGATTGCTGCTACCGTCGCTGCCACAGAAGATCCCGCACGGATGCTATTGAATCATGGCCTCCAAGCGGATCGAATTTCGCTCCTCTTTGCAGTTGGACGAGGTTCCCTGGGACTTGTAGAAAGCTTTCTTATCGGCGGTAAGCAAGAACTCGGCCAAAGACCACAATCGTCTCACAAACTTCCCAACCCTTTGCTATTAGCTGTACAAAGGAATGACCTGGAGATGATTCGTTTCCTTTTACGATATGACTATGATTTAGATGAGCGCCCGGACCATGATAGTCCTACGCCTCTTCAAGAAGCAGTGAAACTAAAAAACTGGTCTATAGCATCTTATTTACTTGACGCCGGGGCAGACGTCAATGCCCGGCCCGCAGGAGACGATGGACACACAGTGTTGCAGTATACAGCTGCCTATGGGAATCTTGAATTCGCGAGGAAGCTTTTGGATCGGAATGTACCCGCCAAGATTGATGGACATCGGGCTAGAGGAGAAAACGGACGAACAGCGCTCGAAAGCGCTGCGGAATACGGCCGATTGGATATGGTTCAGCTCCTTCTTAGCTCGGGCGCCAAACTATCGGGTACTGGCCAACGACAATATGTTCGCGCCATGCAGTTCGCCGAGGACAATGACTATGGTGCTGTCTTGAAGCTGTTGAGAGATAGGCGAGAATGGGAATGTGAGGGGGGCAAGTTGCGATGGGAATCGACATATGAGGTTGATTGTCACGGAACTACAGTCTCGGAGTGCTCCGACTCGGATTGCAGCGAGGAGCATCAGGAATCGGAATGGGAATGTCGTAAGGCTGAGATGGAAGTTTCTTACTCACCTTCTGGCTATACGTGGAATTTGTGGGATTTCATGTTCGAATACCCCAATGAGATACAGACCAGCGACCCCCTCTCGTGATAAATACGATATCAAACCAATAGATAACAATCGGTAAGAAAATCTATGAGAGTAGCAGTCTTAGTGACATGACCAGAAGCAAGTGGGGACTTTATACGTACTTCGATCATTTCTCCATTCACGAGAACACGGCCGGAATGTGATTGACAGTCCCAGACTCCGGACCACTAACCTCAGTAACAGTCCAGATGTGCATAACCAACGGAAGGGAGGCAAATTGTGCAAGGCTCTACTCGGCCGCTTCCATATCCTTCAGCTGGGTCGAGATGCACTGAAACAGACCGAAGTTGAGAGCAAGAAGGGTTTCATATTCGGGTTCGGCTTGACCGTGAAACTGGTTGGCATTCTATAATGGCGGAGAAAGAAGGATGTGTTAGTAAAAGGCCACAGAATGGGTAGACAGGTTGACCCAGAGAGCTGCCCTTTACGATTTAAGCACCTGGTGCCATTCCCTTACCTGTCCTGACAGTATTCTTAGCTGCGTGGACAGCAGAAGCCGTGGCCGTGACAAGCAAAAGAGCCAGTGTCGAGCGACCCATAACTCGATACCACAGCAATGACTGTGGGGACGAAGTGACAGGTCAGTTGGGCAAGTTGGGTTATTTCGGCATTATCCACATCCAGATGGGCAAACCCGATTCCCATGGAACATCGCATGGGGTTTTGCTGTAGCTAGGCAAATGTCCGTCTTGCTGGTAAAGAAATCGGTCAGAAGGCCAGGTCCCATGTCCTTGCCAAGTCCAAGCTGCGGAGCAAAGGATCCAGAAGGAGCGCAGGCTTGAGGATTCAGGCTCAGAATCCTCCAATCACTATCCATCATTAAACCGCCTGCCCGACTGAGGTAAATTGGAAGGTCTAGACCCGTCCACGATACAGTTGTAGCCCCTCATACTAAACGTGGACGTGCTCGTGAGATCTCGATCTAAACCCCTAGCTGCCCTACACGCCAATGGCAAAGATGTGCGGCGGCTGACGTCTGATTAGGACGTGGGGTTGTAGTAGTACTTCTATTATAACCACAAATATTAGAGTGTAAATGGCATAGATCTCAGAGATCTACAGAGTACGTCTTAGCATTCTCATGGGACAAGTCGAAGTCCTCTAATAAGCTTGATCTGTCTACCAGTCGTCAGGAACTAATTGAACGTTATCTACAGCACATCGCCCTCCCTCATACCGCTAATTCATCACGGATAGGGCTTCGGAGTAGAAAGTCCCAGCAATACCCTTGAGCGCGAAAGTACCATGCTTGCATCCGCCCCATGCGCGCTGAATCAGCGTCGTGCATGAAAACCAAACTATTAAAATCCTAGCAGGGGAATCTAAACAGTACCTAGAATAGAGAAGTCAGTACTTGGAAATAATAAGTAGGGTTACTGTAAAACGAAATATTCTTCATAATCACAATAGTCACTGGCTCATGTCCCTGTTAGACCAGCTTCGTTCTTTCGCACACTCGAGGGGATTAAACTCATGGCGATAATGCTCTCGCCCTCTCCCTTGTCACTCCCCTTTTTTACAGAACCAATCATTCTCAGAAACGGATAAATCGCATACATTTCTCTTGTCCTCGCAAAATCCTCTCCTGTGCATGCATTTGGCTTGAGGATCAACGGCTTTGGGCCCATTCCACCTACCGACGAGAATTGTCCGACTCTTGGCTATCATGTCTTGCAAGGAAATCGTAACAGACGAGCCAACGCATTCTCGGAGACATTTTTTGGCGGCAACACAAACAAATCTATCCTCAGCGACGCATCATTGGTATGAGGGCCCACGCAAGCTTGGCTATGGACGGCTGGAGACCATTCTGTGCTGCACCTGGGACATCCTCCTTACACTCGCACCGGTCTATTTTTTCGGTAAGACTTGTCTACTTGATCAAATTAGAACCCAAATACGCAGATACAGTCTCGTGTAGCTAACACAGTCGCCGAAAGCCCTTGCAATTCTCGCTCATCGCCTAGAGGGGGCGCGAGTGTCTGAGTATGGTCAGCGCATTGTGGATCTCACGCAGCTTGCTCCGACAATCTATCCTATTCTCTTTGCAGCCATAGCTGGCCGCTGCTTCAAAAACATCGCTCGCTGGGCCATGGAGCGCCACCGGGGTATAAGTCTAGGTACGCTCGAGCAGACTTTTGGTAGTCAGAGCCTCGCTTCCGCCGTCGAGAGGCTTATATTCGTTCGGAGCCATGTGCCTTTTGGTATCCTCGTTGTCCTTATCTGGGGCTTATCACCTCTTGGAGGACAGAGTGCTGTGAGGCTGTTGTACACGGCGGAGGCGACCGAATCGAGAGCCGGGACTGCTTATTACGCTAATCCTCATCTGCAATTTTCGGTGTTCGAAACCGGTCGCGATACTGCTATGTTCTCGAACGACATCAACAACATGTACTTGGCCAGTCTCCTGGCCTCTCAAACGCAAAGAGGCTCCCCCGTGGACTTATGGGGCTTGCCTAAGATTCCGCAGTGGCCCAGAGGCCTTGGCGATGATGTCTCGCGCCAGATAAGCCAAGATGAATATGGCCTGCTCGCCTCAGAACAAGAGTCGTACGTCTCTCTGCTGGGTGTGCCAATCTTCGGCCTAAACTTTGGGCCAGTGCAAGCCCAGTATACCTTCACTGTTGAACATCCATACTTTGAGGTTGACTGCAACTCAATACGACCACGGCTGTCCAAGAACCAGACGGCTTCATATTTCCCTGAGAAGATACCTGGAGCTGGTCCTCCAATCTTCTTCCTCCAACCATCGTTCGAAGCAATCGCGACATTTGCTGTGGATATAGCTGTCCCAAATATATCTGCGACATTCCCCAATGTACTGAGCGAGCCGATTCCCATCGAACAGGTACCTCCAGCCCAGCTACTATATGCGACACGATACGACATAGATGGGTGGCGGCTATCCTCCCTGTTCAATTGCAGCGTGCGAGTTGTTGTTGTCGAAACAGACATCGAATGCACCGCGTCCTCCGGGTTGACGACATGCCACGCAACGCATCAGAAGTTGAAGAAGGGCTTCGACACCAATGATTTCTTTAATTCGCTGATAACATCTGTCGGGTCAATTACTCCGCGAGCCAACCTTTTGGCAGAATGGCCTATCGCAGAAAGGTTGAGCTCCTATTACAAGATGTCGTTGACTGATACGTACTTGGCTGGGCCGGGGCATCGTTTTAGTCCTGGTAGCTGGGCAAACGTTCCACTGAAAGACTTCTCAAGACGTTTGACCACTGTTCTTAACACCTACTGGGAAGCAAGCTTGGACCCCCAGAACCATACCGACGTAGCCTTCCAGAGACAACCTACCACGGGAGAGATATCAGAGGATACAATCTGGCTGAGCCCGTTCCTCAATCAGACCGAGAGCACGTCTACAGAGAGTTTTGTCGTGTATCGCGCTGATCGCCGATGGGTCGTCATATTACTGGTCACCACGTCATGTCTGGAAATCCTAGCCGTCGTTGGACTGCTGCTGGAACTTTTTATTCGAGGACCTGACATTTTAGGATATGCGAGCTCCCTCACCCGCGATAATTATGTATTTGGCCTTCCGCCGGATGGCTCAGCAATGGACGGAGCGGAGAGAGCTAGAGCACTGCGGCATTTACGAGTTCGGCTGGCAGATCTTCAGCCCGAGATGGATGTTGGATACGTTGCATTTGAGATTGCTTCATCCACAGATCCTTCGGGTGTAGAGCAAGCCAAGAGTCAAGGACCCTTATCGCGGGATAAGCTTTATAGTTAGAGTCTGGATGTATACACGAATCTGTCATAGCTCGTGACATAACGCTTCTGCAGCATCAAGAAACCAATTTCGTGTGTCATAACAATAGTTGAGGTGTGCGACGAGGCCAAAAAGATGAACAGAAAGGGCTAATTGTTCTCTGGTTGTGGTTGTCCGGCTACCCACAGGCGAACAAAAAAGAAAACAGAAAAAAAGGAGCCGGATAATGAAGGGATATGCTGCGGTACACTACGCAAGCCGCGAAGGTTTTGCGATAGGAACAAATCAAATAGCAGTTGTATTCAATAGTCAAGGATCTCTTCTATCTTTCATTCCCCCCTAAATAAGCGTGGCGGGTAGATGAAGTGGAAGATCCACGGAAGAGCTACAGAAGCCATTTCCCTTGGTACGATTGGTCATTTCTCTCTTTGTCCGGTTCGGTAGCGGCCTCTATGACTGTGGAATAAGGACTCCTTCAGGTAGCCTAGCATCTTCCTGAGTTGGGGTCAATCCTATGAGATAAGTCAGTAATACATACGCCACTCCTGTTCTCAGCTCTTGCTTACTTGAACCACCACCCAGCAACCGTGGCATAACCCCCCTGGTTGTGCGGGTACTCAAATAGGTACTCATTGCATTCGTTGGCAATGTTGTGAAACTCTTTTGTGCAGTCCGAATCCCTGAGGTCAAACGCCCTCTGTGTATTCAGGTTTTGAACCTCCATGTTCAGGCGGTTGCCGCCTGGAAGATTGACACAGACGCTCCTGAACTCTCTGGGCTGGAATGTGCCTTGAAAGCGGCCCTGTATTCCGTCATAGCCTTCACAGGCACGTTGGGAATGACGGATCAGGTGGCCGGTCAACTCGGTGCGGCCGGAGTTGTAGCATTCGTACTGGGCAGCAACATTGCCCACGAATGTGACGCCGATGGCCAGAAGCCCGGTGAAAGCAGAAACTGTCTTCATGTTGGTTGTATTTTTCGTCGATGAACGTCTTGAATTGACAGCACGGGATTCTGTTGTTGTAGGATGGGATGTGAAGAACCATCACTTGAAGGAGGCAACGGGGCTTTTTATACATGATGGCGTTCCGATGATGAGGTCTTAGAATACAGCCAAGGCTAAGTTTCGTACTCTCGTAGCCGAATCTTTAACGATGCAGTTAGTCTGCGCACACGGAAGGAAGCCTGACAGCTCAGACTGTAGGGGTAGAAGTCAGTAGCTATTCGGCGAACTACTCCATCCGTGACCCTGGGAACAGCCTCTCAGCAGTGCATGTGCGCGAATTGACTGGATTTGTCCCAGCATATATCCCCATCCCCCTAGAGTGGAGCATCGTGTCTTACGATGTCCTGTGGGCTATGGTGTTTTGTCCTGGCTTCACGTCACATGGAGTGCAATATGCGAGATAATGAGTTTATGCAACAAGCCACCCGTTCAGTGTTTCTTCCCAATAGCCACATCCAGCACCGACTGTCGGTTTAAGAACTGCCTTCTGTTTGCATTCTGCTTCGTTACTATAGGACTCTGTGCCTGCTTATGGAAAAGTGTCGGTTAACGAGGTCTCAGCATGGCGCAGGGTTCTAAGCTCTCCATCAAGTAAGCATTCTAGGATAGAGTTAAATTTAAGACCCTTGCACATAAAGTCACCGAATGGAATATTGATGACGCCTGCGCCGTCATTTGCGATGGCATCTACTTGGCTTGTACATGGTCCTGGTCATGGGTCGGAAATCTTACCTTCTCCACAGTGCACAGCTTCATGATGCAGGCAAGAATCCATAAGGCTAAATAGAATAAGCGATCTAGTCCAATCATAATCCTGGCTGAAAGTGAGATGGATTGGGACGAAGCCGGGAGAGAGCGAGAGGACTGAACCGTGATCCGCCCCTTATCATGTGGAAACATCTTGACGGGTCGTGTCTTGTGAAGATTGAATAATTGTGTTTCATGACATCACAAGAGCGAACTCAAAGATATCGCCTTGTCACTATAACTAGCCTATCTACCAGTTCATGGGATGCTGCGACGCCAACTTGCCAAGTATTTCACGCCAGAAGTTTGCCTGGGACCTGGTGCCCTGGGTATCCTGGATGGTGCGGAACCCCTCGTCTCCAATATCCAATGTTCTCAGCCTCTCATGACTGGCTGTGCAAAACCGACCCCAGTGGATCGTGGATGATGAATTCCTCAGCGGATTCACGTTGCCTGTCAGGATGAAGCTTACCAAGTAAGACTGCCAAGCCTGAGACGCCTCCGCGTCACCAATAACGTCAGGCAGTGGAATGCCATCACTTGTTAGTGTAGGATTGTACCATGTCGGTGGGACGTCGTCGCCGTGACCTGCATTCCCTCGAGTTCGACTAGCGGCAAAGGTTTTGCCAGCAAAGGCTTCCGCTATATAGCGATATTTGGCCAGGAAAAGTGAGTCGGAAGCAATGGCTGCCTGTCTCTCCGTGCCAGTCTGGTACGGGGATCCAGAGCTGTTGACGGGTGGGTAGAACTGTTCGATAGCCGCAACAACCTCAGGGTCTTCGTAGATCGCCGTCAGCGTAGCCGTGATGCTCGAGTCGGTTATGTCCACAGGAGGAACAAACAGACCTCCCTCGTCGACAACGTGTGTGACGACTACGGATTCCAGGTCACTCCAATAATGGCCTATGCCCAGATATTGGGTCAGCATCACTTGAAACATTTGCGTTGGAACTGGACTGACCATTTTGAAGCTCAAGAGCCGGATGATCGCGGATCCATTTACCGTCAGGAGTAGGGCCCAGACCAGTTCCTGCCCATTGTGCCTGGGCGGAGAGAATGGCGCTTACTGGAGCAGTGCGCAGACACCCAAAATCGCCCCCAGGACAACCAGAAAGATTGGAAAAGTATTGGAAGACGGCTTCTGAGCGCTGGTGATTCCATTCATCCTGCCATCCTGGGCTCTGGATGATTGCTTTGTGAAAGAGAGGATCCCTTTCGCCGCCAAATTGGGTGATGTGATGGAGTATAGATCCACCGCCCGCTGACTGCCCCATGACCGTCACATCTAAAGGATTCCCTCCTAGGATGTGGATGTAATCTCGGATCCATTCAAGGGCTGCTCTCTGGTCAGCCAGGCCAAGGGATGTAGCGCCAGCATTGACTGCTGTAGAACCACCCCACCAGCCTCCAAGAGCACCAAGCTAGAAGACGTCAGCATCAGTCATTGTTTCAGCTCTTCGCGTTTCCCATTTTTACTCACGCGGTAGTTTGGAACTACAACGATAGCTTCACCATGAGACTGGTAAACGAAGCCGGTTCCATCGTACAATCCAATAGAAGGCGCACTATCTTTGCCGCCACTGGTGTAGCTAATCAAGGTGAGTACACGCAATCAATGGCTAGTGGGGTATATCTGATACTTACGATCCTCCAAATATGTACATCAGTACGGAGAGATTCTTGCCTTGTGTTTCCAGGGCTGATCCAGGGACATATACATCCAAGAAAAGACAGTCTAACCCAACGGACGACTATGTGAGTGGGCGCCTATGGTTGGGATTAAATAAACATACCCTCGTCCGAATCGGAATTCATGGTCCCATCGTCATCCATTTGGGGGCAAAGAGGACCATAAGAGCCATCTTGCACCTCGCTGACAGGAGCCGGAGGAGCCGGAGAAGCAAACCTCAGAGGTCCTGTAGGTGGCGCTGCGTAGCGGATATTCCGAAATGTGTACACCTAACGGCATGTTAATAACGTACTTGGGCTTCACTCCGCTGTACTTACATCTGCGACTGAATCGTACTTGCTTGCTCTCCAGGTACCGTATGGGAGCTTCAATTCAGGCAATTGCACTGCCAGCACCGAAACGGTATTGGCAACGGCCAGGCTTATGAGGGCTCGGGACAAGAGCATGGTGGAAGACAAGCCAGCCAAGACAAGCTACTGCGCAGTCTTCAAGTAACGAAGGGAAGCAGGGCAGGGACGTTAAATATTGATTACGGAGACATTGCATCGCTGCAACGTGGGCCAGGGAGCATGAAGTGAACGGACAGACGGACGGGTGGGTTTAGAATCGGAGATATGACCCTAAAGAGGATTAGCTCCATCTGTGATCGTAATCGCAAGGTAATCCCAAGGAAGAAAGAGGCGATTTTGAATACAGCTGGAGCGTTGCTGTAACTCAACCTGATATACACTTTGTAACTGAGCCACGGGAAATATTGAGCTTGCGACGCAAGTCAATTGCTGCCGGCAACCCATGAATACACCGTACTTGCAGATTCAGAGTGCAGTGACCTGGCTATGGATACTGATGGCCGAGGCATTTCAGTCCCCGCATGCTTGATCCAATACTTCTCCGCACACACATCTAGATCGGGCAAGTCCCCTGTCCTTGTCTACGGCAGCGATTGAGTTACCTACTCTAGAAAAATGCAACTTTAGTATCTCTGGGTGTTTTCCCCAAGCGCCTCTTGTCAGCGGGGGAGAAATAAAGCCCTGTTATTGTTGTCCACGCACAGAAGGTCGTGCGCGGCGCACGTGCAACGTGCTTTGCGAGCATCAGCTGGGATGGAGTGAGAGAATTAAGTGACCGTCAGTGCGTACATCCACCAAGTCAAAGAGTATAGTGGATGCTTCTTCTGCCGCAGTGCTTTGACAGCCCTACCGAGAAGCAGAGAATTCGGATGAGTCTGATACCTGTAATAACAGAGACCTCCGGCTGTAGATACCACGTGGACAGATGGATCCCTCCTGGTTACGCCCGCGTGAATAAGGAGCAGCCTTATTAGCTGGCGACAAAGCTAGCCCTATCTCGGCTGGTCAGCTGGACATCGTCTTCCTGTCGGCTAACCTGACTGACCCAAATTCTCCCCCTTTCAAGTGCAAAATGGCCTCTCCCACGGTCGTCGCGCTCCCCAAGGAGCTGCAGGAGGACGACCGCGACGTGTCCGATTTGTGGAAACAGGCACTGCAAAATTACAAAGGCATCGTAGGCTTCGATCTGGAGCGCAAATTCGACAATGTCGAAGCCATGGTCAGCTTCGGCACAGAGCAGATGAACAATTTCCACAGGTTTCGTCACGACCAGAAAAAGGTTGACAAGCTGCGCTCCATCTTCAAGGATAATCTGGACTTGTTGGAGATGGGCGCTCAGCAGCTCATCTCCGCAGCGACACCTGCTTTCCCTCCTGCCGCGGCGATTGGAACTGCCATGACATGGATTCTGCAGGTGAGTTGCTTCCTGGAGGTTAAATGGATGGTGCTCAATTCAATCCATGGCAGGCATGTCGCTCGCTGTCGGCTGATTACGACGTGGTTGTGGTATTTTTTGATGACATGAATTCTTTTCTTCAACGAATCATTATCCTCGAGACACGTCTACCTGCTCATAAGGCCTATCAAAACTGCCTCATGGACGTGTTCAACTCATTCCTATCCATGTGCGGATTCGCTCACAAATACATTGTCCTGGGTCGTTTCAGTGAGTTGACTGTTGGATATCTCTCTGCTCAATTCTGACCCAGTAGAAAAATGGATCACCAATCTTTTCGAGGGACAAGATCCTGAGCTTGCTGGAGCTCGCAAGACCATGGAGACGAGTTTAAATCGTCTCCAGAATGCGACCGAGTTTGCCATTCTTGGCAATACAGAGGAAACCAAGAAGATGACGCAAGAACTGCAAGAGAATGCGAGACTCCACGCACTCATGCTTGAGGAGCAGCGAGAAGTTCTCGGATCCATCCAAGAGACGGCGCAGAATACGCACAGCGACGTGCAAAAGATTCTCAAGCTGATGAGTAGCCAAGGCCTGGCTGAGATTGGGGCACCGCCGCAAGCGACTGACAAACCACCGCTGGCAAACAGCATCCGAAACGCCCTCTTTAAGGTAGATGCTGATGACCATGAATACACGGTTCTCGGGGAAACCATGGTTCCCAACACTTGCTCTTGGCTATTCACAGAACCAGCATGGGGTACATGGATGAAGAAGCCGGTAGGCCAACGACCTGTTCTGGTTGTTTTCGGGGCCCCAGGGACGGGTAAAAGCCATCTGGCCCTCGCCGTGCACGACAAGCTACAGGAAGTAGCGGAAGATGGCACTGCCATTGGCCATTTCTACTTCAGGGAGCAGCAGAGCAGTTTCAAGCGCTTTCTATGTGGTATTGTAACGGTAATCAACCAGATTGCCGAAAAGGATGCCAAGCTGTGCGAGAAGATCAACTCGCTGTTAATGGAAGATACAACACTGATCGACCGATCAAGCTGGCGAAGCCTGGTCGAAGTGATACTGAGCCCTATTTTTTCGGAACTCGACCGCAGACTCTGGGTGGTCTTTGATGGATTAGATGAGCTGCAAGACGCCAATTCGTTTGGGGCGTTTGCCGGGATGGTGCAAAATCTCAATATATCAATTGTGGTTACGTGCAGAGAAGACCGTCTTTCAATCATCGACGGTCTAGATACTGTCGTCATCAGGCTAGACAAGGAGAAGCAACTCACCGACTTGAAAGCCCTGACATGGCACAGAATGAAGGGGCTGAGCAATCTCCGCAACTTTTCTCCCTATGTTCAGGCACGGATAGCAGATAGGATAGTTGAGGTTTCACCTAGTAAGTTGTACCACAATTTACAATACGCGACTAACAAATGCAGACATGTTGTATGTTGAGCATATGCTGGCCCGCCTCAACCGGATAGGCCGCGAAGGAGCTGTCTTGCAGTTAATCAACAATCCAATGCCGGGTTCAGTCCAGCATCTATATAGCTCTTCGCTGGATGAATGCCAGCGACGAATGATCCCCAAACATCAGCACGTAGCCTCGATGCTGTTGCATTATCTGGCATTCGCACGCCGCGAAATGACTCTTGACGAGGTGGTGTCACTCTTGAGAAATTTCTCAGGAGACGACAACTTCAATCTAGAGGAGATACCGGAGATCCTGTCAAGGTTCCTGAGCATTGGGGATCCGGTGGAGCTTGAGTCACGCAGAACTCCTCGTCATCACGCCTACTCCCTCTCGAGCATCGAGAAAGGCCAGGATGATATATACGACGACGGAAAGCTGCCTGTCAAGTTTCAAGAGAGATCAATGAGGGACTTCTTCCGCAACCTGAAAGATGAGAACAAGCTCTATCGTTGGGGCGAGTCGGAGGCGCAACGCAAGATGTTCTTGGCTGCCATTGACATCGCACAACCCGCACCCGAAGGCACAGTCAGCAAGTTCCATCCAAAACTCCAGAGCTATGCAGCGGAAGAGATTTTCAGCCACTGGGTGCACATCAGTCCCGGAACTCACACAACCGCCCAGCAGGCCGAGGCCATGGAGGCCTTAGCCTTGGTTATGTCGAACAAGACTGGGTTGGCCGAGATGCTTAGCCGGTTGCCAATGCTCTTCTACGCGGATACGTATGACAATACCGGCAATGTCAATCGCAAAATCATGGAGTGGATCGAGCTGTTCGAGCAGAATGAGGTGCGGGAACAACTCAGTGAGTCGGCTACTCTCTGGTGGAGCAAACTCACAGAAGATCCACGGAGGCTTCGACTTGGACTGGCAAAGGGATTCCTCTCTCTGCTGTATCAAGCACCCGATAAGGGGGCGGCTCGAAAGCAGTTTCAGCTTTGTAGGAATGTTTTGCGCAGAGTAAGTCACCCAACGTCGTCAGCGGAAAGGAAACTAATGTTTTCCAGTGTGGTCTGCAAAATCTCCTCCTGGAAAATGCGCAGAAACTCTACCCTGAAAGAACTTTGGGAAAAGACGATGTTGACGAAGCTCTTGTCCTCGGAGTTATTCGCCTATTTGAAGAAGTTCCCATGGACGACAGAGCGTACCGGGCAGTTGCAGAGATTGTGTCCAACTATCACCCTGATATATCCTTTGAACTCTGTCAGACAGCCCTCACTCTCAACCAAAACGACACTGTTGAGCGATGCAAGATCCTGATTCTTTTGGCCAGGCTTCACATGGAGGCCGAGAACCTGGAAAAAGCAGCGGAAGCTGTCGGATCATGTATTCCATACATACAGGACGAGATTCCCGTGGCTCTAAAGCAAAACGTATGGATCACCAAGGCGGCAGTCGATACCAAACTTGGTAACTCATCAGCATCAGCTTCCTACCGCGCAGCCAGGGCGGTAGATCCTAACACGATGGTTCCCGGGGATTGCTTGGTCAAAGAACTGTTCCTATTCGTGGAAAAAGACGACAAGGTTGGCTACATGGAAACCTTGAAGAGCTGGACACCGTTGGAGAGGCTAGCATGGTTCACGTGGAGGTATGCCCATACCAATGAAATCAAGCAACATTACATTCGGGATTGTGCAGTTATCCTCGGCGAAGAGGACTTTGTTATCTCTGTATACCGAGAAATAGTCGGCTACATGGATAAGCTCAACGCCAGCGTTCCAATCAAGGTTGATATGGCTCAGACGTACCTACAGGTCCTCGAGGACAACCGAGCAGCGCGAGCGATTTTGGAAGAGGTTGCGGACAGTCATTGCAATGGCTACCCGTGGGCTATCACCGGAGAGGACCCCCAAGATGTTCTGCCCCGTTTGCTGTCTTGCATGACGGACATACTGTTTGCACAGTTCTACGAGTCGCGGGATCCAAAAGTCAAAACTGAGGCGTACGAGGCATTGAAGGGGTTAATGCAGAGACCCTTGTTCCTGGATATCCCTATCTACTCTTCGTTTGTGCTCCTGAACTACCGCAACAAGCTGGCTATGATGAGTCTAAAGCTCGGCAACGCAGTCGAGTTCCAGTCGACGCTCCAGTCTAACATAGACAACTGCATGGAGGCACTCACGGACAATACATTCTGGAACGACTGCTTCAACCTGATTGAACTTGGCCGGGCGGTGGCGGTTTTGTCAAGAAGCATTCGAAGTCCTCATCTTTCTCAAGAATTACACCGATGTGCCCGCATCCTCAACTCAGCCATGTACTCACGATTGGACATAACAATCGATGACGAAGTCACTCGTAGGTTGATTGAGATGAACAATATTAGCTGGGAGGGTGTTCATGAGGACACAGAGGGTATCGATGAAGGAGATCTCATGCCGAGCCAGCTTTGCACAAATACCTGTGACGGTGCCTGCAGGCCGATTGCCAAGTATACGCGTTGGGGAGACCGTGGGGCATACATGTGTCTATTGTGCTCTACAGTCTTTCTGTGCGAGGAGTGTCATGCCCTGCGCCAGGATGTCACGAAATGGGAGGGGACTCCTGTTGCGAGGAATTGAAGTCGAAAGTGGCCGAGGCATGGGACGAGTTCTGGCGAGGTAGTTGACATCTATTTGAATGGATAAATAGTGACATGGGCGATGATTCCACACTCAACATTAGCCTTGTGACATCGCTCTGTTCCAGAAGCATTCGAGCCTCCCCAGAATTGAACACTTCTCTTGTTTCTACGTGAATGCAGTAAAGAGGCACGGTTTGCCCCTGAGTAGCCGTGATTGTCGTATTATGAAAGCGGGTAAACACTGCGCATCACATTGCTGATAAATGAGTGGTGAAAGATGAAATATTATTTTAAATGGTAACAATGAACTGTAATTATATATAATCCTGGAGACTAACGCCGTCTAGTTGCGTTATTCAATTCAAAGACCCGTCATTCCACTGTGCTCAAAGGCATCGTCTACTTGCAAAGATGAGCGGTAACGCGAGCAGGCTTCTTGCAGCCAAGGTTTCGCTCGTGCTGGGGGGTGCTGTAGCAGGCAGCGTCGTTGGCCTTGCAGTCGAACATAGGGCAGTTGGGGCCAGCGCTCAGGCTGTTGTGGCTGCCGAGGAAAGGGTTACCCCACTCAGAGCTGAGCTCGTCTGTTGGATATCATTAGCCAGGCATTCCCTGCTTGAGTGAGTCGCAGGAGTATCTTACAGTAAGAGTAGTCAGGGTTGAAAGAGGAGGAGTAGCCAAAGAAGAGGGGCTTGTCAAGGTTCTTGTTCTTGGCAATCTTGACAGTCTATCAGAATAGATTAGTAGGTGTCAAGTTATTAAGATATTGATCAATACGTACCGAGCCGCCCTTGCGGAACTCCTCAGTGAAAGACTTTCCAGGAGCAAGAGTGGTCAGAGAACCGGACTTGCTGCCGTCGAACGGAACAGACTGCACGTAGACAGTCTCCTTGCAGCCGTTGATGACAATGGCCTGCTGGGCAGAGGCAAGGCCAAGGATGGCAGCAGCGGTGATCATGGAGAACTTCATGTTGGCGGTGGTGGTTGGTGGTTGATTAGAAATTATCTTTTAGATGGTAAAAGCGGTTGAAAGATGTGGAAGATGGTGAGCTGAGAGTGGCTGATGAGTGGATGAGTGAGTGATGAGAAAGTTGATCCAAGAGTCGGAGATGCGAGGCTATATATATTCCATTTTCACGGCGTCGACAGCGTGCCGTCGTGCTAGACGATACTGTAATTTCTCAATGTAGCGGTGTCATGCATCGTATTGGTTTGCTTGGTTCTCTGGACCATCGTGAGTCCTGAACCCTGGATAATCTGCTATACGAGAGCAGGAAATGACGAGGGGGCGCTACTTGACACATCCAGATGTTGATCATCTGCACGTGGGTACCTTTCTCCAGGAACCACCAGACTAGACCTCTCCTCTTAGCCCGATTGGTAGCAGCTACTTGGCGTAGAAGCTGAAACGAGCCTCACTGACTTCTTCTAGCGGCATTCTAGGGCCCGCCGTCTCGTATTCCCTACTGAGAGGCGGGAAAGCCGAGCTCGATTCAGCCAATGAGCTACTCCCAAGATTGTCAACTAAGCATGCTGACCCATCTCACTCTGCATCGATTCACCACGGAATGAATGCCGAAGTCTCGTGAGCTGCTAGCTTTTCTCAATCCTCGGACGGGAACCCCGCCAGATCTATGCATGGCGCGTCATTCTCAAACCGGCAGAGCTGCAACTGCCGCCTTCTTTGATTAAGGCGCCCTGATTCATTCATCATCCATTATTCCACCCATAGCCTTGTTTATGTGGACCTTTACGGCTCCCAACCGTTTCCGCCCCGTTTCCAGCCCCCTCCACCTTGACCGATGCCAACTGACGCCAAAGAGTCGCATTCACCGCCGTTTTCTTGCGTCAAGCCTTCTGGGCCGAGGCCCTGAGAATTGAGCTAATGAAACAACGGTCAGAAATAGCCTTAAAGATTTTTAATGCGTTGGCACTCATCAGATCCAATATTTCAGTCACCTTGACAACCTCACCGCAGTGACTAGTGTGCTTTGGCTTGAGTCGTTGCGACCACATGCTCGTATTGGGACAGTACTGAATCTGGGCTTTCACCAGGGTTACTGAATGGGATATCAGGAATTACAGAATTGTAGGTCAACCAAATTGGAGGGAAAACGGATATGCAGATCGTGCACGGTTTGTGCCAAACACTGGTACTGGGCCGGTGATTCATGCAAGAGCAATGCGCTGTAAGATGAATTTATCCAAGTCTCGGGCAAACCGTAGACATGAGAAAGATCATCCATGACTGGTGACTGGCTGTAGATGTGTTGGTTGGTCGTATTGTTGAACATAGTCTCCCCTGACGGTTCAGCCCGTTCAGCACTGGCCGCCAATCGATGCCAGAAACACTCGCTCTCAATGTGCGGTCGAAAAGACCGGGGTACTCGTTGAAGTAATATTGCAAAATTTCACGGCTTTGAGCAAAAAAACTAGCGAATCATTCCATCGGCAAACATCAAACCTGTGAGGAAGGTGGAAAACTCCAAGGCTTGATACAGGCGACTCTCTAAGCTACCCTAGAGCATGAGCAGAGAAACAGAGGAGATTCTTGTAATGGAAAGAATGATTCAAAGTATTTCTAACCTTAATGGGTTATGACAAAGTAGGAACGTGCAATAGGGGGGGAAACAAGAGCGCAGAGGGACAATGATGGTTGCCCTGGTGCCCACAAGACCATAGAATGGAATCAAATAATGAAGGCATCGTCAAAATCGTCGGTTCCCCGGATGCACAGAATAATGAGGAGCCTTGATGAATTCTCCACATTAAAGTCAATGTACCAGACAAACGGCATCGAGTTTCCACTCGAGATGCTTCCCGCAGTCGGAGAGATGTTGAGTATGATGATACTGTATTCCAATTCCAGTCTCAGGTGCTATTCTATAGGAAGCCTTTGTGGTTATCAGTCGGTTCTGACCCCCCATAACCCCCTCCGCCAGGTGTGTTTATCTGCATATACTCGCCTGGCTTCAGACTAAGAGTTGCCTTGCCGCCGAGATTGACTTGCTCCAGCTCTCCCGTCTCGTTGAACATATATGCGTAGTTGGCTCCTCGTTGTCCGGGTCCTCCTCCCGCCATGCCGTATGGCCTGTAGACCCGTCGATCACTGAGGATACTGAATTTCAGAGGGATCCTTGCCTCGACCTCCCGCGTCGTTCCGTTGCCCCCGCGCCATCTACCGACGCCTCCGCTGCCTTGGCGGATTCCGTAGTATCGAATCATGACGGCAGTTCTCTTCTCAACCACCTCTGCATCGGTTTGCTTGGTGTTGGTTGAATGTACCTATTCCGTTATCAGTTTCACGAGGGAAAGCATAGATTCGCCCACGGGCCATACCTGGGTAGAATGTTCACCGTCATAGCCCATTCCGGCACCTACACCACCACCAATGCTCTCTCCATAATTCCAGCCCGGAATGATCTTGCCCGTCTGAGGGTCTAAACCCCCCATGCCCCAGCCAAAGCTATTTGCGCATCCCTGACTGGCTCCGTGGGTCCCAAAAGCTCGTAAAATCACGTCAATGACTCGCTGGCTAGCCAGGGTGCTACCACAAATGGCGACCTTGGGCGTAGGGTTCAGTACGCAGCCAACTGGGACGCGAATATCCACCGGCCTTAGGCATCCATCGTTGAGCGGTATTTCGAGCTTGATAAGGCAACGAATGCTGTAGATGATTGCAGAGTGGGTGATGCTGATCGGACAGTTGTAGTTCCCCCACATTTGAGGTCCCGAGCCAGCAAAGTCGTAGATGGCCGACCCTGTCGCGGGATCGATTGTAATCTTTACACGCATCCGCGTGCCGTCGTCCAGAAAATCGGTTGCCTCCAAAGGGTCGGGATGGGCAGCGGCAAATTCACGGAAGAAGGTTCTGACTGCGGCTTCGGCGTTGTCCTGGATACTACTGACATATCGCTCCACGACAGGCAAGGTCGCCTCCTGGCAGAGCTTCCGTAAAAGGATGATGCCGCGCTGATTAGCCGACGTCTGCGCCTTCAGATCAGATATGTTATCGGCGATCCGCCGTGTTGGACTGCATCCCGGGAAATCTCCGACTCGTTCAAACGCCTTCCGCACGTCTTCCTCCATAAATTCGCCAGCTGAGACGATTTTCATAGCCGTGACATTGATTCCCTCCTCCCACAACTCTTTGGTATCGGGAGCCATGCTCGTGATGCCCTTGCCACCAATATCGGTGTGATGGCCGCGTGAGGCCACATAGAATGCAATCCTGTCATCAATAAATACCGGACTCACCACTGTGAGATCCGGCAGATGTGTACCACCCCACTGGGGATGGTTCGTGAGCAGCACGTCTCCTGGTTGAAGCTTGCCCGCCCAGTGGCGATGCTGAACCTGGATGGCATACTGCATTGAACCGAGATGGATTGGGATGTGAGGTGCATTGGCTACGAGTCTACCCTCTGCTGAGAACAGGGCACATGAGAAATCGAGGCGCTCCTTGATCGATGTGGAGATGGATGTTCGTTGCAGCGTGGTTCCCATTTGCTCAGCAATTGCCATGAATCGGTGGGAGAAGACCGATAGAAGAATTGGATCAACTGTGGATGAAGGGACCGAATCTTTGGAGCCGCCATCGGAAAGCTGGGAGCGAGATAGAGTACCTGATGCAGCTGAGATTTTCTCGAGAAGAATATGCGCAGGAAGAAGATGAGCTCGGAAGCTAGGTGAGACATAGATTGTCTGCGTATCGTCGATGATTAATGCCGGGCCTGCCACTGAGCTGTATTTGGGGAGCTCTGCAAGACGGTATACTCCAGTGTCGTGCCACATGCCTTCATCATAGACTTGCTTTGATTCGACGGGTGTTAGAACGGCAAACTGGTGGCGACTCTCCATTTCCTTGAACACTGAGTTCTCTGGTGTCTTGGCGTTTGCGCTACCAATTCCCCGAACCTTGATGGACTCGACGACAACGTCGCGTTTCATTGAGAAACCAAACTCTCGTAGATGTTGGCGGTGAAAGGCAGACGTGTAATCCTCAGCTGAACTGGAATTGGAGACAGTGAGGTTGGTGTTTGTTCCAAAGTATCGAAGCTCCAGGCTTTCTTCAAAGGCCAGTGACGACGTTTCGGCACCTTGTGCCAGGAGCTCATCTTTGGTTAGGGTTTTGAGAACCTCAAGTCGATTCTGGACATGAGAGAATGAGCTTTCGCTAAGCTTGGAGCCGAAAGGTTCCAGGGCCTCGTGTTGCAAATCCGCCTGCGCAATGCCATATGCAGAGAGCAATGACGACCATTTGTGGATGAGGACGCGCTTGATGCCAAGCTTATCTGCCACGGCGCATGCATGTTGGCCTCCGGCACCGCCAAAACTAGCAAGATTGTGAGATTCAGGGGCGAACCCCCGAGCCTCCGTTGCGTTTCTGATGGGCCTGCTCATCGTCTCGTTTGCAATGTCGAGGAATCCAAGGGCCACAGCTTCAGGCGTAAGCGATCGGTTCGTTTGCGCATTGAAATCTGCAGTGATGGCTTCGAACTTCTGTCTCACAATCTCCGTATCGAGAGGCTCGTTTGCGCCAGGACCAAATATGGATGGGAAGGAAGACGGAACTAATCGGCCAAGAAACAGGTTGGCATCTGTAACAGTCAAGGGACCCCCTTTACGGTAACAAGCCGGCCCAGGATGAGCGCCCGCGCTCTCAGGCCCTACAACCAAGAGGCCGTTGCGAGCAAAAAGAATAGAACCGCCGCCGGCAGCGACAGTGGCAATGTTGAGCATAGGCACTGAGATGGTCCTCCCAGCAATCATGGTCTCGCTCAGAAAGTCAAACTGGCCGTCAAAGCGTGATACATCCGTGCTTGTTCCTCCCATATCGAAGCCAATCACTGGCGTAGCGTCACTTGCGTCGTAGCAAGAGCGGGCAACGCCAACCACGCCGCCGGCTGGGCCGCTGACGAGAGCTTCGTTGCCGCGAAACTTGTTGGCACTCTTCAGTCCTCCGTCAGAGCACATGAAATCGATGCGCTGCGGGAGCTTGTCAAATCCCGACTCAAAAGACTGGACGTATCGTTTGACAACGGGAAACAAGTAAGCCTCGGAGCACGTCGACGTACTCCTGTTGAGGAATTTGATGGTTGGACTGGTACGCGCCGAGGTCGAAACGTATTCGAAGCCGACATCTCTTGCAATTTGAGCCACCATGTCCTCGTGTGCCGGATAAAGATAGGCATGCATGAAGCAGATGGCCAGCGACGTGAACCCTTCATCGTAAACACGTTGAAGCTGCTTCCTAACGCCTTCTTCGTCCGGTTTCCTCAATATTCGCACATAGTCCCCGCTCACTGTACGCTGAATGGTGTCGGGAGAGGCCTGAGACTCGGCGGCGAGCTTTTCCACATCGTGAGGAGTCGGGTTCAAATCGTAGTCTGCTGGCACGATTCGTTCGTCCACCTCGATGACCGTGGAGTGAAGAGCCTTTGGCTTTCGGATGTTGAGGTTGAATAGCTCTGGCCGTGCCTGGTCCCCAATCACACATATATCTTTAAAGCCCTTTGTTGTCACGAAAGCAAACTTTTCACCCTTCTCTTCCAGCAAAGCATTGGTTGCTACTGTGGTTCCAATGCGACAAGAAGCTTCATAGGTCTCGTTAGTTGGAAGCATTGAGACGTTGGCAGGGGTGGAGATGCTCACCAATCCTTGTGCCGTCGAGCTTTTCGCCTACCGGAATCTTTCTCCCCTCGACCTTTTCCAATATCCGCCGGATGGCTTCGTTTGGGGCATCTGCATAATTGGCAGGATCTTCAGAGAGAAGTTTGAAGACAAAAGGTTCGTTGTCACCAACTTGCGCGATGACATCGCAGAACGTGCCTCCCCTGTCAATCGCAATTTTGATGTCGGGATCCATGTTCACTGGGGATCTCAAGTCAAGCAGATAGTGTGGCTGTCCTTTCAACGGCTCGGGTTGAAGCAATTCATATCTTGGCCAAATATTTGACTTGCGTCCAGTGAGGTTGTCAGTCGACGGCATACATCCCTGCACCTTATCTGAAATTTCGCCGCACGCCTCACGGGAGAATCTGACTCTAGAAACCCCAGCAGCAAGGCGACTAGCAACTAGCAACACCGCTAGACTCTCTAGGAGTTGGTTTCCTGGTGTAATTGCCGAGGTTCTCCACCCGAAGAACCACGCGTCGGACATGATCCGACCAGTGTGATTTAGCATACTGCGTAATTGGCCCAGCTCTTATCAGTGGAGTAAGGAAGTGGACAGAGAGAAACAGTCGCTGGAGTCCACTGTCGGGCACGCTCCGACGAGCACAGATTCCACCCGCAAGTATGAGATGATTCGATATTGTACAAGTTGCTTGTCGACGCCGCGGACCCAGATGTAAGGAGACTATAGAAACTGTTGGTTACTCTGCAGGAGGCTCGACCCAGGATGTAATTCTCAGCTGCTATTCGATAGTGAGATGGCGTCTGATTCTATTCAGAACTAGTTCTGCTTGCTCGGCGTGAACGCCGTGGTTTGCACCCTCAACTACAAACAGTTGGGCACGGGGAACTTTCGAAACTATCAGTCTGGAGTTCTCTTGGGATGAATCAGCAAGTCATCTTTGCAACTGAAGGGTTCATGCTGTCTTTACCTGGCGGACAAATCCAGTCTCTGTCGCCGACAACCACCAGTGTGTCTGCCGTAATGTCGCACAGCCGGTCTGTGTAGTCAAAGTACTTTTCTTGCTCAGAGTAGAGAGCATTGTGAGATTCTGCGTTGTAGACAGTGTCAAGAGCCTTTTTCAGCCCTATGTTTGGGTCCAATTTCTCATCATACAGAGGCAGCATTGCGTAATACACAAGCTGAAACTCTGTATCGCTTTCGTACGCGCCAAAGACTTTGTTCCGCAACATGTCGACAGAAAAGCTTGGCACGCGGTGAATTCGTTCCTCCAAAGTCTTCATTGCTCCCTTTTCATCTGTATGAATGGTAAGAACTTGCATCGTTGACACAAATAATGCACCACCAATCTCTTACGGTGATGTGATGCAGCCGTGCCTCGCAAGATCAGATGCGATACATGGGCTGCGTACTTGATAGCGTAATGCTGAGCAAGGAAACCTCCAAAGCTGCCCCCGCAGATGATGACCTTCCTGCCGCTGGAGAAGTGATTTCTCAAGCCTTCAACATCATCTACAATTTGTTCAAAGGTGTACGGTTTTGTGTGACTGCTTTGCCCATGACCTCTGAAGTCAAAAGATAGAACACGTAGCTTGTCGCTAAGTCGGCTGTAGATATTGAAGTCTGACCGGTGGTCTCCTGCAGGTCATTGTTAAAGGATATGATACTCTATAGCCGGTAGAAGCATACCAAAGCCCCGTCCACCGTGCAACGTGATCATAAGTGGCGCATCGCTGGGGCCTGCTATTCGGTACGCAAGGCGTGCACCGTTGATATCGATGAAGCCAACCATGCTGGGTGTAATCGCCAAGCGAATGTAGATCTGCAATTCGCAGTCTGGCTTGTTGTACTTGTTCTTCAGAATGGAGACAGCCTATCTCGAACAAGGCAAATTGTGTCGGAAAGACTCCGACAAGTGGCGTGGACTTTGTGGGTCTGCCATCGCGCCATGCATAGCTATCGAATCTCTTCACGAATAATGCAATCCCCCCACAAGAAAACGTTATCTCCTTCTCCGGACGCGGCTGCAGGGGTTATCCCGATCAAACATTGTTGCTATGGGCTTGAAAATCCAATGCTCGGGACGAGATATGCAAAGTCCGATATAAGATGATCGAGACCACCCGTGCACAGTCTTGTCCCGTCGTCTGAGCATCGGCTTCACATCCTCGCCCTCTCTTCCATTCACTTGGTCTTGAGGAGTATAGCTGCACCATGGCACATTCCGATAACGCCAATGCCGTCAAGGCTGTCAACGTGAACAGCGACGAAGTCCGAAAAGATGACAGTATACTGGAATCCTCGACGAAGGCGGCAGACTTAGCCGCTGACACGAAAATGGTCACAGGAGAGCAGGCAGGATGGTTCCACTGGCATGAGCCGGGCACATCGGCTGAGGAGAAGCGGCTACTCTTCAAACTGGACTGGTACCTGCTCAGCTTCAGCTGCCTGATGTACTTTGTCAAGCAGGTAAGACGGGCACGAAACTTGCTTAAGATTCGAGTGGTCTAATAAATACCTAGCTCGATCAAAACAATGTTTCCAATGCCTATGTTTCCGGCATGTCTGAAGAGCTCGGATTCGGTCCTGGCAATGAGCTTTCCTGGATGAACACATACTTCAATATCGGTGTCATTTTGGGGGGCTCACTCGCCAACCTCATCATCACTGTTGTCCGCCCTCGCTATTGGCTCAACGGCTGCCTGTTCGCATGGTCGCTCCTAGTGCTTTTCCTCTACAAATGCAACAGCGCTCACCAATACTATATCCTGCGCTTCTTCATCGGGCTGTTCGAGTCGGCTGCCTGGCCTGGCGTCATGTATTGCATTGGATCTTGGTACCGAAGAAGCGAGCTTGCTCGTCGCTCCGGTCTCTTTGTCGTGAGCGGCGTCTTGGGTCAAATGTTTTCCGGATATCTACAGTCAGCGCTCTACTCCGGCATGGAAGGAAAGGCTGGATTGTCTGCTTGGAGGTGGCTGTTCATATTTGACTTCATCATTGCCGTACCTGTTGTTATCTACGGCCTGGTAAGCCATCCCTCTTTGGAGAATGTAACAAGACTCTGGAACAATGACTAACGCGTCTATCAACAGATTTGCTTCCCCGACACGCCTCACACCACAACCGCTTTCTATTTCAATGAATGGGAAAGACAGCGCGCGCGTGAGCGGATCGAAGAAGAAGGTCGCAAGCCCATTGGAAAGATGAACCTCAGTGTCATATACCGCATCTTTGGGTCCTGGCAAGTGTATGCATTCACCGCAGCCTATTCGTTCTGGACCTTGACATGCGGCTCCTACATCATCCAGTACTTTACGCTGTACCTCAAATCGACCAAGATGTACTCGGTACCACAGATCAACAGCATCCCCACGGCGGTTGGTGCCGTGAATTTCATCGTCATGATCTCCACTGGCTTCATTGCCGACAAGATGGGCCGTCGCGGACCAATCTGTTTTGCGGTCGGCTGTCTGTTGACCTTTGTCTATGCTGTGTTGACAGTGTGGACTGTTCCTCACGCATTCCGTCTGGCCGTCTTCATCCTCGCTGGGTGCTATGGCTGCTATACCCCCCTCCTGGCGGGCTGGGCGAATGAGGCCTGCGGAGGCGATCAACAGAAGCGCGCTTTTGTTCTGGGTTTCATGGTTTCCGTCGGTCAGGCAGTTGTGATCCCGTTCCAACAGCTTCAGATGCCAAGTAGCCAAGCACCAGAGTTCAAGCAGACGCATGGATGGCCAAGCTCACTGGCCTGGGTTATCGCTCTGACGCTCTGGACAGGCATAGGGTTGCCCTTTTTGCAGAAATGGAGAAGCTCCAAGGATAAGAGTGAAGATATCGAGGAGAGCTATTTGGAATAACTGAAGTAGTGCAATGTCAATATTCAGCGCTATATTACATTTGACGTGAATAACTAGATGCAATTTCCTTCTTGCCTTGCGAGATTGAACATAGCACACATATAGTGGGTGATGTTCTCCTAATAAATGGGAGAATACCAGCAAGTGCCTCGGCTGTTGAATAATCCTTGTTACGGAGTATTTTGTTTCTCTTGAAGTACGGATTAACAATGGCGCCGTCGACGCCACTGGAAGGCATTTGATGTTCTAGCGAACCATGCCAATCCACCACATCCTTCCCCAAATCTTACCTTGTTTAGCACACAGAGAATTCGAGGTTAGCCACTACCGCCATGACACGTGCCATTGGCCCATTCGACAAAAGGAGGCAATTCTCCAGATGCACAGCATGTGCTATTCGACGTATAAAAGTCAGTATACCAGGCGACTATGGTGTACATACTAATAGGCACAGTGCAGCGGAGGTTTCCCATGCTCTCACTGTGTCCGTACGGGGAAAAGGTGCCAGGCGCAGCCCACAGAGAAAACGCCAAAGGCCAAGTTTGTGCACTCTACGCCAGGGTCCTATCAGAACACGGCAAGCCTTTGTCTGCCAGTACCGGCCACACAGGATGACGTTTTTCTTGACCGCTTTGCTGTCCTTCTGCAGCGCAATCGATTCACTGCTAATTTCACCAACATTGTGCGTGACCTACTTCCTCTGGTGCAATCTTCGTCTCCGCTCCGGCACATAGTTTGCGGTCTGGGAGCACTGGAGGCGAGCAGAACAGGTTCCATACGCTCTGGTAGTCAGCCGCCGCCGAAGCATGTTGCCTTTGCCTACTACGGCAAAGCAGTTGAGTCTTTTCGAAAACAGATTGAGTTGGGTTGTCAGCAACTATCTGCGGCGGATCTTTGGATTACCTTTCTTCTTGGATTGTTTGAGGTAATGCGGAACTGGAAAATAGGGTAGAAAGTCTCCTGCTCACAAAACACAGCTCATGACCGATAACTCCATAACGAAATGGACCATTCATATTGCTTTCGGCATGGGCAAAGTGATTGAGTCGATGCCTGACAGTTCAAGAACGTCATCACTTGGCGGAAAGTTGATCGAGGTATATCACTACCTCGAGATCACCCGTGCCATTTCTTACGGCACATGGACTTCACTCACAACCAACGCATTGGCTCAACATGTCGTAGAAGGAGAAAATGCACCGGATGCTTCCTTGCAAGTCATGCTACAAGCTTCTCAGCTAGTTCATCTGTTCGTCTGCCCCTTTCCCCGTCTCCAGTATCCTGCTTAGCCTGCTAACTGTCATTCGCTTCTCAGTATGTTCCGTGAGATCAACGTGTCGTCAGAAGATGGCCCAGCGAGCGACGCATTGGTCGCCTTGGCCCAGAGAGGAGCCTTCCTTCAGAAGCAGCTGTCTCATGACATCCAAGCACAGATGTCAGATGTGGACTGCACGGATTCTTACAAACATCTGGCGACCATCAACAACTGCACCGTTTTACTCTTTCTCTGCCTGAGCTTTTCCTACTACCAGTGCTGGGGCACAATCGCTAAACCGGGCTTGACACAGGATGAAATACATTCGCTTTTCGATGTTATTCTTGTTCGAGCAGCAATTATCCTCGAAAGGCGAAGCATACCCGGTCTTTTACTGTTATTTCCACTACGAGTGGCTGGTAACTTTGCTATTACACCACAGCAGAAGGAAGGAGTAATCTCTGCACTGAACGAAATCTACAAACAGGGTTTTACAATTTCTGAATGGGTGATATCCGACTTGCAGGATCTGTGGCTTTCGCAGATGCTAATTTAATTTGCATTTATCTAACTCAAATACATGAGGAAGCGGCCATAGAATGAGATAATATGAAGGCCAGATCGATCCGAAACAACCCACAGCCCTAGGCAGCTGAATGAACCCCGGCTAAGGATTCCATTGGGAGAAATGCCACCACTTACGCTTTGATGTTGAAGTACTGCGTCGTAACACGGGTACGCCGGCCGGGTGAGAAGTATTCGTAGCCAACAAGGGTGTTGCAGCCGTCGACGAATACGGTCACTGGAATGACTCCCTGATACATGATGCTCCACTGGAAACATGTTAGCAACGCAATGCTGACTTCCCCGGTCAGAGGAGAGATGCGACTTACAGCAGCAACACGGCCAGCAAATTGCCTCTCGACAACTCCGGAGAAACTTGCGCCCGCGCTGATGAGGAAGTCTTCCTGGAAGAGGGGAAAGTTTGAGTTGACGTAGTCCCTCCACACCGTAGGCTCCTTGGAGTCTGGGTCATAGGTGGTCAAGATATTCTCCACGAGGCCCGTCTCGGTAACATTCTCATAATTGAAGAATGACGAGGACAGCTGCCCTCCCTCGGCTTGGTCGGCACGAACGAAGTGTTGGCTCGGCGAGTTGACAATATACCCAGCTGTAATGTGAGAGACTGATTCATCCCTGCGATATGGTTAGCTGCACATACGATCGGCGAATGTGATGCTCCACGAGGGATTAGGGTCATGAGTAGCCTACCACTTGTGCTGAATAAAGCTTGCCTCAAAGCTCGCCTTCACAGTGGGAGGCTCAGGCTGCTTGAAGCTAGACGAGAACTCATTCCACGAAGCCGGGAACGTGTTGCACCCAGAGCAACTTTCTGCTGCTGCAAATGCCGCTGAATAAGTCAGGGCAGTGATGAAACGAAGCTTGAGCGACTGCATGATGGTTGATGAGTGAATTGTGATTGTGATTGAAGTTTGTCTTTGGTTAATGAATACTACACCATGGGCGAGGAACAAGGGGTTTTATATTCGTTCTTCTTTCAAATGAAACGCGACACTCGTCTTCTGCCCCTTCTTGCCCGCGGCAAATACGCACTACATTGTAATGCTTCGCCTCGTTGAGTTGACGATGGCATCACCAAGTGGGGCAACGCGTTCGAATGTTGCCCAATTCAGTAACTGGCTTGTCTGGGCCACGCAACGCACGCTCCACTTGGTGTGATCTTGTCAGCCCTCAATGTCGTAGCCTTGAGAATCTACCTCATGCTAGCAAAGGGTGCTCGCCCATCGAGTCGCCCCTTAACTCTGCCCTCGAATCTCACCATCATCAACCCTGGCAAAGTTCAGTCGTCAACCTTAGCCTCACCGACAGCCCATCGTCTGAAAATGTGGGCTTGCAGCCCGTGCACTCAGGTAGAACAACGCGTACCACCAAAGTTAAAATTCAGGCAGTTTCAGTATTATTCAGATTGTCCGAGATATGGGTCAAGATGGCAGTACTCAGCTGGCAACGATGACGCTCATTTATCGTAGCCCAAGCTGTCCTTGACCCAGGCTACCCTAGACGCACCGCATTGTCATCTCCTTCATCTTTCTCAAACTGAAACCTTACCACAAAGCGGCTCTTTCCAACGCATTAGTTAAATTGAAGAATAGGAGGAGAAAGAAGACTTGCTTTCGCTGTGTAGGCAGTCCCCTTTTCTTAATCAGGGCCAATATTAGTCCCTGCTGCGTTATTCATTGCCCTACACTCAATTTCGAATTTAATGGGCCTTTCACGATCTTGCATAGCCGGTAATGGGAGTTTTAAAAATTCGGATTCATTCAAAATGAGAACTGTCGGTGGCAAGTCCGAACTCACATGTCAGATGATTGCGGCTACGATCTTTATGTACTTGAGGCTTGCCGGAGGTTACGAAAAGCTTGCCCTGGATTCCCAACGCGCCCGTAAAGGAGTTCGGCTATCCATGAAGATCCGAGCTTCGACTTCCAACTACTGCTGCTTCCCGTGCAGGAAAATCGTCTACCATGCATGCTATTGATGCAAGCCATGGCGAGACACCAGACTTCGGCATCCACATTCCAGGTCTGACAGCGAGTATGACCACTCCAAAGATTTGACGAATACCCAAGCGCGATACGGCCGGCACTGAAGTTAACGGTAGGTATGCATATGCAATCTCTTCCTCGTTGTTGTTTTGCCCTACTGTTACAACTGCATTGGTTGACACAGTAGGGAGACAATACAGTAGGTTGGTGCCTTGGACTGCATACCTCTTTTCGTCATTGTACAATTCTCTTTGCAACTTCACTGCTACTGGTTGCCCAAATCTGCCTGTTACCCCACTGGGCGCCAATGTCGATTTTCCTTGGTCATGCCTCGACTTTCCTAAGAGGGCATAGGCTTTCTGCAAGTTTCTGCCAGTCTTCCGGCAGTCCATGCGATTTGAAGCAGTTGGCAGGCGTATTAGATCACAAATTTGACCAACAGTGATGCATTAAAGGTGGTTTAGAAGAGCAACCATCGTTTCGTTTAGGATATATCATTTCTGGTGGCGAGCAACCTTTTCGATGCAAATCAACTAGACTTGTGAAACGGGACAATTGATGCAAAAATACGTGCTGCCTCCACCACTTTGGCAACTAGTTCCCTCTTTTCGCATTCTTGCTCTTTCTGCTTCTGATATTCTCATGCATGGCATGCCCCTATCGCGCGTAACGTCGCGTAATCGTCACCTTCTTGTTGTGTTCGAGCTTCCCGGACCGTGAAGCCTCAGTTCAATCATACTTGCTATGCTGGGTAAGTTTCTTACTGTACTGGGTTAGGTGATTCCGGTAAACGTCGGTTGGCATGCAATATTGCACGGTAATAACGTCCACCTAATGGACTGGGATCAGTACCCCGTAATCATCATTGTGGATCGGATGGAAGCGAGGCTGCTATCCATGGGTTCATCTACGGCTCCTTCCGCTTTCCGTCCCGTGAACCAAGCATTGTCATCATAATGAACAGTCGGGTTTAGCCGCTTACCGGCTTCCTTTCTCAACAGAGTCATTCCTCCTGGCTTCTCTCTATCAATGTGTGCCGTTGCCTGAATCTGCCCCCTGCCCTGCATCATTATCTCTGCCAAGGGACACAAGCCGCAAGATGTCACATCGGCCGCCTGCCGACCTTCTCAATTGAGATAGTATGTATATCCCCCCAGTTAATGCGCTGGTCCAAGCAAAAATTCCTGGTTTGTGATTTTCTTGTCCTGGGTCAGTGCAGTCCAGCAAACCCACATAGCAATTAATTGCAATACGAGGAATTATGCACCTACCTACTCTGTAGGTTCTTTGACCCCAGCCACAGCTCAATGCTTGGCATTATGGTCCGGCGGCTGCACCTTTGTGTCTTAGCCATGAGTGACCTTCCACGATAGGGAAGCCAGATCCAATTCCCGCGGGCTAACAAATGCCGAGGAACAACTTCACTTGCCAAGGAGGTTGGAGGGCTAGGGGCTGTTCATGTTGGAGATGAAGCTATAAAGTCCACTATTCCAGCACATGTTGGCCTTGATTCTGGACCATCCAAGTCAGCCTCTCAACACTATTCTTTTGACTTGTGCAAGCCGCCTCTGCCACCATGAAGGGTCTTTTCGCAACTTCTCTCTCCGCCCTGCTGGCCGGCCACGCTGTGGCCGAGTCCATGACAGTTCTCAAGGAGCTCAAGCTCAAGGATTGGGCGGCGGAGAGCGCAGCAGGCGCATACGATTTCGACCGGTATGAGGCCCTGCAGGCTGTTACTCCCTGCACCAACGGCCGTGCTGGTGAATACCAGTGCTCCAACGTTGATCTCGTGTCTTTCCTGCGCCACCAGGACATGGGATCGTCGACCCGCACGGGTAACGATGTTTGTATGTTTAACCCCAATGAGTTGACCAACGCTCCCTTGCTAACGTATCGTGCTTTACAGGGGGCTGGACTTCCTCCACCGGTCGGGAGTTTGGTGCCGTTGGTCAAACTGACGGTACCGCTTTCGTCGAGATTCTCAGTGACGGATCCCTCGTCTATCTCGGTCGTCTGCCCACACAAACCACCAACTCTTCTTGGCGCGACATCAAGGTTATCGGCAACTACGCGTACATTGGCGCCGAGTCGAGCAACCACGGACTGCAGATCTTTGATCTGACCAAGCTGCTTACCGTCAACCCTGCTTCTCCCCGGGTTTTCAGCATCACCTCGGACCTCACGGCCCACTTCCGTGGATTCGGAAACTCCCACAACATTGTCGCTCACGAGGAGACGAACATGATCTACGCTGTTGGCACCGGATCCGCCGCAGGATGCCGCGGCGGTCTGTTTATGGTGGATGTCAGCAACCCAGCCAGGCCTACCTCGCCTGGATGTCTCTCTGCTGGAGGCTACGTCCACGATGCTCAGTGCGTCACATACTCTGGCCCTGACACCCGATACACCGGCCGGGAGATCTGCTTCAACTACAACGAGGACTCCCTTGACATCACCGATGTCACGTCGAAGAGCAGCCCCGTGACCATTAGCAGCACCAGCTACAACGGTGTTTCCTACACTCACCAGGGCTGGCTTGCGGATCCTCAGATGCGCTTCCTGCTCCTTGATGACGAGCTTGATGAGCAGCGACGAAGGGGCCCGGCCGCCAACCAGCGCACCACGACTTACATCGTTGACATCTCCAACCTCTCCCGACCTGTCTTCACTGGCACCTACCAGAGCCCTGCCATTGCCATCGACCACAACCAGTATGTCGTTGATGGTATCTCCTACCAGGCCAACTACGGATCTGGTCTCCGCATGGTCAACGTGACCTCCTTGAGTACCGATAGCACCGGCAGGGGCATCAACGAGGTTGGCTACTTCGATTGCTACCCCGAGGATGACAGCGTTGGTGGACGCGCTGCCTTCACTGGTACCTGGAGTGTTTATCCCTACTTCAACTCTGGATATATCCTTCTCAACAGCATTGAGAGAGGTCTCTTCTCTCTCAGATATACCGGTTAGAGATGATTGAGGTGATGGACTTCTTGTATATTTGTCTTTGGTTGTACGAATTCATATTCTCTATGATAACTATAGAGATGTAGCTAAATCTAACTGTGTTCGACCAACATGAACGATTCTACAAACTCTATGAGCGCGACTAGACCCAGGGTCCAAAATGCAATAAACGGAAAACCCGCCCTTAGGCCCAATGCAAATAGTTTCCCCGTTATAAGCGGTCCAGCCGACCGAGTGAGACAGGAAAAAGATGCCGAGGCCCCATTTACAAAGGCAAGGTCCCCTTTATCTGCCGTAGTGTTCGTGATACTAAGGCGGAATTAGCTAAGAAGCTGCCTCTAAATGAGTCTTGTGACTTACAGGATGGCAGAACATATGTAGCCAACCGAGGAGAGCAAGACCTTGGCCCATAGATCTAACGTCACCAACAACGTGGGCAGTGGAGACTCGAGGTTCGGTAGAAAGGGAGTCAAAACATACATGGTTGGGTATATGCCAACCGCGATACGATACGCCTTTAGTGCCCCTAGTTTACCAACAGCCAATGGAACCACGGTTGCCTGCATGATTACGGCAACGATTGCCTGGGAGAGAAGAATCAGGCCAACCTGATGGCTGCTGTAACCGAAACCCCCGGCAGGGTCGAATGGGCTGCGTTCGTGTGACGAGGTTGAGTCATGAGGCAGAGCAGTGGGTGCCGCTAGGAATGCGGGCATCAAAGCGTCTGAGGAGACTTTGTGGAAGGCAAGAAGGCCGACGGCAAGGATCTGAAGGAGGGACTGTTTGGAAGGGATCTTCATCCATGGCGTTGGCTGAGGTGCGCTTCTGGACTCGTAGTCTTCCTCGGCATGGATGTCTTGCAATTCCACATCTAGAATGTTTGTCAACGAATTTCCCCTTTCTACGAGATGGCTTGCTCACCTGCTGGTATATTCTCAAGGGGTACATAGCCAGACGATTCACCTCGGGATGGCTGTCCAGTACACTTGCCCATTATGCAGCGAACGATCCTAGATCCAATCTCAAGCCCTAAACCCGATCGCTTTAGCATGCCCTGGTGAGTCTCCAATAAGAAGAGGAACGCTGTGGCGAAACTGATCACTTGGAGGCTTGCCACTACCAAATTAGGTAGAAGGAATTTGTACTCAGCCCATACCGAGTGTTGCGGAAACAAGGAAGGGTATAGGAGCACAGGGTTGGCTAGAAAGCCTCCCAGGATTGGTCCAATTAAATTCCTCATACACGGTCAGCAATTCCTCAGTATTAAATGAATCAAAACGTACCCAAGTGTTCGTATAAAGGTCACAAATGAAAATGCCTTAACTAAGCTCGCGATCAGCTATAGTCTTTGTGAAGACATGAACCGGGTTACCTTGTTGTTCTTTATGGTGAACAGACTCGGCAACACATGTCTGAACGATTCCAACATTCGGGTTGAAAAGGCCCCCAAAAGCTCTTGCAGCCGTGGCAAAGGCGATGGATCTGCTAAAGCCAAACGAGATCGCCGTGGTCATGCCGCAGACGGATCCGATCAGAAGTGTCGCCCTTCGACAGATGTGGTCACTGACTTTTGCCCATAGAATGCCACTGAGAAACTCGGCAAAGGTATAGACTGATATAAGTAGGCCCGCGTAGTAGGGAATTTGGGCATCGTCTACTTCATCCATGGAACGAACCATGTCATAGACATAGGGGAATATACTGGTCCAGGCAATTGCCTCGGTGGCCCGCATTAGACCTGGGACATTATGAGATAGTGAAATGTGCAATCCATGTTCACTGAGATGCGATACGGACCAAGGATAGATAACTGAAGCCTGAGCCCGGAAATCGAATTAGAGTCCTTGGAGGCAACCGAAGCACCTTGCTGGTGTAATGGCCGAGTATGAACATTGGTACCGTTTGCCATCTTTTTCGGTTAGCCTCATGTCCAACTTTCAAAGACAGCGCAAAATACAACTAGGCGGCGCCTTCTAAATGACGTTATGGGATAAAAATATTGTGCTGTTATGAGTTCAGGCATTGCACAAAGCAGGACGAAACTGCTTGTTAATACCCCTCACCCTTCACCGCCCACACACCGTGCCAAGTCACACAGTAGGTAACTCCTCTTCTGGAATATTCGGCAAATTTAATTATTGGTAAAAATTACTCTGGGATTTGCCATGGTGGGATATAGATCAATGCTTCGAGGAGGTCCCTCTGACGTTAAAACGATATCAAATCAATAGATGACAGTTGGTTAGAATATTCGATTGAGACAATTCAATTCAATTCATGGTTTCACAGTCCTCGGCTGTACCGTACTATAGCCACCATGCCGTTTCTTACGCAGAGTATTGTCCCATGCTTGTTAGCTATCAACAATGGTAGATCGCCGTCATTCACCCAGTCTCCAGGGAGAAAGAAATGGTTCCTGGGACTCCCCATCTCCCAGCCAATCGTTGAGGTACAAATCCAGTTGCTGTGGTCCAGAAATACTACTCTGTTGTGACAGATTCCTAGAAGATGCTGCATTCTAGAGCTTAAATCTGCAAGAGACTTTCGCTTGATAGTGTTCGGGGTTTGAGGTTTCAGTTCCGACGTTGGCACCACGTCCAATCTGATAGAGGGCAAACCTGATAAGCCCCTATTCACCGAAATCTCGTGGACCAAGTATTGTCGGTTATTTGACAGCGCAGCCGCCTTCAGTCTTTCTCGCTCCAATGAAGCGGACATGGTAACCAAAGGCGCTGATGTTGAAGTATTTGGCTCGTGCAGGACTGGGGACTGAAAAGGCGCAGTACCGAGACACTCAAATGTTGCCCAGTTGTAGACATGCAGCTGGTTAAGCTCCAGCCAGACGATCTGCGATGTCTCGTGAGGATGATTTACCCATTTTCCGGCCGGCTTGGTAGGACATGTCATTTTTCGAACCTCCTTCTTCTCCTTTAGGTCCCATACCTGGTCCATGGTACCAGTGCTTACAAGGATGAATTTGTCGTCGGGACTGAACAGCAACTGCGATACAGCCTCCTCTGCGTGAAGCTCAAGAAGTGGGTAGACAGCCCACTTGTCATCCTCTTTTATCCGAAGTCTCTTCACAATCACCCTGGCCGAATGGTCCGCAGATGCAAGCAAGCGGCGGGATTGAGACCAGCCGAGGGCAATGATAAATGCGAACGAGGAATGACTGCTAACTTTGCGGACACGGGCACCAGTCTTAATATTGTGAATAGAAACGGATCCATCGTCTCTGCCACAGCAGTAGAATTCATCCTCATCATCGCAAATCAGTGCTGTCACACTTGTTCGTGCGCTCCGATCGTCTGCATAGATAGGCTCCGACGCGGCTTCTGGTGTTGCAGATCCGTCGATTAATCCCATTTTCTCATTCATTTCCAAGTCATTGGATCTGACGAGCACATCTGGTGCCCACACATTGCAACCAGAGCCCCGAACATCATAGATCCTCTGCCCGTCGGGACTAAATGCCAAGTCCCGAACAAAATCATCCGATCGTAATCGGTATATGAGATTGAACTTCGGGAGAGACCACACGCTTATGGAGCCGTCGTTGCTGCTTGTAAGAAGATATGTGCCGTCTTGGTTCAAGACCATTTCACGTGCGCCAGTATCCGTGAACTCCTGCTCAACATCATCCAGGAGATCCCAGACAAGTACAACAGCATCCTGATAAAGGATGTACACCAGCGATCCATCAGGGTGCCACCGAACAAGTTCAGCGTAATTGAAAACTTCGTCGCCTCCTTCCAAACGATCTTTGTCGGCGGAGCGGAGAATCACTTTTGGAGTAGGTTGTGGCGACATGGTCAAATCCCATATGCGTACAGGTCGACCACTATACCCAATTGCCAACTTGGTGTGGTCTGGACTGGGAGACATAACACGTGGACATTTTCCGAAGACGCCTTGTTCACTTTGGTCATAGACCAACGTCTCAGACAACGTATCAAGATCGTGGGCCATGATATGATTATCGTCATGGCACAGAAGCAGGCTATTGTCAGTTTGGGCGAAACTCATGCTGACCAAGCGAGACTGTCTGCTTCGAGGAATAAGATAAAGTTGTTGACCAGTAGAGATATCCCATATGCGCGTCGTATGTCTCCCACCAGTCGCAACGAGGTTTCCTTTGCGGTTCACCTCCATCATGGTCACCCATTCTGTGTGGCATATTTTGCGTAACTCTTCGCAAGTATCAATGTACCACACAATGACAGTGCCACTTTGAGAGATGAGTGCTAAGAAATATTTGCCAGCACAGCGAATGACAGAGGCAATCTTTTCCTTGCCCACGGATAGACGAGCCAGCTTGTCGTCCCAACCGTCATCTGAAAGGCCCTTGATGGCGATGAGAGGATTTTCTAGTTCCACGTATGTTCTATATATAATCGAACTCTCTGGGCACAAACATGGGATAATGCGATGAATCGAAGAGGGGCTTTGGACTAGATTCGAGCCAAACTTGGTTACGACCCGGATCAGGTCTTGTATCCATTCAGCCAGGAACCCAGTCTCTTCTGCTCCTGGAAGCTCCGAAGCAGTATTTGGGATAGCCTGGTGATGGAATTCGACGTTTCGTTTTCGATGAAGCCATTTTCTGAGATACTGAGAAGCTCTGGGGACATCGTCAAGGTTGCCCGACAAGGCCATGGCTTGGAGCCAGCACAGCATATATCGGCTGCAGAAGACCCTCAAAATCGCCAACAACTCAGGATTGTCAATGCTCGAAAGACTGAAATGATATGCCCAATATTTCATGGCGTATTCGAGAAACGGGTACATTTGGCATGTTGATTCCAGCCTGTTGGTAGTTGCTGATTTTTCCTCGGTCACTTGTCCCAAAGCTTGTCTCCAGTGTTTTTGTGACAAATGCTGTAAGCACACGATGGCTAGGTGATCATGACTGATGCCGAATCCGCGAGCTGCCGTTGCCTCAGTCGAGACAGTAAACAGAAACTTCCGGGCCGTCCCATGGATAAGCGTGATAGATCCATTGTCCATGCGAACAAACTGGCCGCAAATCTGCACAACTGTCTCGCCCAGATCGAAAAAGCCTTCGAACTCGGGTTCCAAAGCTAGAGCTAGCTCTCGTCCAGTTAGCGGCCGAAAGCTGCACGCCGCCCATGCAAGTATTCTGAATGCCATGTGTTGGAGCCGTGGCGATTGGGACTTGACGTTCTCCATCATCTGTTCATACAAACCTTGCATGTCATTGGGTACTTCGCTCAGAACCATTTCAATGTCTGCTTTGGTATGCCAATTGTCCCAAAGGGAGGCTAGAGCCAGCCTGGTCCACAGAAAAGAACCTTCGGCTCGGCTTGCGACCTGGCTTATGACGTGCTGCTGAAGCGTTTCATCTTTCGGGAGTATTTTAGCCACTTCGGATTTAATGTATGCCTGGATGTCCTCAAAGGTGTGCTGCACGGAAATGGGTTGAACCAAGACTGAGTCCGGGCGACTAGCAGCAAGATTCACGAGCTCCCTGTTTGGGCGACTCAAGAGGAGTAGCTTCATAGCTGTTTTTGACTGCATCTGAAGCAGATGCCTTATCAACAGCGCAGGTGTATCAGCTTCATCCAAACCATCGATGACCCAATATACCGTCGACCCAAAGTCTACCTGTAGGATTATGTCCTCGAAGACGGTTTCCCAGATGCTCTGGAACTTTTGGGTGGCGACTGAAAAGGGGGAATGATGGTATTTCTGAACAAGTCGGCCAGCCAATGGGGGGTAGGCAATGGCCATCTGGAATGCTATCGTCCGAAGACAATAAGTAACACTCCTGTTCTCTTGCTGTGCCTCGATGAAGAAGTGAGACTGGCAAAGCGCGGCCTCTTGGATATGATGGATAGTTTGGGTAGCTAAGAAAGACTTGCCCGTACCCGGCAACCCCGTGAGCCACAGGATGGTGTGGCTTTTGTTGGCGGCATCAAACCAAGCTTGAAAGCTTTCTTGATTGTACAGCCATTTACAGGACCCTTGTGTTGGCCGTGGCAGATTAGAATCCACCGTGTTACGTACGCTGTCGTGTATACCAAATATATGTCGCAGGATTGCTGGCCATTCGTCCGTGCGTGGTGATTGCACCTCAATGCCCGCCGGTCCTGAGTAGTTAGAAACTTAGACACCCAAAAGCCAGGATGTTGATGTGAAAAAGGACTCACTCTGGGGTTGCATAACATCTTTTGTGAGGTTCCTCAACAGGTTGACGATGAGGATGTAGTTTGGGTCCAACCGGCTGCTAAACTTACATATCGTGTTGTGGTCTGCATCGGCAGGAGCTGATATTTCGGCTGGATAGTCCAAGACACCCGAATCTTTGTCAACGATCTGCAGCTGTCAGTGAAAGATGTCCGAGCTATGGTGTTATGTGATGGTACCATCTTCCTGAGACCCAACACCAACTTGGTAGGGAGTGTCTCGTAGAGCGAAATCAGATGCCAGGAGCTGCAAATCGCCCTGAACTTTTCATTGATATCCTCCACGGACGTGGAGAATGTCTCCAACTCAGACATGTATGTCTTGGTAGGTATCCCCATTAAGGCAAAAAGCGTGTTGAGAGTTCGGGCATGCGCGGCCCCTCTGTGAGGTGTGGCGAGAAACATGATCCCATAAACACTTGAAAGCATTTCTGCGTAGTGGTGATCACCTTTTCCGATAATTAAAGCCTCTCGCGAGTCAGTACCATAGATCATACACCCCTTTCTCTCAAGGCCCCCGCACCTTCTTAACAACAAGTCCACCCATTGAATGCGCAATGAAAATTATAGGCCGCTATCTGGATTATCAGCATTTCTAACGTTCAGCGCCAGTTCCAATGGAACTCACCAAGCCAATGTTATCCACCCCGGCGTGTCCGTATGTCTTCATTCGGACCAGAAGACCCTTGGAGAAATCGACGATGCTTAACGGGTTATCCTGTTCCTTGAACTTGGCGTTGTACCCGTATGAGAAGACGCGGAAATTTGAAAGCCCTTCCTCATGACGCATCCATGCCGGCCAGAAAGCATCCGGTTTACGGTCATATGTCCATGTTCCACGGGGAGAGCCTCCAAGCCCGTGGACGAAAATCACGTCAGCACTACTCTCGGGTTCTCCATGTATCAAATGCAGCCCAAAGGTATTGAGGAACGCCCCTGGTTCTTGACTTGGACCCCGTACCTCCCGTTCTGTGCTTGTCAACCCTGTTAAATCACTCGCGTCAGCCTGGCGACCGGCAGCTCTCAACCTGCGAAACTAGCCCCTCATAATATTAGTATACCGAATCATCCTGAATGAGAAGGTACTGACTGACCATCGATGACATCCTGCCCACTGGGACTTCGAATCTTTTGCCCCGCTGTCATGGGATAGATGAAAGAGGGGAAGGTATCCAAAAATGCTAATAATCATAGGTCAAACCGACACTACGCGCCGAGGCTTGATCAGGCATCGACAACAGGGGCTCAGACGGCCCAAGCCCTGCAAATGCCCTCTGAAGACCCGCACAGTATAAGGATTACAGCCCCGACTCCGCCTCCCGCAATGCAACTGTTGGTTGCAAACCCCCTGATTTGGACTTCCCCACTCGACGAAGGGCCAAAGGATACATGATAGTTCTGCTTGTCGCAGAGAAATACAAGTCGCGCGTTGGCACCCGTCCAGACATACTTTCCCAAGGACGCGGCATTTCGTCAAACAAGCTTTGGTCTGACACTTCAACCTGTTGACTACATCATCTTCTGGCCGGCTTTTGTCCTTCGACAGTTAACATGGCGTCTATATCTATCACGGCTGGCTTTCAGACGGCACCAGTCAATCACATTGATGTCGACCGTCAGACATGGCGCCCAAACTACAGCTCGGTTCACAATTTGAGTTGGATCCTGCAGTAGTTCGCGGCAGGCGTTCATTCTCCTCGCATAGCCAGGCAGCCTGTATTAATTTGTGATATACAGCTCTTCCCGTGCCTGAGACGAAAGTCCCACCAGCCATAACTATGGCATGCCCCTCTGGGCCAGACGGCTAAAATTGAGACGGAGCTGCTGTGTAGGGAAATGAAGGTCTACTTTCCCAAGGTAAAGCGAACCCATCCTAAATGTTGATGGTCTCGTGAGGACTCATCTCGGTAGACTATAGACCTTGAAGAGACTGGTCAATTAGCCCTGCACGAGTCGACTAGGTTGAGTGTTGACGGAAGCCCTCTGTGGGAACACCTTTTGTACCTCGCATACTTCTTTCTCATAATGAATCCTTCTCTAACCAAAGATGGGGCTTTAACGGAGCGGTTAAATGATCTCGGTAATCCAAGGCCAAAGTCATCGTATATTGGTCGCATCCTTTGCCGAGACGCCCGGTCATTCATGGCTATCGCAAAGTGCACCCACCCATGGTACTTTTGCGCAATTAACAGGAGATTCACGAATCCACATCCACTGACCTAACTTAGGGACAGGTGATAAATAATACTTTACTTGAAATGATGCATATACAGCAGGTACTCCGTACTGACCTCGAAGACCCTGTCGTAGCAAACAGCACCAAGTATCGGCGCGTTGTATTGCCGGCGAAGACGAATAAAATTGACCAAGGAGTAACAGAAGGCACAGGGCTAGACGCAGGTCTAGTTGTAAGGAGAAGGTATGGAGGGCATTCATCCTGGCCGCCAAGACAGAGATGAGTAAGTTGCCTCGTATTATCCCCTTGAGTGTGGAGATGCAGCAGGCTGGTCACTAACAGGGATACTAGCCAATGACTAGTAATAAAGAAAGAGATACTTAGTTATCTAAGAGTATTCTGGCTTTATGTCAAGTACTACTGGCTACTACCTCAGTACCTCTTTAACCTTCTAGATAGGCCAGCTCGACTGTAGCTTCTGTATACATGGGGGCTGATTCAGCTGGTAAGGGCGACTACAAGCTTGGTGCTCCTTCACACTCAAGGGGATAAAAGTCATGTCATGCGCCGCTCTGTTCAATCACTCACTCACTACCGCTCTTCATTCTCAAGGCTTCATCACTTCACCATTACTCTCAAGCACTCCTTATACTCTCTCGAACCCAATTCATTATGCGTTCTGCTATTGCTATTGCTATCCTAGCGGCCCTTGCCTCTGCTACGGCTACTAGCCCAATTGAGGGCTATGAGGTTGAAGAGGCGTCCTGGGAGATTGAAGTTGAAGCTGGCAAGCCTTCTGTTTTTAACGGAACAGTTGAGCAAGTGATGGCTCAGCTTGAGATTGAGTACCCTGACATTGCTGCTTCTGCCCTGCAAAGCATTAGCAAGGAACCAGCTGCCAAGGCCGAGACAAGTCTTACCAAGAGAGACCGCACTGTTTGCGGGAACTTCTCTTACGCCGCTGCCCATCGCATTCAAGAGGCCATCGACCGGCTTCGCGGTCTTCCTGGCAGGCCTTCGCTTGGACCAGGACCTCGCAGGTGTGCGCAGGTTAGCTGCAATTCAAATGCTGCTGTTTGGTGGTGCAACGATGTAAGAGTTTCTATGCTTATATAATTTAACAAATACTAATAGGAAGCAGAACAATTACCAGGTTGAGCACACTAACTGGCATGGTATTGCCAATGCTGCTCAGATTATTGTAAATACTTGTACTATAGAGACTATCGGTCCTTACCCTTGGGTTGCCGGACAGCGCTTCCATGACGACAATATCAACATGATTGTATCAGCCACCTGCTAATGAGAAGCAGTGGTTTGGAATTGTTACTACTGCGGGAGATGAGAAGTGGATTGTCTCTAGTTCTGGATATTCCTCATAATATGCATACACTGAGCATACACACATGACCTATTATAATACATGCGCCATGCTAAGCTCCCGCCGATCACCAGCTATTGGGGAGATTCATGGGCCGTCTTATACAAAAACCAACTCTCGCACATGATCAAAATGGACCAGGCAAAGAATGGCGACTGGCCGCTACCCCCCAGAATATGTGACCTCGTGCTTGACAAGGTTATACCAGCTCTTCTGGAGCCCCTGCAATCTGTAGGCTGCTCTATCAAGCCATGTCTTGTACACGCAGACCTCTGGGATGAAAATATTGCCACCGATTTGGCGACTGCAGAGCTATTTATATTTGATTCTGGGTCTTTTTAAGCGCTCAACACATACGAGATTGGCAACTGGAGAGCGGCACGACACAGGTCGAGTGGCAAGAAATACCTGCAAAGCTACATAAACAACTTCAAAATCTCAGAGCCAGCCAGGCCGTCTCAATTTAAACATTCTGAGCTGAAATTTACGAAATCCTGCTACTCCTTAATTCAGAGCACCAATGTGACGATAGAAACTTACTCTAATCGTTGCGATAATCCTGGGACGGCCATTATTATTCGTGAGTGCAACATGCACGTGGTGAGTCTCAGGTGCTATGGTTCTTGGTTCAGTAACTGAATAGTCCCCAAAAGCGTATTTCAGAGCACGGCGGTAATGTGTGGAAAGTAGTGCCCGGAAGAACTGCTGAAAGTCCAAGTGTACACGCTAATAGGGATTAATTGCTTGGATATAGGTCGAAGAGAACAGAGATAAAGGGATAGACAGTAGCAAGAGTAAGGGAGGACAAGGTTGTGGGTACTGAAGGGGGGAATTGAAGCTGCGAAGTGAAGCTTTGATTCGATCCCAAAGACATGATGGTAGTAGGCTACCGTATGGAGCCAATATTCCAGTCGAGACGTAATAGCCAAATATCTCATGCGGCCTGGATGACTATGAATGACAACCTATTCTCTTCTTTTTAAAAGTCTGAACTTTAATGAACCCTATCAGCTTGTGTCCGTCGCACTACATTCGCTGGTGCGTTTCATAGCAGGACAGTGTCCATTAGTTGAAGAGATGAGATGGAGCTTTCTAGGGTAGCGAGGTAAAAATATGTTGATGCATACTGTGTTGCATCAAGGTGCTATGGCAAGTAGCTAAGAGATGATTATGGCAAGAAGTATCAGTAGACGGGTATAAGAAATCATTTAAAGCCACAATTCCACAAGGCCATGGCCTTAGTCTTCGGTCCGGGTTATAGCCCCAAATGCCATGATGATAGCATCGACTGCATGATACGCCACATATGGCAGGCCCATGCTCATTCTTCCGTAGGCGATGGTAAACTTGTAGGTGTCATCGCAAACGCCCCCTCTTGTCTCCAAAATCTCGCCTGCCTCACCCAGCAAAGTATCAGACTTGGCGTCAAACTCCTTACCCCACCCAGGCTTCTTGTTGTCATCGAGCAGCTGGCCGTGCCACAGGCTATGGATATCACGTACCACCGGTGCCAGATCTTCAGACACGCCCAGTGGTTCGCGCTTAGCCAGTTGGGTAGAGCCATCCTCAATCATATCGTAGTACATATTGAGGAACTTGCTCTGAGGGGAAGCTGGGAGCTTATCCTCCGAGCCAGCCCGTCTAAGTCCGCAAACGAGCGGTTCTGCGAGCCCAGCATCGGTGATTTGGGCCTTGGCCGCACGGTACAGCTCCCAAGTCCTGTTTGGGTTCTGTTAGCAGATGGCCTAGGCGTCGTTGTGCGTCGCCTCAGGATGGGTAGACTCACCAGTCCCAGAACTGTGGATACTTGTCAATGTAAAGCTCGAGAACTTCAAAGATGCGCCTGTGTCGAGCGCGCGAAAAGCTGTACGGAGGCGACGTTGAGGAGATACGGCCATCCTCACGGTTGTGCATACGCGCTCGGTGGTGGCCACGGATGATCTCGCATAGTGTGCTCGACAGAACAGTGGACATTGTCTGGATAGCCCGCTCAATACCGACATCTGAGGGATACAACAGCCGAAGCAAATTGCGGGTTTCCCCGGTGAAGATGTCAGTATGGAGGTCCATCACGTCATTCGGGACAGCAGACCCAATAAGCGAGTCCATTCCCTGGTCGTCGAGAAAGGCAGCACCATCTCGGCACATGTAAGCGGTGCCCATGGTATCAAACCCGCGAGCCGCAATCACCAGATCAGGGTCAAGCCCGTGGTCAATGCGTGACTTGATGGGGGCTTTGAGAGGCATCGCATTTTCGCAGTGGTTCATCGCACGCAGATACCCAAGACTGACACGCCAGAAGCAGCGATCTAGGCCTGCCTTGGAGTCATCGAGCGTTGGGACTGCAGCACGAGCCATGGCCTCGAAGGTAGTGAAGCGTTTACTGTATTTCCCCTGTCCTTTGGCCTGCCGGGTTTAGGTTAGTAAAACTTGTGCATGAAGTGGCTTCTGCAGGGGGAGGGGCATAGTAGGAAGGAGAGGAGAGTGCCAAGTAGCGGGAGAGTCTTACCCAGTCAATGCCTGTCAAGGTGGCGTAGACGTAATCTTCTCGATGAGTTTGTGGTTCCAGGGTGAATGAATTGCACATCAAGAGGTAGAATGGAAACTGGACAATGATGGGCGGATCACATTCAAGGCCGGTAAGTAACCTGCCCCATGGCCTAAAATGATCATCTCCACCAGCTTCGGAGGCATGGTATTGGAGTGAGAGGTTGACTGGCTGGTCAGTATCATTGGCAGCTAGAAGTATAGCGGCGCACGTCTCCAATGTAAGCTGATAGGTGAATTCCATGGCATCGATGTCATGCAGCCCAGTGCTTGATGCTCTCTCCTTTTCAGCCACATCGTGGAAGTCGGCCGAGAAGGACTGGACAAAGTCTAATGTCCTGGGGTCCGGTTCGTGCCGGACCATGGCATCCTTGACCCATTGGGCGATGCTGGTTGTCATTGCGTAGTACCCGATGTGCCGGCCTGCTGAAGCGGCCGGGGGACGCGTCTTGACCGCCCTCTTACCCCAGGGTCGTAAAGTAGGGGGAAGTTCATGCGCGCCATGCTGCACATCATCTTTGCATTGGTCATGGGTGCGGAGGTTTTCGTCAACACCACTGTCTTTGAGAGCCGCCTGTATGCACTGTCAGTGGGCCTGCATCATTCATGACAAGCACAGTATTGGTACCAGAGCCTCTCCCGTATATCTCATCCGTCGCGTATTGATCAAGAAGTCACGAGGCGCCATGGTGAATGCTTAGGATGGCCAGACGGTGGAACAGGTATAAACTACAGCACATGAACTTTTGGGAACCGGGCACTGCTACAGGACTGTTTGATGTATTATGTACAACGGGTTGTCTGCTCCATTAGCTCTGACTGTTGTTCCATTTTCGACCACGCTGGTAGTCAGCCAGACTATCTGACCCTCCCGTCTGATCGGTTGACACCTCGGCTTGTCTGCGAATCTTACTAGTTCTTCATCGTCTTATCATGCACCTCGATCGAGGAGTTCATAATCCGGACTATTGCCGGTTGGACGCCAAGAATAACAACGGTAGGTAAATGCAGGTGAGGAGCTCTAGATCTGGAACTGGTATAGTAATACGAGCTAACCTTGACTCTTGATCCTAAATGTAACAGATATGTTTCTAACCAACCGCCGAGAGAAGACCGACGCGGCGCGGCAGGGGCTGTCCGTAATAACCGCCCCATGGGGCGTGCATCTATCCACGCCCAGCATCAACCCACGCGAAGGAGGGTAAGACTGGAGGGGCCAGTCTGATGTGTCCTTGTGGATTATATTCTGAAAGCAGACACCGGAAAACCAAAGTGGAATAGCGTGAATCCATCATCGTAATTGCCGAGTACGACTGGGATGACTGCATATATAAACCATGCTCAATATTTCAAGCGGGGTCAAATATTATTGGCGTCAGCGTGCCATCCGGATTTGCGCGACCGCGCCGCCATAATACGGCCGCAAAACGTAACGGCAGAGTAATACAGGCCGACCAGCGGGGAGAACTATGTTGGCGGGCTGGGATGGGAGGCTCAAACCAATAATGCTGTGGAGCGGCGGCTACGGAAGTTTCCATTCTCTTTCCTCATTCAGACAGATAACGCTTCTTCACCAAGGTGAGGCTTATCCATAGTAAGCTCGGCAAAGAGGCTCGAAGCGAGCCTGTCCAATATAATCCGTCGCCTGGCGGAGCACTCTGACCGGAAGATGCAGCCAAGAATAGCCGGATGATGACCGACGCTTGACGTGTGCAGAGTACGTACTACTAAGATATTGGTTGGTTGCTCTGCAGCTTAACCTCAGGCATCTATGCGTTTACGTGCTGTTGGTCCTGTCTGACATTCCTTCGCTTTTGCGGCGCCCCCCTCATTGACTTGATTGAGGGGTAACGGAAGGGCAGCCGGAGATATTCGTGGCTGGGCAGCTAAACCCCGACGCTTTTTTGCGTTCGCCGTACGCATCGATTGCATGGTCTGGGGGCCCTGGGCTGGTCTGTTCTGCTCTATTGAAAGGCGAAGCGATCGGTTGTTGCTTCTACCAGCACCCAGCTTACAGCACAATCGGCTCCCTCTTTGCATGAAGCCCCCCCGTGGATAAGTACTTCAGCTGGCGATCAAACGGCATCTCGCTTTCTTCATCATCCCAAAGCATTGACTTGCTGTGCTCTACATTGCCATTCTGACTCCTCCAGCCATCTGTCCATCATGAGAGGGTTCCGAGCGACCTCTCTTGCGTATGCCTGGTGCGTCGCCACGTCACTGTCGATCGCCAGTGCCTTCCAGGAGGCAATCGTGGCGGAGCAGCTCCTGGGCTCCCACTTCGGTGTCGCAGGCCTCCCAGGCGCCTACGACTATGTCATCCTCGGAGGAGGCACCGCTGGCATCACGTTGGCGCACCGCCTCGCCTCGGATGGGCGATACTCGGTGGCCTTGGTGAACGCGGGTGATTTTGCGGAGTTTGCCAATGGAAACTTCTCCCAAGTCCCTGCGCTCGCGTCCATGTTCGGCGGTTCCAACCCTTTCCTCCGGAACCCATTGCTGGACTTCCACCAGTACACCACAAAGCAACCGGTAAGCCCCCCCCGTATAGTACATGCATCCTCAAAGCAAAGGATGCTGCGCAGCATTTTGCTCACTCCCCAACAGCAACTCGATAACAGAGAGCTCTACTATACCATCCCCAAGGTCTTGGGAGGCGGAAGCTCGCGCAATTACCTGTGGTTCCCTCGGTTAGTCCTGTACCCGTGCATTCTTGGAGAGGCAAGCATCGCTGACTGCTTGTGATAGCGCGCACGAAGGCGCACTGGAAAAATGGGCTACGCTAGTCGAGGACGAGTCCTACTTGTTCCCAAACCTGCTCCCCTTTTACCAGAAAGTCGGCACCTTCACTCCCCCAAACACCAAGACGCGGTTCGCCAACGCCTCTACGCCGCACAACGCGGGCGTCTACGCCAACAACGGCGGCCCTGTTCAGGTCGGGTACCCCAACTGGGCCAACCCCATCTCGTCCTGGCTCGAGAAGGGATTCAAGGGCATTGGCCTCAAGGCCTTGCCCGGTGCGCTGGCCGATGGTAAGCTCTGGGGATATGCCTACCCGCCGTCTTCCATGGACTCGGCGACGCAGTCGCGAAGCTCATCATCCACGTCCTACCTCCGAGATGCACTGAGGAAGACCACCAACCTGAACATTTACAAGAACACCCTGGCTAAGAGGATCCTCTTCGACGAAAACAAGAAGGCAATTGGCGCCGTAGTCGAGAGTGACGGCTTTGAGTACCAACTTATGGCAAACAGAGAGGTCATCGTCTCGGCAGGATTCGCAAGGTATGTTGGGGAGAATGGTGTATTGATCGAGAAGCTGACCCCCCGTCCAGATCACCACAGCTGTTGATGGTATCCGGTGTCGGCCCTGCTGCTACACTAGATGGTCTTGGAATTGATGTTGTCTCGGATCTCCCCGGAGTTGGCCAAAACATGATGGTATGCAACCAAGTGTGCGGCGACACGAAGTCTCGGCTAACCTAGCGCTCATGTAGGATCACGTCGTCATGTCGCCCTCGTATGCGGTCAATGTCTTGACGCACAACGCCTTTTCGGATCCTGCCGTTTACGTTGATCATCTCATCCAGTACCGCTCAAGCCTCACCGGCATGTTCACCAACAACGGCGGAGACATCCTGGCCTTCACCAAGTTCGCCGCAAACGCAATCAAGAAGTCGACCCTGAAGGATCTCGATGCCTTCTCCAAGGACTGGCCTCACGTCCAGTTCATGCCCCTTGATGCCTACGTTGGCAACTTTGAGGACAGCATGGCCGCACCGGCCGGCAACTATGTCTCTCCCATGGTCGCGCTCTCTGCCCCCTTCTCGCGCGGCAATGTCACAATTCAGTCGACTGACACCAACGTCAACCCCATCGTCTCCCCCAACTGGCTGCTCGACCCGCGCGACCAGGAGATGGCCGTCGCAGCCTTCAAGCTCTCCCGCAAGATCATGACGCAGGATGCCACTCGTCCCGTGGTCGTCGGTGACGAAGCGTTCCCTGGTCTCGATGTTAAGACTGACGCACAAATCCTTGCGACTATCCGCAGGCAAGCCTTCCCCGTCTCACACGGTAGCTGCACCTGTGCGATGGGCCCACGCACGAACAAGATGGCAGTGGTAGACCAAAGCGCAAAGGTCTATGGTGTGCAAGGACTGCGAGTTGTGGATGCCTCGGCATTCCCCATCCTCCCTCCTGGCACACCCTCCCAAACAGTTTGTAAGTGAACGCCCCTGCCATGGAAAGATGAAGCCCTCTAACCCTCCGCCTCGTAGATGCCCTCGCCGAAAAGATCGCTCAAGACATCTTGAATGGTGAGTAAGCGGCTCAATTATGTACAATCAAGGGTATATAGTCCTGGGGATGGTCGGTAATAACCGCACTTCAGGACCTCCGCGTTCGCCGTCCGCCGCCGAGGAGACCCATTCTTCATCGCAACAAAAGTTTAATTCTGAAGAAGATAAAGATGAGCTCTGAGTAATATATTCTCCATATATAATTAAAGCCATAGTTATTTATTCCCATTCTGCTTACGGGAGCAGCCGCTACAACCTACCGTTCGATTCGCCATCGTCGCCGAATACCGGTACGCCTGATTCTTGGTGTGATGGGTTGGAAATGAGTGAAACTACCTCTGTTACTATGGACAGTATCAAGTCAATAGCTAATAATTGGTATAAAATATTTGACATAACTTGTGAGAATCTGTTTGCGCCACATATCGTAGCTTACGGTCTTGAGTATATTTCACGCTGCAGTTGCCTTCACATCATTGAACTAATGACATCAACACAAGAATGTCGCACAAGAATGTCATTTGGCGTCCTACGCTCTCATCAAGCGTACTTGATCCGAACTCCCTTACTCTCGTGTGACGTGTCTCCGCTGAAGCAGTCGCGGACCATCTTCACGTCCATCTCATATGTCGTATCGTGAAGAACAAAATCATGGCGTCGGAAAAATGCCGCAAGGCCCACGTGCAGTGCAGTCGTGGCGACGCTGTTGTGTCGATATTGTCAGTGCTTTGCTTCACGAGTCTCAAGGCAGGAGTATGAGGCTGCATGGTGGTTGAGGCGGTTACTTACTTCATACCCACACACATACGACTTCCTCGTCCAAATGGGAGGTGGTATGGGCTGATATCCGCAAGCTCTGGATTATCCGAAAGCCACCTCTCGGGAAGGAAGGCCTCGGGATCCTTAAAAATCTTGGGATCCATGGTAACGTTGCGATATGTCATGGCCACCGGAGTCTAGAGCCTCGTTTAGATTGTATTCTCAGATATAGCCATCGATTTGCTCGCTTACCCCTGCTGGAATGGTCCACTCGCCGCATTGGAGGTCATCGTCTGGGGCGATAACGGGCAGCCTCGAAAGAAGGGGCGCGGAAATGCGGAGCAGCTCCTTAATGATGGCCGACTAAGACGACATTTAGTAAGATGTGTATTACTGTATCGTGATGGAGTCCCAAAACTTACAAACCAGGGAAGTTGTTCCAATTCCACGATCGAAGGCCGGTCATGCGGATTGGGCATCACCTGCAACAGCTCCTCGCGGAGGCGCGGCATGATTCTCTCCTTATTCGCGAGGATGTAGTACGTTCCAGTAGCGAATGTCCACATGATGGCGTCGTTGCCGGCAACCATGACGGCAAAAGCTTCCTGGGCAATGCGCTGGGGCTTTTTCTCCTGGGCACCGATGGCTGGAGACGAGAGAATTGTGCGGAAAAATTCTCGATGAGTGCTGAGCTTCTCTGGGTCCTCGGTTGCAAACTGGCTAGCAGCCTCGGCCGCTTGGTCGTCTAGATCCTGTCATGTCTATTAGCATGTGTTGGTGCAATAAAGTAGCAGGCCACAACGTCCTCACCCATCTCAGCTTGGCAATCCTCGCCACATCCGGCCATACGGCGTTGATGACCCACAAGGGCAATTTCAACGCCGTTGGGATAAACCATGGGAATTGCTTGGCGAACGGCGTAGTGACAGCCACAGCCTTGACTGTCCTGAACCAGGCCTCTGTCATCTCCTCATCCTCGAGCATGCACATGGGTTTGCCAAAGAGGAAGCCGGAGAGGGTGTCGAAGCTGAATGCCATCCAATTGATACGCATTTCTGCCACTCCGCGCTCTTTGATGTGACGATCGACATTCTTCAACACGAGCTCGACGTTGTCGTAGATGAGGTCCGTGGCTGTGGCTGCTTCCTGCTTGGAAAACTTGGCGCCAACGGCGAGACGCCTCTTCCGATGAATCTCGTGGTGAATAGTTCCAGCGCCTAATTCACACTTCTCAGTCCGTGTACTTCAACAAGTGTCACGATGCCACACTAAGCTGCTTACCTGAATCGGGTGCACCAATCATCAAGGCAGAAGGAGGGTACTTGTTGCGAACTCCCTATGATCAGGTCGTTAGGCTTGTCATTACATCCCTGTCTCAAACGTGACATACATTGATCGGGTTTACGTAGAGTTTCTCGACAAACGTCGAGTCGTTGATGTGCAGCTCATCGGGGTTGACACGGACCACAGGGCCTGCAAACCAGTTAGTTCCAGGGTCAGGCTATCGTCGCCGAAGTGGGTTGGGGGTTGAAAAGGATGGTGTTACCGTAAACTTCATGCATTCGCTGCAACTCCTCAAAGAAGGTGCCTGGGCGGTGAGGCCGGAGATCAAAGTAGGCCTCGTACCATTTTGAAGCTGCTGCAAGCTTGGGGCCGGGATATCGTGCCAGAGGGTGGAAGTACAGTCGGTAGACGGTTATGGCGGCCCAGTAGACGGCGAATGCTGCGGCCACTGACCACCACAGGTGCGCCGTCAAGTAGGTGAACATTGTGCTCAAAGGCATGGCGATTGGATTTCGGTCTGTGACTTGGTGATGAGGACTACTTCGTTTCACGACGCTACCCCGAACTCATATGCATACAATAAATAGACCAATCTATCTTCTCACCTCATCGAAGCCCATCTTCCAGCTGTATTCTTTCCCCTCCCTGCGTAAGATAGCCGGCCGAATGTGTTGATCGCTCCGGCAGTTGGATGGCCTGGACCCAAAGTATTATTACGTGAGTAGGCCGCCTGGAGCCATTTTGGGTGCAACGGGGGTGAACGGAGACCCCTCCCCTGTCTGATAGTCCCCCCCTAGCTGAATGGAGATAATTTTGCGACAGGGGGGCATATATAGCATTGATTAACGTAACATTTTGGTACATAGGATTCTGCGTGCAGCTCGTTGCGTCCGTATGTAACACGTTGCGGACTTATTGGGGGGTAAGAATGGGGAGGGATTTAGCCCGAGACGGAAGGCCGGGAGATAAGAGGGGACCGAATGGAGGGTCTGAGGCAAGGTGATTGGTTAGTTATAGCCAATAATAGATGGAGCGGCGTTCCATTGCATCCTTTATTGCTACCCAACCCCGTTGCCGGCGGCGGCATGACGGTGGCTGAGGTCAGGTGGATCGGGCCAACTATACCGACAGGCCTCGCATAATGTCTTACTTGATCGGTCTGGAAGATGGGGATGAGGTCAGATAGCCATAGCCAATTATACATGCAGCTGCTTACCCTCTTATTCAGAGTGCCCGCCTTGCGTGAATCCGTCACATGTGCATCTTTCTTTTGAGCTGCCCCTCTCGTTGGGTCGCTGAATCTCTGTCTTTTCCCGACAATCTCTTGACACCGATCGTACGGATCTCAAGCCACATCGCGCACACCCATCATGACTTACGCAAACACGACGGGCACTGGCAATGCCGAGATCCTCGATACTGGGATAGCGAGGATCGCCGTCAACGCCGTGGTTGTCACATGCGTCATGACTGCCCTGGCCCTAGCCCTGGCCTTTACTCGTTTTTCGATCCGAATGAAGGCTGGCTGGGGAGTTGACGACACTATCCTTGCCGTGTCGCTCATATTTCTCATAGTACAGCTTGTTGCGCAATTCTTCCGTAGGTTACCTGGCCCTGAAGCATCACGCCGTGATTTCGCTAACTTCGTCTTTACAGTTGCCTTCTGGGCCGGCGAGGGTTGGTTGATGCAGGATATGATAGTATACCCCGAACGAATCACAAGGACGCTACAAGTACGCAAACATGCCCTTTACTATCGCGCCATTCTCCCATACTCTCGACTAACGCCCCCAAGTTGATCTTTTGGCCTTCATTCAGCTATGGCACCGTAACCGCCCTGATCAAGACCTCAATCCTGCTTTCCTACCGACGAATTTTCGGCCATATGAAGAGGATAAGAATCGCAATCTGGATTCTGCTCGTCGCTAGCTGGGCTTGGTGTTTGTCCAACATCTTCGGCATGGCTTTTCAATGCACTCCTGTCAGGAAGGCGTGGCACCCTGAGGTTCCAGGGACATGCATTGACCTGATCGCTTTCCTCTGGGGAAACTCTGTGTCCAATTTTGTTATTGACTGGCTCATCCTGGGTGTGCCAATTGGCCCAGTGCTCAAGCTCCAGCTGCCTACGTCAAAGAAGGTCCTCGTTGGAGGGGCGTTTCTCTGTGGTTCTCTGTAAGAATGCCCTCGTCATTGCACTTTAAAAATCTCCGAACTGACACTTGCAGGGCATGCATTGCCAGCACAATCCGGGCAGCCCATACCGGTGACTTCGATCCTATGGATCTCGGCAGTGAGTCTTTATAGCAGGCCACCTCTGTATCCAAGCTGACATTTGTTCGTTCCAGGATCGGTTTATGATGCTTCTATTTGGATCTATATCGAGCCTCCTATGGGCATCATATCGAGTTGCCTGCCCTTTCTGAGCAGTATCTGGGGCGCCCGGGCGATGAAAGGAGTCAAATACATCAGGAATCGTGTGACAACTCACAGGGGAGAGTCCAAGGGCGATTCAAGCGGCGCTAGTAACAACGGATCAAGGTTTGTAGCACTCGACAGTGCGCATGGAGAGTCAGGTCCACATTGGGAGGATCAGAATCATCTGGACTCAAGGATGATCCGCAAAACCACAACTACTATGGTCCACGGCCAGGAAGCGAACGACAGCCTGGAGATGAGGCCATACGAGGTCACCGTGAATGGGACAGTGAAGACTGCAAAGACGGAATCTCAAAATTCTTTGGTATGATAATGGATGCAGATGAGCTTTATGCATGAATAGCCAGCGTTGGAATGATTTCACGGTTTGAGGAGACTTCTCAGACAATCTATATTTTAATAGAGCCTTGGGTAATATAAAACTATATCCCGCTGCCACTGCTGCAGCCCCCATATTGTTCTCTTGCTCCGGCCAACGGGTGATGTTAGCTACAGTCTGACGATCCCTTCATTGTTTGACTCTGTTCTTTGGTCCTGTGGGTAGCAAGGCTACTATTGTTCGCATATACTATTTTTCTTTTTTCCACACTACACGCACCTCCTACATCATATAAAACTATATTCTGACTCGTTTATCCCCTGTTTATCTATTGATCTGGTCTGCTGCACTGTGAACGGGAGCTCTCGAAGTAACGGATCTATTCCATCGATGGAGAGTTGCGAATTTACACAAGAGCACAATATTTCTCTCTGTATCCCAAATCTTCATGCTGATTTTATCTTGCACAAGTACACCCTGAGGACCTCAACATCACGCCGCGCGAGAGAAAAAAAGATATGTGATGCTTTCTGCTTAGTCGATGTATCAGACTTTGTCAAATATTAAAGCGCTATTCTTAGCTAGTTGAGAAACCCCTTTGTCTCTGGCTCACAAGACAAGGGTCGGGTTCACTGCCAACCCCAAAAGGACCCGAGGTAGGATGCTCCTCTTTGCTGAGATGTGAGACGTAGTACATAGAGCCAGCCATGGTACTGGGGTCAACTGGCAAATGTGGCCAGTTGATGAAGAAAGAGGCACCTATGAGGATGACCATGATGCCGAGTATAGAGACTGTCATCCATGTGCAGACAGCGTGGGTTGTCCAGGTCTGGATAACCTTGTAGGGCACATTTGAAAGGAGCATGGGTAGAAACTCAGCCAAGATGGCTGTAAAAGCTACTGCAGCGAGATAAAGGTCATGACTGGACGGCCTTAGAGCGCGAAAAGTGCCGCTAAACGCGTTTGTGGATAATTTGGTGTCCATGGCCTGCTGGAACCTGCTGGGGTCGGTATGCATCATCCGGTAGGGACTGATTAACGCGATACCTGGTGATTGATTAGCTCTGATATGGAGTGGTTGTGGGAAGCACATGATGGCAAACTTACAGTTAAAGTATGAGGACCAGAACAAAGTAATGATCATACCAACCGATGTGATGAAAATCCGCACAGCGGTTGTCTCGCTCGATAAGAACCGGCCTAGAGATGTGCCACCAGCTGTCACGTTGTAGGTGATGATGATGGTCAGAATACCGACAAGAGCCAGGAGAATCAATGCCCTTCCCCAAATGGTGAGGACATAAAATGGCATTGCCTTTTTCGATCCCGCCTGAAGGGGATCCAGCTGTGGACCAGCTGTAGTAGTGGCCTCTCTCACCAATGGCTCACCCGCGCGGTTGACAGGGACAACTCCGTATTCGGTCGTGACACCGTTTTGCCAGTAGCTCAGGACGTAGAACTCGGTGCTGAGGCTGCGGGCGATATCCTCCTCGTCAACATGGCCCTTGCCGTGGGGAATATCGTTGAGCAGGTGTTGAAAGCTCGGGTTCGATGACATCTTGGCCATCTCAGAAAGAGCCCACGGCTTTGCCTGTACACCCGTGCGATGCCGCCACAGCGTTAGTGCCGCAAAAAGCACGAACAGTGCCATAAGCCCCAGAATACCAATGGCAATCTGTGCCGGGATGGGAAACACCCCCACAGTGATGGCGCAGTTCTGCGCATTTCCCTGTCCCGGCCTGCAGTCTTCACCCTGCAGGATGATGCGGATTGTCTCGGCGCTGAGGGGTACCAGAATGGCACTCAACATTACAAGCGAGCCTGTTATGCTGAGCAGAACATGGCCGTAAGAGAGCGCCTGAAAGCCAGCGATCCAGGTCCATGGGCCCATTGTCTCCCAGCATATAGAGCGGTCAGCGCGTGCACCGTTTGGCGTAGACACGAGCGTGTGGAATGGGTAGTAAAGCTTGGCGATACGATCCAGGATGCGGATCGGGATCGTAAGCGCCGTAGCGAGAATAGTAGGGAAGATAAGGCCAGCAAAGTACTCAAACTGGGTGATTGAGTAAACTTCGAAGATGGTGCTGTCCTCATCATCTGTAGGAGGCGTGGGTGACGAAAATGAAGTATCGACGAGTATCAGGCCTGTGTGAATAGGTTTGCCTTCGCTGTTTGTTGCCGTTGTTGTTGACACAGATTTGGTGTATACAACAGCAGAGGTTGTCGTCGGCTTGCCATCTTTATCCTTCAGGGTTACCGAGGATGTGATGAGGTAGTAGGTTGCAGTGCTACTCGGTTCATCGTCTGAGTTTACAAGGGTGGTGGTATGAGGGTAATTGAGAAGAAAGTATTCCTCCGTCTTGGTTGGCTGCCCGCGAGAGTTGGTCAAGATCCTTTGGGTTGGGCTCGCAAATGCAAGTACTGAGGTGGTGAGAGTTGGTCGGCCCTGCGAATCCCTCAATGTCGTTTTGATCAATGTCAGCATACTAGTTGGGTCTGGCTTGTTGGCGATAGCATCCTCGTCGTCTTCTGTTCTGATTCGGGTCGTGTACACGCTGGTCTTTGTGCCGACAACGATGTTTCCATTCGAATCAGTAGTGGTGACGGGAATCAGAGTGGTTTCAACAGTATTGCGCCTTGTGTCGTAAACGCCCATCATGGTGACAACCTTGATATTCCCACTCTCGTCGGTGGATGTGACTTTGATCTTGGTGGTCAAGGCTCCCGACGGCAAAGCAGGCCGCGTATCTAATGTAGTGACGGGTGGGACTACGCTGACGACCGTTCTTGTCCAGCCGTTGTCCGTCAGCACAGTAGTGGCAGTGGTGGCTGGAATCACTACGACCGGGGGGCGGTCTGACGCTTGGGAGTCCGCTTGTGGCGGCCGGAAGTTCTTCGTGACGGTGCGGTACACAGTAACGGTGACCGTCTTTGGCAAGGCCACGTGCTCGGTGATTGTTAGAATTCCTCCGTCAACACAGGCTCTGGCGTCCAACTGGAATTTGGGAGGCGTTGGTGTCGGCAGCGGCGCGTCTCTGGCCACCACACCGCCCACCACGGTGATATCAACCGTGACGGTTTTGGTGGCTACCACAAAGTCGGCCCTGTCAGTTACCGTGACCGTCTTGAGATAGCAGGTGCTGGTTTTTTCGTCCTTTCCAGGGCGGCTGCGCGTGCCGTCGTCGGTGTTCCCCCTTCCTGGCAACGTCACAGTAACTGTGTTTCTTCCGACAGTGATGAAATTTGTATGCGTAAAGGTTGTGCTCGGTGCATATGTGACCGTCTGGGTGATGGTGCTAACCACATCACACGAAGGGTCCTCGGGGTCTGGTGGTATAGTAGAGATGGCCATCTCGGTGCTTGTTGTTGTGGTTGAGGTTCCGCCTACCGTGACAGTCACTTGGGGTACTGTCACCGTCACTTGAGGTGGCTTGTCTCCGAGCACAATCACCTCAGTCATGGTCATCCAACAAGTATTGAGCCCATCTTCAGATGATGAAATAGATGAAGAGTCACTTGTTGAGTCCGTTCCGGTGTCGGAAGTGGATTCTGAAGTTATCTCTGGTGGTGTTTCTGATGTTGTCGTTAGGGGCATCTCAGAGGTTGTCTCTAGGGCAATCTCCCCATCAGTTTGCGAAGTTGTGGAAACCACCTCTTCAGGGCTAGTCGTTTTCTCAGCCGCCGTTTCTATTCTTTCGGATGTTTGGTCGTTGGTGTCCCCAACAAGGGTTGATGATACAGAGTCCTCGATCGGGGGTGTACCAATTGAGGCCGCCTCAGCCAAGACTGTGTCGATCGAGGTCGTGCCAATCACGGCTATGTTAGTAGTGGCCGTTTTAATGGTGGCCGTTTCAATCGCGACCGTTTCAATCGCGACCGTGTCAATCGCGACCGTGTCAATCGAAGCCGTGTCGATCAATGAGGAACTCTGAGCCCCCTCTTGTCGCGCATGAACAAGCATGGCAAGTGCACTATCCCCTTCCAAGGGGACTCCGTGACTAGAATATTCTGGTAGCTCCTCCCGGGCCTGTAGCTCCGTTCCATTGTTGAGAACAGCAACGGGTCTCGCGGTTTTGGTCCCATCGGGGAGAAAGTGAACAGCAACTTCCATGGCCGCCAGAATAGCCAGGAGGATGACGAACAGAACGCTTAGAAACCAAATCCGAAACGGAACGGGTTTGAAGTCGGGAACCTGCCGCCTATCGGAAATGAAATCCTCGGCGCCCTTGTAAGAGATGTCCCATTCATCACCACCTGCAGTCTCGACGTTGTGTCGTCTCCCATTATCACCCGAGGGTGCCAGTGCATGGCTGGGGGCATAATAGCCCTCTTGCGTAGGCTCTATTGTATTTGTAGCATCGTAGCGGCGAACAGCGGACGTGCCTCTTTCGTTCTCGTTGGCTGGTTCAAGCCCTTGAGCCACAGGCCTGTCTACGTCTCGATACCCTGCGCTGATAAAGTTGCGCTGACCCCTCGTTTCATCGTATGCGGCGTATGGATCGTAAAAATTTATGTTACCGAGGTCGCCGTGGTCCTCGTCGGTATTCGGAACAGGCTGGAAGCCTGGGCCTCGCGCGTACATGGTGGCGTGTCGATGGATCGGGTTCGTACAGTCGTCGTCACAACGTCATCGACCTTTCGTGCCAGGCGCCAAACAGGGCATCATAGGTTTAAGAACAGGATAGGGAAGGAGACCCAACGATCCGAAATTTCACATGCTGCCCAGAAACAATATAAGGAGCCAGCTGTTGAGACACGAACAGGGTCAAGAAGAATAACCTGGAAGCCTACGCTAAGACTAGCTGCAATAGCTGGTGATATAGCGTTAAGAGCCAGCCGCTCCTAATCCGCACTATCAATAGACCTTGGGACAGTGGCTGGCTCGCCTCAGGTACGAGGGCGACCCAACAGCTCGATTATGCTTACAACGTAGTGTCGGTCATTTTACTCCACCCCGGTCGAGCTTTGTAGGGCTGCTTGTCCAATGGTGGGCCTGCCCTCGAGTCTAGACCATGGCCGATGTCTGCTAGCATGCTGCGGCTGAGCCAGCGTCTGAGACTACTCGTTGATACACGTGCCTATTGGTCACTCCTACATCACTGCCACGCTGGCGGTCTTGAAAAGACGGTAGACATTGCCCTGAACAATGGCTTCTGCCCCTTTATCTAAAACACAGCTGGCCGTAAGACAGGTGGCTGGAGCCAGGAGCGTGGCCGGGCGCGCACACCAATGAAGGCATAGACACATAAACCACTCATGGGACAGTGAAAACTGGTGCTGTGCGTCTCACACTAGCCACTTGAGCGCTGACGCTCCATCTTTGAGGCGGGGTATGGAATGTATGCATGCACAAACTCTACATATTCGCTAATTCCGGCACACTAGACATCTCAGAAGCAACTACCCTACGCAAAGGGGAGGTCAGCAGAGCCCTCGTGGCGCATTTGGGCATTAGCTAAGTGTGACTCAATAGGCACTATCTTACTTAGCCACATTGAACGACTGCCCATTCATTCCATTGATCGCATAGGCTAGGCTGACTTCTATGCACAGCAGGCCCAGCCTTTCATCCGCCACACCTTGAGAGATCGGCCAGCAGCGTCAGGATTAGACTTTGGCAAGAGAGTGACCTCGCAGCCAGGCGCCGTTTCGGTAAATGAGAATCGGAGCTGGAATGAAAGCGATGCATAGGAAGCCCAATAGACTATTTCCCCAGCCCAGTCCTAGGCGATCGTACAGCGGGGGAGCGGCCAGGGTGATGAAGGCGCTGCAAAGAACTCGGAGGATTAGATTGGCGGCAAGAGCCGAAGCAGCAGCGCCTGCGCCGAATGCGTCCACGAGATATAGCTGCGTAGGAAGCATGGTGAAGAGGGTACCGATGGCGACTAAGGAGGTGCCGACGATTGGAACGATCCAATGCGTACGCTCGGCGCTGCTCCAGCCGTACCAGAAGAATCCAATGGCCGTGAAGGGAGAAAATATGATCATTGGTATGAGGTGCCTCTCTGGAGTCCAACCGCCCTTGGCAGTCCAGTATTTTCTTTGCCAGTTGTTGACTGTGGTAAATGCTGCCAAACCTGCCAGGAAACCAAGTCCGAGTCCCAGGTACGCCAGCCCTGAGACGGCAGTGCTGAATCCATACTGCTGCTGAAATACCGAAGGAAATGTAGTAAACAGTATGAATATCAGGCTGAAGGCATACGCCACATATAGCGATAGAGACGTAACTATCGGACTCAGAACGAGGAGTCGCAGCGGCCGGGCAATCGCTGCGAATATGATGTTGTATGAGGATGAAAGGACGACCTTGGTATGTAGACGATCATTGCTGGTTTCTTTGCGAAGTCTTGCTGCCTTGCGATTGAGTATGATCGGTGCGTACGTTTCTCGCATAAACGCGAACGTGAACAATGTAGTCGATCCACCCTGTGTCCAATCTTAGCATCGAGCGCCTGGCTGAGCTTTGAGGTAGCTTGGAGGGGACTTACGATGATTAAGATGACCCAAAAGGTCCACCTCCATCCTAGATTGGCCACCAAGAAACCTCCAGCTACCGGACCTAGGACCTTTACTGAGTGAGCTTGGACGATCTCAGGAGAGCAGACTGGAATCTTACCGGTCCCAACAACGCTCCCATCATGAAGAGTCCCATCGCTCCACCTCGTTTCTCCGGCGGCATCAGATCTGCGATAGTGCCACCGCCAATTGCTACTGGGGCTGATGACGAACAGCCAGAGAGGAATCGAAAGATGTAGAATATGGTTGCGTTTGTACTGAGAGCGCAGCCGAGGGTGAAGGCGGCGTAGACGACATTACAGATGTGATACATGATCAGACGACCATACATCTCGGAGAGCGGAGCTGTCAGGACAGGGCCAAGAGCGATACCAACCAAGTAGATACTGACAGCAAAGGCGATTAGCGTCTCATCGGTAATATGGAACTCCATGGCGAACTGGGCTGCTCCAGGCGCAAACATTGTTGCGGCTAGGTTGCTAGACACTATCAGCAATCCATCCTATGCAATATCTTGCGAAGACGCTCGGCAGCTTACGCATTCAAAGTCAGGATCCCTAAGAGGAACACGTGCATTGCCTTCTTCCATCCTGGCCAGTTCTGCGGGTTTTCTGGATCAGTTTGCGAGTCCCAGTCGACAACATCTTCATCCAGACTTGATGGAGTGTCGTTCATCTTGTCTTGAGCCCGATATCCAGTCTCAATGTCATCCGGCTTGGCGGCTTCTTCTTGCAGAGGGTTGACAGGCATTTTGCAGTTTTTTTCGAGTCGTCGGCATTGGTCTGGACAAAATTCAAAGAGGGACATAGGACGAGGCCTCTTTTAAAGAGGTCTCGTCCAGTTAAGGTCTACAGCAATTAAATCGCATCTGATTCCTGACAACAAACGTGTGATTCGGACTTAAACCCCTTATTCCCATCGTCACCCAACCAGAACGGAGATCATCTCTCCCAACACAGTCTAGTGGCGGATGGTCGGAGGATCACTCAGCCTCCTATTGGTCTCTTGAGCGGACGTAACCATGGAGCCCCCCTCTGTCGGACGGTTGACCAAATAATACAGCAACTGTCCCTCCGATTCCTGAATGCTGGATCATACACAAACAGGTTCGAATCCCCCAATACTCACGTTAGACGGAGGATCAAGGCGGATATTGGAACTTGGTGTTCACCATGGCGGCTCCTAAGACGGTCTTTCGTTTATCTCCGCAGCCGCTGGCTCCTCATCCCGGGCGCCGGCGTGACAAGCCACAGCTTTCATGCCATCTGTGCCGCCGCCGAAAGTACGCGAATTTGACCCATCGGAGAGCTATGTATGGATGGCAAAGAACAGACTGACACCTTTCCAGGAAGAGGTGTGACCGGCAACATCCTTGCTCTACTTGTCGTGTGAGCTGGATCCGATACACGAGACGGCCGTGGCTGGCCTTGGCTCACATAATTACAGAAACTGGACATTGCCAATGAATGCAGCTACGGGGATAATTTTCCCACAATGAAACAGCAAACCGGGCAGAAAGCTCGCCTGCCACTCCCAATTCTCCCAGCGAAACCAGAACCCAAGACCGGGAGCCATGGGAACACTGATCGGCTGGGCGAATCTGTCACCTTCAACGCGCACGACAAGCATCCAACATCAGGCAGTCTGAGAATAAGCGAATTTGGAAATGACTGCAAAGACGGATCTCACTGGACCTCAGTCTTGAACCGCGCGACGACTTTCAGCAGTCAGGATATCGAAGGTGATGATGCGCAGCGCAACGCCCAGCTGCCCATTTACCAAACCGTCTTGCTGTTTGCCTGTGAGCGACAAGCATCCGAGAAGGAGCTGATCACCGGATTGCCTTCTAGGAAAACGTGTGATGATCTAATATCGTCCTATTTCCAACTGCTGAATAATTCCTGTAAGACCATCAGATCACGTTCGTATAGTTGCCGCCGCTTACATTGGCGGCCAAGGTTTCCTCCACGCCAGAGAGTTTCTCAAGCATGTACGCCGCCCATCCCACGCATCCCCAATAAGCGCTAACGAAAGAAGTATGACAAGTTCTGGGAGAACCCTGAGACCGCCTCGGCTTCTTGGCTTGGTCTGTTGTACAGCACCATGTGCGTTGCTGTCCAGTTCAAGACCTCTTGCCCACCTGATTGTGCCTGTAAAGGAATATCACATAGCTGCGGCCAAGAGGCACTATTGAGATATAGAGAAAAGACGGTGCAGTGTTTGATCCGCGCTCAGTACGGCAGAGGCGGACCATTCATCATGGAAACACTGCTACATTACTTTATTATTGAGAATTATCTCCGCCGCGACTCAAACACCGGCCTATGGCTTTTATTGGGCACCATTGTACAGATTGGTATGTGCGACTGGCCCTGTACGCGACAGACGTTTTAACATTCGAAAGCGCTACGGATGGGCTATCATCGAGATCCCCAGCATTTCAAGGCAATGTCGCCTTATGAAGGGGAAATGAGACGGCGGCTGTGGACGCACATCTACATATTCGATGCTGTGCTGGCGACGCAGCTCGGCCTACCGACTATCATCAAAGAGTCGTTTTGCGATACCTTGCCGCCTCAAAACATTTCAGATGAGGATTACGACTCTACGGCGAAATCACTACCCCCGCCACGACCAGAAGCAGAGCTCACGCAATCATCCGTCACGATTGCCAAGTTCTGGCTGGCCAAGGCGCTTACCAAGGTAGCGGACGCACTCTCCAGTCTCCATCCTTATTCACTCGTCGATGCCACGAGGATTGACGACGAACTTACCAATACCTTCAAGAGACTCCCGAGTTCCACGCAGCATCGACCGCTGTCTGAGTCTATCCTTGATTCTAGGATCACTGTTTTCCAGGCAAGTTCATCCCCATCCCCATAGCCATGAGCAGGGCGGTTCTCGCTGAAGTAGCTACCTCTACACTTGACAGTCGCTAACTATATCTCAGCGAATCAATATCAAACTCGTATACTTGAGAGGGCGTATGCTGCTATACTGGAAATTTGTTGCCATGTCCAAGGACTTGGATCAGTATGAAGCCTCACGCAACATCGTGGTCGATTCTGCCATAGAAAGCCTCGAGTTACAGCATCTCACAGTCGATGAGCTGCGGCCTTGCTTCCAAATCACGCCCATCAACCTCTACGACTCTGCGATTGTCAACCATACACATCTCCTCGCTACAAGCGTGCTCTGCTTCTACCTCCGCTATTTCAGGAACACAGCCGAATTGGATAAACTCAACAAAATCCAGACTCTCCTGAGAGGGACTCAAGCCATCTGGCAACGCTCCAGCAACCATTCCGTGGAAGCTCAAAGAGCAGCAGATGCTTTGAGTGCTGTATTAGAGTGGCTTGCAGAAACGTTTGCTCAAGAATCAGAGCAAATGGGGCATGTCGACAGAGGTACGAGGTTTCTAGGTGAAGATCGCCCAGCAATGGCTTACCTGTTATATTTAGACCTCTTCAACTGGCCCCAATTGCCCTTCGCGTATGGAAATGACAGCTTCAACAATCCGCCGCTAATGCCTCTAGAAGAGGGCACTGCATTCTTGTATCCCCCATGCATCTCACCCATGGATGTTTGGGCTGCTTCACTTGAATCCGAGAATGTATAAAGATCTATTGTGGTCTAGTTTATTCTAGAATATTACCTATCATAGGTATAGCAGAGACGCTCGCTCCTAGTATCGAGAGCATCGCCAATGACTTCGGCCTCCGAAAAACCGTCCCAATCGCCCATAAAGCTCTCGGGTGTCATGATGTAAAATTCACTCGGGCATGGGAACACCGGGATCGTACACCCCAGGATGTCGGTGAATCGCGAAGGGTCCTGGTTCTGCCACAGCCACCAGACCCGGTCGACAAAGGTGTGATGGAGGAAGAACAAAGGCTCCAGGGGCGCCGTCTCCGAGACTCTCAGGGTAGCACCTACTGCCTCATGGCCGGAGTCGTGCACACTGAAAGTGATGTTAGATTGGAATCGTCGAGCCTCGTGTACAAACTTACCCCCTTTCGTTGCATTCCGCAAATCCATGGAAGTCGCTAGCAGTGTTGCAGAGATTGATGTAATCCTCAGTGATCTCAGCACTGATTTCGTTGTCGCCCGCGCGGGCCAGGCAGCCCACTTCACCAAAGGTGCGACCAGCGAAAGCCTTTAGTATCATAGTTAGCCTTCATGTCCTCTTTAGGACAGATGCATATCTCCCAATACATCCAAGGGAACATCTGACTCACTCCATCAGTGACACAAGTGCTGTCTGGGCCTAGTGGCAGGCTGCCGAACGTATCGGGCGAGAAGATGGACGACTGGGAGAAGCTACCAGCGTCGAGCGTCTCGTCCCACCAGGGCAGAGGACCCTGATAGCCGCAGTCTCCACGAAGGAGGTTCTCGTAGACCTTGACAAACTCGCGATGCCATGGGAAGAAACGGTCTCTACCGTGGATATTCGTCACCCGTGACCGGTGGATATTGTTCAAGTCCTCCCAAAGGGACTGTCCAGGGGTCGTCCGGCTAGGAGCATCCATGAGACAATTCACAGCCGCGAGCCAGTCTTGCTGGTCAGTAGTGGTCATCTTCTGCCACTCCACTCTGACATCGAGGGGACGCGAGCAGGTAGCTGCAGCGGCGAGAGTAGTTGCGTTCTCTGCAGGAGTGTCGAAAGAGAAGAGTTTGCTATATTTCTCGACCGCCTCTTCGAAGGGTACATGAGCGAAGTGCTGTTCAGAGGTATGACGCGCAGGAAGGGAGGCGGCAGCCGCTGTGGTAGCGGCAAGGAGCAGGATTGATGCCTTCATGCTGATCTGTTTCCCTGCAAGTGAAGCTGTGGTGCTGATGAGGAAGTGGATGAGGGTTGTGCTTGATTCTATGTCCAACTTGAGGGACGAAGGCGGGCATTTTATAGTTGGATGTCTACATCGCATCATACCTTTCTTTCTGACCTGGTGAGGCTGACAGCAGTGCCCTGCCATGGAGCAAGACTGGCACCTCTTTCTCGTACTACGCGAGGCGCAAGGTTTGTGATGGAATGGGAAATTGCCTTGACTACGGTGTGTGCTCCCTCAGCCAAGCTGACATTGTAGCTCACGAGGTTGAGGCTACAAGGCGGTTGATAGGGTCGGGTTACGGTCCTTTGTTCCGTCCCCTGAACCGTAATCGCTAGTTGGGGCGCGGATCCAGGGATTCATCCACACGTGGGCAACCTTGTCGTGATGAAACGAACTTATGGAACCGAGCCTTGGCTGCAGTAAGCATGGTTAAGCTTGTGGAACCTCACGCTGTAATGTCATGACGTTCCTGTCAATGCTTTGTAGTTGCAGTTTCGTAGCAGCGACTTGAGGACAAGTTTGTCCTACCAGAGCTCTTAAAGGCTTGGTACCGTCCGCGTCCAGTCCACGAAAGTTCCTAGCACAGCATGGCCTAACTGGTTCCAAATATCGTTGGTTCTGTCACCTACCCTGGCCGCGTTACAAAAGTCCAAATCGTCGCAGTCATCAGGTCTAGGATTGAGGCGGGGGTGTATCCTGGCCAGCTCTCAGGATCGAATGGGCAGTTAGACTACTCCAAGGCCACAGAATGTGTAAGAATCTCGAAAAAGGCCCGTTGTGTGCTTCATGTCGATTGGGTTGGGTCTGTGGAATTTGGCCTATGTCCAGGTATCTAGTCACGCTCAAACCTGTAACGATGAGACATCCCAAGATCAGAAGATGAGAATCGGAAGACCCGGTTAGAATTACGTACATACGCTACCAACCCTGGGAAAGGATGGCGCGTCCACTGTCAGCCGTCAGCTCAGCCACCACATGATAGGAGAAGAACTTTCGTATTCGCGTAGGATTTCTTTTATCACCCATGTGCATTTGTTGTATTAAACCACAAAGCCCATTCGGGCCGTCAGTCCGAGGTGCTGCGCTATTAGAAATTCGCGAACAAGCCATGTAGTTACCAGAAGTAGAGGCGGTTCCCGGCTTTCTGGGCAGGGTTACTAAGGGACTTTGATGAAGCCGAGGGAGGAGTTCAACGTTAATGGCCACCGATGGTTGCCTCCTGGCTGAGTAGATAATCACTTAATCAACCTCAGACCTAAGTTCCGTCCCCCGACCAGCTTGGTAGATGCATTCCTAAATTTTGCAGCCCATCAACCACCATTAGAATATTGAGCATTTTTTAAAACATTAACGCCTCCACCCCAAACTCGTTGATATCATCATAGGTGTCGAGCCTCAGCACATAGCCTATCGCTTTCACTTCAGTTTGTATCTAACTAACCGAACCGAGACCTTGAAACCGATGGAGTTGGGGAGAATGGATGACAGTTTATCATTATGTAAAAGGAGAAAGACCCTGCCGTCCTTTCCAGTAAGAACAAGGCCTGGACCTGGGTAGATGAGAAATCCACCACTTTGTTCACTGTGAGCCAAGCCAAGCCCTTAGGGTCCTGGCAGCAGTGACTGCCAAGTGACCCTAGTGTCACTACAACCCACATTGCCGGATGTTCGAGCGGCGGAAGTCGTCCATCTCCTTCCATATTGCATGAATTTCACAGACAATTGATAGACAAAGTAGCATACGGTTCTCCGTAAGCGCCGAGGTAGAAGGACAACAGGTATTGGATGATACGGCACATCAAATGGGTGCTGTTACTTCTGTTCTCTGAACCCGAACCCTTAATGTCTTTCAGTAATTCCTATTCCGGTGAGAATAGATGTCCTGTCTGGAGATATGCCGCAGGCGAAAAAATAGAGCGAAAGCAACGGATAAGTAGGCCTCTGGAGGTTGCGGTTGGGAGTACCGTGTGTCTTGTCAAGTCCACGTTCACAGCATGCAGATATCCCTCAGGTTTGCCTGAGACATTCGAGACTTGGACTCATGAGAATGACGTCGACGCATGGTTACAATATAGCCACGGCATTACCTGGACTAGCTACGCCTCCTGGAACCTACACGACGTTGGCTTAGCTTTCAACACATGCGCGGGAACACATATACCTTTAGGGGCACACTGGCTAGGAAGAAGCTCCATCTTCCTCTTGCCGTACACGCCTCGGCCAACTCCTCCAGATCGAACATTTCACCAATGGGAAGTCCCCAGCCGGCCAAGGCCCACTGGTGAATGCTCACGTCTGGGTCATTATATGGACCAGTCGCCGGCCCTCTCTCGAACCCGGCCGCATCTCCAGCGATGGCTGCAAACTCCGACTCCCATATCCAGCGAAGCGAGTCCCGCGTAGCTTCGAGTCCTAGCAGGCCGCCTGGCGTTCTGTTTGGGAAATTCTCTCTCTCGGCATCGGACAGCTTGTTGTAGGCGGCTGTGAACCCCGTACGTATGAACAGGATGTCTCCACTGCGAGGCTTCAGGTTTGTCTCGACGAGAATGGCCTTGATGTCTGCTAGTCGAACGGCGCCAGTCTCAAAGGGGCTCAAGGCGGCGTTGTTCCGTTGCGACCAGGCGTACCAGTCAATGAGTATTCCTCTTCCAATAATACCACCTTTGTTGGCCCATGCTACCAGGTATTAGTGTGCTGGAGAACGAAGTTACTATAGATTAGGAAACGTACAGTGTATGCCAAGTTTTGTCGAGCCTGGAGCAAAGTCATCCTGGACGTGACCCTGGTAGAACTGTTTTGTCCTCTGGTAACCTGAACATCTCTGTCAGTACTGGCTTCCATATAGGTACTCCCACTTTGTGCCAGTTACCGTAATGCCGAAACCCGTCCCACTGGGTGCTGCTCTGCGTGTTCATTTCAACCACGTCGTCATTCATGGTCATGGGGGCTTTATGGAGAACCTCATGTCGGAATCGCTGTCTCTCGAACGTCGGGCACGAGGGCTTGTCGAGAGGCCAATCTAAAGATATCCGCAAGCCTTCCTTGATCTCGGCTGCCGCTGCTGCGACAGTATCTGGGGTGAGTAGGTTGAGCATGCCCAATTGGTCATCCGGTCCCCAAAGACCCCATGCATTGCCTGGGGGGCCTGATTTATCCAGCGGCAGATCGTCGAAAGGGGGCAGTTTACCCGGCATCATTGCAACGGTGCATGAAGAGTTGCAGAATGCGGGTATGTGGCAGTCTTGAAAGTAGTACTTTGAAACTGTAGGGTTCTATGCCCTGTCTAACGCATCGCCGGGTCAAATACTAACGTAGCTCCTAGACCTTATAACGTTTGCAACCACTCTCCGCACTCCTTTAGGCTCCGGGCTTTGCTGGCAATATGTTTTGCCGACCCCAGGGTTCTGACGACTTGGCTGTCAGGATCGAGCGGAGAACTTGAGTCACGATGTGGTCGTCACAACCAACGGGCGTCGTTGCATTCCCACTAGCGGAGTCATGATGTGGAAACTCGTTGAGTAGCCCTGAAGCTTCCCCAGATTGTAAACCCCGCACGTGGGGAGCATTTGTTGTCAGTGCGTTCCCCGCGCTGCCCAAGCTGGGGCCTGGATAAACTATCATCATCCACAAGTCCGACTTCGTTGAGGACGCTCCTCCAATCCCGAATCCATGGGCCCGGATTCTGGTGCTCCAGGGGACAAAACACTCCCAGGCGGGGACGGACGAGATGCACTCCGCATAAGAACCTCTCCTTGCCCAGCTCATCCATGTGGCAAAGACACTGTTCAACCAATGCAACCCCCGATCTTCAACTTCCCATCACTGCAAGATGCGTGACCTCTTTTCTTCCAAGAAGTCAGCAAGTGACAATGCCCCGAAGGATGTCTATGGCTGGCGGCCATACCTGCTGGCCTTTTCAGGCTCATGGGCATGTATGTTTACATATGAAGAGAAGGAAAGATAGTCTGCTAACCTTAACCAAGCCGCCATGTACGGCTATGACAGTGCCTTCATCGGCGGCACCTTGGCCCTCCCCTCCTTCAGACGCCAGTTCGGGCTGGAGGAGGCCTCCGATAGTGAACGTGCCAATCTGTCGTCCAATATTGTCTCGACATTCCAGGGCGGCGCCTTCTTTGGCTGTGCCATGTGCTTTTACATCGCCGAGCGGTTCGGACGCAAGCCGACCCTCATCCTGTCGGCATTCATATTCATGATTGGTGCCATGCTGCAAATGTTTGGCCGCCTCGACTGTCTTTATGCCGGACGCGCCCTGACTGGATGGGGCGTGGGAGCCAGCGCAATGATCCTACCCGTCTACGTTTCGGAATGCTCGCCCGCAAAGATTCGCGGCCGCCTTGTTGGTGTCTTCGAAATCATGCTCCAGGCTGCGCTCGTGTGTGGCTTCTGGGTCAACTATGGCGTCAACCGCAATGTCAGCCCCGAAGGCAACAGGCAGTGGCACATTCCCGTGGGCGTTCAGTTTGTTCCCGCCGGCATGCTCATCATCACCATGCTTCCCATGATTGAATCCCCGCGTTGGCTCATCTCGCATGGTAAGCTGGACCAGGCGCGAAAGAATCTCGCATGGGTCAGAAATCTCCCAGAGGATCATCAGCACGTTTCGAATGAGATTTATGTCATCGAAACGGCCATTGAGCATGAGGTTCGGGCCTCTGGGTCTGCGGGCAACTGGCGACAGATGTTCTCAGAGCTTTTCCAGCGTGGCATCCGCGGTCGCGTGGTTCTGTGCTGCTGGCTATGCATCTTTCAGAACTTCACCGGCATCAACGCCGTCAACTACTTCTCTCCAACTATTTTCAGGTCCATTGGCTTTACCGGGACGTCCGTCGGTCTGCTGGCTACTGGTATCTTTGGCATTGTCAAGATGATGGCGACAGTTCTGTACGCCGGTTTCCTCGTTGACAGATTCGGTCGTCGACCCCTGCTGCTGATTGGAGGTGTCGGTGCCGGATTTGCCATGTTCTATCTAGCAGCCTACTCCAGCATCTCGGGCTCCTTTGACACAGTCCCCCCACAGGATGCTGGATCGCGTGCTGCCGTAGCCATGGTATACATCTACTCCTTCTTCTACGGTGCTAGCTGGAATGGCATTCCGTGGCTTTTTACCTCGGAGGTTCTCCCCACGCGCGTTCGTACCCTTGGAATGGCCTTCTGTATCTGCATCCAGTGGCTTACACAGTTCGTCATTGTGTACTCACTGCCTCACATGGTGCTTGGGTACGTAATCCTCTTGCTGCCATTGATCCAATTCACCACTAATGTTCGAGATAGCATCAAGTACGGCACATTCTTGCTTTTTGGGTGCTGTACCGTCCTGGCCATTATTTTTGCATACTTCTTCATTCCCGAAACCAAGGGCATCCAGCTTGAAGACATGGATCTTCTCTTCGGCCCCGAGGTATCCATCGTGGCCAAGAAGGCGCAGAATCAGTACCAGGAAGCTATAGCATTGAGAACAACTGCTGTAGAGGCCAAGGCTGGAAACAACGCGCAGGTATAATTAACCAATGAGCAGATTGACGGATTGGGAGTCGATCCTCGCGGTCCATGTAGCGTGTCAGTGTTTTTAAACGCAAGATAATATATCATTTACCCACCTTGCAGTTCAATGATGGATGCGAGGCTTTCGGTACGATCTGAGGTCGGGTACCATTCAAGTGCCAACAGGTAGTTTAAGCTGCAAAGTAAATCTTGTCCTGAATTAGTGATGTGCAGGAAACAAGAGAATTACGGAAGCTCGGGAAGACTGGCTGCCTGATGGTCTGTGGACTTTACACAAATTACCCATGTGCCATCATTCTATGGAGACGACAGTTCTGCAGGACGTCATGAAGAGGGAATCCAGTGAATAAGCTTGGTGTGAGGTTGGAAAAATTTTAGCTCATGATTAAAATAATCGAAAGTCTGTATATAATCCACTGGGTTGCCATGTCTCCAGCGTCTGAATTGAGAAATACTCAAGGAACCCAATTCGCTCATACTGTTGCAGACCCGTTGAACGGCATCGAGGCCAGAGGAGTAGCCCACAGACTTGCACCACACCTCGTGGTGAAATTGTTCTGCCGACGGTGCAAAAGAATGTGTCTTGCAATCTGTCCTTCAAGTCTGTCCCCGAAGTCCAGAAACGGTAATCCAGGTAGACTATGGCTTCGACATCTCTGTATGTCGTTTTTTCGGCCTCTCTCCACCGATGCACAGCCACGGGAGGGATTTGCTCTCCTGAAGTTGCGTTGAGGTCTGACCCTGACGTGATGTCGGGTTCCAAGATATGGACTGTACATACAGAGGCGAGGCACAACCCATCTGGAAGCAGTGACTGTTCAGGTAAATCCAGATGCATTCGAAGCAAAAGACCAGAAATATGCATAGCTGGATCACTTGCTGAGCGTTGGGTTCCAGAAATGGCAGCATGATAGTTCTGAAAGACAAAGTGCGCCTTGTAAGACGGATGTAACTGCAGCTTCTCGTCCCATTTTATTGAAGCATCGGCCGCACATACCCATGACCAAGAGGGGCTGAGTCGTTGACGGCCAAATGGTGCACGAAGACCGCCGGTAATCTTCCAACAGGAGTCTTTGCGGATAGAATCCGACCAGAGTCCCCAATGCAGAGTACCGCCACACCGAATAGACTGTGGTGCTCAAGACATTAGCTTAACATCATAGTCAAGCTGGTCATTTCAATACCTTGAATTTGGCGACAAGGCCATCCAATGCAGGCAGTTTGTCCGACGCGAAAGTCAATTCCCTCCAAGAATATTCCCTTATTAGCGCCCGCCATGCCATGGGAAGTTCAGTAATAGGCAGCCGGTCAAGATTTGTAAAGAGATACTTTGTGGATGGGCTGTCAGTAAAGCTTGGGTACCGATAGCTCCGCTCATTGAAGGGGCCGTCGACCACGGAGCAGGTGCAAGAGATGTCTTCCAAGCATTCCCAGAATATTTCATGTGTAGCAAAACAGAGAAAGCGTTTGGAAAGAATGCTCTCCTGGAGCGCCCAACCGCGAGTCATCAGAGGCAGTCTAGTGGATGAATAATCGCGCTCCTTTGCATCCGGGTGGTGTATTCGATAGCGGAGGCAAAACTCATACTCGCCGGATGCGTGTCGAACCTTGATGCGCTGAGGGATTGTGTAGTCTGGTGGAGGATTGAAGAAAAACCCCCCGTTGGAGTCCCAACTAGCACCAGCAGCCAGTGTAATGTAAGCATTTTGATAGATATGCCCCATGATTTGGCAATGGTGCTTCCAATCCGCATCGTCGTCCTGAACTATGCAGAAGCAGTCTATCCACAAGTATCGAACTCGAATACTTCTCGTGACTTGAATAGCATCTTTGAATGTTGTTGGCAGTCCATCGATGCGAATGCCAGCCGTATTAGACGCAAGAGATAGAGACGTTGTCTTGTGTTGTGGCCGCATCGAACCCCAGCAATGGCTCAGGCAAGCATAGCGAGCATTTGCCACATTCACCAAACGAACTGATTCTGGATCTGGACCACCGAGGTCTAGTAGACGTGGTGGCGAGAAATCTGCACGCTGTGTACATGTACGATGATGTTTGTCGCAGGCTTCAATCCATGAGGTTATACGGGGAAGATTGATTTCCAAACCTGTACTTTGTGGAAGTAACGGGGCACATCTGACATGTGTCAAGCGTGGTTGACCTAGGCAAACAATGAGTCTTTGATCACGGCAACGGCAGTTTCGCTAACCTGGTAGTGTAAATACATCAACATCGTAATGACGATAGCCAACTGAGTTGACCGAAACTCCACCCATCATGTAATTCAGACGCAAAGAATGGGTGCTGGACTTTTTGTCGTCGGGTACAACCCAATTCCACGCCTCGTACAAGATTGAGCAACCGAGGCATCCAGCGAGCGCGCTTTCCCGCAGTTGTTGAGGGGCTGTTTGAGAGAAGTAAATATTCCAAGTCTCTGAATCCCATGATGGGTACTGGCAAATTGCGCACTTGGTGGTCATGGGGGTTGTTTGGGAGGGCATGTTCCATGCTTTGAGGTGGACGTGCGAAGGGGACGCAAACCAACTCAAGGCGGGCAAGCCAGAGTTTATAGCGTAACATGGGCACATGGGGACTAGGCCCGTTTCGACCCTGGGGCTGTGCCCAGCAGGGGCAGGATAAAGGGCGGTGTTTATACATTTCTCAGACCACACGTCGCTAGGATGAATGAATGGCTTACCAAAGGCTTCAGTCTACGCATTAACTGTCTGGAAACAAGGCCAATATAGTATTCCTATTGAATCACGAACTTGAAACATAAATATTTCAAGGCATCTACACCCCCCTCAGCTGAACAAGGCTTATCTCGTCCCCATCTGTTTCCCTTGTTCGACCATAGTTTGGACCGTACGCAACCGAGTCCTGATCAAGGCTTGGAGAGGGCATGGCCACGATGTTGACCTCGTTGCCTATCGACGGCTTACTCCTCTGATGTCCCCTCGAATTTCCAGAGTTTCCAGAACGGTCTTTCCCGTAGTATGCATAGTTACCCTTGAACCGATTTCCAGGATCGCCGAGGCGCGGGAAGATCTTGATGAGGAGAAGGCGCAGCGTTGGCAGGCATGCGCACACGATGCCGATGGATATCTCGAGCCCAGACCAGATGGCGATGTTGTAAAAGTCCCAGCTGGTATTGTGCGAGGTGGCAAAGGCAACAAGGGACTGGAGGCGCAGGATGCTAACAACCGTAACCCTACACTCGGTCAGCTCTGCCATGTAATACTCTGGCGCGAATCTTACCCTGTGCCGACAAGAAGCATAAACACAACAGCAACCTTTCTCTTCCAGTGTAGCTGTATGTATCGGAGCTGCCAAAGGGGGATGCCGATAATCCATAGATCGAGCGCAATGCCTCCGATGGCGTTGGCCCAACTGATGGCATTTGCATTCGCGCAGCTGCCACTGTGAAGACCATCCCATCCCGTCCAAAAGTGGTGGATGGGGATGCACTGGAAAAGGGCAGTAATGACAAAAGCACCGCCGTAGACCCCAGTGAAGATGAAGGACCCTTTGAGCAACCGCTGCACGCCTGGGGTCGGAAAGACTCGCAAGAAAAAGGCAATCATGGCCATCTTGAGCAAGGCAGAGGCCAGAAAGTACGTCCAGCACGAATGATAGAATGCCGCACTGAACTCGGTAATCTGGTCTGGCCTCAATGTCCATATGTCCTTGCCCAAGCCGTTGGGGATGCTCCCAAAGAGGTGTACCCAAGCCGCTGTGACGCCGAACACCAGGGTTGCAAGGGTCAGCCAGTCGTCGAGACCGACGGGGGCGGCAGTCGAGGCCAACAGCTTATAACCGAAGCGCATGATGACGAAGAAGGTAGCGAGCCCTACCGATGTCCACAAGGCCGAGGTCAGACTTCCGGTTCTATCGCGTACGGGCGCGCCGCAGCTGGTCAGGCTCGCGTTCCTGGCCGCTATCAAGAGATTCCTGTCAACATATATCTCGGCGAGGCACTTGGGGTAACGGACCTAGCCCCTCGGGGATAGTACATGAAACCGTCGTGCAGGTCGTGACGTTGAGTTGGAACACGGGGTCGGTGCAGATGCATCTAAGATCGTCGGGAGCACACAGGCCCCCCATGAACGCCTGGCGGGCACAACTGGTCTAAGGCGTGGATGTTAGTACAAGGCCAACGTCTGTACAAAGGTCGCATGCCACAAACCGCACAATCTGGTAGAAGTACTGGGGCTGGCCCCTCCTGGGCGAGCGCGGGAGATACAAGCGCAAGCGCAAGCGCCAACACGTAGAGGGAGCGTGAAGTCCACATGTCGCTGGCGAGGAGCGGGAAACTGGAGGTGGAGGACGCACGAGGAATCCAAGGTCCGCGGAATCCACCTTGAATATATCTTGGGGACCCGACGCTTGGCTCGGGAGTGCAATCCGGGGAAACGAGGCGAGGCAGTCTAGGTTGCTTGCAAAGAGCCGTATGGGGAAATGCTAAATTGGCCGTGGACTTTTCAGCATCTATTTTGGGTCAGCCTTACTGCGAGATATTCCCTCAACGGTCCCGTCAAGGCACGTCGGCACAGGCCGGCCAAGCACGCTGCCTAAAAGTGCATGTTGGCTCGTCCTGTTGGGGAACGCAACCCTCCTCGCCCAGCCGCACTGTGCGTCTACAGGGGATTCTGCACAATGGAATAGGCTGAAGGCGACAGAAATCCTGCCAAGCCCCTCAGCCGCCACCACAGCCAACAGTCGCTGTCGTGGCCGCCCAGCCTGCTGCAGCCATTCATAGTGGAGAAGAATCAGATGGATGAACAGGGACTTTGGTCGAGCCTCTTTGGGTAATGATACTCTCTACAATGCTGCTTACTCACACCAACTCCCCCTGATCCACGCTTCTGGGAGTAAATACCAAGTTTGGGCCCTGGTGATCAGCCGTGAGGGTGTCGTAGAGCTGGTATTCATCCACCCGATGCCTTCCGTCTGTGCTACCCGGCGTTCCCTGCCCAAGCTTACCCGCTTCTCCCGGCGCCTTGGCAAAGTCAAAGTACCAGAGTGTTTTGGCAATGGTCAGACTCGTCTCGTTGTAGGCCAGCGTCTTGCCCAGGCAGCTGGTGTCGCCAAGGGCAAAGGGGGAGAAGGCCTTGCGCATCGTCTCCCTCTGCTGCTTGTCCTCGGCCGTGTCGGCGGCTTCGTCCAACCATCTCTCCGGTCGGAACTCGAAAGGCTGGGGGAAGTATTCCGCGTTGTGCATCAAGGAGAATGGGTTGATGCCCACCATGGTACCTTTGGGTATCACTTGGCCGTCTACCACCAACGGCCCCGCAGATGCATCTCCCAGCTCACGCCACAGCGTGCTTGGCAAGGGCGGTGCGATCCGGAGCGTCTCGTCAATCACGGCACGAAGGTATTTGCAGTTTGAGAGGAGCGGCCCGGTCTGGATTTCCTTAGCCGAGCCAAAGCTCTCGCGTATCTCAGAGGCAAGTCGCGAATAAACGGCCGGATAGCGCGATAAATAAAAGAAGATGGCAGAAAGCAGGGTGGAGGAGGTGAGCCCGCCTGTCACAGTGGTCAGACCAGGGTACTTTCTCGTGGGGGCGGTAGCAGGGTCCTCGCTTGGCAATCTCACCTGCAGGCATGATGAACACGGCCTCTCCCCAGAGTTCTGTGTGGCGAAGTTTCTCCCCCTCCATGTCTCCCGCGACGATGGAGTAGAAGTCGTGCCTTGCATCCTTGGGCAGAGCCATCCGGCCCTGGACGAGACCCTGAACCACTCGAAGGAACGCCAATCCCTTCTTGCGGTTCAGAATACGCAGGACCATGCGCACATATCCTATGGCTGGCCATGCCACTATGTAATGATCAGGTCAGCCAGCCGGGCACGTGGGTAGGGCAGCCAACTTACTGCACATGCTGATGATCATGTTGACCGATATCATAGCCCGGGGCAGAATGCGGTTCGCCTCTTCTGTCTGTGTGTTGAGGGGCTGCCCAAAGGCGAGCTGGCCGGCAATGTCAGCAGTCAAGAATTCCATACGCGGCGACAAGTCTACGGGCGCCGAGCCGGCCTTCAACAGCTGGCGCAAGAATACGTTGATCTCCTCGAGGATGGAGGGCTCAAATGCACGGATGGACCGGTCCGAGAGAGCTTGTCCATACAGTTTCCGCTTCTGGCGGTGCTGGTTCTTCTCGACCGTGCCAAATATGTTCGTGGAGCGACTAAATTGGGAATGAGTATAGACCTGAGCCTTGGTCACTCTTGGATTCAGGTAGATATCTAGCGCGACGTCAGGATTGCTCGGTGAATGGAGGAGGGTGAGCATCTCACCTCTCAGCGCTGTGATGGTGTTGAAGACGAGGCGGTTGGGGCCCTGGCGAACGACGGGTCCTGTACCAGGTAAGCAGCTGCATGAGTGGGAGTGGAATAGGAGGGTCTCTCACCATACTTGACGTGATCATCGTACGTGGCGAGATGAAGACGACGCCGCATGGCGTGAACTCCAGCGTACGAATTGCTCAGCCTGGCCCAGAGTGGCCCAGGGTACTTGCTCAAGGGGTGGAACACAAGCCGATAACTGATGGTAAAGATTACCTGAGGATATTAGCAATTGGCAAGCTCCTACAGAGGGGGCACATGGTACATAGGCGATGGATGTGGCCACAGCATATGTGGCTGCAGAAGAGGTAGCCATGGCGAGAGGCTCGAGAAGGAATCGCTTGCAGAATACAGGAGTTTCTCGGTCTACACTCGCAACCTATCTACTTTGAGTGAGGTGTCAGCGAGTCCGAATTGAGCGATCCAAGAATGGGCGAGTGCATGCTAGCTAAGAAGAGGATGCGCAATGCCTGCTAGGATAAGCAGCCACCTTTATAAAAGGGAAGAGTAGCTCAACAAAGCCAAGCCCAACCGTTATTGATCTGGCCCTCTGTTGGGTGGCTGTCACACACCTAAATGCCTAGTGCAGGCTTGGCTACTATGAATAGGTCAGGAGATGCTTCCGTACAGTCTGAAATGGTCAGGCTGACACGGTGCTGCAGGTTGGTGGCAAGTCGGCGAGGTCGGCACGCGATTCCCCAAAAAGACAAGGGGCTTATGGGATTCCGGTATTACAGAGGCACAGCAAGGCGGACGGGTATCGCGGGAGCTATGATAGGTGGAGAATCCCCGTTCATTCTGCTGGCAGGGCATCAGACTTTCGCTTATTCTCTTGGTAGTCTTGTGTGTTGCCTTCTATTTTGTCTCTGGCCAATGGTGATTCTGACGACCCTTTTATTGTTTGACTCTGTTCTTTGGTCCTAGCCCAGACGTAATGTAAGCACAGATGATGCTCTGACCTGGGCCTTATGCCTGCCAAGCCGCTCCGCATTCCTCGCGACAATTCGAGATTGCATCGAGTTAGCAAGGGCTGCGCCGAGCTACCCTATACCCACTACAAGCGATGAATAGCCAGTATCATGATTTCAATTGTGCCTCAGGAGAAATACCTCTTTGTTGGGCAAATGAGGAACAGAAAGTCATGATTAAACTCTGCAAGGCAGTGAGCGATAGCCGATACAATCGGTTCATTGAATGTGCTTCCTCCATAATCCACGTCGGATGTCGGCGTACGTCACACCAGAAATTCAGCATGATAATGGTTATTCTGATGAACATATATTTGAATGGCGTCCTGGATGGAACTTCTTCACAACGGGTGAATCACAGTCAAGGCAATATAGCTCTGATCTATATATACACAAAGTTGACAACTTGGCCTAGACTAAGAGGGACATCATATTGAAGCCCCGTATATTGACTTCAGCCCCTGAGTAGCCATTAGTACACGTCAGAGAGGGCGCTAGCTAGGTCTTCGTCAAACAAAACCGCACCATCTGGGGGTTTGACAGAAGTCAAAAGCTCCCAAGCAGTTTCGTTTGCACCCAACCAACCCTGGATACTCCCCAAATCGTACTCGCTATGCTCAGTGTCTTTCACATAACGCCAAAGCTCATCGCAGTAGGGTAGAGGTTCCTCAGTATCTCCTTCTTCTACGTCCCAATCTTCAAACCAGTCCAGGGGGTCTTTTCCATAGGCCACCAAGCCACCACTACGGTACGTGAACTTCCAGCACCGAGTAGGCTCACCACTGGGATCAGAAGCAGGAACCTGGTGGCAGTAGATATTGGGGTAATATGTATCTTGGTTGAAGTAGCGACCCCAAACCCATCTGGGAGCCGCTCGGATCCGGTGGTCGAGGCTATCCTCTGAGTCAGCGTCGCTGCAAGCGCTGTGTTCGTCTTCATCATTAGAAACGTTAGGCTTGTGGGCGGCAACGACGGTCCGGATAAGTCCTTTCCTATATCGGGGGTTAAGGAATGGGGTCTTGGAATCAATTTCGATGGTCTCTTGATTGACGAATCGCAACAGGTCATCCTCCTTTACCGTATCAGCGCTCACATCTTCGTTCTCGACGATTCGGAATGACTTGAGCTTAAGCTTTGGAATGCTGCCTATGTCTTTGACCATTCCAAAGCTCACGCCGCAATCAGCGATGTAGATATGCTGCAACGATTCTGCATTGTGTGCTACCAGCTTGGGCAAAACTTTGTAGAGAACAGGCATGGAGACGAGACTCAAAGACCTGAGTCCCGACCAGTCTGTGCGCATTTCCTCGAGAGAGAAGCGAAGCAAAGCTAGTTGGAAGGCCTTGAAATTGCTGTAAGATTCAGGCAGGACCTTTCCCCCATGGATACGCAAGCATAGGTCTGAAACTTGATTTGCGGCGTTGAGGTTGGCAATCAATTCATCTTGCCCCGGCGGCGTTTGATCCCGGAAGGCGAGCGAGAGGCTTAGAGCATGTAGCTGTTCAAATGCTCCTGGGAGAGCCTGTCGGCGATAGCTAGCGCCAAGACTAGATTCTTCTTGCCACAGAAGCTTTATTCCTGATAGTCCCGAGCTTTGTATCGCAGGCAAGAGAAAGAGAAAGAGTCCATCGTTGCTCTGTGGTGGGTCCGTCGGTTGGAGCTGAGAGTGGAAGAGATCGGCCGAGAGAGGATATTCGCTTTCACAATCGTCGCAGTCGAGCTCACGATCGTGAGGCATTGGTTGGGACACCAAAGTATGAAGCTTGGGTAGACATGCGAGCGCTGAATCGAATTCGGCTCGGAATTTGGCAATGACTTCGCCTCGCGGGTCTGCCTGTCCAGGTGCCAGGGCTTCGGATAGCTTAGGCAGCCAGAACAAATCTCCAGCCAGTGAATCAAGACTGTCACTGAAGTCTGCGAGATCATCGCCAGAGGTTTCTTGGGCTTTCAAGGCCAATCCTTGGAAAAAGCCGGGATACCAGGAGATCTCTTGCCACTCAATCTCCCGAACATGTTGTGCAAGGTGAGGGCTACGACAGATGTTCAAGAACGCATCGCGGTCGTGGCGTAGTTGAGATATCCGGATTCGCGAAAAGAGTATCGAGGTTGCGGTATCGTGGATCGTAGCGGACGTTAACCGAAGCGCCGCAAGGTCAGAGAGCTCCAAGTTCACGTCGCCGTCTTTGAAGGTGAAAATATTCTCGAGAAGATGATGAGGCAGAGCCTCGAGGGAGGCAAGACATGTTTCTTTGGGGACGACTGGGGCCATGATGCATATTACTTGGTGGAAGGAGGCCGTATTTGCGCCCAGGAAGATGGCAAGGGAGAGAATTGACAAGGTAAGGTGATTAGAGCCCCAAGAGGAACACGTCACATGTTGGGTACCAATAAATGTGACAGGCGTAGGGCTTTTCTGATATCACGCTTTTCAGGTCGATGGAGACTTAACTCAAGCCATGCATACATATTTCCTGTCTAGGAACATGGCGACCAACATACATAAACTGGAGTCAGCCAAGCCAATAACATGCTAGCAATAGTTTCTATGGGCCGCCACCGGAACGTTAATTTTATCCTTGCTTGTAATGGCGGTGTACCGAAAGTTAACGCAAGATGTGATCAAGTTACCGTGCAGAAGCGTTCTTGTACACTATGAACGTGGTAGAAGAAGCCAGTTTCTGTCTTTTGGTCAGACAGGAAGCTCGATGGCTCTCGATAAAAATTTCGCCTGCCCAATTCGCCTCCCTCACCTTGTCATACTCTCCGGGCAACTACTCCGTGAGGTATTTATCACCACCGCCTCCACGACAGCCAAGGCTGTTAAAAACAGATGCCAGATAACCAGCCTCACGGTTCAATATATGTATCTACCAAGTCTACTCTAGTCTTCAAGCTTATAATCGATCGAAACGAACATGCAAGCTCTGTTCCCTCCGACTTCTGTCATAATCCTGCAAAAGAGGGTCTGCGTAGTCGATACTAAAAGCCTGTGAGACGCGGATGTCCCATCACTCATCATTGCAGAGATCACCAAAGGCACACAGAACCGGGGAGTAGGAGATTATAGCTGCTAGAAGGGGTGATCATCTTACGTATTCGATAAGTTGGGCCGATTATTTCAAGCTCAAATCGCCCATTGATGCTGCTGATGTATCGCGACGTCCTATTACTCGTACTAATGGTGGGGCAGTTAAGACTCTGGCAGCGCAATGCCATCCTCCCTGTTTAGTGACCTCAGAAGTTCTCTCAGCTTGTCACGGATATGCCCCAGAGACTCTGTTTCTCCCCAAACCAGGCTCCCAGACACGAGAGCTTGTTTGGTCCAAGCCACTGCCTGCTCAAAATTCCCACTGCACTCGCATATTTTGGCAATATCTTCCATTGTGTATACGGCCACTTCGTCATGATGCCGCGGATCAAGCACCATAATTCCTTCAGGCTCCCGCTGTCCGACAATCTCGAAGCATACACTCAGCGCCGATACCCAGTCCTGTTGGTCCATGTATATATGTTCCAGTTGTCGTGCTAGCTTGCGCTCCTGATATGAACCTGGGCCGAGGATAGATCGAATGGCACGCAGCCTCTCGGAGACAACCTTGATGGCCTCGCTATAGTCTCCATTCCGTCTAAGTACCGCGCTAAGTCTTACGGTGCCAAGCATGGATAAGTCGTGCAGCGGACCGAGGTTGATTTGGAGACGGTCGACGATGAAACTCAAGGCTTGAATCGTTACGTCTTTACTATCATTGTCCGTCTTCAGCTTCTCAAGGACGAGCCTTACGGGATGGCCAGGCACCAGCTGCTCGCGTGCGAGCTCGGTGAAGTAAATTAGCAAGCCCTTCCTGACGTAGGAGCAAGTCCTCGTGTTGAGAGGAGACAGCGTGCTTAGGAGCTCGATAAGGAAGGTAGCGGTTCCCTCGCTCATGACATTCGTCGCGCCACGTGTGGAATGTTTGAGCAGACTGAAGGCTCTCATCTGGCTCTCGCTAGCGCCTCTTTGTGTCCCTGTATCTACTTTCATCAAGTAGATGGCGAGATCTGTGTCACGCCAAAACTTGGGCCTGGTAACTGCAGACGACGAGTCGAAATTACCAAGAGTGTAGAAGGTTCGAAGGCTGAAGAGAATAGCATCAAGGGTAGCGTCCGGTAGTTCTCCTGGAGATAAGACACGCAGACCAACTGCGCCGATGCCTGTCGATCCTGCTAGATACCGTCGAAGCTGTTCTGCCCGTTCCTGCGGGACTCGCGGCACTGGGATCCCTGGTCCAACAGGTGAAAATTGGCTCAGAGGGATGCGGGAAGTATCGCTCGCCAAGCCTTCTGACTTTTGTTCAGGCAGCTCGATGGGGCCGGAGGCCTCCATCTCGACCACATCAGAAAAGCTGGTGATATATTGCGCACGCTGTACCGAGAGTGTGAATTTCTGGAAATCAGTTTGCAGCGAGTCAATCTTTTCTTCGATGTTGGTGAATCCATGCTGTAACCTTTCGCTGCCAGCGCTGATGAGCCCGTTGGTCAGCATTTGTGTGCCTAAACCAATCATGCCGAGTTCCCTGACGAGTTCGACGTTGAGCCGATGAAGCCTCTCGAGTTTACTCGTAAGCTCACCCTCGAGTTTGAGCGATACCATACTCTTCCACAATTGACGGACGGCGCTAGTCCTGCCTCGTTCTTCGCCCGCAAAGGCCTCCAACATAGCATGGATCTCCTCTAAGACTGGGTAGAGAGATGCGGCACATTGGGACAGGCGATTCATCTGTGGCGCATCGAGATTCTGGTAGATGACGGAACCCGCATTACAGTTATAACATAGTCGAGAGATTGACCCCTCGACGTCGTTCAGGAGAGCCTTGAGTTTGTCAGGGGTGTCTCTTAAATCTCTCATCAGCTTGATGGTGACAAGCAGCCCTTGGCCTGCTACCGTCACAAGCTGAAGCCCAGCTGCCAGGCTACCAACGATCGCCAGAGGATCAGCCATGATGACTCAGGAAATATGGAAGGTTGTTTCAGTGATAGGTGGATGAAGATGTAGTGGGTTTGGGATATGGTTAGATGCCATATTTCATTGACTTGGTTTTTTTTCTGAGGAGAGGGGGACTCGTGTGACGGGCTGTGTTGTGGCGGAGCCTCCGGGACTGCAGCCTGCATATCAGCTCACTGTACGGATTAGCCATGGACACATTGCTTACTGGGCCTTGGTCCGGTCACATCACCCCTCCTCTCCCTCCGGATGGAGGCTCACCTGAATCCTGCTTCTAGTTACCTGACATTTAGCCTCTGCGCGGCAACCACCACAAACAGGAGTTTGAAGTTGAGAGTACAAAGCTGGGACATCAGTGACTAGGCCGCATATCAAAATTTATCAAATTAGACTATAAGCCAACGACGCTTGGAAAAGAGGAAGAATCGCTGCTCTACCCCTGGGATTATTCCGTCGCTTTAATTTTCTATTATCATTGTATCTGGGTCAGTCGTATTACAAAACTTTCTTCGCTCAATCAAGTAGGGCTCGCCCTGACGGTAAAAACCGCAAACCACACGCAGCGATCGATAGAATGAAGGTAAGCCCGGCGATAGTAGGATGCGCTGTCTCGTACGCTTGGAAGTATGTGCGAGGCTGTAACTGTGGCCCCTAGATGCGGGCCGGCTGATACCGCTTTACCGCCGCAGGTGTCTCAGCTAGCACCGTGTGGCTTGCCTGAGGCTCTGCCAAGAGCCTATCATGGGCTGGCAGCTGTTTAGCGAGATGCAGATCGAACACGAGCGCTAAGGATGTAATACTGACATGAAGACACGCCTTGGGTTCGGAGATTTATTCTTAGTATGCTTCGGGCATTTGGGCGCGTAACCATAAGGCGTCCGTGTAGACGTTTAAGCAAGCATCGGCCCTCAGCTGACCTGTAGGCGCATAATCATAGGACGCCCGCGCAAGGTGTCGAAACAAGGCGTCCACACACGGCGGCTAAAGTAGCCGGCTATACAGACCGAGTAAAAACCGTCTTAGGAGAGGAGGCCTTTCAATGGGCTATATATATGCTCGACGTAAGTCCCATACAATAGGTTATTTAATTCAAACGCGAGAGGACTATCAGTAAACCGTAACAACTACCCGGCCGGATCCTACGTCATCTCCAAGCTTTTTTCCATTTACATCTTCCCTGAGCTCATACAACTCACCACTAATTGCTGCTGCTGTCCTTCTTCGGATAAGCCCTTCTCAAATCTGCACGACCAAACGTTGCACTTTTCAAATGGAAGTGTTTAAGATCGCTTGCCATGACTTTTGCATCAATGACAACAGAAGCTTTAAAGTAGCGAGCGACGACTCAGATGAGCTTTACGAGCAGACGTACGAGCTGCATCAGACCGTTTATGACCTGAATAGATGTAACTCAGCACTCTGTCACATGGTTCGAAACTCCTTTCGGGACAATGACCTCCTCGCTTCTTACAGTAAGAAGAGACTCGAGGAGAAAGTTTTCATGCATATCACTCTGCAGAGAGCTGTTAGCGATCAGCACACATCTGAATTCTACAATACGGCCTCACAGAGAAGAACAGATTTGAGACGTCAAGGGCAGCCAGCGTGGTCTCAATGGTCCGGAGATGGAGTTGATACGATTCTGATATATTTTCGTGATCATGTACCCAGCCCCTGAGTCATCCCTGAAACACGCCTTGTCATTCATGCAGCGCCTGGTAAGTTAACCACTCCTACTCTCAGTGCTCTACCTTGGTCAATTTTCTAATACAGTACCAAAACAGGAGCATCCACCTTGCTTCGTGGGAGTGTCTTTGATCAGGAGGAGGGCATAATGAGTCGCGGACCAATCATGGATTTCACGCAGAAACATCTCGACAGATGCAAGCGTCACCACGCACGATGCAAAGCCAGCCGCCCCTGGCTCCCAAAGAGACTCGTCAAAATTGAGCCTCGACGCTATCCCACAAAGTATATTTCACTTCCAACGTCTAGTGGCGAGCTAGTCAACACCACATACACCTGCCGGCTGGTGGAGACTAAAGACGGCGAGACTGGTGATTACACTGCACTGTCCTACTCTTGGGGGGATAAGAGTCAACTGCAGAATCCCGCTAGCGCGACGAAGGGTCGCCTCAAGCTCAAAGAGAGCAACCGAGACAAGCTTCTCAAAAACATCCCTCTTGAACAGCTGGCAAAGTCCCGACGACAAGGGATCCAGGTGGCTTGGGAGCTCAACTACGAGTACATATGGATAGATGCGCTTTGTATCATGCAGGATAGCAATCAGGACTGGGCGGAGGCAGCAAAGCATGTCCCCGCCATATACGGCAATGCAGATCTGACTATCCTTGCTGGACGGAGCGACAACGCCCATCATGGCTTTCTAAGTCTATCATCTGAAGCATATCCCAGCTCCGACACAATTCAAGTCAAGTACTCGTTCGTTCATGAAACACACCAAAGGACCTGCTTTGTCGGTTTCGAGAGAAGCCGAGAAGTCGGCCCAGCATCTAGTCGAGGCTGGTGCTTCCAGGAGGCCGCCATGGCGCGCCGCATGATTATTTATGGCCAGAAGCAGCTTAGCTTCAGATGCCGGGAGCGCATTGATTTCGAGGATGGTCATTTCCAATTCATTGGAGATACAAATCACTGGTATGACTTGGCCTTCAACAACACAGACAGGAGCCGTCAGACAGCGGGAATCTGGAGAGACCAAGGCTTGCCTGAGCATGAGATTTCGCAGCGTATCCAAGCCATGGAGCTGGGGCGACTATGGCATGCTTGGTATCAGATGATGGGAGAATACTCAAGGAAGAACTTTTTTGATCCCAGGGACAACCACGCCGCCTTGACCGGCATCCTTATCTTGATGCAAAAGGTTATGGAGAAAAGATTTGGTCCCGGTGGAGCCAGGTGCGTAGCTGGCATATGGATGGCCGATTTTCCAGGTTCACTCCTCTGGAGAAGCGATCGCATTAGGGACAAGCGGTTGCCAGCGCTTGTCACTCCGGTCATGGACGAGTCCCAAGTATACAGGGGGCCATCATGGTCGTGGATGGCCTTACAAGGGCCCATATACTACAGCAAGAGTGACGGGAGAGGCCGGGCAGGGGTCATAGATCCTGGCCAACCGAGGTTAATCAAGCCATGGGATAACCAAACCCCATGGGTGAAAGGAGAATGGGACCCTTCAGTGGCTTACAGGAAGAAACACCTCACAATCTCTGTGCTGCAAGTCCGGGCTTTTCTATGCGAAGTCCGAATTTCGCATCTCGAAGCTACGACACAGAAAATACAGGCTTGGCATCGAGTTAGCACTCCCGACGGAACAAAAGAACACACCATCCTCTTGGAGAAGGTCTCGCCGCCACCTACGGTCAGGGGAAGGCCGGCAAAGGCGCAACAGCAGAGATATGAGCCGTGGTCTCTTTTGGGATTGCTTGATCGCTCCTACTCTAAGGGGAGCCATGATGAAATTGCCTCGAGAAAACTGTGGGCTATGAGTATCACGTCCAGAGAAGGCTTGCTCCTGGAGAGGGTTAGCGAAACAAGACCAAGATTCAGAAGGCTGGGAGTATATCTCGTTGAACATCCGAATGACTTTTATCCAAACGGAGCCCTTGATCCAGTTTCTAAGTGCTGGGCATTCACAGAAGGGACGATACCGCTGACCAAGCTTGAAATCGAATAGCGAACAGCAGACCGGGAGAGTCGGGCTTAGATTGGTTAGGTAGTAAGAGGCTTGAATTTATGCAACAAAAAGTCAGAGTGGCTGCTTGAATTAGCCACAGATGTGTCCTGACTGGTGAGTTCGCTAGGGGTTATGGGAAGTAGCAGATAAGTCTGTGATTTATTCGTCGGAGCGTCGATTACAGGAGGGCTTTGAGGCGAATTATCAAGCGGCTGCAATGTAGGATTTCGCGTTCGTATGCCTGAATGCAATATAGACTAGTAATTTTAAGAAGGCTCTCTCTATTAATAAAGATAATATTATATTAATATATAATAATTAGTTAGAAAATGTCAACCAAAAAAGATGAATACTTATATCTCTAGTAATACTTATACTCTATATGCCTGATAATAGCCTTATTATTGTTTCTCTCTACTGTTTACAACTGTATCGATTGCTAGGGCACTAGGCACCACCTCTACTATTTATTTACTCTCTACTGCTTACACCCCACACTGCACACTCTTTTCCTTATCATAGTAGTACTTATATTAAAGTTTTATAGCTACTATCATTAGTTAGGAACTTCTGTTACGATGCTGCCGTGTCGTTAGGCGCCTGAACATACGAGAAGGCTTCTGCCCGGTGACTCGATCAGAGCTGTCTAGCGGCTGCAATAGGAACAAAGCAAGCAAAAAGTAGGATTCCGCATATGCCCCTCGTGTGATACGCGAGAAGAATAAGGCTGGAGATCATGGCAGAGTATGTCGAGGGTAGGCATTAATGCGAGAACTTCTGCTTCCGTGCCAGGTACGATAAGTACTGTGTCTTGAGGAGAAATCGACCGTTGGTCGCTGTTATTGCTCTTACAGGGTATGCTCCGCAACGAAATCCACCTGCTATGGGCGATTTACTTGTTTCAGCACCGCTGCGCGACCAACATGGGACTTTTGTAGAGTCATGGTGCCAGTGCCCTTGCATGACGCCTTGGCTGGCTGAAAAGGATGGCTACCTGCAGGTAACAGCATATGCAGGTAAGCACAACAAATCTGAAGTGTTGCGTCGCCACATCCCCAATGGTAATGTGACTGACGTTCGGCCGCTCTGCCACATCTTGTATTCTTGGCAGTGTTGTTGGTTGGGGTTACATGTTTTAGGCACAAAGCCTTTTGCCAATGGATATGCTTTCTTATATAATACCCCGGCAATTCCTTGGTGATCCGACATTTCTACTTCTTCTAGGCAGTCGTTTTCCCAACATTAGTTCAGTAAAATTTGCCAAAGTCTCCGATCATCTACCACAGTTTCTACCACATACAACATTTAGGGGTCATTCTTAATCGCATCCCAACGACATGTCTATCCCAAAAGCAATAGAAGCAGTGCAGAAGATCTCGACCAAACTCGTCGCTCTTCCTGACAGTGAGGAGTACAATGAGATCATAAAGTCCTACTATACAGAGCTGGAGCGCGAGCTGAGACCTGCATGTTTCCTTACTCCTTACTCGCCAGGCGACGTCGCCGACATTTTGAAGGCTCTCAAACCACTTCTGGACAGCCCTGTTGTTGCGATTGCCGGCGCCGGACAACAGACAACGCCAGGTGCGGCGAACATCCAAGGTGGAATCACGATCCATCTGAGGAACCTTCGAGGAATCGACATTGACGAAGAGCACAAGACAATCTCGGTAGGTGCAGGAGAGAATATGGGGCATGTTTATGAGAAGGCTGCCGCCATGGGCCTTGGCGTTGCGGGCAACCGTCATGCCAGGGGTGGAATTGGAGGAGAAGCACTTCAAGGCAGGCCTACCATCCTTCAATGAGAGTGTTATTAAGCTAACCTTTTTTCCAGGCGGCTTGTCGTACTATTCCTATTCACGAGGCTTTATATGCGATGGCATCGTCAACTACCAAGTCGTCCTGGCCAGTGGAGAAATCGTTGACGCAAACGCTGAAACCAACCGGGACTTATGGATTGCCCTTAGAGGCGGAGGCAACAACTTCGGCATCGTGACTCGCTTCGACTTTACAGCCTTCCCACAAGGTCAACTCTGGGGCGGCAAGGTTTACTACTTTGAGTCAAGCTTTCCTGGACAGATCAAGAGCCTGGTTGATTATCTGCACGAGCCAAACCCCGATGTCGACGTGCACATTTGCCTCAGTCTCGGTTACGCAGCCACTCTTGGGAGTACGGTTTGTATGAACGACATTTTCAGCCTGAAGCCGGAGAAGCCCAAGTCTCTAGAGCTCTTTGCGGATATCGATCCTCAAATTGAACAAATGAAGACGCTGCGGGTTGCGTCCTTGAAGGACCTTACTACTGAGATATTTGAGGGCGCGTTTGCGAACAGGTAAAGGAGCTTCCTTTTCATCTGGCCTCGCTAACTTGTCACAGAGTTGTGAAGATGACAACTACTGTCAAGTCAGATACTAATATCCTCGAGTACGCTGTACAAACGTACCACGAAGCGTTCAAGGAGCTCAAGGATATCGAGAACATCCTCTTCTCACTTACCTTTGAACCGATCCCAGTTTCCATTATGCAGCAGTCAATTGCTCGAGGGGGAATTCACTGGGATTAGACCCGTCTGGAGGCCCTCTGGTAGTGGTTTTATTCTACACATCCTGGGACAATCCTGGCGATGATGCAAAGATTTACTCTGTCAACAAGGCTGCGATCAAGAGGCTGGAAAGTGAGGCACAGAGCAACAATGTCTCGGTACCCTACCTCTATCTTAATTACGGGTTCCCTCATCAGGATGTTATGAGGTCGTACGGGTCAGCAAGCCTCGACCACTTGCGCAAGGCAAGTTCAAAGTACGACCCTGATGGGTTCTTCCAAAAGGCTGGTGCAGGACTTTTCAAGCTGTGAGCAGCCAATTTGTGCATTGTGGCTAGCATCGCTCATTACTCCCAATAAATTATGCACACCGTGCCTCCGTAAACTCGTCCACCCAGCGAATGCATCATGTGCAACCGTATTCGCACTGGATCTGGCCGACTCAAGTACGGGAATCAGTGACAAACTCCACAACTAGGGGGCACACATTACGAAATGGAACATTGGTAGATCATAGTGGGATTGCATGATCGATCCCCGATGATCCTCGGTCTTTTTACTTTTTCTACCAATTGCGGAAGCCGTGAGTGAGTGTCCGCCGATGTCGGTTTGATCGACACGTTCCTCCCGCTACGGCGATTTGCCGAACTTTACGGGTTACATCACGAGCCTCATGGTCTCGGGTGGGCCAAAGAGGGGACGGCGCAATAGCGCGCGAATGGCAGAGGCGGAATCTCCGCAAGCTGTCCCATTTTTCTGCCGACAGGAATGAATGCCGAAGTATGTGCCCAGCCGAGTAGAAAGACGGCAACCCCCCCTTCTTGGCAGTCTTTCGCACTTCCAAGTTGCCTCTTCTATTCATGTCACGTACAAAATCGACACCACCTTTCTTAACCAGCAATAGGCAAACGCCCAAGTTCAGCAAGATGTCGGCAAATTGGAAAGCAACAGTTTCCAAGTATAATGTAGCCAATCGGCTCTACAAAGATTCGCTGCTCAATACTGTCTGTCTCGTTGCGGGTATTTCCATCTTCTTCTTTGGCTATGACCAAGGACTGATGGGTGGTGTCAACACGGCGCGTGACTATGCCGAACTCATGGGGTTTGGTCATTGGGATGACGAGAGGCAGCTGGTCATTGTGGACCGACCTCTCTTACAAGGTGGCATTGTGAGTATGAGCCTCGCACTTGAACCGGCGATGACCTTACATGTTCTAGGTTGCAGTTTATTATCTTCCTGGAACCCTGTTTGGGTGTTTCTTTGGTGGGTGGTTCGGCGATCGGTATGGCCGTATTGCGACCATCGGGGTCGCATGTGTCTGGTCCATCCTGACGGCGGCTCTGCAATCTGCCTCTCAAAACGCGGACTGGATGTTTTGCGGTATGTTCTCAAGGCTCGCCCGACGCGCCTTCATCTTTGCTAAACCACATGCCAGCGAGAGTACTCAACGGTATGGGCACGGGTATGCTGAACGCCATCACGCCAGTGTGGGCAACAGAAACGGCCGCGCACACATCTCGCGGTAAATTCGTCGCAATTGAGTTTACACTAAACATATTCGGCGTCGTCGTCGCTTATTGGCTCCAATTGTGAGGCAGCGCGTCCAGTTAGATTCCCATGACTGACATGCCACTAGTGGAACTTCTAGGTACAGAGATCCGGCGTCGTCGTTCGTCTGGAGATTCCCAATCGCTTTTCAGATCGTGCCTCTACTTGTCTTGGGTGCAATAATCTGGTTCATGCCTGAGTCGCCCCGATGGTTGGTCAAAGTCGGCCGCGAAGAGGAGGCTCGATTCATACTGGGGCGGCTTCGTGGTACCGAAGGCGACGATGGCGTACGTGCTGAGGCAGAGCTCCAGGAAATCATCAATACGAGGAATATGGAGCACGAGACTTCGAAGCAACAGAGCTACTTTGCCATGTTCTTCGGCATCGGCTCTGGCAAATTGCATACCGGTCGCCGGGTCCAGCTCGTCATCTGGTTGCAAATTCTCCAGGAATGGATTGGAATTGCGGGCATCACGATATACGGTCCCACCATCTTCACCATTGCAGGTATCAGGGCTGAGGAACGTCTATGGGTCAGCGGCCTGAACAACATAACCTACATGGTCAGCTGCCCATTAGTGATTCCCGGAGACTATTGACGACTAACTGTCCGTAGTTCGCGACACTGATATGCGTCTTCACGCTCGACCGAATTGGCCGCCGATGGACTCTGTACTGGGGTTCAGTGGGCCAGGCAATTTGCATGTTTTGTGCTGGAGGACTCGCCCGTGCAACACTCAATGCCGGGCCTGATAATCGAGCGCAGCTTGGAGGCGCCGCAACCTTTTTTGTCTTTCTCTTCACAGCCATATTCGGAGCCACGTGGCTTACTGTTCCATGGCTTTACCCGGCCGAGATCTTTCCTCTTCAGGTGCGAGCCAAAGGCAATGCCTGGGGTGTTGTTGGTTGGTCTATTGGAAACGGCTGGACAGTAAGTCCCCTATCTCGGGTTGAACTTTACTAATGCAATTCAGGTTCTCCTCTTGCCCACTATATTCGAGAGATTAAACGAGAAAACGCTGTACATCTTTGGCGCTGTCAATGTCGCTTGCATCGTTATTGTATGGGCTCTCTACCCTGAATCCAACCAACGTACATTGGAAGAGATGGATCTGGTCTTTGCCAGCGACAGCATTTGGAACTGGGAAGCTGAGAGGAATTTTGCCAAGCTCAAGGCTGAACACCCGGGCCTAGTGAGTGTGGTAAACGATGGTGGGAAGGCTGTGGACGAGGAGAGGGGGACTGTTCCCAGGAACTAGACAAACAATGGGGGCGCTCATTCGAATCGGGCTTTCGAAGACGTCATTGACCCTGGCGGTGCTTCGGCCCATATTCGGCCGCAGTCATCTCTCCAAATTTCGAGGCCAAGTAAACCCCTCATCCAACAATCTGCGCTGCCAAGGACGAAACGGCCAAAGAGAAACATGGCGTTCGCGCCCAAATCATGTTTCTTAGCGCTGGGACTGGCTGCAACAGTGCATGCCCTCAGCTATCCACAACAGACAGTAATGAATCTAGGCCCAGCTGACTATATTCATCTACGACCTGCCGTGGAGGCTGATCTCGACGACCTTGTTACTATTCTCATCGATGCATTTGCACCAGGACCTGTGTGGCGGTACATCTTTCCGCATCTCGACAAATACTATGACTCCCTATGGCATTGTTTTCGGACAGAAATTGCTCAAGAATTTGACCATGTCCCCAACACAACTTTCATAAATGTGATTGAGAAACCCAAGCATACCATCCACGACTTTGGGCCTCGTCGAGTAGTAGGCATTGGGATCTGGAACTTGCTCTCTCCAAACCCTCAAGTACAACTTCAGTCTACATTTCTCTCTGAGGCTCACGCGGCCTTTTTGGGCTGCAACGATAACCCGGCCGTTAACCAGACTCGTGTTCTTCACTATGCTGCCCAAGCCGACCGGGCAGATCGTTACTATATCCGTAACCGTCGACAAGACCAATTCTATCTGAACATGTTGGCGACGCACCCTGACTGGGATGGCCATGGGTTTGGCGCGGCAAATCTCGATTGGGGCTTCAAAAAGGCAAAGAGCCTGGGCGGGAATATTCCAATCACCTTGTTGGCAACCCCTGCCGGTTGGCCTCTATATGACAAATCTGGGTTTGAGAGTGTTGCGAATTTCACAATCACATCAATGGATGATGATATGGATGACTTTTGGTTTGAGTATATGAGGGTTGGCAACTTTACAAACGAGTAGTCTGAGTGGCTGCTCAGAATTGATGAATAGGTGAAAAGGCAGTGTCAATTTTCCGGCTCGGGTTGTTGACAAGTGGTGGGAGATGCAGGCCGCCTAAACCTCCGGGACAACAGTCTATGTAGATGGGAATGATGAAGTGCCCTAACGTGATGGGAACAAGCAACTTGCAGAAGAGTCGGTGTAATCATGCAGAAAGAAAAGACTACAATATTAGGACAATCATTCTACATCATCAGAGATGTTCATGTAACATGTTGTATATTCAATAGTAGGCGGCCCTCTCATTTCAGGGTAGGGTTTCCTTGGATAACATCGAATCTAACCTTGCCTTGCGGGCCAAAAGAAACTTCACGCTTCACGGGATTTCTTTGCGCTTATTACAATGACTCTACCAGCATACTCTATATCCAGAACCATTTGCACCCACTCTCCACTGTATGGTACCCAGTAAACACTTGCGAAATGGCGCTCGTAGACCAGCCAGATCTTATGGATTACCACTTACCATGCAGCCAACGCAACATTGGGTCTGATTTGACTTCGTTTGATCGCCCGGGACCTAAATTAGGCTCGTCGTACCTTGCTCATCTATTTCAGCCAATCAACTCGTCGCCGCTCACAGGCTTGGCCAGAAGCAGATAAGTAGCGAGCGGCCTCTGTACATTAAAGCGGTGAGCGAGAGGGAGGCGGCCCTAGAGTAAGCTTTGCTAAGGCCCCGTCTCTCGAAACAACAGTACAGATCCGGTTATGATATTAAACGGGACTAGAAGTAGATACAGAGCAAGATTACGCTGACTCACGTACGCCAAGAGATGAACCGGGCTTCAACTCCATTATGTGGAAAAGGTAGATCGTCATCAGCAAGTCCATTGAAGCTGTATGGCTCATGCGACGACTGCATCGTGAACTCTTTCCGCAAGAATTACACTCGCCAAGGAGCGGTGGGCATTCACAGGAAATTTTACATTGCAACGTCGTTTACAACAACTATAAGTAACCAGACAGCTTCCTCAACATCAGTCCAGTCCGTCTCACAACTCATTCATCACCGACAATCTACCATCCCCTTTTGAAACATCTGACAAAGGATGCGAGTTTGTAAGTTATCCGATCAATTCTCAAACCTCATCATACGCTGTTCTTCCAGCTATTGGGAAACGATACTAAGACTTGCCAGTGGACCGATTACGACTGGAATGGCCATTTCTGCTATGGTACCGGTCTCGTTGTCGAAAGGGACCGTTACCCGCGCCTGGAAGCGCCATTCAATAATGCCATTAGCTGCCGTTACTGCTATTGGCGATAAATGGCATCTTGCCTTGTAGGTCAGTGGCGGTGACAATATCTTGCTTGCCAAGTCGCCTGTTCTCTGGTGGGCAAGTAAAATGTTGGATTAGAAGTAGATGGCGTGAAAGATCTGAGAGTTGGACAGTAGTAGAGTTTTGAATATAAAAGTTTGGTGCAAATTCTTCCTCTGAATGCATTGATAGCATGCAAGCGTGATTGTCAATCCGAGCATAGAATTGGTCTCGAAGGCATGCTGCCATGCACTTTGTGTAATGATGTCGGATGAGTCGTGGCACCATCGTTTCAAACCCTCACGCCTAATGGCTGGGAACCACTCTTGAAATGGAGCGGTTTCAGTCATCAATTACATGCTTGGTATTCTGAGTGAGGCTGAGGTTGGCAGCAGTACAGAAAGCATTGGTGTGAAGATAACAATACTAGAGAAAATCGGCTCGCGCTTCGACTGCTTCAAGAGTTGGAGAGATTCCGTCGAAGTTGCGAGATGGAATCACACTTTCTCGCTGTGGAGGATTATTCAGAAGTTTCTCTGACTGGCTACCGGACATTTGCTACTTCGAGTTGACGATAAAGAGGTAGCTCTGCATTTCTGTATCATGGCACACACCACGGCCGGGAGTCTAGGCAACCGGTTGTCGCAAAACAACGGAGCCTACACTTTGGCGCATGACAGATAGGCGTTAGCCATCCTTGGGTTACTTGGTCTCATCAGTCAAGCCGACTTTGTGGAATGGAATGGGCAAAAAAGCATCGAGCCTTATCTTGTTGATGCCAAGCGGGTCAATTCAAGACCATGCCCTCTTTTTGTCTACCCACAGTGAGCACACGTCTCGTAGCTATCTCCGAGCACTGAGGAATACGAGATGGAAAGGGCTTATCTAGTAACCCCTCATTACCTATCTATAACCCTACACTTGATGCGTGCTGTCATTGGTCAATGGAGGTATTTCTGTGCCTCCCCCAGTAAATCACGCGGGGCTTGGCGGAGTTGGAACGAATGATCGGGATCAATTCAGTGTCTGCTCCATAGTCGTTCTAGTGATGGATCCCTTATCAGGTCCACGCGGGGCATCCAAGCAGATGATTTAAAGAAAGACTATTACCCATCTCCCGCGGTAGTCTAGTTAGATTTAGTTAGGTCTCAGCAGCAGTATTCTTTCACTACAGCGCAATGATAGTATCATCCTGGACAATAGCTTGCTTACTGGCCCTGCCGGTGCTCGTCCGTGCTGCCCCTGTCACTCGCAACGTGCTTGAGAAGGTTCATGACTCCAGGCAGGGAGCCGTCATATACGAACTTGGCGAGATCAGCTATCTAGCGAACGCCTTGTATCCCAAAGCTGTACTGAACGGCACAACGATTCAATCGTCCCCGGACTTTTCGCCCATCGCCGTCATCGTGGCCAACGAGACAACTATCACAGGCAGCTATCTTGAGTCCACAATTGCGAGCTACCTTGCAGGAGACGATGTCTTCAGCAACGACTTCCTGGCCTCCCTGTACTTGACATCTGCCGTTGGCAAGGCCACAATTGACCGATCCGGCGTAGACTATCTCCGCAGTCTTGAACTGGAAAGCTTGTACCTGGACTCGTCTGTCTTTGGATGCAAGCAACTTAGCAATACCAAGACCTATGCCGTGGCTGGTGTATCCGCCGAGAATTTGCCAGCTGGGCCATACACGGCGGTGACGCAAGATGGAGCTCTGAGCCTGCTTTCGACCTACCGCCTGTATCGGGACGAGTACCGCACCTTTATCACGGGCGCTTATCCCACGGGAAACGGCGAGGATTCGTTTACTCCTCTGGGATACATGGATCCGCGGTGGTGGAACCCCATGATTCCAGTTCCTAGTCGCATTCATTACTGGAACGACTCACGGCCCCTCGCTGGAGTCCGAGTCGCCATCAAGGATCTCTTCGACATGAACGGTATGCAAACCTCCGCAGGCAGTCAAGCTTGGATCAGGGTGACGCCTATCGCCAATTCAACCGCCCCTGCGATTCAGCGGCTCGTTGATTTGGGCGCTGCTCTTGTCGGCAAGTACAAGCTCGCGCAGTTCGCTTCGGGTGCGAACCCATGGGATTGGGTAGATGAGCAGTATCCGTTCAATCCCCGAGGTGACGGCTACTTGACATGTTCGGCGTCATCGTCTGGCGGCGGATGCTCCGTCGCTGCGTATGAATGGCTCGACAATGCCATCGGTAGCGATACTGGGTCCTCCATGCGTCGTCCAGCCGCAGTGTCTGGCACTTATGGTAACAGACCAAGCCAGGGTTTGATCAATCTCGAGGGAGCTCTACCACTGAGCTGGAGCCAGGATACTGCTGGTGTGTTTGGACGCGATCCTCTGCAATGGGTCAAGTTTGCCAAGGCCTGGTATACCCCCGAGCTACACCAGGAGCCCAACATTACCGGTCTGACACCGCTAGTTGTTCCGGATAATAATAAATTTCCGAAACGCATCAGGTACCTTACAGACTATCTTCCTCTAGCCAATCCTGCTGCGGAGGAGATTCTGCAGGATGTGCTCGGGAAGATGACTGCACTCTTCAATATGACCGTCGAGAACATGAACCTCACCTCAACGGTTATTGGTGCCAACATTTACCCTGAGAAGCCTGCCAACGTTTCTAATTGGGTTTACCCACGATCTCGCGGAAACAGCTACGATCAGTACACATCTGTTGTCCGTCCGCTCAAGACTGCCTGGGCGGCACTCAGTGGAGGGCGGTTCCCGCCTGTTGATCCCCAGTGGCGCTCCTTTGTGCGGATGAACGACACGCAGCTAGACCGGGAAGAGTACAATGCAGGCCTTCGACTCAAAAACCAAACAGTCTCGTGGTTCGAGAAGGAGATGCTCTACGAGACAGAAGACTCATGCTCCGAGTCCATGTTTATCTGCGACATCGGCACAGGCGGTCTACCCAGCTTCCGCGAAGAGGATCTCAACCAGGGCAGAAACGCCAGCTTCTTGGCGGTTCGTCCACCTTACGCAGCCATTACGTGTGCCAATATCTGTCCCAGCTTCGCATGCGCCGATTACACGATCCCGCTGGGCCAAGTAGAATACCAGTCGCCTGTGACTTTCTTCCCCGAGAAGTACCCGGTAACCATCAACATGATTGTGCGGAGGGGTTGCGACTTTGTTCTTTTCAATATGATTGAGAAAATGGCCAAGGCCGGTATACTTACGACGGTAAAAACGGGCCGGGAAGCATTCTAAGGAGATATCCCGGCGAAGCTTGTTTGAGTATCATGTCACTACCATACCAAGGTACAGATTCTTTGCATTCAATGTTTCGCAATGTAAATCATGGCCAGGTGATATTGAATTGCAACTCTGCTCGAGGGTTTATCGCGTTCAACTCATCGATTTATCCTGGCCGCGCGTTTGATTCCGGTGATACGAGACCCATGTGCCAACGCCACCTGCGTATTTGTTACGCAGAAATTTCACGCGGTGAAATGCATGATCAGGATATATAAAAAGGCCACATGGCATCTGTTTGCCCATTAATGGGAAGCACAAGACCGGATACCCCTACCATCCGCGATTATATACATTGTGCTTCGACCGCCGGCTCTGCTCTTAGGATATCACAATTACGAATGCTTCATTCTTGCTTTTCTGTCCGCGTTATGCTGGAAGTTCCGTTGTGGGAGTCACGTCATCTGCATATCGTGCTGAGAGCTCCGGTGTGGGAGAGTGCCCAAACACATACCAGCTTTGCGTACTTGGGGTGTGCTGGTTAGTTCGCATTTGTGGTTGATAGTCCATGTAGCTCGACGTGCATGTAGCCGAACTCCCCGAGGCTATAACCTGTTGAGACGCTGGACCGTTGTTTCTTCTCCGGACAAGGAAGAAGATGGCGACACCAATCGCTACCAAGAGGGCTACATCAGGTCAGCCTTGTTCCCTACCATGGACAGGAGATTCGAACCGATTCCACCCACGACGCCGCCTACAATGGCACCGATAGGTGCTGACTGTGCTGGCTGTGCGGTGGGAGATATTGAGATGGTCGTGGGAGTAATCGTGAGACCGGTCGCGGTGGAGGTTTGAGATGGCGAGCTGGTAGGGCTGTCGCCGGAAGATCGATAGTATACCAAATGTGTGGTCGATGTAGCAGCACAGAAATTAAAAGTGTATCCTTCATAAATACTGCCACCATATTCGTACACGGCGCAGGACGGGCTTGATTCATCTGAACTGTCATTCGAACATTAATGATTGTGCATCGTAAACCATTTCTGGGGTTCTCCCTTACCAATACAAGGTAGCTGAAAGGTCTGCGCCATTCGCATCGGCTGAAGAGACTCGCGGTATACACGCCAGAGGAAAATTGCACTGTTCGTTCACTGCAGTACAGCAGCCAACGGCGCTGAGTCGTGTATCAAGAATGCAATGATTTCCTTGACCCCTGCAAGTGACTGGGCTCTCTGGGTAGGTGTCAGCTACGGGACTTGCAGTGGGACATATTCATGAAATACCAGCCGAGCCGCTGATATACCCACATGTCTCCTCTGCAACGGCAATCCCAGTAGGTGGAATAGGGGCAGCGGTTGGAGCCGGACTAGCGGTAGCCATAACTATGAGTGATTAAGAAGGCTGGGGCTCACTCGAAGACGTCGTGGCCGAAATGTATTGACGTGAAATGAATCAGAAGACCTGCTCCTGCGTCGCACAGAGGCAGGAGTTGCAGCTGGGATTGTTGTCCTCTCCTGGGAGGAGTTTGTTGGAACAGCGGATGAGCGCCATCCACGTGCTTGGCCATTTTGATATTGATGGCTAGGCTTGGGCTAAGCTGCCTCAGCTTCCCGGCCTAGACCCAGGTACCATGAAGCGACTTGAGGGTTACTTTGCAGTACACCATCAGCCTTCCACTTTCCAGCACTAAAGCACTCGCCTTCCATTGTTCTGTACAATGTTCGCAGTAGGCCACATGGCAAGATTGTGTACTTTATTTAATGGGGATTGGCGCTAGGGTTCATACTGTGTTGTTGCCTTCGCCAATCCGGATCATTGGTTTAAACTACCTAATAGCGTCATCACACCATGACTACTATGTGGCGGGTCTAGACCGATATCGATCTTGATAGCATTCCACTACAAGAGCAGCTGAGAAACTAGGCCACTTGCTACGTATTGCATAAGTAGCCCAAGGAGCCGTTGTGACGAGATTGGAGTGGCTGTGCCAAGCATTCCAATAATCCAGTGGCTGAGCACAGTATGAAAGTCAAAAATCGAATGATATGTACGAAATCTAGGTCATATCTATGGCCTCCCGGTCCTCCATCTCAGCACCGTATCATCAACATTATGAGTATGCCTTGGTGGCGTCTTATCTTGGTAGCTCTAGACCACAGGCATCAACACAATAATTATGGAAACACTTGATAACTGCGGCGCGTTCTGCCTATATTTAAACCAGTCAGAAGAGTATTGACACTTCACCTTCAAGTTGGCTGTATAACAGAAGGCCTCAGAGCCTGGATAAATGTCATTACAAGAAATATTCCAAAGCCAAAGTCATCGCACCTTCGAGCCGAGTATTGAACAACATCTCCGAATATGCGCATCGCATTCGCGCTTGGCCTATCATGCATCATACGGCAATGCCTGAGCCAATCGTCCCCAAACGGTATGTGAGCACCACCACTTGTCAGGTCAAGCGCCACTAAGATTCAATTGCTTCCTGCAGAGATAAACAGCGAAATAGCTACTTCAGCGTTAGAAACGCCAGTCACCGACACAGCGCCGCCTTTGGTGACAGCATCTGATACTCCCTTACAAACCGACATTCCGCAAACGCCTACTTCAGTTCCAATACTTGAAACCAGCGCAGGATCGTCAGCAATCGAATCTCCTAGCGATACATCAGCAAATATCCCCCCTACTACGCCACCTTCAAGCGGAATATCTGGTAGCGGCCCATCGCCAATTGCAACTTCTAGTAGCCCTGTATCAAGCGAGGTCAACACCGTTCCGACAACGAATACCCCCACTCCTACACCGTCAAGCGAAATATCTAGTAGTGGCCCTACTGGTAGCACCGCATCAAGCGAGTCTTCGTCACCCAGTGAGTCTTCGTCTTCCAGCGAGCCTCCGTCTTCCAGCCAGTCTCTGTCACCCGGCGAGTCTCGGTCTCCCGCTCTGTCTCCCAGCGAATCCTCGTCTGTTAGCGTGTCTCCGACTCTCAGCGGGTCTCCATCTCCCAGTGAGTCTCAGTCATCAAGCCAGTCCCCGTCACCAAGCGGGGGCCCGTCACCAACTCAGTCCCCGTCTTCCAGCGAATCTTCATCTCTCAGCGGTCCTTTATCACCAAGCCAGTTCCCGTTAGCAAGCGGGACTCCGTCGCAAAGCCAGCCCTCATCACTCGGCGGGTCCTCATCACCAAGCCAGGCTTCTGGAAGCACCCGATCAAGTGAGGCACCTAATGATACCCTGTTGTCCATCGAACCTCGTACTAGCACCTCATTAAACCAAGGGTTTAATAGCGCTCAGTTCTCAAGCCAGGCTTCTGGTAGCACTTCATCCAGCGTGGCACCCATTAATGCTCCATCGGCAAGCGGAATTTCTGCTAGTGCTTCTAGCGAGAGCTCGGATACAGCTCCGTTATCGACTGAAGCAGGCACTAGCGTTCCATCACCAAGTGGCAGCTCTAGGAGCAACGAACCCGGTTCATTTTCTCAGATTGAGACAGTTACGAATACATTTTCTAACCTGTCTCCACCAGCAGGCGAAGGCTCCAGTCAACAAGCAACAAATTCGGGTACAGACACAGAGGCAACTGTCACCGAAGCACCGCCCACCAGCAACACCTTTGGTACCTCGGCTTCGTTGCCGGAAGGTCAACCAGCTGGAAGCACTCTTCCAGAAACACCACTGGTTACTTCTGGCCCGAACGGGCTTACAACGATTGAACCTAGTCAGCCTTTCGCCGGAATAGTTACGACTGATGAAAATGGAGCGACAACGACGATCGAACCCGTCGGGATCCCCACCACTCGTCTACCATCCCCTACCAGCTCGGGCGTTGAGGCTTTGGATCTCGACCAAGCCGAACTAGGGGATCATGCAGAGTTTATTCGTGTAGACGGAAAGACCACCATGTAAGTCTATGCAATGATGTTCGCAAGATGATTGGTCTAACATTTGGCTAGTGAATTGGACACTCCTGCCCATGGATCCTCGTCTTTTACCATCTCCGCCCAGCTGCCAGATGGTGTGCAGGCAGGAGAGAAGCTCAGAGTCTTTGCTTCTGTTACAGTAGACACTTTGACAGGACGTAAACGAGGAATCAGTCCAAGGCAAGGACCTACATCAACATGCAGGTTGATGATGTTCGCCGATGATTTGCTCGTCTATGACAACCCTATGAAGATGGCTGCATCTCCTCAGGATATTGCCTCGGACGAATTTCCTGCTTCGACACAACCAAAGATACGAATGAATCAAGTGTGTCAGGAGACACCTATGAAGGTTAATGTCAATGACCTGATTTTAGCAAATGGCGAGGGGGCAGGCGAATCCACAACGACGCCTGCGGGTGGTCCTGGTGTGCCAGGTTCTGAAAGTGGTAGCACAGAGGGCGGCCAATCTCAAAATAGTGCCACTGCATCTGTTGGTAGCGCCTCTACTGGTGCTGCTGCCGCTACCGGTACTGGTGCTACTGGTGCTACCGCTACTGGTACTGCTGCTACTGGTACTGCCCCTATTGGTACTGCCTCGATTACTGGCTCTACTATTCGTACGGCCCTTAATACTGCTACTGCTACCTTTTCAACTTCAGCAACACCAGTTCAAGGTAACTTGGGTAGTTTGATGGTGGAAAGAAGTAATGTGGTTAGCCGTCTTGCATTTTCTATCCTAGCACTATTTATCTTTTTTAATATTGAGATCGTATTCATTGTTGCTCAATTCGCTTGAACACTCGAGTTCCGAAGCATCCTCTGGCTCCAAATTTGGAAATTATTAGTTATAGTCATCCCCATGCAGGCAATGAATAATCTAAAGCTAGCCATGGAGATGTTCCTCGATGCAAAGCACCTGTCTCCCTACCTTTGGGCGACAGGTGTCGTATTCTTCCACTCATCTAGCCACTTTTTCATCCAGCCCAAGCTAACTACCTCAAGCCGTTGAAGCGAAGGGCTTGCCTTAATGGCTTTGGAGATGGACATTGGCGGCGAGCCGCCGTGTTCAGACCAGAGTGAGTCACGGTAGAAATCGTAGAGCCTTATGCCGGGGTTTTTGTCAGCAGCTGCGACTACACTGCTCATATCACCAGCCGCGAGCACTGGCTCTACGCTTTCCTGTAGCTTGGTGATCCAGGCGTTAGGAGAAACAATGTCAAGCGGTCGGCCGGAAAACTCCTGAGACGCTGCCTGAACGGCAGGAATTAGCTCCGCCCAGGTTGTCGTTTGAGGGTTGCGCAGATTGAAAACCTGCGCGCCCATTTCGAACTTGGCGGTGTTTTCTGCCAGCTCTACAATCACCTGAGCCACAATATCTGACGGAATCCAATCTACCACCGTAAACTGAGGGCCCAGATTCTCAGGCACGCAGCCCAAGTAAATGGAGCTTCCGGCTAGGCTGGGTAGCCACTCCCTCGGATTCCAGACACCCCTATGCCAGACTGGTCCAGCTACCTGGCCGACGCGAGCAATTTTGACGGCCAGTTTCAGATCCTTGGAGGCTTTGTCCAGCACCAACTCCGAGAGGAACTTGCTCTGCGCGTAGCCGTTGGGATGCGGAGTGGACAGTGACTCCATAATGGCCTCGGGAGGCGGCTGGCCATTGACTGCGGAGCCCGCAGCAGCGACGGTAGATACGAAGAGGATTTGTGATGCTGCTCGGGCAGACAGTGCGATGATGTTGACAACTCCGGCGAGCTGTGGCCGGAAGGCATCCAATTCAAGGATGAAGTTGACAGGCCAGGCATTATGGATGATTAGTCCAACGCGGCTCACCAGTTCCTCGTACGTGTCGTCGGCAAGCCCAAGCTTGGGGTGGGAGAGATCAGCATGCAAAAACGACACACGCCCCTCAAAGTGCTGAGTGTCCAAGCCAGAGGCCTTGAAACGCCGTGTCTGCGCGGCACGGCCTCCATCGCTGCCACGATTCAGGCAAAACACGATTCCAATACTCGGGCGGCGAAGCAAAGTGTCTAGCAGGTATGTTCCTATATAGCCCGTGGAGCCGGTCAAAAGAACGTCAACTGGCGCATCCGGGGTATACTCTCGTGGTTTGGACACAGGGATTTCCTTGAGAAGGCCTGTATAAGTAGACAGAAGCGAGGCCATGGGGCCATTATTGCTCACTGGAGCCTGGCGCTCAAGCAGAATTGCTGCCAGCTCCTCGACGGTCGGGTTCTTATACACAGTGGACAGGCCAAAGGTTGGAAAGCAGAACTCGCGCCGCAGTGCCCGGGTGACTCCCAAGGCTTGCAAAGAATCGAGGCCCCTGCTGAAGAGACTCTCCGAGTCGCCAAGTGAGGGCCATCCCGTTACCGACAAGATGGCGTTTCGGACAGCAGAAGTTACGGCGTCATTGTCATGTAGATGCGTGACATTGCCAGGCTCCTCAATTACAGCCTCTGCGTCTTGATACAATTTTTCCAGTTCGTCCGCGTACATGACAACAGTCGCCGCCCGCTGCACGGTGCCTTTGCCCGTCCTGATCATGGGCCGGTCGCCGCTGGTGACCATGATGAACGGCTTTTCTACTTGCGCATACGCAGGAGCTGCCTTGTTTGCCTCGGCGACGCTTGGCCAAATGCGCTCAATTAGAGCAGCTCGCTCAGAAGTGCTGCCAACATCTTTTGCGTTGGCTGGTTCAAGTATCAAGGAAGCTTGGAAGCGCTGTGACCCCACAACCAGAGCCCCTGAAAGTTCTGGATTCTTGGCTACAATCTGCTGCTCAAAGGAAATCGGGTTGGTTTTCTCGCCGTTCAAGAAGACGATAATGTCGTCTGCTCGAGCTTGCCACGACCAGACATCAGGGATGGTTGGGTGTTTTGCGAAGTAGTCCCGGGTCCGGTACTCAGCGAGCTCTTGCTGGCCACATATAGCGAATGCCGGCTGGTTTTCTTTATACGCAGGCAGGTGATGAAATACCAATTCATAGAGGCTGTCTGTAACCTGTTCGAACTTGGCTCCTGCCGATGGGTGAAACTGTATGTACCGCCAGTCCGTGGGACCCAGATTCATCGGCATGAGCTGAGGTGGTATGCCAACCTCCGAAGCGCCCCATTGGCAGCGCAAGGGCACTTTGGAAGCCACCAAATCTCCAATGGCTTGTGGTAGATCACCACCAATGTACAAGATGAGCTGTAGGTGCTTGGCACAATATTCAAGTAGTTTGGGTTGCTGGGCCAGCTCAGCTACCACTGACGGCACGAGGAGAGCCACGTCAGCTGGTGCTTGCTTGAGCGCCTCAACAAGGCCTTCAGCAGTGACAATTCCCCTCGCGGTTGGCGCTATCGCCACTGTATCGAGAGAGAATGGATGGAAAAGGTATTGCGTGACCCCAGCTCCCTATGCTCGTCAGTCGGCCGAGGCCATAAGAGGGACGCTGGACTTACATGAAACGGTGGTAGCGTCACGAGAATGCGTTTTCCGCGCGAGAACGACTCAATCGATTGAACTCCTTGGTGCGTCTCAACTGCTGAGGCTCGGCACTGATTTGCGCCTGCCTGAATTGTCCAGATCAGGGGCTTTGGAATGCCTGTCGAACCCGAGGTATGGCTTATTATTCAGCACAGTTATGAAGGCGCAAGATGGTGGCCGACTTACATTACCATCAAGGGATCTCTCGCCGCATCGTACAATGTCTTATGGTAGGGATAGACCGCGTGTTGTTTATGGATGACCTCGTCTAGGCTTGGGATGGTCAAGACGCGAGGGTGAACGGCCTGGACGATCGGAGCAGCAGGAGGTGGCATCGGATCGGTTGTGACCAAGGTCGTGCATTGCAGCTTCTCAAAGAGAGCACGGTGTGCTGCCGGACTGTTTCTGGGGGATGTGACGAAGATCTATGTTGTGTGAGGCCGCAATAATGAGGAATCAAGCGATGGTGAAGTTGATTACTTACAACAGAACCCGTCTTTACGGCAGCTACAGTGAGAGCAATGTACCTCAAGTCATTTGGGCCAACATACCCCAGGATACAACCATCCTTGGCCGACCCAAGCTCGTTGTCAATCCACCATGCCAATCCGTTGATTGCATTGGCAAGGTTGCCGTAAGTGACTGTGCGGTACCCAGCATCATAGGAAAATGGAGCGACTGGCCATAGTCCATACAACTTGTCCCGGGTCTCACCGGCGATGTTATCAATTTTGGTTGGGATAAGGACATCCCAGTTTCCTGCGGTTGTGGCCATTTTGATGTCTGGCTTGGTGAAGCGAATTTGGTTAAAACGAATCAATACTTGAGCAATGAGCCTGGCCCTGCCTTGGTATTCCAGAGGACAGTAGTCTTAAAGCTCCACGCTTCACTCTGAATAAGAAGTCCTATCGATCAATGCCGCCTTTCGTCGATGTAACATCAGTGATGCCGCCAGCATGCCTAAAAGTAGCCCCTAATGAGGGGGTTGTGTACTCAGAATGACACTTTCCGAAGAACTACACCTAACACTTCGCATCTCCACACACACCACGGCACCGTACCTGACGCTGTTGGTAGATGTAAATTGTACTTTGGATTTCCTGCTGTTCTCCGGACTGCCACGGAGGAACAAAGCCAACACCGTCAGCACTGGAAGCAACCCCAAGGACGCACTTCCGTATCTGTCAAGAATGATACCTCGACGGAGGTGCCGCAGCGAATACATCACCTCGTGTGCACACACCTTTGCTACTTTGGTGGTGTCATTGGTGGATGATGCTTGTACTTTGGACTCCTTGTTGCATCTCACAACGTCGGCCGCCTTGCAGGCTCCCCTGGAGTAAGCGTTATGCATCAAACAACCACACCTCCTGTTGGCTGACACATTTTTCACCTTGAATGATTGGGGAAGGTCGTCTAGAATCTTTGATACCCACCGCAAATGACCACCAACAATCTGGGCTATGGCTGCGTGGGTTGGTAAGCGTTCGTCCCTTTGTGATACCCTTTGGGGTGCTTGCATATGCACGTCAAAGGCGTTGCCTGTATCAACAGCGGGAACGGCAAATCATAGGTGGCCTATTGCGCGATGTGTCATATGGTAGTGGATTCATTCGCGAAAGATCATGTCATTCGTACATTGACAATCAAAGTCTCAAAATGGTTGGTCCTGTTGCATTTTGTAGCAGCAGCCCTGCTCTCTATTGACTTAATAAGACTATCTATGCACGACCAACATCCTGCAAGGATTTGCTCGACACCTTGATATGAGTTGTGATTCTGATGTGATCCGAATGTTCCGCGGGGAGTGGGTCATTGTCATCAAGCTCCTGAAGACGCTCGAAGCGGTGGCTGCTACCGATGCCGAGTTCGATCGCAGGCTGGCCGTCCACAGTCTTGGCCACTGTAATGCTAGCCTTGCGGCTCCTTGTACGGGGCAACTGAGCTCTCGAATTCCCCGGCTGGAAGAGCCTTTCAATCAATGGACGATACATCATCATACAGGCCGAGATGAGGTATATTCCGGGCTCTGCCACGGTCCAGGTCAGGAGAATGACGGCGTTCCAGGTCGCATCTATGAATGAATTATTGTCCATGAAACTCAGGAACCGTAGAATAGATGCCATGAATCCACTGAGAATGTCAGTTCTAGGACAATGTTCGGAGTGTGAATGACAGACCTTCCAGCTACGAGAAACGTCAGGGTCAATGTAATCTTGAGCTGCAGACGCATATGTAGTTTCCATACGTATGGTATGGGCATGGGCAACATGACGAAGTCGCTGACGATACTTGGGAAGCTGAACCACACAAACAGGCTTCTCTTGTCCCAGCATTGTGCGGCTTGGATATCAGGCGGACCCCAGTTGGCTTCAAAAGGGATGCAGACGATGAAGAGAAGAATGGTTCCTAGGACGCTGTGTACGACAAGCGCGGTGGCTATCGTCCACACGGTCATACTTATGGCCCTGACGGGAAAGAGTCGCTTCTAAACGATCAAGATAGCCAACTTTGGTAGGTTGATAATGGCCGTGTACCACATGGAAACGGCCACCAAGAATTGAAGAAATCGCGTCACGTTTCCAGGAGATGTCTGGGAGAGGTATGAGATGTGATAACCAACTCCAGCTTCGTAGATGGCGCCTACGATGTTATTAGTCGACGTCTGCACCACTGTGAGTCTACAGACCAATGGCTATTCCGCACAGAACAAGCTGGTCGATGAGCGACGCCACGATGAACCCGTCGTCCCACCCATAATCGCGTCTGGTCAGGGTGCGGTCGTAGAATCGCAAGCCCACACAGACGATTTGCAGAGGAATGAAGATGCCAATGGCTATCTCGAGTCGCCAACCGATGTATTCGTTGTCCATGAATCGCGACGATGGGTGATTGCAGTCGTTTGTGCTCGAGGCGAGCGAATTGCTATTCAAGAAAAGGATCAAGCCCGACAAGTAAAGGAGAGACATAAAAATAGAAGCATCTGCAAGCCACCCGAAGCCACCCGCTCATCTGCCGGCCTCTGCCATACACCACACAAGTCCCACGGATAAATTCGCCATTCGTCAACGGCTGCCAACAATGATAGGGGATGCGGGTCAACCACACCCAAACCATATGTCGGACAGTTGAGGTCTCGTTGGTGCAGTGGGAAATACGAACCTTCATGGCGCACCCTGTTGGACTTTTGTAGCGTTACATTCAAATGCGCCAGCCATCTGCAGGATAAGCTGCCGCTTGTGCAGGATGATTACTGTTGATCGCCGTCTACGCCGGGGACCTACTCCCCTTGTGCTCCACAAAGATGGTGAGTGTTGAAGTTGGTGGATGGATCAAAAGGGGTGGAGGAAAGCGTAGAAATAATATAAATGCATTATATGGCGCAGGATTGGAGGGAGATGCTCGCTAGACTAAGCTGAATCGGAAGTCAAACACACCAAATTCGTGAACATGCCTAGCCAAAGTCTTCCAGTTGATCCTATAGCCGTTGTTGGTGTATCAAGCCGACTCCCAGGTGGAGCGAACGATCCGGCCAGACTTTGGGAGGTGCTGGAACAGGGAATCGACACAGTACGTGCGCTATATTTACTTGTTTTATCAAGCATTAACAATTCCCCAGTGGTCGCCCGTTCCTCCCGACAGATACAATGAGCAAGCCTACTACCATCCAAACCCGGACGACCCCAATGGGACAACCCACCACCGTGGTGGTCATTTCATTGATGGCAAACTCAGCAAACTCGACAATGCCTTCTTCCGGCTCTCCCCCCAGCAGGCGGCCGCCATGGACCCCCAGCAGCGCCTGGTCCTGGAGATGACGTACGAGGCACTTGAGAATGCCGGCATACCCCGGGACAAGTACGAGGGCTCCGATACGGGTGTCTTTGCTGCCACATTCACAAAGGATTTCGATCGCAATGCCTACAAAGACCCCGCCAACCAGACGAGAGAAACCCTCCTTGGTTCAGAAGATGCCCTCGTGGCCAACCGAATCTCCTATGCCTTTGACCTTCGTGGCCCGTCACTGGCATTAGACACAGGATGCTCGGGTGGATTGGTGGCTCTCCATCAGGCCTGTCAAAGCCTACGTGATGGGGAATGCGACCTAGCCATTGTGGCTTCGGCCAACCTGACCATGAGCCCAGACCAGGAATCCAACATGAGCAGACTGCATTTCCTCAGCAAGGACGGCCGATGCTATCCTTTTGACAGCCGCGGGGACGGTTACGGTCGCGGCGAAGGTGCGGTTGTCATGGTCCTGCAGCGCTTCCACGATGCGGTCCAAGACAAGAGCCCCATTCGCTGCCTCATAAGAAGCACGGCAGTCAACCAGGATGGATACACTTCTCAGGGTATAACATATCCCAATGGAGAAGCGCAAGAAGCACTTATACGGAAGGCCTATTCAAAGGCTGGCCTGCGGACAGAAGATACTGCCTATGTTGAGGCTCACGGGACAGGCACTGTCGCAGGGGATTTTCAAGAGCTACCAGCAATCTCCAAGGTGTTTGCATCTTCTAATCGGTCATTTCCTCTATACGTTGGGTCCATCAAGGGAAACATTGGTCATACTGAGAATACCAGCGGTCTTGCTAGCCTCCTCAAGGCCATCCTTGTTCTTGAACAGATGAAGATCCCGCCTGTTGTTGGCTTTTCAAGCCTCAAGCCCGGCCTTGAGTCAGACGTGCTAATTCCCACGACGGTGATTTCGTGGCCGCACAACGAGTCAATAGCTCCTCGCGTATCCATCAACTCGTTTGGCTTTGGTGGAACCAATGCCCATGCCATTGTGGAAAAGGCTCCTCGTCAAGAGACATCACAGCCGTCTCCCGATTCGCCTCTTCTGTTCCAACTGTCTGCAAACTGCAAGCAGTCATTGTTGGATATGATGAATAGGTACAAGGAATGGCTCGACCACCATCCAGATACATGCATTGTTGACCTCTCCTACACGCTCCGTGAACACCGCACAGACTTTCCCTGGCGGTTCGCCTGTGTTGCCGAGACACAACAACTGCTAGCACAGGAGCTTATCCAAGGTGTGGCCAATTCGAATGCCCATAACACCACATCGAGCGGCTCTCTTGTCTTTGTATTCACAGGCCAGGGGGCCCAGTGGCTGGGCATGGGGAGAGAGCTGCTGTCTAGCAAAGCGCCGTCCTCGGTCTTTCGCGACTCAATTCAGGCCTCCCGTGATATTCTTTGCGCACTCGGCGCCTCATGGGATCTAGAGGCTGAGTTGCTGAATGAAGATACAGCCTCATCTCTTATCAACACTGCAGAGCTGTCTCAGCCAGTTTGCACAGCACTTCAAAGGTATTGCTGCATCTGAACCTGCTGTTACCATTGCTAACTGCCGGCAGTATGTTTTGATTCTGCCTATTGTCATTGAGAGACTGACAGAAATAGTTGCTCTGCTCGCGTTACTTCACGCTCTGGGCATCGTCCCCGATGTCGTCGTGGGTCACTCGAGCGGAGAAATTGCAGCAGCATACGCGGCTGGCTATATTTCACACCACAGTGCCCTTTCTATTGCTTTCCATCGTGGCATTGCAGCCGTAAAGTCAAAGTCCAAAGGTCTTCCCCCAGGCGGCATGATGTCACTGGGGTTGGACAGAGGCGAGGCAACAAGATATGCCACAAACCTCAAGCATGGCAGAGCAACAATCGCATGTGTCAACAGTCCAACCAATATGACCGTGTCAGGTGATGTAGCCGCTATCGAAGAGCTGGCCGCACGCTTGTCTTCAGAGCAGAGCGGCATCTTCCATCGCCGTCTGGTGGTTGACACAGCCTACCACTCCCATCATATGCAGGCTGTTGCCGATGACTACCTTTCCCTACTCGAAAACTCTGTAGAGGAAAAGAGCGGAGGCAAATTCATCCCCTTCATATCCTCTGTGACCGGCAAGTGGAAAGCAGACGGCTTTGGCCCTCAATACTGGGTAGAGAACCTTGTTGCGCCGGTGCAGTTCTGTGATGCTATCCAACATTTATGCCACAGCGTCAGCGTCAACCAACGCAACCACCATATTACGTTCATTGAGGTCGGCCCTCATTCGACTCTTGGCGGTCCGGTGCGACAATCCTTCATCGCCGGCGAAAACAACTCTCTCACGCACGACTACCATTCTATTCTCCGTAGGAATATGGGTGCCATAACGAGCACACTTGAGCTCGCCGCTCGCCTCTACGAACATGGCTATAAACTTGACAATAGCACGATTGCTTCACTAAGTCCCGGTCTCTTTAAGGCAAGGGTATGCGTTGATTTGCCTCAGTACGCCTGGGATCATTCCGCAGACCACTGGTTTGAAACACGAATCAGTCGTGAGCATCGCTTCCGTCAACACGCGTACCACGATCTCCTCGGCGCGCGCGTGGTTGGATCGACTACGCAAGAGCCTCAATGGCGCCACATGGTCTGTTTGCAAACGCTCCCGTGGCTAGCGGACCACATCATCGATGGATTACCAGTATTCCCAGGATCCGGCTACATCTGTATGGCGGTAGAGGGCGTGCTTCAATTGCATGCCGAGAATGCCTCCGCCCTTCCCATTCAAGATCTCGTTCTTCGCGATATCTCATTCCTTCGTGCCCTGGTGATACCGCAATCGGAGCGCCTAGAGGTCCGGTTGAGTTTCAGAAAGCAACGCTCCGCAGAATTCGCATTTGATTTCTCCGTCGCATCATTCTCAGATGGGGAATGGCAAGAAAATTGCACGGGCTCGGTGCAGGCCTTGCTGATGGCAGCGGATGAAGCGAACAGCATTCAACAGACTGCCGCCATCCCAACCATTGACGGTACAGAGGTTGATATAGCAAAATTCTACAGCCAACTCGCGGCATCAGGAAATCAGTACGGGCCTGCGTTTGCCACCGTGCAGTCTTTTTGCTACTCATCCGATGAGGGTCAAGCTCTAGCGATTGTGCGGATACCCGACATTGCATCGTTGATGCCTCATGAGCACCAGTCGCCTCATCTGATTCATCCAACAACGTTGGACACAGTACTGCACACCTCCCTCCCTCTGGTTGCTAAAGGGCTGGGCGCCGGCTCAATCATGCCCATTCATATCAAAGAGCTAGCCATCTCCGTGGGCAGCAGCACACATGTACCCGATTCAGAGCTGCAGGTATCTGTAAAGATGTTATCCAGTCACTTGCGCACAGCATCCATACAGATAGATGTGACGGCCAACAACGTCCTGTGTCTGTCCATTTCCCGCGCTGAGGTTCGGAGAGTCAGTGGTGACGACTCTAATGAGAAAAGCTCCTCGGAAAATCACACCATATTTGGCGTGGAGTGGGATGTTGACTTGGACTACTTGAGGACCGAAGACCTGGGCACGCAACCAACGTTGGGGCATGTCATAGACCATGTATGCTTCAAAAGGGGGAAGATATCTGTCCTCAACATCGAATCAGGGGTGCCAGAGTTGACTGAAGCCATCATGCATGTATTGGACAGCAAGGTGCCTTTGGTTGAAACAATGTCGGAGCAAATTCTAACTGACACTATCGAGGGCCACACAGACGGTCAGATAGATGGACAAGACAATGGGCCTACCGGCTCACTGACTAATGTGAGCAATGGAGTGGCGAATGGAACAAAGGCTGCACAGAACAACAAGACTTACGACGTTGTCGTTGTCACGTCTTGTGAATTGCTTGCTCATGCTGGGCGCGTCGTCAACCCTTCCGGCACTCTTTTACTCGTCCTACCGCATGATGCCAGCATGGTTATGGCAACTCTCAGCAGACTGCAAGATCTTGTGCCTTCCTTTGAGACGCAGGTTCTCTTCCACGACCAAGCGCTTGACCGATCAATACTTGCCATGTCCCGGGTAGAAGAGACGGTTGATGAAAGGAAGACGGTTCAGATTCTCTGTCATGCGGATTCCCAGTCCATGCCGTCATGGGCCGCAGAACTCATAGATAGCTTAGCAATGGCTAATTGCGAAATCAAGCGCTTTCCTCAAACACCCAACGACGAGGTTATCCAGGAAAGTGCCCACAACGATGTGTGCACATTGGTGCTGGAGGACACGCCGGTTCAAATCCTCTCGGATGAAGAGTGCTTCGACGCAGCCCTTGCACTGCTGCAACGGCCAGCCAAGCTTGTCTGGGTCACGCCGGAAACTGACTGGAGGTCGCACCAGTTGACGGGCGTGGTTCGTACCGCTCACGCGGAACACGACGATATCTCCGTTACAATAATCTCTACCGAGATGAACGAGCCAAAGGGGGCCCGATTTGCTCGCCTCGTGGCTTCTTGTCTCCGAAATGCGGGCGCAAAAGATCGGGAGCGTGAATATCGCCTGCTCAAAGATGGCACGGTCCAAATCCCCCGCGTCTGTGAGGTTGACGACTTTACGCGCGGAATCAACTCCATGTTCGATGAGACTTTTGAAGTCAGGGCCCTTCCGCTCAACGATGTGACCCGCCCTCTCAAGCTATCTCTTGACAATGTGAGGAAGCCACAAGACCCCTACTTTCAAGTCGACGAGGCCCAAACTGCTTTACCAACTGATTACATCCAAATTGAGACTGAGGTAATGGCAGTCCCGGCATCCTACCGCACCAGCAAAGTCGGTGAATACATAGGTCGGGGGGTCAAGATGGGCAGCTCATTTTCGTTCCAGCCAGGAGACAGAGTCTTGGCTGTAGGGCTCTCCGCTGGTTCCAGCCATCCCTGCTTCCCTCATACGAATGCAATTCGACTGCCCAGTGACAAATCAACCGTCCAGACTCCTGCCGCGTTGCTGAGCGCCATGTCAGCTATCCACTGCCTACAAGGTTTGGTCCGTTTGTCAAGCGGACAAAGCATCCTCGTTCATGGAGCATCCACTCCAGCTGGAAAAGCCGTCCTCATTGCTGCACAACAAATGGGTGCCCAAGTCGTGCTGACTGAGGCTGATTTCAAGGAGATGGGAATGCCTGATGATATACTTGTACTACGATCCTCCTTGTCACGTCTGCCGCAAACCTGTGACTTTGGCGGTGCCCTCGATGCCATTGTTCTAGCATCAGAAGATCCTCTTTCATTGACAATTTTTGAGCGCCTCAAGTCATTTGGCTCTGTTGCAATCATTGGATCTTCAAAGTCGTCTACTGCATTGCCAATGCAACTACCACCCAATGCGACGGTGTTTCATTGTGACATTGCTGAGTTGGTCCTCGCGAGGTCAGACCTTGTGCCTCAGATTCTCAAGCATGCAGCTCCTCTCCTTGAGAGAATTGCGCTTGAGCCCTCAGCAGTCATTATTCGCGATGTAGCTCAGGCGCAAGAGGCCCTCCATCTCCTTGACAGTGGACGATATCAGAAAGCAGTCATACAGGTCAAGGACGATCATTCAACGCCTGCTAAAGTGTTGAAGTCTGCTCTCCTTGGGGACAAAGCAAGCTCTTTCGTTGTTTCTGGTGGCCTCGGTGACCTTGGTGGACGCTTCATGAGCACATTGGCAAAACGGGGTGCAAAGTCGCTCATAACCCTTTCCCGGCGAGACGCCGATCCTGAGGAATACTCCAGTCTGAAAGAGTCTCTGCAAGCTCTGCAGCCGGATTGCCAACTTACCTGTATCAAATGTGATGTGACATCTCCAAGCTCTTTGGCCCAAGCTGTCAAGCAGATTGAATGCCTAGGGCTTCCGCCTGTCAGAGGAGTCATTCAGTCCGCCGCGGTCCTGTCGGTAAGTGTCGACTTTATAACTTTACTATGTCAGGCAATTAACATGTATAGGATCACACGCTCGAAACCATGTCATACGACGAGTACAACTTGGTCAGCAAGACAAAAATTGACGGCACACTATCCCTTTATGACGCCTTCGCGAACCCCAGTCTAGACTTCTTCATCATGTTCTCCTCCATTGCCGGAGTTGTTGGTTCCAGCGGCCAGGCCAACTATAATGCTGGAAACGTAGTACAAGACATGTTTGCACAGAAAATGGCCCTCCAGTGTCCTGGCTCATGTCGCTTCATATCACTCGACATTGGATGGGTCGCAGATTCTCACCTCACCGTCCCCAGCGAGGCTCGTGGACAGGCGGTAGCCCGCGCTGGAATGGTCCCAGTCACCAGAGAACCATTGGCAAGGTTTTTCGACTACGCACTGTCTCCGACCTTCATGGAGTCCTCTTCTTCGCAAGTCATCATTGGGATCCATCCACCGACACTAATAACATCCATTGCACAAAATGGCACGATTCGAGCGCCCATGTACCGCCACGTTATGCAAATGGCTTCGACAGAGGATTTGGATGAGCGACCTGCAGAAAAATCGTTTGCTCAAGTGATGGCAGGGGGCGACTATGATGCCGCAGTGGGCTTTATTGCTCAAAGCTTCCGGTTAAAGTTGGCGCACTTGATTTCCGTTGATGCCCAAACAATCAACCCACTGACTACCTCTCTGCTCTCACTTGGATTAGATTCCCTTGTTGCTATCGAATTGCGCAACTGGATTTCACGCGATTTCAATGCATCTCTGCAGTCATCAGAAGTTCTCGTCGACCAGACGGTATACGCATTGGCGGAGAAGATAGCTTCAAGGTCGGAACCAGTATCTAAATTACTCCAGGTGTGAATTATACCTCTCAATGTATTTGATATAAATTACACGAGACGAGTAGAATAGTAGTATAAAGTTCCCCTAAACACCCACGCAGTACCACGTGTCCAACCATAGGAACTGGCAGCTTGAGCCCACGCCTAAGTTCCAGCTAAGAAAGGTAGCCTCGCTGATCCCGGCCGCCCTGGCAATTGCAGCGCATGTATCACCAGACCGAACAAAGTAAAAACTCCTGCAGTTGCTTGTCATGCCTGCTTGAGTAGGAGTGGGCGTAGCGATGCCATTCCCAGGGTGTGTAGTTGTGGGCTTAGGATCAACACCAACAATGCTAACACAAATGTGATAGTCCACCCAGATATACTGACAGGCAGACCCAATCTCGGGGTTCCACTGGTTAAGTTGAGCGCTGGTCACGCCGTAGGTAGAAGCAATCCCGTCACAAGTATCCCCCGACTTGACTTTGTGGAAGGCATCACAGTTGCTCACCATGCCGGGCTGGATGGGAGTGGGCGTGGCAATGCCATTTCCAGCCTGCGTCGTTGTGGTTGTAGGCCTGGGACTTGTTCCGATAGTACCAACGCAGATATAATAGTCGACCCAGATAAACTGGCAAGCCGAGCCAATCTCAGAGTTCCACTGGTTAAGCAGAGCCTTGGTAACGCCATAGGTAGAAGCAATACCATCACACGTGTCGCCAGATTTGACCTTGTGGAAGGCGTTGCAGTTGCCAACAATGCCGGGCTGGACAGGCTTTGGGGTTGCGACGCCGTTGCTTGGAGCCGTAGTCGAAGGTGTAGGGGGCTTCTCGCCGACGACACCAACACAGATGTGATAGTCGACCCAGAGGAACTGGCAGTTGGACCCAACCTCGGGATTCCAATCTATGAGCTTAGCAGTGGTGATACCGTAGGTGGAGGCGATGGCCCCGCAGCTGTTGCCGCTCTTGATCTTGTGGAACGCGTTACAGTTGGACGGGATGCCAGGCTGCACCGGGTCGGGGGTTGCAATTCCATTACCGGCGGTGGTTGTGGTGGCTTTTGTTGTTGCAACACTAGCTTGGGTCGACGTGGCCGTCTTGGTCGACGAGATCGACGCCTTGCTTGTGGTGACAACAGGAGGCTCACCCGTGACCTCGACACAGTACGAACGACCAGCGACAAGGTTGCCACAGCTGGGTGAGATGGATGGGTTCTGAAAAGCCAATATCAACGTCTCTTTTATTGTGGTTGCTGCGACTCACCCATCTCAGGAAGTCTTCCATGGTAATTGCCCACCAGTCGGGAATTTCCTGGCATGCCTGGGTCCCCGTGTTATCCAACCACCACGAGCAGTATGGTGTGGTATTTGGGTCAAATGGAAAGACAGGCCTGGCTCCACGTAGGCGAGCATCTGCACCGATGGATATGGTGCCATTGTTGCGAGTCGCCGCTGCCAGCGACCAAGGAAGCGAGGCAACAATAAGACCGAGGAGGGAGATGGACACCATGTTGGCTAATAGGACAATTGTCGATGAATGTTATCAATTAGACCGGACAAGATTAAGCACAAGCTGTCTGGAGCGTGAAGTAACTGGAGGAAGGAAGCGAAGTCCTTTAATACCCTTCACTCAACCCTCTCGACAAGCTAATGACGATATGGTGTATGTATTTAACACCCTTGGCCTGTTATGGATAAGATGTTGAGCCGATAGAATCCTCGCTCACCTCATCAGGAATACAGAGCCGATCTAATGAGACAACAGTTGGCAACCGAATCAGGTCAGCCGAAGATCCCTGATGGGCTGATGGAGAGTAAAGCTTGTCATCTCGGTGGAACAGCGGCCTCTCGTTCGAGACCTTGGCGAGATCCCTTCAAACATCCTGAATAACTGTACAAGTCTATTGATTCAGAACCCACGGTAGATAATGGGACATTTCCGAAAGCGATGGTTACCGAGAGTCAGCTTGGAGGCAGTGACCGATGGAACTCGAGGTACCAGTACCAGACGCATCTGATAGCACGCTCGTCTTGTTGAAAGCACTCTCCAAATATCTGCAACAGGCCTCCCGCTGCACATCGCAACAGCTATTCGGCTACGCCAACGGTACTATCGCAGGTGTCTATGCCGGTGCCTCTTTGGGCAGCAGGAGTGTCGTGTCGCTACTAGACAGACTTCGAGAAGCTGTCAACGCCGAGGGAACGTCGAGCTCTCTCGTGTCACAAGTCTGCAGCAACGATAGCAACAGCAACGATGTGATTGGCGTTGCTGTGGACACCAACGGCGACCTCGCTGCAGTACAAAAGGCCGTAATGTCATGGGACCAGGCCGAATGCTTCGATAGCCCGAGTGAGGTAACAACCGAGCAGCTGCATGATGTCGCTGTTTGGGAGACGCCCAACGCCCGCATTACCCCTGTCAAAAGAAACAACCGTCTCCAAGCAAGGGCCGAATGTTCTACTGTGTCAGTCGTGGCTGGTGATGGCTGCGGGAAACTGGCTGAGCGCTGCGGCATCTCGCCCAGCGATTTCACCAAGTTCAACCCAAAAGAAAACCTGTGCTCATCGCTCAAAGCAGGCCAGCGTGTCTGTTGCTCCGCAGGTGATCTCCCAGACATCAAACCGAAGCCGAATGAGGATGGCTCCTGTGCCACATACGTTACTCTCCCCAACGACACCTGCGACAAGATCGCCCTCCAGCACGGCTTGGAAGACGGAGACCTCTCTGATTTCAACGACGGTACCACTTGGGGCTGGAACGGCTGCGACCCGGAACTCTTCTTCCATAGCACCAGGATCTGTGTTAGCAAGGGAGATCCGCCCTTGCCGGCGCCCGTGGCTAATGCCGTTTGTGGCCCTCTGAAGCCCGGCTCGACACGGCCAACAGACGGTACAATGATTGAGGATATGAATCCCTGTCCGCTCAAGGCCTGCTGTAATATCTGGGGACAGTGTGGAATCAGCGGGGATTTCTGCACAGAGGGCCGTGGCCCAACCGACAACCCAGGGACGGCTCCCAAGGACGTCAATGGTTGCGTCTCTAGCTGCGGGACTGAAATCATAAAAGGCTTCCCCAAGGGCCGCGGTCGAGTGGGCTACTACGGGTCATGGAACTTTAATCGCAAGTGTCTTCATCTGCGGTCAAGTAACGCCAACACAGATGGTTCCTACACGATTATCCATTGGTCGTTTGCGGAAATCAATACGGCCGACTGGACGGTCAACATTGTCGACAAATACAAGCAGTACGATGGTTTCAAAGCTTTAACCAAAGTAAAGAAAGTCATCTCTTTCGGCGGTTGGGACTACTCGACACTCCCTGCAACCTATGACATCTTCCGTCAAGCTGTCAGTCCCGCCAACAGAGAGAGGTTTGCGACAAATGTTGCCGACTTTCTCAAGAAGGAAGGCCTTGATGGAGTCGATTTTGACTGGGAGTATCCTGGCGTAAGTCGCCTGCGACAGCTAATAACTCCACACTAACTCCCCCAGGCCCCGGACATAGACGGAGCACCGAGCCAGCCAACAGACGCTCCAAACTATTACAAGTTCTTGTCTTTGATGAAGACCAAGCTGTCAGGCACAGGCAGGACCTTGTCTATTGCTGCCCCCGCCTCTTTCTGGTATCTGAAACAGTTCCCCATTGCGGAAATGGCAAAAGAGCTTCATTACATTGTGTACATGACCTACGATCTGCACGGTAAGCCCAACGTTCCAGGGTCCCCGCATGAGCTGACTTGTTATAGGCCAGTGGGACTCAGGCAGTGTCTGGTCAATGGAAGGTTGTCCGACAGGAAACTGCTTAAGGAGCCATGGTATGTGTATTGCATTTTGCCATAATGGTTTGACTAACTGGCTATAGTGAACATGACCCTGACGATGACGGCGCTTTCTATGAGTAGGTTGAATAGCCACAGGGACTGGATAATACTGACCTTGTGATAGTTACCAAGGCCGGTGTAGATGCCGAAAAGATCTATGTGGGAGAGTCGAGCTACGGACGTAGCTTCAAGATGGCTCAGGCAGGCTGCGTAGGCCCCAATTGCAAATGTCTGGGCAGCCGAGAGACTTCACTGGCCGCAAAGGGCGAATGCACAGACACAGCAGGCTACATTGCCAACGCCGAGATTGAGCAGATCATTAACGCTGGAGGCGGCACCCAGTACCGCGATGCAAAGTCCGACTCCGATATCCTAGTGTACGACGGTATGTACTCGCATTCTTACATCTCCATGCATGGACTGACTGGGTTGCAGATACAGAGTGGGTGGCGTGGATGTCAAAAGACACAAAGGCCAAGCGCCGAACGCTCTGGGGAATGATGGGCTTTGCAGGCACCATAGACTGGGCCGTTGATCTCCAGTCCTTCACCGACGACGAGTGGCTTGGCCCTGAAGGCACTGCGCCTGAGGAGCCAGCTCCCCCGGAACGAGCCGAATGCAAGGGCACTTATGACCAGCTCTCCAGCATCCCCTCAGACACTCCGCGTCACTGCAAAAATCTCTACATCCTGCAATCGCTTCGAAAAATGCTCAAGGACACACTGCAAACCTACGACAATCTGATAAACGGCGGCTATGATAAAAAGTTCAACACCTATGCCGATGCTGTTGTCCAAGGGGGAAACAAGCAGGTTGAAAATTTCATGTTCACAAAGGGCAACGATTATTTCAAGTGCAAGCTCTGGGCAGAGACGACTTGCTGCTCCTTTTGCTACGGGAACCCTGGCCAGGACCCTGAGAGGACATGCCGATACTGTGAGAACTACGACTGCAATTGGGATACGGTCTGCAACAACCCCGAGTCAACCTGCTGGGAGCCGGAGCGTCGCTACAAGGAAATTGACATCAACTGCCCTCCTGATTATTCAGAACGAACCCACAGCGACCCATGGGTTCCCAACCAGCTATACAGCTCGGATGCCGTGACGTGGAACTTCCGCGACGGAAAGCAAGATCAATTCTACGCCGACCTCTTCACCGAAACACAGATCAAGAAAGAAGACATCACCTTCAAGAGCGTCAACCGCATCTCTTGCATCCCCGCAGAGTCCGCCGAGCAGTGCAGCAGACACGATCACGACCACAACTTTCCCGTTACCCAGGGCTTCGACCGTAGCGATGTGCTCAACCCCAAGCATACGGTCAAGGACGCTCGTGGCAAGCTCAACAACATGGGGCCCGACCTAGACACTGCAATTGCTCTCATAAAAAAGAAGGCCTTTGCAGGAAGCGAATACGACCTGGTGGATGCCCTTAGTCTGCCCATCACCATGGTTGCGGATGCAATCGACAGCATGCAGAAGATTGACGACACGGTTGACAAGTGGGATGCCGAGAAGCGGAAGAATATCCTGCTTGCCTTCTTGTCGGGCATCTTCTTGATTGTGCCCGTCGTTGGACAGGTTGTCGGCAGTATTGCCACCCTCGCCAATATCGGGCGTATCATCGCCATGGTAGGCATTGCCGGCAACGTCGCCCTAGGCATCCATGATGTCGTCGATAACAAGGATAATCCCGCACTTGCCATCTTCGGGCTGGTCCTCGAACCCCTGGCCATCCTCGATGTCGCCAAGATGTCCAAGGCGGCGCAGGTGAAGCGCGCCATGAGCCCCGAGGACCTTACGAAGCTTGGTGGAACGGCCGGCAGCCGACTGGACCAGATCAAGAATGCCAACAACTTTTGCCCTGCCAAGCCCAAGAAGCGAGAGATCTCTATGGAGTTTGAGACGATGCCCATGACGAGTTTGAATGGTATTGAGTATCATCCAGTGGTGGGCTACCCATCTCTTTGAGCTACCCTATATATATTGCACGATAGAGACGAAATACAGACAGAACTGAACAATTAGACATTTGACCAATACAAAGTTTGTCAATGAAGGATAGCAGAAATTCTGGTTGCCAGAGAATATGTCATTAGCAGAGCTGTATAATTTGGGGCAAAATTGAATGCATAAGTTCAAGGGACCTACAATAAATACTGTCTGGGCTTTGCCCTTGTTTGCACCTGACTAGGCCGCCCGGAGGCATGACACCGAGGCTCTCAGGTTGGAAATCGTTGCGATGTCGGCAGACTTTCAGCGCAGGCTCGCGATGAAGCTAAATCGCCCTACGCAACAGGAAGTGAAATGGATACATGCATATTCTAAGCCCAAAACAAGTAGATCTACAAATCAAAGGGGCTTGGCAGGGACGGACAGTTGACCAACTAACGTTCATGCTTAGAGCTGTCCAATAGAAGCTACATTCAATGAGAGCCTAATATTAGTGATATTTCCTATTATGGAATAATTTAATCCTTTCTTTTCAGGGCGCCATTAATGCCTTCGGCGGTCGCTTGATTGTTGTTGGCCCATTTTGTTCGCTGTCCTCCGATTCCTTCTCGTTGACCCCTGGCTCAGTTGTCGTGGAGATATCCAACCCTCTCTGTGGTGCTTTTTGGTTTAATGGAAGCGTTAAGTGATGGCATGAATCCCGAATGGGCACATCTGGGGAGCTCTTTTGCTCAGGCTGATGTCGATACAGACCCCTAATCTTAGGTTTGAACCTGCTTAGAGAAATGGAGCCCTGCCAGTAGAGGAACATCGATGGGAGCAATGCAAAGACACCAATAAGAAAGTATAAGGAGTTCCCAAACAGTCTGTATATAAAGAAGCCAATCCCGAAACAGACGGCCGTGTACCAGACGGCAAGGTGGCAGACCTGGAATGACCGTTGCAAGAAAGACTGGCCGCGCCCGCGCTCAGCAGATGATCGGGCAGAGGTTCCCCAGCCAGTCTGCCTCATGGTGAGCACAGCGTACACCTTAGAGGGCAGCAGGCCAAAGAAGTAGATAATGCCGTAGACGCTGAAGATGAGCAACCATGGGTCTCTGCCGATAAAAACAGCCAAGATAGACTTGAACAAGGCGATGCCGAACAAGGTGACGAGCCAGATAATGGGCCGCCATGGGCTACCGCTAGTCGCGTCAAAGAGGAAGTGAAAAACCGTGGCGATAAGGATGAAAGGGTACAGAGCCTGGATCGTGGTCTCGACAAGCAGCCACGGCGTCTGGTACAAGAAGCTCATCGGGAACCAAAAGACCTCTCGGAAAAACGACTTGCTCCATCGAGTCTGCTGGGAAACCCAGCGGACAAACGTGGTGGGAGACTCGCTGTCACACCATGTGCGGTGAGTATATCGCGTTCGAAGGCCGCGGCCGAGAAGCTGGTTGGTCAGGTGGCGATCATCACCAAACGTCGTCTTCTTGCCGCCAAAAGTCTGCAGGTTCCAAGGTCCGATGATGGTATCCAGGTCACAGGAGCGATACATGCTCATGGGCCCAGAGAGGCACCCGACGCAACGCCACAGCGATTGACAGGCCCGCTCTATGTTGAAGGCGAACCAGTACCGAGCCGCGCATAGCCGAGTGAGCAGCGACTCCGTCCGATTCCAAATCTCGACATCGGCCGTGACGCCACCAATGTCCGGTGCCGACTGCAGTAGGCTCAGCATCTCATCAAGACCGTTTGGCTGGACAAGCGTGTCCGAGTCGGTGGTGAGGACAGCGTCACGGGTGCGCAAGGCGTATAGGCTGATGGCAAATGCTGTAAACATGGCGGTTCTCTTGTGGCTGTGGGGTTGGGTGAAGCACACGGCACGGCGACTGCCAATGTTCCAACTCTCGTGCCACATGTGAACTTGATCGATGACGGCTTGCCTTGATAGCGCCAGTGCCTGCTCATGCCCCGGCCGAAACCGGCCGGTAAGCCAGTGCCGAACCTTGACCCCATAGCTTCGAGGATCGTAGGGCAAATTGCTAAAGTAGGTCTCCCGATGGACGTCGGATAAGAGAATGGGCAAATCGATGCGAGGCGCGTCAAAGGACCTGAACTCGCTGACAAAGGAATCAGCCATACTAAGGTCCGGCTCTTCGTTGCCGTCGATGACGCAAACAATGCATTTTGAGCGAAGCGTCTGTCTCTGCAGGCTACGGAGGCACTCCCGCCACGCCCGCTCGTCCTCCCGGTAGCCAACGACCACCATGGAGACATCCCCATCCGGGTTCAGTACCGTATGTACTGTCTCCGAGCCACATGCCCCTTCGTAGTCGCCGGATTCTAGGGCATTGGCCCTCCTCTTTGCGAGGTTGTCGATAATCCGGTTGACGTTAACCAAGTTTATCATGGCGCAGATTAGCTGCACCAGGTACTCGGAGACGAGGATGGTCCCATAGAGGCCCACGGAAGTGATGTCGAAGTCAAACACACTAAGGCCAATGCCGTAGCCAGCAATGAGTGCGCCGATGAGCCCAAAGGACACGGTAAGATTGATGGTGGCGATGAAGGGGTTCACTTTGAGCGGCTTCCGAGTAGGTACATTGAACACAGACTTGGGGTCGATCGGCACACTCCGGCTGCTAGTGGATAACGACTCCGGAGGAGAAAGTGAAGACATGATTAGCAATAAGGTGTTCAATGATCATAGATGGGGAGGTAGCTCATCGAGCATGCTAGTGAAGTAGTCAAGAACTGAATTCAATCATCTCTTTGTCCAAATTTATAGCATCGGTGATCATGGAATCGGGATCACATGCAACTTGGACGAGATCATATACGTGGTCTAATGGCCTAGGCCAGTGGTTGGGGAGCGCTTTCGTTCGAGCTACAGTACAGGCAGGCCCTCACACCATCAACGGTTAATTCAATTATAGGATCTATCAGAAGCTTAAATATACGGTTACCTGTGGCGAGTGACGACTGGAGCCTCGAACACAATACGCCAAGGAGCAGCCATTGCATCTCGAACTGTAGAAGGGTGCCAGTTTCTCATCTTGCCTCGACATCTCAGAGGATAGCCTTCCTTGGCCGACGTTATTTGCCCTCACTAGCAATAGCAACGACCGGATCCCATGGTACATGGACTAACAGTCAAGCCATCTGTGAGAATAGAGGAGTCCCTCCTAGCTACACTAGATGTTGAATTTTCAACCTAAGAGACGCGAAGTGTATGATTGCGACCGACGAAGGTCGGGATGGCTCCCTCTACCAGACATCTTGGGCCCTAGCTGTAGAAGGCTGTCACTGTCGATGAAGGTCACAAGGCCTAGCTGCAAAGGAAGACTGCCGCCGTCAACGAAGGTCTCGAACCTAGCCGTAGAGGGAGACTACCGCTATTGACAAAGGCCTTGAGCCTAGCTGTAGAGGCAGACTGCCGCTGTCGATGAAGGCTTGAAGCCCTATCTGTAAACGAAGGTCTGGATTGCTGCCGCTAGCAAAGGTCTTGAGTTATTGTTGTAGAACAAGGTTAGGATCATGGCTATTGGAAAATCTACGGGAAGAAACGCCTCTGAAGGACTCCCAATCATGCAGAAGAGTCCTCGTCTAGTTAGGTTTTTGTATGTATGTATTTCCATGAGTCGAGTACTTTGATGGGGGCCTTGTTACGATGTAACAATCGCAGGGACCACGTGACCAGCCACGTGACCTGCATGGACCGATGGGACCCACAGGACCGAACTCTCGGTCCTGATGGACTGGACCAGTCCCTTGTGGGAGTAAGTCAGTCTACCCTAGGAGAATGGTTAGTTCTCCTAGTATATAGATAGAAGGATTCTATAGAGTATATCTAGCTAGAAGCCTACTAGCTATTAATATAATTTAATTACCTTAATTACTATATACTTTAAGTATTTAACTATTACTAAATATAATATATACTTAATAGTATATATACTCTAACTGTTTTATTAATAACTAACTCTAATATAATTAGACTTAATTATAGTTAGAAATCTAACTATTATATATTAATAGCTCTTATTTAGATAGTTACTATATACCCTTAAGTAATACTAAATATAATATTAATTAATAACTAATCTATACTACTTTATACCTTAGGCCTCTAGTTTAAAAATATAGCTTAAGTAATAGCTTATTAAAAAGCTAAATAGCTTTAAGAAATAATAGCTTTATATAATAATAATTAATAAATATAATAATCTCTTATATAAATATAATAATAGCTATAAGCTATAATACTAGCTTAATAGATAGTTTAAAATATAGAATAATATAAGCTAAAAGCTATTATTAAGCTACTACTATTAGACCAGTTTAAAAAAAGCCCTAACTAAATTAAGTAATTCTTAAATTAGTATAATATATACCTTTAGTACTTTTCTTATACTTTTATAAGTAATAAAGAAAAAGTTTTATTTATTTTAAAAAGATTTAAAAAGATAACTATATATATTCTAGTCTATTTTAAAAGATTACTAAAATAATATCTATATAATCTAAGAGAAAAAGACTAACTAACTATTTAATAGCTACTTGGAATTTAAATAATAAATTAAGAATACCTTTAGAATTATTAATAAAGAATAAATAGCAAAATAAAAACTAAAGGGCCTTAAGTAAGTTAACTTTACTATAAACTATAGATTAATATTTTAATAAATTATTATACTCTTTAACTAGAAAGATAGTATACTTATAGTAATTTTCTATAGAAAACTAAAAGAAAGAGTTAAAGATAAACTCTATAAGAAATAATAACTAAATACTTTTATTAAGTATATTTAAATAGCTATCTATATTAATAAAAATAGTTCTAGAAAGAGTAAGAGAAAAAGAAAACTACTATATAATATAGATAGAAATAACCCTTTATTAAGAATAATTATAGTACTAATATTAAATAATAATAAGAAAAGTACTCTACTATTTATAGTATATATATAGAAACTATAAACACTAGTATTAGTATTATATAATAAAGTAATAATATTACCTACTATAACTATAGAAAAAAGAGCTATATTTAGAAAAACTATTTAGAGCTAATCTAAAATAAATTCTAGGTAGAAATATTTAAAAGAGAAAAATTTAAAGAAATAGATAAAAAAGAATATATATACTTTATACTATTTCTTAATAAAGAAAACACTAGTATTAAAACTATAATATATATAGTAATAGTTATTATATATAATAAAGAGAAGCTATAATTCTATAGATTTATAACTCTATTAGACTAAAATAATTATAAAGCTATATAAAAGAATAACTTTAACTTTACTAAATAAAATAAACTCTATAATAAAGAACTTAAATATAGATATATATCTAAAGAATATTTTAATAAAGAAGGGCTTTACTAAGGACTAAAGAATTAAAAGTATTAAATACCTAAGTTTATCTTTATAAAAGAAAAAAACCTCTATACCTTAATTAAATAGAGCTACTATAAGAATAATAACTATAAACTCTATAAGTATAAAAAATATTATTACTTTAGATATTATTATATACTATAGCTATAAAACTAGTTTAAAGAGATATAGTTAAATAACTTTAACTTAAGTTAATAAACAGTTAGTTATATTTAGAACCTATATAAAAGATAACTTTAGATAGATAAAGCTATTAAATAGAAACTCTCTAGATCTCTATAAAAAATTATTAAGACCTACTAGAACTCTATAAATAACTTCTAGATACTATAAAATATATAGTAAGTATAGAAAGCTCTAGAGAAGCAAGATAAAAAATAATAAAAATAAAACTTATATAAAATATAATTATTACTATAATATTATATAATTAAAATAAAAACCCTATTAATAATATCCCTATATAATTCTAATAAGTAAATTAACTATAATAAGTAAAGTAATTAATAGAGAGAACCTAAGTATATTACTAAAATTAAGGAATTATCTATCTATACCTTATATAAGCTAAGTATAATATTATAGTAAAACTTAAACTAAATATCTTAGAAAGTAATATTATTAGTAATAAAGACTATAAATAGACTATAAAAACTATAAAAGAAAGAATCTAGAATATATAAACTAATTAAAAGAGTAAGAAAGTATAGAAAGTACTATAAAACTTATATAGTATATAAATATAACTAATATATTACTTTAAAGAAATAGAAATAGAATATACTATTAAAGTATTTAATAGTATTATTAGAGAATAGAGCCCTAATAATAATAGATTCTATATTTATAGAATAAGAATAGTCTAAGCTCTAGAAGAATAAATAAAATAAAAATAAATAATAAAAGATATTTCTATTGTCTATAGAGACTATCTAGACTATAATAAGGTTTTATAGGTATTATACTATATATATTTATATAAAATATATAGTAAAAATAAGTTTAAAAACAACTACTTTTTAATTAAAATTATAACTACTTTAGTATTAAAATACTATATATACTAAAACCTTAAGAATTATTAAATAATAAAGAAATAGTTATATAATCTATTTGTTTTAAATAGAAAAACTAAAAGTATAGTAAATAGTATATAAAAGTACTAAACTACTATAACTATCTATATAAAGAATATAAAATATATATATAAGCCAAGATTATAGATTAATATAATATATTAAAAAACTAAAAATACTTTTTAAAATAGAATATTAAAATATAGGGCATAAGGTTCTATATATATATAATAATAATAATAAAGAGTAAGAACTTATTATATAAGTATAGATTAATAAATAATAGCTTATAGTATTTTAGACTATAAAGTATAAAAGAACTATATTAGCTCTAAGGCTATAAATAGACTTAAGCTACTATAGAAACTAATATAAAAAACCACTATTTAAAATACTAATAAAAATACTTTACTAGAAGAAGGTATTATAAAAGAAATTAATTACCTCTATTTATAAGTTATAGATAGTAATATATATATATATATTTATATTAGGAAATTCTAAATAGTAAATATATTTTAAAATATAAATAGTTTAAAAAGTATAATCTATAGATTAACTAGAAAACTAACTAAATAGAATTGCTTAAATAAACTATATCTAGCTATACTAAAGTAAACTTAAAGAGATTTTAATCTTTACTAAATAACTAAAAAAGATAAATAAAGAATAGAATTCTTACTATCTCTATAAGAAATAGTATATAAATAGATATAAAAATAAAAATAATAAGCAAATTATATTATATATTAAATAATATAATAGTTTAAAAAGCTTAATAAAAATCTTAAAGAAATAAAGTAGAAAGTAGTAAAAAGAAAGAAAAAACTAAAAAATATACTAATATAATACTATAAATATAAAAAGCTTTTTAATAAGGAAATTAAAGAAGGACTACTATAATACTCTAAATAGAATTATAAAATTAATATTATTAATAGAAAGTAGCTATACTCTAATAAACTATATACTCTTAATATAAAATAAAAAGAAATACTTAAAGAGTATCTAAAATAAATACTATATTAAAAAAAGATTTAAATATTTAAATTATTAGCTAAATATCTAGTTATATTTATATCTAAAAAAAATAATAAATTATAACTAGTTATTAATTATAAATAACTTAATACTATTACTATTAAAGATAGAATACTACTATCTTTAATAGAAGAAATATAAAATAGACTATATAGTAAAATAATCTTTATAATATTAAATCTTATATTAATATATAATTAAATTTAGATAAAAAAAGATATAAGTAGAAAATAACATTTAGAATAAAATATAGACTTTATAAATACTTTACTATACTATAAGAATTAACTAATATATTTATAATATTTAATAAATAATTATATATATCTTAAGAAAATACCTTAATATTTTATTATATACTACTTTAATAATATACTAATTTTCTTAAATAATAAAGAAAAGTATAAAAGTATATATATAAAGTACTATAACTTCTTAAAGATATATAACTATTAGTTAATCTTTTTAAAAGTAAATTCTATAAAAAGAAAGTAGCCTTTCTAGATTATATTATTTATATAATAAAATCTAAATAGACCTAAAGAAATTATAGTAATTAAAGATTAAAAACCTTTAATAAATATTACTAAAGTATAATTCTTTATTAGCCTAATAAACTACTATTAATAGTTTATTAAGAACTTTAAAAAGATTACTATCTCTTTTATAAATATTATATAAAAAAACTTAAATTTTAATAAATAAAGAAATAATAGAAAGCCTTTAAATAAATTAAGAATACTATTATTAATAAATCTATACTAAAAACTTTTAATTCTAAATAAAAAATTAAACTTAAAATAGATTTATTTAACTTTATAAATAGAGTATAAATTAGTTAGAAAAATAATAAAGAGAATTTATATTCTATTATATTTAGTTATATAAACTATATAAAGTAAAGCTTAACTATTTAATATATAATAAAGAATTTCTAGTAATAATAAAAGCTTTTAAAGAGTTTAAGTACTACTATATAGATAGTAAATATTAAATTAAAATCTTTATAAATTATAAGAATATTACTTACTTTACTACTACTTAGAAATTAAATAAGTAATAATTTAATTATATAGAATATCTTATTTAATTTAACTATATTATTATTTATTATAAGGGAATAGAGAATAGAAAAGTAAATACTATTAGCTAGAGACTAAACCTTAATAATAAATAGTTTATTATTAATAAATAACTTTTAGAAAAAACTCTAGAAGAATATTTATAATAGACTAGAGTTATAAAAATAGAAAATATATAACTAAGAAAATAATACCTTAAGATAATTTAAAGAGTTATTATAAATAATATTTTAGAGATTTTAAAAAATAAAATACTATTATAAAACTAAATAGACTATATATAGAGAAAAGGTTTACTTACTAAATAAAGTAAAATATAAAATTATTAATAACTATTATATTACTAACTATTATAACCTTAATAAAATAACTATATAAGTTAAATAGCTTTATAGCTTTAATACCCTTAATATAGCCCTAAAGAAATAAATAAAGAAATATAAATTCTATAATATAAGTATTATAAATATTTTTAAAATAGTATACTTACTATTATAAAGAATTAAAAAATATAACAATAATATAAACAATAGTAAATAAATATTATACTACTAAATACTAGATAATATTAAGAATAACTTTATTTAATATATATATAAATTGTCTATATATAGATATTAGAGAGTTATAAAAACCCTAGAATAAATTAAGTAAAACTATAAGTTTTCTAATATAAAGAAATATATTAAATATATTTTTATATAATGTAATATCTATAATAAGGCTAAATTATAATAGTATAAGCTTTATAGAGAATTATAATCTCTTTAAGTACTACTCTAACTATAAGAGTTAATATTTATAAATTTTATTATTAAACTATTACTATTATAAGACTCTATAATAGAATATATTTACAATAGTATTTTAATTATTATTAATAGACTTATAAAATTCTATCTTTATATTCCTTATAATAAATTAATAGATATAGAAGAATTTTTATATATTTTTTTATAATATATTATTACTACCTATAGATTACTATTAGATATTATTATAAATAGAGAAATACTATTTTTCTTATAATTTTAGTAATACCTTATAGTATAGATTAGCCTAAACTATAAGCTTAATATAATATAAAAACTATAAGTAAATAGATAGACTAAATATATAAACTAAATACTTAAAGTATACCTATAATACTATATTAATTATAAGCAAGATAATTAAATAGAGAAATTATTTATAATATAACTAGTTTATAATATATTAGTTAATAAAACTATTAAGCTTATACTAGTCTATATAAACTTTAGATTTATATTTAATACCTATTAAAAATATAGAAAAGGACTTTTAGTATTTAAAGTAATACTAAAGTTAAATAACTTAAAAAACCTATATAAATAGCTTTAAATAGAAATTCTCTTTATATAATAATAAATAAAGGAATATTATAATAGAAAATAGTTAAAGGGACTAACCTTTTAGAAAGGGAATATAGTTTACCTTACTATAAAAAATATTAATATAAAATAATCTAATAAAAAACTTAATTATTACTATATTAAACTATTTCTAGTTAAAAAATATATTTCTAATAATAATTATAAACTTAATTTACTAAATAAAGTATAACTATATTTAATCTTTTATATTTTACTATTAGAACCTATAAAAGGAACTATTTATATTAAAATAGTATATATTAATAAAGTTACTCTAAAGTAAGAATAAAAGTTAAAAAGATTCTTAACTATAAAAAAAATATAGAAATAGAAAACTAATAGAAATATTTTATTAAGTAGAAAAACTATAATAAATTAGAAAATATATAAAAGCTATCTAGATATCTATTCTATATTTAGAAAGAAATCTAATAGTATTATTAATTCTAATAGTATTTTAATTAAAAATATTAAAAGTATTAAAAGACTATAAATTACCTATAGCCTACTAGGTTATAATAATATTCTATTTCTTAAATACTCTATTCTCTTTCTCTAAATTAAGTAGTTTATAATAAATAGTATTTTTATAATAAAATTTTAATACTAAATAAGTTTAGTAAAGGCATAATAAATAAGTAAAGGCCTTTTAAATAGTATAGAATACTTTCTCTAAAGTAATTATAGCTTTATTTTTAAAAGCCTTTAGCTTTATATCCTTAGTAAAAAGACTTATAACTATAAATAAATAAGTAAGGAAAATATTAAAATAGATACTCTAGAAAAATAAATAAATACCTAATATAAAAAGACTAAAATATATTATTTTGTTTTTAATATAATAACTATAATAGTAAAAGTAAGAAAAAATAATACATTATACCTTAGTATAATAACAAGAGGTATATAGTATAATTATAGGGATACCTATAGTAAAAATAAAAGATAGAAGGTTATTATATTTAGAGTATTTATACTAGAAAATATAATAAATAAATATAGTTAGTATATAATAAAAAAAGAAAAGAAAGAAAGAGTAAACTAACTAAACTAAATAAAGAGAGATAGACTTTTTATATAGTTTTAAGATAAAGAATTACTATAGAGAGACATTATATTATAATATAATAATTACAGGGACTATATAACTAGCTATATAACTTATATAGACTAATAGAACCTATAGAACTAAACTCTTAGTCCTAATAAACTAGACTAGTCCCTTATAGAAGTAAGTTAGTCTACCCTAGGAAAATAGTTAGTCCTCCTAGTATATAAATAAAAGGATTCTATAGAATATATCTAGCTAGAAGTTTACTAGCTATTAATATAATTTCATTACTTTAATTACTATATACCTTAAGTATTTAACTATTACTAAATATAATATATACTTAATAGTATATATACTCTAACTGTTCTATTAATAACTAACCCTAATACAATTGGATTTAGTTATAGTTAGGAACCTAACCATTATAGGCCTTCTAGCTTTTGTAAAGATATATTATAGTTTATTAGCTTCTTATCTATAGATAGCTCTATTTAAGCACACTCTATTAGCGGTGTTTTATTTAGTAAGTTAGCCTACCTAAACTCTGCCTATCCCTAAAGTCTGCCTACCCACTTTTTAATATACACTGTATAAACTAAAGCTATTCAAACTGTAATTTCTTATGCAATTCTTATCCAATTATAAAATAAAGCATGCTATTTAATTTAGAATAGCTAAAAGTACTAAAGATAATATTTAGAAAGCAATTATAGTGATTAATATAGGCATTTCTATATATAAGGCTATAGAAGCCTAAAGAGTTCCCTATATAACTCTATATAACTATTTAAGCAGTACTATTATAATAAATAATATAAAGAAAAAGAATTAATATCTTTCTAGGTATTAAGAATTATACTTTAATAACTAGATTTACTTATAGAATAATCTTAGCTTCTTTTTAAGCTATAGATAGCTCTATTACTTTATAACTTAGATTCTTACTACTACTAGAGATTATTAACTACTTAGTAAATACTAGATTAAGTATTTCTTATACTATAATTCTTAAATAAAATTATAGAGAAATAAAGCCTTTAATTCTAAGTATATTAATAGTATTATAACTAAAAATATATAGAAGTTCTTTAATTATTATCTCTATAAAGTAATTAAAAATATTCTACTATAGTTTTAATATAATATAAATAAAATAGATATATAAAAAGGCCTTAAAAGTAATAGCTTAATACTTAGAAAAGTAAAGAAAAAATAGCTCTTTAAGAAAATAAAGCTTTTATATATCTAGACTACTATTATAAAGTATATTTTAGCTATAGATTTATACTTACTCTCCTTAATAGTCTTTAAAAAATTAAGTATATAAAAGCAATAGTTTTTATAAAACTAGATTTCCTAAAGAACTAGTATTTTATAGTATTAAAAAGGAATAGACTAATAATAATATTTTACTATATTAGCTATATAAAGTCTTTCTTCTATTAATAAAGCTATCTAATAAAAAGCAGTATTTACTTATTATTAATAGCTATAAAAGTTATATTACTAATAAATTTATATAGAAATATTATTAAAATAATATCTTCTTGCTTTTTCTTTCTATACATTTCTTATATATTATATAACTACTTAATCTTTTGATTTTTTTACTACTTAAAAGTAAATATTACTATCTATTTAAAAACCTTATATTTAGAAATAATTTCTACTCTATAGATAAAGCTATATTTCTTTACTATTATTAGTAGGCTTAAAAAGCTATAATAATTAAAAAAATACTTATATAGATTAAAAAGCTTTTAGACTGTAGCTAGTATACTTTTTAAAGCTATTACTAAACCTAATAGTTATATAGAGCCTTTCTATAACTAATACTATTAGGCTAACTATATTAAAAGTCTATTAAAGTAAAGTAAATATTAATATCTTAATATTAAAGGATTTTTATAGCCTTTAAATTCTTCTAGCTATAACTATAACTTAAAATTCTATACTATAGTAAATAAAGCTTTTAATATAGAAAATTAAGTATATTTATAAAAATAGCTAATTTACTATAGTAGTATAAAAACTTAAGATATTATAGCTTAAGTTATAAATTAGCCTTATATAGCTAAAGAAAAAGTAAAAAGTACTTAAGAACCTAAATGCCTACTTTAATTAAATTAAAGATATAATATATATAAGAATATAGACTCTAGCCTTAACTATAATACTCTAGGTCTATTTAGAGATAGAGATACTAATCTCTCTATCTATACTTACTTTAGACTATTTAGTAATATAATTATTTTAATGCTATAACTATTTTTTATAAAGATATTCTAGCTTAAAAAGCCTTACTTTAATATACTATAGATAGGCGGACTTTAGGGGTAGGTAGAGTTTAGGTAGGCTGACTTATAGTCAGAAAGGCACTGTGCTATTCATTCCGTGACCCGCAAATGCACCGCTGGGTAATAATGACCTACTAGTTCACCCACTCGATGCTAGATGGTGCATTTTTTGTCCTTGGAGCGGAGGACAGATACCAGTTAGCCCTCTTGGATGATCAGGGTGTAGATGTACTAAAGATCGCATCTCATACCAGGAGTTACTTGCATTGCTAGATGCGACCCCATAGTACTTCCATGGTGTAAGATACTACCTCGCTTTTGGGTGTGGTGTGGCGTGCCGGACGGGTAATTCGGCAAAAAATCATCTCGCATCATAGCGGATAGTAGATCCGACATCAACGCCTTGCTAACCGTTGGCGGGAAAGGCTGAAGCATGTTGATCATTGTGGCTGCAGTGCTAGCTGGGTTTCGGTTTGGAGTGGGAATTGACGAGAACCACACGTGTTCGAAGAGCTGTTCTATCACAAATTGAACCTAGCTTCTGGGTTTGAAACTCAATTGCGCGTGTCCCATCCCTAGAGAGGCTGGGCGATCCCATCTCCAAGAGATCCCCTTTCTTAGGGTTATCAGACGGCAATCCCCGCCTTTGCTAGTCTGAATTACTACGCTGCTATTCCGCCATCGTTATCAATACCAACTTGAGAGGCGGGCAACTTTGGCCGCTCTGCAGACCCACTTTCGATGTGATTACAATTCTCTTGTCCATTTCTTAGTATCTTTCTTTTGACAAGTCTAGGTCGTGCCGATTCTACCGATTTGCCAACATGAGGCTTTTGCCCACGGGAATCTACACGCCTCTGCCATGCTTTTTCAAGCAAAACGAAGATCTGGGTAATGATATCCAAAGAAGAGCTGTTCAGACTGACCATGTAATGGTATTTTTAGATCTTGATGTATATCATCAGCATGTCCAATGTTCGTTTTGCCCGGTACTAGTGTTCTTCGTCATCCTGACAATTGATAGACGTCGCCGAGTCGGGAACGGTGCCTGTGGTGTCTGGCACCATGGAGAGGCTGTCCATTTGGTACGGCCCATGCCCTGCCGATCTCATGACTCTCTAACGAAGTACAGAGCCACGAAGAGAGATCTCTGCTCATTCAGAGATCGAGGCAGGCGCTGGATGAGTGTGGGTTGACCGAGACGCCGGTAGTGGCCGGCGTGGGAGCACCTAGCACAAGGGATACTTGCAGTGCCACCCTCGTCAACCTGCGCAACCCGCGTTACAACCAGAGGGAAGCAATTACAACCCTCATCTTTTTGATCGCTCTGGTAGTAATTAGACCATTGGTGCCGCAGTCCCGACACTTACCATCGACAAGCAGAGCCATAATTATACTGCTTTGCACCATTTGCACTGAAGCATCTTTTGACTGCTTATGATCTACGTGACCTATCACCTTTCTCGCACTTTTCGTTTGCACGCCTACTTATGTGTAAGGCACCTCTCTTGTGTCAGCCACAGTCAGAAACTCTGTACTAAGGGTTCGGGTTGCATAGGTGGACACCTCATGGTCAAATTTCCTTCTATGCCAAAGTGTCACCAATTCAACCCCGATGCCCAACAGCGAACCGACCAATCCACGCTGCTTACCGCCTCCCTCAACAACCACGGTTTAGTTCCATAATCTCCTCCTCCTTCTGATAAATCTTATCCTTCAGATGCTGAATCTCCGCCGCCGTAGCCTCCTTATCCGATTTCAAATCGCGCAGCTCCTCCCTCAGCTTTGCTATATCCTCCCCCTTCTGTTTCTCCAGCTCCCTCCCCGCCGATGTCTCCAGCAGACTCTTGCCACTTGCCAGCTCTTCCTGAATTAGCAACTTCCCTGGTTGATGTTCCATCAGGGCGCGGATAATCGTAAGGGCGCCTTCGCGCGTGTTGTCGTAGGCAACCGGCGTCGCCCCCTGTTGCACCATGTCTCCCCAGATATCGGTACGATTTTTACGCTGCTCGATTTTTCGCTCGGCGTCCTCGCGCGATGTCCACATGGTACCACCGATGATGACGCGGTGGAAGGCCTGGTCGCCGAGGAGCTTTTTGAAGAGGCGAGTGCGGCTAGCTTCAGAGGCGCCGACACGGGCTTGGTTGATGGGCTGGAGGAATACAACGCCGTTGAGGTAGGTGCCTGAGCTGTAGGTGTCCATTAGGTGCTTAGCGACAAGCTTGAGGATGTCGACTTCGGTACGCTGTCGGTCGTCGAAGCCCGGGGTGTCGATGAGGGTTACAGATTTTCCGTCGATGGAGCAGGTGATGGAGACGGCCTCCTGAGTGACTAGTTTTTTATGTTGTTGTGAGGAATGGTTGGGAACGTAATATGGAGGCAAGTGAGTAGATACATACCGGAGTCGACATCGTCGTTGGTTTCAAGGCTGTTTTCGCCCGTGACTGTGTTTACAAAGGTTGTCTTGCCCGCTCCTGTGACGCCGATGACCTGCATAATGTTAAGACGGCCATATGAGATTGGTAGGACACTTGAATGCGCATACAGCAATAAGAATCTCGCCCGTTGTCATGGTCGTTGGCTCTGTCGCTGCTGTGCCGTGGTTGTCCCGGCGACCCGAGGAGAGTGATACCATCTGTAGAGATCAAAGATGATGGAAAGGGTTGTTTCGTGATGCGAAGGAACACCGGGAGAATTAGCGGCGTGAAAACTCTCGCACTATAAAGATTTAGAACAACAGACATAGTGATCAGTCGTCGATCTGTGCATAAACGGTGCTGGTTCAACTTGGCGCCCAGTCAGACCCTGCAAGTTTGGTGAGCGGCCACAATCATGCCCAACGCGGAGTCCGCGGCTACGATGAATTCACTATTCGTGTTCATGTTTGCGAACCATGGCTGATCTGCCACTTGGTGCCTGATATTCCTCGTCGCACATGTGGCAGCGGTAGGACAAACCTGCTCCAAATTGCCCACGGCAAAGGCTTATGCAGGCCAGCTCAATTTTCTGTCACGACTGATTTATTTACTTGTACTTAGGTGTACTCGCCACGGAGCCATGTTTGGACCATCTGGCTAGAGTTGCCAATATAGTAGCCCCGAGGGCGGTGAAGGGGGGAAGGCTATGTCGGGCGGCCAAGATACTAGCAAGTAACAGCCTCTAGCAGCTAATAGAAAACTTAAAGTCCAAAGAGCCGCCGTTGGCGCATCGTTGCCAGATAAGTCGTAGCCAAAGAATGAGAGGGAAAATAAAAGAGAGCAAGGACGGAAAAGAGAGAACCGCGGCTACCAACGACGGCCACCCCTTTCTCGGGCTGGGGATTTCTAGGAGGCAACAAGGACTTAAGCGCTCTGTCATGCCGGCCGCGGGCGAGCCACACCGACGCCTGGCGAAGTACAGTAGCCGGAAACGTAGGGTGCGGTTACACAGGCAGCAATGCAACCCGCTCCAACTTTGCAGTTCGGCCTGAAAGAGGGTTCAGCTAATCCCTGCTCTGCGGCTCCGAGGACGAGATGGGTATTCCAGTGCAACACGGAGGAACCTCCTGTGGAGCAGCAAGAGCCCCAGAGAAAGTCCATCAATCATATAATTTAGCTAGTCGCAGTAAACCGTCCCAGGCACCAGCACGTCATCCTCCTGTGTCGTTAAGGGTGGATCGCTTTCTTATCACGCGGTTCTCGAGGAGCGGCGCTGCCTTGATTAGGTTGCCCAATCTACCCCTACCATATACCATCCTGCATGCCATCTATTGGGGTAACCCACGTTCCTTATATTTTATTAAGTCTATTGCTACCGTCTCTGCCTAGCGTCCGAGACGTAATTGTAGTTCGCTTTGATTAGGCTACTCTTTTCTTTTTCTGGCTGGGAGAGGAATATCTTATTGCTTGCAGAAACCGGCGGCGCCAACCGCAATGATGACGGTCTGTTCGCCCGACCCTTGGATAATCCCTCGCCTACCTTGCACTTGCTCCCTTTTCCCATCGCCATCGGCTCCATTGCCGATAGGCCTAGACACAGGGACCCCACGGCCCGTAAACGCTACAACTAGTGATGACCAGCATCTAGCCTTGAACATCAATATACCTCTGTCGTAAAGAAGATGAGTGCAGTAGCCCAAAGGGCAATGCTGGGGGCAAAGGCTATGTGATGCGGCGGCCCCTGTAATAGCAAATAGCAGCCACTGGCAGCGGCACATGGAGAGATGAAATGGAACCCAAAGCCTGAGGCGTGGTTCTTTATCCCATTGCTGTCTCACATTTCGCAGTAAAGGATGAGAGAGGGGATGAAAGAGAGACCAAAAAGAGGGTTGCGTCCGTTTACAGCCGCTCTCTCCTTCCCACTCTTACCCCGTTTCTTCTTTCCATATCCACACAGCTCAATGCACCACACTCACGCGTATTTGTATATTACCTCCTTGTCAGTATGAGCTTTCAAATGGAAGGAAACTCAAACCTAAATGGTATCCAAATTGGTAGCATAGGCAGTCACTCCAGTGTCACATACCAAGCGATTTACCAAGCGCAGTTATTCGAGGTCAGGGCTAACCATGGCCCTCGTTGCTGTAGCTGTTTGTCTGCGCTACCCTGTCTGGCCTGGACAAAACTGCCATATCAGCTGCTGCCATATATGGCCTCCGAGAAGATCTCAATCTTTCCGGCTCCGACTACTCCTGGGTCGGCTCGGCGCCCTTCTTCGGCGGTCTCCTTTTCATGGGCCCATCTGCGTATCTTGTGCAAAGGCTGCCCGCAGTCATGTATTTCTCTGTTGCAGTCCTGTGCTGGGGTCTCCTGGCGTGCTCCATGGCGGCATGCACTGGATTCGCTTCCCTCTTTGTCTGCCGTTTTCTTCTCGGTGGCTTTGAGGCTCTCCTCATTCCCGCTGTCACGCTTATCGTGTCCATGTGGTACAAGCCCGAGGAGCAGCCACGCCGCAACAGTATCATCCTCAACGTTATCGCGCCCATTGTCAACGGATTTGTTGCTTGGGTGGTAAGCTACTATGACGGGGATTACGCTCGCTGGAAAATCATTTTTCTACTCGTCGGTTGCATCACCATCGCATGGGCCGGCTTCGTCTTCTTCTTCCTGCCAAGCAACCCGCTCGAGGCCAAGAGGCTGTCGGCTCGCGAAAAATACATCATCATTCAGCGCAAGGCGACTGATAATACAGGCGTTGAGAACAAGACATTCAAGCCTGGTCAAGTCAAGGAGGCCTTCCTGGACCTCAAAACCTGGCTCATTTGGTTTGCCATCATTGCCCTCCAGGTTCCGAATGGCGGCCTCACCACATTCAACACCCTTATCATCTCTGGTCTCGGTTTCAACCCTCTTTAAACATCATTGCTGGCTATGCCTCCTGGCGCTATGAGTACCATTTCTGGTATCGTGCTTTCATACATTGCATCCACTACACGCAAGTATAGGACCCCTCTGGTAGCTGGCTCCATTCTGCTCCCACTACTGGGCGCCCTTCTTTGTTACAATCTACCTCGAGACAACCTTGCGGGTCAATTGATTGGGCTCTAGTACGTACTTGGTATATGTCCACGTCGCTGCAAGGATAACACTGACCTTAATAGTATTCTCTACACGTACTGGGCTCCTTACGTGACCTTGATATCTGTCTACCAAGCCAACATTGCCGGGCACACTAAGAAGGTGACACTGTACGCCTGGTTCTTCATTAGCTGGGCAACGGGCAACGTGAGCAACTCCCTATTCAGTCAAATTGAACCAATGCTTACATTTATTGAAGATCATCGGGCCCCAAACCTTCAGGGCAGAGCAGGCCCCGGTGTATACATGGGGTACTATTGCCATGATTGTTTGCTATGTCATAGCCATGATCTGCGTCCTTCTCTATGGGCTTGTGTGCACCTGGGATAACCTCAAGCGTGCAGAGGCATTTAATGGCGAGGCTGGAGAACAAGACTGGCTGGACAAAACAGACAAGGAGAATAAGAGTTTCCATTACACAACATAGAGTCATTGGAGAGAGATTCACCGATCCGCCTTTAACCTTATGTTAGTTCATTCCATCATTTGGATGATTAAATTCACGCGTTATTGATGATTCTTCATCAAAGATGATGACATCTATTGAAGCAAACACTCCAAGGCGGCAAATATTGTTCGACCGCTCAGCTCTGGCCGTGTTCCGCTATGATCAGAGGTTGTTTCTCAACCTCGCGGCCGCAAACCAAGTACCGGCCTCTGTCCAATCATTTATGTGGGATTTCCCGTTCGTGTGCCCCAATGGGATACAGACCAGTGACTTTGAGGAGGCCCCCTCTGACGATAAAGACAATATCGGATCAATAGATAACAATTGGTTAGAAAATACACTCGATTGAGAAATTGGCGTCATGGTATTGGTGTAGGGTATATAAGACATTCTGCCGTTTCACACCCGGCACATCTCTTTCAATTCATATCTGTGGAAACGAACCATCGTGGCTGTGGATGTGCAAGCGCGAAACCGCTAGAAGCACTTGGGTCTCTGTAATAATAAGCAGGAGATCTGACCAATGATGATGAATCGGGCCTCTCCCGAGCTTCGGGTTGAGATATCGGGATGGCTGACCAGTCTGACATCAGCTAGAGTAGCCACGGTAATTGACCCGGCCAATAGTAGCGGCAGCCGCTCTCAATGGCCCGGACCACACATACGGCATTTGTGGGAGCGATCTTGATATCCCACTTGGGCCTTTTGCAGGGGATGCAGTATGAGCTCACGTGAGGCTTTTTATTTTGATGAGGGGTACTGCATAGCTGATCCTGCTGTGGATGATAGAACCAATATCTACAGGCAAGAGAAATTGCGTATCTACATATTCTTTCACTCCGTCTTGGAGCTGACAATTTATCCTTTTGTCTCAACATTATTACAATGGCCTTGATATCAGGTTTCGCGGCATACATGCAAGAGCACTACAGCCACCTTGTCGTCGCACTCGTTTTGGTCACTATAGTCTTGACCGCCAGTCCTCTCCTCCCGCGCTTGTCGCCACCCAAAGGAGCACCCAGCTCACTCCCATCCTTCCGGGGCGTTAATTCCCCCAAGTTTTATCGCGACCGAGCCACATTCCTCAATCAAGGCAGCAAACAAACCGCCAATGGCCAGTTCAGCTTCTGGTACGGGCCCAACCACGTTGTGGCGCTCTCGGGATCGAGTGCTCGCGCTGGATACCTGACGACCCGAGGATTGGATAGTGTCTCTGGGTAGGTTTGAGCATCCAAGAGCCAGGCTTATGCTGAACTAATACAGATTCCAAATTCTCTTTGGTAATTTTCTCAACATTGAGGGCCTCACCTCCGCACTCACGCGAGCTACCAAGCTCGTCTATAAGAGATGCACCCAAGACGAGCAACTCGTTCTAAACCTGCACCACCTTGTAAATGACACGGAAGAGTCCTTGAAGCAACTCGGCTCCTCCGCCGTAATTGACCCCGTCAATCATATTGGTGTCCTCGTCTACCGCCTGACACACCGTCTAAACGGCACGCATGACATTGCCAACGACTTGGATCTTGTGCACAAGACGAGGGAGATGTACAAGCCCCTTGGCGAAAGCTCCATGTTTGACATTTGGTTCCCGCTGCTCCCAACGCCTGCCAAGGCGAAGAAGGTGCTTGCCTATTCTCGGCTCTATTGGCTGATGCAGGGCTTTGTGTCTGATCGCCAGAAGACAGGGCGCAAGGAGAATGATGCGTTGCAGCTCATGATGGAGCAGGGTCTCAGCATGCCCATGACTGCGCTGGTAAGCCACTCTTGACTCATGTAGGGCCTGCTGACCAGAAAGGGAATCATTGGCGCAGTGTTACCAGCCATCCTCAACAGCACCATCAGCGCGTCTTGGAACCTATGCTTCATCGTCCAGAATCCAAAGTGGATGCAGAAGCTAAAGGAAGAGATCAACAACGTCATAAAGAGCCACAGGCTCGCGTCTGATATGAACAACATTGACACTCTTCGGCGGCTAACACTGCACGACTGGGAGCACAGCTTCCCGCTGCTTATGATGGCGTTGAAAGAGACGATCCGCTTTGTTATGGCTGGTACACTCGTGAGAAAGAACATAACCGGGAAGCACATCCCCATTGGGGACTCGGGCTCTTTTATCCCGCCCAACAGTCTAGCAGTGTATGCTTCAGCGGATATTCACATGAATCCAGAAGTCTATCCAGAGCCCCATATCTGGGATCCCGATCGACACGCCGAAAGCAATGTCAAGAGACAAGACGTGCCTCATCCGTATGTTGGATGGGGTTCCGGCAATCACCCATGTCGTAAGTCCGCGCCCAGAAGTATAGACTACGCTAACAGACGTCAGCGGCTCAAAGGGTATGATGGCCATCACTAATATATATCGTAGATGCTGATAATATCTAGGTGGCGAAGCTTACCATCATTGTTCCGACAGTTGCGCTCTTGGCATCGTTTGACATGAGTATGTGTGATGCTTCAGGAAGGCCTTCACACGATCCGCTGCCGCCACTGGTTTTTGATTGCGTTGGTGGTGCAAGTGCATCAAAGACGGTATACATTAAATGCAATTCTTCAACTGAGGCTGAGCAATAAGCAACTAATTAGTTAAGTTCACATCTGACACATCAGCCGGTTTGACATATACGGCCCAATCGAGTTTTATACAATGGTCAGACAGACCCTGTCTTGTCCGAAAATGTGTTGATGGATTTGAGCGAGCCCAACCCTTTTGTAATTGTCCCCAAGATACTCAAGCATGATGCACCATGCCCATTCACCTTTCGCGTCCAAGACATCCGGTGAAAGGGGCTGAAAGCTCGCCCCAACCCGAAGCACCAAGAGACAAATGACATTTCTGCCTCTGTCCGCTTCTCCAGGGGTATCTAGACACCCTTCTCCCACAAAGGCCTCATCCTCGCCCATGACCAGTTCGACATTCACATTTCTCCACACAAACTTAGACTTCTTGTGGTCAGTCGGCGACCCGACTTGGATGCTCACAGCCAGCCCCTCGACCTCAATGTACCCGGATGTAACCATCCCGTAGGGATTTTGACCTGCCAATCCCGCCCAAGCAGAGATTATGCCGACATCAACTTGGCCATCCCACCAAAACTCCACGTCTATCTGCCCGTCCAGAGCAGCCCACGACCACGACGGAGCCCTGTAGTCGGCGGGCCGGACAAGTCTACGGCCCATGTAGCTCGACCAGAGCAAGCCGATCGGCAGGTCGGCGCGCCATAACCCCGCCACATAGGCATCCTCGCGGTACTCCCCAAAAACAAAAGCCAACCCGGACAAGCCCGGCAGCTTGTCCCTCGAGTTTGTCATGTCACGGCTGCAATAATCCTCCAGAATCCTGTACCAAGCCGTGAACTCAGCAGTTGTTAGTCCGCCGGGCCGGGCCGGAGTCAGTGCGGACCGCCCCTCAAAGTCGTTGAGCACCTTTATGAAACCCGACTGAAGTAGGCGGTCGCTCGAGTTTAAGGGCTCCGAGAAGCTTTCCTCCCACGTACCCGTCAGGCACTCCCAGAAGCGCTGCGTGCGCCCAAAGTGCAGGATCCGCCGAGAGAGCCAGTGTTCCTGCAGGCACCACGCTCTTGTGTTCAGGGGCCCCTTGATCACTTCATCTCTCCATGGCCTTGTTTTCCGATTCACGAGATGGATCAAGTCGGTGACGTTGCCATTCTTGATTTGGTAATTGACACCTACTCCTTTAGAGCTCCTGTCGTGGAATAAACCCGTATCTCCCGAGGTGGCACAAGAGGCAGAGATGGTGAGAACAGCATTACGATACACAGTGGCCATGGACGCTGCCTCAATGAGCCAATCTTGGGACGAATCTTGTATGATGCAAAGTGAGTCGATCCATATGTGCCGATAGCCCAGGTTCCAGGTCATACGTATAGCGTCGCGGAATGTAGAGCAAAGCTTATCCTGTGGAACTGAAGCTTTGTGTTCTTCCACATTTGCAAGAGTGGTCTGGTAGATGTTCGCTCCTCCCCATCGATGGCTGAGTGCAAGATAGTCGGTAGCATTAGCCTGCACCTCAATGAGCCTCAACGATCGCTGGTCTTCACTTATCCTGAGCAGCCTAGTTGGCATCGAGGTTGCGATGCGGCCTGGTGATGCCCGAGTGCAGTTTGGATGATTCGACAGACAGTCCTGCAGCCATCGTTTCACTCGGGCTGGATCATCAGCTTGGTTAACAGGGCGTCCCATTACATTGGCTGTGACATGTGAAGGAGCATCTTGAACACCTCATCAGTCACCTAGACACAGTGGTGGATTAGATAAACTTACCAGTGTCGCAAATAACCTCTAGTTGGGAGTATTGCGTCTCGCGGCGCGCGTGGTTTATATACTGCAATGCATTTTTCGGGTGATGGTCGCTTACTGAGGACGGCTCCGTATTGTCCACGTCTTCTGGATGCACAGAGTAGAAGAAGAGGTATTTTGCCGGCCCCCTTTCCACTGCGGAAGTAGAGAACGCCTGCACATATAGGGGTCTATCGGGTAGCCAGTGTCTCACGCTTGCGCCTATGATGAGAGCGCATAGCTCACATTTGCCGGAAGATGCTTCAATGTCCGATGTTGTGCGGTTGCAAGGGATTGCAGTCCTGTTGGTAAAAATCGCGCAAAAGTCGATAGACTCACAGGCGTGACACAATGTCATTGTTGCGATGATTTATAAACGAAGTAATTGCTAAGACAATAGACAGTGATTTAAGCTAGAGTCTGTACATATAACATTAGGTAAAGGATCTGGGCGCTAGATCATGAGTGCTCTTGGTCTTTGCCCGACCCCTCTTCGTCCTGTCTGATTATGTCATGTGCATCAGTGCGATGGTCTTACATCGTGTCAGGAGATAACAATCAAAGTTGGACATGAGCGTTTCTATGGGTTGGGAAATGGTGTTCTTCATAATTTGCCTAGAGACCGAGATCTTCCTTTACTCTAGGTACAAGGAATACGTCATTAAATGACCAGATTAAGGCACTGTTCTGCCCCGCCCATGTCGCACCTGTCCAGTATGTGTTTCGCTGGCCTTGTAGATTCAGCAGCCTCTTGTAAAATCCGGCCTTGATTTCCCCGCCTGAGACCTGTGGGCTGAACGGGCGGTGGTTGGAAATGAAAGGAAATGTTACGGATTGAGCTGCATCAGCCGGCACCAAGTCCAAGGAGGCAAGACTGTCAAGGTTGGACCGCACAACATTTTTGCCGTCTTCCAGTGTAACATCATCCGTATCGAAACCTGCACCGAAGAGGAAATCTCCAGGTGAGCCAGTGTTTAACAGAATGTTACTAGAAGGCACGATGGGCTGGTTGAACGGTGTTTGGGCGCCTACGTTGGTAAAGCTGCCGTTGAAACCGGGAACATTCCCCACGCCCGCGATGTAACCCAGGGCATGGAATTTGGAGAACAATTGTTTCTCAGTGACAGAAAGGTCATAGTGCCGGACATTTTCCAGCAGCAGGGGAATTGCCACAATCAGCTTCTTGGCACGGATCAGCCGGGGCGGCTGGCCAGACTGTCGAACAAGTATGGACACACCCTTTGCACCAGAATGACGATTGACATTCAGGACCGTGGTATTAAGCAGGACACTGGCACCTAGCTCCTGCAGAGCAGAGTCATACAGACTCCTAGTATCGCCAGTAGCAGAGAGTAGAAACCCTCCAAAAAGGCTCTGTAGGAGTCCTGGACCCAGCATCTTCAGACCGTAAAGGGCAGGCAGCGTAGTTAGGTTACCCGCATACCAATTGAAGGTCGCGAAGAGAGGCAGCAAGGCTGTGAAGTTGTGCTTGGCTGCAAACTCGGGGTAAGGAATGGTAAGTTCCTTGGGAACAGGGTCCGGAAGAAAATACCCCGAGTCGATCCACGGGTACTTTGGTAGGACATTCTGGGAGTATCGTTGCACTGCTTCGGAAATGGCTTGTTGCTGCGCCGCGGCTTCTTCTGGACTCAATGGAGGTATTGGGATCCTCAGTGCAAAGTCGTATTGCCCAGTTGTAGAAGGGGTTATTGTTATAGGTATGTTCGGAACCGCAAGGCGGTCGAAGTACCTCTTCACAACATCCGTGTTTTCAAAGATGACAACCCCAGCATTGGTCGTCACTCCTGTAGTTGGGTTCGTATAAGTCTCTGCATGACCTCCGATTTGTGACTTCTTTTCGATAACGACTACGCTGGCACCAGCATCCTTCAGGTTGATGGCTGCATTGATACCCCCAGAGCCACCGCCAATTATGGCGACATCGACATCAGTATGTTTAAGCGTGTCTGCGTCGAATTCGGCTGACGTTGGGCTCGCATGGACCTTGGGATAAAGAGCCCAAACAGCAATGGCGTATGACCAGTGCATAGCGACAAGCAAAGATGATAGTGGTTTAAGCAAACGAGTAGGGAATTGCGCACACTGTATTTAGTATGAGTGGAAGCGCCTCTGACCTATCCTCCTACCCAGGGGATTCGGCCTTTTATCATCGTCTGCTGTGCTCAGCAACCTCAGAAAGCCCGCCAAGAGCATCAGCAGGCCAATCACAGGCATATTCTTCATGTTGTATTTACACATCTCACCGTCGGTGACAACATGCAGGGGCAGGATTTTACACTGACTGGATGCAAAGCCTTTGCGCCGCAAGCGCTGATCCAGCATTCTCATCATGGCCATGTTACTCATTATCAATTAGTGCTGACAGTGGTTCTTCAGGGAGACCAAGCCTCGTCAGCCGCATCAGCCTACCTTGGCGGCCGAGGCAACAGGAAAATTGTTTTCAAAAATTGAGGCTGGGCCCATCAAACACCATGAGGGTTGGCCGTTTCTGCAACCAACAACAGCTATGACCCATGCACGGTGTCAATAGTCTCGTCCAATCCGGACCAATATGTACGCCACTCGCCGTGATAGCTTGGGTAGTGGGTATTATCGCGGACGTAATATCAGCACGATGTTGGCAGTGGAAATGCGTGATTTCTTTGGGTTGTGTCTTGTGACCACTTCCAGCCTGCTGATGACAGCCAGGTGACTGCTCCCAACTCGGTGTGCCGCCGAGAAGGGTGGTCCGGGCTATAGATGTTGGCCATTTTCATAGCATAATCTGATCAGAATAAGCCACTGTTGGTATTACAATATTTGAGGCGCAGCACCCTTTGCGGATTCTGATCGTGTGACCCAATGTGACAGAATCAGGGCATAACAGTGCAGACGATATGACAGTTGGACAACTTACCACCTGGCACACGTTAATTTGATACTGTCTGTATCGCTAGGGTGCCTCGGGCAAGGATCTCTGGCCTTGGATGTATTTCCAATGTCCCGTGATTTGCCATAGCCATTTCTTGAATAATGCATAGTCTGCAAACCCGCATGTCGCTTTTGATATCTGTTTCCTAGTATATGCGGTGTGGTACTTCAAAGACTGTACATATAAGCCGTAAACCCCCTGATAAAACCGTCAATAAGTCGTCACATTGACTAAGCCTGGGCATCGAAGCAATACAGATTTGTTTGGTTACATGGAAACCACTTTCTATGAGTTGTGTTCAGAAATATTGGCTGTTACATATATGTAAAAGCCATTGAAATGAGTGACATTACAAATAGTGTCACCATGGCTGCCTTGGAAGCCATTCCTGATGCGCCGCTGTCGTTATCTTCGTCACTGCTGGCATCATCACTCGGCGGTGCAGCCCTCATGCACAGCAGCTCCATGGGTCTTTGCACAGAACTTATTCCATCCAGACGTGGCAGTGAGAAAATTCCCACGGCAACCCCTGCTTGACTCAAGGCGAGGAAGTCCTCCTGGGACTGTTCAGAACCTTCCTCCCTCGGGAAGGTGTAGAAGCTCCAGAAATTGCCATTTCCTCGGAGAGCGGTCGTTAGGAATGCTATAGGTGCTTGTAAATTACCATGGGAACCTTGGGCGTCAAGATTGTTTAACTTACTGCTTCCGCCATTGTCCAAAGTCATGTAGTCTCGGCACTCTTCTGGGACGTGAATATTTTGACAGCTATTCGACCCATAGAACTCTCTCCTCAACGCCTGCCTGCACTCGTGGCTGAAGTCATCGCATTGGCCGCTACCACGGCTGCTCAGAAGTTCTGTAGCATTAGGCCGTAGGCCAAAGAGGACTCTAAAGCACAGCGTGTCATTGCCAACAGAGCCTCCATGAGATGGCATCGCGCCCACACTCAGTATCTGTGTAACCATGCCCTCGTACCATCTTTCGCCGTCGGTAGAGACGTTGCTGGCCACCTGGATTGTCACATCGAATGGTCGCCCCTCTAGCAGTTCCACTTCTCCAACGCTACTTTGCACAGTTGGCGACTCAAAGGCCGATTGATACTGCTCGAAATCTATTCCGTGTATGGCCCCGTTTATAGAAGTACGGGGGAGCGGCCCAAGTAAAATGCTGCCGTTGAGCGGGCTGAGTATTGACATTATGTCGGTATTGCCCAATATTGAACCGGGAGTTGGAGTTGAAAATTCCAGGGTATCAACAAAATAGCAGGGTGATTGATGAAGAACGCCAACGGGATTGGACTTATTCATATAACTACTGACGTAAAGTTGATGATCTCGATTCACAAAGTTAAAAACAGCGGGATCACAATCCTTGGATAGTAGGATGTGCTCCTTCGGCGCGTGAGCAGAGGTAAGGCACTTTGACGTCATGTTCCTCGTATTACATGAACGATTGGATATGGATAAACACCGCTGCAAATCAATGACACAATGTTCTGTATGGCCCCCAAATGAGCAGTCATCGCCAAGGATGACCCCTCAAAGCACAAGTTAAGCTCCTGGCTGGTATGTAATACGCTTCGCTGTCGAGTCATTTGATGTGGGGATTACAAACGCTTCGCACGAATGCTAGCCCACGGGCGTAGAGACATGATGCTCTGAATATGTTTTAGGGAATGCCACTGATAGGAAGCCTGAAGGTTTGGTCAATAGCCCAAAGTCCACGGCAGATGCAACAATCCGATGCGGCTTAGTCCAGCATTGGCCCGCCATTGTACTAAAGATTTGCTTGGCATCAGACTTGGATACTAGATAAACCCGTGGGCTATTGGTACGATTTAATGGACACAGGTGTTATTAGAAGAATAGACGGGTATGCCTTGTATTGAAAATAGGCTAGGACTGAGTTACTATATAGCCATATATTACCGCTGTATCTGTTTAAAGCGTAGTCTTGTCCTTCTTTTGAGTCTCTTCCTCTGAATCATTCTTAGGGCAATTGACCTTGCCATCGAAATTTTCCGCAATGGCCTCTAGGGAAGGTCCCTTGGTCTCAACAATAAACTTCCAAACTGTAAAGACTTGGATGGCAAGCCATCCAACATAGACAAAGTAGTACTTCCAAGACAAAGCCTGTAGACCAATGGGGTTAACCAAGTTTAATAAAGTTGCTTGCCTTTCCGGAGAACATGAGAATCGAAAAGCCCTTGGCACGGATAGGGTAGGGCAGGATTTCGACCGGGTAGGAATAGAGGAGGGCGTTGAAGGCAAGGCTGTAGAAAAGTAGAAGATGAACAGTATGGCGATGACGGCCCTGCCAGCTGCGACACTGTGGGCTTCGTTGAAAAGACCAGCACATAGGGCCTGCGACGCAAATACGCCAAACATTCCACAAACCGAGATCATGAACTGTGTACGGCGCTTGATGTAGGCAGTGAGGAAAGCAGAGGCGATTGACGTGAGCCAGTTGAAGATCATCAGGCAGCCGTTGAGGATATTCCGCTCGCGAGAGTCAGAAACACCAACCGTCTCGAGGACACGGACGAGGTAGTAACTATCAATGTCAGCAGGCTCTAGGAGCATTGAGAGGGACACTACTCACGAGATGAGACCATTGCCAGACCACTGGCTGAAACAACCGAGACAAAGCAAGATAAAGACTCGGCGACGGTTTCCGGGCGTCTTAAAGAGAGTCTTCCAGCCGGTCTTGTTGTGAACTTCGGCCTCAATGATGGTGCGCATCTGCTGGAACTCGATGTTGACGAGCTCATCATTCTCGTTGCCATTGGCGTGGTAATTCACTTTGGAGATGGCTTGTCATGTACGACCTTTGAGCTCACCAACCTTCGCATCGTCGATGCCGTTCATACCTCGGCCGAGGACACCAGAGTCCGCGTCACACTTGATCTCGCGAATACTGGTGAGAGAGATGGCAAGCAAGTTGTCCAGATTTACGTCTCCTCTTCTGGGTCATCAAGACCCCCCAAAGAGCTCAAGGCCTATAAAAAGATCCTGGTCAAGGCAGGCGACCGTCAGAATATCCAGTTCGAGCTTGACAAGTACGCTTTCAGCATTTTCGACGTCGAGTCGGGGAAGTGGCGTATTGAGAAGGGAGAGTATTGCGTTCATGCCAGCTTCACCTCGAGGCGATCCATCTCGTCGCTCAAGGTGACGGTGCCGGAGACGGTATTTTGGAGCGGCGTATAGGTAGTCTAGACTTAAATATACCTGGCCAAGGGGAAAGCGATATCCTCGCCAAATGCATGGCTCCAATTCCCAAAATTCCAGTCCCAATTCTCGGCCAGCATGGAAGGTTCTAGATTCCAACCTGACCCGTCAACTAGGTGTTCTCCCAGGCCCACGTCGTGTCCCCCCTCCAGATCGTCTCGCTGAGCTATCTCGACAGAGCCGCGATGGCTCGGAGCTCTGGATGGCCTCTTGGAATTATTGGTGGCTTTATACGGTCAGCGACATGGATCGACAAGCTTGTCGGGACTCACAGTAGTAGCCTTGACGAGCCCTATCTCTAAGGGTTCGTAAATGATCCAGGTAGTCTCTGGCTCGGACGTGGGACTTGGTAAGGTGCTCCAGGGTGAGTAGACAGCTCTCCCAGATGGAGGCGACGAGCTCTTTGTCAAAGTGCTGGCTATCGAATTGCGCACATTCGGCAAGGATGGCGATACCACCGCATGTAATGAGATCTTTGGGAGTCAACTAACACTCACTGCATGCCTTGGGGGTTGACGTACAAAATAGGCTGAACCACCATGCCCCCGCGACATTGTTCAAGATGGCGTTCTCCTGTGACTTGACGAGGTCATGAGCTGCCTGCACGCAAGACTTTGCACATTCAGCATGTAGCGCTGCAGTCAAGTTTGGGGTTCTCTGTGATGCTTCCCCTCTCAACGCTGCCTGCCTTGCCGACGAGCAATAGGCAGTGAAGCTCGGCCGATGCAGCATCAAACGCAGGTGCAAGAACCGGGCTTGCAGAACATTGGATTGTCGACGTAATACAGTATCCCCACACCGCGATGCTTCACCGTGAGCCTTCCAAGTCAAGACATCCGGCAGCGACGCCTCGAACTCGTCCAGAAGCCTATCCAGGCGAGTCATGGTACTAAAGTCAGAAGCGGTGGCGGAGGGGGGGTTAACATGAGTTGTCTGGTTCGTTTGAGGGTATGAATCAGAGTACATGTGGCTGAGAATCATGCCTAGAATCTTTGCCAATCTGATATTCTCCACCACGAAGAGGTTCCCCGACAAGACACGGCCCTGCTGCAAAGTACTCGGTCCAGGAGAATCCAGGTACTCATCATCTATCGCGGCCGGCAGAGGCACGTCGTCGGTCATGCGCAACAGCGGAGGTCGACCAAGTGTCATGTTTACGGTCCTGCACTTGTGGTTCAGATAAATGATATCAGCAGAGCAAAGGGACTCAACCTACATCTCCATCTGCAGGCACCCATACCACACTCTTCGACGAATCTCCCTTTCGCCCATGGAGTAGCGCTCCGAGCACTGGTCCGAGTACATGCCGAGCCCGACGGCCATCCTCAACGCAAGCCCCACCACGTTGTAGCACCTCGTCGGAAGCTCCGTCGTGAGCAGGTAGTGCCCGGCAAGGAGCAGGGCTTGGACGTGGGCAATGTCTCCGTGGTCGAACAGTTCGATGTACAGCAACTCTCGCATCCGCCCGCAAAAGGTGGCCGACACTGAGTCCTTGTCAGGGAGGTCAGAGAACTCACACCCCAGCGCAAACATGGAATTCAAGGCACAGAAGAAGGCACTGACTGGGCAGCCATCCCCCCCAAGGCCGATGTGACTATGGTCACTGATGGAAGGCCCCGGGTAGCCTGCCTTGTCCCACAAGGCTTCGTATCGCCGCCGAAAGATGATGGAGTGGGTCCAGGGGTAGAAGATGTGCACATTGTCAAAGTAGAGGTCAAGCAGTTTGTCGGCAACCTGACGGGGCGGCAGGGCGTATCGTGGATGCATCATGTAGTCGTTCACGGGACCGGCATTATCGGCGACGGCATTGCCAACCACGGGCCGCGTCGCAGCATTGGGTACTTCCCTCAGCAGAGAATGGATGGACGACTGGCCGTAGAAGTTGTTATCTCCAAACGAAGCGCCCCTTCTCATCGTCGACGCGCCCATGGCGCTTACGGGACTGGGGCCAACGTCCTCTGAGGCACGGAACAATGACCCAGCAGGAGAGCTTCCAACAACGGCACGCACCTCGGCACCGTCGGCCATGCCCTGGGCATGACCGCTATGGGGGCTGTCCCGGCAGCCGACAGTGTTTCCTGACGCCCGCCTCAAGTCCTCCACCACTTTCTGAAGAGTCTGGACCTGGTTCTGCAAAGACGAAATGTACCTAGAGCACCATTAGTTCAATGCTGCGCCGTGTGTGCCAGAGACTAACTCTTGTTCGCTGATCTGCTTCGCGCTCTGCGGAACAATCGTGTAGACACACCGCAGAGGATCATCGCCCCGCTTCTCACACTGCTTGCAAATCGGCTTCGCTCCGTCGCAGCGAATCTTGCGCTCCCGGCAAAGATCACATGCCAGAGCAACCCGCCGGCGCTTGGCGGGTCGCTTGTCCGCAACGTCCTGGTCCTCGTGGGGTGACTGCATCTGGCCCGGGAACTGTTGCAACGCAAGGAGCATCAGTGTCTGCAAAAAGGAATGCGGGCTCTTTTAACGGCTGGTTCCCGGCTGTATTTATGACCCGGTGACCCGAAGCTCCGCTTTCGGGAACAAGCCGAGGCACCTGAGGGCTGCCTAACTCGCTATGGCTTGGCCGATTGACTATTGACTCAATTCCCCATGGGGGAAACACTACTCGGGACGGATCCTTTCAAGACCATGACCATGGATGTGTGGCAGTCGGGGTTGCTGGTCTTATACCACCCTCAGCTACCGGATTTCATAGCATTACATAGGTATCCATTGCCTCTCGAGGCGATATCGCACACTCGCCAGACGAAACATAATCTCGACTCACAATGCTGAAAAGAGCGGTACGACTGACCACGCTGGCACGGCAGCGCACCGTGCCTCGGGTCGCCTCATTCTCTGCGCGGAGTGAGGGTGGTAAACAAAGCAGTGACGGCGGGCCGAGAGCTGGCCGTACAACCCTTCTAACATCAGCTGTTTCCGCAGTGACGGCAGGCATTGGTACCTTGGTCTTTCTGCAAAATGGGTTCGCTGACATGGCGCCCAATGCTGAACAAGTCAAATATGCCACCAGGGCGGAAATGGAACGCGTTAGCCGAACAGAGCAACACTAACGATTCTGACGGCTGACGTTTATTCCAGGCAGTAGAAATGATACGGCATACCATTGGCGAGGATACCGTGAGCATTGAGGATGAGATTATCCGTGCTCATGGATACTCAGAATGGTCAACCATCAACATAGATAGGCTGCCGGTGGCAGTTGTCTTTCCAAGCTCGACCGAACAAGTCTCACAGATTGCCAAGATTTGCCATGAATATCGGGTTCCCATGAGTGAGTTTTTTTCATCTTTTTTATATCTCAATCCTATGCTTAGACAACAAGTCCCTTATTCTGGGGCCTCCAGTGTCGAAGGACACTTCTCGGCCCCTTTCGGAGGCGTCAGCGTTGACTTCTGCAACATGAACAAAGTGCTAGAGGTTTACGCAGAAGAGTATGTTTCGCGATGGTCATGTCCTGCCCAGGTCTAACCCGGCTGTCTAGCATGAACATTGTAGTGCAGCCGTCCGTGTCCTGGATGGACCTAAACGATCAAATCAAGCACACCAACCTTTTCTTCCCCATAGATCCAGGTCCTTCAGTAAGTACATCCGATAACTAGGAGACTAATTGCTCACAATCCCATAGGCTCAGATTGGTGGCATGATTGGAACCAACTGCAGGTGAGTCTTTGAACCAAGATGATGGGCTCAGGAACAATGTCATTGACCTACATCAGCGGGACTAACGCTGTCCGCTATGGAACCATGAAAGACTGGGTGGTGAATTTGACGGTTGTTCTAAGCGACGGAACCGTTCTCAAAACCCGCCGAAGGCCAAGAAAGTCGTCTGCGGGCTACAATCTCAATGCGCTGTTCGTCGACTCCGAAGGCACGCTCGGCCTTGTTACGGAAGCAACCCTGAAGCTTGCCACGATCCCCGAGGAGAACGGTGTGGCCGTCGTCACCTTTCCGACGATCAAGAAAGCGGCCAGCATGGCCACCGACGTTATTCGCAAGAGCGTCACGGTGGGTGCCGTGGAGATCCTCGATGACGTCCTCATGAGTGTCATCAACAAGATGGGTGCCACGTCGAGGAAATGGGCTGGAGTGCCGACGCTATTCTTCAAGTTCAGTGGGACCAAGGCGTCTGTAGCGGACAGCATCCAGCAAGTGAAGCAGATAGCCGAGAGACATGGCGCCGACGATTTCCAATACGAGAGTGACCCCATCAAGCAGAAGGCGTTGTGGTCTGCCAGGAAAGAAGCGCTGTGGAGCATGCTCGCATTAAGGGAGAGTGATGGCCATGTTTGGTCCACAGATGTTGCAGTTCCGCTGTCGCGCGTCGCTGAGCTCATAGGTTCGTCAGAAGGCTTTATTCTGTGGTACCAGGCAAACTGATAGTCGAGATAGATCAGTCCAAGGAAGATCTCCAAGGCCTAGGGCTCTTTGTCAGCGTTCTGGGCCATATTGGAGATGGGAACTTTCACGAGACGATTATATTTGAAGACATGGATAGGCAAAAGGTAGAGGATTGTGTCCACAAAATGGTGCACAGGGCCTTGGATATGAACGGGACATGCACAGTAAGTCCTGTCAGCCATGAAGAGCCAACCCAGATACTAACAAGCATAGGGTGAGCACGGTATAGGCATCGGGAAAAAGGACTATCTCCTCAAGGAGGTTGGGAGCGTCCCAATCGAAGTCATGCGTGCTATTAAAGGGAGCCTTGACCCAAAATGGCTGATGAATCCGGGCAAGATTTTCGATTTTGCTTAAGCTGTCAATAAATATACCAACATTTACAACAAGAGACTATCCAAGTTGCCATCGAACGTTCTCAATCCGTCAGTGTGAAAAGGAATGACAAGGACTTTTGTGCGTTGCACCACGTATTGCGCATCGTCGAGTCTTCAATAAGCAAACCGCGAACGATTCTGTGACTTGTGCTTCCAGGTTATTGCCTATGATGGAAGAACTAACGACTGCAAGCTCTGCTGTAGTACTGTTTCGTCCCATCTCGGGCTACCCTTTCATAGTGTTTATAGGGAACCGTGCCTTCGCGTGATGATACAAGCGTGGGACTATGGCGGATGGTTGCAACTCTATGCCGAGTCAGTGAACATTCCCATGATGGGAGCATTTGATTACTGGCCAACGTTTGCTGCTAGCTCTTGTCGCTCATGGTTTGGCGGAGCAGTTTCGGGAGCCGACCGAAGCCCCTGACGGGTGGCTCGGAAACTACCCGTCCCTCGATGGATCTCGACGCATTGCCGAGGAATTGTCAGGCGTGTATCGGTTCGAACCCGCAAACCGACGTCCCGGCTTGATTCAGTCGCCCGACCCCTCTTCACATGGTCGAGTTGCGCGAGTATATAGCAAACCAGTTGTGAAGCCATCACATTCATGAGGCACACAGTGAACACCTCAACCACCATCACCACCATGTAAGTCGTGCACTTCTATTTCGTGTGGTAAATCTACTAAGTAAATGACAGGTATACCACATCGTTTGCGTTCTTTGAGGCGTTGGTGGAGGCCGGGGTGAAGCATTGCTTTGTCAATCTTGGCTCTGATCACCCTAGCATCCTCGAAGCTATGGTCAAAGGCCAGCGGGAGATTCCCGACAAGTTTCCCCGCATCATTACATGTCCAAATGAAATGGTAGCCTTGTCCATGGCGGATGGATACGCAAGAGCAAGCGGGGAGCCACAGTGCGTCATCGTTCACGTCGACGTCGGGACGTCAGCGCTGGCCGCTGCCGTGCACAATGCTGCCATGGGCAGGGCACCCGTTTTGATCTTTGCCGGTCTCTCGCCATTTACCCTCGAGGGAGAACTCACGGGTTCGCGCACCGAATTCATGTAAGAGCCCATTGATCCCTGATGTGTTGGTTGCAACATTACTGACCTGCCAAAGTCACTGGATGCAAGATGTTGTAGATCAGAAGCAGATCGTCGCCCAGTACTGTCGCTACGTGGCCGAAATCAAGACGGGCAGAAATGTGAAGCAAATGGTGGCCCGGGCGCTGCAATTTGCTACCAGTACGCCGCAAGGCCCTGTCTATCTCATGGGGGCTCGCGAGGTCATGGAGGAAACCATAGAGCCCTACAGCATCGACCCAGCCTTTTGGAAGCCAGTTGGACCAGCTGCGCTCCCAGCAAGCGCGGTAGAAGATATCGCCCGCAGTCTGATGCAGGCATCGGAGCCCCTTGTCGTTGTTGGCTATAGTGGACGGAATCACGCAGCTGTCGATTCACTGGTGGCCTTGGCCGATACCATCAAGGGGCTGCGGGTTCTTGATACTGGAGGCTCCGACATGTGTTTCCCAGCTAACCATCCAGGTTGGCTGGGCACAAAGTATGGCGGCGATGAGAGCGTAACAACAGCCGACGTTCTCCTTATTCTCGACTGCGATGTTCCCTGGGTCAACACCCTACGCAAGCCGAAGCCAGGGGCTACAATCTATCACATTGATACCGATCCCCTAAAGCGGTCCATGCTTCTTTTCTACATTGATGCACAGCATCGCTACCAAGTGGATGCTGCAACGGCAATCGATCAGATTGTGTCTTACCTGCAATCATCCTTCTCGACAGAGCTGGCAAGTCAGCCATTCCAGGCTCGGTGGGAGGCACTGCAAAAGTCCTACAAGGAGCACCTACACACTCTCGACCAGAGGGCCCAGCCACTTGATACTCTGCACATTGACTATGTGTGCGCAACGCTACGCAAGACATTGCCTGACGGCACTATTTTTGCGGTTGAGGCTGTCACCAACACGGTTCCTGTCGCGGACCAGATCCGGGCAACATTGCCCGGTCAGTGGATTCATTGCGGCGGAGGCGGCCTCGGATGGAGTGGAGGTGGCGCTCTCGGGATGAAGCTGGCCGAGGATGCTGCAGCGGCAGTTGGCAAGCGTGAGCCTCGTTTCGTCGTCCAGATCGTCGGCGATGGCTCCTTTCTCTTCAGCGTGCCTTCGAGCGTCTACTGGATATCGGCGCGATACGGAATCCCCATTCTTACCATTGTGCTCAATAACCAAGGCTGGAATGCCCCGCGAAGATCAATGCTGCTTGTGCATCCAAACGGTCTCGCATCCCAGGCGACGAGAGAGGAACTGAATATTTCCTTTACCCCAAGTCCTAACTATTCAGAAATTGCTAGGGCAGCAAGTGATGGGCTTATCTTTGCTTCCAGAGTTGCAGATGCAAAGCAGCTTGACACTGCACTCGAAGGAGCTATTGCTAGTCTAAAGAAAGGTGTCTCGGCAGTGCCTGATATCGCTATATAATTAGGAGGCCAATATTAGACATCTTGCAGCATATACTCAGTCACCTATCACACCTTTCACATTGCCCTGATATGCTCTACCTTATTCTCTCCGCATGCCTAACATGCCGTAGAAGTCATCGAAGGCACCCGTACTCAACCCTTTTATCTCAAGATAGGTTTTGACCCTAGGGTAATAGATCTTCCATCGAAACAACCCTTCTCGTACGTTACAGCCACACGGTTTTCTCGGGCTAATTTTCTTGCAATGCCACGTATTGATTTGATATCGTTTTTATCGGTCTGTATCCCACTGAGGCACACGAACAGGGAGTCCCACGTAGATCTTCCATCAGCATTCTAACCATAGAACCACTTGATTAAAATGACACTCAATCTTTTTATCTCGTTACATATAACCCATCCTGTAAGGCAATGCGGTGTTTAGCAGCTGCCACATAATTGGCACTATGAGATACCTGTCCCGAGAGACGAAGGATGAAATCCCGGCACTCGGAGCATGTCTTCAAGCCTCTGCCGAAAATATGCTCGCTTCGCCGAGGACACCCCGGGCCCCCAGAAGTCTCATAGGTATTTGGATTACCAACAGACCGGAAACCTAGAACAAAAGGGCCATCTGCTTGGTGTTGTTGAGATGCTTGTTCGCCCAGCTCTCCATTCCCTGATGTTTCTGGCGGCCTCGTCACATTTTCCAGCAACGCTGCCACTTGGCCCTTCTTGTCTTTCTCCTTGACCTTCGTTGATACAATCTCTTCTGCTGGTTCTGGAATGGGGTCTGATGCTGGATCAGGCACCGCTGTTGGGTGTATAGCCGGCTCCATTGCTGCGGATATGCCATGATCGAGCATCTTCTTCTTCTTCTTCTTCTTCATTATCTTCTTCTCCTTCATCGACACTTTTGCTGCCGCGACTGGCTCTTCCGTCAATTCCAGTACCATTTCATGTGCCGACTCGAAGGCTGGCTCCGGCTCAGCTGGCATATCTGACGGTGGCTCGGCTGGCACATCTGATGATGGCTCGGCTGGCATATCTGATGGTGGCTCAGGTACTCCTGCTGGCTCTGCCTCTGCTTCTAGAACTGGCACTGGCTCGGCTATTGGTTCTGGTTCCAGCTCGAATATTTCCTCTGGTTCTGCCTTGAGTATTGGTTCTGTCTCTGGCTCAGGGATTGGTTCTGGTTCTCGGGGTTGAGGTTCCGGCTCTGGCTCAGGGATTGGTTCTGGTTCCGGCTCTGGCTCAGGGATTGGTTCTGGTTCTGGTTCTGGTTCTCGGGGTTGAGGTTCTGGCTCTGACTCGGGGATTGATTCTGGTTCTGGTTCTGGCTCAGGGATTGATTCTGGTTCTGGTTCTGGTTCTCGGGGTTGAGGTTCTGGCTCTGGCTCGGGTATCGGCTCTACTTCTGGGTCGAGTACCAGCTGTGCTTCTGGCTCGGGTGCTGGGATAGAGTCTCCGGTCTCCTCATCATCTCCATTACAGATAAGAGGGGTAGCTGGGGAGTCGTCCTGCCTCTCAGGCTCTGCTCTTTCACATACTGCTTCATCTGGATCAGCCTGAATTGTCAGGGTATGATCTTCGAGCGGCTCAAGTTGCAAAGCAGCGTCGGGATCCTGAGGTAAGGTGGTGCCGGTGCGAACCAGTTCTACCAGACTCATAAAAAGCAGGTCGCTTACTGAGAAAAAATTGCTCTCAGTACCTGATCTCAGACAATCCAGGAAATCCGAAGTTTCTGAAGAATTCTGAAAGACCGACTGGAGGCCAGATTTCAAGTAACCACCAAGCCACGCGTCGCTGGCACTTGGATTGGGATACGCACTCCGTAAGATATCGAGAGTCTTGCTGAATGGGATTTCATTCCCAAGCCTATCCATCTCGCGTTTGACAAGCTCTTCCAGAGAGTGTATGTCGTATTTGCGAGCCAGGGAATAAACTTGTATGCATGTCGTAAACTCATCAATAAGCCTCTCATCAGATGTTGAACCCTTGGGTTTGAGACTCTGATATGTGTCCGTGAAGAAATAATGCACAAGCGCATGTCCAACATCTGAACTTATCTCCAACTGTAGGGTTGAATTCCACAGACTAAAGAGGGACTGTAGCTTCGGGCACTTGCGAAGTAGAGGGCTTGGAAAGGCGAGATTAGTTCCATGTTTGGTGCGGATCGTATATTGGGAAGCAGCATATGGACTGAACATGAGTTAATGCAAGATCTGCCTTAACGGGCTGCCACTTACGATGATTCCGGCCGTGTATCGATCTCATCCGTGCGACAGGCTGCGTCTACAGGCTTGGTAGCCTTTCTGATTTTCTTCTTCGCCATGATTCTAGCCCGCAATTATTAACAATTGTAGAAGTAGGTCGACGAGGGAAGAGGGAGATCCAAAGAAGCAGAATCACAGTCCTAGGTGACGGGGAGGTCTTTGTACACTTGTTGCCGATACCATCTTCACTGTAATTATAGTGCGGGGTCGCTTTCTGGTTTGCTGCACGTTGTCAGGTGCCTTGCGTTGGGTTGAATTTACCACCCGATCCGTCTGCAGCCTGACATGAATGTTACTTCAGCCCCTCAGTTTTATCCATACAGAGAAGCACACATGGCCACATGAGTTATTGGATGCTGTTGGGTATGCCTGCATATGTACGAACATACACCAGCTTCTAGCTGATATAGGCTATTTTGGCCATTGCAATTCGGCTGGCAATCACGATTCTACCGGCTTGAAGCTGAACCAATGCCGAACCAGACTTAGAGCATAGGTTCGAAATGAACCAATAATTCATTGCCACATATACCGTGCATTACAGCTGTTGTCGTCTACACGTCGACAAACAAAGTGACGTCCTAGGTTTACCGCAGATTCAATTAGTACGGCGATGCTGGTGGAGAGTTTGAGGGAAGTGGTTCTGCTACCGTCGAGGATAGCAAATAGCTCTGTCTTGTGGAATCCTCAACTACCTGCTGGAAAATTATCATAGGGCGGAAATGAACGCCAACTCTTGGGATGAATAGTCGAAAGGTCATCAAGAGGGGCATATAGAAGACAAAGTGACGACGCATTATCCGAGCTTGAGTTCTTTCTTCCCCTGTGACGAATGACAGTGTTTTGCGACATAATTCGATATAAAGATGGGTCTAGATACTGTTATACGCAAACCCTGTCGAAAAGGAAGCGGGAGGGTGATAACGTAGGCTTAGCCGCAAGACACCTCAATCGGTGCCAATATCAAGGCAGTCGATAATATATCGACTCGTCAGTGAGTTGAATAGACCCGGTATATTGGGGTTGTCTCAGCATCAAGTCAAACCCGATAATGGCTTGGCAATTCGACAACTGCATGCTTGGAGATCAATAGATCAACAAGTCTCCACCTATCGCATATTTGAGGCGGTGTGGATTTTACCCCTCACCTAACTTCTACAGCCCAGCATCTGGAGAGTTAATTTATACTTGTTATCCTGTCACTCGTATTGTTGATTCTGGCGGAGAAGGCAGCTGTATTGCCGCCTGATAATTTGAGTGAGATGTCAACTGGAAGTTCACCCAAAGAAGCCGCGGCTGAAACCGTCGAGCCCACAACTGACAACCTCCTCCCTGGGGATCATTGGGTTAGTTTCACTAGCGCCCGTCTTTAACAGCATCAGTCCGCGGTTGAACCTTCTGGTCTAACCAGTCATTTGCAGGCCCAACAATATGACGATGTGGACTCAGTCCTGGGCAGTGAGGCCTCCGAGTCTACCGCTTCGATGAGCTCTAGTATTCTTGAATATCGCACTATCCACGGTCGGACTTACCACAGCGAGCGAGGCGATGCCAATTATTGGTATGTCCAGTACCGTGACTCACGGGCAACCTGTTGACTGTTGCGACTAACAATTCCACAGGGGCTCAAATGACGAGCAGCAGACTGAGTCAATGGATATGAAGTACGTTGGCTCCTCCAAATAACCTGGCAAGGCTTTTGACCGTTACAGTCATCATGTTCTCACCCTCGCAATCGGAGGAAAGCTTCACCTCGCGCCCTTGGGCAAGGACATCAAAGTCAGTACAGCCTGTCCCTATGAACCTCGTTAACCGATTTACCAGAAAGCCGTTGATATTGGAACTGGCACCGGAATCTGGGCCATGTAAGCGCCATGACCAAGGTATCGCCACGCAAGCTGACCTTTTAGTGACTTTGCAGACGAATACCCGGGATGCTCTGTCATTGGCACCGATGTCTCGCCCATCCAGCCCAGCTGGGTCCCTCCAAACCTGCAATTGTGAGCACTGTATCGTAAACAGTCACGTTCGGGGCTAATACACCCAAGCCAAATCGATGACTGCACCCAGGAATGGACATTTGAGGATGGTAGTCTTGATTATGTTCACATGCGGTACATGACAGGAAGCATAGTGGATTGGAAAGCGCTGTTTCGCGAAGCTTTCCGATGCTGTGCGCCAGGTGGCTACATGGAAAGTCTGGAATCATCACCGTGGTTCAAGAGCGACGACGGAACCGTAACTGACACAAGTGCCATGGGCCAGTGGGGCAAGCTCTTTGTGGAAGGCAGCAAGAAGCTCGGCCGGACCTTTACCATGGTACCGGACGGACTTCAACGCGAAGGAATGGAGGAAGCGGGATTTGTGGATATCCAAGAGTTTGACATGAAGGTACGTCTAGATCCACACCAACAAGTTCCATCTGACTTGAATAGGTTCCTGTTGGCGACTGGCCCAAGGACCCAAAGCTAAGAGAGATTGGGCGCTTTGCACGGGCTACTCTGGAACAGGATGTCGAGGGGTACGTGCTGTACATGGCCACCATGCAAGGTTGGTCTAAAGAAGAAGTGACCTTGTACGCTGCTCATTTCCGCCGTGAGCTGCGAAACACGGCGATTCACGGATATTTCCATATGAAGGTGGTCTGGGGTAAGAAGCCGGATGCCTAGTCCTCTTATCAATCTAGTAATAGGCGTCACTGTCAACCAACTTGCCAGTTGTTATCTTTATCGTCAGAGTGGGCGTCTTCGAAGTCGCTGGTCTGTACCAAATAAGTAATCCCTCGTAGCCGTGGATAAGCATCCGATGACAAGGTGTTTCGCCCTTCGAAGGCGATCTTATGGGATAATCACCTACATTGACCAGCTATTAACGGAATGGGTTCACGTGTACAATACCTACAGCATCACAAAGAGCTTGATAAGACATGAAACATCCTTACTGGATCACGCTAACTCTAATGTGGGAATCCAGATAAGAGGCGCGTTTACTAACTGTAACCTTGGCGATAGCTCCCGCGATCGGCGTCACCACAGCACAGAACGCCTCCTTGATTTCTAAACTGGTGCAATTCGCGCATAACTGAGCGTCTTGGTTATAGGTCCGACTCCGCAATGTAATCAACACGTGACAATCTCCAACGTCAAGCCGCTACGTCAGATCACCACATCACTCTGAGCGGGCAGGTTCCATGGATCAGAACAGAAGATCCCCGCCGCCTAGCGAGGATTCTCCGCCGAGCAAGAAGCAGAGATCCCTCGCATGCAGGTGAGAGGCGCGACGGCTACTGTTGTACCAGTCTGACGCGCGCGACCAGGAGATGCCGGCACAGGAAGCAGAAGTGCGAGGATAAGCGACCTTGCTCCAACTGCCACAAGTCTGGCGAGGAATGCCTCCCTACTGAGCCAGCACCGCGCGGCAATGTCGATAGTGACTACGTAAAGGCCCTCGAGGTGAGAGTGGCAGAACTTGAGTCGCGCGATCCCGTAGAGAGCCGAGATCACGCCCCGGCCTTCGACCATGCTTCTCGCGCTCGCCATCCTGCACAAATCAGCAATGATGCCGCTTGTTATTCTGCACCGGACGATTCATCATTCTCACGAGGCGATGCCAGGCAGCGACGACCTTCGGAAGCCGCGCAGATACTCCAGGCTATCTCGACACCCTCTCCGGCGGCGCTGTATGCCAACCCTCGACGTGCCTACTCTAACCCCTCTCCTGGTGGCTTGTTAACCCTTGCCGATGACTCAGACTCGGGCATGGAGCATCTGATTTACGGCCTGGTCACCAGTCCATATGGTCAACGAGAGCCTCGGGAAGACGATAATCACCATGCCCTGTCGCGTGGAATCCAGGTCAACTCTCCGAGGGACGGCGACTATCTTCCACATTCGCAGATTGCAGGACTATCGCCAGAGATTGAGGACATTTTACTCGGCGCTTACCGTGACCGTGCACAGTCTCAATATCCCTTCTTCCACTGGAATACCTTCCTGTCCTGGCATGCCGACTGGAAGACCTGCCAACCGACCGACCTGGCCAGCCGACAATGGCAGGGCTTCTTTGTCAATATGGTTTATGCCACGGCTATTCTCTGCTTGGCCCTGCCGAGCAACGGTCCATTGGATGCAAGAGCTTTTTACAGAAATGGAGTGTCCCTCCTACCATCTGTTTTGCGGCGGGCCGATCCAATTTTAAAGGCACAGGCGTATCTGATTTTGACAGTCCATGCTATCCATTGGTGTTCCACGCAGCGCATACTATCGCTGGCTTCCACGACCATCAGGTATTGCGTCCAAAACGAATTCCATCTGGCCGAAACAGAGACGCGCCCCCATAGCCCGTCGGATCGGCTGGAGACCCAGGTCCGTCGCCGGTGTTTCTGGTCGGCGTATGGCATGGACCGTTTGATCATGTCGGCATTCAACATACCGCATTCCATCCCCGACGCCATGATAACCAGCAAGCTCTACGCGAATATTGATGACGAAGATCTCATGAATATTGCGGCCCATGCACCCATGGACGCCGAACTCCCCGATTCCCCTCACTACACATGTGTCTCCTCGGCACTCCACATCACGCAGTGCCGTCGGATCCAGTCTGAGATTACCGGCTACACGTTGAGATGGGACTACGAGATGCACTACGAAGGATCGTCAGAGTGGAGGATCAGGATTCTTTCCGAGCTCGAAAGCTACAAGGTACGAGTGCAGAATTTCACTGATCCTCGGGCCAAGGGCCACACTTCCTGGCGTTGGCTCGCCATGATATACCATTATACCCTCTTGATGCTGTATAGACCTACAAAGGAAACAGTATTGGGGCCCGCCGGGGATTGGGCGGTGCAAGCAAGCAGCCAGGCCTGCCTGTTCTTTCGCAAGTCGCAGATGGATCGTCAGGTTGCGCAAGCATGGGTTGGCGTGAGTATCGAGCTTCCTGTTGACGCAACGTGCTAATCTTGTCGCAGCTGCTAGTCCAGTTCCAGTCCGGGGTGACGTTGCTGTATTGTTTCTGGGCCACCCCGCCCGAGCATCGCACGGAAAACTACTGCTCTCCCGACGTGTTTGACGCCATCAGAGCCTGCTCCAACATCTTGGCCATCATGACGGATCGCTGGCCCAAAGCTGACTGTCTCCGAGACGTGTTCGAGCTGCTGGCTAGGGAGGTGCCGATAATAGACCGACCCAACTGTCCCCCGACGCGTCTCTCTGCTACAACCGTCGCCACGATTCGCGACAAACTACCCGAGGTCAGAGCCCTGGTCGTCCATCGGGACATTCTGCGCATGTTGCAAGAGATGATTACGGATGATTTTCCTCGCAACACAAGGAGTCCGTCTGTCGCGCAGCAACGCAACGCCGCCATGTTGAGCCGAGCAGTGGTCGGCGAGTCATTAACGACCGCAGCGTTTGAATTACCATTCACGAGTCAGCATCTCTTTGATGTCAACGGCGAAGATGCCCAGGTGTCCCTAGCCAGCGATGAGCTTCTTGTATTTCCCGGGCTGTTTGATATCGGTAGCTAAAACCAGGGTGCGCAACTATTTGGGCCAATTCACCGTCATATCATTCCCGTCGTCTACCCTGACCTTTGTACTATTTACGCTATTGATGTATTTACTAGGCTTCATATTTACTGGATAGTCGAATCATGTTGGTTTGATTTAACATTCTATCTCTTAGCTTCTGTCACCCACTGGCTCTCCACCAACAGTTTCAAAGAATGCATCTGCCAAGTAACCACCGCACCAGCTAAGCTTCTCAAAACCGTCCGTCATGGGCTTTGTCGCAAGTGCCGGGGTTTGTACCTCCCTGATGTATCCAGCAATCGCCTCCTCACTCCATAGTTTGGCAAAGTCGGTGGCAACCATGTTGACGCCCTGCAAAGACCAGATAGGCTGGACCTGCCAGACGATATTCATCTTGGCGAGATCAAGGTGCAGGGTCTTGACCTGCTCCTCGGTGAAGCCGGCTTTGCCATAGTCGTAGTCTCCCGTGTAGCCAAAGGCAAAGAGACGCTCGGGGTATACCTTGAGGAACTCTGTGTGGAACTCGACAAGGTGCTCCCAGTTGGGCGCGTCCATACGAGCCCAGGTTACATCTCCAAGAGGTGCAGCGGCAAGAGCTCTCTCCAGAACACTTTTGACGGACGACTTGAACATGTACTGACCCATGGCTGACCGCGAAAGCTCCCAGTCAAAGAAGACGGTCTCCTTGACGGTTTTGGCAGCGATATCTCGTCGTGCCGATAGCGATCGGAACTTTTCCTTTGCCACCTCCTCAAAGTAAGCCTTGTACTCGCTTTCGGATGCCACGGCTTGCACAGCCTCGTCGAAAGTCTTAAGGCCAGCCATTTCAAACCAGACCTTTCTCTCCTTGCTGAGATCCTTGCCGTCGGCGAGAGCCTTCTTGAGGAAGTCCTTGAGAGGCTCGACCTTTTTCGTGGCGCCCTGGACGTATTCGTGATCACGCTCGTCCACGACACTCGTGATAAACTCAGAGTGGTCGGTATCGCAGCGGCACAGCAGCAGCGTCTCCGCACCCATCACGTCGAATTGCATCCTGACTGCGGTGAGGCGGTCGAGATACTCGCTCGTGGGCACAACGGTTCGGCCTTGGCCAATGGTGAACTTCTTCATGCCGATGGCTAGGTCGTCGATGTGAATCATGGCCACACCAGCATCCACAAACTCCTTGGCCATTTTCATGGTTGTCGTCAGGCTGCCAAAACCCATGTCACCGTCGGCAACGATAGGCGTCATGTAGTCCCAGTTCTCCAGCTGCTCACGCTGCTCCTTGGGGTGGCGCATCCGGAACTGGCGCTGTCTCTGGTCGTGCCAGAGCTGTGACTTGAAGACCTTGGACACGACCTTGGGCACTGTATCCCAGGGGTAGTCGGCGTGGTCCATACCGGGGATGGCTACCTCTGAGAATCCGCACAAGGCACCAGAGACGTAGACGGTCTGGGCATGCTTGGCCATCTGTGAGACAATGACAGGGTCGGTGGTACCGAAAGTAAGCTCGGTGGTTCTATTCCGCCTGTGCTCCTGGAGCTGATTCCAGAGCTTCAGAGCCTGTGTAGACGAAGCAGGGGAAGCAGCCTCGATGGAATTTCGCAGCGCCGCAATAGTCTTGGCATCATAAGGCCTACCAAATATTAGTGAACCATTCGTTGCCGTCCTGCAATACTAACCTCTTCAGGTGTGCTTGTCGGGGAGAGCTCCATTGCTTCTCAATGGCCGCCACGTCGGCCTCGAACTGCTTCTGCTCCTCTTCGACAGATATGTTAAGTTTAGGCATGATGGCGGTTTGTCCAATACAAGTTGAAAGTTGACATTCACGCAATATTCAATCAACGACTAGTACATGAAGCTATTTAAGCTGGTATGCTGACTTATCCCGAGACTCCAATCTGATAGACCTCGCCCTATCAGTTCCCGCGCTCATCGGCCTAGTGTCCATTGGCTCGGCAGCGGAGTCCGAACCGTCGCACATGGCTTCCGATGGGCCAAGATAAGCATCAACGTGGATCAAGTCGGAAGCAACTCGGAAGTTGTGCAGCGGCACAAATTGGCGGCCGCAGCTAGCCGCAACTTCATAGACAATGCTTGACTGGAATATTTGAACGGCTTTGCTATTGATTGCATGAAAGCTTCCTGCCGATCTACTTGTATCATTGTGTCAAATATCGCCAACATGACAGACTTCATCAATCTTCAATTGGGTTGGCCCTCGCCGTCTCTCTTCCCTGCGTCGCAGCTACTAGAAGGCGCGTCCAACGTCCTGAAGTCGGAAGACAAGACGGCCGCTGCACTTGTATATGGCCCTGATGCGGGTTACGAGCCAGCCAGAGTTTCCATCGCCGAATGGCTGACTGCAACCTATTCTGTGGGCAGCCCAATTACTGCCGACCGCATCTGCGTCTCCAATGGAGCATCCGCCAACCTGCACAACATCCTCGCCAAATTCACCGAGCCTGGGTATACAAGACGAGTCTGGATGGTGGAGCCCAGTTACTTCTTGGCATGCCCAATCTTTACGGATGCAGGCTTCCAGGGTCGCTTGCGCGGTGTTCCCGAGGACGAGGAAGGACTTGATATTGAATACCTGCGCGACGCTCTCAGCAAGGTCGAGCAGGAGACGAATCCAGAAAAGCCCACCCTCAAGACTGGACCTCGTCATGGCAAGATTTACAAACACATCATATACGCCGTCCCGACCTTTGCGAACCCAAGCGGCAAGACAATGTCATTGGCAAGAAGACAAGATCTGGTTCGACTGGCGCGCGAATTCGACGCCCTGGTTGTCACGGACGATGTATACGATATTCTACGATGGCCCAAGGTCAAGGGCCAAGACGCGTCCAAGCTAGGCGCCGTGCCCCCAAGAATAGTCGGCGTGGACCGCAAGTTGGATGGTGGTCCTCAAGATGAATGGGGCAACAGCGTGAGCAACGGATCCTTCTCCAAGATCATTGCTCCTGGCGTCAGGACTGGCTGGGCAGAAGCCACGCCGGCTTTTGCGCTTGCTCTGTCCACGGTTGGCTCTACGGGATCGGGAGGCTGTCCGTCTCAGATTGCTGCCACCTTTGTTCAAGAAATGATAGCGTCTGGAAAGCTGCAGTCACATATCCAAGACGTGCTCATCCCCACCTACAGCTCAAGATACTACACAATGATGCAGGCCATTGAAACTGAGCTTCTACCCCTTGGTTTTGAGATCTCGACGGGTAAGCCTTACGAGGCAGAGCCTGGTGCGTCTCAGGCCGTGGCCGTCGCGGGTGGATATTTCACCTATCTGACAGTCCCTGCTGGTTTGCCTGTCGGCAAGCTAGCCCAGTTGGCCCTGGAGCAGCACAACTTGAAGTTTGCCAACGGTGGCATGATGACTGTCGAGGGGGACGATGGCTGTGCTGAGAGAGCAAAGAACGGCTTTGGAAATGGCATTCGTCTCTGTTGGGCTTGGCACACCGAGGAGAAGATTTGTGAGGGTATTACGAGACTCGCCAATCTGGTCAAGAATATGAAAGCAGTTGAGCAGTTACGTTAGATGAGCAATACAATATACCACGAAGGCCTTGGGTAAATGTAGTCGGTGGCATTGAACCTATCATGAATATGAAGACCTCTCCAGTAATTTAAATCAACAAATGTTAGGAAACACGGTAAAAATCAACAACTGGTATCACTATGGAGGCGTGACCATGCCGGAATCACCTCCTCTACCCTCCAAGAAGAATCGCAGAACCATCTCGGCTGCCACTTCGGCATCGTCGTCCGCATCTATGGCATTTAAAGCCGCCTGAAACATCTGCGGCTCCCACCGGGCGCCGAAAACCTTGACCGTCTCTGCATTGATGAAACGATCAAACTCAAAGTGGCCTTGGTATGTCAGAACGCGGCCCGGCTCGTAGACTCCCTGGACAGGGCAGTGTGCTGACGAGCCAATGACCATCCACGAATCGGGCAATGCGCCTGAGGGAATCTTGACGTGGTCGGCGTGTACGAGTTGGATCTGCACTGCTTCGGGGACCGAGCATCCGACAGGCTTTGCATCATGGTCGGCATCTGGCGTCGGTGGCCGCATCCCAAGCGGGAGAGTCAATCTGGGCGCTGTGCGCTTGGCAAAGGCAGAGCGGAACTGGTCGGTGAAGGTGACTTTGCGCACTCCAAGTTCCCACCCGTTGGGGGCCTTTTCGACGTAGACGCCATGCGGCCGCAGCAGACTTTGGCACACCATCTGATGGCCAAAGCAGCTTCCGAATATCTTGACACTTGGGTGCTTCTGATAGACGTCGGCGAGCCAAGCGTCAAGCTTGTGATTCCATTCATTGTCGTCGTAGGATGATGCCGCAGAACCGGTGATGAGGATGGCGTCAAAATTGTCGACAAACTCCGGGTACTGGCCCTGGACAACATCGAAGTCTTCCGACTCAATATAGGTCAGGGGAGCTATGCGTGTTGCGGCCAGCCCTAGAAGATGCTGAAAGACATGGCCGTACGTGGGGTGCTTGACGCGGACTGCCTCGACAGGAGTGTCGGCGTTGAGCATGGCAATTCGAAGCGAAGTCATGGCTATCGATGATGCCGCCCTGTGAGGTTGATCGATGCGGTGAGAGCTAGTATCAATCCCAAGCCTGCCTTCCTCCCAGCCTCTGCCCACCGAGAGTCGTGCTTGTTTGTTCTTACCGCGATCTAGCATCATCTGAACGAGCAGGCTGTGTTGGCCTTTGCCCCCGCGTTCCATTAATGCCAGGCGGCCTGTGTAGCTTCCCCACCTTTGCTCGTCTCCATATCTCGCTCCTATTCCCACTCTTCGCTTCTGTCTCTTATCATGAGCAACCAGTCTTATCTTGATGGGCGGGTATTGATGAGCTTGTTTTCGGCATGCCAACTCCGAAACATCGCACAGACCATTGCGATGACGCTCAACTAACCACAAAGGGCCGTCATGGAGATAACCACTTGAGCTAGCAGGCCAGGTCCATTTATTTTCGCACTCCATGTCCTGATAACTCGTCCGTCAGGCCCCTGTTGCCAGTGTTATCGGGACCCATTCATTCATAGAGGCGTCGAGGTAGGGATGCTTCTCCAACTTGGCACCTCAACCATTCTGCCGTTGACGTAGGTACACCACACGTACAGGCTCCCTTGCATTCACCTTCCTTGCTGATAGCCAGTGAGCTCGGTTATCTCGCCAGACTATTGGCTCTCAACCCACCACGCCGGCTTGAACTTGTATAACTATTCGCGGCTGCTCATGTTTTGCATTACTGTCGTCCAACTCAGCATCCCCATCCCTTCATCCGGATAGTCATCTCTCCATTATTGTGCTAGTGAACATGTCGGACGTTGCCAAGGACACCAAAACTTCTCTGACGGCTGGCGAGGTCGAGGAGACTTCTTCCATCTCCCCAGGCAAAGCAGTTAGCCATGCCGGCGCCGACGAAGATGTCGCGGCAAGATACGCCAATCAATTTACCGACGGGAACTCGTACGGTATCAAGGAATGGAGGAGGCTGCGATGGAAGCTCGACCTTCGCCTGGTGCCGCTCTTGTGGTTCAACATTACCCTAGGCGCCATGGACAAGGTCACGACGGCTACCGCTGCTCTTTACGGCTTCCGCGAGGATACAGACCTGTATGGAGATCGCTACAGCTGGGTTGGCAGCGCCTTTTACGTGTGTATCCATGTCTGATAAGTCGAGGAGACTGCTAACCCGTCATAGTTTGGTTATCTGCTATGGTGCCTGCCCTCCGGTTCCCTCCTGCAAAAGTTTCCCATTGCCAAGCTGATGTTCGTGGTGCAACTGCTCTGGGGATGTATCCTCATCGGCACTGGCTTCGCCAACAACTTTGCGTCCCTGATGGCCCTTCGTGTTATCCTCGGTGCTCTCGAGGCTCCCATTGTTCCCGGCAACTTCCTCGTCCTCACCATGTGGTATACGCGACGCGAACAGCCTATCCGCACAGGCCTCATGTACACGGGGCTTTCTGTTTGCTTCACGGGCCCAATTGGATGGGGTATCGGGTTCTTGGCCGGTGAACATCAATGGCGCTCCATGTTCTGGATCAGCGGTGCCATGACTATTGTCTGGGCCTGTGTCATTGGCTACTTCTTGCCGGACAACCCAGTCAAGGCCAAGTTCGTCTCGGAGCGCGAGAAGGCCATCGTCATCGACCGACTTCGACAGGACCAAACCGGTGTCGAGAACAAAAACTTCAAGAGGGGGCAGGTCATCGAGGCCTTTACAGACCCCAAGATGTGGCTTCTGTTCTTGTTTAACCTGATGATTTCCATCCCCAACGGCGGCCTGACCAACTTTGCCCCTCTCATCATCAATGGCCTTGGCTATTCTCCCCAGCGAGCGACTCTCCTGACGATGCCAACTGGCATCATGCAGACCGTCTCTTCGTACATGTGCAATGGCGGTGTTTTCCTGTGCCTCAAGTACTTCCCCAACAAGCAGTTCCGAACCCTCTGGATCATTTTCGGCATCATCGTGGGCATGATCTCGGCCGTCTTTCTGAGGACGCTGCCCCTCAACAACTACAACGGACGGTTAGCCGCTCTTTACATGTCGTACTTTTACCTCGGCCCGTACATTGTCAGCCTAGGCTTGAATGCCGCCAACACGGCCGGACATACCAAGAAGGTCACGGCCAACGCCATGATCTTCATCGCCTACTGTGTGTCCAACATTGTGGCACCCCAGTTTTTCAAGACCAGCCAGGCTCCTCTCTACCCGCTCGGAATGGGAGCCATCCTTGGCGCGTATTGCATTGCCATTGTTACCATCATCATTTACGCACTGGTCTGCTGGAGGGAAAATAAGCGCAGGGATGCTGTCGACGCAGCTGCCGGTCAGCGTGAGCACCAGGACACAGATTTCAAGGACTTGACCGACAAGGAAAACATCCACTTCCGATATGTATGGTAGATAGACCAAACAGTCCTGGCCTCCAGACTGACCGAGGTTCGCTTTGCACTAAATAATATCACGTATATGTGCTCTTTACCATTTGTAGAACTCATCAATTCTGGACAAGTCCCGCGTCAATGTCGGGACATTCAAATGTTGAGTAGCTCGGCTTATCATGATGTTTACAAACTCTTCTCCAATGAAAGACGTATGCAGTCTAAGGTAGAAGAGAGCCAATCCAGTCGTAAACATAGAGAAAAGGGTTGGTGTCAAGCTGCTATAGGGTATTCAAGTCGCTGCGACTTTATTGCCAGCATTTAGCAGCAACCCTTCAGTCATTGAAGGCTTCGAGAATACATTGCGATATTGCGACTCATACTCTTGACTTTGCTCGACCAGCTTTAGTTTAGCATTCTCCCAGGTGCAAGAGGGATGGTGCTCCTTTGCGGAGAACCTTGAACCTGGTCATGGCGCTTGTCGGACCACAACGCCGAACGTCTTCCGATCGGACTCTATGTGCGAAGCCTTATCAAGACCCCTGTAAGTGTTCCAGGCGCCGATGGAGGTGGAGCCCGGACGCCTCTTCGTATGCGGGAGTTTCTTCGGCATCGAACTAACCGCTGAGTTGTGACGCAACTTCGGGCATCCCTTGTAGTAGGCCTCCGATACAGGAGACGACGATGATACGCCCGTGATACCAAATACTTCATCTTATATTCATAAGTCTGGCCTATCCAACACAGTATCATTGATGCCCTATAGCAAATTTCGATATCCAGCTGCCCACCATGCCTTACATTGACGGGCCCTCTTCTGGGCTGGGCATACGCATTGCCATTGACCGCGGTGGCACATTCACAGACTGTCTGGGCATCGTCCCTGGCAAGCCAGATATTCTTGTCAAATTGCTCAGCAATGACCCTGCAAATTATGCGGACGCGCCAACCGAAGGAATCCGTAGGATTCTGGAGGCCGCTACAGGCAAGACGATTCCCCGCGGGCAGAAGATCGCCATTGATGACATTGAGTCCATCAAGATGGGCACGACTGTGGCTACAAACGCCCTGTTGGAACGTTCTTCAACTCCATGCGCATTTGCAGTCACCAAGGGTTTCAAGGATCTTTTGAGGATTGGCGACCAGACCCGCCCCAATCTCTTCGACCTCAACATCCGGAGACCAGAGACGCTCTTCAACAATGTGCTGGAAATTGACGAAAGAGTCACTTTGCATGATTCATCTGAGGACGCTACCTCCTTGAGCGACCCAGAAAGGGCCTCACTCGGCCTGTCGACTGGCATCGGAGGGGAGGCAATCAAAGTTCTCAAGCCGCTAAGTATGACCTCCAAATTATGGCATACCCTCATACTAACGTGATAGATGTCGAGGACGCCAGGCAAGGATTGCAGTCACTCTTCGACAAGGGTGCTCGTGCTCTTGCCATCACCCTGCTGCACTCTTACACCTTTCCGAATCATGAACTGGAGCTCGCCCGCATAGCTGAAGAAATCGGCTTCACGCAAGTCTCTCTTTCATCCCAGATCTCTCCTATGATCAAGGCAGTTGCCCGTGGATATTCTGCTACGGCAGATGCTTATCTCACGCCGTTGACCAAGGCGTATATTGACGGGTTCCGCCGCGGTTTTGTCGGTGATCTCGAGGATAAGAGCGCCGCACGTTGTGAGTTTATGCAGAGCGACGGCGGCCTCATTGGCTGGCAGAGCTTCAGCGGCCTCAAGGCCATTCTTTCAGGCCCCGCGGGTGGTGTGGTTGGATTCAGCCGGACCTGCTATGACGAGGAGCGTAAAAAGTCAGTCATTGGCTTCGACATGGGAGGGACAAGCACAGACGTCTCAAGGTATGCTGGAAGCTTGGAGCATACTTTCGAGTCCATTACAGCCGGCATCACCATTCAATCACCACAGCTAGAGGTGGACACGGTCGCCGCAGGTCAGTGCCTTGAGATGATTCAAACTCAGCTCTAACGTGTTTAGGCGGTGGTAGTATTCTTTCCTACCGTAATGGATTATTCCTTGCTGGCCCCGAATCTGCAAGCGCTCATCCTGGACCTGTCGCATATCGCAAGGGTGGTCCCTTGACCGTGACTGACGCCAACCTCGTTCTTGGACGATTGCAGGCCGAGTACTTCCCCAAGATTCTTGGCCCAAATGAAAATGAGGCATTGGATTATGACGGCGCCAAATCCGCCTTCGAAAAGCTACTGGTTCAGGTCAATGCCGACCTGGAAGCAAGTGGCGCCAAGCCAAAGACTGTCGAGGAGCTGGCCCTAGGATTCCTCCAAGTTGCAAACGAAACCATGTGCCGCCCCATCAGATCCCTCACAGAAGCCAAGGGCTACCGAACAGCCGACCATGAGCTTGCCGTATTTGGCGGAGCAGGTGGACAGCATGCTTGTGTAAGTCCTCGATGCATATTGTTGATGCAGGCTAACAATAGCAGGCGATTGCCGCAAACCTCGGCATCGATCGCATTCTGATCCATCGATATTCCTCTATTTTATCTGCTTATGGAATGGCATTGGCCGACCTGGTACACGACGTTCAGCAGCCATGCTCTGTCCCTCTTGAGACATCCCTCGGTGAGCTAGATGAACGATTGAAGGATCTGGAATCCAAGGCTACAGAGAAGCTCCTCGCCGACGGCACTTCTGCAGAGGCAATCAGATTTGAGCACTTCTTGAACCTCAGATATGTTGGTTCTGATACCACCCTGATGATCTGTCGTCCCAAGTCTGGCACCTGGGCCGACGCATTCACGGCAGAACACAAAAGGCAGTTCTCGTTCGTCATGGCGGGCCGCGACATTCTCGTGGAGAACATCCGCGTCAGAGCCACGGCCAAGAGTTCATCGGTCGAGCCCGAATTCAACCTGAACAAGCAGCTTACGGCGACGATTTTGGTGGCGGTTCCTGAAGATAAGATTTCCGATAGAGTACGGGTGTTTTTCGAAAGCGGCTGGGTCGAAGCGCCTCTTTATTTACTGTCCGATTTGACTAGCGGTCATGCTATTGAAGGACCGGCAATCATTGTGGACAACACGCAGACCATCGTGGTGAGCCCTCAAGCAAAGGGCATCATACTGAGCCGCCATGTTGTCATTGAGCTCGCCCAGGCCTCTCCAACCCAGCCGCTGGAGATACTTTCGGAGAAGAAGATTGATCCCGTCGAGCTGACCGTCATGGCTCATCGCTTCATGAGCATCGCAGAGCAAATGGGCCACACACTGCAGAAAACCAGTGTTTCAGTCAACATTAAGGAGCGCCTGGACTTTAGCTGCGCCCTCTTCAGTCCGGACGGAAGGCTTGTTGCCAATGCGCCACACGTACCAGTCCACTTAGGTTCCATGGAGCAGGCAGTCATGTACCAGCATAAGAGGTATCAGGGTCAGCTACGGCCTGGAGATGTGATCGTCGCCAACCACCCCATCTCGGGAGGCACACATCTACCCGACATCACCTGCGTGACGCCTGTATTCGACAGCACAGGTAAAGACATCATCTTTTACACCGCGTCGCGAGGACATCACCAGGAGATTGGTGGTATTCTCCCCGGTTCGATGCCTGCCGGAAGCGTTGAGCTGTACGAGGAGGGTGCCATGATCATCTCTGAATTCCTTGTCCGCGATGGCATTTTCGACGAAGAGAAGATTACCAAGTTGATGCTCCACGACCCTGCTCAGTACCCGGGCTGCTCCGGAACTCGCAAGCTTGCGGATAACATCAACGACCTCAAGGCGCAGGTCTCGGCCAATGCCAAAGGCGCCGCGTTGTTGGATGACCTGATTGCTGAGAACGGACTGGCGACGGTGCACTTTAACATGCACGCCATTACCAACAACGCCGAGGCCTGTGTCCGCGAGTTTCTCCTGAGCACCTACGAAAAGACGGGTGGCAAGCCTCTCCACGCTGTTGATTACATGGATGACGGCACGCCTATTGAGCTGACTGTCACCATCAATCCTAACGATGCCACCGCGCATTTCGACTGGACTGGGACCGGAGAACAAGGCTATCACTCCTTTAATGCACCACAGGCCATTACACGCAGCGCTACGCTATATGTACTGCGATGCCTCATCAACCAAGACATTCCCCTTAACGAGGGTTGTCTGCGACCTTTGACATTCACGATCCCTCAAGGAAGCATTTTGAACCCTTCGTACGAAGCCGCCGTTTGCGCAGGCAATCCCATTACGTCGCAGCGTGTCACGGACGTTGTCATCAAGGTATTTGCCGCCTGTGCTGCTAGCCAGGGCGATTGCAACGTCTTCTCCTTCGGCATCGACGGTAATATTGATCCGCTGACGGGAGGTTTGATTCCTGACACCGGCTTTGGCTTTGGCGAAACAATCTGCGGAGGAAGCGGTGCCGGGCCCGGATGGAACGGTACCAGCGGTGTCCATGTCCACATGACCAACACCCGCATAACGGACCCAGAGGTGCTGGAGAAACGATATCCGGTCCTGCTGCGAGAGTTTAGCATCCGCCATGGCTCAGGCGGTCAGGGTCAATGGAACGGTGGCAACGGTATACGTCGAATCTACGAGTTTGCTCGCGACATGGGGGCATCGATTGTCAGCGAACGCCGAGTCACACGGCCATACGGCATGCTGGGGGGTGAGGATGGCAATTCAGGAGTAAACTACATCGTCAAGGGCGGTGAGCGCTGGTGCCGTCTGGGTGGTCGCAAGGACTTTAAGGTGGCCAAAGGGGATTGGTTTGTGATTGACACTCCAGGTGGAGGAGGATGGGGAGGTCCTGCTGATGCGGATAATACCGAGTCTGTCAAGACGGGAGTTGAAAGAAGATTTGTTAGCCAATTTCAATTAGCCCAAGAGGCAAGTAACTAGATTGTTGAGGTAGTAATATTCATCGAAATAGAGAATCCCTTGAGGTTACTGGAGTATTAAGTGTTCAACCATTTGAATAGCCTGATACCTCAACCTCCTGCACGACACATACAATTTCCACTGATGTACCTTAGTTGAACCAACATGAATAAGAACTGGCTTGGTCGTTGTTCATCTCAATAAAGTTTTGGGCACGGCCACTCGCCGCGTCGAAGCGTTGGATCGGGTAAAAGCAACCGACGTCCCTAGAATGTCTAAGTACGATATCTTTGGCTGTACGGATAACTTACCTGTAGAACATGCAGGCTACGTTTTCGTTCATGTAGATGCTGGATACTCTGTCGTTTAAGCTCGCAGGGATGTTGACTGCAAAATGGTTATTATACACAACAAAGCTTCAAGCAATCAACTCACTACATGAGTACTCGAGCCCTATGGGGGCCGAGCTTGCGCCCTGTTGGTTAATATCGTCGTATAGACGGCAAAACAGGTGCCTCCACGCGCATGGGCAGTTCCTGAAGCGATTGTGGCAGACACCCCTCGGCGATGTCTCTCCGTCGCAGGTGCTGGACGAGCAGTCGAGGTCAAGGACCCTAGGACAGGAATTCTGCCAATGATTAGTGAACGCTGTCTAAGAGGGTCTCGGGCTTACCGTTGTTGGATTGCACGGGCAACCTGGGTAGTTTCTCGTGCAAAAGGCGTTGATGCCATCCGAGTTGAACTTTCCGTCGCAGCCGCCGGCATCACAGCTACGCATCGCACCGCAAGAGTTCTGTCTTGTCAGCCGGAAGCAACTCCACGCACGAGGTTTTTGACTTACAGAAGTCGGGTTGCATTTGCATCCCACAAAGTTTCCTGTGCACACTCCATAGCTCGACTGGCCGTCCCAGCTGCCCCGGCATCCGTTGTCGTCGCAACTCCTGCGCGTGCCGCATGTAGTGTCTGTGGCCTGGCACCGGCAGCCGGAGAACCTCGCCGTGCACACGGGGTAGGCCGTGAGGCCCTGGAACCGCCCCTCGCACCCGCCGTTCTCGCATGGCTGCGGGCTGCCACACTGGTTTGTCTGGGGAACGCAGACGCAGCCTGCCCACCTGGCTTTGCACCTCGCCACGCCATCCGAGTCAAAGGAGCCCGCACAGCCCCCGGAGTCGCAGCTCTGCGCCGTCCCGCACATGGCCGGAGTCAGAAGACAGCGGCACCCGGCCCAGTTGCCTGTGCATGTCGCACTTGACCCGTCGCTGTTAAAGGACCCAGCGCAGCCACCATTGCTGCAAAGCTGAGCCGTGCCACACATAGCTGGGGTTGGAAGACAACCGCAACCAGCCCAGTTGCCTTTACACGTTGCCCTCGAGCCGCCATTATCAAAGGATCCAGCGCAACCTCCGTTGCCACAGAGTTGAGGTGTACCACACATGGCCGGGGTTGGAAGACAACCACATCCGGCCCAATTGCCCTTGCATGTTGCACTTGAGCCTCCGTTGTCAAAGGATCCAGCACAACCCCCATTGCCGCATAACTGAGGCGTACCGCACATGGCTGGGGTTGGAAGACAACGGCAGCTAGCCCAGTTAGCTTTGCATGTTGCACTCAGTCCGCCATTATCAAATGACCCAGCACAGCCTCCGTTTCCGCATAGTTGGGGTGTTCCACACATGTCATTTGTTGGGGTACAGTTGCAGCCAGCCCAATTCCCCTTGCATGTAGCACTGGAACCCCCGCTGTTGAACGACCCGGCGCAACCTCCGTTGCTACAGAGCTGAGGACTCCCGCACATGTCCGTTGTGGGAAGGCAGCTGCACCCAGCCCAGTTACCCTTGCATGTAGCCGTGGCGCCTCCATTGTCAAACGAGCCGGCGCAGCCACCGCCACTACAAAGAGCAGGGTTCCCGCACATACTGCTGGTGGGGATGCATCTACAGCCAGCCCAGTTCGCTTTGCAGGTCGCCGTGGCTCCGTTGTTGTCAAAGGAACCGGCGCAGCCGCCGCTGCTGCACAGAGCCGGGTTGCCGCACATGGCGTCGGTCGGGATACAGCTACACCCAGCCAAGTTTGCCTTGCATGTTGCCGTGGCCCCGCCGTTGTCAAAAGACCCGGCGCAGTTATTCACTGTGCAGCTCCGCGGGCTGGGGCAGGTAAAGCCTGGCGTGTTTCTCCCGGGGAGGCAGCGACAGCCGGCACGGCTGGACGACTTGCACGTAGCTTCACCATTGACCACAGTACCGCCACAGTCGCTGGCCTCGCATGAGGGCGGGTTGGAAGGGCAGACAACAGGCACGATAGTAGAAGTGGTTGAGGTGCTGGAAGAGGAGGTGGTCGAGGTTGTCACAGACGTAAGTCTTGAGGTGGTCGAGGTCGTCACAGACGTAAGTCTTGAGGTGGTCGAGGTCGTCACAGACGTAAGTCTTGAGGTGGACGTTAACGTCGACCTCGATGTCACAGACGTCTGTGAGCTACTAGTCGAGGCCGTCGAGCCCGAATTGGACCTTGATGATGTCGAGGTGCTGGATGTAATGGGGACGAAAACAGACGAGGGGAAGGCGAAGTAGGACACCGGTCCACCCTGTCCTGGATACAGAGCCGGGCAAAGCTCCTGGCCTCGTTTGGCAAACAGGTGTAGAGAGTCAAAGCCGGCCTCTGGAACGGCAGCAGTGGCGGCGAGCTGCATCCCAGCCAAGGCCAACGCCCAGCGGAAGAAAGAGGAAGAGACCATGGTCACACGATGCTCAACGATTCAGCGGATGCGGTGATGAATGAAGGAGTCGCGAGAGTACATATGAACGAATCGCTGGGCCCTAGTCATTCTATCATCCCTCGATGCTTTTGGGCAATAATCTCATAGCCTCGGCTCAGGGGTAAGCCTAGCAACCTTGTAGATATAACTTGAAGGTAAGCTTACACCCCGTACATCTGGGCCTAGACTCTCATAACCGGTCGTCTGACGGAGCAGAAAGGCCGTGTGGGGATGGCTATTTAGAGGCGTGGATTCTAACCTTCGCGTAGATATGCGACTTACAGTAGCCCTGACAATGACTTTGCAACTGAGATTTTTTCGACTCGTCTAAATCCTAGACGGATGGGCAACTGTCACACTATCATAGGCAGTAGTATGACAAGTTACCAGTATGCCGAAAATCGCTCTTTAGCCATCATCGTGGGCCATACGAAAATAGAGTAGATTAGGGCCAGAAATCAGACCATAGGAAGGCTTACACAGCCGCTAACAAGAGCAGCTGAAAGAAGCCCCTCTCAGACCCCAGCAAGGGCGACAAGCAAGAAAAATAAGTCCCAGAAGGGAATTCCCTAGTCTGCACTACTGCGCTTTTGGAATACATGCCAAATTCAACGGCCATCTACGGATACTTAAGATGGATACAAGCCGTGGCCCAACTGCCATGACAAGGGAATAATTGTCTTATGTCGAGGCTCAACGCCATGTACAGTCAAGTATTTGCTCGTGCCATTCTCTTGTTCGTGGTGCTACCATGGGCGACTCGTGCCCAGGATGTGCAATGCGCCACTGTCGCCGACGGCTGCGATGCAGGATCACGGTATGAGTCTGGCGTTAGGCGAGCCATCTCCCGTTTCGAAAGGGGAACACTCTACGGCGGACATGATTCTGTCATTATGTCTTCGGCGCTGCAGGACGATGGCCTTGCCATGATATCGTACACTTGCCTGGACGGCTCTGCACCGCCGCCACTGGAAGGCTCCGCCATGCAATCCTTGTACGCAGCCTTAACGCGGGTTCAAGCGCATGCTAACGATTGTTAGGGCGGAAAGGATCCTCACGTGTCCCAATCGATGCGGCTCCGTAGCGACCACGGACAACGGGAACTGTGGGCTGGGCGTGCTAATTGCCAGCGGCGCGTCCTCCATGGGATGCTTCTCCAAGGCAATCGACGTGGTACCAGAGGGACGGGCCATTGAGGTGGTGGGATCCGTCGGTGACTTTGGAAACCCTAGATGCTATACGGAAGCACTGCCCGCAAAGCTCCTCGTCAACGGGAGCAGCACAGATGGCGACATGACAGTGGCCAAATGCGTCGCGCTGGCCGAAGCGGATGCGTGGAGGTATGCGGCCGTTGGCTATGGCGGGTAAGTCTCACAGGCATCGAATTGGCCAGTAGCTAATACACCCAGTGAGTGTACCTGGGGAGACGACCTCACCAATCCCCGGCAGACAGACATTGGCAACTGCAACGTCCCATGCGCGGGAAGTCCGGGTCAAAGCTGCGGTGGTCAGAACGGCGTGCTCGCCTATGAAGATTCCACATGGGCTCTCCTGACCAGGCCAGAACTCGGAGGTGAATGCCAGGAATACTTTGACGCCATGGCCACGCTTCAGAAGCTTCTGCAGCGCTGGGACGAACAGCTCAGAGAGTATCAGGCTCTGCTCGAGGAGTGGAATGCCGCCAACCCTGGAAACAGAAAGCATCGCCGGCAGATTACGTGGGAACAGATCCGCCAGGTATTCGTCGCTCAGGCCGAGACGCAGAAAGAAATTCTAGCCAGACAGGAATTGATGGGTAAGTCAATTCCCCGAGACACGTCCATGGCTAATTCAGTACAGACAGGCTTGAGAAGGAAATCACAAAGTGGGCTCGGATTACATTGAAGAACCGTGTGGTAAGATTTCCACCAGTTGGGCAACGAAACATGTTAACGGTTCTGTAGCTTCGGCAGCAGGAATATGTGACTGCGGTGGAACAAGTTTGTAGGTCACCCCATCCGCCATACCACTCCGGAGCTAATCCTCCCAGTTGCACCGGCCAAGGACGTCTTTAGTCGAGTTTCGGCACCTGCAGCCCTCATCCCAGAGGTCGGTGCTACCGCTGCGCCAGCCATCGAAGTAGCAGCCGCCGCCGTGCGTATACCAGTCACTTCATATCAAATACAGGTCAACTAACTGGTCTAGGTCGTTGTTGTGGGGGCGCCAGAGGTTGTAACAGAGGTTGGAGTCATTGTCGCCACTGGACTATGTACGATACCAATCTGCCACCTGTACTCGCTGCTAACAAACTACAGTTGCTATCCTTGGAAGCCTCATTGAGGTCCTCCTCGACACCGCTACCGCACCGAATCAGCCTCCACGCCCCACCATCACGGCCACGCGGAGTGTCTCGACAACGACGACGAGCTCCACATGCACGGCTACGGCAACGCAGTCACCAGTTATCATCATCACCAAGGAAGGCACCTCTCGAAGTGAATTTAACGATATGATGCAGAAACTACCCAAGGTGGAGGACAGCCTTGCGCTGACGAGCGGCGTCTTTCCTAGTGTGAGTACATCTCTCATCTCAGTGATAATCCTAACCTTTTCAGTTTATATACTTTACTACCGTGGACGAATGTATCGCAGACACTCTCTACGATGAGTTCCCCATCATTGATGTGTGGAATGTCGACGCCGACCTGGAGATGGATGGAAAGTCGTTTCCGGAAACCAAGAAGAGATCTGAGCCAGTGAAAAAGACGAAGCGCCACGACCCTGGTTCAGTCCACCCAGAAAGTAGCGAGGCACCGTCTCTCCAGGAGCGCGCCATCCCAAGCGATGACAGCCGCTTTGTCTACCAGAGAAACAGTCCACATCACCTTCAGTGGCTTTCCCAAGTCTCGAGATATGGAAATCTCAGAGGAGAATATTACAACTTTGACGAGTTTGTCTACGATGCGGGGGAGTCGGCCTTGTTTCCTCGGTTGAACCCCATCATTTACGTGATTGATTCCGAGTTTGTCAACACTCATTCGGTATGTTGAGAGAGGCGTGCTACGCGAACCCTGCTGACGATTACTAGGCATTTGCCGGTCAAGTCATCGAACAGATCGCCACCAACTTGGAAGGCAACTTAATACAGGCTCAGCAGGAGCCCGAAAATCCAGGAGACCGGTCCAGCCATGGAACTTGCATGGCTTCACTGGCAGCTGGCCAGTATTCCTCGGCAGGCAAGCGAGCAAGAATCGTCACAGCACAACTGAACTTTTTCCAAGCACTCAACGGAGGCAAATGGCACCACAGAATATCCAGGGCCTTCCTGACATTTGAGAAAATCTTCGAGAGTGTGAGGAATAATGGCGCTCAGGGGCAAGCCGTAATTTCCATGTCTTTCGGTACGTGCGGCTACCCAGACCATCTCATGTCACTAACCGTCGATTAGGTGTCGAGCGGCGGTTGCTCTTCTGGAAAGGAGTGGTGAACGGCCAATATGGCGCGCACACGGTCTTTGATAAGGTCTTGGAATGGACCTACCGGGAAGGAATCGTGGCCGTATGTAGCAGCGGGAACGTGGCGCGAGCGGAACTCTGGAACGACATGCCTCGCGGCGCTGGAGGGGCCAACACGCAGCTCATCGTTGTAGGAAACGCCAATGCCGACAACTCGAGACACCAGACCTCGACCTTCCTGAACACGCAGGGCACGCCCGGAATCCTCACTCTGTACAACCGCGGAACCGATATAGACTGCGCCGTGCGGTCTAGGGATGCCGCTGGCTACGTCCACAGGGACCAGGACCCGGGCACGGCGTGGGGCGTCGAGCCTAACGGAAGCTCTCAGGCAACGGCCATCACGGCGGGCATGATTGCGTACTACCTCAGCGATCCCTTCCTCAACGCGCAGTTCCGGACAGGACCACTGGGGCTTGGGGGTGTTTCAGGAATGGTGAAGCAGTACCTCATCGACACTTCGACATCGATGAAAGGTACTGGAGGGCAGACCGACGGCATTCCCAGGGCGGCGTTGGGAGAAGTCGTGCCGTGCGTGGGCGGAACGGCAGGGAGACCGCCTGCTGGGCCGCAATTTACGCCCGGGACGGGTTTTGCCCGTACGCTAGCGACGACAGAAGTGACGCACGGGACCCAAGTCGTTCTGAATCCCCCACCACAGGTAAGTTTCTCAGTCGAGATGTGAAAGGCGAAAGCTAACAGACGGTGTAGTGTTGGAACCTGCCATGAGCGGTCTAGGGATGGGACTGTTTGGGCTCAGGTTAGATGTAAATGCATTCATTGTTTGATACTGATCTTCATCATGTCAGCAGCTCATTCCATATCTGCTCTATGATAGAGTGAACATGTAAATCTCGAGAAAGTAGGACGTCATGGGTACCACTCAATAATTATTTAGGGCTGTGAGTTGAGCATCCGGGGCATTCATGTGATTTAAATGTAGAATTGCTACCTTGGAAGACCAGTAAGAAGTAGTTGGGTATTCTCGCACTTGGATCTGATAGAACGTACATTTCCTTGTTCTGCTGTGTCTCTACTCGTTTCATCGAGACTTTGGAAAGTTTCTTACTGTTGTCTCAACCAAGTTGTCGGGCCCGCTTGAAAACATGATGTTCATATCGGGTTGGACCTTTGCCTGGTCTACAAGAATTCCCACAATTCTTTCAAAGAGAACAGTAAACTCGACATGTCCTCTCAGGCACCACCCAACGAGTACCCCGTCCCAGTTTTTTTCTTGAAGCTTTTGGCGTAGATTCCTCAACGTTGTACTTTCATCGGTAGGGTCGACCTGGAATCCGATTGACTCAAACCGAGATAGGTCGTCCTGTGCTTTCGGCTTAGACCAGTCGGCTTTGAGAACTTCGGTGATAGGGTGGCCAGCCAGGTATAGACTGGCACTGACAACCAGAATGTTTAGTTTTGTGTCGTCCATGACGAGCTGCCAATTAGCCTTGCTTATTCATAGCGGTGGTGATAACTCACTCGATACCTGTCAAGTAGATGGAGAATGTTATATAGAGGAAGCTGTCTCTTAGTTTGTTTGGCTCAGGTAGGCTTATTATACCTCAAGAAATCGTCTTGGTTTAATACTGTCCCCCTACTGAGATTAATACTCTTATCAATTCCCCCAAAGAGCTAGGATTACTTAGCTGGATCATTACAAACAGTTTTCTTAACGTCACTAATCTGTATCCCAAGGACCGGGAATTCCCACATACGGAAACTAACAACCTTGACCAGAAATTTGTCAGCCATAGGCCGTATATCCGCCGAATGCGGAAGAGACCGAGGAGACCAAATAAATTATTCTTACAATCATAAGGCACAGGGTTATTCTGAAAGTGCATCAGGCTAAGTTGCTCTTGTTCTGTTTGAGCTTCTGCAGCCAGAGATGCTATGGCTCAGACTAGCTATGTGGCTCAGATCAGATTCACCGATCGCCTACTATTAGGCCCTGATCTTAAACACAGGATGATCTTTTTGGCTGATGATTAGGGTACATAAGTACTAAGGGGTGTGTGTATAGGATGATAAATTGGCTAATAGCTTAGCAGTACACTATAGTGCTAAGCCTTTAGCTAAAAATCTACTAAAAAATAAACTAAATAGGTATTGCAGTAGCTATAAGGGGTATTATATAAAGAGACTAAAAAAGATATATTATAATATCTAAATAACTTTATTTAATGTCTAGTTTTACTTAAGAAAGTAGGCTACTAAGCTAGAAAGGGATAAGTATTAGATTTTCATTTATCTTAGTATAAGGCTAACAATAGAATTACTATTATCCTGTGCTTAAGATCAGGGCCTAAGTTAGAGTGCTCCTAGCAAGATGGAGGAAGTGGATAAACTATAAATGCTACTTGTGCCCGCCCTATATAACAGAGGGCTTAGCTTACCTTACTATAATAGTTAGGTTTCTAACTATAACTAAGTCCAATTATATTAGGGTTAGTTATTAGTAAAGTAGTTAGAGTATATATACTATTAGGTATATATTACATTTAGTAATAGTTAAATACTTAAGGTATATAGTAGTTAAGGTAATTAAGTTATATTAATAGCTAGTAGACTTTTTAGCTAGATATATTCTATAGAATTCTTCTATTTATATACTAAAGGAACTAACTATTTTTCTAGGGTAGACTAATTTATTTCTATAAGGGACTGAGTTACTTTTATAAGGGATTAGTCTAGTCTATTAGAACTAGTAGTTTAGTTCTATAGGTCCTTTTAGTCTCTATAGGTTATATAATGTAATAGATATATTTAGTATAGAAAAAAGAATAATAGTATATATAAATAATAGTAGTCTTACTATTTATAGAACTAAAGAATAGTATTAAATAATAAAGGGATTATTAGATAATATCTTCTATTAGCTAGAGCTAGAGAATAATAAGGGGGCTATAATAGTAGCAGTGGTAGTAAAAGTATATATAGTTAGGGGGACCTATGGTTAGTAGACTCAATGTATGTATATACCGTTCGTTGGCTCTAGCTCTTATGTGTGTTCTGATAAGGCTAGCCGAAGGTGCTATTATATATACCGCGATTCCGGCGGAAGTCCTCAGGCTGTGTGGGCGATAAAGAAGCATGTAACAGCTGTGGCTGCAAATGGTACTATAGCTGCATTAGGCCAGGAATATATAATTATATAAGGCCTAGCTCTAGAATAGAGTTCAAGAGATATATATAAAAAGGCCTTTGCCTCTCTATTATATATCTCTCTCTTTCTCTTTCTTCTATCTATATACTAAAATCTTTATTATTAATAATATAGTAGCTCTATATCTTTAATAGAGAATATAAACTAAAATGCTAGAGGTAGTATAACCCCCCTAGAGTAGAAATACTAATAGCCTGCCTAGGCTAGAAATAGCTAAACTATAGAGATAAGTCTATTTATTCTAAAAGGCCTTTAAGAAACAGTATTACTAATAGTATATAATAGACTAGGGCTTTTAAGCCCTTTAAATAATAGTCTAATAGTCTAGACCTAGGCTCTCTCTAGAACTAAAGAGATAAGAAAAAGGTAAATAAAACTAGTAAGTCTACTAGGGCCTTTTTTAAACAATAGGTATCTTAGAGTCTATTATTAAAATAGCAGGAATAGCTAGTATATTGCTTTAGTAAAGAGAGGTAGAGAGCTTTCTTTAAGTATTTTAGACTGCGTTTAGAAGGCCTAGATAATATTTAATATATTCTTAACCTATGGATAGAAAACCCTTGTTAATTATACTACTATTAGTCTATTTATAACTGTATTTATAACTGTAGTCCCTATAGCTATAAAAGGGATATTTCCTATATAGTTAAAGCCTTAATGCAGTCTAATGTAGATAATTAAGTATATAGAAGGGTTAGACCTATTATATAACAGGCAATTAGGCATTTATATAATCTATTTAACTTTAGTATAACTAAAGGGAGAACCTTACTAATATCCCTTTTCCCTTAAGTAGTTTTACTCTATGCTTAGGGGGCTCTATAGGTTATATAACCAGTTATATAGCCCTTATAGTTATTATATTGTAATATAATGTCTTTTCTTAGTAGTTCTTTATTCTAAGACTATATAAAAGGCCTACTCTCCCCTATTTAGTCTAGTTAGTTTATTTCTTTTTTCTTTCTTTTTTAATATATACTAATCATGCCTATTTATTATATTTCTTAGTATAAATATTCTAAATGTAATAATCTCTTGTCTTTTATTCTTATAAGTAGTACTTCTATAATTATACTATACTTATCTTGCTATTATACTAAGGCACAATATATTGCTTTCCCTTATTTTTATTATTATAATTATTATATTAAAAACAAAATAACTTATTCTAGTCCTTTTATATTAGATATCTATCTATTCTTCTAAGGTATTTATTTTTAATGTTTTTTTTTACTTACTCTTTTTATAGTTATAAGTCTTTTTACTAAAGATATAAAACTAAAGGCTTCTAAAGATAAGGCTATAGCTGCTTTAAAGAAAGCATTCTATACTATCTAAAAGGCCTCTACTTATTTACTATATCTTTATTAAACTTATTTAGTATTAAAATCTTATTATAAAAATACTATCTATTATAAATTGCTTAGTTTAGAGAAAGAGAATAAAATATCTAAAGAATAGAATATTATTATAATCTAATAGACTATAAGCAATTTATAGTCTCTTAGTACTTTTAGTATTTTTAATTAGAATGCTATTAGGATTAATAGTACTATTAAATCTCTTTCTAAGCATAGAATAAATATCTAAATAGTTCCTATATATTTTCTAATTTTTTATAGTTCTTCTATTTAATAAAATACTTCTATTAATTTTTTATTTCTATATTTTTCTTATAGTTAAGAATTTTTTTAACCTTCTATTTTTATTCTAAGGTGGCTTTATTAATATATACTTTTCCAATATAAATAGTTCCTTCTATAGGTTCTAATAGTAAAATATAAAAGACTAGGTATAGCTATATTTTATCTAGTAAATTAAGCTTATAGTTATTATTAGAGATATACTTTTTAACTAGAAATAGTTTAATATAGTAATAATTAAGTTTTTTATTAAGTTATTTTATATTAATATTTTTTATAGTAAGGTAAACTATATTCCCTTTCTAAAAGGTTAGTCTCTTTAACTATTTTCTATTATAATATTCTTTTATTTATTATTATATAAAGAGAATTTCTATTTAAAGCTATTTATATAGATTCTTTAAGTTATTTAACTTTAGTATTACCTTAAATACTAGGGATTCTTCTTTATATTTTTAATAGATATTAAGTATAAATCTAAAGTTTATATAAACTAGTATAAGTTTAATAGTTTTATTAACTAATATATTATAAGCAAGTTATACTATAGATAATTTCTCTATTTAATTATTTTACTTATAGTTAATATAGTATTATAGATATATTTTAAGTATTTAGTTTATATATTTAGTCTATCTATTCACTTATAGTCTTTATATTATACTAAGCTTATAATTTAAATCAATTTATACTATAAGGTATTACTAAAATTATAAGAAAAATAGCATTTCTCTATCTATAATAATATTTAATAGTAATCCATAGATAGTAATAATATATTATAGAAAGATATATAAAAATTCCTTTATATTTATTAATTTATTATAAAAAATATAAAGATAGAACTTTATAAGTCTATTAATAATAACTAGAATGCTATTATAAATATATTCTATTATAGAGTTTTATAATATTAATAGTTTAATAATAAAATCTATAGATATTAACTTCTATAGTTAGAGTAGTACTTAAAGAGATTATAATTCTCTATAAGGCTTATATTATTATAATTTAGCCTTATTATAAATATTATATTATATAAGAATATATTTAATATATTTCTTTATATTAGAAAACTTATAGTTCTATTTAATCTATTCTAGGGTTTTTATAACTCTTTAATATCTATATATAAATAACTTATATATATATTAAATAAAGTTATCCCTAATATTATTTAGCACTTAGTAGTATAATATTTATTCACTATTATCTATACTATTATTATATTCTTTAATTCTTTATAATAGTAGATATACTATTTTAAAAAACATTTATAATACTTATATTATAGAATTTATATTTCTTTATTTATTTCTTTAGGGCTATATTAAGGGTATTAAAGCTATAGAGCTATTTAACTTATATTATTATTTTATTAGGGTTATAATAGTTAGTAATATAGTAATCATTAATAATTTTATATTCTATTTTATTTAGTAAGTAGACTTTCTCTCTATATATAGTTTATTTAGTTTCTATAATAGTATTTTATTTTTTAAAATCCCTAAAGTACTATTTTATAATAACTCTCTAGATTATTTTAAAATATTATTCTCTTAGTTATATATTTTCTATTTTTATAACTCTAGTTTACTATAAATATTTTTCTAGAGTTTTTTTAGGAGTTATTTATTAATAATAGACTGTTTATTATTAAAATCTAGTCTTTAGCTAATAGTATTTACTCTTTTATTCTCTATTTCCTTATAATAAATAATAATATAGTTAAATTAGATAAGGTATTCTATATAACTAAGCTATTACTTATTTAATTTCTAAATAGTAGTAAAATAAGTAATATTTTTATAGTCTATAAAGATCTTAATTTAGTATTTACTATTTATATAGTAGTATTTAAATTCTCTAAAAGCTTTTACTATTATTAGGAATTCTTTATTATATATTAAATAGTTAAGTTCTACTCTATATAGTTTATATAATCAAAATGTAATAAAGTGTAAATTCCTTTTATTATTTTTCTAGCTAATTTACACTCTATTTATAAAGTTAAATAAGTTAGTTTTAAATTTAATTTTTTATTTAAAATTAAAAGTCTTTAATATAGATTTACTAGTAATAGTATTCTTAATCTATTTAAAGACTTTCTATTATTTCTCTATCTATTAGAATTTAAATTCTTTCTATATAATGTCTATAAGGGATATAGTAATCTTTCTAAAATTTTTAATAAACTATTAGTAGTAGTTTACTAGGCTAATAAAGGATTATACTTTAGTAATATTTATTAATAGTTTTTAATTCTTAATTACTATAATTTTCTTTAAATCTATTTAGATTTTATTATATAAGATAATATATTTTAGAAAAGCTACTTTTTTCTTATAGAATTTGCTTTTAAGGGAGTTAACTAGTAATTATATATTTTTAAAAAGCTATAGTACTTTATATATATATTCTTTATATTTCTTCTTATTATCTAAGAAAATCAGTATATTATTAAGATAGTATATAATAAAATATTAAGATGTTTTTTTAAAATATATATAATTATTTATTAAAATATTATAGATATATTAGTTAATCTTTATAGTATAGTAAAGTACTTATAAAGCCTATACTTTATTCTAAATACTATCTTTTACTTATATCTTTCTTTTATTTAAATCTAGTTATATACTAATATAAGGTTTAGTATTATAAAGATTATTTTACTATATAGTCTATCTTTTATTTTTTCTATTAGAGATAGTAGTATTCTATTTTTAATAGTAATAGTATTAAGCTATTAGTAGTTAATAATTAGTTATAGTTCTCTATTCTTTTTAAATATAAATATAACTAGATATCTAGCTAATAATTTAAATACTTAGATCTTTTCTTAGTATAGTATTTATTTTAAATACTCCTTAAGTACTTCCTTTTATTTTATATTAAAAATATATAGCTTATTAAAGTATAGTTATTTTTTATTAATAATATTAATTTTATAATTCTATTTAGAGTATTATAGTAGTTTTCCTTTAATCTTTTTATTAAAGAGCTTTCTATACTTATAGTATTATATTAGTATATTCTTTAGTTTTTCTTTTCTTTTTATTATTTTTTTTTTATTTCTTTAAGGTTCTTACTAAGCTTTTTAAACTATTATATTATTTAGTATATAATATAATTTACTTATTGTTTTTATTTTTATATCTATTTATATACTATTCTTTATAAAAGTAGTAAGAATTCTATTCTCTATTTATCTTTTTCTAGTTATTTAATAGAAGGTTAAAATCTCTTTAAGTTTACTTTAATATAGCTAGATATAGTTTATTTAAGCAATTCTATTTAATTAGTTTTTTAGTTAATCTATAGATTATGCTTTTTAAACTATTTATATTTTAAAAGTATATTTACTATTTAGAACTTTCTAATATAGATATATATATATATATTACTATTTATAACTTATAAATAAAGGTAATTAATCTCTTTTATAATGTTTTCTTTTAGTAAAGTGTTTTTATTAGTATTTTAAATAGTAGTTTCTTATATTAGTTTCTATAGTAACTTAAGTCTATTTATAGTCTTAAAGCTAATATAGTTTTTCTATACTCTATAGTCTAAAAATACTATAAGCTATTATTTATTAATCTATATTTATATAATACATTTTTATTTTTTCCTATTATTATTATATATATATAGAACCTTATGTCCTATACCCTAGTATTCTACTTTAAGGGGTATTTTTAGTTTTTTAATATATTATACTAATTTACAATCTTAGTATATATATATATTTTGCATTCTTTATATAAATAATTATAGTAGTTTAATACTTTTATATACTAATTACTATACTTCTAGTCTTTCTATTTAAAAATAAATAAATTATATAATTATTTCCTTATTATTTAATAATTCTTAAGGTCTTAGTATATATAGTATTTAGATACTAGGGTTATTATAATTTTAGTAGAAAAGTAGTTATTTCTAAACTTATTTTTACTATATATCTTATATAAGTATATATAGTATAATACCTATAAGACTTTATTATAGTCTAGATAATCTCTATAAGTAATAGAGGCATCTCTAGCTATCTATTTCTATTTTATTTATTCTTCTAGAGTTTAGATTATTCTTACTTTATAAATATAGAATTTATTATTATTAGGGCTCTATTTTCTAATAATACTATTAAGTGCTTTAATAGTATACTCTATTTTTATCTCTTTAAAATAGTATATTAGTTATGTCTATATACTATATAAGTTTTATAGTGCTTTCTATACTTTCTTACTATTCTAATTAAATTATATATTCTAGATTCTTTCTTTTATAAATTCTATAGGCTATTTATAGTTCTTATAGTTAATAATATTATTCTCTAAGACATTTAGTCTAAGTTCTATTATAATATTATACTTAGTGTATGTAAGGTATAAATATATAGTTCTTTAGTTTTAATAATGTATTTAGGTTTTTTCTACTAGTTACCTTATTCTTTATAATTAAATTGCTTATTAGAATTACATAGAGATATTATTAATAGAGTTTCTATTTTAATTATATAACATTATAGTAATAATTATACCTTATATAAGTCTTTATTTTTATTATCTTTTATTTTACTTCTCTAGGGCCTTTTATACTTACTATATATTTTATAGTATCTAGAAGTTATTTATAAAGTTCTAGTAGGTTTTAATAATCTTTTAAGAAAATCTAATAGATTTCTATTTAATAGCTTTATTTACTTAAAGTTATCCCTTATATAGATTCTAAATATAGCTAACTGTTTATTAATTTAAATTAAAGTTATTTAACTATATTTCTTTAAACTAGTTCTATAGCTATAGTATATAATAATATTTAAAGTAATAATATTTCTTATATTTATAGAGTTTATAATTATTATTCTTATAATAGCTTTATCTAACTAAGGTATAGGGGTTTTTTTCTTTTATAAAAATAAGTTTAAGTATTTAATACTTTTAATTCTCTAGTCCTTAGTAAAGCCCTTTTTTATTAAAATATTCCTTAGGTACATATCTATATTTAAGCTCTTTATTATAGAGTTTATTCTATTTAGTAAAGTTAAAGTTATTTTTCTATATAACTTTATAGTTATTTTAATTTAATAGGATTATAAGTCTATAGAGTTATGGCTTCTCTTTATTATATATAATAACTACTACTATATATATTATAGTCTAGATATTAGTATTTCCTTTATTAAAAAGTAATATAAAGTATATATATTCTTTTTTATTTATTCTTCTAAATCCTTTTCTTTTAGATATTCCTACTTAGAATTTATTTTAAATTAGCTCTATATAGTTTTTTTAAATATAGCCTTTCTTATTATAATTATAATAGGTAATATTATTTTTCTATTATATAGTACTAATACTAGTGTTTATAGCTTCTATATATATTCTATATAAAGTAGAGTATTCTTTTTATTACTTTCTATTTTAATTTATAAAGTAGCTAGTTCTTTTACTATTATTAATTATATATTTCTTCTTTTAGTCTTACTAATAGAAATATTTATTAATTTAAATAGCTATAATAGTATACTTAGCTATAGTATTTAGTAGCTTTATTACTTTAATAAATTTATTTTTAACCTTATCCTTTAGCTCTATATAAATAAAATTAATAATAATTTCTTCTTTTTACTCTAGAATTAACTCTAGCTATTAGACTTTTATAATATATAAAGTAGTTAACTTAGTTTACTAAAGACTTTTAAGCTTAATAATAGCTTACTACTTTTTATTAATAATACTAAATAAGTTTTTAATTTATATTTTAAATTTCTTAAAGTTTTTAAAGGTATTTATAGTTTTATTATAGTATAAGTTCTTTATATTTACTAGCTTAGCTATTTATATATATTAGTCTTATAGAACTAGAGTAAATATTTTCTTAGTATTTCTTTTTAAATAAATAACTATAAAGTTAATTCTAGTCTTATTGTTTTTAAGAGTTATTAAAAAATGAGTAAAGTAGATTTTAAGCTATTTAAAGAAGTCTTTAATTTTATTAGGATTACTATTAAACTTATTAGATTTATTAATCTTAAGAATATATTCTTTTTTATATATACCTTACCCTACTTTAGCTATAGTAGCTTTTTTAGTTATAATATAAACTATATTAGTAATAAGGTTATAAGTATTAATATATCTAAGTAAAACTTTATTTTACTTATATAGGGTATTATTCTACTATATAAGTATATTAATTATATTTTATATAACCTTAATATTATTTAGCTATTTCTAGGTTAATCCTTTTATTATATTTATAGTATTAAAATAGTTCCTAAGTATTTAAATCTCTACTTTAAGCTTTATATTACTAGAGAGTATATTAACTATTTTATTATTATTTAATTAAAGTAATATATATATTTTTAAAAGTATTATCTAAGAGAGTATATAGTAACTGTTTAAATAAAAGCTATTAATATATAATAGTTAGGTTTTTAACTATAATTAAATCTAATTATATTAGGGTTAGTTATTAGTAAAGTAGTTAGAGTATATATACTATTAGGTATATATTATATTTAATAATAGTTAAATACTTAAGATATATAGTAGTTAAGGTAATTAAGTTATATTAATAGCTAGTAGGCTTTTTAGCTAAATATACTCTATAGAATCTTTTTATTTATATATTAGAGGAATTAACTATTCTTTTAGAGTAAACTAACTTACTTCTATAAGGGACTAAGTTATTTCTATAAGAAACTAGTCTAGTCTATTAGGACTGGTAGTTTAGTTCTATAAGTCCTTTTAGTCCCTATGGGTTATATGACTAGTTATGTAGCCCTTGTAGTTATTGCATTATAATACTTACTACTCTATAGGCAGTACTAGTTAGTAAAGTAAACTAAATACTAAACTAAGCTATAAGTTATAATAATTTACTTTAAATAATTATTTCACTACTAAATTAAGGCTAAATATAATTTAAAATAGAGAAACTAATTAATTTTATAATAAAATATTATTAGAAAAATCCTTAGTTCTCTTTATACTTAGTAGTAGAATATTTTAGTATTTCTTAAGCTACCCTTTAATAGTAGGTTAAGGTACTACTTAAGGTAAAAGGAAATAAAAACACTAATAAAAATCTTTTAGATATTAAGAAAAAGGCTATTTGTATTTATATTAATTGCCTTAATTATATTAATATATTTATATACCTAGAATTTATTTATAATACTACTAATATAATCTTGAAAGAATAGCAGTCTATAGTAACCCTACTTAATAATATTATTACTATTAGACTATATTAGACTTTCTGGTTTCTTTAGCAATATAACTATTCCTTAGTATACTATAAGATACTTAACTTTAAGTAGTAGAAAGTAGAGAATTTAAAGTCTATTTAAAGTTACTTTAAATAGTTTTATAAAGTTATTAAAAGTAAGGGAATTTTTCTAGCTAATATATAGAATATAGATAAAATAGACTTTAAAATTAGCATTAATACTAACTCTATTATTATAATAAAAAGAAAATAGAATCACTACTTTATTATTTTAATAAATAAAGAGTTAGTAATAGTAATTAAGGCTATCTTTACTACTAGTAGTATTATCCCTCTATTCCTTATTCTATTTATAAAATCGTACTTAGTGTATTAGTATAATAAGATTTAGGAGCTATATCTATATAATAAAATAGCTATTATTAAAACTGGGTTTTTAAATGATAAATTTACCCTAGAATAACTGTATTACTTTAAGCAATATATAGTAAAGGCCTAGGTAAGAAAAAAATATCTTCTAATAGTTAATAGGTATAGTAGTCACTATATAAGGCAGTTTATTTAATTCTATAATAATTATAGTATTATTCCCTTTAAAATGCTAGTAAACCTTATATATATCCTTTAGTCTCTTAATATATGTATTTTTTAGCTATATAAGTATTATTATAGTAATACCCTAGACTACTTTATCTATAATAGTACTATAGAAATTAATAAGCTAGAATTTATCTCTATTATTAAGAAGGTTAGAAAGAAGGTATTTAAGTTATTTACTATTACTTTTACTTTTAGAAAGTTTAGAATCTATTCTTTTAATTTCTTAAAGGTTATATAGAAAGTTATAGCCTAGTAAGTTACTATAATCCCTTTACTATTACTATATACTTTATCTTCTAATTTAATAATACTAATAATATACTATTAACTTAATAAAACTATAAGTAAAATTAAAACTATAATTACTAGTAATTCTACCTTTAGCCTAAAAAAGGTAATATTACTAAATTACTTTATTAAAAATACTTTATTTAGTATAGTTATAGATATATAACTATAGTAAGATCTTAGCTATATATAGTATACTAAAACTATTAGATTATAAAGAAAGGCTATAAAAAATAATAGACTATAGACTAAAGGCATTTTAAGTGTTATAAAAGCTTATAATATAATTATATAGAAGAAAGATATATAAAAGGCTTAAGCTTAGTATATTTTAGCTATTTATAAAAAAAAGCACTATAATATAGTAAAAAGGGCATTTAAAGAAACTATAAAAACTATATAAGCTTGGAGATAAGATAGAGTATTACCTCCTGCAGAGATTATTAAAACTAGACGCAGGAAATATATATTGTTAAGATTTTAATTAAAGCTATTCTAATTATTATAATCTAGCTCAATTTGGTATCCAGCTTACTTTGCTAACTAGCACTGCCTAAGGCAGTGTAGGCCCGACGAAGCCGCTGAAAGGTGGGGCGGGCACGAGTACTCGTCCAAATGGGCTCTGCATCCACCCGCGCGAATCTCCAACACTCATGTCCATCCAAACAAGTAGGTGTACTGTGTATGTATTCATTTAGCTCCAGCTTTTTTCTGTTCAAAGATTCTGCTACGTCGTCGAGATCAGAGGATACACAACCAGAAGCGCTACTAGATGAAATACTGCTCATTGCCTAAGAAGAAGCAGACAAGAAGAGCCGGCAAACTAGACTAATATTGTAGAAGTTATGAGTCTGAAGCCATACCCCACAGCAATATATTCGACTACACCACCTCTGCGTGCGATCCAATTGACTTCTCCTGAGGGCTCATGTCACATCCATGTTCCTTGTTCAGTCTCTCGTGCAAGAGTTCCGTGCGCCTCTCGAACTCCTTCTCCTCGTCCCAAGTGAATGCACTCTTGCTGGCAAACAAGTAGTCGATCTCTTCCAATGTGCGGCCGGCAGTTTCGGGGAGGAAGCAGTACACCAGCGGAATGTAGGCAAACATGGCACTGTAAATGTTAGCGGCCAGTTGGGACTGGAAGTTGGTTACTCACGCTCCAAAAACGTAGAAAGTCTGCGCCGTGTTAGTAATTACCAGACTGTGGGTTGGTGGTTCATACCTTTTCGCCAATGCCAGAAAACATGACAGGCACCAGAAGAGAGCCTCCACCGTATCCAACAGCCCATCCGGCCACACCAAACGCGTTTCCCTTGGCTCGGAGCCAGGTTGGGAAGATCTCGGTGGGATATATGAAAGGGATCAGCAGCCAAGAGGAACTGAAGATCAAGAGGTAGATGAACACCATAGTCGCAGCTGCCGTGCCGTACTGAGTAGCCTGGTCTGGGTTGTTGATGGCTCCCCGGAAGAGGCCGCCGATAATGAACAGGCTGATGCCGAGGGCAACGGCACCCCAGTAGAGGGTACGTCGACGGCCGACTCTATCGATGGTAAAGGCCGCAATCGCAGTACCGAGAATGCCAACCAGCATCAGCAAGCCGGACAACCAGCCGGACTTGACATCATCAAAGCCGGCTGTGCGATAGATTGTTCCAGAACTACAACAGTTAGCAAGCGAATGACGTAGAGGCGGCCGACTCACTAGATAACCACAGCGGCGATTCCCGTGCCGTATTGCATGAGCACCTGAAGCCAGAAAGCCAGCTGAATGCGGCGGCCAAGGTGAATGTCTCCGGATCCGATACCGAAAAACATCTTGATGTAGTTGGTTTTGGCGTACTCGGACTCCTCTTCCACCACGGCCACAATCTCCCGATACTCCTTCTGCGCCTCGGGGTGTTCGGCGTCACCATCCCCGCGCAGCTTTGCAATAATTTCCAGCGCTTCTTCAGGTCTCCCTGCCTTGACCAGCCATCGTGGGGATTCCGGGACCAAGAGGCTTAGTATGGCCAGGGCGATGACGGGGATGATCTGAATGGCAAACTCGAAACGCCAGCGGAACTGACCACCGCCCGTCTCAGTAAAGGACGTGCCGAAGCCAATCCAAGCTGCGAGGGCGATACCGGAGAAATTGGCCAAGAATGTAAGGGCGATTTGTTTGCCTCTGTGTGATGCAGCAGAGAGTTCGGCAGTCCACATTGGCGCAATGACAAGGATAAAGGCAACACCCATACCGGCAACAAATCGTGCGCAAAGGAGGTGTGCGATGTTGACGGCAGAGGCTTGTAGGATGACGCCAGCCATGCACCAGAAACAGGCCATCCACATGCCCTTGATTCGGCCATAGTTGTCAGAAAAGCTGCCAGCCCAAAAGGCCGCAAAGAGAGAGCCACTACTGATGTTAGATGTTCTCCTAGAGGAGACGTGACAGTGTTGTTGGAGACGTACCAGTAGTATATCGCAGCGATACCGCCCTGGAGTGAGGGCTTGATGACTTGGTCATTTTCGTCCGTGTATCCCATACGACGCCCAAACTCGGGGGACACCGTCACAGCGCCCATAACGCCCTGGCTGATGCCTTCGTAGGAGATGGCGACGGCAGAGGCTGCTGTGACAAGTCTCAGCAGTTGCTGTCCGGACATGGACTTCCAGCTCTGGCGGTTCCACATGTTGATGATTGGTAGGTGTTGGTGAGATGCTGTCCAGGATGAGTGATTGTCAAGATCTCTGAGACGTCCAGGATGCCTCATTATATCTGTTTTCCCCAGATCAATAATTGGAGAACCCCATGGGGATTCCCTGGAGAAGTTGGGGAGCATTGGCATGTCATCTCGTCTCGAATTGCCAACAAAGGTTAGTTTCATGGTGGTTTCTGTTACGCCATTAGCTCGTCAATAATTCGCGATGGCTGATTTAGCGTGGCAGGGCCCGATTTAATGTCTGAAAAGCTCCGGATAACATGGTGATCTTGCCCCCGCCCTCGTCTCGAATTCCTTTTCCAATTCTCATCATCAAACACCTGAACGACATGGGCCGGATGCGATCTCGGAACGGCTGGTGAGTGAGATGGCCCGGCGGTTGGGAATAGCTGACATGGAAAGCTTGACGTGCCGAGAACGCCACGTTAAATGTATGTTTACCGAGACGAGAGACGGGCTGTTATTGACTTTGCAGGTGACGAGACGAGACCGACCTGTGGGCAATGCCTCAAGCAAAAAGATCGACCGTGCCGCTGGCATAATCCATCCCCTCAGCTGAAGATTAGGCAATACCAACCGAAGCGCATGGATGAAGACTCCCAACCAGTGCCGGAAGGAGAGATGTCATCCCCGGACTCTGGCTCTATACGACAGCCATCTGCGTGGCAAGACCTACAATCACCCGCCGCCGCACTTTCCACAGACCTTAGTCAGGATGAATTCCATCCATACAGTGATCCGTCTCCTATGAGCGTTTGGAGTCCCAACGCTACTCTAGAGCTTTCACGCCAGGAGGCTTACTATTTGCATCACTTTTCCACCCACCTGGCTCGGTGGTTAGACTGCACTGATGCATCACGTCAGTTTGCGCTTAATGTGACCACCCTTGCTAAGAGCTCCTCGATTCTTCTATATGCCATCATCTCCTATGCTGCTCACCATCTAGGAGATGGCGACACAGCTGATGAGTCGCAAGAAAAGTGCATACAGCTCCTCATCCCTTCGCTCAGTACCGAAGTTGCCACCCATGAAGCGATTCTATGCGCCATAGTTATCTTGCGGGTATGCGAGCAGCTGAGTGGTAAGTATTGCAGTCTTATCGAGTTCTCATCTAACCTGGCCAGTCACTGTCATGGGGAGTGATCAGGAGAGGCATCTGGCTGGGTTGAGTGCTCTGCTCAAGAAATCCCAAGGCCGACAAGTAGACCCCTCGGCACCTACACTCTCTCAGGCCGCCTTTTGGGTCTATGTGCGACAGTGCCTCTATAACGCCTGCGTCAACCAGCAGCCGCCGAATTTGGATTTCGATTTGGTCGTCATGGCACCCCCGCATGAGGGCGCTGATGTCAAGTCAGAGACAGCCTGGGCAAATACCATGACATGGATTTGTGCTACCGTAGTGCATTTCTGTTTTCAAACCACCGTGTACTTGGAGCCCTCAATGAGGCTGCAAAGGTGGTACGAGCTGTCCGAGGCCGTTGAGAACTGGAACAGAATGAAGCCGAGTACATTTGAACCGATATGGTCTGGCGAGGGAGACCCTTTTCCAGAGATATTCTTTACAGCAGACTGGCATGGTAGGCAGCCCGGATCCTTAAATAATCTCATCTAACAGTACAGTGATGGCATTTGGGTTCTATCACCTCGCTAGAATGCTTTTAAAAGTCTACCGTCCATCTACGCGGTTTGCCATTCGAAATATCCAACAAACCATGCCGGAATCTGATGTGAGTTATCCTAAAAGAGTAACGACTTATATTGACATGTCAGTCTGTCATGGAACATGCACGGGCCCTGTGTGGTTCATGCAAAAGCTCTCCAGGAACTGTACCATCCCTCATTACACTATGTCATTCTACATTTATTTGTAAGTCTCTATGCAACGTTATCAACTTCATCTAACTTCTAAGGGGGGCCCTTGATGACAGATAAGCGGGAGCAAACGACTCTGATCACCATGCTCCAGGATCTCGAGGCATCGCATGCCTGGCCAACAGCCTGGATAATTGATGCTTTACAAGAAGAATGGTCAAGATGCGAATGTATTTAACAACCGTCGCTGTATGATATCACCGCATGTTTTCCATCCCTGACCCATCCCTTCTCTGGTGCCTCCCGGTTTAGACTCTCCACCTTTTTCTCGCTCTCTACCCCAACGCATGTATCCGACTTGTTTGTTCTCAGGGCGAGGATCCTGACGCCACTTCGGCCAAGAGGGCCAAGCGAAGACTTGAAAGGGGCTGTATGCGGCCAGAGACCGTCTCGGGTCAACTTTCGATAGTTCAAGTCTCCTTTCCAAATAGTCAAATGACTATCCTGCAGACGTTGGAATAGCTCAGGTGCCTTGCGGATAATGTCGTGGAATGAATAAGCGGTCGTCCAGAATGGATCAACTTCGACACGCATCAGACCGAGCTCAAAATAGATCTTGATCTGAGTGGCCAAGGAATTGAAGCCGATTGAGCGCAAATGCTCGAGGAGGAAATCCATGTCTTTCGGTACAACGTCGCTGACAAACCAGGGAAAGCATTTCGCGTGTAGAGTGATGCTTGTTCCAAGTCCTGACTCGATGAGGTATGCCGCGTAAAGAACATCTGCAAATAGCTCGAAACCAGCATTATCCAGCACAATGTCAATGTGTCGCTTCGGTTTGGATGACTGCGTGGTTCTCAGATATTGCCACACTTCTGACATGTCATTGTCGACAATGTTCTGTTGACTCTTCTCAATCGCCGCTTTTCCTTGCAGACTCTGAATTTCATCCAAACTGAGGTTTGTCAGAAGGGACAGGTCTGTTGCGTTTCCCCACAAAGCCAGCTCTGTCATTTCAGCAAAGACAAGTCTCGCTAGCTCGTCGTCCAGGGTTTTGACTGGCTGTGCGGGGTTTATGACGACTTGGGTGAACCTAGTCGCCAGTTCCTCGACGGCTTTCTGCGACATGACGAGGGTAGATTCCTTTTGGCGCTTGAACACGTCGTATCCTTTCCAGGAAGTTGAGGTGGAAAACAACAATTGTACCCGTCTGAAAGGTCAGCCGAGTTGGTTAAGAATATCACGAACATGCAAGACTAACCTATACAGATAGCATTCACCATACAGCCACGGACAGTGAAGCCAGGTCAATCTGCCTATCTCGAGCATCTGATTGTACGCCGCAATGTCTGCCGAGCCGTCATTTTCGAGTTGACTGATTTGTTAGTCTCGTCCACACGCAATCCGGAGCACTCACCGTAGCTCGGCATCCCCAATAATCTCCTCTTTCAGCTTCTGGAGCTTTCCCTGGATCGACTTGATTTCGTCCAATGCAGGGGTCGGGCCAAGTTCTGCGCCAGTAGTGCAGACATCATCGATCATACCCTGGACAAGCTTAGGCCAGCGAGACTTGGCCGTCTCCTGCGCCATTGTGCCTCGGTCGGACGTCCATACAGACGGGACGGCTGTATTTTGCGTATGCATGGTTGAACTTATTGCGAAGTAACTGAAACAGAGTTGCCAGAAAGTAGGTTTGTCGATGAGGATGAAGTTGGCACTGGGTCTTTTATTCTTGCGATGACTTATAAACAGCTTAATCCATCATCAAGCCCTCCATCGGGGACAACCCGGGAATAAACTGTCCGCTCGCGAACCCATCGAGGCGAGTTGCCAAAATGGGCCATTCGACGCGACGTGAGCTAGCAATTTCACTCCACCAAGTCACCCGCTCTGAGCTCGTCACGATAGTCCAAGCTAGGAATCTACGGTTCCCCAGATTGCCATTAATTCATGTTAAATACACATCCAAGATCCGTCAATGTCTCGACCAAACATCTTCAACACATTCTTCGACATCTTAACACCATCTATCTCACCATGACAGCATCTCAAAGCCAAAATGGGAGCCGCCCTGCCAACGGCCTATCCCATAGCAATGGTAATGGGTATGGGCATCGCGGTTCTGGGGCGCTTGATTTGAAAGTTCTGGGAATGAACAGTGGCACTGCCATGGACGGTATCGATTGTGCACTGGTTCGATATTACCAAGAAACTCCAGATGCCGCCCTACATATGGAACTCATCAAGGTATGTTACAACTCGTGTTGTAGTCTGTTGCTGACCAGTTAGTATGACGAGATGCCTGTCCCTCAATGGATCAAGAAACCCGTCCTCACAATGCTTCGGGAGACCAAGACGACTCCTTCCAAGATGTCCCAGCTCAATGTACAACTTGGACAAATGTTTGGTGACGCCGCCAAAGAGTTTTGTGAGAAACACGACATTTTGATGGACACCATCGATCTTATCGGGTCACATGGACAGACCATCTGGCTCCTGTCCATGCCAGAAGAGGGGGAGACGCGTTCTGCGTTTTGCCTTGGCGAAGGCACAGTCATCAGTGCCATGACTGGCGTCACAACTGTGACGGACTTCCGCATGGCAGAGCAAGCTGTGGGCAGACAGGGTGCCCCGCTTGTGGCTCTGATTGACGGCCTTTTGCTTCACCACCCGACCAAGTGGCGTGTCTGTCAGAATATTGGTGGAATTGCCAACCTCTGTGTCATTCCTCCTGATTCCGAGGGCGGTGTCGATGCAATGGTTGACTGGTAAGATCTCTCATACGGCTGTAGGGGGTTGACTAACGAGTACAGGGACTGCGGCCCGGGCAACATGTTCATCGACAATGCCATGAGACATTTCACCAACGGCGAGATGGAATACGACAAGGACGGTGAATGGAGTACGAAAGGCACTGTATGCCAGGAGATTGTCGACAAATATCTGGATACAAACAAGTACTGCAACCACATTCCACCAAAGACCACCGGACGGGAGACGTTTGGTGACAATGAAGGCCAAGAGCTTATCGAGCAGTGTCTTGCTGCTGGCTGTGACAAGTATGACACACTGGCAACCATTACTCGGATCACGGCCCAGAACATCATCAAGCAATACCGCACATTCTTCCCCCGCTTCGGCATCAGCGTGGAGAATATTGCAGAGGTCTACATGTGCGGCGGTGGTGCTCGGAACCCGACAATCATCAACTATCTGAAGGAGCAGCTTCCTAACACCAAGATCCGGGCGCTAGATGAGACTGGAATTCCATCAGATGCCAAGGAGGCAGTCTCCTTTGCCCAGCAAGCGATGGAGGCTATTCTGGGGCGAGCGGCGCTTGTTCCAGTCAACAGTGACAGCCTGGAGCCTAATACAATCTCAGGCAAGATCGCTCCTGGCAAGAGATGGCGGGAGATTATGGAATCCACAATCGAGTTTGGCAAGGGTTACTCCACCTTGCCTACAGTGAAGGAGATGGTTGTTGAAAAGCCGTACACTAGCTGGAAAGCTATGCAAGCATATAGTTAGATACTTGCTGTCGAATTGTCAATATATGAATACAATACTTCTAATTCCCATGAAGATTACACTATAGCTTAATAACAAGTATATCTAGCTATAGCTTGGTATCCCTCTAATCCCTTAGCTAGGCTGGCAAGGTTGGAGCTTCTATGTACATAGGGGCTGATCCAACAGATATCGGCAGATACAAGCTCCTTATCCCACATACGCAAGGGGAAACTTTAGATGAGCTTCCCGGCATAACAGGTAGTAGGTCCAGTGGACATATGGACGTTCGTGTAGTCAAAGTAGTCGCCGTTGGGGTCTGTATGTTCAAGGGTGTCAGTGGCTTCTCTATCCGTACTTTTCGGGTAGTCACTTACGCATCAGTTTGATACATTGTCCCACTTCGCCAGATGTGCAACCCGTCTGGACGTCTCCTGATGCGCAGTTATCACCGCTGGCAGGTTTGGAGCCGATGCCAAAAACTTTGTATTTGCGAGAGCTAAAGACGGCAATCGACTTTCTGCCCTTGGTCTCGAGGCAATAACTGTAGGTAGGGATGCCAGAGACAGAGCCGCCGATGGCGCCCGTGCAGTCATCGTTCTCGTACGCAGTGACGGCCCATTCGTCTGGAGCGGGTGACTGCCCTTGCACTACCCAGAGGGGCAGCACGAGGGCAGCAACGACTGAGGTGAAGGTGGCGCGCATCTCGAGAGCTTGCAGGCGTAGAAGAAATTGGATGTGAAACTGGGTGGTGATTGGGGGTAAAGGACGAGTGCTGGGTGATGCCAAAAGCCTCCAATAGAGGATGTTAACGACACTTATATAGTTAGTCCCCTTTCTCAGGCAAATCTTGCAGCTGCAAAGCTCATCGTGTCCGTGTACCTTGATTTGGACGTACATGACCAACATGACGTAGTTGGTGGAAACCAGCTCCGGTCTTATCATGAAGACATCGACTCTACCAGGCCTTTGCTAGGCCTAGGATCCGGGTTCAGCATCCAGGTGGCCGGTACGAGGGTGGATTGTGGGTTGGGCTCATGGCCGATAACCTAGGCTGAGTGAAAAGACAAGACAATGACGATCGGGATCGAAATCAACGTTTGTCAATGTACGCCATTCGGACCACGCCCTGACCCATTTTCAAGCAAAAGGTCTTTGCCAAGATGAAATCTTTTAGGAAACGTCAATGATCTGCACTGTGTCCTACCCAGACTCGAGGATATCTGGTGTGAAGGAATCAGAATGGATTAGATCCTTGTCCTAGATGGCACTCGGAATACTACGTATTTCGTATCGGGCGTATCGGTACAATGCCAAGAGGCTAATGCCCAACGAGCTCTCTTTTATGTTCATACATCATAACGATGCTTAATATTTACAGGCGTCATATTATCTAGCACTGCATGAATGTAATCCTCGAGATTTCGGGTAACTTGCGAATCTCGGCAACCTGTCAATATTTACCATTGCCTCAGACAGCTCGGCAGCCTATCCCTCTCGACCAGGTCGTGGCCGGCGTGGCTTTAGATGTTGTGCACTATGCATGTTCCTGCTAGTGAAGGTGATCGTCGAGATGTAAATAGCGTCCACCACCGGTTCAGGACCGTAGCTGTTGCGGATCATCTCAGATAGAGGAACACTTGAGGTTTCGAGCAGAGTGATTTGTGAGAATTCGGACTGGTTGACTTGCACTCTACATGTATGATCGAGACTATGTCTATTTGTAGCCTCTGTCATGCACCCAAACCAGACGCTTACAAGAAGCTTTGCTTACCTATTTAAGGTATTGCCGCTTTCGCTCAGCATACATTCAGTTGTCTTCAGACTCGGCACAGTCTCGGCTCAGCTTTGTTAACCTAGGCCTGGATTTACTCACTTTGCACCATACGCATGCGCCATTTCAAGTATGACCCGGAATCGTACCTCGATCAGTGACGCATTACAACGGACCAGAAACCGTTTATACTGGAGGCCAGTACATTTCCTGAGCCGTCCCAGATCCTGCTCCAGCTGGAACATGTACCAGTATTACTGTGGCTAGATAGCCTCTGTCCCGGGCTAGTATGATTGGGCTGCTGTGGACGGTACTCGTAGCTTGCTTATACTTGCTGCTCCGGCCGTGATTCCCTCCCCAAGGCCTGGAAGCTCGCCCACGTCCGCGCCCCCGACAGTCCCACGCTCGCCAACGCCAGCATGAAGGCCGCCACTCCCAGCACCACAGCCGTCCAGAAAGTATACCAGGAGGTGGAATCCCTCTTGTCACGCCACAACGCCAGCAAGCCCCGCGGTTTCTGCTTTTCCATGAATTGCATGAGGATTCTTACCCGGGGCCCAAGCTCTGGGTAGCGTTCGTAAGGAAGCGGTCTCGTGATGCTCTCCACTTCCTCATCTAGGTACTCGAGCAGGTCCTTGCAATCTACCGGCAGCTCACATCTGTGGCCGTTCATGTCCTTGAGCAGAGTGCGGAGTGTTGGACGCTTGTCCACAACCTCGCTCCGATATTTGCCTGTCGTGAATCGAAATACTTTAGAGAATAGGCCAGCCCACCTTGATCCTTTGCTACTCGATAAGTGCTGTTTTTCTATCCACGTGCCTGATCGATGCCAAGGAAGAGATACGTTCTCGTCTTCCAAGGGAACCAGCCACCACGGAATGGGAAGCTCCAGCAGCTGCTCAAGCGCCTCTCCTGGGTCTTCCGAGAACAGCCATCTGTATGAGTGCATTACCTCTTGCCTATACGTCAAGTCTCTCGTCCGACTTCGATCTCTTCTCGCCCCAGAGTGGTGGTTTCTCGGGCACCCATATCGGTCACAGAACAAGCTGCCACGTTTCATCAGTACTTAGTCCGGTCCGGCTTCAAAAGAAAAGGTCTTCGGATCTTACTGCCAACTTGCATTGTCGTAAATGTGCGAGAAGAACCAAAAAATAGAAACCGTCATGGTTGTGGTGTCAAACTTGAGGTGTTCTTCCATGTATTCTGTCCAATCCACCTTCAAAAATCCGATCCTTTTCAGTACAGGAACTTTGAGGTGGGCCGTCGGGAACGCGTCGAGCTTGCCTGATCTGGTTCTGGATCCTGAGCGGGATCGCCCGCCCCGGAAGTTTTCATAGAGTACCCGGTTTGCAATCTCAGATAATGGTCTCTGCAACAGCTGGTCAACCGTGTCGAAGTCGAGGGCGGTTCGTGAAAAGATATCACCAGGGGTCTTCGCCCGTTTGCTCTTGGAGCAGGTGTTGATTAGCTCGATGGCAGCGAGGACGTAAATGACGTGCTTTTCGTATTTCGAATGCTCTTCCATCAGTGGCTGAATCAAGATTCTGCGTGCGTAGCACCTCTCCAGAACATTGCCCACAGGAGTAGTGTACCAAGCTTGCGCATCAGATTCAGTGGCCCATTCGTCATCCATGTCTTTTCTCACTTCATTCATAGCCTCGATGACCTCAATAAGAATCGATACCAATGTCTCTGGCTTGCAGTGTGCAAGGAAAGACCATTGCTTCGGCATATGTGGCTCTGCTCTAGTCGATCCGAAATCGAGAAACGTACCCCGCGGCCTCCTGTCCCAGCAAGCATCAAGGCGCAACTCCGGATCGCCCGTGCAGCAAAGCAGTCTCTCTTCTATCAAGGGAATGAGGGTAGTGAGGTGTTGCCAACTGGGTAGCACTGTAGTCTGGAGGACATAACGCATCTCTTCGCAAAGATTGACGAGATTCGGAAGGTCCACGCAGTCATAGTCGACGGCTGGGGCCATGCGATAACGCCGCGGGTACAGGAGGGATATATGTCGAGGGACAGCAAATCTCCAAGGTGACAAGAAGGCGTCTTGTGCAATGTCGGATGGCGAAGCAGTCCGCACTACGGCAGTAATGTACTCACCTTTTGCTCGTTCCAATCTCTCATTTCTCTCAAATTTCATGACATCTTCTGCCACAAACTCGGAAGAAGGTAACGTGGTGCTGTAGAAATCGACCCGAGGTCTTGTGCTCTGGGTGTCTGAGCTACGATCATCGCTCTCGCTTCCGCTCCACCAAGAGTCCCTGCTCCCATTCCTGTCGCTGGCTTCGAATCTGACGTGGCGATCCGATATCTGCGGGAGAAAGGTTCCATATGGCACGAGCCACTGGCATCCCGGAAGTGCAGGTTGGATGGACGCTGGCGCATCCATGTCTTCCGGTGAAGTTCCTGCGCCTGAAGCAGCCGCTTGTCCACCGTTGCGAACTTGTTTACTTGAAAGATCAGAGCGAGGCCTTTGCAAGGCAGGAATGCCTTTTCCTTTCTCTAAATCTACGTCGAAAACACTGCTCGCCGAATCACCTCTGCTGTTTATGTGTGGCTCAGGCTGTTGATAGTTTGCCAGGCCATTCAACAAAATCTCTCCCAGTCGGCTGTTTGTCTCAACAAGCTGACGGATCAAGGGGATAAGGCTGTCTTGAAAAGTTGAGGCGCCTGTATCGCCCCCTTGGGTGAGACTTGAATGCCCAAATTCCGCGTTGTTGCCGAGAGGACGTTCGTATGGCCTCAATACCTCAATGTAATTCACGCCCGAATCATGCGCTCTTTTAATCTCATATGCGGGACGAGCGTCCTTCAATCTCCCAAAATCATTTTCAGCAGCGGCGCGAGGATCGAATCTCCCATCAAACTCTGCACTTGAAGGGACTCTCCTTCCGGACTGACCTGCTTCCAAGCGTGTTTCATGGTAATCTCGATGTCGTACCTCTGGTCTCTGTTCTTGAAAAGTGGCGGCCTCGTTGGAAGCTTCCCAGCGCACATGTCCGGCTGCGGGTCGTGGTTCGGGGGCTCGCCGACGAGAACCTTTATAACGCGGAACTTCCTCTCGACTGGAGCCGGACCATGTCCGCTCATCATGATTGACGTTATAGAAGCTATTCATCTCAACAAGCCTTGAAACTAGATTGCTTTGACTTTGACCGAGATGACACGATGACGGGAGTCAATCAATTGCTGTTCCCTTCTTGTTTCTGTGCATGGAAGCCGGTGAATCTTGCATGCGACAGGCATCAATGCATGTCGTACACATAAGCTGGAAATACCGCATATGTACAAACTTGGTCAACAGAGAAACGGGGCATGATGATATCGGAAGAAAGTAATTGCAGTGCATCTCCATTCGCTGACCCCCTCACTTTACAATTAAAGCTGACACCAGCTACATAACACGACATGACCGGCATGGGTTTTTATCTCTTAACTTTGCTATCTGAACGACAAGCCATTTCCAAGTTAAAGCACTCTATCTTGTGATGGGAAACAACGGCATAACAAGACTTGTAATTATGGACACATGGATCCTCCGAGTTGGGGAGCGTCATGGAGGCGACATGAATCCCCGCTCTGGTAATCGTTCCTATGACATTATATGCCTGGACTATTTCCTCTCACTCAGCAAGTGGAAGACGATGCGGCCTCGGTCTGTGTGGAACGCTGCTGTTGGTAGGCTTCAAATATTTGACATCCAATTCTCAACGAGCTTCGCAATTTCCAGATTGTTCAATTCCACATGCATAAAATGGCCGTTGCCCCTAATGCCGACATCCTCAAGCTGGATCCACTGGAGAGTCACGCCAACTTGACGAAGATAATCGGCAATACAGCGACCAGACGCAGTGATGAAGCCTGCCTCTCCAGAGAGTCCTAAATAAGGCACTCTGGATACGTTGGGGAGTTTCCGGGCCGGCTCAGACTGTTGGTAGCATTGTCTCTGTTCGAGGGTATCCTCCCCAACGGTTTCAACATGGAGCTCTATTAATGTTAGACAATGAAGCTCGGCGGTGTGCATTACTAACCGGAGGCATTGTTGATTGGTGGGTCATATGAAAGTCTCGAGAATGTCAATCCCCATGGACTTTGAGGCACGCCACCTAGTTCCCCAGAGTTATATCGCCAGAAAGGGGTTGTCGCCGGCTCCAAGTTGATGCTACCCTTGATAAACTCGGGACAATCGTTTGACAGCAGAATGGGGTAGAACGCGCCAAGCGAATGGGCTATCAGAAATGCCTTGCCCAGCCTCGATCCATGTCTCGTATTTGACTTTGTTATCAGTGACAACAGTTTGCATCCAGATGCCCGCATGGCCAGTTCTTGGCGCTCGAAATTCAACGTCCAGGGTATCAGCGTTTTGACAAACGCTTGAAACGCAGGATCATTGTCCACCCCACTGCCTGGCCACTGTGTATGATTTTCCGACGGAGCAGTCCATCTTGCTTGTGCAATTTCGCGGGATACTCCGGGTGCAAATGTTAATGAGGCAAAGTCATTCGCAGCACTGCGTGCACCAGAATATGCATCAACCAGGTACACGGCATAACCTTGTGAGATGAAGTAGGATGCCCACCCCATCCTATCTTGTTAGCTAGGCAACATTTCGTTCGTGCTTCATACCTATTGTCGGGAGTGTTTAGCCAAGTTACCGCCGATGTGCCACCTCCATGGAAGAAGACCAAAGGATTGGGCTGCGAGACCCCATGGACAGGAAGCAGCTTCTCAACGTAGATCTGATCAACTGTGACGTTTCCAGTTGCCGTTTCAACGTAGCGTCCTCCTACGTAGAAGAAGCTCCGAATGTAGGGTGTCTCATTGGTCTGGCAGAGCGGATTGATGGCATTGTCTCCAGTGCAGCCATTTGTGAAAGCGGCCACCGGAAGCAAGGCCAGGGACAATGCAACAACTCTCACACCATAATGAAACATGGTGTACGCTTAAACTTCAGGGTAGGCGATATAAGAATGACGAAAGCTATGTCGAAAGCTGCGTTGGGTGAAGTCCAGTCTTAGCTGCTTGCTCACCACTACTTATAATGCAGCATTACCCCGCAGTGTCCCTCAAATATTAAATAAAGTGGCTGGACTGGATTCTCAATAGCTCCTAGTTCCCCGCTCCTGTCAGAAATTAGCAGGCTTATTTGGGCCTTATTTCCCTATACGCAATCAAGGGTATCGGCCACAATATAAAGGCGGTGTAGGTCAATGGTGCAGAGGTGGATGGTAATATTGGCCTATTGGCGATGCATATTACATACAACATTAATGAGTCCTAGCAGATGAGACATTCGAGAAGGACACATAACGCAAGTTATTACCTCTAGAAGGCGAAATGGCCCTCGCATTTGGTTACCACAGAAGAGCGGGGCAGCCCAGGCTGAACTCTACGGCAACAGCCGCGTTCAACGATATCCCGAGCATTGCATGTCTTCCTCGGCATGGGTTGAGCCAGGTGGTTCCTTGAAGTTGATCTTGTCTCGTGAGTTTGGTCGAACTAGTCATATTTTAACAGGCACCAGTCGAAAGAAAACATTGGGACTTGGCTACTATCGGTATAGAACTGGCTCCTGACGCACCCATATGCGTAGTCGGCGAGGCCACACCCATGGCAGGGCTCAAGAAGCATGAGGACAGGTAGTCTCTCAGGCTCAGTGGCTATGAGACCTGCTGCGCAGTCGAGCGCAGAAACCGGACCTCTCACCGGCGAAGGAGAAGACTGGTTCCACCGGGCGGCCTTGGAAAGGGACTCCTCAGATAGGTTTCATGGCAGAAGCATTGTGAAGACTCACCAGACATGGATTAAAGCTAAAGGAATAGTGAATAAAGAAATTGTGATATTGCGCCAACGTGACCTTGGAGCTCGATTCGCTGCATATCCACCTCTTGTCTACCCTCAATACAAATGTTGGCTGATATCCACAATTACTAGTTACACTCCCCCTCCACAATCATCCGCCAAACCACCGTAGTATAAAAGCGATCCTTCCTCTGTAAATTTCACTCCAATTTCTCCGTAACCGCACCGATGATGGATCAGTCTCAAATGGCCAGGCCCGCTCACAGGGAGCGTCTGAGCACAGGATGGACCTTTCAGCAGACAGACAGTGTCGACGACTGGCTGCCAGTGGCCAGCGTCCCATCCGTGTCTCATTTGGACTTGATTGATAACGGACGGTGGGTTACTATTCAGATTCTAAGCACAGCGCTGACAGATGTAGAATCTCGGACCCTTTCAAAGCCATGAATGAACTCCAAGTGGAGTGGGTGGGCGAGAAGTCTTGGACATATCGCAAGTCGTTCACTTATCCCGTGCTCGCCGGAGAGTCTGTGCACCTGATATTCGAAGGCCTCGACACCTTTGCCACGGTCAAGCTTAACGGTACCACCCTTTTTACGAGTGACAACATGTTTCTCAGCCATCGGGTTAATGTCACCGAGCTCCTTCAACCATCGAATACCCTCGTCATCGACTTTGAGAGCGCCTTGCTCCGTGCCAGGCAGCTGGAGAAGAATCACCCTGAACATCGCTTTATCGCGCACAACGGCGAGGTGGGACGAATTGGGGTTCGCAAAGCACAATACCACTGGGTGGGTTACTTCCATGAATATACGTCAAAGCTGACTCTTTAGGGCTGGGACTGGGGTCCTATTCTCATGACTGCAGGTCCATGGCGTCCAATCTCCATTGAGATCGCTACTGCGTCGATCCAGGACATTTCGATCAAATACCAAATTTCACCAGATCTAGGTGCCATCAGTGGTACAGTTCGGGTTGAGTTTGAGGGCCAAGTAGACGCGATCCGACTTACAATCGCTTTCAAGGACTCTGTGATTACCGAAACTACCGTCTCCCACGATTCGTCGGTTATCAGCTTTGCTATATGTTGGTCTACCACGTGGTTTTCTACTTGAGGCTAACATCAAACAGCAGAACCTAGCTTGTGGTATCCTGTAGGATATGGAGACCAGGATCTCTATGACCTGACAGTGGAGCTGGTAAAAGACCAGTTTACCATCGATAAAATGACCAAGCGAACCGGTTTCCGACTTGTCCAACTCGTCCAGGATGAGGACGCCAACGGAGAATCGTTTTACTTTCGGATTAACAACATCGATGTCTTTGCAGGAGGGTCTTGCTGGATTCCGCCAGACAGCTTCTTACCACGAACGAGTCGAGAAAAATACCGCGACTGGGCCAAGTTGGTGTGTCAATGCAACCAAGTCATGATCCGGTAGGTCATTCCAACTCAAAATGATGCCATGCTGACCTTCAGGGTTTGGGGTGGTGGTGTTTACGAAGATGATTCGTTTTACGACGCATGCGACGAATTCGGTATTCTCGTCTGGCAGGATTTCATGTTTGCCTGTGGCAGTTACCCTACGTGGGAGTCGTTGCGCGAGTCAATTGGTGAGGAGGCCAAGCAGAACGTGAAACGTCTCCGGCATCATCCCTGCATGGCACTCTATTGCGGAAACAACGAAGACTACCAGACGCAGGAGTACTACAAGCTCGACTACGACTGGGAGGACAAGCAGCCAGAGTCATGGCTCAAAGGCACCTTTCCTGCGCGCTACTACTATGAACATCTTCTCCCCAAAGTTGTTGCCGACGAGAGCCCGGACGTTCCCTACTGGCCTAGCTCGCCTTTCTCATCAAAAGGAAGAGAAGCCAACGACAAGAAAGCGGGCGATATACATCAATGGAACAGTAAGTGACTCCTTGGCCCTGGATTCCTAGCTGATCAATAGTGTGGCATGGATATCAAGAAAAATACCAAGCATTCGACAAGAACGGTGGGAGATTTGTGAGCGAGTTTGGGCTGCAAGGCCTCCCTCAGTTGGCCACTGTCAAGGACTTTGTGTCCAGCCAGGATGAGTTGTATCCGGGTTCGCAAGCACTGAATTTTCACAACAAAGCCCACGGCCACGAGCGACGCATTGCTACATACATTGTTGACAACTTTCGACCATTGGCCGACCTGGAAGGACACATCTACCTGTCGCAGCTCATGCAAAGCGAAGCTCTCACATTTGCCTACAAGGGTTGGCGGCGACAATGGGGCCAGGGCCGTCTCTGCGGGGGTGCCCTCGTATGGCAGCTGAATGACTGCTGGCCATGCACGTCTTGGGCCATTGCCGACTACTACCTGCGGAAAAAACCGGCTTTTTACGCAATTGCTCGGCAGATGCAGCCTATTACAGTCTGCGTCCAAAGGGAGCATCACGACTGGAGCGGTGGGCATGATCGCCCGAAGAAGACAAAGTTTGACGTGTGGGTTGCGAGCAGAGAATGCAGCCAGGTCTGTGGCGAGGTCGAAATCCGATTCATCTCCATCCGCACAGGAAGCCAAATCAAGCCCGCCGTGTACAAATCAGTCCCGATAGTCAACGGAACGACGGCTGTCATGTCTGGAGAAGTGGACGAAGGCGAGGCCCACGTGATTGCTGTGAGACTATTCATGGGAGGTGAGATTATCGGAAGAGACGTGGACTGGCCACAACCTCTCAAATACCTGTCGTTTCATGATCGGGGCGTGGATGTTCAGGTATCCAGCGCCGGCTACACAATCACCTGCCATCGTCCTACCAAGGGGCTGGTTTTTGAAGAGACGGATGGCGTCACGCTGAGCGACAATGCTATTGATGTGGTGCCAGGAGATACGCAGGTTATCAAAGTCAGCGAACAGAAAGTTCCTCGGTATCGATATCTGGAGTAGTTAATAAATTAAGCGAGCTCTGATGCTACCTACAAAAGTACCAATCTACTCTGGCATCGGACGATGTTTGAAGGCCAGAGACGGAACTTTACTCCGTTCGTGACCTCGTTGGACGTGCATGAATGGATCATGTCCACCCCATACGCGCATTCGTTCAAACCCGTAGTTCAAGATGATCTGATAAGATTACCAGCCCACATGTGGACCTCGCTGTTGCGGCGAGGTGCCGAATCAGTCACTTCTCTGCCGATCGTCTGTACAAAAGGCCCTCGCTAAGGACCTCAAAGGTTGGCTTGGCATCGCTTGCACAGTTAGAAAAGGGCCAAGTATAGATACCTTTCTAGACATGCTCGTATATGCAAGGCGCTGTCAAGAAATCGGACTAGCTTGCGGGCTTTATGCTGCCATGGTGGAATGGACAAAGATGATCTGATAAGATTATAAAAAACCCTACCGATATATTTACACACCCCCTTGATGCATCCTTCGTGTCCGTTGGCTGGATTGCTAGAAATTTCTGCCTACCTCCATGTGCCGTTCAACGTCAAATGCCAAGCAATTCTCTGACATGCGGCATAATATGGTCTGAGTCAATTTCCTTCCTCGGCGGCACGATGTCCCACAGCTTATGAATCGACGTTTTCTCTCGTATGGGCATCGGGCTGAATTGTTGGCTGCCATCAAACCTGCCGGACTACCTGCGTGACGTTTAATTGTTGTATTGGTTCTGCCACCTTGTACCAGCGTGAGTGGGTTAGGAGACCACTACTGCAATGCATTCAAGACCGCTTCAGTGGCAACCTGCCTTCCCCGACCATTACCACAAGCCTCCGCTATTGCTGCAGCCCTGGCTCTCATCTGCCCAGCCTCCTGTCCTAGCACTACCTGCTTTAGCACACGCCCCAATTCCCCCCTGGAGCACTTGGGTGCCGTGCCACGGTTGCCTATTCGCCCAATTCCCAAATACTCTACACGGCGTGCAAAGTCGTATGTGTCGAACCAAACAGGAAGAACAACCTGGGGTACGCCCGCGCTGCCAGACTGTTAGCAGATGAGCAGAGAAAGTGAGTCTGACATACCTGACGGCCTCAAAGTATGAATTTGCGCCTCCATGGTTGACTGAACAGATGACTGTCTCCTCTTGGAGGATGGAGATTGGCTCTACTTGGAGCCAATCCACGACGCGGATCCCACCCTGAGCCCCGTTTGTATCCAACCATTTCGCTTCCTTGTTGTTTTGCTTCCGTCGGTTCACCCACAGCACCTGAAGCCCGTCCCCAGCTTCTTTGGCTGCTTGCAGAAGCGATTTGAATGCTTCTGCCAGCTCCATCGATTGATCGTCATCATGAAGCACGTGGGTGCCCAAGTTGATGTAAACAGTTGGACGCTGCCGCAGCCAGGCCGCTAGGTCAGGGTCCACCTCTGCTACCGGCTTTGCAGACCTTACGATTGGACCGCAAGAAACCAGATGATCTGGAACCACCGTGAAAGGGAAATCGACGTGCGAGTTGCTGGGAAGGATAATCTTGAGCCCCTTTGGGGGGTCGTACGTCAAACGCCCCCAGTCCGAGTATTGTTTGTGTATTTTCTCCTGCATGTGTATGGCGTGAGTGATAACCCACCCATCCTGAGCGAGTTTCATATACTGCTGTCGATGGTACCAGGTCGATAGGCGCAGATAGAACGGAACGGGATAGGGGATGAGCGAAGCGGTTCTAACAGTATTAGCCTTGAGCGGAAAGGACAGAAAGTATTACGAACGGAGGTTGAATGTGCTGTTCATGTGGTGGCTGGTGACCTAGAATAAATTCGCGATAAGTATTGGGCGACAGCACGACCCAATTCACCCCTCGATCGTAACAAACTGTAACAGCAGGAGTGAAGAGGTTGTCAACCACGACAAGGTGTGCAGCAACGTGGTTAACCACCTTGTTGACCTGCAGCACCAAGTCGGCGAGCTCCTCGTTGCTCCATGGAGCGACGATCCGAGTCATCATTGGGGCTGCTCGGCTTGAATTGAACCACCTAGGTGTCAGGCTGCACACCTCGTGCCATTGATGCTCCGGGCGGTTGAACAGAGCATCCTTCCAGGTGGGCCCCCGAAGTGTATGGAATGACACTTTGCCGGACGAGAAGGCTTCACTAGAGGTAGCTGATTGCGCGAGGGGGCTGAAAGAGCAGAGATGCAGATCGACATCTACTTTGTCGCTGATGAGCTGCTCAAGCACCGCAAGGTGGACGTTTGCTTGCCCAAGCTCAGCATTGGTGATGAATAGGAGGCGTTTTCTCTCCATGCTGCGCAAGATGGTTGACTGAGCTGGCCTTGAACGAGCATCCTACAAACTGTTGACCGCATTAATATAGATAATCAAGCCAAACTTATGGAGCTGTCCGAGTGTACAGGATTCGCCATCGTGTGCCCAACGGGATATAGACCAGCGGTTCAGGACTGATGGTATGATGTCTCCTCTTCCTCAGTGGAGACAGTTCTAAAGATGCCACTCTTACTAGGTACATTCTTGTACATGTACAGTTACACCCACACCAACCCATGTTCATGGATGGGTTTACAGTGATGCTGCGTTTATTTGGGTTAGCAGCTGGGCCGCTTGAATCCTTCCAGCGCGATTTACGTAAAGAAAGGCTCTACCAGAGCTTCGATTGTGGTCAGGGATCTCACAGACGAACGAGTAGATGAACGGAGGACGATATTCCCGCATGTGTCTGACCCAAGGCAAGAAATAGTATGAAATAGCAGGTGCGTGCAGTGAACGAAAGGAAAAATAGCAACAAGTGCAATTACCCTATTGGCCACGAGAGCAAGAACAGCATCAGAGATGAAGGAATTTTGAGAGGATATCAGCTACTGGCCTGAGCCAGAGAACAACGAGGCGACAGCGTGCAGCAAACACGTACAGTCATGCGCAGCCAGGAAACCCACGGTCAAGAGAACGTTCTTTCGATGTATGTACGTACCGTTCGTCAGCAGTTCCGGTGGAAGTCCTCAGGCTGCGTAGGCTCACCCGAAGATGGCTGTGTTTGCTGGGAGTGTGTGATCGCGATACCTAGCCCTCGAATAAATTTCTGGCCCGACAGACGCGCGCAACAATCGTTCCTTTTCCCTGTTGATTTCTCTCCCTCCTCCATTCATTCACACTGCTGAGGTAAATAGTATGTGGGATTGCTCGTTCGTGTGCCCCGATGGGATACAGACCAGCGACTTCGAGGAGGGTTAATTGTATATTTTCAAGCATTGTGCAGAAATAATATGCTGTCTAGAAAAGGTTAGTAAGTCATTATCCTGAATTTCTAGTGCTGATCATTTGCCATGAGCTTTCCTCAATGACTGGTCAAGAAGTGCACATCTCAACGACGCTCAGCTTTGCCATTGGCCATATCGCAGAAGTGGCTCAGCCGCACTTCCAGTAAGCTGCATGAAGGCGCAGGCAGCCATTACGTGGTGAGGGGTCAAGCACGCGTCTTTTTATTCCTGTTCTCATCATCCTCGCATCACAAAGAATCGGCCTTCACATTTGGCATCATGGATGGTCTGTCAGTAGCGGCCAGCATCGCTGGGCTTGTGAGTTTGGCTGATATGGTATTTCGCACCACCACAACGTACGCCAGAGGGGTCAAGGGCGCGAGGACAGAAATCCAGAGTATTTCGCGCGAGCTACAGTCTCTGTCCAGTGTCCTGCACACATTATCCCTTGTCGCATTTGATCTGGAACTGCAAGAACACGGCACAGGCGACCCGTCCTTCAGAGCCCACCAGCTTTTTGATTGTCAGCAGACCCTGAGGAAGCTGGACTCGGGGCTCCAAGACGTTAAAAAGTCCATTGGCTCAACCTCCAGGTTCGAGGCACTCAAAGGTCGTCTCAAATGGCCGTTCTCTTCTCCTGAGACGCATGAACTGCTTCAAGAGTTGCAGCGGCACAAGCAGACCATTGACCTTGCGTTGGCCGCCGAATCTTTAGCACGCCTGAAGCTGTGCCTATCGCGTCAAGGCGAGATCGGGGGACAGTTGGATGATTTGGGGCAGACTACGAAGAAGATTCTCGATATCCAAACCAGGGTCATCCTTGATGAAAAGAAAAAGGATGTGCTGAAGTTCTTCATGAAAGTCGATCCAACCCCTGAGTTCCAAACCAACAAACAGCTAAGACATCCCATGACTGGGCTATGGCTTACAGAAGGACCTGAGTTTGGCAATTGGTACGACAACTCAAATTCTAAGCTATGGCTCAGTGGGATTCCCGGCGCGGGGAAATCTGTTCTCGCTGCTAGTTTTATTGAGGAGTGCTTAACTCGCAACGGCGATAAGTCCGGAACAGCAGTTGGATACTTCTTCTGCAACTACAGAAATGCTCAAACGCAAAAGCCTCTCTCTATCCTGTCCGCCTTGGCAATTCAACTCGCTCGGCAAAACGATCAGTGCTTCGATATTTTGGAAACATACTACGAGGAACTCGAGAGAAGCCGGCTTCAAATGTCTGAGCCTTCGGAGACTGGCCTGCTTAGAGCTATCAGTAGCATGTCAACCTCAATGAGGCGCATCGATATCATCATCGACGGACTGGACGAATGCCTCGACCACACGCATGACGTTCTGGATATTCTCCTTAGACTACATTCCACCAACGACCATGGGTCACTAAACCTGGCTGTATTCAGTCGAGATGAGAGCATCATACGTGAGACACTTGTGGATCAGTTCTCTCACGTGGAGATAGAGGCCCATACAGACGATATTGAACTCTACGTAACAGCAGAACTCGACAGGCTGATTGCGCGAGGGAAGCTCCGTATCCGCAACTTAATGCTCAGAGACACTATTATCAAACGCCTCATCACTGGTGCAAAGGGAATGTAAGTTATAAGCGGCTACTCAGCACACCATTACTGACTGACCCAGGTTCCGTTGGGTGGCATGCCAGCTTGACCACATGTGCATGCTCACGTCCGATGCGGCTCTAAAGAAAGCCTTGGAGAGACTACCGCCTACGTTACCTGAGACATACGAGCGAATTCTTGTGAGGATCGACAGTCTGCACGAAGACGTGCGACACCTAGTTGAGAGAACCCTGTTGATCATTGCATCCGACCGCGGCCGGCACCTGCCTCTTGATAATCTCTGCGAGGCAGTCTCGCTTAAGGACGACTCTGAGACACTGTTGAAGGAAGAAATTGTGGATGCAGAGGAAATCTTACGATGGTGCGGCTGCCTGGTTCGAAAACATGACATGTATGACGATGGCACTGGGCTCGAATTTGCACATTTCACAGTGCAAGAGTATCTAGAAACCATCTGTGCTGGACATCCCCGCCTGAAGAGGTATAGCATATCTGAGCAGAAGTCCGAGCTTCTTCTCGGGAAACTATTTCTCCAATACCTGACACTGGAAAACCACAATCAACTTGGGAATTCCACCGAGGATGGCGTCCTGAGATTATTAGTCACCGAACACCCGTTTTATGTGGATGCGGCAGCCGGCTGGCAAGTGCTCTGCGAAAATGATATCGCTGTTGAGGAAGCTTTGGGGGAACACCTCCGGCGCCTGTTCCACGTTCAGAAAACGGCCAATTTTGGCAACTGGGCAATTGCAGCCATACTACAGTTGCTGAGAAATTCACCGTGCTATAGGCCAAAGCATTTCGACACACTGCAGATTTTTCGCAAAGTATCATCGATTGTTTTACGGACAGACTTTACTCCTTTACATATGGCTTCCATGCTAGGACTGACTACCGTCTGCCGCTACCTGCTTGAGAATGGGGCGGATCCGAATCTGCGAAGCAAACTCGGAACTCCATATCATTTGGCTCTTGGGTCAACGTCAGTGCTGCGACTGTATTTCCAAGGCCACCGCCCCCACGGAACTGCTATTCAGACACGCCGCCCCGGAACTGCTATTCAGACACGCCGCCCCGGAACTGCTATTCAGACACGCCAAGAAACTTTGCAAGTGCTGATCGAGGCAGGCGCGCAAGTCGACCAGCCATTGATCACCCCGAACCAGAAGATTTCCATCATGAGTCTTCCCTTCTACATGGACTTCCCCATTCGCAGACCTGAGGACAATTTCATCTCCGTTTTTGAGGTGGCCGCGGATCTTGTTGCCGCAGGCGCTCCAATTTCGCAATGTGATGTGGAGTTTTTTGAGAAGCTGTATGATGACCTCCTCGTATGTGCCAAGAGTTTCAAGGCGGAAGAGGGTCGTGTCGATAAGTTAAAAAGTCTTCTGGCAGCATGGGAGGCCCAGGGAGATGCGCGTTCACCAAAAGCTCGCCTGCATTCTGCCACCATTACATTCTGCAGGAAGATGGACTTGCATGGCCTGTCTCCGGAGTTCAGTATTACCTCTCTCAAGCTATCAGCCTCTGGAGGAGAGCTATATTTCGTGGCTCACGCGATCAAACTCAATGACACAGCCTCTCTCGAAAAGCTGCTGAATGGTGGCCACAGCTATCTCACGTCTCTCAATGGTCTTGATCCGTCACAACCAATGGCAAGTCCTCTTCACATCGCCGTGGAGGCGCAATCATTAGCTGTGGTTCGTTTACTTTTGGACCATAAGGCAGACCCGAATGCTACTGGAGCACGTAAGACTACACCTTTGCATTGCTGCATGGAAACTTCAGATATCGCTATCCTTAGAGAGCTCCTACGCCACGGAGCATCCACCATACTTCCCGATGACCGTGGCAGAACTGTCTGGCACTACGCTGCTGAGAGCGACTCATCAAGCCTTCTGGAAACTTTGTTGGAGAGTACTGAAAGGGACCATGCTCTCCAAATGCAATCTGCAGAAGGCTACACGCCCATTTGCGAAGCACTAGCCCTAGAAGCTCGCACGCCACATAAGACAGGGAATACCTCTTTTCTCCTGAAATACTGCACTTCAAAAGAGTACTGGAAAAGCGGCAGCTCGATTTTCGGGGATGCATGTGCGTTGGGTGACGCCCGAATCATCCAGGCCCTCTTGGCTGCTCAGGTACCGCATGACGGATTAGACGATACAGCAGAAGGAAACCCCTTGCACTCTCTCGATATCCGCAGTTCCGTTGAATGTGTTGCTCTCCTCAAAAACATTTACGCCTTGGACAAACGACGAACAAAAGATTCCAAGACCCCGCTGGAGGCTTTGTTGCAGAGAGCCACTGACGAGCACGTATGTTTATCGAGAGACTTGGTCGAGGTTATGATTCCTGAAACTTGCCGGGTCAATGCACTGGAGGCAAGTAGACTCTGGGAGTTTGCATGCAAATGTGTTTCACTCGTGAGGAACGAGTTCTTCGATGCAGCCTCTTATCATCTCCTCCTCGACGCCCAGATCCAAGATCTCTTTGAGCAAGAAAGTCACACATCAGGCTTACGTCCATTTGCAAAGTCCTTCATCTATGAATTTAAGCTGCATGATGAGACATTAATTATGGGAGGGCAAGAGCGTGATCTCCCCTTTGCAACCAGATGGACAGAACTTTCCACTGTTGTCAGGATGATTGCTCAACGCTCCCGACACTTGGGCTTCGCCTCTACCGATAGAGAGATAGTTTTCCTGTTGACCTTGGCAGTAATCCATCGCGATGAGGCTCTGATACAGGTGCTTCTCGAGCGTGGCGTCAGCCTGCACGCCAAAGTCGACCAACTCTCTCCATTCGAAGTTGCGTGTCTCCCGCAGGTGCAAATACCCATCAGCACCTTTGAGTATCTCATCTCACGAACAGCCCCAGAGCAAATTTATAGGGCAGACTCTTACGATGGCATGTACAACATCGGGCCATTGTATCTCACGTCGGGCTTTGGCACAGGGTTAAGCGCGCCTCTCAAACTTCAGCGCCTATTATCATCAGGGATCGACTGCAATATGCCGATGGCGGTGGCTAACCTGACGCCACTGGCACAACACCTGCTTCACGGAGCTACAGATACGGCGATGGTTCTGCTCGACTCTGGCGCTGATCCTTGGATCGGCGGGGTATCCGGTTTTGACGCCGCACTCGCGGCTGCATACATGGGGAACCTACCAATGCTCTCCCGGATTCTCCACACTGAGGAGGCGACGGGAAAGCGCGGTTCCTGGGCTCGTACATGGACTGGAAAGATTAACGGCCGTTCTCTCCGAGGCGCCAGCGCAATTCATCTGGCAGTCATATCAGGTGCGGTGGATAGTATTCAGTTCTACTTGGACCATAAGTTGCTGGCTGGTCTAGAAGTTCGCTGTACAGCGAATGAGACTCCCATGCACTGGGCTGCATATTTTGGCAAAGAGGCGGCTCTGCGGGTTCTGATTGCAGATGATGGTGTGTTGGATGCGACAGGTAATGGTGGTTTAACGCCTCTCCACTATGCGGCAGAGAAAGGTTGCCTTGGCGCCGTTCGGGTCTTGGTTCAAGCCGGGGCAAACAAGCATAAACTGGACAATTTCGGACGAAGGCCTATCGATATTGCCTATATTGGCGGGCACCATGAGGTAGCACGAGCCTTGACATCCGCCTCTGAGCAGGACTCCAGTGATGCTGCCATTGCCAATTCTACTTCTGTTCTGAGTGCCATGGCAAGCGGAGTGGGGGCAGCCATTCTCCGAAATGACGTAACGGAGTTGAAACGCATACTTGAAATGGGTTGTCCGGTTGACATTGAGCTCTTTAACCAAGGCCAAGTCACCACACCTCTGGGCCTGGTTCTACAAAGATCGTGCGACCTTAGCATGGTGCAAGTTTTGCTTGATGCTAATGCTATGACTTCAATACGCTTTCCTGCGCTGCATCAAGGGGTGGCTCACGACGCCCTTGAGATCGCTGTCAGATGTCCTGATTTGAACTCTGTCTTGCCGCAACTTCTACAGAGGTACATGGATGAAGTTCATCACCTTCCGCCGAGGCCATATACTCCCCTCCAACTTGCCGTGCTAGCTGGAAACAAACGAGGAGCAAGAATCATTCTAGATCAGCTCCAAAGTGTATTTACACAGCATGGAAGTCTAACCGAATTCGATACCTTTGTCAACCACGTCAGCACATCAAAACAGCACCCATATCAAACAGCCCTCTACATGGCAGCTTCTGAGGGGCACCTAGACATCTGTGAGATGCTGGTGAAATTCGGCGCAGATGTAGATGCCAAATCAGCAAGCGGCAAGACACCTTTTCATGTCGCTGCTCATAATGGCCATGCACTTGTCGCACAGTTTCTCAAAGAGAAGGGCGCACTGACCGTAGCGCGAGACGATGAGGGCTTGAGCGCTCAACTATCAGCCTATTTAAGTGGAGTTGACGATATCATCTCCCTGTTTCCCAAACTATCCATCTCCGATACCGACATATCCGGCTGTAATTCTCTTCAGATCATGGCTATGAACGAAGACGAAATGGGAGTGCCCAACATAGTGGAGTTTCGCAAGCTCTTGGATCAAGGGGCAGATATCTGTCATACCGACCTGGTAGGCTTTTCCATCCAACATGATCTTCTTAAAAGCTCCATAGGGAGACAACTACGGTTTCTGTTGCAGGCCGAGCCCGCCCGTCTGCAAATACATCGATTACCTCCCTGGCCCGAATACATGGGACATGTCGATGTAGTTGCGGTTTCGAAGAATCTACCACTTTTGAAACATGCCCTCACTCAGTCCGAAATGAAACGGGTAATAGGAATGGTGCAACCAGGAGATCATAGCTTGGTCTGTCAAGCAGCATATCTCGGATCCACGATAGCCATATCGGCCTTTGTGGCACTTGACCCTGAATGCACCAAGCACCGTTGCCGAAAGCACGGCACACCTCTCTTCGCAGCGCTGTCACAGGGACAGCAGGAGGCCGCCAAAGAGATTGTTCGGCTGTACGACCTACAAAACATTACAAGCTGGGGCGAATTTTTGAGTTGCGGCTCAAATATAAATACTCGTCTCATGCAATGGCACTTTGTTGGAAGGTTCATGGAGAGAAAGGGATTGTTCTTTGAGGTGGCGAATGACTGTCAAGTGGTAAGGCCATGGTCGGGTTTCAGGCTTGCGAGGGTGCCTTTGAAGTGGGAATGGAGAAAATTCCGTTACGAGAGTATGATTGAGTATGCGATTCGAAGACAGAAGTTTGTTTCGGAGCAAAAGGGCGTAAGAATCCGTGATTTGCAATTGGTAGAGTAGAACATAATCATATATTATATTCCCTATATGAGTCTGAACCTAGGCTGTACATCAGAGACAAAAATCCTATCCCGCCGAGGGTCAATACAGCTTTCTTCAGATATGACGTCAGTAACACCCATTCCAACATGCCGGAAGTGGTTTTCTGTCCCTGGGACATGTTCCAAAAACAGGAAAGCAATCATTTGAGTACCTCCAAACATGTAAGAGCACACCCTCAGGCACCAGCATTCATACGGTTTCTCAACACCATAATCCTCCATCTGATCCATATAGCACTCAATGCCAACCCCGGGCCTTAGGCCATGGACTAAACGGCAAGGAAGATAAGGCCCTTCCGGATTTACCTACTCACCCGACCTGTCCAGCACCACAAGCTGGATCATGCCTTCGGCGTCGATGTAACCTCCAGCTTCAATCTGACCATAGCTGCCCGCACGACGCTCATCAACGTTTATGTTTAGAACAACCATGCCTGTTCCCATCTCTGGGGGATTTGCTTCGATGTCCCAGAACGAAAGGCGGCCTGTCACAGAAGCCCAGCTCCAAGTAAGAACTCCGGCGTCTTTGTGATATATCAAAGAGAGGGCTTTACGATGGCGACACCAGAGCAGTCCATCATGGAAGTTATTTGCCCAGATCCCCGCAATGTATGTGTCGTCTAATCGCAAGCCGAGGGCTTTCGCGATGCCTCCGATGGCGGGCAGTTTATCGGCGATTTTGGTGAGTTTTCGGCTAGAGTAGTCGCAAACCCAATTGTTCCAATCGTTGTAATATTTGCGCCTCTCGGCCTGAGACATGTAGCTACTAGGGCAGATGATGTTTGCGAAATCCTTCTTTCGGGTAGGTTTATCGGCAAGATGCACATAATTTACCTCGTGCTGGTATCCCTCAGAGCATTCCCAAAGAACGCCACAAGATGTAAAATGAAGCGTCCTTGACGGTACGGTTCTGTCCTGGAATGTCCATCCACGAGTGGACAGGAAATGTTTATCGAGATCGATAAAATTGCTTTGTCCGCCCACGTCGAGGAAAATAGTTCCACTTTCGTCCTGCTTATAGTACTTGCCTATGGGAACACCTTCTTCTTGACCGTCGGCACTGATTTGGGCATATATCGTCCCCCCCCACTTTGTCACGCACCCCCTTTATCACGCACTACCCTCTGAGCCACTGCCATAATGTCTTTTATAATTTTATTACAAAAAATAATTCAATTAAAGCCAGGTTTTTATTTATAAATAGAGAATTTACTATAGAAAACTTCTCTTGGCTTTAATTAAGTCTGTAAAGTCTGGTTTGCTGTGCTTTTTATATGCCTATTGCCACTGCTGCTTAGCAACTAGTTAGGCCTCTTTAATTTCCTAGATATTAGTAAAGCCCTTATTAAGGTTATATTTAACCTTTTTCTAGCTTTGCTAGGCCTATAACTCTATTTATGCCTTTAGATAGCTATTTTAATGCTCTAGGGTAGCTATTTGGGCGTTCTTTTTATTAAGGCTTTTAGCTACTTTTGCCTTTATCTATTAGATAGCATGGTTAATATTGCTAACTGAGTTTTCTATAGCCACAAGCTACTGCTAAAGTTTATGGCTGTTTGTAGGTGTATTCTAAATCTCAGAATTATTAACCTTATGCTTTTTGGGTATAGGAGGAATTATATCTTTTAATAGAGGCTAGTTTAATGATAATATAGCTTCTATGGTATATTCTAAGCTTAAGGGATAGATTCCTATAGTAGTAAAGCTAGATTTAAGATTTTCTTTATTATTACTGCTTTTTAGGCTATTTTATAGGCATTAAGAAAAAGCTGCTTTTGCTTTAGGGCCAAGATATTAAAAGACACAAATGCCACTATAAGTTTATAGAAGACTATCTTTAATAGGCTATAGTAAGCAATATTAAGTGGCTAAGAAATGTGTGATATATATGCGGGAAGGTATAGAAGTTAAATATTATACTGGATAGTAGTTTCTATAAATTCTCTTGTGATATAAGCTATATAACTGTTAATAATAAGCAGGTGCTATTAATCTGGGTTTTTGGGGGCAGTCTTGGGAATAAAGACCTTATTGAGTTACTATAGTAGGATAGGGCTATTTGCCTAGTCTGTCTTGCTGCTATTATACTTCTAGTCTAGGAAATGACAAGGAAACCACTGTCCCTGTAGTGTTTTCTTAGTAAAGATAATAATGGGCGTTAGGATCTTTTTTAGAGTGCTACTGTATTTAATAATAGTTACCTACTTGTGGCAATTACTCTCTATAACTATTACTTACTTTATTAAGGAAGTGCTATATACTTTGCTAGTATAGGTCTTACTCTCTAAAACACTAGTTTTATCTATATTATATATATTCTTGGCTAGAATATACTTGTTGTTAATAATCTTCTAGAGATAGAAAATATAACCCTTAATAATAGTCTTAGTTAAAGCTAGAGACCTCTTAGTAGTAAGAGATTGAGATATCTTTATTTTAATCTTATAGTACTATCTAAAGAAGTGTATAACCTAGTTATAGCCAATAGGATTAAGGTTCCCCCCTTTGCAAAGAATAGCCTTAGCTATTGCCACCACTTAAGATCTAGCTAGGGCCCTTCTAGTAGCTTTCTTAGTGATAATCCAGTTAACTAGTAATTCTTTCTATATTCAGGATAGTCTTTAAGCTTGTTCTTTAGCTATTAATGCCTCTAGCCTGCCTTAAAGATAACCCTATAGGGTAGACTCTATGATAGTATATATATAAGTAGTCTTATAAATTAGTACCCTAGTATTAACCTCTTCTAGGGCATTCTGAATATTAGTCTTACAATTAGACTTTATTTTTATTATTTTGAAAATTTGGTTTAATTTGGATAAGAATTAGGAAAGTTGTGAGTAATTTACTATGATGACCCCCTTATATCCTGTTACATTAGATGTATGCGCAATAACAGAGGTGTGTAACAAAGTGGGGGGGATAATAGTCTGTGGTCACAGTCATAGGAACTCGTGGCTGAAAGTGTCAAGGTGGAGGAACCGTAGACCTCTGTCATCTTTGCGGCCTGGTCCGCCCAGTCATTGGGATCATCCTGGACAATGCAAAGGGCACCAATCCAGAGGTACCGGTTTCCAAGAGCCTGTGTGAACTTAATTGTCTGTCTTAGTGTACGAGGAAAGTCTGTGACTGGTATCCCTAGGCGGTGTTTGTCGATATTGGAGGTTGTTGTAGTTAATGCGCCTGCAGCTCCCCAGCAGTAGCTCAAAGCTACATAACGGTCTGGCTCGCCCTGACTTTCGTAGAGGCGACTCAGATTGGATTCTATATCCAGAACACGGGTGGGAAGCTAAGCCTGTGGTCTGTGACAGGCGGTATGCGTCTCGGTACATTGTGCCATCCATGACTTGGCCCTGTGGACAACTTCTGCAGAACCAGAATCTAGATTCGGTCTTACAGCCAACGGTGGCCAAGTAGGCCGGGGGGGTTCAAGACCCGTCCAGTTTGGGCCCACGCCATTCTTCTGGTAGAGTTCCAGCTTCAACGCAGTTCGGTCGTTCATCTGTTGAGACACTTGCCCAATTCCAAGCATGAGCACAAAAGTCTGGTTCTAGGCGTACTTATTAAACTCCGGGATCTAAAAGTGATACGTGAGGTAGGGTATTGCCTAACTCGATGGCATCATGGAAGCCCCCGACCAATTGCGGATATCCCACTGGGCACACATCAGCCACACTGCTAGTGCCTACCGAGGCCGATTATTGGTTTGCAGCACGATTGCGTATCACTCAGCCTGCTCCACCTTTTGCACCAGCTGGCCATATGCAGAACTTCATTGGAGGTTTGGAGCAGGGTGTTTTCAGCTCAGGCTGCCAACGCCCAGCAATTCCTGCAGGGTGACCGAGGGAGTTTTGCAGTGGTGAGATGGCAATGGCGCTTAGGAGGTAGACACATCCACGAATCCTGTTTTGCAAGCCGCCTAAGATGTGTTCTGCCCCTCTATTGCTGCCTAATGCTTCTTTGGACGGTACGGGCCAGGTGCAGTCGAGAACATAAGGTTGGGCATCCCGAAGTTGTTCTTTGCCAGAACGGACGCCGTCTGATTTCCTCAATGCTGGATTGAAGCAATCACAACCATGGCAGTTTATCAAAACATCTCCCAGGACGAGAAGCCGCGTCTAGTGTCACGGGTGGAATTCGGGCGGACTCCATGGAAAAGCATTGCGTGGCGCTTTGGCTTGGCGCTGGTCTTTGCCGCCCTTAACTTGCCCGTGCTGTATGGCTTTGAAAGTAAGGGCGAGCTCACGCGCATGGACAGGCGCTTGTTTTACATTCTGATCATTCTGATCTCGGCGCTCATGAGCTTGACCATGGGATCGTTGCTTGGGCTTTTAGGAGCCATGCTCCGATGGCCGCTGTTGGCGCAACGGGATTATACGCCTGCCGAGGTGAGTACTACCATTGCAAGTAGACGTTATGATTAACAGTTGAAAGGTAGACCTTATTATGGGAATGGCCCATCCTACGGGATCGGTTCGGCTGATCCTCCACCACACTTGGACAACGCGCAAATGGACGACGACTACCATCGTAGCGCTCATATACCTCGTTTGGAACATAGCCGCTCGCCTCTCTGTTGCCGCGCTTGGGGTGACGTATGATGTAAACGAAGTTGTCAGCTTCCCTGTTTTAGTCACGGACTGGAGATCTTCAGAGTGGTTTGATCTGCCTAGCGACTGGCTTGACGGAATGGAGAACGATAGTTTATTCACGTCGTTGACTGTTGGTAGGTGCCAACGTGATCGAGATGGATGGCAGTTGCTAATTCATCTAGTATCCATGCAGAGGTATGCGGCACTGGGTCGAGCGATGGTGCGCAACGAATCCGGGGTGGGGTGGGAAGAGGACCAGTTACGACTACAGAGTAAGATGAATATAGCTGGGTTAGGCTTGAACCGGACAGTCGACGGCGACAAGATTACATACTCGTATCTCTTGAGGGAGTATCAAGGCACCGAGACTCGTCAATCAGAGGAGTTGCTGGAAAGCTCTTCGACATGTCTTGAGCGAGTGGTACGAGACGGAGAGGTCTATGAGAGAGGCGAGAAGATCGAGATACCAGGCAAGTATTCGACCAAGGTCCTTTACAAGTGACTGACATAGCCTCCAGATGCAATGAACCAGACGACGCCTGATTTTCTCCGGGTTCTGGACATCTTTCTAAACCCGGACTCTGAAGCAGAAGAGAGTGCGACTGGAATGAATGGTGACCCGGTCTGGGCTGCCAAGATGGAGTGGGACAAGATGTCGGAACTGTCAGCATGCGCTACGACATGTGAGACACCCATAGCATGAATCAAGAATATGACTGACGAGTTAACCAGATTTCTTCAGCCCTCAAGTTGGCGGTCCGACGTGGCCTTGGCCCCGTAATGCAACATTTCTGGATTGCAGAACATGTCTTGCACATAACGGAGGCGAGGGACTCGGCATAGGCACCCTGCGTAACCTGCCTGCTGAGAATACATCTTACGTCGAGAATTTTTTGCTCCGTCAGGGTGCGCACAGTGTGATATGGGACAGATTCGGAGAACAACTTCCAGCAAAGTCAACTCTCATGATACGTCGATACCCTGCCGATAATCTCGAAGACTTTCTTGACACCCTTCAAACGACCTTTTACGATCTGCAACTAGGACCAGGCGACCAATACGGAATAGACTACAAGCTTGGCCTTCAAGCGGCACACGTCACAGCCTGGCTTCCCCTGCTCAGCATCATCGGCGCAGAGATGCAGTTGCCTAAAGTGACAAAGGAAGATGGGGCCACGGATCAGCCGTTATTGACTTTTGCGTTACAAATCCAGTGGAGCAGAGCCCAAGGGGTACTTGGTGGGATTATGGGCTTCCAATTGCTAGCTATCGCATTGGTGGTTTACAGCTGTAGAGGAGTACCACTGCGCGATGATAGCTACCTTGCTATTGGTCGTCTCCTAAGGACAGCTCTTGACGAGATAGAAGGAAAGAGCATAGCCACCGGTCAAGAACTTGCCAAGTGGTTGAATGAAACGAAGGGGCTGAAACTGAGGTACGGGACGCGCAGTATTGAGGGAGAATACGAGGTGGATATGGTGAATGTTGGTGGTAAATTTCCTGATGGCTTATACCGATAAGGCTGAATGTATATACGAGATGCTTCCAGGCTGTTTAGGTACAGACTACCTTTCCTCGGCTGTTCAGCTCGGAAATGATCATGTCCCTGTCGCCCAAAAACGCTCCAAAGCATCCTGTCGAACTTCGTACGCCCAATGGTGACAGGTCTGGTGCACCACTGGACTCACATCATCCCCGACGCCATCGTCCTCGTCAAAAACGCTGCGTATCCCCAGGACCACATACTTCTTCAGCAGTACCCTCCGCCAGCGCCCCTTTTCGCCGACACACTTCTTCCAACGGCCAATCTGGCGTTCGTCGTCGGCGCAGCGTCTGCCCATCCAGAAGCGACAATACCACTGGAACCAGCCACGCACATCATGCTCGTGCGCAATCCACCCGGCCGCCTCCCACTCCTCAATGCTTTGGCCGCAGGCCACGCCATACTTGTTTGCCTCTGGGTTGTATGAAGGATTGGTGAGGAACATGTCCTTATCGAGTCCGGTGGTCCATGAGGCCGGCAGCTCCATCCAGTCGTCTTCTATGGTGATGCCGAGGCGCTTTGAGTACAATGGTCGCCAGTATGAACCCCCAAAGCTGCCCTCGCGGATGATTTCTTCTGGGGATTTATTGGGTCGGAAATCTGGGTGTGACTTGAAGTGGAACGTCCCATCGGTATCGCGGCTTGGAGGCTCTGCCTCAGGTTTCCATGCCGTCCATTGGGCTTTTATGGACACGACATCGAGCTCTGCTGGTTTTGAGGAAGTCGGCTTCAAGGGCTCATTTTGCGGTTCCTGCGACCCCTCTCCCGGAGATTGGTCGTATCTCGGCGTTGTGTCTTTGGCCAAACGTTTCGACTGTCTCGTGGGTGCTGGCTTCAATTTGCGCTTCACACCTTTGACGGTGGTTTCCGGCGCACTGGGAAGACCTAGGCCTTGGAGAAGGAGTTTATTCTGCTTAATGTTATTTTCCCGTCGGGCGGCGAAGTCTGCCATTGGAGTTGAGCGAGCAGCGGTGAACGTAGTTTGTTGGTTCTAAGTTACATATTCTTATTGCTAGAGTTTACTACGTCATAGATTGCCCTTATACGTCAGCCAGGGTGTCAGTTTGCCTACCCTATATCTCCAGAGCATATCGTAGCGTTCATCAAAGGAGGCCCCGCTGATCGATCATGTACAAAGAGTAGCTGAATTTGTATGTAAGATATTTGAGAGCCATGAATTGTAGATGCATCAGCGATTGGCAGGGAACTTGTTTGGGATAATGTCCTTCACCGCAAAACATAAAGTGATTAATTCCAGCGCCTGGCTCTGTGACTCAAGGCGGCCATCGTATCACTATAAAAAGACGGCTAGATACGCACTCAACCTGTGTCAACACCAAGCTCTACGGGTGGATGCAAGATCCTACAGCGTCGGAGCCCTCCGGTTGTCTTAAGAACGCTGACAAATAATGCGTACAATCGGATCGACGGCTCGGAAGAATATAATTGCTGTACTCCCTGAGTCAATGGCGAGGTGGATCCGAAATGGTGTCATCAAAACATTCAATTCACCACCCTCAATGGCGTCGAAAATCTCCGCGTCCCGGCTCCCAACCGAGGTTTGGAATCATGTCCTACAGTATCTGGGACTGCAGCTGTTGGAGCTCGACCTATCACTATCCAGCGAGCTCCGTTCCCGGCGAACCGCGCTCCGGGAGCTCTGCCTGACCTCGCGATGGTTCCTGCAGCTTGCGCGGCCGCATCTCTACGGGACGACTGTCTTGTTCGCCAACAGAAATACGGCGACTGCGTACATTGATGGAGCCCACTCGGTTCTGCTTTTGACAAGAACTCTGGCCAACAATCACGAGCTGCGGCCACTTATTAGGAACTTGGCGCTTTTAATCCCGCTACCACCAAAGCCAACAACCATCACATCCTTCACCCGGACGATGTTTTTATGGGATGACCTACCCACCTTGCTACCACCTCTTGGGCCTGCAGATCAAGCGATATTCGAAGCTGTAGGCCTGCCCGTCCCTGGCGACTCTATGGGCAACAAACGCGAAGATACCCGAGATCGGGGAAGTCTGGTCCCAAGACTGGTCGCTGCCTTGCTTAGCATGACGTATAGAGTAAGCGGGTTGTTGGTACAAGGTCTGTTGACAGAACCATGTCAAGATTTTGACCAGAAAATCCGAAAGCTTATGCATGCCCACACATTTCTCCCGGAACTCAAGACCATTCACTTTCGGACGCATCCCAGAGCTTCTTCCCAAGCCAAAGCGTCGTTGCCACTTCTGAATCACCCCGGACTACGCAGTATTCACATTGCGTCCAACTGGAACGGGAGTTTGACTGTATCCGGAAGAGCCGCGGGAGGTATTGCGCGGATAGAGGAGATTCACATAACTGCCAGTACCGGGCTGGCTCCCATCAGGAGGCTTTTAAGGCTTGCAACAGGCGTCAAGTCGCTGTCTGTGACTCTCCTAACCCCCACAGGTCCGGTCCAGCGGGAGAGCGACCTCAACGAGATGCTTCTTAGTCGCGCCGACACACTGGAGAGCTTTTCTCTAGACACGACACTCTGCTCGGCCGAGCATGCTGCGGGACAGCTTGGACCGCTCGACAAGGTGACATGCCTGCCCAGGCTCCACCAACTCAAGCACGTCTCGATAGAGCCGCATCTGCTCATCGACTGGCTCGAGGTCAACACCTGGCCCCGGTTCCTCAACACCTTGCCTCCAAACGCATCCTCGGTGACGTTTCGCTTCGTTCCAGAACACGGCCAAGATCTGCTGCGCATATGGGCGCGTAGTGGGCTGGGTTCTGTGCTCCGTTCCGCAGAAAGGTGGCAGAGCCGACTCCCACACGTGCGGCACATACACTTAGCGCCATTGCCATTCTCCAAGCGTACGTTCGACACGATCAAGGAGGACTTGGCAAAGTGCGGCATTACCCTCACTTGGCAACATCTGACGGGGCCGGATATGGCTACATTAACCATACATTGAAGTCTATCCGTTTAAGGTGCTCATGCAATGAAGGAGCATTTAGGACTACCGGCTCATCAAGATAGATTGACTGCCATGGCCGGAATAATATCACGTCGCTTTAATTTAGTTGGCTTACGATGGCACTTTCAAGCGTGATTCACTCGTGATGTTTCGTGCTGTTGTAGTTGCATGAATCGATAGTGTGTTACCTTTCACATCTATAGGCCTTGGAGCCGCATCGTAATCCCCCGCCCAAAGGAGAACATCCGTTATGTTATATACCTCTTGTTGGTGTTCCCAACGTCCTGATTTATCCTTATCTCACAAGCAGCTTTGACCCTGTGTCTGCCCTCCGCGATCGATCTTGTATCTTGTCTGGCGCCAACTCGCTCTATGCAATCAGACACGTACGTTCAGTGCTGTTCCGGGCTCAAGGAAACCCGACTCATCCAATTCAGGCTGGGGGTCATCTCGCATCTCCAGCCACTACACGGAATGCAGACTCGACAATTGCTTGTCAGGTCCCCAGCCGATATTACAGCAACTGCTCGCTTACATTGGCGCAAATATGGACAAAGAGGGTGACAGACTTGATATTCATTTTCTCTCTCTTTTATTTAATTTTATTTAAATTTTATTCCAGGTTTTGGACAGCGCGGAACCTGCTGACAAGACGACCCTGCCACGCTGGCGATTGGTACAAATAATCACTCATAGTTGCCTTCCTAAGCATCATTTGGATCAGTTGACACTGATTCAGACTACTGTCAGCATGGCTGACCTCGGCACCACGGCCAGCATCATCGCGGTGCTGCAGGCAGCGGCGATAGCCATCCAGTACCTCAAGGATGTCAAGGCGGGCCCAACAGATCGTACGCGCCTGCGAGAGGAGATGCGTTGCTCCGTCCTCGTTCTCGAGATGATCAGGGACCGCCTCGAGGACTCGGCTGGGCACATCACTTCGAGATCGGCAGCCATGGAGGCTTTCGCTGCACCTCATGGACCCCTCTCCTTGTTCAAGCAGCTAGCAGAAGATATTGTAGCCAAATTGGCCCCCCAGGATCGGTTGCGAAGACTGGCACAGCCATTCCGGTGGCCGTTTGACAAGAAGAGCGTCCACGAGATGCTGGCGACGTTGGAGAGGCTAAAGGCCAACTTCAATCTCGTCACGCAGAATGAGCTCGTAGAGCAGCTGCGAATAACGAGCTTGACGGTGAATGATGTTGCAGGTCAAGTCACAGGTTTAAATAACTCCAAAGCGAATGAGGAGAGAGAGGATCCTGGCCTGGATATCCTCGTTGTCCTTCAACTCCCAACATGCCGAGGACGATAGTCAGTATTGGCCTCGGCAAGGGCTCTGGCCAAGTATAGTCGTTGGCCCTTCGCAGATAACGGAATTTCTACATGGGAGAACTTGGAGTACGAGACAGGTTAATGTAGGATGTCCCGTTCGTGTGACCCAATGGGATACGGACCAGCGACTTCAAGGAGGACCCTCTGACGATAAAGACGATACCAGATCAATATACGACAATTGGTTAGGCTGTAAAAGTGTGATTACCCCACGATATTGAATTTTCTTCTGTCCCTCCGAAATACCCTTGAAATGTCCGTTGTCGTGTGAGGAGCTTCGTCTGACTGGGAATGACATTGATATACTATCTATACGTTAATTTTATAGCCTCCGATAACTCGATATTGGAAGAATCCATCCGGATCCCACCTCGATGCTACCCTCCTGAGCACTGCTAGCCTGTCAGCGCCATAAGACTGTATAACATGCTCTTGAGGCCATGCATAATTGGGAAATATGTAGCAGTGCTCTAGACCCATTTCCTTAGCCGCCAACTTAACTTCCCGGAGGAACTGTGTGCCCTTCTCTATCATGAAAGCATCATCATCCGCATTACGCCATGTGAGACATATCTCCATGATTGCTAGGGGACCATCTTCTGGGCATAGGCCCTGTGAGTTCTTTGTTGGCTTCGGATCAGGGAAACTCGGGGCCGACGTGTCACGCGAGACCTGAAGCATGCTAGTAGGTAGAGCGAGGAAGACGAGCGTATTCAAAATTCCTGATACATGGCGCGTTGACTCAACAAAGCCATACCACATGTCCACGGCAGTATTAAGAAATTGACTGTTGAGCTTGAAAGAGATGGACCTGTTGATAGTTCTTGAAAGCCATTAGCCGTAAGTTGACAACGCATAGGAGAATCGGGATGCTACCCACCGAGAGCCATCCTTTGGTGATAGGTTGCCCACCTGCTTCGCAAAATGGCTATGCTTTCTTTCTTTGAGAGCTCCGACTAAAGGCACGCGTCCCGGAGCGTTGAGGAATCCGTCCAAGCCACCACAGTTGGCCGGGTCGGTGGTGGACGCCATGACATTGATAACCTTGAAGGGCATGCCGGCCACGTGTGTGATGGCCCAGATGGCGTGAGTGACCGCAAGGTCTGGCCTGGATCCTTGGTCGACCAGAGCCTGCAATGTAGCCTGTCTCGCCGGGTAGAGGTAGAACAGGTTGGAGCAGCGAAAGTGAGCTGGGTGTGGGAAGCAAGCCATCTCGACAGCAGTGACGATGCCGAAGTTGGTCGATCCGCCCCTGAGGGCATCCCATAAGTCTGCCGTTTCAGGATCTTCGCGGCTTGCGCGGATAATGTCGCCATTTGCCAGAACTACCTCCCATGTTCTCACTGAATCGGCGCCAAATCCGTACTGAGACGAGAAGTAGGATATGCCTCCTCCAAGCAAAAAGCCTGCCACGCCGACGCGGCCCGCTCGTCCGCCCGCCACAGTAAGGGGAGGCTCATGAGCTTCAAGTGCGGTATACACATCGAGCCACTCATGGCCGGCGCCAATTCTGACCACTCCTCCCGGGAGGATGTCAATGCCTCTTAGGCCCCGAGTATCAACCGTGACTCCATTCTCAGCCTTTGCGGCGCCAGCAAAGGTGGCATGCCCCGCCCCTCGGATGGCGATAGGAACCGAGTCGGGGAGGTGGCGCCTTAGAGCCTTCAGAACAGTGGCTACTTCCTGGGCAGAGTGTGGGCGAGCAACAGCAGCAGACTGAACCTCATTTGCTTGCGCAGTGTAGTAGTTCGTCTCGCTGTCAGCAAACTCAGCCGAGCCAGGGAAGTAGATGAGAGTACCATTCGTGGCAAGGTCTTCAAGTAAAGGCTGCGCCCATGAAGGTTTCCGTAGCAGCTGCGCTGGCTTTGCTCGTTTGAACATGGCTGCCTCTTCCAGGAATATTTCTTGAGAACTCTCAGGCCATGGGGTGGCCATGGGATGTGCAGGGACTTTGGTTAATTTATGTGGCGCCTCATGCGGTTGGTAGTCGTGCAGTGGTGGCAACGCGTAAGCGTTGGTAGTATTGGCTGGGATACCGTCCGTTGAGGGATGGACTTTTGTCTCGGTATCCACCCAGCCTTGGCGATGGGCTGTGATATTGGCTAGGACAGCGGCTCGGTTACCGAGAGATGATGATATGATATGATTCGTCTTGGAAGCATGTTGGAATTTGAATAGATACAGATGGGCATTCCATCGCCCTTGCTCAAATCATTTGAAATGTCTCAGGATTGTATTTTCACCCCCGGATCGTGGCCACGTATAATATATATGTCTAGCACTATTGCCATTCTCCAAGCATACATACAATACAATCAAGCAGAATTTGGTAAAGTACAGCATTGACCTTAGCTCGCAATATATAACGTAAGCTAGACACGACTACATTAACTATTTAGGTATTTGTGTTCAGCATAAATACAGCATAGTCCCAATATCAACACACGCGGGGTAGATTAAAATTGCTGCTGGAATAAATCACTGCTCGGTCCAATGTAAATAGTCGCCTGGTCTCAGTCCAGTTGTCTCGATTCAATGGTCCGTTTTCTGTCTCTTGACCAATTCAAGTTGAGCTTTAAAAGGATGATCGACATGTGATATTTCCCAAGTCTCATCAGTCTAACGCAGAATGCATGAATTACATGTACAGTGCATTGCGGGCCATGACCAGGAATGGGCTCGGCATGCTGTACTATTCCTCGAGAGGGATGGACAAGATCTTCAAGGGCCTCTGCTCTAATTAGCCAGTCTCGCCACGCATCAGTTCTACTATATAATTGATGCCATAAACGATGTGAAAGCTTGATAGACCAGTTATGGTTGGTTCTAACATACAATAATTACCCGTGATCCGATATCCTGCTCCTCCAGGCATCTCCAGCAGAGTTCACCGGCCAAGACCACAACCGGTTCCTTCTTGGTCTTCAAAACATAAGCCGAAGAAAGCCGAGCCATCCAGTTACCAGATGCTCGAACCACGGCTGAAGACAGCGGGCAGTCAAGAAGTTCGAACCAGTTATCGATAGAGACTACCGTACCAAAATAATCACTGTTGGCCTTCTCTTCCTCCGAGTGGTTGCATTTACTAGGTAGCACCCTCCACTGCTGGTTGAGGGCATCCAAGTCGGCAGCCCAGACACCTGCATCGTACGCAGATACCCTAGCCTCGATATACGTCGACTCTCGATACTGACTTCCCTGCGTGTTTATGGAAAGAGGTAGTTCGTAGCCTGTCAAGCTTAGTTGTAGAGTCGTTTTGCCGAAGTTGTCTGGCAACATTCCGTCCCACTCATGGTGGTTCACCTGTCGCCACGTCTCGATCTCGACTGGCCGGATCATAGGGTCGGCCACAGATCCAATAATGCTCAGTCCAGGTTTCCCGATGTTTCCAACAAGGTGGCGAACTGGGAAAGGAGGAGCCTCCGCTGATGGATCGCTTAGCAGCGCCTCACACACGTAGAGCGAGTCTCCAGAGGAAATGGCCATGGCATTAGTGAAGTGTGAAGGCTGAGCATTGATCTTGCCAGTATCGAAAAAGGCAATGCATGCCAGGTGCGCGCTAGTATCCGGGGTAGTGCTTCTGCTGACCCATTTAGCTTGATAAAGAGGTTGAGTGGTTACATTCATGTCCACAAGGGCGTCGGGAAGGTGGTTATACGCATCCGCTCCCATGCATAGGACATGTACCGACTGGAAGAACTGTGCTAGATTCTTGGATATGTAGCCCAGGCTGTTGCTCGGGTCAAGACCATGCATGGTAGCGTCTGATAGACTGTGCTGATCCAGGATACCGCCACCACGGAAGAAGCGATGCAGGTGTAGCTCCCCGCCATCCTTTGGAAGATCAGCGACAGTTTGCATGATCAACTCATATTTGGGCTGCTTGTTGAATGGCTTGTACTCTGCAACGGGCTGGTATACGTAGACACGTCTGGAGCCGAAAAGATAGCGGTAGCTTTTATCGTCAAAGGTATGTGCATCGGATCCCAGATCCCACCCGAAACAAACCGATTCCAAGAGCCTTTCCTGTTCCGGAGGCAGAGAACCATTTCCTACACCGTGCAGGCCAGCTAGATGTGTCCGAGCGAGCGCTCTGAAATCAAGGCTCCTTGGGTCCATCTGAACACCCTTTGGCCAGGATAAGTTGGGTGGGGTGTCCTGCCGGCCAAAAGGGTCTTTGAGCTTCTCTGCCGTGATGCCCGGAGCTGATAGAAATCCACAAGCCTCCTTGGTATCGACCATTATCTTCATCGAGCGACGGACAGCAACGCCAGGACCTCCAGCGTAGCCCCTGGGCTGCTGCGATACATCTTGGTCTGGCAGGGAGCTTCCAGCAAGATAGCTGCTACTGCTGAGGATGTCAACGCCCGCCGAGGGAATAGAGAGCCATCTTCGAAACTTGGCAACCTTGGTGATTTTGGTGCCTTTGCGTGATGTAATGGGCAAGAGATTGGTATACTCGCGGGGATGGCGAACGCTTGTTAGACCATCCGTTGTGTCTGGGAAATAGGCAATGATGGCTCCTTGAAGGTTCTGCCCCAGATCGTACGTTGCAGCGATATGCCGTAGGAGCGAGATTTGTTTCTCAACGCCGAGGAGGTCGAGGAGCTTGTCAAACGTGCCGAAGCCAAAGGCAGGCGGCACTGCAAGAGGCGGCTCAACCAACAAGGAGTGGCAACGGCGCCGCCCAAAGTTTATAAATTTGATGATTTCCTTCTTCTCCTTTTCCGTAGCTGATTGATATTGCTGCGCCTGCTGCGCAAATAGTATAATCCACCGGAGGCTGGCGCGAAAGCTCCCCTGTAGCTCCTCGTCTCCAATAGCGGCCAGCTCTGAGGCGTACCGGTCTGACAATGCAATGACGAAGTGGAAGAAGTCATCCAGATTACTATGAACAGGGCCCCAGTGGCTCATTGAGCTGCCCATGGCAATCAATACAAGGCGCTCGAATGCGATCCGGGTAGAGGTCACACCCACGGATCCCGTACTTTTGGTCGGTTTGCCATAAAACTTGAGATGGTGAAGCTGTACTGACCAGGACAAGCCGGTACCAGGGTGGCTGAGCTTCTGTATACCCAAGCTCAAGACACCTCCCTGTGCTACCAAGGAATCATTCTGCTTCACGTACGTCGTAGCAGTACCGAGGACAGACATGTCGGGGTAGATGTGCCAGGAACACAGCCCAATCAAGACCTCAGGCTTTACCACCATTCTTGCGACTCCCTGAACCAGTTGATCCATAGTAGACATGGATTCTATCCATGTCGCCATGACGTCTTGGTAGAGCTGGCTTTGGTTTGGCAGTGCAAGACCGAGATTGTCTACGATTTGCAGAAGCTGCGTTTGCTTGACGATTTTGGCGCCGTCGGCAGTTCGTAGCCACTGCAGAAAATGATTAGCAGTCCAATATAGAAGAGAAAAAAATAAGTGACCACACACAGCTCTGGCACTTGCATCCCAGACTGCCAGCATTTCCCGAGAAATCTCTAGCCGGGATAAGAAGATGGTCGAAGTGGGAAAATTCTCTTCCTGCAATCGCTTTTCTAGTATCGTCTTGCGAGTTCTCACAAGTTCATCCCAGATGGCCGTAGCATCTTCACCCGAAAAGGCCCTGGCGAGCAAACAGGCGAGTAAATGAACCTCCAAGGCTCCAGGCCCCGAGGTGGCGGCAGCCCAGATGGACGTCCCATCCGCTCCAATCAGCCCTTTCAAAGGACCGTGCGAGGCTTTGCCGGTAGGGTTGTACTTGGGATTCTCGGCGATCTCTGACGTCCGCAAACCGTACGCGCGCTTCAGGTGCAGCACCGGGGGGAGCTCGTCGGCAAATAACGCGCCGAGCTTCCTGGCTGTGGCATGAATGGCGCCTTCTTCGGCCTCGTGTTTACGCTTGCGAGAGAGGTGCTGGCCAAGGCCATGGTACTCGACCGGCGCCTCCAGCTTGATGAGTGAAAAATCGAAATTGCCATGGACCAGTCCAATTGTTGTTTTCTGCTCTCCTGCAATTGCTGAAAGCGAGATTTGTCCGATTGACGCCATGGCTCATTGACGAAACACAGTGACGAGGTGGATTGAGGGCTTTCATGCATGATAATCAGCCTCGGACATGGATATGCACGTGACATAAGCTTCCTCCATATCAGCCCAAATAAGTGCCAAATTATCAGGTGCATTTGCAACTCCTTGGTCTTCCTGAATTTATGGGCCATCAATAGTCGACAAGTTTTTGGCCAGAAAGGTACATGAATACAGAGTATCGCCATACAAGCAACAATCGCATCCAGCCATATGGTCCGATCGCACGTCCGGGCATCTCCCTCTTAGACAACAGTCTCTTCATTGCCTTGGCTAAGACTCTCTGGGCCATTGAGATTCGGCCTTTGCTGGGCCAGGCAGGCAATGAATGTGCGCTAGCCACATCGGAAGAGGCGTATGAGGGATGTATAACAGTCCCGAAGCCGTTTCAGCTACGCTCTGTGCCGCGAGGTCAAGAATTTGACTGAGTACTCATTCAAGAGCATGATTTGCCCCAATGGGACAGCTGCGCCATTAATGTAACCGTACTTTTGTTTTTCCTGGTAATAAATGCATTGCCGAAGCACCATTCTCCACTTCTATGCGAGCTGACACCCGTCTGTTGGTGATACATTATCTCGGCAGGCTGCCTCCCATGTTGCAGCCAACGTCACCAGGATTACATTGTCACCAACCTTTCCTTTTCCAGCACTGCTGATTCCATAAGTACCGCACCTCCAAGCTTAAACTGGATTCCTGTTATCATTCTCTTCATACCAGTTCAACATGGTGGGAGTAACAAGTGAAGGGTGGCACAGCACTGCTGATGGCGTCAAGCTCTTTACCAAAAGCTGGAAGGTGGGTTATAACATTGCTTAGTCCTGCAGTGCTGACTTACGCAGCCCATCAATCCTGCATCAGCCTCAGTCGTCTTCCTGCATGGCTTCAGCGATCACTGCACGAGGTTCACTGACCTCTTCCAAAACCTCGTTGCCCATGGGATAGAGGTTCACGCATTCGACCAGCGAGGATGGGGCCACTCTGTGACGCAAATTTCTGAGAGAGGAAAGACTGGCCCAACATCACAAGTTCTTGCCGACATTACAGGGTTCCTAGAAACCTTGCTGCCATCGCCGACACCCCTGTTCCTTATGGGCCATTCCATGGGCGGTCAAGAAGTCTTGACGTACGCCGCCCAGGGCCCCGAGCACATCACAAGACAGATTCGAGGTTTTCTCGCCGAGGCGCCACATATCAGATTGTATAACGAGCCATCCTGGCTGACTGTTCTGGCCGGGAGAGTAGCTTCCAAGGTGATGCCAGGCTGGCAGATTGTTAGCAGGCTCGATCCCAAATACATGTGTCGAGATGAGACAACACGCAGCCTCTGGCCCGCGGATGATCTTTGCCATGATACCGGAACATTGGAGGGGATTGTGGGAATGCTGGATCGCGCCAAGGAGCTACAAACGCCCAAAATACAAGATCGAGAGGATCTAAGAATTGCCTTATTTCATGGCACAGGCGATATGTGCTGTGACTACAAGGCTACGGAGAGTTATTTTCAAGACTTGATGGTAAAGGACAAGAGAAAATTCATCTATACAGGTGCATATCATTGCTGTAAGTCAGATGTCCCATGGATCTTTGTTAACTGCTAACTGGACAGTGCATCTAGAGCCAGAAGAAGATAAAACGAGATTCATCAGAGACGTGGTTGGATGTATTTTGGACTAGTTATACTTATTCAATCAATCCAATCATGCTCTGGTTGGCCTTGATCTTTCCTGCCAGCCTCATGGCCACTTTGTCGTCCAAGTCAAGTCAAATGACACTTCCACCCAAATAGACTATTCACAGATCTACTCTCAAGGAGCAAGATCATCACGGGTGTAACTCATGGTCATGACTGATTGAATCTGTTCACCAGAAACGGTAGTTGAGGCTAGGCAGCCGCGGAGGAATTTGTTTGAAGCCCAGCCTGGGACTTGTTGAAACCTGGTTGTTGGTATTTGACTTATGACCGTTCTCAGTTTGAATATGAAGCCAGGTCTCTCGTATAGACACCCGATTCGTGCAACCGCATGACAAGCAATGTATTATATAACCAGCTAACCACCACACCAAAAGAACTTACACCAATGTCATCTCGAGGACAGAGACATTCTCGTCCTGGGGCGCAAAGAGAAAGGCTTTGGCCATGATATCCCTAAACATCTCGCCGTCCATCATCCCGTGAACGTATGCCGGCCCGATGAGGCGATGGTGCGCACCGTCTGGGCGAACAACCATGGGCGTTTCCAGGCCGCCGATGAAAACTATGGTGTCACCGTGGCGGATCGACAGGGGACCGGTGCCAATGTATCCGCCGCTTGTTCGGAAGAAGGTGTTTTTGCGACAGGCGCTGAGGATGGTGGCGCATATTCCTGTAAATGTGCTCAGTGCGACGAGAATCTTCCACTCGTCGCTCTGTTCGGCCTTTAGGACGTCAAACGAATTGCCAAACCGGCGGCGGATGAGGGATTGGGAGGGCGTCTTGCGGCAAATGTCTGCCACCAGAGCCATTCCCCCAGAGCTTGCGTTTTCCAGAAGCGACCACCACCTCTGAGCATCTTCGGCAAACGTATGACCCTGCCATTGTTCGAGAATGACAGCCATATCGTTTTCGTCGGCCCCTTCCGTCTCCCTCAGGGCACGATTAATCGTCTCGATTTTGTGTGTGTCCATATTCCCTCGCTTGGCACCAATCGTGGCAAAGAAAGCCTCTTGGGTCGTCTCATCGGTTCGACTGTACGTACTCAGGGCTCCGGCAATCCTAATCCAGTCCTGAAAAGCGCGTACTGTCTTCTCTGGATTGCCCTCCAGAGTCTCCCATATAATGTCATTATCAATACTGAGTAGACGGTCAGGGTACCAGATGGACATGCTGGACACCTCTTCTACCTGATCGACGCGGATTCCAGTAATGGAAAGTTGCCGACCGTCCTCCGAGAAACGAAACACCGGTTGGGCACCAATAGTGGCGTCGAATCCATGATTAAACAACGACAACGGGGGGACCACCTCGCTGTAGTCGGGCACCCAGGATGGCGCGTCGCAAAGCTCTGGGTTCTGGTGTCCAGTTACGAGTTGCAGAAGCTTGACGGCCTGCACTTTTGGCAGAGTCTTTATTATCGTCAGCGTGGCTTCGTAATAGATGTCGGACAGCGACTTGGTGTAGTCGGGCGCAGGAAGATGAACCCCGCAGCGTTGCATGATGCTGTGTAGCGCAAAGATTTTATCTTTTGGATCGAATGATTCGCAGAGTCGAATGTCGTGAAGCACGTAAAGCACATCTAGCTTGCGCTGGTGTCTAAACATGCTTTCGTTGGCGCCGTCGCCCCTGATACTGGCACGGATCCTATAGTGCGTCGAGGTCCTCTCCGTTATCTCCCTCGAGGTGGGAATGTCCAGGCCATACAAGGTCAAGCCGCCCATCGACATGTAAACGCTGAAAAAGGTCCTAATAAGGAGCTTCTCCTTGCCGCAAAACAGTACAACAAAGTTTCCAGTCGCTGATTCTTGGAGCGTCCAAGTTCTGGAAAACCAGGGCCGCGATATCACGTCGATGATCAGTTCCGGCCGAGCTATTCACTTAGAAAAGTCATCTCAGAGAGGTTGAGAAATACCTTGAAGTTTTTCCAACGTCTCCTCGATCATCTTACTTTTGCTCTTAAACGGATTCCACCAGCGTTGTGTCATTTCTCTGATAATCTGAAAGCAGAGATCGCTCTCGGTCGTCGCATGCCCGAGCCAGACAAGAACCTGCTTGCATTTTTTGTAGATGTCGCCCATCATCTGCACCTGCACATTCTTCTCTTGAACGTCGGACTGGTTGATGCAGATGGAGTCGACCCAGAGTCGTCGTTTCTTCGGGGCATCGCGGTGGCGGGGATTTCGAAAGTTGCGGAGCAGGTCCTCGCAGTTCTTGGTGATTAGCAGCTTCTTGCCCCCAATCGTCATGTGGCGATCCGGCGACTGTCCGCCCCAGGTGTAAGAGACGGCTTCATAAAACGGCCACGGCCGGTCGACCGAGATTTCAATCAGGTCTCCTTCCAGGGGAGATTCGGCAGTCGTGGATGTACCCAGGACTAAGATTCTCGTCCTTCGTGGCCCGCTCAGGGGTGTATAGACGTAGTCCATTGCTTGGATGAGAGCGGTACCTGTAGAAAATTAAAACAGAATTCAAGTTCAGCTGGAGCTGAAGAGCCTTTAATACGACTCATAGTCATGTGACTAGGTGCGGCTGAAGCTGGTGACACATCCGGGCTGACCAAATGATCACGACGATGGAGCAGCGGAAAACAGCCCATCAACATCACCGCAACATTGATTCACAACCGCCCATCTGGGACGCCGAGCCGGCCATCGACCTGCAGATTTTTCAATCAACCGGATAACTTGAACCCGCAGAACTTCGAATTCGCATCCAGGCGGCTGCGCGCGAGCTGGAACAGTCGCGAAGGACTGCCTCTGCTCAGCCGCATCTACCCATGTCCGGTATGAAACATCAGAAATAGAGGGTTATCCGCCGTCGCCATTGTATTGCGCAGTGACCACAGCTTTAAGTGTTACACTAGTTAAATTTAGGCGATTACTCCTCTAGAGATTGTCTTTGTTTAGAGTACAAAATGAACCACCTCTAGAACCGCTTCTCCATTCTGCATCATGTCCACCAGGGGTATGCAACTATGCTGCCGCTATATGACAGGAATAGTGTGCCCCCATATCCCGGACGCTATAATGTCGCTGCTGTCGGGGGCAGTGGAGTACAACATCGCGTTAAGGATGGCTCTCCATATCAAAGCGTCGTCCACGACTTCCTCACAACTTCTGCTGTCCCTCGCCGGCCTGCCTCGAACGGAGTCACTATCGGATGATTCTCTTTCTCTTTTGGGTTCTGTTGGAGGTCCCTCTGCGTCATGTTCCTCCTGGTGGAGTATCTCCGCGGGATTGTATTGTGAGTGCTTCTGAGATCGTTCCACTGTCCCTTCGTCACCCTTGGATTTCCTTTCCTCTTCCACTGCATGTTTTAGCGACAGTCTAAATGCCTCAGTCTGACGATTGAAGTCACTATCCAGGACTGGTTCATTCGTAGGTTGATCTGCTCCGTCATCCCCCTCGCCATCGTTGGACTTGTACAGTTCGGATGGGATGTCAATTATATACTTGAGCCTCAGGAAGATCTCGCATATTGCCCTTGGGGTTTGGGCCACTGGATCCTGAGTGCCCAGCAGACAGGCGATCTGCTTTCGGTATCGTACCCGGACCGCCAATGGCATCAGCTTCTCATAGTCCGAGCTCGTCCTACATGTATCCGTCTTTTGGTCGTAAATCCACGGGAATTGGCCGAGAAAGGCGTAGAGGGCCCGCAGAGTCTCCTGGTGGCGTGAGAGACCGAGAGTTAGCCATGGTCGCTCTTCCGAAGGGCTGTTGAATGCATTCTCCGAGACGGCCGTTTCTGCATCCAACAGAGCCAAGGTGGAGTAATAGAGCGTGCTGGCCCGACAATACCACTGCAGGGTGCTTTTGAACGGAGCCCCAAGCCACTTGTCGAGCTGCCGAATCTGTAATAAGACGAGCCCTCGGAAATATTGCTGTTGTAGCGGCTCTGCCGAGTGAAACCACGCTTGAAACTCGTCAAACTCGTAGAGAAAGGCCCGTGATTGCTGGATCACCGTGCTGAATCCAATCGACACGTATTCGTGGCTGAGCCTTTCGGCGAGGAAGTTTTGGATATCGACGAATTGTTTAGCTTCCACCGTGTCACTGTCCGCATCGCGAGCAGAAACGCGTATCTGCTCGTCCGTCGCATCCATGTCAATCATTCTCATCATCCAGGAGACGTAATCGGCCGTGATGAGTTGTGGAAATTGGAGCGGGTGCTTTAACCAATACCAACCTGCCCGAGCATCTGGTGGCCATTGCTTCTGGTGACCTGGAAAGAATAGGTCGAGGGTTTCGCTGCTCTCCGGGTTGACTGCCCGCGGGTCCGACCACACCTTGCTATTTAAAGCAAGCATCGTCAGTGCCTTGGATGTAATTCTAGACAGCCGGACGGGGAAGATGGCAGGCAGATAGCGCGGGGTGTCGGCCACTAGAAGCCAGAATAAGCCGTACTTGTCGTCACGAGGTGGGCAGGATTGCTTCAAGCAAGGCGTCTCTTGTGGCACACAGTTGTGACGAAGAAAGATGTCGTCACGGAGGATAGGGGAGACGGAGTTGGTTGACAGTTGAAAGTCGAATTTGGCATCTATGGCTCCCACCCCGACGCCAGGTCGGCCCTGTATAATTTGGACGGTGCTGATATTGCCGCGGGCGTGCTGAATAGCCGATGCGAGCTGTTGTCTCAGCGACGAGCGGGCGACGCGAGCAGTCCGTCTCTTGCCGTAGCGAGAGAAGGCGCCGATGGTGCCGAGCGTTGGGTGCTGACGAAAGTCGAACTGGAAGTCATTGCCGATGATGACAGGGTACTGGGACTCCCCCATGCTCCTGAACGAGTATGCGCCCGATGTGGCTGCCATTACCACGATCAAACCCACCTCGGCATATGCAGGGACTGCTACCAGGTCAGCAGGGAGGTAATCGGCCATGGTGGTTGCCGTGTCGATGCCGCCCTCTCCCAGGCTCAAGTCCTGCAACCCGATATGCTCAAGAAAGGCAAGCCAGGTCGCAGCGGGTGGCTCGGGTTTGCTGCCGCCCATTTTGACAACGGCCCCGACAGGAACATTGCTTTCCAAGCTTTCGTCGGCTGCGTAATTCGCGGCTCGAATCTTCAAAACGTCCAGCAGCTGCTCCGACCTGAGAACTGGAGTAGTGGCAATGGTAAGCCGGTTCAGGTCATGCCAGTTCCATTCCCGCCTGGTCTCATCAGCCCAGCTGCCAATGGCGCGGCGGTTGGATTTGCGCCGGCCAGGGCCAGCTGCTAAGATGGCCTGGTATATGGTAATCAGGGCGAACGTGGCGGCGAATATGCTGATGGGAACAGTGAAGGCAAAGGTAATGGGATCCCAGTTGAAATTCCCGTTCTCCTCGCTGTTGGCTTCTAGTCTCCGTAAGACCAGCCTTAGCAGGCAGTCGGTCGAGTTTCCATCCTCCGGACAGCTACTGTCAGTAAGGTCGGACATTGCGGACGACTATTTGCGGAACCCATTCGCAGTTCAGCAGAATGTTGAGACTTTCCCTGTAACGAGTCTGGATTGTTGCGGACGGTATGTCATTGATAGTCCAAGCTACATCCCGAGCAGCGGCCACGGCGAAAGGCGAGTAAGGTTTACCCCGCTCTGTGGGTGAATTTGTCATGTCAGCCTACCTCTTAATTCTAATGGGATGCAGCACGCAGGAGAGTATGATCTGCGACGTGGTCGGCATGTATTGGGGGAAACGGCGGGCGGCTGAGAAATGACCCACCAAACGACATTACTTTGGGTAGAAACAACGTTCTGCAGCTCCCACTGTTCTTCGAGCAGATAGGCCGACATTCAAACATTATCTGATACTTTCTACAGTCATCTTAATGTATTCCCTATCGTTAATAAAGGGAGAAACCTAACATTCCAATACCGGACACCAGCAGGAAAGGTTGACCAGGGGATGCAAGGCTACAAACATCTTGAATTCCAATGGATAGATAGCTCGACGGCCAGAACCGCGAAAGTATACCAATAAATTAGGATCGTCTAACCACCACTATAAGAGATCCATCGTATCAGTAAGTGAGTTTCGTCCGTGGTAAAGAACTATTTATCAGCCTATATAATTTGTCTTTGCCATACCCTGCACGGATAAAGGAACTTACGGACAAGAAACTTGATGCTATGTGGGATTTCCCGTTTGTGTGCCCCAATGGGATACAGACCAGTGACGTCGAAGAGGCCCCCTCTGACGATAAAGACTATTAGATCAATAGATAACAATTGGTTAGAAAATTCAATTGAGAAAAGTCTTGGCTGGATAAATGCAAGAGAATGGAGATAAATCGAAATACATTCATGAGAAAAATAGGTAAACAACGGCAGAAGAAGCAATGGAGAACATACAATAGGACTGAATATAGTTATGACATATTGCTGTTAGAGTTCCTCTTTTTGCATATAACATTCATCGGCACAGTGTCGAAACATGACAACGACAGGGAAACGGCTAGCAGTCTCTTGGATCAATGTATCCATCTGTTCTCGAAATTTGGCAGAGTCGTCACCGTCGCCAACCAGCTCCAAGAAGGCCTCCTCCGGCTCACCATCTCTCCATTTCCCATGGCAAGACTGCGCATCGTACGCCCGTCTCCAGTGCGCGTGCATGGCCTGCATGGTCGCCATGTCGTCGACCGACACCAGCTGGACTCGCGAGGCTAGGTTCTCAAAAACAGGCGGGACCGAGGACAGCACCTGCTGATCAGTTGCGTGAATGGTGACAACCTTGACGCAGAGATGCACGTTTGCCTTCGCCAGGTGCTGGTCGAAGTCTGCGTAGTCATTCTGGAGGTCGGCAGCAACGGAGAAGCCCGCGGAACGATCTCGGTTGGTGTAGAAAGGGATTGGATCATCCTCCAGGTCGTACTGCACGAAAAAATAAGGCTCCCAGTTGACATGCAAGACGTCGCTGTCCAAGACCCAAGGGTTCAGAATGTCCTTGATGTGGCTGTTGGGCACGGTGCCTCCCATCGTTCGTGGCCCGTCGTCGCCCAGAAGGAGGCGACCGCCGTGTGCCAGGACGACGGCGCGCGATTCGCTGCACGCGTGCGCAAAGGCCCTCACGATGCCGTTGTTGCGCATTGTCGTGGAGCGCATGTTGCAATACGTGTCCAGTTCTTCCGGGAACGGGGCCATGTCGACTTCAACGGCGCGGCGCGAAGGAAGGGCGTGAGCCCATATGAGACGTCGCAGCTCGGCCGGCAGCCGAGGAAAGGGGGTAAACATGATTCAAAGGTGTACTCCGTAGAGTGTTTGGGGATACGTGGTAGGAGATGAGATGTTGATGTGCGGATAGGCATAGTGGATATAATTAGTAATGACTCTACCCTAATCTCCGTCTTCCTATCCATCTGTCTCTGAATATAGACCGGCGATCTCATGATGCCCCCTCCGAAAAAAGGACAATATTACATCAATAGATGATGATTGATAATAATTAATAATAATTAATAATAATTAATAATAATTAATAATAATTAATAATAATTAATGAAAACTAGGTTGAAAACCCTATGGATACAGTAATGCCAGTGTCCATCTCCCAGCCATTGCAATTAGTCGGAGCTTCTATCCAATCTTCCTATGTACAAGAAGAGGGCAAAGGGGTCTTTGTATCGCTCTGCAGCTTCTCAAACGCCGTTATCACACTAAATACTGTTAGCCTGTATAATTCCCTCCTGGACGGGCCTAACTTACACGTGATGTGGCATTCCCTTCTTCTTGTCGGAATTATACGCGTCTAAACCAAGTTAGCAGTATCCAAGCAGACGGCCCGACTGCGTACTCATAATACTGGTCACCTTGTTCATATCCTCGCCGTTGGCCCTCATCTTGTCGTAATCGGGCTCATCCCACTTGTTGTATTGAGGGTCGGGTTCCAAGCTCGAAGTCACCGTCTTCCTGACGAACTTGACTCCGTTTTTCCTTGTTCCCATGGTGGTTTCGATGTAGGCGATGTCTTTCCGGAACTGCGGATGTCAATAGCTGGGCGATGGACTAGCGAGGAACACAAACCTGATCGGATATTCTCATTTCCTTGACACCTTGACTTTACCCACCGAGTCAGCGAGAGATGAAATGAAAGTTGGTTACACATACTGCACAGGTTAGCGCTGGGACAAATTGCGTGCGTCTGTACATACCATGCTTGTTTCAAAATTTTTCCAATGGCCCGACGTTCTTTGGGCTTCACTCAAGTCCACTCCCCATTTAGCGACAGCCTCCTTGCGCAAGTCCTGAATGAGGTCGTTTAACCGCTGTAGTTGAGGGGTGAAGTTGTTGGCGGTAATTGGGTTCACGGGGAAAAGCTTAAGCTTGTCTATCTGGGCGCTGGCTGTATTGCTGGGCATTATCGCTACCTTTTCGTCGACGGCGTGTCTGATGGCAGCGACGGCGGCCTTGGGATCTGGCGTGTCTACGTTCAACGCATCGACGACGCTGCACAATTAGTCAAGCCAGGACGAGGAGACTGCAACTCACTTTCTTGGCCAGGGCGTGCCGCCTCCGTTGGGCTTGGTTCGGACATACTCGGCGAACTCGTCAAAGGAGCAGATGCCTTTTGGCGAAGTTGTTGATACGCAAGGGGCATATGCAGGGTGGTTGCCCTGAGCTTGTAAGCAGGTCATCGCAGCGGATATGTACTACAGCACCATGTACTTACAACACCATAGACCTCAACGTGCATCCTGTAGGCCGAGTAAAACATGGAATGCTGCCACGGATTTGCTGCAATGCTGGCCTCGACGTACGCGACCAGCCCGCAGAGCAGGCCTGTTACAGCAAGACTTTTCATGGCTGATAACAATACTGGTGTTGAGGGAAAGGAAGAGGGAGCGAGTTGAATCATACATATACCAATATACACAACAATGGCTCACCAGGATAGGATTAAAAATACATGCTAGACTACCCACTCTAGAAATAATGGCGCAGATATGGGCTTACATTGAGTGGATGAGACTGGGATTCATGATCCTTTTCTCCCCTTCTCTTTCGGAGTACTTCCGAACGTAAGCGCTAAGTCTTCCAATAGTTTGTTTTACAGGGGATGCATAAAATGAACCACAAAGCAGTGATTTGTAACCATCAGATGATGAGGATTGACGCTAATGGAGTTACAAGAATATAAGAAACCATCCGCTGGTTCTGTCACCACCTTCATCACGCTTAAAGCAAGTTGCCATGAGGTTCTTTAACTTTTTAACGGCAGCTCTGCTGTTCGTTGGCCAAGTCGCCGGCAAGGCTGTCTTTGCCCATTACATGGTACGCCTCATCCTCTAGAGACCGCGGGCATATAACTAAGAGAATAGGTCGATATTACCGAAAACTGGTCATCGGCAACATGGGGCTCCGACATGGCCAAGGCAATTACCTATGGCGTGGATGCCTTTGTTCTCAATATTGCTGCGGGCAAGGATTGGAACGATGCATCGCTGCAAAAGGCCTTTGACAAGGCGAACCAGCTGGGCTTCAAGCTCTTGTTCTCGTTTGATTATGCCGGAAACGGCCCTTGGGCGAAAGCCGACGTTGTGTCCATGATCCAGAAATGGGGATCCAACAGTGCCTATTTTCTCCACGAGGGCTCCAAGCCGCTTGTGTCTACCTTTGAAGGACCAGAAAACGCCGCCGACTGGGTTGAAATCAAGCGGACGACTGGCTGCTTCTTCATCCCAGATTGGTCTTCCCAGGGCCCTCAAAGTGCCGTCGGCCTTCAAGTACGGTCCCCTACGCACTCCTTTAACTTGTGCTGACTTTTCAGGGCGGTGTTGCCGATGGACTCTTCAGCTGGGACCCTTGGGCATGGGGAGGTGAGGAAATCGACACGTACACGGATGCCGCGTATAAGCAGTTTCTGGGTGGAAAGCCGTATATGATGGCGGTTTCGCCCTGGTTCTATACCAACCTGCCCGGCTTCAACAAGAACTGGATGTGGCCGGATTCCAAGCTTCGCCTTTGGGCGCAGCGATGGAACCAGATCCTCTACCTCCAGCCCGAGTACGTGCAGATTATTTCGTGGAATGACTACGGCGAGGTAAGTTGTCAAACCCGATGGCTGTTCATGTGCTGATTTTCAGTCTCACTACATTGGCGATATTTACGAGACGCCGGATTACGCGACCAACGGCTATGCTACCTTTGACTACATCACTGGCATGGACCACGCTGCCCTGCTATATCCTCTTGCCACCTGGGCGCAGCAGTACAAGAAAGGCAAGGCAACCATTGACCGCGAGAGTCTGGTTATCCAGTACCTGACGAACCCGGCCTCGGGTTGCAACGACGGCGGCACCACCATCAACACATACCAGCAGCTGCAGCTCGAGTTTGAGGCGTCGGCCATGTCAGACCGCAACGTTGGCGTCATCGCCACGCTCGCGTCCCCCGCCGACGCCGTCGTCACCGTCGGCGGCCGGTCTTTCTCTGTTGTCTGGCTTTACGAGCCCGCTGGCGGTGCCGGAGTGTATTACGGTGTTGCCGCTCTCAACCCTGGCGATAACGGGGCCGTGAGCGCCTCCCTGCTTCGCTCTGGCTCCGAGGTAATTGTTGTCAAAGGCCGCAAGTCTATCGGTGACTGCACTGACGGCTACGCCAACTACAACCCGTTCGTCGCCGGTGCGGGCAAGAGCATTACACCGACACAGACCAAGTACGAATTCTCCGACCTCGTGTGCACCCGCGGTACCGGAGCCAACGACTTTCGTGATATCTGCTCTTACGTCTGCCAGTATGGCTACTGTCCCGAGTCGGCTTGCGTCTGCCAAGACTACGGATTGCCCGAGGACATCAAGGAGCCGAAAATCACCGGCGACGTAGGCTATCCTAGACATGATCCCAACTACGCCGGTCTCTGCTCCTGGGCCTACAACCACGGAAGGTTCTTTGAGGATGTATGCACAACCCAAAATCCCGGCAACCTCCCCCCTCTAACCACGTCCCCTTTCCTGCCTGAGGCCTGTACCGCAGGCAGCGGTCGTGCGAGCCTGGACCTGGGCGACGGGCTCGACGACCTCTGCGGCTGGCTCTGTAGCTACGGATACTGCCCCATTTCCCACTGCATCTGCACCAGCACCGGCGACCTGCTTGACATTAACAAGCCGGAGAATGTGCGGATTCCCGATCTCCAGGCGACGCTTGTCATGCCGCCCAAGCTGGACCGGACGCTGACTGCCATGTGCAAATTTGCTTGTGGCTTCGGAAACTGCATATGCGAAGACGAGCTGAGAGACCCGGAGTCAGGCCTCCCCGAGGGCCCGACGTGCGACTGGGATCGTCACTTTGGCTCCGTGGAGCAGCTCGCCATGACGAACCCCAACTACTTCCCGGCCTTCTGCTTCGGCGCCTACACTCTCGATATCCTCGCCAACGACATCAACAGCACCCTCGCTGATCTTCCCGCCGTCGATAATGGCTACGACTCCATCTTCGGCTACTACGTCAAGTACGTGCAGAAGCTAGTCCAGCCAAGCATTGACAAGTTTATGAGGGAGGACGGCCACACCTACTTTGAGTGCCGGGCCGGAATCGACGGCTGGGACGGGACTAGCCCGATGAAATGTCCGGACCCTTCTGCACTAGACGGGACGATGGCGGCCAACACATATGTCGATTGGAAGCTTGTCGACGAGGCCTTTTACGATGTGCTCCTCACCAAATGTAAGTCACACCCTTACGCTCTTACCTCTTACTAACGGGCTAGACGGCATCCTCCGAGATTGGGTTAAGTTTGGGTCGGTTGAAACTTCACAACCTTGCCAGAACCAGAGTCCCAGACCGGGCCAACTCCCCTGTTACTACCTGCAGACGTGGAACAACTATCCGAAAAAGGGCGACAGCATAAAGGTGGATAATCCAAAGGGTGCGTACCAGCCGCAATACGCTAAATCACTACTAATTGTTTAGACTTTTTTACCAAAGCAGGCCCTCAGCTCAGCGACTTGCCCGGCTTGATCCGCGCTACACTCTTCGACATCCAGAACGGAAAATGGGGCGGCTCAGTGCTCGATGCCGTCGATGCCTACTCGATGCCGGTGGCGCTCGCAGCTGAGGCACTAGATGGCATGATCCAGTCCAAAGACATTGCCGAGACCGAAAAGGAGAGTGAGATGAAGCAACTCATCTTGATCATTCTAGGAGCCGTCCTGGCCGTGGTGCCCTTTGTCACCGAGGCTAGCCTTGCGTTGGCCGGTCTTGCTACCGCTGCGCGAATGGCTGCCATTGCGGGAGAAACGGCCAACCTCGCTTTTGATATCTTCAATGTCATCGACAACCACGGCAACGCCCCTTTTGACATTATCGGCATGCTACTCGGCGCCCGCGGCATGGTCAAGTCTGCTAGAACGTCCGAGGATACATTGGCTGTTGCTAAACTTCGCCGCGGGATGAGTGCCGAAGATGCGGCCAAGATGGGACGCCGATTTGTCAGTCAACAGACTTCCATTAATAAGTATATGCGTGCTTGTCGATAACATGGAGCTGTCCAGGCTGAAATTAAGTTGGACCTCCAATAGTTTGTTCTCGATCGCTGAAGGGGATTGACGCCATGCTCACGAAGCTCTGGATTCTCATTTCTTAGATATATATTATTATTTTAAAGATTGTCCAGAAGCAACTCCCTGCCTTGTAATCTCCGGTATGTGCGTGCCGTGCCATGGTGGCCGCTGTGTTGTAGTCTCTGAGAGCTTTAATCTCTGTCCTTAGTCTACCACTAGAGCTCTCGATATCCGTGATTCAAACTGGCTGTTTCCTTCGGTTCCGACTAGACGCACGCGCCGAGCGTTCATTTGGACGCCATCACATTCATACTGGAAGATTGATGGGGGCAGCTTCGACGCTGACCGCAAGGCCTGGCCTGGATTATCCTGAAGAGCTCAGTAGCCAGACCGCTTCCTGGAGGATTGTCTTGCCGACATAACCTCTTAGTCTTATCTTGCCAAGAATGATTTATGGATGAGACAGATTTTTACATAATTTATGTCGTCAGAACTGTAGGCGCATCTTGCTGTAGACAAGTGTATTATAAACTAAGTCATAATCAGATAAAGCCACGTAGCCGTACTCCGTAACCTTGATAATATTGGCCCAATTTTCCTTGCAACCCCACAGGTCTTACACAGAACACCTCACTTCCACAATGTATAGGATGCTATGCCGGCCCAGGCTTCTGCGTCCCGTCTCCTCTCCTAAAATAACCATCAGCCAAGGAAGGCTCAGATGTCTTACATCATCAACTTGTAGACTACAGGGGCAGAGGTCGCGAAGTCGTTGGTCTGCCCCTTCCCGGCCGTTCTGGAAGCAAAGCGCGCTCTTTTGGGGCTCGCTGGTCTTTCTTTACTGCGCCTCCGAGTTTGCACAAGGGTTTTACATTGGCTATTTCAAGGCCAGAAGCAGGCAGTCTGAAAACCACTATTCTCAACTGCCTTGGAATGACAACCCACCGGACAATGCGGGCTCCAAGCCTGTTGAAAGAGATGGATATCTACCCCTGACCAGACCCCAAGACATCCGCGTGTTGGTTCTGCACCCTGGGAAAAGGGGATCTCGGATTGAATGTAGCTTGACGACACATGACCTCTCGCAAAATCCCAGGTTTGAAGCACTATCATACGTCTGGGGTCAAACGGTCCCCTCGCACGACATTGTTTGCAACAAGACAACGAGAACCATCGGCAACAACCTATTCCATGCCCTGGACCGACTTCGACTGCCAGACAAGGACAGATATCTTTGGGTCGACGCACTCTGCATCAACCAAGCCGACAATGGCGAGAAAACGCACCAAGTCCGTATGATGGGTGACATCTATTCTAGAGCCAGAAGAGTGCTCATCTGGCTGGGAGGCGACGATGCCATACAACGCGGGATTGAGACAATAGCTTCACATGTCGATGAACAGGACGTCAACTGGTCGCCTCTGCAGCCTCTTTTCACACACCCATTATTCTATCTGAGCCAACGTCTCCTCGTCTGGCTGGGGTTTCACGGTGCTGCAGAACTAGGTGTGAATAATCTCAAAACCCCACAGTCTTCCGCCCCGTTTGACTGGGCTCTTGTTGTACCCGTCATCCAGAGTCCTTGGTTCACTCGAGTCTGGTGTATTCAGGAGCTTGTCATGGCATCCAACCCAATCTTGGTGTCGCGCGACTCTACCCTGACATGGAACAGCTTCTCTAAAACCGTGCTCGCGTTCAGGCAACAATTCAAAGCGTATCAGAAGGACCAATCATTCGAAAACTTTTACCTTTTGAATGACATACGACAACGATTCAAGAAAAAGACCAAGGCTTCTCTTCTGGAACTCATGTTTCTCACTCGAGGCTTCCAAGCCACCGATCCTCGAGACAAGCTGTTTGCACTTGTAGGATTGGCTGGCGATGTCCTGTCATCTGACTGGGAAGTAACCCCAAACTATAACCTCTCCGTGTTGGAAGTGTACAGGCAATTTGCTCTATGGCATCTTACTAGAAAACGACAACTTGGAATTCTGTCTTTTGGACGAAACCACGACCTCGCCTCACTGCCTGCTCTGGAAGGCTTACCTTCCTGGGTGCCAGATCTGACAAGGCCAGGTAGTGCTGCACCACTTCCCAAACTAGACTATCTCTCAGTCAACTATATTGATGTGCGCTATGACTTGCTCAAGGAGTTTGAACTGCGCAGGAAACACTTTGGACTGGGTACAAAGGTGTACCACGCAGATTTAAAGTATTCATGGTGGTCTTTGGGACGTCGGGCCAAATTCCAGCCACCGCGAATCGCCTTTTCTCATGGCACGGCGGTGATACACGTCACTGGGACCAAGATAGGATCACTCAAAATGCTCGGGACCCCATTCGGTCACTCAGCTTCGGCTCTTGATACCTACAAGTGGCTTGGTGAAGGGTGGGATATTGCTAATGGCAATCTCCCGCAGGCTTTCAACTCAGTATTGCGTACCATGATTTGCTGCATGACTTCGGAAGGCGATAATGTCGCCTTCCCGATATACCAGCGTGCGGCACGGTCTATATACGACAAGTACGCTTCAAAAGCCTTGCCGGATTTCACAGAATATCAGTGGGCCAGTTTGCTTCTGCTACATGACAGCATAGCCAAATGGCAGCAAGGACGCCGATTTGCAGTTATGGAAGGCACATTTGCTGCGGTTCCCACTGCGGCCAAACAGGGAGACATAATATGTATATTTGATGGAGGACGAGTGCCCTTTGTTCTCAGACCTCGCGGCAATGGTCACTTTTCTCTAATTGGTGAGTGCTACGTGGATGGGATGATGAGAGGAGAAGTTTGGGACCACCCAAGCCCCCGAACAAACTTTTCCATAGAATAAGAGTTGAACGTGCCAGATATGATTCCTTTATCCATGATTCTGAATGTCCACAGATGACCGAGGTAATCCTAGTCTGACTACGAATCTACACAATATTTCAGTCGAACCCTGCTTTCTCGTGGAAGGATACCATGGTCGTGAAGGAGGTTTAGGGTTGTAATGTTAGCGATTTACCAGCAGCGTTGTACCCAAGCCCGAATATGTGAGTTAACATCTACACGGCTCGAGAGGAATATCTCACGCCCTTCGCTACGCCTCAGTACCCTGGTCTGGCGTTGCTGGTTAGAATAATTTATCTTCATGGTCCGAACAAGGCGGTATGGCGGCATTGATGTAGTTTGTGGCACGTGGTAGTCGCACGATGGGTTTACATTCCATCGTAGAATATTGTTGGTTTCCCAGCCACACTAATTATTGTCACCAAGAAACATTATAATATCATTCGTCCAAGTAGCACCTGCTCTGGCCTAGCATAAGTTAACCTGTTCGGATATTCTTTGCCAATAGAGCCTTCTGGATAAACCAGATCGCATCCAGATCATGGCTGCGCCGTGACTCTTCTTGCCATGTTTATACCCTGGCCCTCGAGTCGTATTGCTGCCATTGCTCGAATTAGTGAGGGGTTTATCTCGGCTTCTGGTTCGAAGTGGCTTACTGAAGCCTGGAGCATTGAGCATTGTTAATGCGCTTCGCGGACAATTAGTCTTTTGTCTTACTTAGAATGTGGGATTTCGCGTTGGTGTGCCCCAATAGGTTACATACCAGCGACTTCGAGGAGGCTCCCTCTGATGATAAAGACAGCATCAAATAGATGAACTTTACTTAGAATCAGGTCAATATTTACCAGATTGGATAATTTTCTGAATAGGCTCTGTGTGATTTGTGTGTGCTCCATAATTATACTACAGGAGAAAAGCATTCCTTCACTCACATCGGTATACATTCTAGTCAGGCCTCGGGCAATATTTTGGCTGGGTCATCCCATATGATTGGACTTGAGCATGTTCTGCGACTGACAATAAAGTGAGGCTAAACGGATATTCGACATTCAATCGCTCAGATCCAACATAAACGCGGCCCTCTTATCTGCTTCTGCAATGGTCTCACCCGTCCTGGCTGTGGCCAATCTGTCCTCGGTAAGGATGTACTCTGGGGGAAGGTCTACCCCTTTGCCCACCATCATACTGGCAACTGCCTTGGCGCAAAGGGCCGCGTTGGGCATCCCGCCGCCCGTGTAAGCGGCACACAGCCAGAGCCCGTCTCCCCCACCAGCGCTCTCCGGAACGGCCCCAACCCACGGCCAGCCGTCGCGCGAGAACCCCATGATGCCGGCCCATTCAAACGTCGGCTCCAGTTGCTTCTGAAGGTCCTGTTTCTGCAGGTCTATCGAAAGATTCATCAAACCGCCTAGCTCATCTCTCAGATACTGTGCTACTTCCACGTCTATCGTGCTGTCATCCCAATTTCCGAGTCCGTGGCCGTCTGCACGGATACGTCCGCCGCCATAAATCAGTTCTCCATTAGGTGTCTGTATCAGGTAGTCGTCCCGGCGAACCTCTAGATCCGATGCAAAATAGAATGTGTGTCCTATATCCAGTCCAGAGCGCGGCTTTAGGCTGGATACCTGGCCTTTTACCGGAACGATTATATCGGCAAATTGGGGTAGTAGATGCGAAGTATAAGCATTTGTGGCGAGCAACACATGACGCGCTGAGACGTCGCCCCGAGGCGTGCTGACTGTCCATCCTGTTCCCGGCGAAGACCTCAAGCTGGTAACTGGGGTATTCGTCTGAAGATTGAGACCAGCCTCCACCAGGCGTTCCAGCAGAAAGGCAACAAGCTTGTAAGGCGACAGACTGCCTGCGTTTTGTTGCACGACGGCGCCTTCAGCAGGACTGACTCGTAAGCTCCCCAACTCTCTTTCTTCTGTAACAACTGCAATATGTGCACCAATATCTGGATGATTCTTTTGGATCTTCTCAATGACCTTCTTGGAGGTATTAAAAAGCTCCAAAGAGTAGAAGCCGTGTACGCCAGTCGTGACATGCCAGTCACAGGGAATTGAGAGCGATTCAACCAGCTCTTTCATGTAAGAGTATGTTTGATGCTCGAAAGCAGCGATATGTGGCGGACAGTTGTAGTATGCTGGTTGGCAATGACCACCATTCTAGATGCGTCAGCTTAATTCCATCGCAGGAAATCGCGTACCCTTCCCGTAGCACCCGAGCATGCCTCTCTAGCCTCTAGTATCATGATGTTCAGCTCCGGGGCTATTTCTTTGAGACAGTGCGCTGCGAAGGCGCCTGTGATGCCACTTCCAACAATGACTACGTCAGCAGATTGTGGTAGATCCTCTGTCGTGCGGTGGCCAAGGAGAATCTTGGACGGGTCTCTAAGCCAGTACGACTTGGTCGGGTTGTCGACTGGAAGGCCGGAGCGGTCCATATCCGCCATGGCTCGTTATGTGAGTGGATGAATGCCAGAACCAGTCAATTGCACAATATGACGTCCCCAGCAATGCAAAGTGTGAGCAATTAACCCGATGCTGTTTTCATGGAGGATATCGGGTTCTAGAGATAACCCCTCCTCTGTTGGTCCCCAAATAGGAAGTCATTCCCGGCAGGGTGCCTAAGGCATTACAAGAGAGGGGTTAATAGATCAACACGGAGTGCAACATCATGCCGTCACCTAATTCGTCGTCCTTTCTCATACATTGATACTCCACCATCTAGGCTGACTTGATGAACGCTCCGGCACGCAAGGAGTACGTGGGCGGTGATTGGTCTGCTCGCTAGTAGGCGCGCGTCTTGATTGTGACAGGGCGGGCGCCAATGCTGGTCAGCACTTACGTGGCCCGGCTTGATTGGCCATGGCCTGGCACACCAACAGGGATCCTTAAGCGAGGCTCACCGCAGAACCTCTACTCCGGGTTCTCCGACTGCCGGGCCTGATCAAGCATTCCTGCTCCTTTGAAACGCGCTGACGAACTGTCGAACAAATGCACTCGACAGCGGCTGGCCTTCATATTGCGCTCTCCCACATGGGCGACTTGCCCAGCTCTCACTAACAGGCGATGGACCCCATCACCATTATTGGATTGGCATCCTCTATCTACCAGCTCATCGAAGCAGCTAACAAAGTCAAAAGCATCCTCCAGTCCTTCAAAGATGGAGATAAAGAGCTTGCCACATTGCAGGGCGATATTGCTGCATTCATTGAGGCTCTTTGTGGCTTCGATCGGATCCTACGGAGTCGCCACACGATACATCGCGTCTCTAGCTCAGTTCTTGAGGACATGCTGAGGAGCTCACTGGATAACATCATCGATCTCAGGAACAGGCTGCTGCAGTTGACTAGCTCCAGTTTGTCCGCTGTGCGGCGAGCGAAATGGGTCCAGCACAAGCCCGTCCTCAAGAAGTTGCATAGCAAAATACGAGAGAAGATTGCCATGCTGCACACATTTCTATCAATAACCCAAGCGTGAGAATACGGCCACAATCTTCGCGAAGCAGCTAACTTTAGTAGTGAGACCTTCTTGACGATAGCCGGCCAATATCCAAAGTTCATGATATCAGAATCCGCCTACCAGGGAGGCGATGTAAAGACTCAACCAATCGAGCAGACTCTCCTTCACGTGGCGCCTGACGACGGGCACAAAAGAAACAGCATAAGTTCAGAGCAGTTGAGCAGCAGTTTATCAGACACCACATCTTATATGGAACAGCTATCTATCTTCAGCTCGGCTCCTAGTGTGGACAGTTCTACCTCAACCATCGACCGTGAAGACACCGAATGGGACCTGGCAACTAATGACTCTCACAAGGGAATGCATTCGGTCTCCCAGGATGCTTTTCTTTTACGTCGATCATGCCTTTACAATTGCTACTGCAAGTGTCACGAGGCGACAACAGATAGGCCACTTAGTCGTTTTGGCCGTTCAAAATCTCAAAAGGCTGAATGTACCGATTCCATCTGTTTGGGAAATCAGGTGGCTCAGGATTCCAAAGGATACTCATCGTTATTTCGTTCGGCTCTGTCCCGAGCCACATCCGCCAGAGTGATACAGTCACGATATGACATCCAGTCATTCCGAATGGTACCCAATGGATCCAACGCCGTACGCTACGTGAATCACGGCAATCTCGCCAAGCTGAGAGAGTGCATCCAGTCAGGAGAAGCCACCATATGGGATACAACCATGGACGGCTGGTCACTGCTTCACGTAAGTAATCCCGGAGCCCTAGAGGAAGGATATTAATTCGGTAGTCTGCGGCGTACCATGGTCATTCGGATATTGTCAAATACTTGCTGGACCTGGGTATATCGACCACAACAGGAGACATTGGTTCCAGGTAAGCCAGATCCATCTATTTTGATGCTGTGCTAATCCGTCAAGGGTGCCTGCGGATCTAGCCGTACTGAAGGCTCTTGGAAAAGGCCAGCATGGATCCGAGCAGGAGGTTGTGGAAATCTTTGGCAAGAAGGATGATGTACTGGCCGATTTCGAATACAACCCTATCCACCTCTGTGTATTAAACATATATGAATACCATCTAGAGAGGCCATCCTTGGAAGAGTCAGTATACCCAAGCTCACTGGAGTTTTATTTTTATTTTTGCTAATGCAGCCAGGCTTCTGGAACTGGTAGATGAAGCCAACAACGCCCCAGTCAATACGGACTGGGTGCAGTGGAAACTAGGCTTTCGCAACAGATCCCCTCTATTCGCGGCGATTATAGAATATTTCCGAGCCTCAGCATTCGAACTTCCTAAGGGAACCAAGATCATACACAATCTAATAGACGAAAAGGACAAAAAGTTCCATTGGACGCCGTTGCACTGGGCAGCTTACTCGGGCCGCGTGAAGGAGATGCGCACCCTAGTTAAATATGGCGCCAATTGCGGCATTCTTTCAAATCTTGGTGCCAACATTATCCATGCGGCCGTTGAATCCATGGTTGACAGCGGATTGGCAGCTGCTCTGAAGATCAGGCGCATGTGCCCCGACGAGCTTGACATCAACCAAGTCAACAGCTGGGGTGAAACGGCCGTCCATATTGCGTCCTGCATCTCGTCGTCGTGTGTCCAGCTGCTACTGGATAATGGAGCTAATCCGAACATACGGGATGAGAATGGACAGGTGGCACTGCACTTTGCCGCCTCCTCAGATAAGGTGGAGAGACACAAGATCGTCGCAGCACTGTGCAATGCCATGGATGTCGAGCACATGAATGCACGAGATCGCCATGGTCGGCCGCCTTTGTTTGACTACCTGAACGACCCTATATGTGTAATGACTCTGCTTCGTCACGGCGCCAATGTCGGCTTGGTGGACAGCGAAGGAAGAAACGCGTTCCACCACGCTTGCATTCACGGAGAGCACGACTCGCTGGAGGTGATGATGACAGACAGTCAGGATCCCGTAACGCAGGACAATCACGGAAACACACCCTTAATACACGCGCTCTCTAACTTTAAAGCGGAATGTGCCATGGTTCTCTTGCGGCGAGACGACGTGGGCCCGCTCATTGGCGAGGACGGATGGCAGCCCATCCACTACGCCGCCAAGATTGGCGACCCCGAGCTGCTCCAAGCCGTGTGTAACCATGGAAGCTTCAAGAGATCGGCCAAGTCATTAGACGGCAAAAGAGCCAAGATAGTGGCCATGGAAGCTGGCACATGGAATGGGCGGATAAAGGAGTTAATCCTAGAGCATGATTATATCGATTGGGATACAACATGAAATAATACCAAGTTCACCACCTCCTGTGTTGGTTGTTTTCGCCTACATAAAACCACACCTTGTATACATCTCATCTTCTCCTATATCTAGATGCACTATATAACTATTAAAGCAATATTTCTCGTTACCTGCATCAATGATATACGGCTAGATGGATCTCTTGCCCTTGCCCAAGTCGTCATATCTCTGTGGCCTTTGGTCACAGCAAATATTGTCCGTGCTATGAATCACCAATCCTGAGGCCATCTCGGTCGTTATTTCTGGGATCTGCTCCTTGGCTGACTTAACATTCATAATACCTCCAGTTTCACAAAGACATTTGCCGGCCATGGCTGCGTTGTGCCGATATGTTTCGGATCGCCGGGTAACAATCTGCCAGCCTACGTCAAACATCTTCTCCCATGAGTGTGAGGAACCTGCAATGTCCAATAACTTGTGCTCAGATATTTTATCAAAGAACGTTCATACTTGCTGAAGGCAAGTGTGAACCACTTTTGCTGATAACATTTGTCACTATCTTTAGACCCCTACAGCTGCAGGTGCGGTAACCGAAGGTCAGTTGGCGCTCCCTGACGGTGACGTTCGTTATAGTGCAGTGAGCAGACAACCCAAGGGCGAACGGACTGCCTGACCTGAGATTGGAGGGAGGTGAGGCCAGCCTTGGTCTCCTCCATCTCGACCTTGGTCTGCTGGAGCTGGAGCTGCAAGGTGTTTACCTCGGCCGCCTTCTCCAGCTCTGACTGTTTGAGCCGGGACTGCAGTGTGGTGACCTGGGCCTGCAATGAGAGGCCTGCCTCTGTCAACTGTGTTTCTAAGCGTCTTGTTAAGTTCTAAGTAACTGAGCTGGGTCCGGAGGTAGCTAAGATTGGCATCTACCTTTGCCTTATCAACCTATAGCTGCCTTAGATGGGTCTACAGCGTACCAATGTGACAACTAAGCTCTGCCTCTACACGTCTTGTCAAGTTCCGACTGTCTAACCTGGGTCTGAAGGCCATTGAGCTCGGCAACTACCCTAGCCTTGTCCACCTCCGACTGCTCAAGCTCGGCTCGCAGGGCCGTCATTTGCCGCTCGGCGAGGTGCAACTTTGCCTGCCACGTCTCTTGATCCATCCACCGGTCCCGCTCGAGCTGTGCAACTTTCGAGGATAGGCTGGCATCGGTCTGCACAACGCTGGTGAGACGGCGCAGCATCTCTTCCCTATCGGCAGCGATGGCCCGGGTGATGAGCTCGGCTGTGCGGTCGATGCTATTGGACACCTGGCGACCGGCCTGGCGGAAGGACGTGTGTGCGCCGGCAATGTCCCTGCGGGCAGCCATGGTTTGGCGTGCAATGAGCTCCGAATGCTTCTGAAGCAGCACCATGCCGGTGCCCAGGTAATCGCGTGCCTGCAGAATGGCCGTATCATTGGCGACTTTCTTGGCCAGCGCGTCGACCCTGGCTGCCACTGACTGGACGTCGGCATGTAGTCGGCCGACTGACTCAACAGCCGCGTGTGTGGCATCTGCCACTGACTGAAAAGCCGTGCGTATGGCATCCACTTTGGCGTCCGTGGACTGAACAAGCTTGGTGGCTGACTGGACAGAAGCGGCCAAGGTGTCTGCTTTGGTGGCTAGACTATGGATGTCCTGGTTGGTTGCCAAGGTAGACATGACCGTATCGATGGCTCGCCTTTCATCATCCATCTTGGTATTCAGATGGTTCACGCCCGCTACAACAACATCGCTGGCGGCGGTGGCGACGTCAGCCAAGGCTGCTTCGACGGCCTGCTTGTTGGTTTCGAGCTGGGCGACGATGTCGTCGCTGGCTGTGCCGAGCTGAACAGTCAGGGTGCCCACAGCCGCCATGTCCTTGCCAGCCAGCTCCTCCATCTTGGTTTCAAGATGGGTGGCGACCGTGATAAGGTCTTCCCTGGCGGCCAGTTCGTCGCTCTTCAAGGTGAGGTCAAGCAACTGGTCTACCTTTGCCAAAGTTTCCTGTTTGTCAGCAGCAAGGCTGCCGGCCAGACAGTTGAGGGTGATGTCCTTAGCGGCAGCCAACGACCCCATCTTGGCGAGGATTTCCTTGGCGGCAAGAATGCCAGCCAGCGACCCCATCTTGGTGTCTACGGCGGCAGCCAGCGAGTCCATCTTCATGAGGATGTCATGCTTGCCAGCGGCCATGTTGCCAGCCAGCGAGTTCATCCGGGAGGTCATGTCCTCGGTGGCCCGCGAGTCCGCCTTGATGTCCTCCTTGGTGGCTACCTTGCAACTGAGGCCGGCGAGCTCTTGGACCAAAGCGTTCTGCCTTTGGAGCACTTCGGCCGAGGCCGTTAGCTTGTCGAGCATTTCAGCCGACGTGCATGCATTCTGGGCGGCTTCATGCTGCAGGCATGTCTTGTCGTGGGCGTCGTTAACGGCAGCGGCCCGGAGGTCGAGCGCGGCGGCTCGGTCGGCAATGGCTTGGCGCTCCTCAAGGAGATACTCGAACTGGGAGATGAGCAGGCGCAGGTGGCCGCGGACTTCGTCGGGTACTCCGTCGTCAAGCGAGCCTTGGAGAAGGCGATGCACCCCAGCGAGGTCGTCGTCCGGGTCGTCCATGGTGGGAGCTTGGATAATTTAAGGTGGAAGAATCACGTCAAACGGCATGCACAAGGAAGGAAGTCAAGTGGTCAAGTCAAGTGGTCATGTGATTACTAACTACGATATCCGCCCCTCGCACTCCGTTCCATCACCTGGCCCGGCTCGAAATGAGCAATGAATGGACCATTATCTTGTAGGCGGATAGATTAGAATCCGAATTGATCGCAATTGTGAACGACGAATGCATGACCTGGGCGTCCGCCTTGACCGGTTCGTAGCGGAATCAGAAGTTCGTCTCAACGAACCTTCGCCGCGGCCCCTCTGTCGCCACCAGATTCGGCTCGAGGTGGAAAGCGACGAATACCAGGTAGTATTGGGCATCGATAGGGTCATGGATGCTCCACGACGAGCTGACGCTTGGGTTGGACGTCGTCTCCATCTCCAAGCCGCCTGTGTGAAAGGTACGGACCATGTCGGTATCGCCGATCTTGACCATGGCGATGAGATGGTAGTACTGGGTTGGAGCGGCGTCGCGGAAGAGGGGCACACTGAAGTGGCGCACCTGGCTCAGCGGCAGCGGTCGGTCCTTACTGGCGGTGTAACATACTCGCATGAAGATCGGGCAGCTGGACCGCCAAAACTCGCGGCGTCCGTTGATGACCCTCCAGCCGAAGAGAGCGTCGATCGTCTCCTGGAGCGTGCCAGCGGTCCAGGCAATGGCGCCGACCGCGGCTTCCTCTCCAGGGGCCCAGTCACGTAGCAGGCCATAGTTGTCGAGCGGCTGCTGGAACACGGGCTGGGTCCAGATGGTGCTACGCATAAAGGCGCTTTCCGCAAGGCCGCGGAAGCTGTAGCCGGTGGCGATGCGGTCCAAGGCCTGGCGTTTGTCGAGCGAGCGCTGTGCCTCGGCCTGGGGCTCGGTAAAGTCGGTCAGGGCGTACGCGATGACCGGGTCGGCGCTGAGCTGCGTGAGCCAGGCGAAACCATCGGGAGTGGTTATCACCTCGGCAAACAAACGGCGCATCAAGATGATCAGGCAATCGAGGCCGCTGGGGTTGTCGCCGACCAGGCGTGCGGGTGTCCCTTGCGGCAGCGTCGACCGGAGCATAATCATGGCCGCACGCTTTTGCATAGCTGTGCGCACGTCTCGGAGGAGGCTGTTTTCCATCGCAGAGGGTGTTGCGTAAAGAAAATACAGGTGTGTTCGGTTAACGTGCGAAAGGTGAAAAAAAAAGTGAAAGGTGAACAAAGGTGAGAAGTGGTGGTGTTTGTTTGCCAGCTGCCCAAATTTCCAAAAATTTCCCCGCCCTCTCAAACATCCAACAAACGTCAACGGAACGCGTGCTCTTCTCAAAGCAACACACGCACAACACCATGAGCCCCCAACAAGGCTCAAAGCGTCCGTTGACGCCTTCGCAATCAGAGCGACCGGCGCGTCGCGTGCGAACCTCACCCGAGCCGCCTCCGGGGCACAACCACTCTCACGACCCCGACCACGACCGCGATTCCCTCCACGGCTCTCTCTACCACTCTCTCCGCGAGTCCCTCCTCGAGGACCTCCAGCAATGCCTCCGCGAGACCGTCCGCGAGACCCTTCGCGAGAACGCCCGCGACGACCGCCCTCCGCCGCCCCGTCAGGCATCTATGCGCGAGCAGGCAGGGACCCCTCCGCCGCCGCAGCAGATGCCTGTGCACGAGCAGGTATCCCTGCGCGAGCAGGCAGCAACCCCTCCGCAGCCTCAGCAGGCTACCCAGCCGCTTGAGCCGGTGGTACGTCGTGGTCCAGGCCGCCCTCGAATGCCCCGGCCGCTTGAGCCTGCGGTAAAGCGCCCCCCAGGCCGTCCGCGAAAGAACCCGCCTCCCCAGACGCTTGAGCCGGTAGTAAAGCGCCCCCCAGGCCGCCCGCGAAAGAACCCACTGCCCGAGCAGGCTACACAGCCGCTTGAAGAACGACGCGTCCCAGTTCGCCCGCCCAATAACCCACATGCGCCCCCATTCGTCATCTCCAGTTCCTCGAGTTCCTCCGACCCTTTCGGGGACGACGGTGATGGGCGCTTCGAAGCCGTCGAGGAGGGTGCTGCCGACGGCTCTGTGGACGGCTCTGAGTCTGCCCACGCGGACAGCACGGGACACTCGCAGCCCGAACTCAGCCGCGAGCGCATCCCTGCTCCGCCATATGATAGCAGCCCGCTCCCCACGGCTGAGATGCAGTCGGCGGATGGAGCGGAGAAGACCACGCAGACCGAGGCGGACAATACCGCTGTTGCGACCAAGTCAGCCAAGTCACTACCGGGCAAACCAGACCAGGTCGAAAGAGGGCTGTACGGAGATGGAAGCTGCATGTCATGGACAAAGCCTCTCCAGATGGATTTACCACCCGGGGCTGAAGGGGGTTTTGAGTTTGGCTGGTAGTATGGCTAGTGAATTAGCTAGCGATCAATAGACTTCAGATATGCCTCTGGATTCCGCATTGCCAATCGTAGCAGAGCCGTGGCGGCCTCCTTGCGGGCAGCCAATGCCTTGTCAAGCCGTTCGGTGAGTTCCCTGTGAACGTCGGCTTAGGGCCGGAGAGTGGACAGCCTTGGACACGTGCTAGGTCTTCAAGACATGGGGCAAGCTGGTCAAGGCGCCGCGAGTTGTCCTGCAGCAGGTCGAGAAACGCTGCGCGGTCAGACGTGTCGGCGAGGGCGCCGTTTAAGTTTGAATGGACAAACACCTTTTCAAAGACAATACGTTCGGCGTGGTCCCAACCCGTGGCATGGTTGTAGGTGCTGCGGCCACCTTCGGCAACGTTGAAGTCGCATCGCCAGACGAACGAGCCGGCGAGGGTCATGACAAGCTGCTCCGCGAGGGGAATCTGTTCCTTGGTCAAGGTCCGAGCAACGACCTTGCGGCAGAGGCTGACTGGAATGCCATAGGCGGCCAGGATGCTCCGCACAAGACCGAGCGGCTTGCTAGCGCGGTATACATTCTTGTAGTCGGACAGCCGCGCCTGGAGGTTCTCGGAGCAGCCCACATACTGAGGAGACTGGGTGGAGCGGACGCGGCCAGTAGGATCGGCCGCCCGCATGGCGGCTAGGTGCCTCTCCATCCGCTGCAGCAGGGCGTTCATCTAGTCGGCGCCTATGCATTGGAAGGAGGGGACCTGCTTGCTTGTCTTGAGGGCGGTATTGACCTTTTTGACCCAGGCGACGAGGTGACTGGCCGCGTGGGCGGTGTCGCACCCGTCGCGATAATCGCGGATGCCGGCCATGTTCTGCGACAGCTCCCTTGCTAGCTTCTGGAGATCCAGCGAGAGTTCCCAGTAGGAGCCATCGCGTGCGATGATGTTGAGGATCGCCTACTGTGCGGTTGTTGGCTCCATCGAAATTGACGAAGACGAAGTCGAAGTCGAAGTGGAAAGGAGGTTGAAAGTGGAGCTCGTCGAGTGGACCGACGTCGCCGCCTACAGTCTACCCTAGAGTCTGATTCCTTGAGGCACCCAGGCCTCAAGAGGATACCATGGCCAAAATCCTAGTATAACTACCTTTATTACACATTCCTGATGCAAGACTTCTTACGATAATACAGACCCTGCGTTATGTGCTTAATCTGTCGTATGTATTGTTATCGTGTGGGATTGTCGTGCTCTCAAAACAGAACCGGACGTAATATATCCACCGATTGAAAGACGTCAATGCAGGAATGTGGCATGCCTCTTTATTTAAAAGTCTGGAAGACTGACCTTGGCTGCTCGATGATCCAATGTGATGGAGTCACATCTGTCGCAGCCGGCTGTCCACGGTGCAGTGTTCGTCAGCGCATTAGGAGCAGATTCAGTTGACCCTGTGGTGTGACAGGGCCATGTACGGGCACAAGACGCGTGCCCAGCAGACTGTAGGCCTTACGTGACGAGCGTTCAATATCAAATAAGACAGACTTACCTAGTATGGTATTGATCTACCCCTTCAATCGAATTTTCTAACCAATTGTTATCTATTGATTTGATATCGTCTTTATCGTCAGAGGGGGCCTCCTCGAAGTCACTGGTCTGTATCCCATTGGGGCACACGAACGGGAAATCCCACATTGATCTACCCCTTATGAATCGGGAATAGCTTCCTATTTGGGACGGGAGGGGTATCAGATATTGTCCAGCAATGTACTTTATCACGTCCGTTGCCTAGTTCATCTGTACTTGTTGTCGCGTTACATCAGTATCACGTTTAATTAATTGGCACCACGATTAATTATGTACTGGACAACTCAGGAATGACTTGATTCTTTATCTACTTCTGCTGATCAATCTTCTCGGCATATTCCCAGTGCATCATAATCTTGCGGCCTACAGGAAGGCCGTCTACGTCGCTCTTGAGACATTGGGCCCACGCGTCTAGGGGCATGACGTACCCATCGGCGGCTGCAGTGAACCAGCCGAGCAAGGTGAACCAGGCCTTCTCGAGTTGGGCGTCAAGCCCGGCCCTCGAGACCTGCAGGTAGGCAACCTTCCTGCTCATCCTTCTGCCAGGCAGCACGCTGATGCCTGGAGCAAGGGACTCGATGGCCACCACGAGCGGCGCCATATCTTCACACGGCACTGCCAGCCCGTACGGGGCGACAAAGGGAAACTCGGCCACCCGTGCCATGTCTACGCCAAGCTTCGCCATCATCCGCTCCCAGCTCGGCATGAGCAGCGCATAGCTCGTCTCGTCCTCGGTCTGCACAGTCGTTGGAGCAGCGGCAGCCTTAGGAGCGGTGTTTGGCGCGGGTGTCGCGGCATTGGTGGGCGTCGTGGCATCGGTAGCGGTTGTTGCCTGGGCGGCGTTCACGTTGGAAGCATTGGCTGACTGGGCATCCTCCTACGGAGCCTCAGTCGCCGCTGGTCCCTGAGGTGACGCGGCATTCACCTGCTTCGCCTTCTTCTCCTCCCTCTTCCTCTCCATATAATATCGGTCGTAAATGAGCGAGGAACCTTCAGCAATGAAGTTACTGTCGGGTCTGAAGGCGCTGAACGGGTACGGAGGCGGAATGCTGTCGTGGCACCACATGGTGTCTGTGGCACAGTTAGCAGGATGAACAGACGGCGATGGAGTGTACCCACAGTAAACGTGCCAGAGCGTGCGATTCACCATCCAGGTGAAATTGGACGGCGTCACCTTGTCCAGCCCGCTGTCGTAAGCAGCCTTGAGGGCCACTTTGGTGGCTCGCTCAAGGAGTATCTGGAAGCGCGCGTGCGTGAGATCGTGGTCGTGCTCCATGAAATACTGGCGTAAGAACGCCTGCAGCTGGTCCCCATTGCGCGGATCTTCGAGCGGAATGCTGGTGGGCGGCACAAGGCCTGCCCTCCAGTCGTTCATCGTGGCGTTGCAACTTGGCGATGATGTGTGTTCTAAGTTGCAAACGCCAAAATTTCCACATGCGAAATTCACATTACCCCACTTGTCAGCTACCTCTTATCTTATCGGACATTACCCCGCCGTGTCAGGTACATGAGGTACTTACCTCTCAGTGCACTACCCCACTGTCAGGTAAATCATTACCCCACCTTGTCCACTACAAAATGCGGCTCTTCAGCGGCTTGAGTCCACAATTCACCTCACGTCAAATGATGCGACCGCTGCAATCACATTGGCAACGACTACAATCACACTGGCAATCAATACAGGTTGCATGACACAGAACAATTAATCGTGATGTAGGATTACTACCTGGGTATCAAATCTGCCGTCCTGTGGCATTACTGCATCCGTCGGCGGTGACTTCGTCACATCCTCCGGCTATGTCGTGTCGGCGCCATACACCATCCTCTGGCTCTTATTGACGATCCGCGGTATTACCAGTCGACCATACCGCGGCTTTGCTTCGAACACCACTGGGCCTCCTGTAGGGATGTTTGTTGCAGAGCTGTTCCAAGGCCGTGAGCTTGCCGTCAGTCTCCGGCTTGAGCAGCGACCTGTCAATGTAACCCCCATCGAGGCGCTCGCGGTACGGCATGACACGGTGGTCGGTGTCCCCCAATTGGGCCATGCGAGTCAGGAGCGTGCCGCTGAACGGAAGGTGGATCTTCTTGTCCCCGTTGGCAACAAGGTAGTTGTACGCCAGCTTATGCCAGGGAGTCTCCTTGCTGATGAAGAAGGGTTGCATGTTGGCGCGCTGCGTCACCACCAGGTCGAACTTCGCGGCCAGCGTCATCGCGTTGAAGAGGTTGCACCTTCCGAGATCGTGAGCCTTGGTGTTGCAGACGGCGCAGCCGTGTAACGGCTCCTTGGCCAGCGGCACGATGCAATGCACAAGGGCGTGTCCCTTTTTACCGCAATAGCCGCACGTCAGCGAGGACGACCTCTCCTCGAGGACGCCGTTGTCGGCGGTGTCGGCCATGGTTTCTTCTTTGATCTCCCTATCATCCGCCTCTTCGGCCTCCACTTCCATCTTGAGGGGAAGGCTGTGGTCGGGGAGGCCCGTGGACTTGGCACCATAACTGGGCTTTCCCGCGCCATGTCGCTGGCCTTGTGAGCGGCCTCGCAGCTGGGAGCCGCTTGGCGGAGCAAGGTTGGCTCGACCCGCGCCGCTTCTGTTGGCCGCGGCTTGGGCTTGGGCTTCCTCCCTGCGCTCCTGTGCAAGCCTCCTCTGTTCCTTTCGGCGTGCAGTCTTCACCCAAGAGGGTAGGTTTGGCCTACGCCGACGCCGGGCCCCGTGTTCGTGCCCGTTGGCTGCTCCGTTGGCGTCGGCCGACTCCGCGGCCTCGACGCCGTCCATGAGGTCGGCGTAGGGATCGCGCTCCAACTCATCCTCCGTCTCGTTCGCCTTGTTCTCTTGATCAGAGGTTCGTGGGCGGAGGAGGTGGCTTTCGAGCCGCTTGGCTTTGGCGATGGAGTTCTTGACCTGCTGCTCATGCGCAGCCGTCTGGACCTCACCCCAAGATAACGCGAAGCGGCGGTCGGGGCGGTCGGGGCGGTCGAGGTTGAGGTCGAGGTGGGCCGTCTGGCCACGGAACACGAAGGCTACTGCGCCTGGGGGCATGTGGTCGCTGCTCGCAATGAGCCCCTCCTGGAACTCGGGGCGATTACTCAGGACAGTGACATTCGGGCTGCTGCTGATCACGGAGATTTCGGGAGGCCTGGGAGGCGGGACCCCCTGCCCTGTCTCGTTATCGCGGCCACTGTCGGCCATTGCGGGAGCGGATGCGTGGGTGGTTGGGTGTATGGTGAATGACGAAGAATGGAGAATTTGGAAGACTGAAAGAGTTGAACTTGTGTAGTGCTCACGTGAGCCGTGCGCAGATGGTGGTCTGCCAGCCGTAAAGTGGTGCGAAAGGCCATCGAACAAACAGCAGAACCACGTCACATGACTGCACTCGAGTGCACACATTCAAGTGCACACATGCATTCAGGTTTGCGCAAACGCTTCCTTTCACATCGTTTAGCCACACCGAAAGCCTGTCCAACATGTCGACCGCCGATACGCCAACCGCCGATATGTCGACATGGGAGCAGGTCCAACTCGACGACACCTTCAAGCGCTGGACGCCGGAGCTTGAGAAGCTATGCTCTGCCATCTGCAACGGCAACCCGTATGCGCACATTCGGGCGCCGCATGCCAGCGGCAAATCGACAATGATCCCTCGCTTTCTCCGCGGGAAACTCGACCCGAACCGATGGAATATTGTGCACGCTGCGTGTGAGACGGAGGCGCCGAGGCTTGGATGCCAGCCGTACATGCAGGTGCTGCAGGCTCTGGCGCAGGGGGAGATGCCCAAGTCCACCGTCGTCATCGTCGACTTGACCGCCTCTGGATCGGCAGATGAGGAGGCGCTGCTGGTCGGGCTGGCGGACAAGGCGATACCCATCGTCACCATGTCTGTCGCCCCCATGCCGAGCAGCATGAGGCATCTCTTCACAAAGGAAATCCTGGCTCTCCCCAAAGGGCCGCTATGCCTCCTCAAGGGACCGCCTCAACGACGATCCGGCTGGAGCCGTTGTGCTGATGGGAAGGCTGGTGCGGCTGTGTCCGAGGCCATCAAACAATTGCCCGGCAGCAAGCATCTCGTGCTCTGCATGGGCTCTGACTTTCCAGATGCCGAGCACCTCATCCAACACCCTCTGCCTGGAATTTCGCTGCGCAACTGGCTCATTATGCTTGAGCACGAACAGGTGCGCATTGTCAACATGCAGGCCGTCTTGTCGTGTCACGCGCGCGACCGCATCCAGGGCTATGACTACGTCCACGTCATCCTCACCAACATAACGACCAGGCTTGTGTTTGATCGATTGAGCGGCCACCACGGCGTAGAACTGGCCGGGCCCACGACGCTGTCCCAGCGGCTGGAGATGATATCGTACGGGGAGAGGTGCGATGCCCGGGTGACATTCTACTCGACCTACGACAACGCCGCTGCCTTTGTCGATGCCGCCACACAGGCACCCGTCCGGCGCGGCTTCGACTCGCTACACCTCGTCGCCGCCACCGCCCAGGTGGGAGCATCCTCCCTTACCCTGTCACGCCTTGTCCCGGACGAATTCGAGCTCATGGAGAGTTGTAAGCTGCTCAGACACATGGGCGCCGTCGCGTGGACCAACGAGATGCGCCTGGTTCTCAAAGCCAACACTTGCTTTACCGACTTCCTCGCTGTTGTTGGCAATCCGCGGCTAGCTCTTTTGCTGTCGCTTCCAAGCACGGCCAACGTAGCTGCCGCCAAGGTCATGGCCAGCGCTCTCTTGACGGTCGGGCTCGGCAATATCTTTATCCTCTCTGGCCCTGTCCAAGACCATGTGAGAGTAAGCGGTTGGGGCCTGGCCAAGAACATGGCTACTCGCGGCACCCTCTGGGCTCTCATGAGTATCGGCCAGTACTCCGAAGCCATAAGAGCCTTGCGCACTGTGCCAATTTTCATTGGCCATGATTCGCTCACCATGACAAAGCACTGTCACATCTTGCCCGCCGGGACGGCTGCTGTGCGACGCCTTAAACAGAGGCTTGGCCAAGTGATGACGGCCCACGGGCTCCCATACAACCAGGAGCCAGGCGAGTCCGATATCCTCACCACGGTCGAGGCCGACACAATTGAGCGGCAGCTGCTGCAGTGCTTCCCCGATCGACTTACTCTGGTCACGGTCACTGGCGGTGCAGCAGAGGAAATCGCCGACCTGTACTCGGGAGAGACACTCAAGCCCGGTCAAACCATCGAGAACACGGTCAATTGGACCGGCACGGGCAAAGTGCCAGGACTGTACCTTGGGGGGCTAGATAGGTCGGATGGCCTGTCAATCGATGACTGGATTATGCTCTCGAAGGATGACGTTTCCGCGTTGTGGAACCAGAGAGGGGTGCTGCGCTCCAAGTACAAGCCCCGGTGGAACCCAGAGGACAATTATGCCCAGTAGATAGCAACCGAATACACTGCCATCATACAATTCCATGACGGCAAATTCTGATTATGGCACACATTAATGACTACCAAGTGGTGTAATGCAGATAAAGTGGTAATAGTGAGTGTTTCTTCCCAACCATGTCGTTAAATGATGACGAACGACATGTTGGAACTTGACCTCTACATCACCATCGACCAAATGCCCAGGCATGACACCGCGCCCAATACCGGCTTCCCTCAATTCAATAACATATCGAAACTGGTCAAAAAGGGCAGCCCAGCAAGCACACGCTCGAGAGGATAGCGACGAGGCAGTGCGCCGCGTCAACGCGCGCATCCAGGGCTTGTTGAACGAAACGGCCGCCCTCACCCCTGAGCTGTCCCAGGTAACCGCTGAGGCCGCCAACTTTGCAGCTGAAAGGCTGGCTCTCCAGGAAGAAATCTCAGCCTGGAGAAAGGCACTTAAGAATGACTCTGCAGAGCTCGCCGCCGAGAAGAAGGCTCACCAAGATGCCGTGGCCCAGATGCAGGCACTCCAAAATGACGCCGTCGACCTTACTGCCGAGAGGGACTTGATAAAGGAGCAGCTGGCCGCAAAAGACAAGGAGCTGACCACAAAGGTCGAGGAGCTGACTGCAAATGACAAGGGGCTTACGGCGGCTAAAAGGAATTTGTCCAAGGTCCTGGCTTCCAACAAGGCGATGGACGTGACATTGGCTACAAAAGACCAAGAGCTCGCCACAGTCCAGAATACCTTGTCTGACACAAAGACTGCGTTGGAGGACAAGTCGTCTACGCTGGCTACAGTCCAAAAGACCTTGGACGAGACGCAGGATGTTTAAGCCGCGTTGGAAAAGGCCGCCTCAAAGGCGCGAGTAGAGCAATGTCAGGCATCCCTCAAGTCCGGGCGCCACCTGGATGTGCTTGCAAGCACCATGGTCCATCTCGCTGGTGTTGGGTCTGCTGAGGGAGTTCACCTACCCGCACACCATGATGATGGTCACAACTTCATATGTCCCGTACCATGTTGACGTGGCTGTCGATGAGACCATGAGCATAGAGGCCGCCATTTTCCGGCTCCTCCACGCCGAGGATAATGTGCTGGTCCATCTTGCACAGCTGCAGCACACAGCCGCCGCCTCGCCGCAGATGTACATCAGTACCTGGCTGGCTGAGGAGTGTATGGCCGAGTTGTAAGAGCAAAAGTGCCCATCAACTTTTGTGTGGCCTGTCAGATGGAGCGGGTGTTCGGAAAGCGGTGGTATATGCCCTATTCAGGCTGTGGGCAACCGCTGGTTGATGGTGGGGTATACTCTGGCATTGAGCTCTGGTAGCTGCCCAAAAAGCATCCAAGGAGACAAGGGAGACTGCAGGTAAAGAAAGGCGTGTAGGAAAGCTTCTGTAGCGCTCGCTGCTAAGAAGCTGACATTCCAATGCAACAGAACAGTTGTCCACAGACAAAGACGCTGGAGATGCAAGAGCAGGCCTTCCAAAATGCTGCGATGGGCTTTACAGGCCAGCCCTGCAGTCTCGACTTGAGCAGTCAAACTAGAAAAGGCTGGTCGAACAGCCCACGGTGAGTTTAACGGCGGATACTGTACATCCATCTCAAGCACTCATAGTCTCAGATCAGACAGTCAGAGCCAGCAGGACAGTCTGGGAGACACAGCTCAACCAGTTTGAGGTAGACCAGGCAGCCTTGCAGGACGAAGCCAATTCCCTGCTGCCTCAGATCCAACTGACCAGTATCGAGCTAAAAAGGAGACAGGCCAGGTTCATGCTGGCGTAGACAGCTGCGTGGCAATGTGAAGACTAACCTTGAGTTACGACTAGGTAATGCTGGTGGGACCAACTATGAGCATTGAGGCAGCTTCAATACGTTCATGGCCCAGACAGAGATGTTAACATCCACATCAGTGACCCTGCCAAATACCATGTCGTCCTTGACAGGCCTTAGGTCTCTCCTGTTAGGATCAAACTTGTCCTGCAGCCCAGCCGCGCACAGCCAAATCAGGACGACCTGTACCCGGTCAGGCAGACCGCATAACTATCGAATTATCCTGCAGCAGTTCATGAAGGATGCTGCCGCCAACCAGTGGTTATACACACAGTATACTTAGGTGTTCACTCAAGGACAATAAGATAGATGCGGGCTATCAAGCCCCCCTTAGTTTAAATACCGTATGGTACAAGTAGAGAAGGTAGGGGGGAGTGCATACCAGAGTATTGGCCGAGCGAAGGAGTCATGGGGCCCGGCAGGCGTGTACTGGGTGTGCGTGTCAACCATTTGAGCTGAAATGGCGGGGCGAGGTCACATACATAACCAATGATATCGACTCTGACGGTCCTGTTTGAGGGATCAGGTCTCCCTCCCTCGAAAGCGGTTGGCTCCTACAAGGATTTTCCGCAAGTCTGAATAACCTCAATATCCTTCACCAGGCCGAACAAGCCATGGCGAGCCACCAGAAACCCCATAACCGCAGTTGCTTTCATATTGCAATCATTTGCGCCCTTCCTCTCGAATATGATGCTGTGTCGCTGCTGTTTGATCAGTTTTGGGATGAAGACGGCGACTGGTATGGGCGCGCACCCGGAGATACGAACACGTATACGACTGGTCGTATTGGACGAAATGACGTTGTCCTGGCGCTTCTTCCCGGCATGGGCAAGGCAGCAGCCGCTGGAGCAACCAGTAACATTCGTTTCAGCTACACTGGCTTGAAGATTGCGATGCTGGTTGGGATATGCGGGGGCATCCCCGCCATCAACGGAGATGAGGTACTTTTGGGAGACGTCATCATCAGCAAGGCAGTTGTCCAGTATGACTTTGGCCGCCAATTTGTTGGCAAATTTGTCGCAAAGGACACTATTGAAGAAAGCCTTGGAAGACCAACCAAAGACATCCGCGGCCTGGTCGCCAGCTTTGAAACAGAGCTCGGAAGGGAACGTCTTCAGCTTCAGGCTGCCAAATACCTCAAGGCCATTCAGGATGCAGCGGTGAGCAAACGGCGACGCAGCAAATACACCTGCCCAGATCCTTCAAGCGACAGACTTTTCGCTGCCGCGTATCGTCATATGCATCGGAGACCGGCGATATGCGCAATCTGCGACGAAAGCGTCGAGCGCTACTGCGAGATAGCGGCCAAGGCAAGCTGTGCAGAGCTTGACTGCGACGAGAGCCAGCTCATCTCCAGAGACCGCCTCGAGGAGGCACGGGAGCCGGCAATTTTTGTCGGTCGCATTGCCTCTGGAGATACGGTGATGAAGTCGGGCGAGCATCGAGACCGTGTAGCTGCAGAGCACGACGTGATAGCCTTTGAGATGGAAGGGGCCGGTGCATGGGACGAAGTTCCGTGTCTTATTGTAAAGGGAGTCTGTGACTATGCCGACAGCCACAAAAACAAGGCGTGGCAGACGTACGCAGCAGCAACGGCGGCAGCCGTGATGCGGGCTATTCTGAATCGCTATCCTGTGGACGATGGGCCGGGCAATGCTGTGCCATCCAACCCAGACAGGCTCGACGGTGTTGAAGTGAGACAAGGCAACAGCAACCGCATCATTTCAAATAATACATTTGGAGCCGGCACGTACATCAGCCAGGGTGATAGCCAGGGACCTCCAGCATCGTGGAACGGCTGTTCATAAGTGTAACTGTGAAGATCGCAATTGGGCACATTTCACTCTATATTATACAGTGCAGAGTCTTTTAGTTAATACCAGCACACATTTTCCTGTTGGTGAAGCACTTGGCATATTATCTGCAATCGTCTTGGCTGGACAATTTGCTGCGTGGGGATGATCCATAAGCCCAGGACCTCGTTTGGGCCGCGTATCAGCCGCGGGGAATTCTGCTCATCAGACGCGGGGTAGGCTCCCGGTTCTGTCACTACGCTGAGCTATGCGCGGACAGACAACACGCAAGAGTGGTTCTCGCTTCACTGAGCGAAAATGAACGACGGCGAATCTCACTTAGTTGGGGACGACCTTGGATCCAAGCCCCTGCCCATCACAAACGCTGCCGACAATGATGCAAACCGCTCGAATGACCTTGCTCTTGGCAACAACCTAGACAAGGAGATGCTGAAGTTCAAAGATGCCGTGGGACGGAAATTCACGTTTCCCTTCAACATGGTCAATACTTGGCAGGTAAGTGGGAGTCTTGGTGCAATACTTAACTCGACTGACGAGTTTGGCAGGGAATGGAAGAAGTCATCAAGCAAGCGTTTCTACAGGTTGACGTCCTCGGCCCTCACGTCCAGAATGGGCACTATGATATCATCGGTCCCAACGGAGACATTATCCTTCCCTCCATATGGGAACGGGTTGTCGAACCGGGATGGACCGTGACCATGGCAATGTGGCCGATGCCCAAACCCCCTCTTGGGCCCCTTCCCCCTCGGTCGAAGCCTGCTCCTAGGCCGCGCGCTCCTGTGCCCGACCAGGTCAATGTCCCGGCCGTAAACCATACCAGCAATCCCAATCTAAATAGCGCCGACCCGTCTCAGCGGCCTTCTGGCTCTCCGTTTGCTTGGCTACCAACTCGAGAGGCATCAAAGACTACAAGCGGCGGTTTTTTGGGTTGGATAAAAAACCCAGGACGTAATAGATCAGGGGCAGGATCGCAGACCGACAGTGCAAGCTCTAGCTTGGCAGAGGATCTCGAGGCGCTAGCTTTAGAGAGGGAGCTGATAGTAGTATCAAAGCTGTCGAGAAGCTCTGATGTGAAGCCTCGAGCGGGAAAGGTTGAGCGATTGCCGGTTGTCGAAAGGTTGGAGTTTAGCTCTATACGCTTGCCATTTGATGCATTAGCGACTTTGGGTCATGCCACAGCCGAACTACTGAAACCGTCTGGCAGCGAAGCACTCAAAAACATGGCCTGGTTGTAAGTGCTCAATGTGCAGCTGGTTGCGTTGATGCTGAAGTGGCTTAGGCATGTGACGAGAAGTGTCATGAACTATAATGAATTTCGAGTAAGTGATGGACCCGATACGAAGGCAGGCACTGACAAAATCCAGGACATTGCCATTTCACAATTTTCGAAAAGCCCTCAAGCTCAAAAAACACTCGTTTCCCTGCTGGCAACGGTCGAGTCTCGAAGGCTAGGCAACTGGTGTATAAAACCAGGGACGGTTTTACGCTGCGACTCAAGCGCCGCAAAGACACCAGATGTATCGGCAGTCTTTATTTCTGTTCCCACCATGCATCCCGACTCGATATACAAGACTCCTGCAGATAAGCAAGGCACCTGCCATGGCCGCAAATTGTTCGAGGCCTTTACCAGCACTTCAGTTCCTTACCATGACAAACACCAGCACTTTCGACAGAATGAGGGGGCCAGGTCGAACCAAGTTCTTTGGGTGCGCCAAACATGGATACTGATTGCCGGGTCCGGTGAGTGTTTCGTTCGCTAGGGGAGTGCCAGGCTGACAGATGCAGAGCTCTTCACCTACAGTTGCTTCCCCAGACATGTTCTGGAAAATGACAGGATTTATATAAAAGACGAACCTGACGTTAGCGGCGCCGACGAGAGGCTTCAACTGATTGATGAATCCCGCAGACTGTATCATGTTAAAGCTAGCAGATGCAGCACTTTTTATGCAAGTAAGACGGCTCCTATGAGCAGACCAGCTGCTAAAGTATGTGCTCTCAGGAATTACAAATAGCAGCTAGAGACGAGCTGCTCCGTTGTGGTACTCTAGATTTCGACGACGAGGAGGACAAGGAAGTTTTTCTTCGTTTCGAGCTCCAGACGGGTCTCAAGATAACCGCTGCCGACTGGCCAGGCCTCTTGAGGAAGGGCGGTTTGCCAGTCATCAAGATGATACTGGCCTGGAGTTATGAAGCAAGTGACGCTGGCGCGCAGAGCGATACGGATGACGACCAGCGGACATCCTCCTCTGTAGGATCCGATAGAGGCAATCCACACCACACGCACCCTACGGCTCGTTCAAAAGGATCACGTTCCGTCTCTCCAAAAGCTATCCAAGGTTTCATGGTGGGGTCACAGAATCAGCTAAATCGAGGTAAGGACTCGTCTGTGACGAGGCGGGCGGTCAGTTGATAAGAGACAATAGCCCAGCCTTCCGAAATCCCAAGACTGCATACCAACATGGCCCCTTTTCTACACTGGATGAATCCTCCTGCCGGGTCAGTCGACATGACTGCAAGATTCGAAGACCGCATTGCTCATACCGAAGCGGGCCTGGGCCAAACTCAAGAACAGCACGATGATGATGCCCTCGACGCATTCCATCAGGCCTTCAACATCGACGTGTATAAAGACATGGCCGAAATCGACGTGTATGACTTGGAAGCAAGGCGAAACAATTTTAGTCGGGTTTCCATCTCCGACAACCGCATCAGCACTTTCGCATTGGAGTATATCGATCTATGCAGCCAGATACTCCAGGCATTTGTACCCAGAGGATGTAGGGCCTCTCTGGCACTCAAATATCTCGGAGGTCTCGCTACGACTATGGATGTAAGGACCATAATCTGCCATTCGTTCTCAACTAAGCTCGCGTAGGTCCTTCAGAGAGACGCGTTCCTCAAAGGCTCGCAGAATGCATCAGCAGATAAGGCAAGGCAGCCTGGCTGGGTCGTCTCGCGCTCGAAGCTACAGCAACTGGGCGCCAAGTCCCTAGGCAGTAGAAGGAGATGCCGAAAGTGTGAGAAAGGTGCCGTGTACCATAGCATGGAAGCAGCGAGCGCACATCTTCACGCCGAACACGGAATGGGCTCCATGTTGGAAGAAAGCATCCAGGTGTTTCTCCTGCCAGTCTCTGCTGCCGTGGATGAGAGACTGAAGGAGGATTGCGTGGGGACGCTCAGGCAGTGTCGAGACCAAATGATCTCGGTCCTGAAAGAAGTGAAATCTATCCAGGATGGCTTGATTGATGCCGACGGCAACATCACAGACCCTGCGAAAGGTATTCCTTATTCTCTCCTGGACTCACTCAGAATGGCGACTGCTTTTGTATGCGCAGTTCCCCAGATCCTCGAAGAGAGCTACGATCATTACATGGAAAAGGTGATCAAGAGAAGACCCATATCGCTCGCACGCTCGAGAGCCAGGGCACAACAGAAGCTGCTGTCCCAAATGGGCTCCGCCATTGAAGCTGGAATTACGGAAGCACAGAAATTATTTGCTGCATCTGACGATACAGAAGACCAAGGCGATGCCAGAAGCCCCCCAGTTGATGTTGGCCTGCCATTTTTCACGATGCTCATTGTCTCTAACCTGATTATGATGCCGACGTACAATCACAAAAAGGCAGTATCCTTGTACGAGGCCTATGCGAAAGACTTGGTAAGCCCATTCTTGCAGTGGGAATTCAATGGCTAAATTCGCTGCAGTCGCGCCAGTACCTCCGTGATGTCAGTAGACGATGGACAAGGAACATAACGTCTGTCGTCCACGAGCTATCTCTCATCTCAGAGTTCAGTACGTGGCAGCAAGACGCGCTCTCGGCACTTCGTCTGGTTCTGCACCCAGAAACGCGCTTCCCTGTGGATGAATTCGAGATTGAAGACGAGTTCCTGCTCTGGCAATCAAAGCAGCTAGAAAACGAGCAAGACAAGATTCGTGAACTATCTAAATGGTGCTCAGAATTGATACAAGAGATTGACACGATGACGGAACTGGCCGGCGAGGACCAGTCACGTAGCCTTGCTCTCTTGGTCCGCATAGCTATTGCCCTCTTGGTTCTCAGCTTGGCTGCGTCGTACATGAGCATAGCACAGGGCGACGGACATGCCCTGATCTGGCAAGCCGTGGCCCTCCTCGCGTCGAGTACCGGCGTATTCTGCTTCGGTGCTACCAACCAGAGGTTGTTGTTGGATTGGTTGAACTCAGCATGAACTGAGAAGCACACGAAGAAAGCCATAGCAGGGAGTTCTTATCTTTCCATATGCAAGTGAATTTTAATAAAAATCCCGTCAAGCTTGAAAATCACTCCCCTCCGCCATTGTGATGATCAGTGGTTGCGCCGATTCAAATCCGATGGCAATCGTTGTACCCCACACATCAGCCAGTTTCCGTTCATCGTCAGCCAAGAAAGTCCGGGGCCGATACCTTGGAGGCAACCATAACAAATTGTTTCGATTCCAGGTGATCCACTTCCCATCTCGACTGAGCTCGTAACCAATGACCGATCCTCCCTCGGGGGATACATCCAGTGCAAAAGATCCGACTTCTGTCCGGAGACAGCTAGTATCAGGCACGATTTTCCTTATTACCGTACCGATATCAAATGTTTGCAGACACACACCAGTTCTAGTGTCCCATCTCTTGACTGTGTGGTCTTTTGAAGCCGAAAAGAGATGGGTTCCAGCTTGCGAAAAGGCGACCGCAGTAATTTCACGATGCCCTTGCAACGTCATGACACATTTAGTTAGGTCAGAACCCCATATGTTGATCGTGTTGAACAGTGAGGCGCAAGCAAATCCAAGGCCATCGGGGGAGAAAGCCAGTCCTTTGTGCGGCCATGTGCATGTTTCGTATGTTGACATAGCTAGGCCTTTGAACCAAAGGACAACTGGTCGATCCTGGTATGACAACACGACACGCGCGGCATCGTGGGAAACGGCAATGCCCTGCACAGAGTCCGGCACCTCTGACACCATTTCTGTGCACTGGCCAGTGTACAGATCCCATTTCTTGACTGTGTTTCCGGATGAGGAAACAATGCATTTGTTGTCCCCTGAAAATGCCACGGCCGAGACAACCGCAATATGGCCTTTTAGTGTATGAAGACAGAAGCTGTCCGCCACGTCCCAAACCTTGACTTGCGTGCTTGATGATGAAGCGAGGTATTTATTGTCACTGGAAAGGGTGGTTGAGTCAATGCCCCGGTGGTTGCCAGTTGTAAGGCTGTTGGAAAAGTTGACCGATACAGCCATTTGTTTGTTAGTCTGACGATGGCTCTTTGCTTCGGTATCCCATATCTTGATGGTTTTGTCTCCTGATCCGGATGCGACAAGCCGACCGTCCGACGAATATGCAACTGACGTGAGGTAGTCGCTATGACCGCGAAACACGTGTAGACATTTGCTGCTGCTGGAACTCCAAATTCTGGCAGTTGCATTATCCGATGCCGTGACAAGGTATTTGCCGTCCATTGAGAAGCTGACGCAGTTCAAGGCCTCCACCCCCTGGGATAGCTTGATGACTTGCAGGCATACCCCAATCGCCGGGTCCCAGAGATTGACTCTTGCGTCTCTGGATGCTGAAGCTAGATATATCCCATCGTTGGAGAAGGCAACTGATGTTACTTTGGAATCGTGTTTCCGCATAATTTGTAGACACTCGCCAGTGGCAGCATCCCAAGTGCGTACCGTCTTGTCGTCGGAACCTGATGCGAGATATTGGTCATCGGGGGAAAAGGCTACCGAGTTGACTGATTGTTTGTGGCCTTTAAAATCGACGAGACGTTCGCCAACGCTGACATGCCAGATCCTGACCATATTGTGAAAGGAGGCCGATGCAATGTAAATATCATCATGGGAGAAGGCAATCGAATTTAACCCACCGATATCATTCCTGAGAGTCTGCAGACATTTGCCTGTTATGGCATCCCAGACGCAGATTGTTCGGTCTACGGAGGCAGAAGCAATGTACTTGTCGTTGTGTGAAAACACGGCGCAAGTAACAATGTAATTGTGAACTCGAAGTGTCAGGGTACACTTGCTGCTGACAGCGTCCCAAACTTTGACAGTATAATCTTCCGAGGCCGATACAAGATATCTACCGTCAGTGGAGAATGCAACCGATCTCACCGAGCCGGTGTGGCCTTCCAATGTTTGAAGGCACTCTCCCCAATCCTCATCCACCACTGGTAGGCCAGAGAGCCACTTGGAGACGTCCTCTTCAAATGACATTCGTATTATGCTTCGCTCGGGCGAGAATATCAATGCCGACGAATACAACTGGAGCGGAGTGGTGTCAATCATGGACTGGTAGTTGAGAATAAACCGCCTCGCGTCTCGAAGGAATGCCGTCACCTCGTTACTCGATTGTGGCTATTGTGCATTAGTATTCCACTACAACCACAAGGAATGTCGCCCTACATCGGCAAGTGGATAGAGAGTGTTGATGGCCCCAATGCTATCGGATATTCTCCCAATCAGGCTGAGAGCTTCTAGCCAGTGGAGGAAATGGCGCTTGAGAAACCGATGTACTGTCTGTCCATCGGCGATGCGAGACTTGCTTCGTTCCAGATGATGTACCCAGAACAGACAGCAATACCTCACGTGTGCTGAGAATGAGGCATCGACAACGCTCGGGCTTATCTGTGTGCGTGTAATCCCGGGCATAGACAGATTGCAAATATTCTTTTTGAGGGTTGCAGTGAGGAGACCTAGACAGCGGCGGGCAAGAACCATATGGGATTGTTGCTCGTCCACCCAAAACACATTTACTCTGTTCGTGGGCTCTACAAGGAAGTCGTAGAAAGAGAGATGGAGCAGTTGAACCGGAGAGTCCGAATTCATATCAGATGGCACCCTCAATACAGAATGAAGAGGGTCCAGCGTGTCCTGCACATCTGCCGGATCCATCCCAAGTAAGACAGCCAGAGACTTAATGGGCAGAGGGTCTGCGAGTATGATTAGAGACCCCACAACTTTCCGGAAGTTGTCAAGAACTTCCTGCTTCTCTGGCTCTGCCAGGTCCACGAGCAACTGATCCAAAACAGGCTGATAAGCTCCGTCCAGCTTTGACGTCAACACCTCGGTGGGATACTGGAGAATCTTGCCGAGCTGCTTTTTCGGATTCCCGTGCCGTCGGTCTGCTATAAATCGACACACGGTTGCGGCGTAGATGAAGAGTGGAACAGAGGCTCGGACCAGTCTTTGGATTGTGCTGTTCCCTGGCCAGTCGATGGGTAATCTCTGATCCCCAGCCGCCGTCCTGTTGTACTCTTGTCTTATCTGATCAATCTGATGGTTTACAAAGACTTGTATGTCGTGTTCAATTACAATCTCTGAGATGGTTTGGAGCATGACCTCTTCATATTTGCCATGTATGCTCTTGAATCCCAACCGAATGGGCAGCTCGGGCCGACTGGTGATGAATATCCGTACTTGATTCCACCCCAATGATTTGGTCCGCGATAGAATGTGGATGATGAGTTTAATATCCTCATCTGGGTGGCACTCGTCCAAAGCATCAATTACGACGGCGACCCTAGGCGCATTCGCGTGACTAAACACTTTGCCCAGCGGATTCAAGACAAGCTTCTCATACTGCTCGCTCAAAGCCTTGCCCGGCAGCGCCGGGTCGACTCGCAGGGCATCTCTGATGTGAGGCCCTATAGCCTGCTCTTTCGATGCAAGTTGAGAGGCAATCGTCGTGAAGAGTAGTCCGGCATGTCCTCGGTCAGACTCGCCCCTCTTGAAAAAGAAGCTGGCACTGAGCAATCCTTCCCTACCCCATGAGGCAACCGTCCGAGCTATGGTGGATTTCCCTGTACCTGCCATCCCGCTCAGCCAGTAGATGCACTCTCCATGAGGAGACTTGATCCATTGTCGAATGTGCCGCAGAAGATCGGTTCTGGTGTCGGGCAGGCATTTGGCGTTGTGCTCTTCGGCGTGGGAATCAAACCCCGCACTTCGTGCCACCGGGAGAAGCTCAGCAAAATAATTGTGGTTGACATCGCCTTGCGTGATGTGAGTGGGCCCATTGAAGGTATTCGAGTTGATGGCACGCATCTTGAAACAAATATGGCAAGGGCTGTCTGTTTTATCGTAGGTGGCATTGTCATAGTATGGAGGCTCTGGAGATGCCGGCCTCAATGATCAGTCAGGCCTCAGGTCGGTCATCGATTGACGTCCAGCCGTAATCATGGCTGTCGAATCCCTGTAGATTATCTTATGGACATCAACCCCCACTATGCCTTATTGGTTCCGAAGCGGTTCGGGTCCGACTGCTTTAGGGTAGGCTGATCAACCGAAGGAAGTGAAGGGATCAGTGCTTTAGTAACTCTTTCCGATAAATCCTCAGTGACCGTGATGTACTAAGTATCTTCGCGAACACAACGGCCATGAGCTGTGTGCATTCCTGGGGGGTGTCGATATTCCAAGGCAGTGGGCTGGTTTACATCTTCCTGCCCATCTCGGTCGTATTCAGCAGCGACACGTCAACAACAAGGACTTCACCGGCTTGGCTACAGTCCGTCAAAAGACATTGAAGACATCTTGCCCTTGCCTACCCTGTCATTCCGAAATTTCGCCCGACACACTGGACCTTGTATTGCTTCAATTGCCTATTGATGCTGACATTGCTACTCCAACTAAAGTGTGCAGGAATCGATTCCCCGTAGTCTGTTCATGTAACAGGGCAGCAGCTTTCTGCAAGTTGTGAAGTCTTCAACCCAAAATTACTAATTAGATTCGCGGAAATTGCTACGACCTTCATGGAGGATTTATTCCATAAGAACCCTGCCGCTCTGTGGTCCTTCGGCACGCCATTCTTGCTTCACCATCATCCGAACCCCCGTTAACGACCGTCTTGTGATACATCTCTCGCATGCGAAATTTAATGGCTTAGTAGAGTCATTATCAACACCCTAGCCATGATATATGCTGGGCAGAAGCTTGATCAGGATCCATAAGTCCACGGATTGTGTCCGTCAAGAAAGCTAGAAGCCTTGGAATACTCGAAAGATGCTTTTCTCTTCAAGGAGAAAGTCTCACCATAACGTTGTTTATTCAGGCCAGATACCCAAGCATACATACAAAACCTCGCCGCGGCTAAAACCATGTCGTATGATCCACAGGAAGCTTACAGGCATAGCGTTGCTGGAACGTGACAAAAGAATACCAAGCATTTGGGGGTAAAAGTGCCGCCAAGGAAGCCACCAAGCTGCGACTCGTCCTACCCAGCAAATCACCTCAGGTTATAAGTTTGTCTCTGGCATGCAGGATAAGACATTAAGGACCAAAGACTTCGATGAGCGAGGAAGAAAAGAAGGCAGTTTGAGACCAACAGGTCCAATGACTCCAGTCAGTGGATGGGTGTTTTCCAACCGATAAGACAAATGGGATTGATTGCGAATAAGATTGGGTCAGGTTCTTTTGGTCATGTTGCTTCACGGAGCAGCGGTTCCTGTTAGTTTCAGCACTTCTGGACCGCCGTCTGGCGAATTCATGTCCGTTGATCCCTTTGGTGGACATAGGCCAGACACGGACGTTACATACGCAAGCAAGGATGGGTTTAGGCACTAACAATGCGACTTTGTTAGCATGGAGAGTGTGAACAGACTCAATTTGCTATAGAAACAGTCGAGCTTCTGAAGAATATGACAGCATCATAATGCGTGGTATAGAGCATTTCTCGTTCAATGGTCAAACACACTGTAGGTCATCCCATCCATCCTCCACAGTTTCCCCCCGTTTCACCATTGATTCAACATTCTCAACTTCTGCAGCCACCCAATCGCGAAAGGTGTGCCAGACAGTCTCCACTCCACCGATCCAAGAAGCGTAGTGCCAATATGGATATTCGCCGTCTTTGAATGCATCTCCAGAATATGAAGTGTGTCGCCAAACCTCCGGTGAGACCATCATATGCATGAATCCGTCGCACTCGGTGGCTGGTGTAAGGAGAATAAGTTTGGAGCAAACATCATGGTCCGCATCAGGAAAACGAAACATGTACATATAACCGTCCTCGCCTGCGAGTTCCATGTCCCCAATGCCGGCAATGCCGCCGCTAAGAAAGTGCCAGCCTCCTTTGAATCTAGAAAGAGTCAGTAAGCTGTTTTCTCTGGCAGGGCCACTCACCCGTTGGCAACGCGGACCATGTCCTTGAAGTCGATTGGTAGTTCTCCAAACTTGACCTCGGCTTCCCTGATTTCTTCCTCTGTCGCAGGAGGATGCAGGATCTCTTCGGCACAGGTAAGCCCCTCTAGCTCATACCCTTTACGGTTGACTACCCAGGCGCCTCTGGCAAGTCTATCCAGCAATTCCCTCCAGCCAACCTTTTCCGGTGCCAACGACCATTGTCGGCCTTGTTGTGCACGTAACTGTAATGTTGCTGCGATTTCCTCGACCATGGCGGAAGCATCCTGTTCCTCGATGTAGAACGGATTCCCTTCCGTCTTTCTCTTGGCCAAAAGAGGCAATACATGATAAATTCCAGGCAGATACAGATATCGGTCGAGGTCGCCGCCATTGCAATAGTTGAATCCGTCAAGTGTCAACCCCAAAGATAGCATGTCGGCGGCTGCTTCAAACTCTCCGAGTCTAATGCAAAGCTCCACCACCAACCTCCGGTACAGCAGATACGAGTGCCTTCTTCCATCCCGCTTAAACTGCCACTCCGTAATGGGAACTTGGGGTTGCGCATATAGCTTCTTTGCGGCAGCAAGGGACTCTCGTAAGGCTTCTTCACCTGGGTACTGCCCCGGGGTCTTGTCCTTTGCTAGCAGTCGCGCACACATGGCGATCATGGGGCTATCGTCAGTCTCGCGCCACGTATGTGGATCGTCGGGCTCGGGCAAGTTGCAATGTTCCAGCATCCACCCCGTCCGGGTGCATTCGCGGTATTCATGCCACTGCGCCCGGGCAAGCCCTTGCCCCCGAGCAGACACTTCATCCCCAGTACGTATTGGCCTTCCGGGCACGGTGTACGTGGGGTGTGACACCCAGAAATTGGCGAGGGGTCGACCCCAGATTTGTAAACTGGCGTCGAGATCTGTGGTAGAAGTGAGGATAGCAGTGTAATGTTCATGTAGGACACATAGAAGTCCGTAGGCTTGTTCGATGTGGTTGGAAAGGAGAAGAAGCTGCACGAGGCGTTCGACCTGGAGCAAGCCCTCGGTGGGTTCTGCCGGCTCTAGGATTGAAGATAGCAGATCAGGGATATCGTACCGGACAAACGAGCCACAAGCAGGGGGTGTTGCTGCGTCAACATAGGAAAGCGAGGCCATTTGAGTGGACAATGGTGAGTGGCAAGGAGGGGAACCCGTGTCGTGGATCGACCTGCCAAGTCATCTCAGTCCACTTTCACACGTGACATAAGACTTGCCTGATAAATACCTGCATTATTGCACACTGTTTAGATCATCTAGATCATTCTGGTTTAACTCGGCCTTACCATAACCAAGAATAGTTGTAAAGAAAGAAGTGGAGTAAACGCCAAGTGACACTGCTATGACATTATTGTAAGAGACAGAAACTTGAGCCCAGAAGACCGGATTGTCAACTGTTCACGGCAGTTTGGGAGTGTATCCTATCCTGCTGTGTCTTCCCACTTACAACTGACTTGCTCGAGTACGGTCCAACAGCATTGTGTAGAAACGTAGTTAATTGAAGAGAGAATAGAGTCTGCTATGCAGCTGAGCGGGAGCCCCTGTCTGTATATCTATTCAGTCCATTCCGTTACGGTCCTTACCCTACAAAAGGTTGTTTTGTCCAACCCGAAATTCATCGTAAAGAAGCGGCCCTTGTACACCTCACCGGTTTCTTTCCCGTTCCCACAACTCAACCCTTCCCCAACTCGACATAAACTCCACCATTCAACATAACGACTCTTGTAGTCACGTTCACAACAAGCTGCTCGCCGCGGAGATTAAATACTACATTCTTACTCTTCACAGCCTGTTGTAATCCAGGGCAGACATGATTTCGGCGCAAGATTGCACTGAAACGGTATTATCTTCTAGCTGGCGTCCTTATTACCCATCCCGATATGTGCTCGGTGCCATTACAGACAAGTGCGTCGAACAAGATAATTGAGTGCTGGCCAGCTTCTGTATGGCCCCAATACACGACTGAAAGACCTTGGAAATGTAGTGTCACCCAGTTATCATAATAGCTAACGCCATCACCGAACTGCACCGGCATCCACGAGCATGGATCCAGAACATGTTGGCGATCTGATGCTAAAGGAAGGTTCACAGGGAAATATCCAGTAGGTGTAGACTTGGGAAGAACCGTGCTGTAGATTCCAATGACCGGCGCATTGATATCGATGATGCATGTGGGTGTCGAGATCTGTGCCCTTGGATTCCAGTCACCCGAGATGCCGATCCGATTGGATTTCACACCGCACTATACCTCAGCGATTTTCACAGATATGCTAGCACTGACTTCCGTTTGCAAGGTATACTAGTTGATAGAGGTCCACTGACGTACTCGAAAAATCCCGTGGGCCAAAATTGTTGAAAGCAGCAACAGAGGCGTTAGTGGAGGTAGATACATCGTCAAAGCACCGCCATATTGCAAGGTTAGAAGTAAACCTGTTCTTCAATCAACCTATCGTGGTAATGAGAGTCACTTGGCTCAACTTTGGTCATCAACTATGCCATCTTGCAGCCAAGACTCAACAGTCACAGGTCCTTCACAAGCACAATGGGGCATATAAAGTCTCGGCAATACCTGACGTCAGCCCCAATAACCGCAGCAAGGTCAAGGATCATTTTTTACACCGATATATGTGACGCCGGAGGCATGGGGGATGATCACCGCCGTTTGCTATTCTCTCCGTAAGAATCGACGAGATCCAGGAGGGAAGCATAATTGTTCATGCTCTTGTAAGCGCCCAATATCTCTGGGCCATGTCGAGCAATTTTTATTAATGCTTGTTTGCCAAAAAGATGGCTGGATCCGCTGGCATCAGTGTTATGGGATTACTGGTCAACCAGTACATTTTGTAATCAAGGGATGGCATTGATCTCAATGATACCGAGAGGAAGTTATCTATTGTATCCGGTATTCGCGCGTGATACCGGCTTGCGAGACCAGCAGTGGCTGGGATTCCATGAATGCCTTCTCAGCAGTACGAAAGGAAAGAATATGGAGTACCAATACTTCTCACAATCCCCCCATCTATTAATCGCAAAACGCGTCCCAGGATAGTGCATCTGTTGTCTCAATTGCCGGAATCTGGCACCCCTCCGGTGCATCGCTGTCCAATACATCGATTATAGCTACAGGGTCGCACTCATTATTCGCGTAGATATAAACCGTGCCTGTATTCGTGGTTGTGTTAGCAATTGAGAATCTTCATGTTTCACAAGCTATGCAAAAGCTCTGCAGAGATGCAAGACGTGAGGACTTACACCCTTCGCGAGTAACGCTGTTAGTGTAGGCGTAAAAAGAGCCATTCAGGAGGCCAGTCTGGCAACCATCAGTGGAGCCGTTGCCGTTGTAGGTGTTTCTGACACCAGAGCACCGTTCATTTTGGTAAACGCTAAACTCCCAATCGAACTCGTCCTGACGTTTGTCATTGATACGGAGTTCCTTGGGGACTCTTGGTCTGCGCGAGATTCGACTAGCAGGAGCGGCAGCAGCAAAGGAAAAGAGAGAAATGGCAGATAGGAAGAAAACTTGGGACTTCATGACAACGGTTGTGCAATTGAGTAGCGAGGAGGTCCAAGAGATGTGTGAGTAATGATGGAATCAATTCTTTGCCAGTAGAATGGGTTTATATAGACTGCCTGAGAATGGAACAAAATGACGCTGCTGGCTACTAACGCCCAACTCCCTCAACCAACCTCACACCCAGCATCATCAAAAGGATTACCATATGTTTGAGGCGGCAGTGCAGATGGCATGGACGTGACGTCAGAAATCAGCAAGATTCAGCGCAGCATCTCGATCGCAACTGAACTTTGGTGAGAAACTAAAATAGCATTGAGCTGTGATCCTAGAGATCTACATTTGATCCCATGGGCACACCGCGCCACTTTTCCAGGAGGGCCATGGATCGACCTCAGTTTTCATGATACCGGATGACCCCGTCCGAGTCTGTATTCTCAAAGTGTTCGTCACCAGCAATGGCCAGGTTTCTGATGTTGAGTAAGATCATGGCCGATTTAAAGTCTGACCGGACCATGATTAGCTCGCCCTCCTTGGACAGCTCGCGGCGTGTCACGAGCAGGCATGTCTCTTTGTCCTTGACAGTCTGGTCATCTAAGATAGCCAGTGCCTTGTTGTATATGGGCGGGTAGATGATGCTTTCTTGGGCAAACTTCCAAATGTCGGTGGGAGACTTTCCCTTGAAAGGCCAAGATGACTGAGGGGATACTGGCGGCAGGGTAGGCTTAGTGATGGTTGACATGTCGGTTGTATTGACGAGAACCCCTTGTCACTTTAGTCAACGAGCCCCTTTGCCTATTAAAAACGTACCGATATCTACATTCTCCGCGCCAAGCTCATCAACAAGCTCGGGTGGGCTGTACCCCACCTCGAAGAACTTTGTGAGGATGTCAGCCGGTACTTCAGCCGTACAGAAGACCGGTGAGTTGTCGTTTAGAGTCGTCATGATAACCTTGCCAATACGCAGGTCTGCTGTTCTGTATGATGATGGTAATGGGTGGGATACTATCAGGGGATACGAATAGATCAAGTGACCTTTTTATGGATGCGAGACAGCCTTGTAAGAAAAGGTCGGTTGCCCCTCACCGGATGATGACGTTTTACATATGTAATGTGCGTGAGCCGTAGTACAGCCGAGCTGGAACACTGAACATCAATTCCCTTATGCATGAAGTTGCTTACCGCTTACCAATAATGAACGTGATCTACCTCAGCCCTTCCTTCACACCGAAATAGATGGTTGCTCGTGTCAGCCTAGGTCACACACCGGTCAAGGAATGCCCCTTACTAGCTGAGGAGCATTAATTCCAGTCACCCACACCTTAATGGGATCCTCAAGGAGGCTTACACTACGTCGGAAATTTTATCCAGCTAAGATCGACATGTTAGTGCTGATTATTGCTGCCGGCATGCAAGAACCCGCACACCGTAAGTGTAAGGATCTCCTCACTGTTGCAATTGCAACCGTCCAGCTGTATGAGTGGAACGGCACAGCTCTGTCAATTTCAACCAGGACCTTTTGTCAATTTTCATTCTCAGCGAGATGCTACAGCAGTCATCTGGTTGCACAGCCCCGTATTGTTCAGAATTCGGCCAAGCTCACATCACATCGAGATGCTCCGTTGAGTGGCGGATGGAATCACGAATAGATAGGGACTCAAGCGTGGAAACAGAGAGGGCTGTAAAGATGGTATGAGGCGTGTGGATACATATAAAGAGGTAATTCATCCAGTTAACAATATCCTCAACCTCTCACCATCACTCTACATTCAGTCCCTTTCACCTTATTACACGCGCAAAATCCCTCCATCATGCACTCCGCTGTCTTAGTATTCGGACTGTCTTGCCTCGCTGGGGTCTTCGGCCAACGTCCCTATAGCTGTAACAATAACTTTATGATTTGTCAAAACATCTGTTACTGGCAGAGTAAGTCAACAATCACGCAACCAGCTTCCGAAACTAATTGTATAGTCTGTGTTCACCCCGAGCAAACCTCTTATTCGCCCTCTAGGGCAAGTGGTGTTCCTGATCAACGACGCGTGGACTGCGGGGCTACGCATACTCCTGCTGCCTGTCCACCGAGTGGTCTTGGTATTGGAGATTCTACCAACACTTCCCCAGACGAGTTCCCTTTTGCAAGTCTAGCACAAGGAGGTCGGACTCCTTATGGTGACGGCGCCAGTGTTTTGTGTGTTCCAGATGCCGAGCAAAGAAGTAAGTTCATCACTTCAACGCCTTCCCATTTTATTGTCGGTATTGGCGTCTGTCCAACCATTGATCCTGTCAAGCAACACTAACACTTACCTCACAGGCCAAGGCGGAAAGGTTAGGCAGCTTTACAATGGCTTGAACGACGGAGATGACTTTGAGCTTGCTCTACAGGACACTGACGGGATGTAAGTTACACAGCCTCTTCATTTCCCAGTTGATTTCCTTAAAACACCATTGCTGATATTATTTCAGACCATGGTGCGACCCTTCTGCAACTCCCACGGCTGGTTCCTGTGAGGACGGAGTTCAATGGTGTGCACTTTTTCCCCGACGAGGACGTATACTGCCAATGGGACGTTGATGCCTCAACTCAAGTCAGGTGCATCGATGGCCAGACTGGAGACGACGTGGACCCTCCTGCTAGGAAGCGTAGCATGATGCGCGAGGAGCCCAGGATGGCCAATTTCACGGCTCTCTTCCATATTCGGGAACCGGACCTTGTCGATAAACTTCCCAACGAGGAGCGGGAAATGTCTTTGAGGGAAAGGGCAAGCCGTATTCGGTCAGTTCAGTTCTAATGGTTCAGGTGGTGTGAGAATGGTTTCTTGGTACGAGGGGTGGTTTCCATGGCCAAGAAATGATCCAGTCTACTGTCATGATCAATCCAGAAGTGTTTCCTGCTAGATATTATGTAGCATGTTGTGGCCACAGTGTATAAGAGGACCACCCAGCCGCATCTAAGCAAGGCCTGTACATTAGGTTCTCAAATCTCAGACATATCTTATTCTGATGAGATTTCATGTTTCCTTAATCAACTTGCTATTAGCCCGATGTTAGACCTTTTGATCATCCTAATGTTCCACGCTCAACGCTGCCAACTTGGCCAGCACATTAACAATGCAGTTATATGGTCTATTATTTTTGACTTGAGCAATTTGTCTTTCCCTTTTCATGAACCGTATTGCTCTGAACGCAGACCAGTTACTCTAGGATGCCATTAGCCAGGCTCTTTGCTTCCCATTCACATGCTGTATCTTGATTTGCCTAAACACCAATGCCAACGAACTTGGCTGTCCAAGCAGTTATATATTATCAAGCCATAAAGAATGAACCACCTCTTGAGACTATGTTATTGATCCTTCTGGCTCCATCTTGTGTTTGAGTTGCTCTACCAAGCCATTCAAACTCCCTGCTCATACCTGGGCATAGTGTGCTACTTAGTTGTTAACAGGACCCTTTCACTAGACGGCAGGTGACATGGCTGAAACGTTTCTATATTAGTAGGGAAATGACAAAGCTTACTTGGATGACTGTATGGTATAGAACTGTATACCTGTGTCGAGTTGAACTACTGAAAACAGAATGAAATTGGAAGGCATACAAAGAATTATATCGTTTAACCAGACAGAGAGATCAAAAGTCTTGACCCTGGTATTACCATGAGAAGGAGATGGGGATATATTTAATTCTGAAATTCAGAGAGAGGAACGGAAAAGTATCCAAAAGCAGAAGCATGAATGATAACTGAACACCAGAGCGGCGTGTACTTCTAGTGCGAGATTGCTTTATTCTTGGACTTGTCTATATCCTAACAGGAACAGGGATCTTGATGACTGATCGCGAAATGTCAGACGTTAGCTCTCTGCATATGAATTGCGGCAGTAGGCCACGATTCTCATATGTAGAATCCAGTCTATCCAGTATAATTCATTCCTGCCCAACATGTAACACGTGGATTTCTCAGACCATACGGATTTGTTTCGACGCCGCTATACTATCCATCTCAAGGCCATAGTGGGAATTTCCCCTTTATGGTATCTGATATCCACCCCACTACGTCTTCAACGAGCCTCGAGAGCGCCACAAGTCTTGAATGTGATGCTTTCAAGAAGTTGTGGGTCGGTACCGGATAGATGCTGCAACCTGAACTGGGTTACACCTTTCGTTCTGGAGACAAAGAAATCCTGGTCATGTGAGATGTTCACAAAGTCGGCGACGGCTTTAACTGGTGACAGCATCCAGCGTGCATGAAATGACATGAAGTGTCTGCACGAGAGCGCCATTGATTAGGGCTTATAATGGTGGGTTTCATTATGACTGGGCCAGCGGCGCAAGCCTCTCGCAGTTCTCACGATGGTTCTAGGACCTCGGCTTGATCGAAAACGCATGCATGGACGGTGCTTTCTATCCAACTACATATTTCGGCCCATATTATCTCCATATCTTCTTGCCATTATTTGTTGTGGCAATGGGTTTGCAATTATGGCTGGACTTTTTCGGTGGCAGCCAGAAAGTTTCTCCATCCTGGCACCTACAAGAATCACCGACAAAGAGCCCCAGTAAAACTCTGGTCGAAAGAGCCAATAAACCAGCAAGTATCGAGTTGCTCCTATCAGTGCGTTTCCGTGGTGTTGCTGCTACATTGTCTTGGACATATGAGCCTTACATGGTCACTGAGGTGAATTGGAGGTCATGGCCATTAACTTTGCAAATGTGCTTGTGGAATCATGGATTCCAAAGGACAAGACATCCTGGCTTTGCTCCAGGTCTATGAAATGTGTATATCTTTTCATGGCACCATTGAAGATTGAATATTGAGCGGCCTGCGTGCACTTTGCTCTTCCAAGTGCCATATAACTACGAACTTGGTATTGCTTCATTAACCTGGTCTGCTACGATGATGCCAAGATCTCACTTTGAAACGAGTCAGTCCGAAGATGGGCCCAAATACTCAAGGCGTTCCCAACGACATCTCTATGGAAGCGACTGAGATCACCAGATGCCTACGTCATGTTTCTGGTCTTCTGTTGACCCATCACAATCCGTTCCGCACTATATCAGCTCCGACACGTTGGGTCAATTGTTGGCAGGCATTGGCCAAGTACCTTGACTGAAAGATTGAATTATGTTTCTTCAGAATTCCCCGATCCTATCAAATCTGAGGTTACTTCCATAGCTTATCCCGAATTCTCCTCTAGAGCAGTAGCAATTGCTTTTGGTATCAGCTTTGTAGATAGAACAGCCAATCTCGGTCCAGGCATTAAAACATCTACAGCAATGCTCGAAAATCTAGCCATTGGCTATATTTATTTGCCTCCTGCCTGAGTAGTCCCGGTTCAATAGCGGCCAGCCGCCTGCAACGGAAGGACTGAAGCCACCGCCACATATGAGCAGCATTAGCCGTATAGGAACGTAGTTGAAGAGGGAAGATAGTATCTGCTACACGGATGGGCAAAGACCTTATTTGTACGTATGTACAGTCCCAAATACCACAGATATGGGCATAATTACTAGGATATTGACTGCATATCAGCATCACTGTCATCTACTCATGACAAAAGTCGGGGGCATTTCGATATTTACCTGTGGTTCTACAGGAACACGCAAACGCCTGGTGCGTGCCAAAAGGTACCATGGAACTGGCAACTTCTGGTAATTAATTGAAATGCTTTTTGCTAATATTGCAGATAAACGACGCAGCTCCGTATATATGCATTCGCCATCCCATGGGCTGATTGCTGGCTGTCGCGGCTACCCCTCCCTCCCGGTGTCACAAAAGCCACTTTACGGAATACGCTCCATAGCACTCGATATACCGAGCCGATGCTCATCGAAACATTCCGCATAAAGAGGGGAAGAGTGTCCACCAAGCCTTCTCCAGATCGCATCGTTTACTGCAAGAGCCTAACTTTGACTGCTATGGGGCATCCTGTGCAGTGAGATTCAGGAATATATCCTTGGATCAAGGAAGCAAGTCTGTTCCCACATGTGTCCCCGATGACAGCCCATTCCCAATTCCTTCTATACGAGTCTCTGGGGTTGCTGTCGCACAACTATCCATTTGATGCACATAACAGGGAGAGTTTTCTCGAGCTGATACAGTCAGTGCTGTCCTTGGCCGAGTAGGTGAGGGAACAGTGAATCCCCTGGTTTGAACACCGATATGAGCTTTATACTAGCAGTCGGCGCCGAGTATCTTTCAACATGTTTTTGGTGGTCATCCAGAATCTCTTGTGGCGCCGGAGGTGACTTGAAACGATGCTCGCCTCGACCACTGCGCATACCACTCCCGCGCTCAATCATGATTCCGCTGAGCAAATTGCAACCACACCTAACGGGAAAGTTGATAGGTCAATCCAAGCGCTATCGCTGCAGTACCAAGTACCATAATGGCATGTGGCCTCTACTGTCATTGTTGGACAATTGCGCGCCGTGTGGAAGGGCAGTCATTGATGACAAGATGAATCCCCTGTCATGTTGATGGAGATTATCATGAGAGGATGCGGGCATCGAGCGCAGATGTAGTCGTTTCGTCATCAAGTGGTCAGGTTATCCATCCAAAAGCTTTCATAGAGTCCCCCGGTGGGTTTTTACCCGCTTCACCTCATCATACCCAATGCCGCAATTTCCCGCTCAAGCAGCCTGAGAGCGAGTCCATAATGAATATCGATCCCGGTTTAATTGCAGCCTATACAGCATTCATTTTTCTGCAAGGCCAGAGCAACTTTGCTTCAGAAACCTCATGGGCCTTGGCTCCCTCTGCTCAACACGAGGTTGCTTGTCTTGAACAATGTAAACTTGCTTGAGTTGTAGTCTTCTGAGAGCCATCTAGGCTCCAAGAGTTGGCTATGGGTCGATGGATGCTCATTCTGCCATCATGTGCCTGATGGTAGAGGGAGCCTGATACCCAAACATCTGCGCTAGCCAGACCACGTTGAATCGCAGTGCAGGCAGATATAGGACTGTTGCGTGATGGATACGTCATGACGTGGCCTTTGAATCGATTGACGCACAGCAATAGAGTAAATGGCGGAAAAGTGTAAGAAGGCACTAGGCCTATTGGAGATAGGGACTAAATACAAGTTGTAAGATAGTAAAATGAAGTACAGAATTGGTAAATTCATACTGGGTAACTAGTGTAATCCCCAAACGCAGGCACACAGGAAAGAGAGATGTCTAATCAAGCATAATTGATACAATCAGGGGCATCGTGCGGTTCAACAGGAGTTGCTGCCCAATCTTAGCTGCAATACAAATGTAGACAGGTGCAGTCGACAAGGGCTAGCATCCTTTGCATAAAATCGGTCCAGACTCCAAAGTCCTTATTACTGCATGGTTGGTAAGACAACCCCACCCCGGAAGGCCGTATGCGGTGTAACACCTCAGTCATAATGCGAGCTTATCATCCTAATTAATGCGCTACGCCCCCAAAATGCCCAGAAGGTTACATTCTTTTTGGGCCGCACCTGCGCCAACCAGAGGAGAGAGAGAACCAACAGGAAAAGAAACAAAAAAAATAAAAAATAAGGGAGGAAGGCCCCTGCCACGCACGGTGTTTTAGCCGAGGCCGACGCTACCCCTTTGTGTCTTCTTTTCCGTCGCTGTTTTGTCTTTTGCCTCCTACAATACTCGACGCTAGCTCCTCAAAGTTGCTCATCTGTATCCCACTGGGGCACGATCCCACATACTCGACGCTAGCTTCCATCGCATATTGTGGTGCTTGTACTTCCACCATGTCGCCTACCGTGTCTTCCGACGACAATCACCTCATGGGTACAACCCTCGAGGTGACGGCCGAAGCGCCGGCTCGCAAGCAGGGCCACCCGCTGAGGTTCTGGGCCATCATCGTCAGCTTGAGTCTCCTGGCCTTCATTTCCGCCCTCGATACCATGATTATCTCAACGGCCTTGCCCACTATAACTCGAGAGATTGGCGGTGAGGAGCAGTACATCTGGATCGCCAACTCGTTTGTCTTTGCGTCGTCAGTTCTGCAGCCACTATGTGGGCAGCTGGCAGACATCCTGGGCAGGAAGATTCCGACCCTCATCTCCATCATTCTCTTCATCGTTGGCAGTGGCATCGGAGGAGGCGCAACAGATGCAGCCATGCTTATTGCCGGAAGGACTGTGCAGGGTGTCGGCGCTGGTGGTATCTACGTTTTGATTGATATCGTCTGCTGCGACCTGGTGCCTCTCCGCGACCGTGGCACATACCTAGGAATCATCAATGCCTGGGCTGGTGTCGCTGCGGCGCTGGGACCTGTCCTAGGAGGTGTTCTTGCAGAGTCCAACTGGCGCTGGATCTTTTACATGAACATTCCCATTTGTGCCCTGCCACTCGCCACCATTACTCTCTTTATGCATACGCAGACTGGTACGAGCGCATACACGTTGCGCGACGTGGATGTGCTCGGCACTTCCATCTTCGTCCCTAGTATCATTGCTATCCTTCTTGGCCTTGTCACCGGCGGTGTCGAGCATCCCTGGTCTTCATGGCGCATTATCTTGCCGATTGTTCTAGGTGTTGTCGGCTGGGTCGGCTTCCATCTCCAGCAACACTTCTTTGCCCGCAACCCCTGCGTTCCTTCACGGCTCTTCAACAACCGAACCTCTACAGCCGGGTACATGTTGACATTTCTTGGATCCGTGCAACTTCAGACGGCGGGGTACTTTCTTCCCATCTACTTCCAGGCCGTGCTGCGTACCACTGTCTCTGACTCTGGTATCTACTTCCTCCCTACAGCCATTGGGACCCTTCTCTTTGCTGTTGTCGCTGGTGTGCTGTTGAGCAAGTACGGAAAGTACAAACCGATCCATGCTGTTGCTTTTGCATTGTCTATTGTTGGCTTTGGACTTTTTACGCTTCTCAGCGAGAGAACATCTGCCGCTGGATGGGTATGCTTTCAGCTTGTCCTCGTTGCAGGCCTTGGCATGACAATATCAACAATTTTACCGGCAATTCTTGCAGGATTGTCCGAGGCAGATGTAGCTGCTGCTACGGCTGTTTTCTCTTTTATCAAGACATTCGGATTTATTTGGGGTGTTACTGTACCCTCCATCATCTTCATTGGCATTTTCAACGACAACCTACACTCCATCTCTTCCCCTGCTTTGCGAGGACAGCTTGAGAATGGAAGGGCTTATGCATTTGCCAGTGAAGCGCATCAGCTGTCGCGCGACATTGACCCTACAATCTGGGGTCAGATTGTTGATGTATACACGACCAGCCTTGACGCAATCTGGTGGTTCGGACTCGCTATGGGTGCGCTTGCGCTCCTCTTTGTTGGCTTGGAGAAGAGCCTGGAGCTTTCTACCGAACTCAAGACTGACTACGGAATTGAGGAGACAACAGAGGAGAAGGGCCAGGTCGGCGAGGCACCAGCCGGTACCCCTTAAATACTAACCCCCTGCCTTTCTCTTTGTCGCATTGGAGCCTACAGAGACACTAGTTTCTATTTTAGTCATGTATTTGTTTAACTAGCAGAGAAATACTATCGTTCGTTTCATGTAACCCATCACGACCCCCGACTACTACGCTTGTACTTGCTGCCGCTGCTGCTGCCCCTTATTGTTCTCTGGCTCCGGCCAACGGGTGATGTCATCTCACGATCCCTTCATTGTTTAACTCTGTTGTTTGGCCCTACAGGCATCAAGGCCACTATTGTTCTTTTTTCTACACTGCACGCACCTACTCCATCGTAACCCATCACGACGCCTGCCTCTTGCGCACACGCACCCTTCCGTCATTGTATGGCACCTTGAGCCAAATGACATTCGTTAGTTCTGGTCGACGATCCAAGCACTCTATGTCATAATGAAGCACCATATGCGCTACAAAAACTTTCATCTCATTCAGAGCAAAGAATCGCCCAGGGCATGCATGTTTACCGAAGCCAAATCCAAGAAACGCGTCATCCAGCGTGACCGAGGACTTAACTTTGGACCCGTCAGTTTGTTGGGGCGGAGAAGTTGCGCCTCCGCCGTGTTTAGCGTCGATCTGGTCGAAGATGCCGCGTATACCATCGGGCCGCAGGAAGCGATAGGGGTTGAAGGTGTTGGCATCTGGATATATGGACTCGTCGCGGTGGATCGGATCCATTGGCACAGCGAGTACTGTCCCACGCGGGATATGCACGTCGCCCTTGGGGCTTGCCATGGTGATGCCCTCGTCCTTGACAACCTTGAAATTGATGGTCAGTTATTTCTACAGCCAGACGTGGAGAAACTCTAAATGAAAAGAGAACCTACTGTTCTAGGAAGGCCGATCGAGGCAAATGGAGTAAGTCGCATCGACTCTCGAATAGTCGCATCAACCAGCTTAAGCTTTTGCACTGCTTCGCGCGTCCACGAGCCTCCAGCCTCCTCAAGCACAGTTTTAGCTTCTTGTCGCAGGGCCTCCACGAGTTCTCCAGAGTCCTCAAAGTTATAGAGATCCAGGATCAAGTTTTGGACGGTATAGCTCGTGGAGTGAAGAGAGATATCATTGACATAGAGCAGGCGTCGGCAAACCCGGACAGGGTCAAGCTGTGCGGGGTCCTTGGTAGCGTAGCTCTCTTCAATGATCCATTGCAAGCCGTCTTTCTATGAGAAGGGTTAACAATTCCTGAAGCAGACGGTAATACATGACAACTTACCGGCGCCTCCCAAGGGTGACTCGGGTCAGCCCTTGACCTGCGTGTGTTTTCAAGCCTCTCAAGGATGAATGGTAGGCAAATATTATATGCCTCCTTGAACCTACGCTCACACAACCACCCAACGATGTGGCCAGTGATGGGCTTGAGCAAGCTTGGCGTAGCATTGATAATCATGGAACCAACAAACATAGTCATAGCATGGTCTCGGAGGCTTGCGAGAAATGCCGAGTCGCGACCTGGGAAAACCTATCAGTCCAGGTGCGATAAAAGGGTTATTCATTTCACTTACAGAGCGGAGGGCCACAGAATGCGCCATTGGCTGCCCCAGCTATGAGCTTCAGACATGAATCCCAGATTCGCAACTCTCTCCATTCCTCATCATCGGTGCCCCACCACTCTTCAAACCCCGTCTTCAACTCTTCTGCAATAAAGGGGGTTAGATGTTCAAGGTTTCTTGTCATCTGATGTCTGATGACACCGATCTGGAAACTGTTCTGGATAATGTCTTGGTCTGCAACTGTGTACTTGGTCTGTATAGTGTCGTTTTGGGTGACGTATACATCCAGTACACTGGTGGGATGGTTGTATACTTTTTTTAGCTGCTGAGGTGGCACCACGACAACCGGACCACGGTCAAGAGAAGGAATGATGAAGGGTGAGTTCATCTTGGAATGCTATTCAGCCCATCAAGTCAGTCAGTGTTCAGGCACGAGTGGAAAAAACGTATACCTTTTGGTATCCCTCAAAGGCCCATTCCTTGGACAGGCTCGCCGAGCGAAGAACAGCTCGTGACCACCCGAACCATTGCTTGCGCAGACCCACGATGGGCTGGCTCGACCTCCAGTCAGTCACCTCATGGTGCAGCGGACGTTTGAAGAGAAGGTAAACAATGGCACCAACAACGGTGATGGTGCCAAATAGCTGGGGCGTAATCTTGGTCACGTCCATTGAGAGGGAGTCTGGCTGAGAGTGCGATCTATTGGCAGTCTCTTGCAATGACAGATACTCGAGAAGTTTAGATACAGAAAGAAAAGGCAACAAATAAGAAGACTCCTCCACGCAATCGAATGCAGGCTAGCGCCTCTGCCTCAACTTTGCATGAGACTAGTGACAGGCGAATGTAACCCTTCTGAATGTTTTATAGAGTTGCACTCGGTCCTACAGTTGCGTGCGAACCAACAGTCGGCCGCCCGCAACCCACTCTAAATCGGATGACGAAAAGGACTTTGGTTCCTTGGCATCTTACTACATGACAGGGTTCAATAGATCCATGGTGTGGAGAGTATCGACACCCCCTCCCTGTTCTTCGGCCGGGGCTAAATCTCTCATGGAGTACTGACAGGCTTACCAAAATCAATCCTTGGCTACAGGAATCGAGGCCGCTTCTGAGTCATGCGCAAACTCATACTCGGAAGAGCCTCGATTCAGCAGTAATGGCGTAATACAGTTACTTTTGCTGAATCCCGTGACGGGCCTTTCTTATCCTCTCCCCTTCGTGGGTCCAATCAAATATCCCAAAACTTGTGTGGTTGTAGTATCTGCGGCGGACTCTCCGCGCATTGTTGCGACCCTGTCTCGGTCATACTTAAAGTACTGGCATTTTTACCAACTACGAGTAGGTACCCTAACCCCTTTACGGTGCGAGAGGCTCAGACAACTCTGATAATAGACAAAAAAGTGATATGCATGCAATCTAGCCAGAGATAAACGTACAAGCTAATATGATGCCACTAAATCGGGGGTGTTGCCTCCCAAGAGCCTTGGCATCGTCAAGTTGCACCCACAAAGTCCAGACGAATCGGATTTACAACTGATCTTTATTGCTACATTGCTAGAGATACGTACTGCACGTTGAAACCTCGTCAAACTACTCCGTATACATCTGGGTTCAGTGACTGGAAAAGTCGCGCAGCTGGACCTGGCTGCTGTCCTTGGTGGAATTCTTGGCATAGTGTTGGTCGTCCAATGTGACCCAACCCTTGCTGCGGCTGTGGCTGCTCTGGTTGATATGAACCTGGTCCTCTGATAGCTGAGAGGCCTTTTGTGGCCGGGTAGATCTCGAGCTGGTGCTCCATCCCGATATAACAGTCATAAGCTTGAGGTATGCAGCGGTCTCGACGACGAACTTGATCCAGAAGGCCCGTAATGCCGGTACACAGCCTACGATGAGAATGATGCTGGACTCGACGATGCTATCAAAGAAACCGGGTTAGCCAGGTGCCTTACAAGTGAGTTGGAACCTTACAATAAAGTCATGCCAAGAGCTACATCAATGACAGCTCCCGAGAAAGACTGGAACTTGTAGTAGAGTGAAACAGCGCTGACGACGATTCCACTATAGACTGTTAGCTCACCACCTAGATGCAGACGAACCGGGTGACTGACATGAGGCCGACCAGAAAGACAAAAGCCAAACCAATCTTCTGGGGAAGCGGCATCTTGAGACCAGCAACAATGGGCAGCGGGAGAACAAAGATGACCACGTCAGCTACCAGTCCGATGACGCCGACTATAACGCCAATGAGTGAAGACGCGTCGGTGCATTCAGACAAAAATGTTGGCGTGAAGCCCAGGTCGCTCCGGGGCGGCATGCACGTAGCGGCATTCCACGCGTCACCAGCCACAAGGGCCACGCCGGTTAGGACGAGGGTAGCGATACACGTGTATCGAAGCCATGGGCGAATGCCAAAGAGGCGTATGAGGAGAACCAGGACGGGGGCTTTGGCAGTCCACATGGCGAAGCCCGAAAGGAAAACCACGGCCACGGCATACTAATGGTGTTGTCAGCCAGCTGCAGTCATTGATAGGGAGAACCATATACGAACTTCGCTGGTCCTCCGAAGCATGGCGGGCGTAGGGAAGGGTACGGCGACGGCCATTTCTGCATACACTATATTGTGGTTGTCAGCTTCACCATGTTTTTTTTTCAGACCGGGAGGTTGTAAACTAACTCTGCAGCGACTTGTAGAACATTGCAAAGCATGCGGCTAAGAAGATGAGGGCGGCGACCGATAAATCTAAGCCAGTCAATCGCGTTAGCAAGCGTCCATTTCACCTTGGTTCTGAAGGTGATGGGCACTGACAGTCATCGGCATGGGCTCTCCCCGCAATCCGCATGTCCGACACGAAGCGCAACGTGACGAAGCCAGAGGCAACCACCAAAAGTGCTGTACCCGCTGCCAGGAACGAGTCCAAGGTCATGCCTTGTGGTCCTATGGCAGCCATTGTTGCGCGGCTTTGATGGCAAAAACTGTGAGTTGTGCAAAGATGGGCAAAGTGTCACTTGGGGAGTTTGCGCAGCTATCCACAGCCAGTCTCCAACGGGGTACCGGCCGGCAGATAAAGCGTTCCGTCTTGCATGTATTATGGCTGGCTGGGAGTCGTTGGTCTCGCAAAAGGGTTTCAGGGTGTCCCCTTGGACAAGAATAGGACGAGAAGGAGCGGGCCTGGTGGCCGAGCATACGGGCTTACCATCCCACCACTCCATCGACCTTCTGCAACACAACACCTGCGGCACGCGCTGCAACTCGTCCAGAATGGCGTGAAGCCCGAGCGGGGGTTGCAGTCAGAATCCTGCACCTGCCCATAGGGCAACTGCCCCTCATTGGTTATCAGATCCTATTAACCTTATCAACAAGGTCTGCCATCTCTAAACGAGGTGTGGGTTCTTTGTACCGTGGTGGGATGGGTACTTGTTACTAAGGTCACCCCTGAATCCCCGCAACTCTTACGTCCTTAACCTGAATTGGATGGTGCGCGCTTGTCATCTTTCCCATCACAGCTGGGAATACAACCTAATATTATGCATACCCTCAACTGGTTGGAATCCTTAGAATCAAGGATCCTCAGCAATACAACCTCCTATTACATGCATGTCCTGTCTAGGGTGCAATGTTCCAGGCTCATGTGACTATAGTGCTCGGACTGCCCAATCGCTTGAGCCACGCTGGCAGCAGGTGTTGTCGACCCTCATTGATCCGCCATAATGTATGTCGTCGAGAGCTTGGATAGAAAGAGGAATGACTGACTTTATGGTGGCAGGTCTGGCCTCTTCAGGGCACTCATAGCTCAACTCTCACCCTTGCCCTATCCAACATCAGACTGCACAGGAAAGACTGTCATTGTCACCGGGGCCAACACGGGTCTTGGTCTGGAAGCTGCCCGACACTTTGTGCGCCTGAACGCTAAAAAGGTGATACTCGGCTGTAGGGATGTCGGTCGTGGCAACGCAGCAAAGGCCAACATTGAGGCATCTGCTGAGAGAGACGGCCCCGTGATCGAGGTATGGCCACTGGATCTGGAGTGCTTTGACAGCCTTGAAGAATTCTGCGAACGCGCCAATAAACTTGAGCAGCTTCACATTGTGGTCCAAAATGCGGGAATCCAGACAACTGATAAAAGGCTGGTTCATGGCTTCGAGAGCCAGATTATGGTTAATGTCATATCGACATTTCTCATGGCTTTGATGCTGTTGCCTGCTTTGCAGAGAAGTGGAACCCCCGAAAATCCATCGCACATGTCAATCGTTGGATCGAATGCTCACAAGTTCGCAACGGTAAATGCAGAACGGGAGCAATCTATCCTCCGAAGCTGTCCAGGCATGTCTCTGCAGTATGCCTACAGCAAGCTCTTGATCCTTCTCGCCGCACGCGAGCTGGCGGAAAGTCTTGGGGACACCAACGGACAACACGCAGTGGTGTTGAATGTGATGGAGCCTGGGCTTTGTAGATCGGATCTGTTTCGAAACGCAAGGTTTCCAGTCTCGTGGATGATGGCGGTAGCGCTGCCGCTTCTTGGGCGCACGTCTGAAATCGGTTCCCGCTGCCTAGTCCACGCTTCAACAGCCGGACAAGAATCTCATGGCAGATACCTGGAAGATTGTGGATTTGGACACGAGGCTGGCTTTGTATCAACCGACAAAGGACGCATGGCTCAAGAGAAAGTCTTTAAGGAATTGCTTGCCATAGCTGAGAGTCGTTCTTTAGGAGATTTGGGGACCATCGACAAGGCAAACGTCATTTGACTGCCTGCACATACATAAAATCGTCCATTCCACGTCAAATACAACTGTGTACATCATACTCCTTCTTTCCCTTGCCAGGCCTTCTTTACAAAATCCGCACATCTCTCAGCAACCATGTATGTTGGTGCCATTGTATGTGTGACCGGAATAACAGGAAAGACGCTGGCATCAGCGATGCGCAAATTTGAAAAGCCGTGAACCCTTAGCTGCTCATCAACCACCCCTCCGTCCTCTTCCCTGGCCATGCGGCACGAGGAGCTATGGTGAAGAATTGCCCGGATGTTGGCTTTTGTGAATTCAGCCAGCTCCTCGTCGTCATATTCAGGTCCTTCGGCGCCTTGGGAGCTGGGGCGTGGGGATACCAGCATTTTGGCCGAATGACTGAACCCGGATTTGTTGATGAAATCATGAGCAAGTCTCAACGAGAAACGAAGAGCCCTTTTTGCGACTTGAATGTCTGCTGGCTCGGAAAGCACATTCAAGCTGATTGTTGGGTCCACTTCGGGATCAGTACTGGCTATCTCGACACAGCCTTCAGACTTTGGTCGCAACAGACAAGTAAACAGTGTAGCCATGGATTTCCCCTTGTGTGATCCTGGTACCACATTTGCGGGGATGATCATGACTTCAGCGTCCGGTAGGTTCTCTGGCTTGGAAGCGTCAAGTTGAGAGCGTTGCAGCGGCATCGTCGAGGAAGTGGTGTCGAAGGTAGATGTCTTGAAAAACACGGCTGATTGTGTTGAAGGAGACCTCATCCATCCTTGGCGGAAGGCGAGGAACCTGGCAAGCTGCCATAGAGCTTGAAGCGGACTCTTCTCCATGAAATGAAAAGTTTGATCAAAGGGAACTTCCATGGAGATTGGAATGCCATAATGGTCATTCAAGTGCTTCCCAACCGGCAAATCGCGCTTCAACGCGATATTGTGCTTCTGCAACAAGGGCGCTGGTCCTATGCCGCTCAGTTGCAGGAGCTGCGGAGAGCGAATGGCGCCGCTTGTGATGATGACTTCGCGGCGCGCTCGAATCAGGGCAGTCCCGTCTCTGTTGGTAGCCCTGACGTGTACACCCAATACTCTGGACCCAGCAGTATCCAGCTCGAGGCGAGCGGCCATGACGCTGGTACAAATGACGAGATGATTTTGGCGCTCGATGGCAAGCTGTCGGGGCAAATAAGATCTGAAGGCCGAGTGTCTTTCGCCGCCCGAGTCGATGGTACAGTCGAGGTAGAAGTAACCAGCGGCCGGTGCGTCCTCCCGATTGAGTTCATGCTCTACTGGAAGGCCCAGCGCGGAAGCAGACTTCTGTAAATAGCGGTTCATTTCAAACAGAGGAGGATGCTGGGTGATTTGGACTTGTCCGCGTGTAGAAGCAGCCCCCATGTGAGGCCTTCTCATGTCTTCGACTTTCTCAAAGTATGGTTTGACGTTATCCCAGGTCCAGTCCTGATAACCAGTTACTGACAACCATTCATCATACATTGCCGGCAGCCCTCGAGTGTAAAGCATCCCATTGATTCTCGAGCTTCCACCGAGGGACTCGGAGTGGACGAGGTCGATTCTGCGGCCATGGCAGTTCTCATTTGGCTCCGATTTCCGAAGGACATTTCCGGGGACGGCGTCGAACGTACAAGAGGTCAGCGGCACGCGACTCAGAAATGTATCGTGCACACTGCCCCTCTCAATGACCAAAACCGTTACTTTTGGATCTTCGCTCAAACGAGAGGCCACTGCACAGCCAGCCGTGCCACCACCGACGATGATGTAGTCATATTCTTGACCGGCAACGCCCTCCAAAGCTTTCTCTGGGTAACTGTTACTTAGTGGCCACATGATTGCCCGTTTGACGTATGCAATGGATTTTTTCTTTCCTTTTTCTAAATACTGAATATCTTTTCGGAGTACGTATGATGGCAACAGCTTACCTCACCAGCGAGTATGGACGTACCGCCGTGTCTAAATAATCGGGACTTGCAAATCCACTCCATCCTGGCTCGTGTCTGACCACCCCATCCGCAGATTCGCGTTTACATACATACATAAGACGGTGTACATACGGGTGGCCAGAGGGGCACAGGATGTGAGCGCGCAACCTCGCGTAGCAAATGCAGAAGGTGCCTAACCGGACCATGCCTAGTACGAGCCTTGCTTGTTATCTACTGTGCCGTCAAGGCACCACAAGCACATGCCACTTTGGTACTAGCGATGTTACAAGGTGTGATTGTCTCCACCATCAGCACGCCACTTTGGTACTTCCGTCAAAGTGTTAACCACTCGATTTGCGTTGCTCTGTACTGCCTTTGGCCTGAACAAGTGGCAGAATCGTCAACGGAATCATGTTAGCATATCTTCAAGGGTCCAGTTGCATCTGCCGAGTCGCTCAGATCTCCAAACAAAGTCAAAGATTTGCAGTGATCAGCAAAGACTGAACTGTATATATACGCCGTAGCGATCCCCTTACATAGACTTTCTCTCTACACAGTGGTTCGTCGACATGCATCTCTCCCAGCTATTAGTGATAACGGGATTCGCTCACCTCGTAGCGTCTCACGGCTGGACTCTCTTTGACATCAATGGTGGGCAATGGAGCGAAGAGCTAAGGAGAGACGTCTGTATTGTAGGGGGAGGCGCTAGTGGCACCCATGCCGCCGTATCCCTCATCGATCAGAATAAGACAGTCATTGTCATAGACCGGGAAGACCGCCTGGGCGGGAATACACATACCTGGACCGATCCACATACCGGCAGACTTGTGGACATTGGCGTTGTCGTGTTCCAGCCCAAGCAGGTCGTCTTTGACTTCTTCAGCAAGTTTGATCTGCCGCTGCTCAACCTTTCGTCTATCCAATGGAATGAGCCGGGACAACCCGCCAACATATCCCAACCAGCTGCCATCTACAATACTTTGCGCATCGACACTGATTTCCGCGATGGCTCCAACGTCACCCGAACGGCATGGCCCGATGTCGGGGCAGCCCTTGGCCGCATGGCGGAAGCGCTAGCTCAATACGATTATGTTCTTGAAGGCTATGAGCTCCCGGATCCTGTTCCCGAGGACCTATACATGCCCTTTGGCGCGTTTGTCGACAAGTACAACTTCTCGGATGCCTTCCCCCTCGTTTACCAAGTCAGCCAAGGCATGGGGGACCTGTTGCACGTGCCGACCATCTTTGCAATCAAGTACTTCAACCTCGGGGACTTGCAGGCTCTTTCACAGGGCTACCTCACTCACGCACGAGGCAACAATTCGGACATCTACGCCAAAGCCGGCGAGTTCATTGGGTCCGAGAACATACTGTTTCGCTCGAGTGTTGTCGCTACAAATCGCAAGAATACAACAGACGGCCGCCTCGAGTTCCTTATCTCGACCCGGGATGAGGGTCTCAAGTTGTTGTCCTGCAAGCAGGCTGTACTGGCCGTCCCACCGCACCTGGCTAACCTCCGTGGATGGGACTTGACAGATGAAGAACACGGCGTCTTCTCGCAGTACATCACATCCAATGGGTATTGGACAGGGCTGGTCAAGGGCGTGGGCATGAACCAGACAGTCAGCCACTACAACGCTGCCGGTGAAACCCCCTACAACATCCCAGTCCTTCCTGCGTTATACGCCCTAGCGCCGGTCGGGACCATAGACGACGTCTGGTGGATCAAGTTTGGCGCAAATAACCCCACTCTCACCGACGGCCAAGTCCAAGATTACGTTGTGAGACAGATCCAGACCCTGCAGAGAGCTGTAAACGCACCCGTCACCGAACCAGAGTGGCTCATCTTCCAATCTCATACCCCTTTCCACCTGCAAGCATCCCCGCAAGCAATCAAGAACGGCTTCTTCAGAGACCTCACTGCCCTTCAGGGTGGCTTGGGTGGCAAGATGTTCTACACCGGTGCTGCTTTCCACACCCACTACAGCACGTATCTGTGGCAGTATAACCGCGATGTCCTGATTCCAAAAATGTCAAGATAATTCGGGGTTATTATTAAATAGTAGTAGTCTATACTGCAGCCCTAATCAAAAAAGCTTGAATCCACCAGGCACATCGTTCTGGAACAGACGCAACTTATCATACTTGAGGCTGGCTAGCTGCAATTTGGCCTTGTTGCTCTTGCCGTACGAGTTGATAGGGTCCTGAAAGGTATGGGCGTAGTTCATGTAGACGAATGGAAGAGATGTCTTCCTCGCCTTGGCCTCCGTGTCAATTGATTCGAGCACTCCTCGGAGGGTGCTGATGATTCGCTCGTCATCGGACTCCTCTTGCCACCATGTGAGGAAGAGAACCGAAACAATGGGGCCATCTGCTGGCGAAAGACCCAGAGAATTGCCGCCTTTGAAGCTGGTCTTCTCAAGGAGAGAGACGGCATAGGGTTGAAGGGTAAAGGAAAGGGTGATGTTGGCGGCGTCCTGGATCGGCTGAATACCAGCCAAATACGCATCAGCTGCATATTTCAGGGTCGCAGCATCGGCTTTCACATGGATGTTCATGTAGGCAACTCTATTCTTGCAGTTAGCGCTATTCAATCCAAGTCAACGTAGGGACTTGCCTCTGAGCGTCGGTATTCTGGCTCGTCTGCTCACTCGTGGCACTCACGAGAGTCAGGTTGCGCATTGAGTTGAGAAAATCGAGCTGCGGCTGCACTTCTGTGAATGGCCTAAGCACTTCCGGGTTCTCTTCCTCGCGAGTATAGTACACCTGATTAAGGGCCAACGTGCCACCGAGCTGGGCAAAGGCGGCACTGTAGCCGATGCTGAGCATCAGGTGCGACTCAGGGGTGGGGTCAGGCTTGGTCAGCTCATTCACCAGAGCATCGATTTGGCTGGGGAAGCTCGGGGGGAAGTAATAGACGCTGCCTCCATAGAATGGACCCTGCTCAAAGGTTCGGAGAGTAAACTTGGTGACGATACCAAAGTTGTTGCCACCTCCACGGAGCGCACGATACAGGTCGCTGTTCTCCTTGTCATTGGCGCGGACAATCTGGCCAGACGACAGAACGACTTCAAATTCGACAATGTTATCGGTGATGAAGCCTTCACGGGATGAGAAGAACGAAAGACCACCTAGGCCCACATGAGTAAGAAAGACGGGGAGGGGGGGGGGGGGGGACGAGGGGTGCCATACCCGACAATGAAAGGCCGCCAATGCCGCCAGGGCCAGAACGGCCTCCTGTCACGGCCAAGCCAAGAGGTTCCAGCACCTCGTAGACGGTTGCCCAACGCACGCCAGCTCCAACGGAAACTACGCCCTTGGCCTGATCGACCTGGATGCCTGTCAGGTTGCGGAGATCAAGCGTGATGCCCTCCTCAATGTTGTTGCAGGCCGGAAGAGGCTGCTGGCCAGCGCCTTTGATGGCGAAGTAAGCCTGCCCTGACAGGGCATAGGGTCTAAGGGTTCGAACAAACTTGGCGACATCGGCGCTTGAGTCGGGCAGAACGACGGCGGCAGGGGTAAGATCGTTGTTGAGGTTGGATAGGTAGGATTCGTTGATATCCTCGTAGGCTGCGGCCCCTTCCTGCACAACCTGATTCGCCCTGAAAACACCTCGCAGAGCCTGGATTGCCTTGGCAGGGCAGGTGGATTGGGCGGGAAGCGCGGCCGGCGCGGGAAGCGCTTCGCTGCAAGTGCCCAGGGCAAGGAGAGTCACGAGGCTACCGGCGAACTTCATGGTGAGTACTAGACGTGATATGAAGTAAAATGGGCTTCGCCAAACAGGTAGGTGAGAAAATGGCACAGCTTGCATGCGTGTGGCGATTGGAGGAGGGGAGGGGGGGAGCGATTTAAATGCAACGCTACATTGTAGGATCTGCATCCCAAGCCTGTCGACTTACATACGACAATATTGAGCTCATAAAAAGGGGCTCAAACCTTACCAGAACTCACCTTCGCGGCCTGAAATTGCATGGGCCAACACACGGCATGTTCATGTTCACCTGGGCAGGGACCTCTCCAGCTGCGCAAAGTATTGGCTTGGCAGGATCCAAGGCACCTCGGAGTACTCCGTACGTACATACACGTGGCGATTTATCCATGTTCCGTGGCGATCGGCCTGGGCGGCACAAACAGCCCAGGGCACCCTGGCATTTCACATGGCTTATCAAGGCAAGTATGTACCTGTCACCCTCGCAAGTTTGCATTTCCTAGACCCCTTATTGCTCTGCTGCTACATCTCTAACAAAGACTCCCACTCATGGCATCAATTCTCGAGGGGCTTGAAAACAACCAGGACGTCTTGCCTCGGCAAGATGGTGGACCGCCACTCCATGTATCGGTGGCCCTTCTGGGGAACCATGTCACAGTCGTAATGGAGCAAAATTTGCCCCAGAATAACTTTCATGACAGCTGTGGCGTAGAACCGTCCAGGGCTGCATGCAGTTGTTAGCCGAAATCTCCGGGCAGGCTAAGACGCCAAAGGTTTCACTTACCATGCCATCCGGCCAGTCCCCCAGACATGGAAGGTATTATCGCAGTCAGTGAGCTTCGACGGCTTAGGCTGCAGAACCTTGAAGCTTGTCTTTTCGTCCTCCAGCAGCGAAGGATCCGCAAACCGAAAGCCATTGAATTCCAGCGGACTAGGGTAGAACTCTGGGCTCTGCATAATTGCCCGCACAGGGGTGCAGGCCCAGTCGCCGACGCCGACCATTGTGCCATCGGACAACTTGAAGGGCTGTAGAGCGGAGCGACGAGTGCTTTCTGTGGTCTCACAGTTAGAATACACCTTTTCTTGAAGATGGTGGCACACGTACGGGCTTCGACAGGCGTCAGGCGTGCCGACTCCTTGATGAAGCTGTCGAGGAGCGGGAGACCAGTTCCGGTTCGCTCAAACTCAGCGTATCCCTGAACGCACTCCTTGCGGAGGGGCTCGGCGTACTCAGGGTGCAAGCACAGGTCATGGATAGCAAAGGTAATCGTCTGCCGTCTCGTTATTTAGCCGAGCAAGGACGGCCAGGGTCACCACCTGCTTACCGTTGACACTGCATGAACAGAACCAAACCAGATGGCCATGAGTTCATGGACCACACGAGATGCCGACCACGGGTTTTGACGAGGGGACGTCTCCAGAATCCATTGAATGCAGTCAGCCTATCTTGGGTTAGTCTTGGCTGCCACCCAGCGGCACAGGCTCACATACGTGCTGCGGTACTTCTTGGCCGGCTGCCTTTAGGCTTCTCTCCACCACTCGTTGCTCAGCGATTGGTAGGAGCGTATTGAAGATGACATCCTGAGCCTTGAGCCGACGGCCGATGAAATTGCCAATGGTGCTAAACTAGTCAGTCGCTACATCAAACGCAGCCAATACTTGCAGTACTCACGGTGCAATGAACTTGGGAAGCAGTCGCACAATCTCAGCGCAAATGAGCGTCTGTTCAATGTATTCCAGAGCAGACTCCATGAACTTTTCATCTTTGGCTATCTCGATTATTAGTCATATTCATCTGCTGTTTTGTCCAACATACCCAAGTCTTTGCCAAAGAACGAGACAGCGTTGCTCAAGACCACGAGCTTGACGACCATCGGGTATACAGGGCTCTGCTTTTCTCCTGTGCATCACAGGTTAGTACGGGGACGTTTCGTCTCCAGGGACTTTCCCTACCATTCACTGTTTTATGACTCTCGCGCAGTTCCATCATCCTGGAGCGGATGATGGCGCTTAGGTCAGGTAGAATCTGGGGAAGGTTGTTGGTCAATAGGGTGCGGAGGGCTCGGATAAAGCCAACACCCTCTGTCCCACGACGATCGAACCAGTTGAACTTTTGCATGGTATAAACGGGCTGCAACATCTATCACGGTGTCAGGAACTGGTCGTTTGCTTGATACAACTGTTCACTCCTTACCTGCTTGGAGGCCGCCTGCAGAGAGAGAACAGTATCGGGAGCCGTATCGAGCTCCTTGATATGCTTCGGCGAAGATACAAACACGTAGCGATTGTCCGGCGCATACACCTCATAAGGTTGACCGTTGGACTGTTTCTACGTCAGCAGAGTAACGCTTCTTGCAAGGTAAACGCACCTTATCGTACCCCTCCTGGATGATCTTCTGTCCTTTGAACAGATATTTCCAAGATTTAACATAGTGCAAGGCAAACTGGAAAGCTTTCTGGGTATGCGTTAACAAGAAGTCATGTTGCCTTTGGGACAGAACACACAATGTTCAGGGATGACGATAGAAGCAGCACTGCCAAGAAAGCCGTAATAGACCAAACTTGGGCTTTGGTAAGCGTGGCAGTCAGCCATGGCAGCTGCGCATGGCTGGCAGTTGCTGAGTCCGTCTCGGTTGTCCAGTTAAAGAGATCCATTGCGGCTACAGAAAATGATGTATGTATGTATGCTATGCGGATATGACAGCATCTAACGGGTGGCTTGATATCATATATAGATTCGCATATCAGTGGAATGGACTTTGTAAAATACTAATACTGGGCTCAGTATGAACATCTGATGCATTCTTGAGCCTCGATTTGGGTGAGGTTGCATTGGTTGGTTGCAAGTGTAGCTGCATCTGATGGGCTGAGTGGACAGGCATTGCGGAGGGTGGTAGATCCACCCACACCTCCATCCTGTTATCTCCCTCGGTTGTAACTACCCCGCTGAGTGACTTGTTGGCATTGCATGCACAATTCGTGGGTGGGTGTGTGCATAGCCGACGCGAGGAATGCGGCTCCTGGATCAATATTGACCAGGAAGCCAACGTGCCGTGCCGCAGTGGACTAAGGAATTACGTACCAACAACTCGGTTATCCGGTACGTACCGTAATATTGCTTATCAGAGAGGTTCGAGTATCTGCCAATTTGGGCTTCTGAGTAATATGTACAGATACCATACTTGGCTGAATGCCTTCAGTCTGCCCATGTGCGGGGCTAGAGGTGGCGCCGCCTCCTGACCCCTAGCTCATCTTCTCCTTCTCGCCAACACCAAATCCAAGCATGTATGCCAGCCGTAAGAACCCAACGTAGGCGGTGACGCTAACCGAAAACCAATCCTCCCAGCGCCATGCTGCAGGGTGTAGACGGCCCTGCCCTCTATACTGAACCGCTGTAGAGCCGAGGACAATAAAGTCGATGAAGCATACACAGCCGATTATCAGCTGCCAGACAAAGGGATCGCGGGTGTGCCTTAGGAGCACTCCAAACACCAGCATCATGGTGAAGAAGAAGCCTCCTAGCTCGTGGATCATGACGTTGTATTCGGGATGGTGAGTAACCCGTGGGTTAGGTAGTACAGGGAAACCGCTGGGAGTGGCGGGGTTGGGAATGGTCTTAGGGACCCAGCCCTCGATAAGCATCTCCGGCACTGCAAAGGCCATCACGAACCCAACCAAGGATAAGACGGGATCGACCCAGAGAAAGGTGACCTCGTAAATGGGATGGACCGTGTGTGTGAGAGACATTATGCTAATGTTGTGACGTGGAAAATTGATGTAGCGATAGGATCCGCGAAGGATTTGAGATGAGAAAGAAAGCTTTCAGCAATAAATAACAGGCTCTTGGGCATTTATATCCATGTAGGCGGTGGATAACATGGAACCCCGCATATTGCATTTACGTTAGAAGCCCGTTGGCTGTACTTTTACTAGCGATTTCTAAATATAGCTTGGAATATCCAGGCAATCGTAACCTTGAGCCTTCTACCCGGCATTGTATGGTAGAACTGCTAAAGCACGCCGTTAGGCGTGAGATAGGGCGCACAATGACTATGGACCATAGTCTTCCATGAGCTGCAAAGAAGTTGTCAATTTGAAGCATGGTTTTATACAGTGCCTTGAACTATCTACTCTAATATCAAGGCGGGTTATTCAAGCTTCAAGCATGTCCATCAACTAGAATGATCTTGCGGTGGCAATTAACTCGTCGACCAAGTCCATATTGATATACAGCCTGCTTTCAGCCTTTATTTGGCATGGCCTAGTTATTCGTTGTATTGTATATAATCACAACGTGCTAGTACCAAAGGATAAACAAGTAAGGAACCCCGCAGATAGAATGCACAGTAGGCTACTATACATTCAATGACTGACTCAAATACATTTCCAAAGTTGTTTCTTCACATTTGAGGCTTCAAGATATGTTCGACGGCAGAGGGAACAGCCTCGTCGGCCAATGACCAGAGAATGATGGAGCCAGCTAGACAGCTATAAAGCCCATACGGCATCTGTGAGTACGAGTTACAGAGTTGAACAATGGGGAATTCCCCCAGCAATAGTTTCGTCAACCCATCACCTGTTTGTATTCACATCGACCATTGCCATAGACTAGATTTGACATTTGCCTAGCAAGGAACAATACCTAATGGACGCGATTAGTGCAATTGTTGGTGGCACGATGGTAAGATGCTTCGCTCGAAGAGAAGCGTCAAGTCAAGCCATGACGGAAACGACCACCTGCGGGCTGAATCATCTGCTTGAAAGTTGTAGTCTACTGTCGTTGTCCCCCGCCGGTGCAGTAAATATCTTGCCCACTGATGCTTCTATTACTTGCTCACTGACTGAATAGCTCTCTGGCAGTGTTGTTTCAACCGAAGCTTCCCAGCCGGGCACCTCCCCGCCCCAGCCCTCTGTATGTGTACGTGTATTCCAGCTCGACATTCCGTCGCATCACATGCCGGCACACGGCCAGTCGGTTACCCTGTACGGGCAGCCTGACGATGGCCTCGTTGTTGTTTCTCTTTACTGTTTACAACTACATTGGTTGCCGGGGCACTAGGCACTACCTCTACTGTTTATTTGCTCTCTACTGCTTACACCCCACACTGTACACTTTTTTCCTCATCATAATCCATTCCAGATATCTCTGACTGAACTTCCGACTAGACAACTTGCTATGCATGCTGGACACTGCGCTCGATCTCGCTACGGCTTGGAGAGTTACTTTGAACTAGACCTGGCTATACGCAGTCTGCTAGGTATGCTTGTCCGCAACTAACTCCCCGCCGAGCCATATCTACACTGCTTAATCTGTCAAGTATCTCATGCTCGCTGTTCTTCAGGTCCTCGCCATAAAAGGAACAGCAAAGTGATTCAGTGAGTGGTTGAACAGTCGAATATGGCGGAAATAGTTTTCTCGACAACCCAACTTTACAGAAGCTTGTACCTCGTTGAACTATCTGTTAACTTGTTTGAAGAGTTTTCTCTGCCAAAGCTCCTGGTAAGAAAATAACTGGATGGAGCAAGCTCTGCACGGCTGTTTCCAGGTTCTCTATGTATGGTCCCTAGGAATACCGGGCAGCTGGCCTTACAGTCTGCTTGTCTAGGGTAAGCTTAAAGAATAAAAGTATTGTTGCGTAGTCAAATTAAGCCTTAAGCTATGAGATCGTACATTTGGGTATACGTCTGGCTGTCGAAAATATTTGAGCCATATGACTACGGGACTGTAGGGCCGTAAACTTAGGTGTTTATGACTCAAATTTGCGTCAATTGCGTGCCTGCGGGCCTGGACCTCCAGGATAGCCTTGACCAGACCATCCATGAGGCTGTGCCTGCGGCTGGGGCTGCAAATGCGAGGGCGGCGGTGGATGTGACATCGGATACTGCGGCTCGGGAGAAGGTGATCCATAGTAACCTCCCCCACCACCTCCCCGATATAGCTGGCGGTCTGGCGTTGCCAGATGCCCGTATGATCCGCTTCCATCACCCTGGTGGTGACCTTGTGGCGGCGGCGGCTGATAGTAAGGGTCTCGCTGATATCTCGAGGCAAACTGTGCCCTGCGCTCTGCAAGCTGACCTGAACCCCCTCTCCGGAACGAAGGCGGCTCTTGTCCGTACGTCTCCGGCTTGGACGCGTCCTTATTCGCCTGTCTGCGAATGCCCATCATGTACGCCCACTTCTCCTGGTCTGCGTCGCGGACATCATCCAGATACCGCATGAAGCCGAGATAGGCCTTGGCCACCGTCTTGATATGGGAGTCTCTCAGGGTCGCCTTGGCCTTGGGACTACCGATGACTCCGCCCTCTCGAGCCTGCGCCTCCGACTCAGCCAATGCGAGCGCCGTCTGGCACGCGTTCCGGATCTGCCTCCCGTTCCAGTGCGCTGTCTTGTTGTCCCGCCAGTAGTCGCTGACAAAGGCGGCGATTTTCTCCTTTTCAATCACCAGCACCCGTCCTTGCTTGCGAAAGCGAGCCTCCATTATCTTCCAGTTGAGGGTGAAAATTTCAAGAGCGGAGTCCCTATCGAGCTCGGGGTAGTACAGGCTGACGTGGATACGGGACGAGAAGGCTTCATCAAAGTCGCCAATTCTGTTGGTGGTGAGGAAGAGAATACCGGCGTAGTACTCAAGGACACGCAGGAACACTAATTGATGTTAGTTAGATCATGTATGATGTGCTGAGACTAACCCGCGACAAGACCGTTGCGGACAAAGTCTTGGGGTGTACGACGTGCTAGGAAGACGTCGGCTTCGTCGAGAAGGAGAATAGACTCCCATTTGTTCGCGAGGGAGAAGTTCTTCTCCAGCTCTCTGTCGACATCCTTTGCGTTTGTTCCAAGGTCACCTGAGAACGAGTTAGACGATAATTCAAGACACTCTCCCGTACTTACCACATGTAATCTGAAAGAGCGGCTTGTTGAAAAGATCCGCGATACCCTCTAGATTTTGGTTAGTATTAGGATGTTAATGCTAATGAGATGTCCCACCAGCTGTTGTAGTCTTGCCAACTCCCGGCGCGCCATGTAGAAGGATAATCAAACCCTTTCCTTAACAAGGGTTAGAACAATTACCATGATCAAGTGAAGACTTACCTTTCCCCTTGACAATGTCGACCTGTTCTTCACGGCTGGTTATCGACTTCCTGTCCTGGAAGTGCTGCGCAACGAGGGACCTGATGATTTCCTTGCGATCGAGGTCGTCTTTGGGGAACACGAGGCTGTCGAACGCGTTTTGCTTCTGGTCCATCGGATCAAGCTGTCCATTCTCGCTCTGCTTCCTTCGGTACTCATCAACATCCATGAGATCGCCTAGGTCTAGTTTTGCTGTCGGTTGGTTAGCATTTGAAAAAAGCCTCATATGATGGACATACCCCAACTCTTGCTGCGAAGAACGAAGCCAAAGACGCGGTAAGACATGATGAGATAGTCATCTTCAGTGATGTGCATCGATCTGTCCTTCCGTAGCACGCGGGAGACGACAGCAAGTGACAATAGCCTTCCGTCCTCATCCATCTCCGGTAACAAGCTCTCGATGAACCGCTCATTCTGCTTGCCGTCCACGTACTCGTCGTGGTGGATCTCATCCATAGTACAGCACGCGCCGTTGCAGTACGTATCCTCGGCGGTGCTCTTCTTGAACGCCTCCTCGCTGTCGCCCGAGTAGTCAATCTCTGGCTTCCACTTCTCGTTCGCGTTGAAGGCCTCTGCAAAGTCGATGACGACTTGGCTGTCAACCTCGTCTCTCTTCTCAAGCGTCAGGCCACTGAAGTGCATATGCTTGACGCCCGCCACTTGCAAGAATTTCTTGCCTCTGTTGATGAGGGCATCGCGCAGGCCCGAGTCCTTGGACAGCTTGAGGGGGTACACCGGCAGCGTCGCGACGTCCTTGGAGCCCTCGTACGGCGAGATGGACACTGTCTTGGCCACAGGCCCCAGAGACTTGCCATCAAAGTCGACCGACACGCAGTACATCATTAAGCGGGTCTCAGTCTGCCCTTTGCCTCGGAAGTTTGACCAGTTGTACGCTTCCTTTGCCTTGTGCCTAGGGGTCCGGACGTGGATCACCCGGTAGCATTGCAGGTGCTTGTTCCCTGACTCGATGACGTGCGTGCCGGGCTTGAATAAGTGCCACAGATCGGCGAAATGGACTTTGCAGGACGGCTCAGTGAGGTACTTTTGCTTTGCCACGATATGCTTGTCGAAGAATTCCAACAGACAATTGAGGTGCTCAAAGGCAGTATGAGTGTTTGTGGTATCTTCCTGTTCGTCCTTCTTGTCTTCATCACCCTCCTCAGCGTCGTCGTCGTCCTTACCCTTATCCGTGTTCACCTCCCCTGCATTTCCATTCGGCTTGCCACTCGCAGGAATACCACTGGCAGGAGACCCTTCAACAGTAGTGGCAGCTTTCTCAACCTTCTCAGCCTTCTCAGTGACATCTTCAACATGACCCTCCTTTGGGCCGAATTGCGCCTCCAGCTCCACGTACTTCTCTCTCAGTTTATCTTCGTAGAACGTCAGGCACTTGAAAGGACGTAGAAGGACCGTCGCATTCTTGTCGCTTATGGTGATATCAGTCCCGTGGATCTTCTCAACGATCTTCATAAGAGGACGTGAGTGAATACGAATCCTCTCCGGGAGAGGGCCGTGTCCTGATTCAACTTGCTTCTTGGACTCGGCAGCGGCAACCTCATCCTGACCGGCCCCGTTGCTGTTGTAGCCCCAGTAGGAGAACCCTCGCTGTGGGAGACGAGGCTCCCCTTCCAGCACGTCGATGACGAAGGGACCCGTAGGCGTGGACAGCTGCGCGTTGTAGGACGCGCGAGCCATAAATTCCTTCCATGGGATGTGGCTCAGGCTCACAGCCGGCGCCCAAACGCCAGGCGCGTTCTCGGGCTTGTCTTCTCCGTCTTTCTCTTTGCCCTTCTCGCCCTCCTTGACCTCTTCGCCATGCGTGGCCACATCGAAATACTGTTGGAAATAGGACTCGAGGTAATTGTATATACGCCTCTCGTCCCTTTGGCGCAACTGCATCCGATACCTCTCCATGGCTAGGTACTTCTCGGCTGCGTTCTTGGCCGCGAACTCGGCAGGGGAGCCGATCCAGTAATCTCCCATCTCTTGTATATCCTTCTGTCGCGCGGCCCAGGCCTCGTCCATCTTGTGTGTGTCGGCGAGAAACTGGTCGAGGGACCCTTTAGTGCCGAACAGCGTGGCCATGCCGGCAGAGAGAATCGAGGCCTCTGGACTGATGGGTGTCGGCACGGTCTGCTTCTCGACGTTTGCTATCTTCTTCTCCAGCCGCTTGATTTGCTCCAGCAGGAGCACCGTGGCACCGCCAGGTGCTGCTGGGGTCACCGCCTCCGGCTTGGATTCCACCGTAGCAGCATCAGCAGCGGCAGCCCCATTTTGCTTGCTGGGTTCCTGACCCGCCGCGTCGTTGGGTGTCTGGACCTCTCCGTTCATGTTACAAGAACTTGATGAGAAGGAACGGGAAGCTATTAACGAACAAGACGATAAGGAAATTATTTCATGACCACCGGACATACCAGGGCGTATATAATAAGTCCGTGGTTAGGCAACCAATGTTCAATGCATGTCAGCTTCAGCTGGGCTAAGAATAGATCTGCTGGTGCAAAGGAGATGGGGATTTGCACATTTGTCCCATTATACCGCACGGTGGGCGCGATTGATTGGCGGTTATGCGCGCCACATAAGGCTTGAAAGATGGGAGTCCCCTCTTTCTCATCTACTGAGGTCCCCGAAGGTCGCCGACGCCGAACACCCACAGTCGAACAAATACTCGAGCTGTAGGACCGTGTATTTGTATGTGTCTCAAATCTATTCGACCGTTTGACGGCATACCATAGGGTCTGTTACCCTTGTCGTTCCTTTTCGACACTCTGAAGCAGTACAGGAACGATGAGCCGCCAACCGTCAGGCATCCCGGACTTCTCTAGACAGCCCCTTGCCGTAGACTACATTGACAACTACGCGCCTCAGCTACACCCCGCCTTCGCCGAGCACGAGTCAAAATACGACCCGGCAGTCGGACGATACGTGCTGAGTCCGCCGTCAACGGCTACGGGAGGAGTCGCGATGCAGAAGCCCGCGACTCAAGGTATCCTGCCAACGCCGGCCGGGGAGGCTGAGGCGACCAATGGAGACGAAGCAGAGTCAATGTTATTCTGGAACGATGTTTTTCCAGAAGCAATGAAGAGGCTCCAAGACAGTGGCGTGGAGCCCGAGGGTCGCAAAGCCGTCGGCTGCAGCATCAGGGAGCTGGCGGACTGGGACCAGGTCTACAAGGTCCTGGAGCGCTGCCATATGGAGTACATCGATGACAAGTCGTGGGCCGGGAAGATCAAGAAGGGCTGGCGGAGCTTTGCCGACAACGACGCTGCCACATTGCAGAATGCGAGCCAGTTGCTTATACCTGATGTCGAGTATGTCAGTCCGGTAAAGGCGACCATTGACATACTTCTTGACGTGAGTGTGCCATCGGATGAATTCTCCCACTGGACCCTTATAATTGTATAATAGGCCATCAACAGGGCAGCAGAGACCCGCCGGCAGGTTCTAGAAAGTGTCACGGAACTAGAGAAGAAGTTCTCTACCGCCCAGCAGTTTCTCAAAGTGTTTCCGTCCGATGACGATGTTCTAGAGGCTGCCATCTCACTAGTTGCCTCTGTTCTGACTGCCGTTGAGAAGATGATTGGATTCTTTGTCAAGTCGAGAGGTAAGTTTCCTGCCTTACCCAGGGCATGTCATATAAATAACGGAGTGACAATGCAGCTCGGAAAGCCATATCAGCCGTTTTCAAGGGGGAAAACTATGAAAGCGGTGTCATTGGAAGTTTAGAAGATATCACCAATGCCAGCGATGAGCTCCATCGAGAAGCAACCAAAGCTGGATGGTCGGAGTCGGCGAGGAATTGGAGAAAGGCAGAAGAACGTGGGCAACGTCCTTGCAATATTCATCCTTCATAATATTAACACTATCTAGGCCATGCTGAAGTTGTCGAGGCTTTCCTGAAGACACAAGGGGATGTCCAAGAGGCTCGGGAAGATATTCGAGAGGCACGAAATGAAATTATCGACCACCAGGACTCGGCTAAGAATGAAATTCTTAGCCTCATCAGTGTTCTGGAACATAACAAAGACCTACAGGTTAAGCAGGCGATGGGTTAGTCTTCTCTGAATCCATGATTTATAAGGAAACGCACCACTGATGCACCAATCCCCACTACAGAGAAGGGAATAGAGCTCGGGTGGTATATGCGATCGAGGATCCCTCAGTCGGAGCCTGAGTGTCCCTTGACAGCTGATGATATCTGGGAGTTATTCGGCGTATTCAGTGTCGAAGACGACGACACCCAGTTCATCCTGGAGAGACAGGAACGCCTACCTCAGCCAGAACGGGCAACAAGCGAGAGTGTAGTCTTGCACAGCCAGTTCCGAGCATGGATGGTCGCTCCCATCTCGGGAAAACTCCTCGTCGAGGCCGATTTCACCATCCACCATGAGATATCAGCACTTTCAGTCGTCTGCTCAACATTGCTGCAGGCCTTCCGCGCCAACCCGCGCTTCATCTCCCTTGCTTTCTTCTGCGGACTGCACACCGACCCCTTTGACCACGACAGCGGGCCTCGCGCGATGCTCATGAGTCTCATCGCCCAGCTCATCATCCAGTTCCCATTCGACCTGTGTGCATCCTCACAGGTGGACCTCTCGTGGCTCGACTGGGGCGAGGACCCTCACATTGGTGATCTCTGCGAGCTGTTCTTCTGGTTAATCGACCAGCTCCCTAGCACTGCCACCGTCATGTGCATCCTTGATGGCATCCACATATACGAGAGGAAAGGATACATCGAGGAGCTCGTGGAGGCGCTGGGGTGCTTACTGGACATGACTCTTGATGGATTCGTGGCAGCCACAGTCAAGATCCTCGTTGTGAGTCCCCGGCGCACCTCAGAGGTGAGAGAGGAATTTGAGGACTCTGTTTTGCGTCTACTCACGAACTCTCGAGGAGGTGATGTAAACCAGCGCATGTTGTTTCATAAGGTCAAGCAAGTCCACTAGTTGAAGAAATTAAGCATGTAAGGCTACCGTACATTTATAGGAAACTTGACATTGCCATTCCCGCAGCAATAATTTTCTTGCGAAGTGTCGACGCAGTTTCTAGCGCAGCCAATCAAATATCTCAATTCACATGCAATCCTCGGCTTGACCCGATCTATCCAGACCACATCAAGATATTGTCATCCATTTAATGTTTTCACCTGAAATTGCGTCAGTTATAGAATGGATAATATCCTTTACGTCGGTGTAGTTTTCTCATACATCTCACTGGCACAGGGTTTAGATAATTTCTACCCCTGTGCGAGGCACATTCCTGTGGTGGGCTCTTCTAAAGAGGTCAGATATCACTCATCGCTCACGGTTGACTGCCTCGGTCTTTGCAACACAGCTGGAAGGTGTTGAGGTTGGGAGGACACTCCTAAGCACTGCTTTGCCTATAGTTGAGGAAATTAAGTTCTTTTGTGTGATTTGCTTTAGAGTATGTAATCGATTATCAACGTACCTTCTCGCTGACATCGACTCGTCTTCCTCCATGGACGTGCTCCAGACAGCACTCAGGGGGTAACGGCCTACATGCACTACCCTGACAAATGCCCTCGTTACAATCCAGGATCCTTACGCAGAGTGGTAGAATATGTCGTCCTGGAAAGACGGAATATGGATACTTGCTTCAACTGACAGACTTTGTTGGCTGCAAACCGTTTGTGTAATGTGGAGGAATTATTGGTATCTTCAGCTGAGCCTATCCTGGCCATGTTTCAGTGCTTGGAGGCTTGCGGGACTCGGCTGTTTGGTGAGAGTTAACAAATGACAAAGTGTCTCGAACTCACTACACAACCCGAGAACCTCCGCGCCTTCAGAAATAGCACAGATCACCTTTAAACCCAGTGCATACCAGTGAAATCATGTTGCCCAGGCGAAACAACGAGTGATAGTCACCATGATAATTCAACCCATGACCGCAGTTATGCGTTGCAAATATCCAGTTTGGAGCATATCGTTCCGCAAATCGGTATGAGACCTCGTGGATCAGCTTGCGGCAAGGCAATTGAAGAAGTAAACACGTTGGCTAGCGAAGGCTTCGCTGGATGACCGCTTCATGGGCTGGGTAGACTTCCCATTGTGCATTACCAGTTGTTGCAGAATGGACTACCCGACAAGTAATGTTGAATAGGCAAGTACATCGAGTGCTTCTCTCAAGAAGAATGATATATATGACCGACCAGGTACGCAAGGGCAGCCTGACGATGGCCTCGTTGTTGTTTCTCTCTACTGTTTACGACTGCATTGGTTGCCGGGGCACTAGGCACCACCTCTACTGTTTATTTGCTCTCTACTGCTTACACCCTACACTGCACACTCTTTTCCTCATCATATGACCGACCAGGGCAGAGTAATTTTATCCAAGGTTCTTCAGAGAAGCCAAGGTAGACTAGGAGGACCGGGTCTTTCTGTCATACGTTCCAGGGCGTGATCCTCTTTAACCAGGAAGTCTTGGAAGAAGAATTGAAGGATGGTCACCGTTGATTTGGACATTAGATAGAACTGATTCATGAAGATTTGGGACCTCCAAACAACAGCATTGGCATGCCATCTTCATTCTAAACTGGCCACATATGAGGAAGAGTTCAAGTAGGAGGCTGAGATTCCTACGGATATTGAGCATTCCCAAGTATTTTGGCAAGAAAAAAGAATATTCCTGTCAAAGGTTCATCATATCACGTTCGTTTGCTCATCTCCATTGCAGACTAGGCGCTACTGTCTATCCTGTGCAATGCTTTGATCAATAGCATCGAGACTCCACGCCGAGAGCGTATCCCGTAGACTCTCCCTTGAGAATCCCTCATCATTGACCCAAACATTCGGCCGTCATACATCGAAAGCTTGCGAGTTCACCCACGCTCCTGAGCCGTCGAGGTTCGCCTGCGACATGACGGCGCTTTGCATACGGGCGAATCCCGAGTACAGGATCGTACAGGTTGAATGGCCTCTTGAAGGAATCGGTACATACTTTCATAGACAGTTTTGCGCTTATTCATGCTCTAGACCCAGATATCTTACGGTACCTGATCGACTTATACCTTCTCCTTCTCGACTCTTGTCTGGCCAGCATCATGCTCCCCTTAGAAGGACGAAATGGAACAGTCGTCCAGACAAGTATAGCTCTCATAATACATTCATTTCATCTATCCATTTGATACTATCTTCATCGTCGGAGGGCCCTTGAAGTCGTTTGTCTCTATACTATTGTGAAAACAAAATGCCACATAGTGAATTCATAATGGAGTACTTCCCCCTCGTTTTTGAGAAAGCTTCTTTAGAATGATCAATGTTCCCCTCATCCACTCATGCTGGCAAATGGGTCTCTCCTCAACTCGGCAACCACAGTCACTCGCCTCTGTTCATTATTGCTTGCTATGATATACGTCTCATCCACGATCACCTTATCTGATATTTGAAGCCTTGGACAGGCCTAAACGCAGGCACCGGCGTATCTCCCACCATAGCACAAAGAACGCGTCCGTCTTGTTCTGTCTAAATAGAGCCATTTCCATTGATCGGTCTTAGGACGGCATTTATTTCATGGCCATCCTTGCAGAGAGTCAAGCTTGGTCCGAGCCCCGGCGGTACCAGTTCATAATTAAAGGCGACTGAACAACTGCGCACCAGGCAGCAGCCTAGGTAACCTGCTGCTTGGTTGGGAATATTCCTGGGGACAATAGAGTAGTCACCACATCTGCTTAACGGACCTACTTGCAGACAGCTGGTCTAGCTGTGCGACCTACATGTGGCGGGTCAGTTATCGATGAAATATTTGAACATCCCATTATCATAAGCTGAAAAACCAGGGGGTTACTGTCATCCCCCTACAGATTCTCTGCCTAAATAAGCATGCCTAGAAGCAGAGATAGTAACGAATTTGTCATATATAATACTAGGGGCAGAGAGCGAGTGAGATTGCTTATCTTTATCTCTTATTGCGGGCGCTTTTATTTATCATTGCGCATCCCGGACTTAATGCTGTATAAAGTTAAATATATTAGAGGCGCAGGCCGTCACACGCTGAATAGTGCTTGTCCAGCAAGGCCAATGAGCTTGGTATCGGTCATCCCGTTAGATGGTTAGTCCGTCGGGCTTTATCCCACTTGTCACACTGACAAATGAATTGGATGAAAATCAGCCCAACCTTTCCTGCGCTCTTGATAACGCGGCCTCCCACCTCAACCCCCATGTGGCTATGCAGCTGATATGACTCACCGATAAGCCGCGCAGTGACTAAGACTGTTATATGTCTAAAAATAACACCGCATTTTCATGTTTTCGTAAGATGACGTTTTCCATTTGTGTGAACGCTGCAGCATATATCAGGTTCTGACTGCCACCACCTCCTTCAAACTGCACATTAGCATCAGCCATAGACGCCTCTGAGATCGAACACCGAATACACCATGGAGGCAGGAACATGCCTTCTTCCCGATATTGATGGCTACATTGATGGGCATTTTCAGTGTTGGAAGGAAAACGAAACGTACTTTGTGGAGAATAGCAAGTTCGATTGTGACACACACTACCGGGACTGTTATTGCCCACGGCTATCAGCAGACCCTGATATTGCAGGTTCAGGAGTACGCAACAAACCTCCCCTTCTGATGTAAGACTAACCATCCTTTAGGTCATCGCCGCATTCATGGCTACTGCTGGGTTGGCAGTTGTTGTAGCTGGCATGTGTTTGATGCTCAGCCGAGTTAGCGTTGCCAAGGTGGAAGTTGAAGGAAAGACGGCAGTAGAGTGCCACACAATCAACCCAATCGACAGATTCTTCCGCTGGCTCGTATCTGACCACATCAGACTCTGGGTCTCGGACCACCAACAGCAGATCTCTGATCGCATCCTAGAGGAAAACTTTTACCCCATCCGAGAGGAGACCAATGACCGCATCCGAAAGGAGATATCCGACGGCATCCAAAAGGAAATCTCTGATCGTATCCTAAAGTGGGACTGCGATCTCTGGGCCAATTGTCTGTATGACCTCGTTGTATCGTTAAGCGATCAACAACTAGTGACCGGCATTGCTGTACTAGTTGCAGGATATATTGGACTAGGAAACGGGAGCATTTCCATCTATCACTTTACCATGGTGGTCCAACTGGCGTGGTTTAGCTCCAACACTCATTTATTGTCCTTGCTTGTGGTACGCAGCTACGCGGAGAGCGTAAAACCATACTCGCCAGAACGATACGATCCGGAATTTCGATACATGGGCCGACAGGCCATTAAATGGACAAGAATCGTCTTGATGTGTGTCATGGCTACCCTCCTTCTTATTGGTAGCTGGGTCACAGCGTATGAGAGTTGGGACAACGAATACAGCTGCCCAGCCAAGTGCACACTGCGATCGCCTCGTGGGGGGGAACCGTTGATGTGGATGTGGGTGGATTTTTTCTATGTCTTTTACAATTACGTTCCCAGCATACTGCTTCTCATCCGACGGTTTCGCCTTTTATGGATGGACAAGTACCGATCGCGCTTCCTCGACGCGAGGGGTCAACGGGAGGGTGAGGGTGGCGCCAGCGTATGGGGTAAGCCCCCAGGTACTCTGTATTATATAGGGATCGTCGTCCGGACCATTTGGTATATCATCGCATCGGAATTCATGGGGTTTGCGGAGATGGTTTTTTGGTTCGTATGGGGGGCTTATTGGATTTTCGACACGCGGCGAAATGGTCGTTTGCTGATGAAGGATCCCGATGAGGAGAATGAGCTGGGGTTCGGCCAACTATTCCCACTCATCTTGCTCGGGCTGCCAATCGTACAGTTCACAGACTCTTACGCTAAGCATTCAGGGAACGCTGGGAATCCGGACGCAAATATGCGAGTTCGTTGGGTCGTGTATGGCCATCGTTGGGAATGGCCGGCATTCATCCCGGGATAACTGGATATTATTAGTGTTATAAAATTCACCGCATTAATTGAGCTTAAATTGCGGAACGACTGAGTCTCCGGTCGCTCAAACGGTTCATGGGGCGCCGTGGAAAAGATTAGACAACCTATCGCAAGGTCCAGGTCGTTTATTGTTTACAGAAGAACCGTGAGAAGGGATCAGATAGTTCTACAGTCTGCAAATTTGAATTCGTACTTGATCAAAGAGACACAGGACAGGTTTGATCAGTGCACAATTATACCACTGTCCTGGGAATGCCTGTTGGTCGATGCTAAACCAAGAGTTATGCATCTAAAGAGCTGGATGTTAGCTAACTCACCAGCAACTATACCGAGGAATAGAAGCGCATAGGCTGAAACCAGAGATTTATCTGTAGGGTGCGGGATTACGGAGGGCATCGGAAGGATCATATATTTACGGTTGGGATTGTAGAGCTATTGGACAAGGACAAGCCGTTACAACTTTGAGTTGGTACAACACCCCCGAAGCTCGCAATCTTTTGTAATCTGAGCAAGGAACGTAGTAGATCTTTGAATGACTCTTGGCTTAATTCTTTCATAAGCTACGGGTGCGCAAAAATCGTTCACGGCGTGCCTGGTTATGATGATGTTAGATTGCATCACGGTGATGAGAAAGAGAATTTTCATGACAATATTGTCTTGTTTGACATTCCTCTGCTGGACAATAGGGATCTGAGTGCTTTTGCCTCGAAAGTGTGATATACGCCTCCTTGGCCTAGTATCTAAATGTGCTTGCTCGCTGGCTCGACGTGCGTACCGGCTTCGACAAGTCCCGCAGATAAAGTAGACTTGCAGGATGTGCTTGTCGGATAATTGAAATTGAAATAGACAAGGAAACTCATCAAAGACAGTCTAGGTATCCGTGGTATCTTCTTTTTGGCCTTTATCACTCTCAGCTTCATCATTGTCTGTCCGCCTCCTCTGCAGCTCTATACGGCTTACCACTCGCAGGCACGGCCCGGCAGGAGTTCTTAAACAATGGCAGCCATCTCAGGGAAGCACGCGTACATATTTGTCATCTTGACATTGTAGAGAATCAGGCGGTTGAGGGGACGTAGACGGCTAGCATCTTTGTGGCTGACGGCGTATCAATCTTGTAGATGTCAATAACACCGAGAAGAGGACGCAAAGGAATATAAATCCTCTCCGGGAGAGGCGGCATGCTGGACCGAAGTTTCTTGGACCATCCCGACTGGTTCTGTTACTGCCGTAGGTCCTGTACGAGGACCCTCGCTCTGGAGCCCTCCAGCACGTCGAAGAGGAGGACCGGTCAGCGTGGACAGCCGCGCGTCCTACGACGCGCGAGCGATAAATCCTTCCTTGGATATCGCCCACAAACCATGCATATTCTTGGGGTTTTATTCGTCATTCTCTTGCCCTCTTCATCATTATTGGCAGCATAGAAGCACTGATAGTAGAGCTGCTTGCGTATAAGTAATTTGTCTTATGACACACATTATCTGAAGCCTCTCCATGGTGAGATACTTTTTGACTGCGTTCTTGGTCGCGAACTCAGCAAGGGAGCCGATAGAGAGATCTGCCCCTGCATAGCCTTCTGATGAACGGTACAGGGTTCATCCTCCTGTGTCCGTGGCGAGGAACGGTGCCGAGTCGCATGCCCACCCAGGTAGAGAGCATCGAAGCCCCCTCGCTAGGAGGGCCGGGTTGTCCTGATTCCTCATGCTTTCTCTTCTCTTCCAGATGCCCTACCGGCTCCGGTTTGCTTTATCATATTAGCACCGGTAGCCCAATCGCTTCCTGGTTATTGACCCGCCGCGTTTCCGCTAATGGTTACAAGAGTTCAATGAGAAGTTATTGTCAAACACGACAAGGAAAGCATTTCATCACCGATATGGCAGGGCGTATATAATAAGTCCGTGTTTGGGCAATTAACGTTAAAATGTAGGACAGCTGTGTTAAGAAATGTGTTGCTTAAGCGAGCCAGCTCGTACCTAATGTTGAATATATCAATCCAGCGGTAAAGGGGACCATTGACACTCTCCGACGTGAGTTTCATAGTGTAGTGCTGACCCCTTTGTAATTCCATGATACGCCATCAACAGAGCAGTAGAGACCCGTGCGTCTCTAGAAGGACCACGGAACTAGGAATAAGTTCTCTACCGAGCAGTTTCTCAAGTGAGTCCGTCCCATCATGCTTATACCTGACATCACGCTAGTCATCTGACTGCCGTTGAACATGATTGGATTCATCTTGAAGTCAAGGGGTAAGCTTCCTATCGCTACATTGACGTTAAAGAGCTTCGCTTGCTATAATCTTCTATAATTACAGCGACAATACAGCCGGAAAGCAATATCAGCCATTTTTATTCAAGAACAGTATTAAGGGTATTATTGAAAGCTCAGAAGACACAACCGGTACTAATAATAGACCCATTCAGAAGGCACAAAACTGGCTGGTTAATGTCGGCAAGAAATCAATAGACTCTTTATAATCTTTAAGACCCTCTCTACCAATGCCGAAATTATTAATGGTTGTAACCCAAGATAACACTATCGACCGCCAGGACTTTGTAAGACCAAATTAAAGAATGAAACACCTGGACTGATTGGCAGTCTAAAACATTATAAACCTACTTTATAGGCATGCAATCCATGGTTTGCGAGTAAGCAGCACTGATGTACTAATCACTGCTACCGAGAAGGGGACATCGAATCCACTGGATGCTATAAGAGAAGGGGATTGTATATCCAATTAATCATTGCTTAACTAGAGCCTTAGTAGCCCTTAATAGTTTATAATATCTAGCAGTTATAATAAGGAAAAGAGTATGCAGTATAGGGTATAAGTAGTAGAGATCAAATAAACAGTCGAGGTAGTGCCTAGTGCCATGGCAACTAATATAGTTATAAACAGTAGAAAAGAACATCTAGGAGTTATTAGCATCTTTAGTACTAAAAACAATGCACCAAGATAATCCTGAGACACGAATGCTAATGTAAGTCATAATAGGGGCAGGCGAGGGTTAACTTATACAACCAGTTCTAAGCAAGATATTGCCTATCTCGGGTAGTCCTCTCTGACTTCGCCATCCACCATGAGATATCAGCACTGTTAATCCGCTTAACATTTCTATAGGCCTTCTCCGCAAACCCGTGCTTAATTTCCCTTGCTTTAACAGACTGCACACTGACCCCCTAATACAAGAGCGGCCTTACGCGATGCTTATGAGTCTTGCTACCTGGCTCGTCCTTCTGTTCCCATCTGACCTAATTTGTCCTACGGATGGGTCGCTCTCTTGTGGCTAGACGGGGCAAGGACCCAGGTTGAGGATCTCTGCGAGCCCCAGGGGAGATCCTGGAACAAGGGAGATGTCGAGTTTCAACCCGTGCAAAGATTTGGGGTTGAAATGCCCAGACCAATTGACTCTATCAAGTGCCATTGCTTCTGTGCTGAAACTGCCTTTGGACACTAACTTCGGATCCTGTTACTCGACCACCAGTACACGGAGATTATGTCACCTTGCCACTACTGGCTGCTCGCCACCTGTTCCACCAGCTCACAGGTAGCATGCTTAGTGCCTTTCTTGACGTTCCCGGTGCACCACCAGAAGTCTCCGTGACTATCTCCAAGAGCTTGTGGATAAGCTAAGCCTCGTTCCGGTCTCCGTATACCTTTACCATTGGCTTTGACTTTCTCCCTATGGGGTTATATAGGGTATTCTAATATATATACATTTACTTATAGGAGCAAAGTGGTTATATATCTCGGGTCGATATTATACACCTTGTTGTGTGTTTTCACTGTCAGCTTTCGTTGTTGGTTGTCTTGTTGGTCAGCCTTGTACGACTCTTGGCTATCCTGGCCCACCCACACCCTCTGCACACTCGACCAGTTACCTCCAGCTTCCATAGTTTCGGCAGTTGCGTCGACCCACTCACTGATTGTTTATCCAAAAGTACCTTTAGGTTGCCGGTGGATCTGCGCAGCCAAGACTGGTTGGGGATTTGGGGGCAGAGAAAACCTGATTCAACATTATGCCGCATGGTTGTTGCATCTGCTCGGATAGAATGGCGCAGCCGGTGTCGTATACGAGCCTGCACCTCAGCCAACATAGAAATGTAACCACAACAATCACACAATCCATACAGCAAAGATTACCCCACCTAACCGCAAATAATACTGAACCTAGCCTGGCTTGATACCTTTGCCATCTATGCTCCTCACAGGCCACTCCGACCTAGTTCTCTATAGGGCCAGCACTAGCCCCTGCAGTTTTACTCTCCTTCACTCTCCAAAGTTGTCTTTATTGATCCCAGTGTTGTCATCACACCACAGCCTATCCGTTGCTCATAGCGTCCCTGAAACCCTACACATTCAATAGAGCGAGGAATCCTCAGAAACATCATTGCAATGATTAACAGTACCCGACTTGACGGCATTGCCCTTGTTGTAGGGGTACGTTTGGTCTGCCTCCCACTCTTGAGCGATGATCTAACTATCAACTGCAGTCTGGTCGTGGGATTGGGAGAGAGGCTGCGTTCTCGCTTGCTGAAGCGGGGGCCAAGGCCGTCGTGTTTGCGGACATGAACGAAGATACTGCCAAGGAATCTTCTGAGGAGAGCAAGAAATACGCTAGCAATCCGGCGTACCAGACTGCTGTCTTCAAGATGAACGTACAAGATGACAAGTCTGTTCAGGATATGGTGGACTATGTTGTGCAAGAATATGGTCGCCTTGACTACGCCGTTAACGCGGCTGGTGTAAGTGATTATTATAAGATTGACTAGTTCCTCATCCCCTTGCCGTGCTAACAATCGTATAGGTCGACAATGGCGTACATGCACCCATTGCCGAGGTAGACGTGGAGACCTATGATCGCATCATGAACATCAATGCGCGCGGCAATCTGATTTGTGTGCGCGCTCAAGTGGCAGCCATGCAAAAGCAGGAGCCCAAGACTTGGACCAGCAGGAATGGCACTCGTGACATCGGCCGCGGAGTCATCATCAACCTGGCGTCCGCCAATTCGTTCGTCGGCCTGCCCGGGAAAGGCTGTTACACTATCTCGAAGCATGCATTCATGGCAATCACTAAAATGGCGGGTGAGTGGTCTCGATTAAGACTCTCGTGATGAACACTCAGGACTGAAGCTCGGCCTTACAGGACTAGATCATGCCCCGGAAGGGATTCGGGTCAACGCGGTATGCCCGACTTGGGTGCGCACTCCTCCTCTCGATGTTGAGTTGGAGAAGAACCCAGAGGTTAGAGGAATGATCTCAGCCATTGTCCCTATCAAACGTGCTGCTGAATGTGAGGAGGTCTCTGATACGATTGCCTTCCTCTGCAGCCCAGCGGCCAGCTATATCAATGGGACTAGCCTTCTTGTTGATGCGGCTGTGACCACTACAGTGCGTCTCTTCTAGAGTGTCGATTATATAAAGAGGCATGCATTCCTTACAAGAAATGGTAGATAGCCGGATAGCAGGGTTTCCATTGCCCAAATGCATCACTTGTCAGACCACACACAGGCGATGCTGTGTATGTTGTAGTATAATAAAGACTGCAGTCTGCAGTCTCAGGTTTTTACGCCGATGGCCCCTCAGTATCTCGAGGCATCCTTCAGCCCACTGCCCATGCAACACCTCAGAGAATTAGAGGTGCCAAATCAACTCTGCACCTTAACACATCACTTTCAGGGTATCCGAAGCCATGGGCGATTGCTTCTTCAATTAAAGAGAAGATGTAAAGATAGGCTATATAATTTGTCCCCCTCTGGTATCTATCAAAAAAGAAAGACTTGGTACAATATAGGTTTAAACTGTATATCGACTTATGAACGCGGATACCTGTTTTTTTTTTTTTTTTTTTTTTTTTTTTTTGGAAGAGATCAGAACGACTTGTGATGGGCGAGCCTTTGTGCCCCCTACATCGCTGGCGGCGTGACAAACAACCTTTCGCGCTTCATAAAGATGGAAAGTACCAGCGAAAGTGCCGCAGCGGTGATGACTAGGATGAAAGGCCGCCAACCCCTGAAATAGCATGCTGCACAACATCTCTGGGCTGTTCAGGCAGAATTTCGCCAATTCTGGTGGCGGCCTGATTCGGGAAAATGGCATTGGACATGACCAGTGCCAAGGTGATGCCACCCACCTGGCCGATTCCCATAAAGGCGACGGCTTGAGACAATTGTCGAGGCTAGACTTTGATTTGCGCCACAGGGAATCCAGCCTGCGAGAAGAGTCCCACTCCAAGTGCAGTCAGGATAGAGTACCCGTATATACGTGAATTGCTTGTGTCGACATCGATAGTGTGCAGCAAGGCACTGCCGACGAGTGCCAAGGCTGAACCCGCGACGTACCATGGCATGCAGTATCCAACTTTAGCCAACATGACGGAGAACACCAGGGGCAGAACAAACGGCAGTAACTGGACGCCACTTCGCATCGCCGACTCGCCCTTGGCGAATTGGAAGTAGACTGGGATGAAGAATATGGGAATCGTGATGATGACCTGGGCACTAGCCATTTGTGCAAACAGAATGTTCATCTCCCAGTTCTTCAGAAGTGAGGTAGGGAAAAGGCGGTTATCCGGTGTTGTCATCCAGGCAAAGCGCTGCTGCAAAATAAAACCCACCCAAAGAAGGCCTGTGACGACAAAGAGGCTAAGGGTTTGGCCAGAGTCCCAAGAGTAGACAGTACCGCCAAAAGAAATGACCATGACAAAAGATGTCACAGCACCAGCACTGAGCACCCCTCCCAACAAGTCGAGGCTGCTGACTCGTGAGGCCAGGCTCTGACGCAGTCGGGGATCTGACTTGGGTAGGATGAACAAGTAGACAGGAGTCGCGAGACCCCCAATGCATAGGTTGATATAAAACGACCATCTCCACGTAGCAGAACTTTCCGTAAATGCGCCTCCGATGATTGGACCAAGTCTGAGCGGCCAGTTTTCAGCATACAACTCATGGTAGACTGCAGCAAGGAAAGTCGGGTAGAAACGTAAATTGTGCCAACTCCCCAGGTCAAGCCGACAAGGCCAAGGTATGCGGGTCGTTCTTGCTCGGTCGTCAGGACGGAAACCATATTGAGGGTCCCGAGATATATGCCCATCCCTCCGACGCCGCATACGGCTCGGCCCACGATCAGTGCATCAAGAGACGGGGCTGCGCCACAGATAGCAGAGCCAGCTTCGAAGATAATGACGCTTGATATAAAGAGAATTTTGCCATCAAAGTGCGCGAAAATTTGACCCCTAGATGATCCGTTAGGATTTTAGAGTTGGGAGAAAGGGCTGATCTACCAAATCAGATTTGTAGCCATAGCTCCTAGAGCAAACGCGACGGATATCCATGGCAGTTTCTCGATCTCTCCCAATGTATAAATGATATTTTCTTGAATATTGGCAACAATTGTGTTGTCGCGGGCGAAAAGAAAAAGGGCAGCAAGCAGCGAGAAGACGACGAGAAACCAAGAGAGGGGCTTCAGTTGTTGCGCTGGAGATTCCAGGGCTGGAGTAAATTCATCTGTGGGCGAATTTCCCCCTTCCGTTCCAGCTTCTGAAGCCTGGAAGGTTCGTCCCGGGTCGGTGACGGTTCTGTCTTGGAAGATGAAAGATGCCCAGCACTAGACATGCTTAGGAATTGTAATACTATGCTTTAGGCCGTGTAAAATTGGACACTCGAGAGTGAAAGCAGCAACGAAATAGAACCGTGGAAATTAGTCTTGAAGATGCCTGGAATTTTTAGCAGCCGCAGCATTTGGGCCGATATATGGAATAAATTTGCCACATATGAAAGGCTCGATGTCGGTAACCACTGACTTGAGGTCGCCGATGCCCACCCCAATATGCAGCACTTCCATTCCGTGCTGAATTCATGCACATCTGAGTCGGCGTGATACGAGGTGCCGATCCCCCAAATTGCCCCGTTATTACGTGTCACGTCTCCGTTCTGCTTACGGTATCATTCAGTATCGAGACTTGTTGGTTACAAGACTTGTTGGTTACATCGCGCCACTCCTACCATGACTGGCAAGGCGTGTTGGTTCTTTATTTATCTCAGAGCCGGTAATTACAGGACGCGTACAGGGCGCCGCTCGGAAGCAAAGTGTTGAAATGAAGCTTGGGGGTGTCACCCCGCGCCGTTTCCCTTCTTCTGCTTTTCATGTTTTTTCTTACATTCTTGTAAGACTAATTCTTTCATCTGCCTGTACCACCCGTCTATCCGCACCCATCAAGCAATCTCAAGCAAGCCTATCGAATTGAAATATGTCATCAAATACTCCAGACAACATGCATGAGAGCCAACAGGAAAGTCTTCGAACGTTGCTCATCGCAATGATAGTCGTTCCAACGGTGGTAGTTGCTCTCAGAGCTTGGCCACGTGCCATTCTACCGGTATCTTCCACTTCAAACTCCAGAGCCAGGTTCTGGTGGGATGACTGGACAGCATTCGCAGGCGCAGTACGTTGGAGTTTCAAAGCTATCTATTATGGCCTATATTGACCTCATTCACACCACGGATTGAACATTGCGACGTGCATCATAGGGCTCCGGCTTGTTAATCTCGGCATGGGGCTACATATCCAAATAGTGCCACCGGAGAACATCCAGCCGTTTCTGCAGCTCCTCTGGGTCGTATATTTTGTGTTTGACACGGGCACTGTGCTGTCCAAGTCCTCAGCGTTGTTCTTCTACAGCCGTGTGCTACTGGTGTCTAGATCCAGGTTCAGATATGCCATATGGTTTGTGCATTTCCTCAACGCTGGATGGCTGATCGGTATCCTCACAAGGGTCATATTCCTGTGCAACCTATTGAGAGGGCTTGGATACCTACAATGCCGGGTCGGTGTCTCAATACCGGTACTCTCTGGATGGGAAGTGGGATAAGCAGCCTTATTATTGATGTTTTCATCCTCATGCTGCCTTTGCCAATTCTTTGGCGGTTGCAGATGAAGACAGCACGCAAGCTTCAGATATCAGGAGTTTTTGTTTGCGGATACCTGTCAGTGTTGACGATCAACAGTTTACATTCGAATATGCTGATCTAGGTGCCATAGTGTTGTGGTGGTGTCCATTGGCCGTCTTGTCACGATTGTACAAGCTGGAAATGAGCTTGAACTGGATCCGACATGTAGGTTGAGTCCTTATCCGAGCAGAGATCCCCCTGATTAATAATTTATAGATAGGATAGCTACACCGGTGCTCTGGCTGGGTTCAGAGATTGCCATTTCCATCATCAGTGTCAGCCTCCCTAGTTTGTTTTTTCTGGGGAAGCATATCCGCCTTCACGGCATACAGGCCCCGTGGGGTCGGAGCAACTCCACAACTGGATCCAGAACCACTCGAAGTCATCATCGTATCCAGGGGGAGATGGTGACGAGCTAGTTTCACACCACAGAACAAGACTCAGCCCACCAGACAATAGTTCCGGAATTATCTTGCATCCAGCCTACACCAACACCACTGCAAGGTATGAAAGTGCCAATAGTAGCACTGAGACTATTCCATCGACCGGGATATATGTGCGTAGAGATGTTTCGGTCGACCAGACAAAATACAAGCTAGTTATCCCGCACCACAATGCGGGTTAAAATGGAATAGCATTTCGGCAGCCACCCATTCAGTTCTTGTGATTTACCTAATACCTTATACTATTATTACATCATGCTCAATGTTAGTCTCTCGTATGATGTAAAAATCGAAGAAGGGCTGATCCACCTGTCCGTGCAGGGTAGCTGACTGGCCGAGTGGCCGAGCCACAGGTGGCTGCGACATCACAAGCCACACTGACCTCGTCCGTGATTTAGGTATATCCGTAGATGGGCTTGGCTCGCTGCCCAGCATGCCTGGTTTCAGGGCGTGCTCCAGTTAGGAGTTGGAATACTCCCTGACAAATGCCCTTGTTGCAATCCAGGATCCTTACGCAATGGCAGGATATGTATACTGGCATATCAACTGACAGACCATGTTGGCTGCACCCCATTGCGTAGCGTGGAGGATTCGAAGGTATTTTCAGCTGCCTGGAAGGGGTTTTTTAAATTTCATGTGATTATGCTCGATATCAAACGCCCTCCTTCAAGCGGCGCCTTGGCACAACATTACCTGCAAGGTGCAGCGCATTGTACTCTGTGAGCTTAAAAATCGGTCCATGCTCCTGCAATGGTAGGTTGCTCTATAGGTCACTGTTTTAGATTCTGCTCAACTGCCAGTATTATGGCCGACAATAGTAAACTGTCTTGTTACAGGGTCATGCAACCTCGATCCTGCTAAGCGCATGATACCAGCCGGCATGTGAAACTATATGGGATTTCCCATATGTGTGCTACAGACCAGCGACTTCAAGGAGGCTCCGTCTGATGATAAATATAGTATTAAATCAACAGATGACACTTGGCAAAAGACACTCGATTGAGAAAAACACTTGTGGCTGCGGCTGATGTCAAAGTTTTCTAGCCACCGCAAACGATGCCGCCGTGGCGTCGGGCGCGTGAAGGCTTGAGAAGGCTTCGGCGAGCATGTGAAACCATTACACCCAGGCATGCAAGCAACGATGTTGGGGCTAGGCTCATGAAGATGGTGTGTGGATTCTTGTCACATAGAACGGGAAGAGATCTAGACCAGCAGTAGCATTTTGGGGGGCTAGTTGGCTGACAACCAGCTACTTTTTACCACCGGATATTCCATGCCAGCATCCAACTATCCGGATCGCTGGCAATGGCGGATAGGCGGTTTGAGGTCCGTTGGATGACTAGATACGTTGTCCCCATTGCGATAAAGACTAGAAACAAAGGAGGACCTAGTGGGATATAAGCGTGGTATAGTCGATAATACATACAGGGCGAGACTGTTTAACGCCGTGAAATGGCGCAGCAAGTTAGCTCGACCCTTTACACGTAAGCCTAAGAGATAAGCTTGCCTTCCACTATTGGTTCCAACTTCGTTGTGGCTGAATCCAGGAAGTCGGTTGCAACTTTGTCGCCCTTGCGATTTTGTTAAAGCGTTTTACAGGTCATGTGCCTGATAGGGCCGGCGCCTACTCGTATAATGCTAGGTAGCCTTGTATGGGTCTGATAATTCTGCCATAGGGAAACGCAAGTGAAAGATCTAACGCCATCGATCGGTCGGCTACGAAGGTAGAGATACGTCACAAATTGCAAGCCTGGAAACGCGTCTCGACGGGGGCGGAGCTTTGCGGAGTCGAAAACAATAGACACACAACCTCTGACGACACTTATATAAACTCGGATGTTAGGTCAGACCGGGCGCCCAAGGCCAAAGGACACAATCATCGGCATCTCTTCCTATAATGTTTCCATCTCCTGACCTGGCCCTTGGCTCGATTTCTGCAATTATCAAACTCATGGAATTCTCTGCAAAACTCAAAAATGCTCCTCAGAGTGCGAAGACATTCCTTCGTCTGGTTCAACTAGTCGAATCGGACCTGGAACATGCCTTGGAGTGTCGGATTCAAAACAGCAAGATATTCCATGCATATCCTACATTTTACCAAAAGTGGACGTCTAATGCAATCACTCAAACATTGGGGGCCCTCGAAGACCTGGAAAAGTTCATCTCCAGTGATATGAAAACGAACCTGGCTGCTCGGTTGGAGTATCTTCTATGGAATTACGATCAACTCGTGGACCATGAGAGGTCCTTACGATATGTTCACTCGACACTCCTATCCGTCATCAACGCCATGCACATGATGATGTTCCAGGCTGGGCCAGCCTCGCCAGGCCCTGCGTCTCTGTCAACCCAGTTACAGCCGTCAACCTGCGAATTGCGACGCGCATCGAGCAGAAGTCCGATGATGGAGAAGATCTCCTTGCCCAAGGAACAGCCCACGGTCCATGTAACCTCCTCAGAGATCGAACATATAGGGCCTTCGTCCCCCTTGTCCGAGCCTGAGACTCCTTATTCTGCCAACATCGCTTTGAACCCAGGCACCTGTGAGATTTCAATATCCCTATGCCATAAGTTCGAACTAACATCTGGTCGTGTATCAAAATGACAGCCGGATTATATCAGTTACAACAGGTAGAGGCAGGTGGGATGGCAGAACTTGAGGGGATCACTGTGTATTCTTTACGTAAAAGGGCCAGCTAGTCCACGCCCTTTTTTCCTCCCAATGATTCGTCAGTAATAAAGATTGGCTATGCAGCATGTACCAAGTACTAGGTAGGAAGCGAGAGACGATGGACAGTCACATGTCAATAAGGTATGAAATATGCCTTGTTAACTGGAGATGACGATTAGTCAATGAAGTGCCTTGGTTACTAGTCAGATATTGCATTCTTTTCAACCTATGAGATGCGAAGCCTATGACTACCGCTGACGAAGATCTAGAGCCCTAGCTGTAAAAGAAGGCTGCTACTGCCACTAGCGAAGATTAGGATTAGAGCTATTAGTAAGTATATAATACTATCAAAAGGAACGCTTCTAAGGGCATTAAGCTATTTATATTGCTAGCACTAAGCTATTATCTAATTAGGGGTTTATACTAAGATTTAGTATATAACTAGAAGCTAATTAATAAAGTGTAATTTAGAATGTATTAAATACTTTAATATGAACCTTCTAGCTTTGTTTAATAACAGCTCATTGGCATGTGACTTTTACTAGAGTCCTAAGAGAGTGCTTCTAGCCTACCCAATAACAGCTGAGCAAACAAGGATGCACTCTACAGCGCCTGATTTCTGCCTGTGATGTTTCTTGCGAAGAAATTTCAATCCAGGAAACACCACCATCTCTTTGCCATTCATTGGTTGTAAGCTTTCCCATATGGCTTCCCATTCTTCGGGAGCCTTGAAAAGCTCAATGCCCAACTTACTGGTATCCTGTATCAGACCATGCAGAACGTGAGCAAATGCTTCTGGTAGGTCAGGGAATATTTCAGCTAGATTAGCCGCAAGTGCATTTGCTCTGACTTGGGCTTGCTGAGATAGCATTGACTTGGACAAGAAAACCCCAGATATTTGCTGCCAGATGGAGAGGAGCTCGCTTTGCTCGGCCCGGTCTGGAGAGGTTAGCAATGTGTACCAGAGGTGGGAAAAGAGTAACCCTTACCAGCTCTAGGCTTCATGTAGTGTTTAACTTTGTAAAACTCCTTGTAGACAGATAAGAGAGCCGGTGGCAAGAGTGTACGTTCTGGAATTCCTTCACCAGTATCAATCTCGGAAAAAAGAACCTTGGCGAGGAATAATCGCTTAGCACGAGATGAGGTTGTGTTGTCTGAAAGAATAGAAGACCACGAGGCACCACCAGGTGGTGTGCCGGCCATTCCCTGCAATGTGTCCTCGCCACTGCGTAGCCTCGTGGCGTAAAAGAAGCTGTCAACGCAGTTCTTGATATCGGTACAGAGCTTGCTCATTCTCTCCTTGAAGACCTGATCTGCAACTTGCTGCGGGAGATGATCGAGAGCAGTAGGCTCGTGGCGCTGAACATCCTTTTCTTGCCTTGTGTCCATGGAGGTGACAGGGAGCTGACGTTGGTGACGGACGAGTGACAAGGAACTGACAGGGGGCCGACGTTGGTGACGGGGGCGTGACAAGCGAGGATGCTGTTTGTACCGGAGGAAGCAGTAAAGGCCCAATAAGGTGAAGAGAACAGCACCCAAGGCCGCGCCGATGCTGATGCCGGCAGTTTCGCCTGGAGAGTATGAAGTGCCAGTAGCCCCGGTCGAGGATGTGGATGAGGTAGGAGGCACACCCGGGCTGGAAGTCGTAGAAGTGCTGGGAGTCGTAGAAGGGTTGGGAGTCGGAGAAGGGCTGGGAGTCGGAGAAGGGCTGGGAGTCGGAGAAGGGCTGGGAGTCGGAGAAGGGCTGGGAGTCGGCTCCTCGCGGGGAAGAGGCCCTCCCGCCCGAATTGGCCGAGTCATTGTAAACAAGAATTGATCCGTGAGAAGAGTAGACTTGGATGTATGTCACGATTTCTAGTAAAGAGAATCCTAGAAGAAAATCTAACAGACCTCAAGCGGTATCATGCTAGATACATAGTATTCTTTTGTAGCTAAGTGGTGAGATCGCTTCAAATCGTAGAATTGATGTGAGAAATTAGTGTGGGAAATTCTGTGTTTCTGCCAGTCAAGACTTTCATGTGTTCTACCCACGGGTTGCTTGGCTCTGGACCACTCCGTGCGATTCCCGACTCTGCTACCAATACCGCTAACCTCTAGAGCCATAGTCTTACGCTATATCTTAGCTAGGATATAAGCTTTTGGCTTAAATGCCAAGAGCCCTTATTAACAACCTATAGTCTAGATACTGGTTAGAGTGTTATCTATTTAATAGTCTTGCCCTAAGGCTCTAATCTTAAGTAAGGTCTAAACTTTTAGACTATTATTAGCCCTATACTAAGATAAAATAAAATATAAAGCTAGTATATTTTTAATTAGCCTTTTATTTTAAAAAAGAAAGTTATAGTATAAAATAAAATTATATAGCTATTAGAATATATCTTTCTTATATTAAGCTTAAAGCTATATTAATTATTACTATAATATTTAATTTAGTAAGAATTTAATAAAAAAATAGCTAAAAGATTAATCTATAGTTAAAGAGTTAATCTTTTAAATTAAATCTTTAAAAAGTTAAAGATTTACTATAAAAAATAATATATAGCCTTAATAATATTTAAAATTAATAATAATAATAATTTTAATAGAATAAAAATAAAAATATTAATTAATAGTATTTTTATTAATACTATAGTATAGAAAGATAAATATATAAAATATTAAAATAGGCTTAAATAGTATAATATTATAGTAAAAAATTAGTTTATTATAATAAATCTATATTATAGCTTTATATAGTAATTTAAAGATTTCTTTTAAATACTATATAATATATTTAATTTACTTTATAACTAGCTAAATTAAAATATAAAGCTTTATTTCTTATAGTAATATTTCCTTTAGTAAAAAGTTATAATTATTCTATATATTTATATATAGAAAGAAATATAATAGAATATAATATAATTTTTCAAAATCTTTTAGAATTTAGTTTCCTATATATTTAAAGAAATATTAAAAATAATAATAAAACTATATACTAAGTTTATTAGGCTTTTTAATAATAACTTTATTACTATTAAAATTAAACTATTAAAAAAGTTAAGGCTATTTATAAAATATATTAATACTATTAATAAAACTTATATTATAGTTTATATTTCTATTATTAAATAAAAAAGATTCTTTAATTAAAACTTTTTTTTATAAAATATATTTATTATTATTTATTTTAATATATATTTTTTTATATTTTTATAGAAATAAAAAGAAATATTAATAATATAATATTATATTATTAATTAATAAATAAAAAGTTTATAGTTTTATTAATAAAATTCTATTTTATTAATATTAAGTTTATATTAAGTAAAGAAATTATAGTTTTTTTTTAATAACTAAATATTATTTTTAAGAATTTAAAAAAAGAAAAAAACTAATAATAGTAAAGAAAAGTTTTAACTTATAATATATTATACTTTAGTTAGTTATTAAAAAAGTAATTAATAAATTTAAGTATTAATTTAAAATTCTATAAGAAAATCTAATTAAATATAAATTTAAAAATTAAATATATATTATATATATACTTATAAATCTCTAGAACTTTATTAAAGCTAAAAAGAGTATAATAAATAACCTTATTATAGCTATTTATAGCTTAGTCACTTAGTTAGTTAGTTACTCTATATATAAGGGCAGTTTAATAATAGCCTTATTATTATTTCTCTTTACTATTTATAACTATATTAATTACTAGGGTATAAAGTACTATCTTTACTATTTATTTACTCTTTACTACTTATACTCTATACTATATATTCTTTTTCTTATTATAAATAACCTTTTTAATATTAACTTTAGTAAAGAACTTAATAAAATATAAAAATAAATAAATATATAAATTAAAAGTCTTTCTAAATAAAAACTTTATAAAATTATTTTAAAAAAGAACTAGAAAGCTATACTTATTTATAAATTAATAAAGAAAATAAAGAAATAAAAAATAAATTATAAAGTTAAAGTATTAAAGATATTAATATTAAAAACCTAGGCTTTATAAACTAACTATAGAGACTATTATATAGCTATAAACTAAGGCTTTAATACTTATAATAAACTATTATAAACTAATAGCCTTTAATTACTAAACTAATATTAAAAAATCCTAAAGATCCCTTAATACTATTATTATAAATAGAATTATTTAACTAATTTATAATATAATAGGTATATTTAGTATAGAAAAAAGAATAATAGTATATATAAATAATAGTGGCTTTATTATCTATAAAACTAAAGAATAGTATTAAATAAAAAAGGGATTATTAAATAATATTTTCTATTAGCTAGAGCTAGAAAATAATAAAGAGACTATAGTAATAATAGTAATAGTAACTATATATAAGTATATATAATTAAAGGGACCTATAGTTAGTAAACTAGCCTTAATATATATATACTATTTATTAGCCTATATTTTAATAAGGCTAGTTTTAAAGATATAAAAGTAATATACTAAGGTTAAAATACTATTATAATTCTAGTAAAAGTCCTTAAATAATAAAGAAACTAACTTACTATATAATAGCTATAATTATAGATAGTACTATAGCTATATTAAATTAGAAATATATAATTATATAAGGCCTAGCCCTAAAATAGAGTTTAAAAGATATATATAAAAAGGCTTTTATCTCTCTATTATATATCTCTCTCTTTCTTTTCTTTTTATTTATATACTATTAAATTTACTTTCTATTAGTAATAAACTTATAATAAACTAACTAAATAACTAGAATACTAAGGATATCTTTTAGCTAAATCTCTTTATTAAATAGTCTATAGAGGCTATATATTATAATATAATAACTATATAGGTTATATAATGGATTATATAACTTATAAAGGACTAAGAACCTAATAAACTAACTAGTTTAAAGTAAGTCCCAGTTCTAAACTAATAGTTCTATTAAATAGCTAGTTTATATAGTATATAAATAGAAACATTCTATAGAAGTATATTTAGCTAGAGGCCTACTAGCTATTAATATAACTTAGTTATCTTAACTATTATATATTCTAAGTATTTAACTATTACTAAATATAATATATACTTAATAGTATATATACTTTAATTATTTTACTAATAACTAATTCTAATATAATTAAACTTAGTTATAGTTAAAAATCTAACTATTATATATTAATAGCTCTTATTTAAATAGTTACTATATATTCTTAAGTAATACTTTTAAAATATATATATATTAAGTAATAATAAAATAGCTAATATACTCTCTAGTAATATAAAGCTTTAAGTAGAAATCTAAATACTTAGAAATACTTTAATATATAAATATAATAGAAAAACTAACTCTAAAATAGTTAAATAATATTAAATTATATAAAATATAGTTAATATACTTATATAGTAAAATAATACTCTATATAAATAAAATAAGTTTTACTTAAATATATTAATATTTATAATTTACTATTAATATAGTTTATATTATAGTAAAGAAACTACTAAGGCTAGAGCTAGCTAGAGAGTATATAAAAAAGATATATTTTTAAAATTAATAAACTTAATAAGTTTAATAGTAATTTAATAAAATTAAAGATTTTTTAAATAGCTTAAGACTTACTTTATTTACTTTTTAATAACTTTTAAGAATAATAAAATAAATTAACTTTATAATTATTTAACTAAAGGAAATACTAAGAAAATATTTACTTTAGCTCTATAGAACTAATATATATAGATAGTTAAACTAAAAGATAAAAAGAACTTATACTATAATAAAACTATAGATATCTTTAAAAGCTTTAAAGAATTTAAAATATAAATTAAAAACTTATTTAGTATTATTAATAAAAAGTAATAAGCTATTATTAAGCTTAGAAATCTTTAATAAACTAAGTTAGTTACTTTATATATTATAAAGTCTAATAGCTAGAGTTAATTTTAAAATAGAATAAAAAGATTATTATTAACTTTATTTATATAAATCTAAAGAATAAAGTTAAAAATAAACTTACTAAGATAGTAAAGCTATTAAATACTATAGCTAAGTATACTACTATAGCTATTTAAATTAATAAATATCTCTATTAGTAAGATTAAAAAAAAGTATATAACTAATAGTAGTAAAAAGACTAGTTACTTTACTAACTAAAAAAGAAAGTAATAAAGAGAATACTTTACTTTATATAGAATATATATAGAAGCTATAAATACTAGCATTAGTACTATATAATAGAAAAGTAATATTATTACTATAACTATAGTAAAAAGGCTATATTTAGAGAAACTATATAAAGCTAACCTAATATAAGTTTAGATAGAAATATCTAAAAGAGAAAATTTAAAGAAATAAAAAAAAAAATATATATACTTTATATTACTTCTAGTAAGGAAATACTAATATTAAAACTATAATATATATATAGTATTATTATATATAATAAAGAGAAGCTATAATTCTATAGATTTATAACTTATTAAATTAAAATAATTATAAAGCTATATAGAAGATAACTTTAACCTTACTAAATAAATAAACTCTATAATAGAGAACTTAAATATAAATATATACTTAAGAAATATTTTAATAAAGAAAGGCTTTATTAAGACTAAAGGATTAAAAGTATTAAATACTTAAGTTTATCTTTATAAAAGAAAAAGACCCCTATATTTAGTTAAATAGAGCTATTATAAGAATAATAACTATAAACTCTATAAGTATAAAAATATTATTGCTTTAAATACTATTATATACTATAGTTTAAAACTAATTTAAAGAAATATAGTTAAATAAGTTTAACTTAAACTAATAAATAGTTAGCTATATTTAGAATCTATATAAGGAATAACTTTAGTAAATAAAGCTATTAAATAAAACCCTTTAAATCCCTTAAGAAATTATTAAAATCTACTAGAATTCTATAAATAACTTTTAAATACTATAAAACATTTAGTAAGTATAGAAGGCTTAGAAAGTAAAATAAGAAATAATAAAATTAAAGACTTATATAAAATACAATTATTACTATAATATTATATAATTAAAATAGAAACTCTATTAATAATATTCTATATAATTTAGTAAGTAAACTAACTATAATAAGTAAATAATAGTAAAGAAACCTAAATATATTATTAGAATTAAAAAGCTATATATCTATACTTATATAAGCTAAATATAATATTATAGTAAACTTAAACTAAATATCTTAAAGAATAATATTATTAATAATAAAGACTATAGATAGCTATAGAGTTTATAAAAGAAAGAATTTAAATATATAAACTAATTAAAATAGTAAGGAAGTATAAAAATACTATAAAACTTATATAGTATATAAATATAATAATATACTACTTTAAAAAATAGAAATAAATATACTATTAAAGCATTTAATAGTATTATTAGAAAATAAACCCTAATAATAATAGATTTATATTTATAGAGTAAAAATAGTCTAAGTACTAAAAAATAAATAAATAAAAATAAATAGTAAAAGATATTTCTATTATTTATAGAAATTACCTAAACTATAATAAGTTTTATAATATTATACTATATATACTTATATAAAATATATAGTAAAAATAATTAAAAATAACTATTTTTATTAAAGTTATAATTACCTAGTATCTAAATATATATATTAAAACCTTAAAAATACTAAATAATAAAGAAATAGTTATATAATCTATTTATTTTTAAAAGAAAAATAAAAATATAGTAAATAGTATATAAAAGTATTAAACTATATAACTATTATATAAAGAATATAAAATATATATATAAGCTAAATTATAATTATATAATATATTAAAAAACTAAAGATATTTCTTAAAGTAAATATTAAAGTATAAAGTATAAGATTCTATATATATATAATAATAATAATAAAAAGTAAGAACTTATTATATAATATAGATTAATAGATAATAGCTTATAGTATTTTTAAACTATAGAATATAAAAAACTATATTAGCCTTAAAGCTATAAATAACTTAAATTACTATAGAAATTAATATAAAAAACTACTATTTAAAATACTAATAGAAATACTTTACTAAAAGAAAGTATTATAAAAAGATTAATTATTTCTATTTATAAATTATAAATAATAATATATATATATATTTATATTAGAAAATTCTAAATATAAATATACTTTTAGAATATAAATAGTTTAAAAAGTATAATTTATAAATTAATTAAAAAACTAGCTAGATAGAATTACTTAAGTAGACTATATCTAGCTATATTAAAGTAAACTTAAAGAAATCTTAACCTTTTACTAAATAACTAAAAAAGATAAGTAAAAAATAGAATTCTTATTACCTCTATAAAAATAGTATATAAATAAATATAAAAATAAAAATAATAAATAAATTATATTATATATTAAATAATATAGTAATTTAAAAAGCTTAATAAAAACTTAAAAAATAAAATAAAAGTAATAGAAAAAAAAAAAACTAAAGAATATTCTAATATAATATTATAAATATAAAAACTCTTTAATAAGAAAGTTAAAGAAAACTATTATAGTATTTTAAATAGAATTATAAGATTAATATTATTAATAGAAAATAGCTATACTTTAATAAACTATATATTTTAATATAAAATAAAAAGAAATACTTAAAAATATTTAAAATAAATACTATATTAAAAAAGATTTAAGTATTTAAATTATTAGCTAAATATTTAGTTATATTTATACTAAGAAAAATAGTAAACTATAATTAGTTATTAACTATAATAGCTTAATACTATTAATATTAAAAATAGAATACTACTATCTTTAATAAAAAAATATAAAATAAACTATATAGTAAAATAATCTTTATAATACTAATCTTATATTAGTATATAATTAAATTTAAATAAAAGAAAAATATAAATAGAAAATAGTATTTAAATAAAGTATAGACTTTATAAATACTTACTATACTATAAAATTAATTAATATATCTATAATATTTTAATAAATAATTATATATATTTTAAAAGAATACCTTAATATTTTATTATATACTACTTAATAATATATTAATCTTCTTAAATAATAAAAAGAAATATAAAAATATATATATAAAGTACTATAGCTTTTAAAATATATAATATTAATTAACCTTTTAAAAGTAAATTTATAAAAAAAATAGCTTTTTAAATATATTATTTTATATAATAAAATCTAAATAATTAAAAAAATTATAATAATTAAAACTAAAAATCTTTAATAAATATTATAAAGTATAATCTTTATTAACCTAATAAACTACTATTAATAGTTTATTAAAAATTTTAAAAAGATTATTATATTCTTTATAAATATTATATAAAAAAACTTAAGTTTTAATAAATAGAAAATAATAAAAAGCTTTAAATAAATTAAAAATACTATTATTAATAAATCTATACTAAGAACTTTTAACTTTAAATAAAAAATTAAACTTAAAATAATTTATTAATTTATAAATAAAGTATAAATTAGTTAAAAAATAATAAAAAATTATACTTTATTATATTTTAGTTATATAAACTATATAAAGTAAAGCTTAATACTTAATATATAATAAAGAATTTTAATAATAGTAAAAGCTTTAGAGAAATTAAATATTACTATATAAATAGTAAATATTAAATTAAAATCTTTATAAATTATAAAAATATTACTTACTTTACTACTACTTAGAAATTAAATAAGTAATAATTTATTATATAGAATACTTATTTAATTTAATTATATTATTATTTATTATAAAAAATAAAAATAAAAAATAAATACTATTAGCTAAAGATAAATTTAATAATAAATAGTTTATTATTAATAAATAATTTTAGAAAAACTTAAAAGATATTATAATAAACTAAAGTTATAAAAATAAAAATATATAATAAAAAATAATATTTAAAATAATTTAAAGAGTTATTATAAAATAGTATTTTAAAATTTTAAAAATAAAATACTATTATAAAACTAAATAAACTATATATAAAAGAAGTTTACTTACTAAATAAATAAAATATAAAATTATTAATAATACTATATTACTAACTATTATAACTTAATAAAATAATAATATAAGTTAAATAGCTTTATAGCTTTAATACTTTAATATAGTTTAAAAAATAAATAAAAAATATAAATTTATAATATAATATTATAAATTCTTTAAAATAGTATATTACTATTATAAAGAATTAAGAAATATAATAATAGTATAGATAATAGTAAATAAATATTATATTACTAAGTGCTAAATAATATTAAAATAACTTTATTTAATATATATATAAATTATCTATATATAGATACTAAAGAGTTATAAAACCTAGAATAAATAAATAAAACTATAAGTTCTTTAATATAAAAAATATATTAAATATATTTTATATAATATAATATTTATAATAAGGCTAAATTATAATAATATAAGCTTTATAGAGAATTATAATCTCTTTAAGTATACTCTAACTATAGAAGTTAATATCTATAGATTTTATTATTAAACTATTAATATTATAAAACCTATAATAGAATATATTTATAATAGTATTCTAGTTATTATTAATAGACTTATAAAGTTTATTTTATATTTTTATAATAAATTAATAAATATAGAAGAATTTTTATATATCTTTTTATAATATATTATTACTATTATAGATTACTATTAAATATTATTATAGATAGAGAAATACTATTTTTTTATAGTTTAGTAGTACTTTATAGTATAAATTAGTCTAAACTATAAGTTAGTATAGCTTAAAGACTATAAGTAAATAAATAAACTAATATATAAACTAAATACTTAAAATATATTATAATACTATATTAACTATAAATAAAATAATTAAATAAGAAATTATCTATAGTATAACTATATATAATATATTAGTTAATAAAATTACTAAGCTTATATTAGTTTATATAACTTTAATTTATATTTAATATTATTAAAATATAAAAAGAACTTTAGTATTTAAAGTAATATTAAATTAAATAACTTAAAGAATTATATAAATAGCTTTAAATAGAAATTCTTTTATATAAAATAAATAAAGAAATACTATAATAAAAAATAGTTAAAGAACTAACTTTTAAAAAAAATATAGTTTACTTTACTATAAAAAATATTAATATAAAATAACTAAATAAAAAACTTAATTACTACTATATTAAACTATTTTTAGTTAAAAATATATTTTAATAATAATATAAACTTAACTTACTAAATAAAGTATAACTATATTTAATCTTTTATATTTTACTATTAGAATCTATAAAAGAACTATTTATATTAAAAAGTATATATTAATAAAGCTACTTTAGATAAAAATAAAAGTTAAAAAGATTCTTAACTATAAAAAAATATAGAAATAGAAAACTAATAGAAATACTTTATTAAGTAAAAAACTATAATAAATTAGAAATATATAGAAACTATTTAAATATCTATTTATATTTAAAAAGATTTAGTAGTACTATTAATAAGTAAAGGAAATATATTCTATAATTAAAACTAAGTCTAAAAGAAAACTAATTAATATTATTAGAAATACCTATTATCTATAATTCTTTACTAAGTAAGACTTATAAGTATTTAAAAATAGAAAAATACTATTATTTTTATTTAACTAAGTAATACTATAATAGATTATAGTCTTCTAATAGAAATATATATTTATATAAATTTTTAAATCTAGAATAATATATAGTAGCTATAGCTATATAACCTAAAGTATAGAGAGTTTATTTAATAATATAATAAATTATACTAGTAGAATTTTCTTATAAAATAAATAACTTTATAAGAATTTAAAATTATACTAAAAGTATAGTTAGTAGAAAAAAGTATAAGAAAATAAAAAGATATATAAACTAAAGCTACTAAAATACTATTATAATAACCTTTTATAATATATATTTATAATAGTACTTTATATTCTTAACTATAATATAGTAGTAACTATAGAAAAAACACTATATATATATATATTTATATTATAATTGAAGAAAAATAGATTCTATAAGCATTTAAATCTTATAATATTTATAAGTACTATATAATATAATTAGCCTTAGAAATAAAAAAATAAAGAAATAAAACACTAATAAAACAGGGTAAATAGACCTTTTATATAGTCTTAAATAAAAAACACTATAGAAAGACATTATATTATAATATAATAACTATATAGATTATATAATAGGTTATATAACTATAAAGGACTAAAAACCTACTAGACTAATTAGTTAAAGTAAGTTTTAATTCTAGACTAATAGTTTACTAAATAGCTAGTTATATAGTATATAAATAGAAGATTCTATAGAAGTATACTTAGCTAGAGCCTACTAGCTATTAATATAACTTAGTTATTTTAACTACTATATATTTTAAGTATTTAACTATTACTAAATATAATATATACTTAATAATATATATACTCTAACTGCTTTATAATAACTAACCTTAATATAATTAGACTTAGTTATAGTTAGGAACCTAACTATTATACTATATATAGCTAGATATAAGTAAGTCTATTTATTCTAAAAGACCTTTAATAAATAGTATTATTAATAGTTTATATTATATAATAGAACTTAGTATTTAAGCCTTTTAAATATTTACTAAATTATTCTAATTTAGATTATTAGAGAATAAAGAATAAAAAGAGATAATTCTTTTCTAAGGAAACTAAATAGTTATACTTTTACTAATAAAAGCTAGAGCTAGAAAATAACCCTTAGAGATAGACCTTAATAGACTATTTAGTATATTACTTTAGTAAAGAGAAATAAATAGCTTTTTTAATACTAAGTGTTTTAAAAAGGTTTAAATAATGTTTAATATATTTTATAAATAGAAAACCCTTATTAATTATACTACTATTAGTCTATTTATAACTATATTTATAATTATAGTCCCTATAGCTATAAAAAGGACATTATATAGTTAAAGTCTTAATATAGTCCCTAAATTATAAATAATTAAATATATCTATTATATAATAGGCAATTAAGTATTTATATAATTTATTTAACTTTAGTATAGCTAAAAGGAAATATTTATTATCCCTTCTTAAATAGCCTTTACTTTATACTTAAAGGGGGTTAACTAACTTATATAATTCTAACTTTAAAACTTTAATTATAGTAAAATTAAATACTTTTCTTAATAAATTAAATATAAAGAAACTAATTTTAAGCTTTATTTCTAAATTAAATAAAAACTAAAATTATTATAGTAGTATAAAGTTATTAAAATACTCTAGGATTATAAAGCCCTTAATATAGCTCTTTTACTTTAATAGTTAAGCTTTATAATAATTTTATAATAGTTTATATATATAGAAGGTAGAGTTTAATAGCCTTAATAGCCTTACTATTTATAGTAAATTTTATACTATTTAAAGCTATATATTATAACTTTAACTTTATTAATTTCTTTTAGCTATTTAAACTTAAGCTTTTTATTAACTATAATACTAATTCTTTTTTCTAGCTAGTATCTTTTAGTCTTTTTATTATTACTAAGTAAATTCTAAAGAACTCTTTTCTATAAATTTTCTATTAGCTTAATAAATTTAAGTATTTTTTTATTAAATAGCCTAAAGGTTTACTTATAGTTTTTAATAATAACTATAACTATATAAGTATTAAAAAGTTTAATTAGTTTTAATAATAGCTTTAACTTTATCTTTATAATACTATTTAAATTATAGACTTATAGTTCTTTTATTAATTTACTATTAGTATTAAAATTCCTTTTTCTCTTTACTATTAGTAAGGTTAAATTTAAAGAAGCTTACTTTTTAAAAAACTTTAAAAAGAAAATAAATATTAATAATTCTATAGTTTATAACTTAAATTAAGAATTATTATAGACTTTAATTAGTATATTACTATCCCTAGATATATTCTTAATATTACTATTAAAGTTAATTATTATAGTATTAATTATTAACTTTTTTAAAGTTTTATTATTTAAGAAAATCTTATTATATAAATCTATATATAAAAGCTCTTTTACTTTTAACTATATATTATACTTTTTAAATCTTTTATTAAAAGCTTTTTATTATTTAAAGCTTATTATAATAATACTAATATTATTATTATAGCTTATATTAATTCTATTCTTCTATTATAAAAACTAATAATATTTAGTATAAAAAGTCTTTTAGTAATTATATAGCTTTTTATAATTTATAGTTATTTAAAAAGCTTATACTATATTTAAAATAAAATATTTTCTATTAACTTTATAATTAATATTAATTTATTATTATATAAATATCTCTAATTCTAATATTTCTTTAAAAACTTAAGAAATATTAAAATATAGCTTTATTATTAATATATTCTATTCTATTTTTTCTTTTTTATTTATTATTTAAATAGTATTTAATTAACTAATAGAAATAATAATATTATATTATTAATAATAGTAATTTTATTTTTAATATTAAAAAAGTTAAATAGATTATTATTAAATATAATAAGTATAGTAATAATAATTTTATTATTATTATCACTTTATATTAAGGTATTATTAATAGAACGCTTTTAAAAAGGTATTATATATACTTTAATAGTAATTTAAAAAAAAAATAACTCTATAATAGTAGTTTTATTATAGCTAGTTAAAGATAGTAAGTCTATTTCTTTTTTTATCTCTTTTTTTTATATTTAATAAAGTAAGATAATATATTTAATAAAATTATAGAGAAAAAGTTACTATAGGTCTAAGGTTTAAAAGAGTAGACTTTCTTTAAGATTAAAGCCTAATTATAACCTATTATAAGCTTTTTGGTTTAAATGTCAATACCCCCTCGTCAGGAATCGCCCAGGTAGTGATTTGAGTTCTATTAACTTACGCTAATCGCAGCCTGGGCCTAAGCTTTTGGTCCGATTCATCATGGCCTAGGCCGTTCTTTTGCGCCATGGAGGTGGTAACGTGGAGTTAAACCTGGGGACAAAAGGTTCATTGCTCGTAGTGGCGTTGAGTGGGTTCTGCACAAGCCTTGGCTTGGATAGATAATGCCAATGTGCAGTGGCTGGTCGAGGCTGTGAGTCTCGACCGTTGTCTAGATGGGCCAGGTCTAAACTTGGCTCTTCTCCTTCCGTGGCATAGCGAGTGGCCGTATACGCCCGGGTCTTAATTCTGATCTAACAGACTGTTGTTAGCCCCACAAGCCTGGTGCAAGCTGTTTTTCTAGGTACTAAGGGAGTGAGCGGTAGTCTAGTAGATCAACCCTCGGCCTATGGGGTGATCTATGATCCGTTTTTTCTGCTCTTGCTAGCCAAAAATCCAACAAAATGGTATCACGGGAATCAAAAGGGGTATCGCGGCAGGAGACTAAAAAAGATTGCTCGCGATAGTTAAATAACCTCACCCAGGGTCTAGTCTTGCTTAATCAAGCAGGCCGTTGGGCTAGGAAGGGGCGAGCCCTGAATTTCATTTATCTTAACGTGGGGCCAACGACGGCCTGATCCATCAGACTTTGTTAAGATCAGGACCTATCGTCCCTACCCACATCGTCACGCAACCCCATTATCGCGCAGATACCTTACCAAAATAATAGGATTTTAAATTATAGATTAAATCTAAATAAATTCTAAAATTTAAACAAAAATTTATATTATATGGCTCTCTCTATCTATATATAGTCTTTTAAATATTATCTTTATATTAAATTTATTAAGCTTTAAAATAAATCTTTTAGTAAATAAAACTTAAGTTTTAAATACCTAGGTAGATATACTTAGATCTCTAACTATCTTGCTAGTAAAGACTAGTAGAGCTATTTATAAAATAAAGTCTAATCTATTTTTTAAAAATCTAAATAAAATATTAAATAAAATAGATAAAATTAAAAAGAAAATTTATACTATTATATAAATAGTAAGATATTCTAAATATACCAAATGTATTTTTATAAGTATTTTATTTTATTTTATATAAAAGATATTCTATTTTGCTAGTAAAATCTACTTACTTAATCTAGCTATTGCGCCAAAGTGAGGGTGCGCGACAAGGTAGGGGGGGACGATATATAGTATATATGGACATTGGTTCCGTCACGTCTTTCTCACACGCCACGAGTCGGTATTGGAGCAAAAATGAGCGCCGGCCCTGATCTCTTGTTTGGCATCGACGTGGGGATGAGCTGTAAGTTGCAGTATTGGCGCGGTCATATAGGGCAGATCTAACATTTCCATAGGTACGGGGATAGCTTATATCAACAGAGCTAGGGGTAACAATAGCGTTCAGACATTCAACCAGTGGCCCGGGCAAAGAGTAGAGGACAAAGTCCCAACGCGTCTCGCATACCAGAACGCAACCTCTAAACCGTCGAGCTGGGGCTTTCAATGTGACTCGGACCATTCAGCGACGGTCCGAGAGTGGTTCAAGATCGAATTTGGCAAGCAGGATATACCCCAAGGCCCCGTAAATGGCCTGTACAGGGATTTCCTGGTGTGTCTGTACGAAATGATGACCAGTGAGTTCGAGCCAGAGGTCCTGAACGGGAAAAGATGGGACGATGCAGTCATTCATTTCCTCTTCAGTGTACCTGCTACCTGGAGTGAAGACACTGTCGCCAAATTTCGTACAATTGCACATCAGGCAGGATTTGGCCGCTGTCCAAGGCACGAGGTCAGGACAAGCCTTACTGAGCCACACGCGATTGCTGCCTACACAATGGCAGAGGAACAATTCATCAAGGTAAATATGCCGTGCTGATTGCAACAGGACCGACTGACTTTGCTTATTAGGACAATGAAAACATCATGATTGTTGATGCTGGTGGTTCGACAGTGGTTGGTTATCTCATTTCCATCATCACTCACACCTCGCTAGTTGATTAACCATCCCTCGCAGGATCTCTGCCTATTTAAGGTGCAAGATGCTCGTCAGGGGAAGGTTGCCTTGACGGAGATTGAACCGGTCCAGGGCAAGTCGACCTACTCGGCCTTGGACAAAGAAAACACTGACCTGTCCAGGAATTGATTGTGGCGCAACGTACATCGACGCCGACTTTGAACGGCTCCTCGAGAATAAGCTCCAGAAACTTGTTCAGCATCTGGACATGCCGCCCAAACATGCCGCTTGGAAGATGAGAAGCAGCGAGCACTTTCAGTCCAACAAGAAAGAACTGGGCTCGAACCGATGGAAGGCTGATGACATTTTCCTCATCCAAATCCCAGGCTTGAGGTATCCCATGACTGATGACTCGCTTGGGGTTCGAGGAGGAGAGCTGCAGATTCACTGGTAAGAATCATGCCCCATGACCAAAGGTGTTTGGAGTACATACAATGTGTCTGGAGCTTTGGGCTGACTTCTTTCTAGGTATGAGGTACAAAATCTATTTGATACACAGGTCTCCCGAATTACTCGGCTGATGGTCGAGATCATGGACCGGCTATGCCGTAGCAAGCAGAACCGTTTTGGGAAAATTGTATGCGGATTTACTTACAACAACTGCACTTACTGACCATTTCAGGATCATATCCTTCTCTCCGGGGGGCTGGGAAGATCTAAGTATATTATGAAAAGCCTGCAGAGTTTCATCACAACCTCAGGCCATCAACCTCTCAAACAGACCACTTTGCATCAATCCACTCGCCCTCAGCTGGGAGTTTGCTGGGGGCTAGTGCAAGATGCCATGCAATCTTTGTCAAGCTCGACAATGTTTGTTAGTCGACAGTCTCGCTCCTCGCTCGGGATACCATGCCGGATGCGTCTCAAAAATGGGCTCTCGCTCAGCAAAAGGAATCTGGTCCAAGAGGCGAAGAAAAAAGGAAAGGTTGAGAAGGATTTACTTGGAAATGAATGGATTCAGGGGGAAATGGATTGGTTTGTTAAAAGAGTGGGATCCAGACTCTCCTCGAACCGGCCATTTGAGATTCACTAATTGTTCAATAGGGTGATACAATTCACGACGGAAAGACCATCCAGTATAAATACTACGTCGAATTCGACACCGAGTTGGACACATCGATGCGTAAGGCTCGCATTCCGATCATGACGACGCTTGCGACAGACATTCCTATCTTTGACGAGCACGGTGAGATTGTCAAAACCGGCATGTCTAGGCGCAACTAACGCTTGCTTGTAGGCATTGTTCGCTCACATACGACACTTGAGGCCGATCTGTCCCAGGTCAGCCAGAAGAATATCTCACAGAAGCACGCCATCTTTAGCAGAAGCAGGAAGAAGAATTCTGTTCAGGTATTCTTTCTGATAGAGGCTGAAGTCGGTGTTGCAGATGTCAAGTTTAGATGTCGTAAGTCCAAAGACAAACCCTTCGCGCACTCTGCGATAGATTGGTTATGTAGCTGCTGACTAGAACTAGTTGACTGTCAAACAAACAGACAACTCAGTGACAATACAGCAATCGAGATAGAGGTGGACAAGAACATGGAGCTTATGCGGGCATCTGCACTTGTCCGTGAAGATTAGCATGCACCAAGTTTTGATCTCTCCATTGATTTCCATTCAGCTGTTGTTGCCAAGTCGGATACATTCAAAGTCTTTCTGTTCGTCAGTCATTGCCAGTTCCAACGCCTCTTCCGATCACCACAGCGTTGGCTTCCTCGTCTTCCTTGTCTTGTTTTTCGTTTTGTCCTCATTTCTCTCTCAGGATAATATTTCTCAGTCACGCGCAAGTTTGCATCGCTCCTTACGCTGGCTGAAAATGCAAACCCATTCCACATTCCGCTTGGTCTGCTGAATCGAAAAGTGATTGTGTCCAGTCTTAAGATAAGGAACCAATTATAATAAAAGGGAAAGACTATACTAGATACCCTTACTATATATATAAAGGGAGCTATATTCTCTTAAGTCTAGTCTATTAATAAGCTTAATATAATCTTTTATCCCTTCTATTATAATAGAATCTAATGCTCTAACTATGCTAGGCAAAGGGAGTGGTATATTAGTCCATCTCAAAATCTGGTCTCATCACTCAATGTATTCACCCCAGATTGGAATGAGCGTGAACACCTCTATCATTGAACGAAAAGAATGTCATAATATTCAACCCACAATATATCTGTACGGTAGCATTTCTTGTCTCCCGGTGTTTATCACCATTTCATACTCTGCCACTAGGCATAACCGCACTTCACTAAGCTGGTCATGACTCCCACATCTCATTAGTCGACATCCCCCGCGTGACACCCGATTTCCTTTGCCAATTACTCTGAGCTATCTCGATGGGGTAGATGTCGTGCTGACGAATACAGCAGACCGGGCAGCGATGCCGAAGTCCGACTCCATGCATTGCTCAAATGCCTATTTTCTCTGCATTGCCGTTTACTTGACACCCCGCTGTCATTTTCAGCCCGAAGATTTGGGGCAGCCGATGTCTGCAAAGCTTCACGCGTATTTGCAATGCATCGAAGAATCCAACAGTTGCCCTTATACCGAGGCTATCTACAGATCTCGATCCAAATTACGCTTATTCCCTGGTATTGAATATGAAGAGTATCACCTTTGATATCTCTGGAAAGGATCCAAATTTGTTTGGAAATTTCTGCAAAGCAAATCATCATGTACTAGAGAGTGGCCAAGGCGGACGGCCTCCACTGCCTCACAGGATCCGGAAAGACATCCCCAAATACCAGTGGTAAAATACTTGCTAGAGCAACGACAACTCTAACTCCACTCAGGATCCCCATCAAGGGGAAACTTGAACTGTACAGAACAGGGTTGGATGCGCAGCGCCATCGTTATCCCCGCAGCGCTCGAGCCGCTGACCGAGCCTACGGACAAGAATAATGGTACAGGATGCAAAGCGGGGGTGAATTTGATGCTGGCATAGGCGAGTCCATTTATTCGGCAGTTATAAGCTGATTTTCCAAGAGTCCGCTGCAAACTTATCTATCAAAAAGGTGGAGCGAGGCCGGCCATCAGTTCAGATGTGAAGGGATATTCGACCCCAAGTTCCAACGGATTTCACTCCTCCCGAGATCAACACAGGCATTGCAAATCCCTCATGTAATTACTAATTTCGCCATGAAAGAGCCGCCGCCGTATGGCGCAGCTCCTTAAAGGGCGGAGAGAACTTGATACCGGATCTTACAAGAGGGGCGTGGAATCGCACTCTGTACAGGTTAATAAGAGAGCAGCATTCAATGCAGCATGAATGGAAAGTTGAAGTGAGCTGCCACACAAAGAGCAGCAATGTCCAAGATACGCTGCTCGTAGAAATCGCAGACTATGGATCAAAGGTTCATGCAGTGAATTTTACAAAAGAAAAAGGCGACGGATTGCATGATTAATTGTCAACTGCTTGACTAACCACAATCCGCGATTATCTATAAGGGCTGGGAGAAGGCCTTGCCACAAAGTAACACTCATGGGCACAATGGCATAGCGGCCTCTATATGCAGGAACGGCATAATCAGAAGCAAGTGGTGACGGGTTATAAGAATGGTAATGGGCACGGCGGCTAGTCTTTACCTTCAAAGTGCACGTAGCTTGCAGGGTGATATTGCTTTTTTTATTTTATTTTATTTTTATTTTTAGGTCTACGGTGACTGTCATTAAATCCGGAGTTGCCGCCGCTTTGAAGAACCTTCTTGAAGCTATGGCAGCACTGCTTTATAGAACTTGTCTGTACCTTGAAGGGTTGGCTGCTCTGAAATGCTGCCTTCATGATCTTCGTTAGTCGTTTAGCAGTAGCTAAAATGCTCTTATATTACGGAAGCAGTTTTGGGCAATCCTCGCATTGGCTGCGACCATGAAGGACAACTGGACGTTTGGGGCTTGAGAAGTGCATCTGGTATATGAGTGGCTGTACTAGACAATGAATTATTGTTGGACGGCATGAAGTTAGACGTATACTGGGGAGACGCTCTGCACAACTGACGTGGATATCAAGGCGTGGAAGTAAGCAGGCCATGATGACGCTGACCATGCACGGCGACAAGTTGAAGAGAACCGAGCAACTTGACTGCGGTAGAGACGTCATGGAATTTGTTCTTTTCTTTCAGCGATGCGTATGAGAAATTCTTGAGTGGCGACAAAGCGTTATATACCAACTGTGATGACAATGAACTGTCTGGGACGGTGTGATGGAGGACTCTGTAGCAGTTTAAATTGGGAAATTGTTAGGAGGGTTGTATCAAAGACGGTTTCGTCCACTGTCGGGGTGCAGAAGATAAGCTTTTCGTGGTAAACATGCATGAAGAGAGACGGCGCCACGTTCGCTTGGCTTGGGAGAGCCTTCTGATTGGGTGAGAGCAGAAAACCACCAGACTTGTCTGTTACGCCACCCCGGCTGCAGGGACGTTGCCCTCGAAGCGGCACGGCCAGCAGCGAAGAAGTTGGATGGAAATTATGTGTTGTGTTCTACATGATTCAGATGCTCAACGAGCTCTGAAGCCATTTCTGTATCCAATAATGGTGATCTTGGCACTGGCGCTGAGCCTCTCTGTTAAAGAACGAGGGCATCATGGATTTGCGTGTTAAAAGTGGCAGACGCTACCTTGGCGACGATGTTGGTAGTAAAGCCCGGCCGGAGCAGACCCCACCAATTGGCTGCATTGTCCGAGTTATGAACCGAGGATTCGCAGCAGCTCTGATCGAGTCACCAGGCAGAAGCCTTCTCCAGGCGCCCGACGCCACGGCAGCATCTTCTAGGCAATTGCAGTAGCTAGAAAACTTTGACATCCACCGTAGCCACAAATGTCAAGCTTTTCTCAATCAAAATTTTTTTTGTTTTTTTTTGCTAAGTGTCATCTATTAATTTAATACTGTCTTTATCATCAGAGGAAGCCTCCTCGAAGTCGCTGGTCTGTATCCCATTAGGGCACACGAACGGGAAATCCCACATTAAATAGATGATAATTGGCTGGTAATAGTCGCGTTGGGGATCCCCGTGAGAAGGCCTGGCCTACTGCTACGTTGAGCTGACATTTATATTACTGTGCACGATTCTTAGGTACCGACTGTAATTTATCAACTCCTTCGAAGGGCAATGTCGTTGAATCGCTCAGACTTAAATCCGTAACAATGTGTATTCCTACAAGAGATAATATAAGCAAGCGTAGGTGTTTTCAAGAATGGGAGCGGATCTTGAAAATACAATTGTTGTTCTTCACCTTGCTTGCGTTCGCCTGCCATTGACCAATTGGCAACTTAGCGAAGTGATTGTCGATAGCATGGTCGCTAGATGGCTGCATGGACGAGGGCATGGTATCGAATAAGTAAGACGCTCTGCGTGTAAGGCTACCACAGGCTCCGGGAGTCGACAGTCCAGATTCCGCAATTTAGCAGGCTACAGCATCATGTCAGTCCGTTGAGGCCGCTAGAGGGATATGGCTTCCAGAGCCTCGACTACCCTCTCAAGATACACGATCTCGTCAGCTCCATCATTGCCCTGCCCGTCCTCGACGTGGCCAAAGTCACCCTCCACGCACGTCAAACATGCCTCAACCACGGCAGCAAAGCGGCCACCAATCGTCTGGGGAATAACGCTTCTCGCCAGCTTCTGGTACAAGGCCTTGATCTTGAAGGGATCTTGTTCCTGACACCTGGTCTTGTGCAAGCTGCCCCAAAACAGGGGCTTGTGTATTCTCTTCAGAGGCGCCTGCCTGTCGACAGCAAGCTCCGACCTCCAGAGTCCAATCTCGAGGAAAACCACGCCAAGGCTGTAGATGTCATGCAGCATCGAGTATGGCACACTGGCCTGGAGCCCCTGGCGGTCTGGATGCCGGTAGATATCTTCTTCGCACACTCCGCTGCCTAACATCGCGGACTCTTCCTAGTCCGGCCGCGCCTGCTCGAATCCAATCACGGCGGGCCGGCCGATGGCGTAAGGATACTCCCTGGAGTCCGGAGTGTCCGGGTCAAACACAAGAATATTGGACGGTCGGATGCTCTTGTGCACAAAGTACGCGGCGTGGATCTCGAGCACGGCAGAGGCGATGGAGCGGGCCAGGACGACGCGATCTTTGAGGTTGTGGCGCACACCTCTTGCGTTTTCGGGACTCCGGAGCAAATGCTGGGGGGATTTGGGCGGCCTCGAAGAAGGCGGCTGACTGACGAGGCCGTACCGCAAATGGGCTTCGTCCTGGAAGTACTCCAAACACTTCAAGATACCGCCGGGGTTGGTGCCGGGCGCGAGGGCGGTCCTTATGTTGGCTCTACATAGCATGGTCGCAATGTTGCGGACCGTGTGCTGGGTGTACATCTTCTCCTGCATGCTCGCGTCCCTGGCGAAGGATCTGTATTCAACAAGTACGGCAGTTCCGTCGGGGAGCTCAGCTTGAAATGCGTTTGAGCCGTCGACAGGCTGGAGCGTATGGTCTTGCGGCTTCGTCACTAAGGCGGCGGTCACTGCCGGCGCCGTGACTGGGGCCTGGGCTTGCAGCTTGGGGTGTTCCGTCTTCTTTTCCTCCCGCTCCGCTCTTGCCCGCCCCTTGGCCTCGAGATTTATTGCCATGGCTCGTAGAAAAAGACGCCTTGTCAGTCGATCGTTCCACTCGTCAATCTGCTTCTGGTACTTCTCCAAGCTTCGTCTGCGGACGAGAGCTATTCTCCACCGCTTGACACCTTCCCCGTCTTTCTCGTAACAGAACTCTAGCTCGGATTTGAACTCGTTGAGGAGGCTGCTCAGCTGTAGAAGCACCCGGACAAAAACATCTTGCAGAGAAGGCCCCAGTTGCGAGAGACCGTGCATGTTGCTTAGTTGGGCCAGAGACTCCTCCATCTCGGAGAAACTGAGGTCGCAGAAGACGAAGTATTTCTCCAGCTCGGCATCAGCGTTTCGAATCATCGACAGTGTCGGTACCGGCTTACACAAAACTCGAGGACCGATGGCACTGTAAGCGCAAGACTGGCTATTGCGAGAGCTTCGGCCATGGTGAAATAGTCTTGAGGAGCGGGTCGTGGAGAGGGGCTGGTGAGGGTGTGCTGGAACCAGCTGGGCAACATCAGGAGCGAGCTCTTGGTCTGTCATCCAGCCTAAAGCCCCAAGGATACCTGTTCCATGTCTTCCGTCTGTGAGCGGAAACCTGCCCGACACGGACTAGGGGTTAATGCTGACGTCGCCTCATGCGGACCAGGTTGCCTTGCGTGCTGACCACAGGTAACACTCGACTTTCCTACCAACAGTTCAGCAGCTGGCTCTTCATCAATCTATGTCGCGCCACCAGTCATCTATGATGGGGGCGGGACGGCCGCGTCCACACGATCGGGATGGGACGGCACTAGGAGCGGAGTCGCTGAGTACGTCTCGCTCAGTGAAAGCGATGCGCTGTCTAGCTTCACACGTCTGCTCAACTTCCTGGCTATGTCCAGCATCCCCATCCTAGAGACCGATGACATTGAACACATAAGACATGCAAAATTGCAATCAATGCATTTATTAGACAAGCTGAAGAAGTTAACGCAAATCACGTCAATGCGCATTATAACAACGCAAAACATCGCGTAATTATTGGTCCATATATGTAGGTCATAACACACCTAATCTCAGAAAATGTAAAAACATTCTGAATAAGGCCATACTGGTAAGCGCTAGTAACTGCAGAAAACGCCAGGACGCTTGACACTATAGCTATAATATTAAAGTCTACCATAGCATAGCTCTTATACCTTCTTAATAACTATGTGCTTTTATAATCAGATGCTTGGGTATTGCATGTGTGGGTATTGCATGTGTGAGTTTTGGATGTGTAGGTATTGGAGATAGGGGAGCTTTTAGAAGCAGTGTAAATGGGAGAATCGAATTGGAGAAACGTATGGGCTAAAGAGGGGCGTCTTATGCAAGGTCTTCCTCTTGCCTCCGCTCGCAAGCCCGCTCAGCTTTGCTGGGATCCAGTCCACAGTAATTGCTCAACCACCCGTGGCCTTTGGCCGCCACGACCTGTCATCACAGCATAAGGTTTTGGGGTGCAGCTGCACTGCTGCCTAGCCAATGTGTACTGGGCTATTGCAAATCGATGCTTGGGCATCTGACACCGATGAAGGGCATACATATTGCCACGCTATGAAGGCATCCTTCAGGACTTTCATTCCGGCCGTCTCATTTCCCCAGGCCTCTCCCTCCTCTCGTGACTGCGAATCCTAAAGAGATGTCGCCGACCATGGGAACCGTTCCTGCTCGTGACCACGTGCAAGCACTCGAGCAATCATGGCAGCTGGGCGACTGTTCACCAGAATTACGCAAAGTGATTGTCGAGGGCTGCATACAGCTTGTCCCTGGGGAAACCATCTCATCCATCTCCCTGCCTCAAGACCTCCGTCACGGAGGGTTATTCTACGTCGAGGTAACAACCAAAGAGAATGGCAAAGAATTCATGGTGGAGTTTTATACCTTGGAAGGTTTGTGACCCCCCAGTCGTCCCGCAACCTGCGAACCGAAGCGGCTAGAGAACTTGGACTGATTTGTACCGAGCATGCAACAACAGGGTCACCAAGTCCCTTCCAGTATCTCCAAACTACCCACACAGTATCTCCAACCGCTGGTACCGATGAGTGTATCAAATGGGTGACCGAGACAATCGCGCATTGCGCTGCCAACCACCCCTTGTGCCAACTGCCTGAACAAACACGCCTCCCGACAAGAGTCATCGATGTCGGTTCCGGGCTACAGCCCCCTAGAATCCACATCTCCAACGGCGTTCGGCAAATACGCTGCGCTCAGCCACTGCTGGGGCAAAGGAAAGCCTCTTTTGCTGACCGGGACCTCGTTGGGAAAGCTACGGCAAGCCATCCCAACCATAGACCTTCCGCCATTATTTCTTGACGCCATCATGCTCGCCCGGCGTCTGCAGATTCCTTACCTCTGGATCGACTCCCTCTGCATACTGCAAGACAGCACTGAGGACTGGGAGCGGGAGGCCGCCATGATGAGCAACGTCTACGCCGATGCTTGGGTCGTCTTCGCCGCACATACAGCAAAGGACAGCTTGGGGAGCCTGCTCTCGGCGCCTCGCGTTCCCGACACGCAAAGCGTGGCTATACAATGCGTAGGCCCGGCCGACACCCAAGCTACTGTATACGCGAGGCATGCTCGGACGGGCTCCCACAATCTTGACTCCACCCATGGTCATTCCCGCGCCCGGCCGGGGTCCTACTATCCTGACACCACTCGCGACAACTCTTCACCCTCCCCAGCTTTGAAAAATACATCCTACTTGCAAACAAGCTTGCTCTCGAATCGAGGCTGGGTGTTCCAAGAACGGATACTGGCGACGAGGATGATCCACTTCACGCGTTGGGAGGCAGTCTGGGAATGTGGCACTGAAATCCGATGCGAGTGCTCGTCCTCGCCGCGCAGTGGCCGGGGGGAAGGTTTCATCAAACCTAATTTCGTCACACAGCAGTGAGTACTCCTCTGAATTTTCTGGATGGTGCTTACTAATTCCGGCAGACAACCGAGTGATGGTGATATCTCTGACATGTGGCGAAGCATGGTGAACCTTTTCACCGCGCGTGACCTTACCTTTAGCAAGGATCGGCTACCCGCCATAGCCGGACTCGCGGCTGCGATGAAGCAGCTTACTTCTGCTACATACCTGCAAGGCCTGTGGAGCGACGATCTTCCAAGAAGCTTGCTATGGGAAAGAAACCCCGAATCCCGAGACCACAGTCGCAGGTGCCCCGACGTCCCGTCGCGGTCGTGGGCCTCTGTCACAGGCAGCATCTGGAACACCTACCCCTCGACTTTGGAGTTCCTGATTGAAGTCCAAAAGTATAGTGAATCTACCCCGAATTCGAGCCATTCCTTCAAAGCAAACGACATGGGAATGATGCTCAAGGGTAGTTTCGCTGACGGTCAGTTTGATATCCGATCCTACGACCGCGGGGGGCCTGTGTTCTCCTACCGTGATGATTCCGGCTCTCGCCACCGGATTTTGGGTGAGCTAAGGCTTGACGTGGATGAAGGTCCGATTGAGCTTGTTACAGGAGAGAAGTGCACCTTGCTGCTTGGGGTTGACGGTGGCCGTTGGCAGACATGGCTAGTACTTAAAAAGCGACGTGGCGCCGAGGCTACTTACAGGCGGGTAGGGAAACTACGTACCACGGATTATGACCCAAGTTGCAACCTGGCGCAAGCTTTGTCTCGGCGGACAGTTAAACTTGTCTAGCTATTTTTCATCAGACTCTCTCTTTCTTTCTTTTCTTTTCTCTCCGTTTAGCTTGAGTGTAGAGAGCCCCCACACTGGTTGGCTCTCATCCTATGTTCAGCCCACTACCTTTTCCGAGTCTTCATCATCGTTCTTCCTCTTCTTCCCGTAGTATTTGTATCACTATACAATCTATTCATTGCCCATCGTTACTTTAGTTTAATCTCTGATATAGAGACTGAAGATGCTTGGCAAAAATACCACGGCTCTATAATACCACAGTCACTACTACTACACCAACCAAAACAAGCCCGTATATATATACCAGTAAAGCCCTAAGATTTTTATCGTATACTGGTTTATAGCTATTAAGAGTTAACATCAAATTTCTAGGAGACGTTTCTATATAAACTAGAATTTTGAGATTTCCAGTTTTAAACCATTCTCTTTAATATATCTCTATTTCTCTTTTATAATTATTTTTTAATTATTTTTAAAAGCTAGAGATTTGGAGTTGCATTCTGGCGGAGCCTCCGCAAACCTGCGCAATCCTATCTCGCGGGGTGCTGGAGACCACACCCCCCCCCCTCGGAGAACCCCCCGCATCTGTGGATGTCCCGAAGACGATGGGCGACCAGATGTTTCCCGTTCTTCGGGACGGAAGTCCTTGTCATCTCTGCGGGAAATTGTCGATGTCGGGGGTTTTGCATCGTGATCATGGCGTCTCTGACGACCCACCCTCCCTCTTCTTGGCACGATCTTCTCCCAGGGACCACCAACCTCGTCATTGCTGCTGCTGTGCTCCTTGTTGTGCGCAATGCCATCTCAAGAGCTCTGAGGTGGCACCGCCTCCGTAACGTCCCGGCCCGTCCATCTGCGGGTGGATGTCGCTCTGGTTGACATGGCACTACTACTGGGGGCCATCCTGTACCGGTCGGAGGACTTCTTTGAGATCTATGGTACGCCAGCAGATGGTTACCATCGGCGAACAAGAAGCTGACCTCCAAGGCCCAACTATAACATCCACCGCCATAACTCACTATGGAGAATGGAACCAGACGTCACGCAAAGTCCCCGCTCTTAACATGTTCGAGAAATAAGACGCTGTTGTTCAAACATGCAACTTTTCTGGCCCGTATCACGACTGGTTTGCACCCAGTGCCAAGTTATTTGTGAATACCGGAAAGACACTACATAGTGGAGCTGAGATATGGGATTGGATGAAGAGTACGGCCCTCTTTGGCGACTTTACCTGTGTAAAGCCCAAGAATCGAATTACAACAGTGATTCTCGCTGGTCACGAAAAGGGCGACAGGCTTATTCACCCGCCAGATATGGTATTTTATCCTAACGAAGGTGATCTGAAAGAGATTGGCATTCCAGTTAGGAGGACGATTGAATTCGTATCTGGTCCCAGCGAGGTTGAGGGCCAAGGCACGGATGGCTTACAGTATTCCGTTGGGAAAACCTTTTGGGATACAAATGTACTAAGGTCTAAGATTGAGAAGCGCGGGACTGTCTAAATAAGACGCCGGCACCAAGTGGTTGCCTTGGCCATTATTGCCAAACAATGCTAAACAATGCCCTATTATGTCTGATTTATATGCATATAATGAGCAGGCGCGTCTAGTGATAGAAAAAGAACAATTGTATACACAAACAATAAAGGCTGCCCTACTGCCTACAAGACCAAAGAATAGAGTCAAATAACAAAGGGATCGTCAGACTACTGATATCACCCGTTGGCTAGAGCCAGAGAACAATAAGGGGGCTGCGGCAGCAACAACATACAGGAATGTGTATGGAGTTGGGGGACCTATAGTTAGCAGACTGAGCTCTCGATGTATGTACGTACAGTTCGCCGGCCTACCTCTGGCCTAGCAAATCCCATGTCCATATACATTGGATGCTTATCACCGACTTCAGAAGATGCCTGTCAAGTTGGTAATCCTTGAGCGGGCTAGCGCCCGACGGCTTGCCCCGCTCGGTGATCAGATGCTCGTCAGCGGATTAGCGGCGGCGATTGTGAGTCCCGACATCCCAGACGCTTCAAAATACATCAGTACTACATCTATATTCGTGTCAGTCATGTACAAGTGGACGGGAAATTGAGTCAATAGGCCGATAGCGGGGTCAAAGAAATGGGCACCCACTACCACCGGCTGTAATCTTTTAAATACAGGGCCCATTTCTCACATGATACTGCATTATACCATATAATAAACATCCTGTCGGGCAGACCCTACATTCTGTTTTTGTGAACCAGAGGTCCTCCTGCTCATTCAAACCCCCATTGCATCTATTTTATTTTGGTCATGATTTCTCCTCCGGTCTACCTCGTGTCTGTCAACAAGACTCCTGCTCGAGCAGCCTCTCTTGTGGACCAACTGCTCACAAACCTGAAGTTGAATGGCGACGTTGTTCATGTTGCTAACGCTCCAAGTAAGTCAATGAATGTCTCGAGGCGAAGGCTTTCAACTAATCCGACCACAAGCGGTCGAAGATTTGCAGATTGTGCTAGATGCATTGGTAACACCTGCCGGAATCCTAGTAAGCACAACTCCATTTGGATATGGCATCCAGTACTCTACAGAAGGGATGCCGACAGATACAGATATGCTCTAGTCAGTGGAGTCCCGAGGAGCAGCAGAAGGCCAATACGATTGCAAAGGGTGTGTTTCCTGAGATTAAGATGGTCAACATCCCCCCAGGGCTCGATCAGAGAGAAGGGAGCGTGGGTATTCTCGCTTTCCTTAAGGATGCTATTAGCCGTGCTATTGCCAATTAAATACCAAGGCGAACACTGGTGTGTTTCCCGAGTGAACGTTGAAAGGTTGCCATGTCTCGTGAGAGTAATTCGACTTGAGAGGATTTTCCGTTGTGCATTCAATTAATGTTATTGCTGTGGGCAAGCTCCATGTCACCAATCGTTGATTACGATATAGAGTCTGTACGCTTGCCCCTTTGTTAGGTTGAGATGAGCGGGCTTACAAGCTTTCAATAATAGGCCCATAAACCCGTGTCTGTTGCATAAAACAAAGGCCTATAAGCAGCACTCTGGAGTCGTTGCTCGAATTTAGAATGTTCCTAATATGTTGGAATGTCTCCTAGTTCATCTCTTTCTCTTCTGAAACATAAGGGCGCTCCCAAGCCTCAGCCCGCCGCCACCATTGCTCTTTGAAGGGATATTCCAACGCATATCCAGAGCTGCGAAAGAGACCGCCTTTCACAAAGGTCATACTCGGATTCTCCGTCACAGTTGTGTGAGTTGGGCTGAGAACAATCCTGGTCAGAGACGTGTAATTCGGAGAGCGAAAAAAACTAAATGAGGTTGATCTTACGAGCCGCATGCTGGACAGAAGTGTCTGTTTGAGTGGTTCCCCGAGGCTGCTTCGCTACTATATACTTTCGGTGTAATGCTGCCACCAATATCGACAGCTGCAGAGGGGACGAGCAAGTTGACTGCGAATCTGTCATGTGTTAGTATACGCTGCAAAGCGAGACTATCGATCGAATACAGACAGAGAGCCCCCTGAAGCACGACAGCCCAGGCAGTGGCAAAGCGAGACTTTCGTAGGTGACTGACGAAGTGTAATTACAACACCGCCACAATTACAGCTACCTGTCAGGGGTAGGTTGAGACTAGCCATGATGTTCGAGTGCTGTATCGACCAATTTACTTTAGTTGGCAGCACTTGCCTGCACCTTATATGGAAGCGGTGTCTGGACTTGATTGTAGGACAGGAACATCGAGGCACATCCATTCCACTCGCGTAAGTCAACAGCCACTCCATGGCGGACGCTAGTCCGCCAGGCAGTACCCTAGCCCTGTCGTTGCCGAGTAATCGCTTTACATAAAGTGGAATGCATAGCGGCGGGCGCTAGTCCACCAAGTCACAGACATATTTGTATAGCAATTCGGTTTAATTGGTTAAAGGAAGATGGGGTCAGCATTTCTTGTGGGGAACCAGGACTCCTGGCCGATGCTGAGGGGAAAGAGTTGCAACGCCATCCGTCGGTCGCCTGGACGAAAAGTCTGCTCGCAATTTTCTCCTGCCAGCCCAGTCTGCATGTGTTCGAAAGGAACTTAATTTGCCTGCACTGGCCAGTCATTTGACGACGAGCATCAAGAGACATGCAGCGCTCAACTTTGAGTCCGCGGCAGAGAGCAGATCATGCATGCTCATTCTGCCGACAGCGGAAACGAGCGTGTGACAGGATACTTCCGCAATGTTCAACTTGTATCAGGTCCGTTCACGACGCCGGCGGAGAGAATGTAACTTTGGCTAATAAGAAGTGTATTGTTCTAGTAAGCAAGTGGTTTGCGAATACTCCATGTAAGCAAAAGAACCTTAATATCACCTACTCTCGCATTAATAGCATTTAGTGATAGGCAATGGAGTGTCTCACTTGCGCCAATCGACATAGCTGGGGAGCCTAAAGGACCTATCTTCTTAACGGATGGACCGGCTTCTGAGAAAAGACCGCACCTACTCTCATCGGGGCTTTTCACCCCACTCCCCCCTGCGCTCCTGGGAAGGGTGTCCAGATTTGGGGCTTCTGAATGGGTCTTGGCAAGCCTCGGTGACGGCAAAACAGTTGCAAACGAATATTTTGACAGGATTCATTGGTGGTGGCCGATGATTGCCAAGTCACAGGTTTCCCCGCGACTCGCCGACATCGAGAACTATGATGGAGAACTGACTCTTCTATTATTAGCCATGAAAGTCATTGCTTGGAGACCTAGCAAGCAAGGCTCTCTGGACCCGGATCCCATCACCAGCGCTTATGTGACAGCCAAACATGCCCTGTCTGAAGCTGCCATGACCAGCAATTTATCACTCCGGCTCTTACAGGCTCAGATTCTTGTGGCGATATATGAAACTGGTCACGCAATATACCCGGCTGCATTCATTAGTGTTGCAGCGTGCGCCCAATATGGATACGCTATGCATGCAAATCAAGTTCTAGACCCAAAGAATTTGACACCCAATGCATCTTTCAATCGTCTTGAGAGAGAAGAACAAAGAAGAACCTGGTGGGCAATACTGATTCTTGACCGGTGCGCTTTCCCTTATGCAAGTCATTTGATGCAAGCATGATCTGATGACCGTAGCCACCTACATCTTGGCAATCCATCACATCGACTCTGCACTGAGGATCCGAGCTCGGAGAGCCTTCTGCCAACAAATGACGATTTACTAGGCCCGGTAAGAATTAGAAGTGATATTTGAGAGGAAATGCTGATTATATCATAGGAGATCACTGGAAGCAGCTTTCCAGTGTCGGCGCCTGCAAGCCTCGATATGGGCTCATTTGCCCGGATGGCACAGGCTGCACATCTGCTTGGGAAGGTTCTCCATTTCACGGAAAGCTCTTTGGAATTCGGCGGGTGGCAGACTCGCCAAGCACGACAGAATGAATACTGGCAACTGGACAAGACCGTTCGCTCTTTGCTAAATTTATCCTACCTGGAGGGTGAGATGAAACGTATGGCAATATGCGGCCAGACTGCTATATGTTACAGGTATGCTATAGTATCGCCTGAGTCACCCGAGAGCTTATTGAAGGTCGTTTGATTATAGTGCGCTCGTTGCGCTCCATGATTCACAACATTCGCGGACAGATCCGGAATACCTGCAGTTTACGGTAGAACTTTTGAAGCCCGTGGTGGACTTGATGATGTTGGACTCAGATGTCTTCCTCAGCGGACGACTAGTATCCATTGAGGACGCATCACCAATACTCATCCGTTGGGCCTACGACGCAGGACTCATTCTCAGTCGCCTTGCATCACTGTATGAATTCTCAGACCTGGAGCATTTAAGACGAATGGTGGGAAAGCTGGAGATTATGTCTCAACGATGGCTCGCCGCAGGTATGTTGAGCCACTCTCGTTATGCAATTGCTCTAACTTGTTGCAGAGGTTTGTCTCAAGCTTTTGGCCGACAAATCAGGGGTTAGCGAATCACTGACATCACATGCAATTTGATACTCCTTGTCAACTGAGAATATGTATAATAGAGGTCTAAAGTACATAAGCGTACTTCGATGCTATCGAGTTGATGCAGCAGATGCATATTTCTTCGACATGCCTCTAAACCTACAAGGAGGCAATATAATCATTGACGGTAGTGACCTTCTTAGAGAAGAGCGGCCAGATCAAGTCCGTAGCCGCCTTTGTCTGCTCGATTGACCACGATGCGGTTGCGTCGGATCTGGAGTTTGCAAGGTTAGCAGAGGATCCCAACTACATTACTAGCCTTTAATCAGGAGACCTACAGCAAGGTCACGTCATAGCCCCTAACGACAGGTTAGCGGAAAGTCTAGGTTAGATCACTGTTAGAACAGTACTTACAGATCATAGGCATATCTTGCAGTTGCCTCAACGCAGTTATTCGCCGTGAGGCCAGCAATGACAACTTTGGTAATGTCACGCTGTCGCAGGAGGAAGTCGAGGTCTGTGTTTTGGAAAGAACTTGAAAGATGGTCAGTCCAGACACACAAATGACCAGACAGTTCAGGCAAATACAAACCTGCTAGTCCAATGCTTGTTGAAGACAACGTCTCCGTTCTCATAGTCGGGCTCCAGTCCTTCCAAAATCTTGGCGCCCCAGCTCCCTTCTTCAAATCCTTTGCTCTCCTTCTGGGTCTCATGGACAGCCTGCATATGACTCCAGCCGTCGAAAGCCTTTGGCGTGTATGGCTGATGAAGTCCATAGTAAATAGGGACACGGTGTTGACGAGCAGCCGCGACTAGGTCTTGGATGTGCTTGATCGTGTCTCGTTCCACTAGAGAAGCTTCTAGGGCCGCATACATCTTGCCCTTGGGGTGTATGAAGTCATTGTATACGTCAATGAGAACAATAGCTGTATTTTTCGATGTAGACATGATTGTAATGTGTCGTGGTTGTTCTGTCTCTCAAGTTTGGTGAATCATATCATTTACGGTCTGAGTTGCGGAAAACATGTTCAATTTATACATCCCAGAATACAGTAAAGCCCAATTCTCGGCACTTTGATGCGAAAGGTAGCAAGCCTTGTCGTCCATTACTCTCTTGTAATCAACATAGATAAGGAATTCCATGTAGTCAGTAGCTGCCGCCACTAGTCCGCCGCTTGTCCGCCACTAGTCCGCCGCTTGCCCGCCGCTTGCCCGCCACCGGCCTTGTTATCAGCCCCTTTACGAATGCCACCTACAATACCGATTAATAATATTATCCTGTGGCTACGGAGTGCAGAGAGCAAGGTCGTATCAGAGCCGAGATGTTTCGAAGCGCTCTATGGAGGACTTCCGGCTAAAGGCGCCTTACGGGAACCAATTCACCTCGGGGATTACGAAGCATTGAAAAGCACACGTCAGATTTCGGGCAGGGATCGTTGATGCGAAGTGTAAACGGAAAAAGAAGTCACCATTCGGACTTTTCGATAACCCAAGATAGGTATATAAGGCAGTGGCTTTCTGTTCCAAGACTACGTATCCAGTTTCTTCAGCGATTCTTCTCTTTTACTATCCCGATGGCCCAAGTTCTACTCGCAATCCTGATTGCTAGCCTTTTGGCAGTTGCACACAGCTCTATTCCTAGTGCCTGTTTCAACTTGCAGCCTTTCTACATCGAACTCTCGTCAAAGGTACCGCCTATGCTTCAGAAGATACAGGAAACACGTGTTCCCAACAAAGGCGAGTACCTTGATGTTGGTCGGACCGCTGGCATAGATCTTCAGACTTTGGAACAGCTGCGAAACCAATGGTTGCACGAATTCAATTGGGAGACAGAACAAGCCTACTTGAATATGTAAGTCTGCTCGCCATCATAAAGACCGTATCTAACGTCTTGCGAAGGTTTAAGCACTTCACGGCCGAGATAGAGGGTCTTACAATTCACTTTATCCATGAGAAGTCTGGCTATCCGGATGCAATTCCATTGATTCTCAATCACGGCTGGCCAGGCTCCTTCCTCGAATTCTTGCCCATTGCCAAGAATTTGACCGAGAGGACAAACGCCTCTAATGGCCGGGCAGTTTCATACGATGTTATCATTCCCTCGATTCCTGGATTTGGGTTCTCTTCGATGCCTCCGGCCAATTGGACGACAGTCGATACTGCTCGGATATACAGCATCTTAATGACCAAAGTTCTCGGTTATGATACCTTTGCTGTTCACGGAACAGACTGGGGTTCATCAATCTCGTATATTCTATATGATGCGTATAATGCCACAGCACGGGCAGCACACTTCTCGTTCTTACCCCTCTTTGCCCTAACACCATCGCAGTTGTTGGACATTAACATCACTCTGGACACTGATTTGGAAAGATTTGAGGGGGAACGGTATGTGGAATGGTCCAACACTGGCGAAGGCTTCTTCGCGGAACAATCAACCAAGGTAATTATCGTCACTCAAAGAATTCACCTTTGACAGGAAGCTAACAATGATGCTTATCCAGCCCAACACTCTTGGCTTCGCGCTGCAAGATCATCCCATGGGCCAGTTGGCTTGGATAGGCGAGAAACTGATTGATTGTAAGCATCTCTGCGTCTCTGGAAGTGCAGCTGGGAACTGTAACTTATATTTGAATCCTACAGGGTCTGATCCGCGAGCTGGGACGGCTCCCTCAGTGCTGACTACAAATGAGATCCTACGGTCGGTTTCATTATATTATCTCACTGGCACTTTCACCTCGTCACTGTATATCTACCATCAGAACCCACACGGGTTTGGGACGGAGTACATAAAAGCCAGGACCGACGCGCCCATGTTATTTAGTGCATTCAAGTATAACGTGGCCTTCTGGCCTCAGAAACTTGTTGCAAAAGTCGGAAACCTTGTTTACTATCGCAGTAAGTTTACCTTTTCTTACACCAGGTCAGTTTACAGCCAACTGAGATTTATTCACAAGATCATGACTTTGGTGGCCACTTTTCTGGAGTCGACAACCCGCCAGCTCTATTACAGGATTTGCGGGAAATTGGAGCCTATTTCAAATAATTTATATAAGAAGGGGGAAATATGGACGTGGGATCGAAGACTTGCAACGCAGCTGAGCTCATTTGCTTCCCTAGTCCCATTGGCCTGAGTGCAATAGTGTGTTGGCCATGACCCAATGTTGTCAAAATGTCACGCATTGCTGGACTTACCGTGCAAGTCGTACGTAGATGATGTAATAGAGGTGCTCGGCCATCTCGGCAATGAGAAACTGCTTCAAGTACCAATACGATGCTGGAGCAGCGAGGGACACAGTCTTGCCCGCAGGCATCTTGTCTTACAATTTTGACAAAACCGAGATAGTTGTCATTTTCTTCGGGAGCGTCGGGGGATATCAGGCTTGGCTGATATCAACGGCGAGATCACGGTTCTGTATGTCTGAACCCGCGTAAAGTCCAACAAGAACTCCTGACTGTAGCCATATCCACTACTTTCCTCACAGTTGTGGACTGGTACTGTGTGGAGATGACTGTCAGGTTCTATAAGTTTCCTTACAAGAGCAGCATCGGCGACGATGACGTCTGTTGGACCCTACACGAAGCTAATCGCGAGACTCGGGACAAGCGGTTTGATGAGATGTGTTCAGAGCAACGCCCTAAGGACTTACCCAGCTCGGCGTTGGTTCCTTTCCTTCAGAGACACGTGCCCACCTACAGCAGCTCCAGGGCAATGTGCCTAACTTTGAAGAATGGACACCATGTGTCCATTTTGGTGGTTAATAGGAATTGAGCCAGGCAAACTGGTTAACTTGGGGCATTAACATTATACTAGATAACGGACTCAGCCTTTATCCATACTGGCTATCATTTATGAGGACCTTGGCCTCTCGAACCCCTCTTAGAAGTCGGCCTCGTACACCGCCATTCATCCTCAGTTCCTACGGATTCCACCTACTGCACCTCATGATATCTTCGAGTGGCTGTCTATCTGGCATAATGCCCCATCACATTGCATAATCCACGATGGCCGAAAGGTCGCCGATGTCAGCGTCCCGTTGGCCTTTCGGTGGGGGCTATTCGGTTATATCTGCTTTGTTCGTAAAGCCCATAGCCTATTGCTGCACGCCCTGCACAATCAACATCAGCGGAGGTTATATGCCTGCATTACGGTCTAGGAAGGTGATGAACGGCGTGCAAGGATAGTAAGTCTTTTGCGACCTTATCCCGGAAAATATCCCTCTGCCTTTGTCCGGCTCGATTTTCTACAACGCTCGCTTTGAACTGTTCTAACCCCCAGCAATGACATCTCCACCGCTGCCTTCACCGGCGGAGAGGTTGGAACAAAACCTGCCGCTCCATAGTCCCAAGGGGCATCTACCAATGCTTCTCTGCAATGTTAACTGTGTTGACATCAACTCCATCAACGAACCAACGCTCTTTCTCGGTGATTTTTACGTCATTGCCACTCATCTGCCTCTTACGCATCAGCCCGTTGTCTGCAAAAGTCCAGTCCTCGAGTCCATAGGTCCTCCACCACTGCCCAGCTGCATCACTCCATTCATACCAAAACTGCACCGCAATCTGTCTCGTTGGGTTAGAATTGGATTGGCGCTAAAGCAAGCGGATAAACTTGCCTTGTTATCAGTGAACGCAAAGAGCTCCTTTCGCAGTCGGTAGTCTGACTCCTTCTCCCACTTCTTTGTGAGGAATTCCTGGATCGCGTCGCGACCCTGGAGGAATTGGTCACGGTTGCGCCAAATCGAGTCCGAAGTGTACGCCATTTTAACCTTTGCAGGATCTCTGTATCCAGTGTAAGCTAAGGGCAATGCCATTCACGTGCCACGGCCTTGACTTACTGGCTATTCCATCCGTCTTGCGCAGCCTTGACCTTAACTTGCGCTGTTTCGAGGGTGAAAGGGGGGCATGGTGGCCTGGTCTCTTGGTTGCTCATGTTGATTTTGTTTCTGCTTCTACGTCTTTGGTTTGACGTGTGTGACTTGGTGTCTTTGACTTAATATGCTGAGTTAGGTGTTGGCCTGCTCAGCAGATTCCGGACATGCTGGGCAATATTTATATTAGTAGATTTAGTAGATGGTTAGATGTCTGTCTAGCATCAGTCGCAGCTGCTCCTCAATCCTCCTACTTGTCCCCATCTCATCCCACTCATCGACCGACCACAACCCTACTTTTCCCGCTTAGCGGTAAGTTGACCCATCCACTACCTATGCTACGCCAATCCGACTTTTCACCGGCATCATCCACCGATTGCCGACCTTCTAGATCATTGGCCAGTCGCGCTAATCACTCAATGGCCGTCTTCCAACACCAGACAACTACAAATGATTCCACATAGCCTGTAACCCCACAATGGCCATCCTCCGGCGCCAGACTATCACAATTGATTCCACATACCCTGCAACCCCTCGCTCATCCCCACAACGGCAAAATCTGTACTCCTACAACTACTCAGTGACCTGTTGAACCATGATGGGTCAGTTGTCCGATATGCGTATTCAGGAATTAAGTTAGGAATGAAGTGAAGACTGCGGTATGGGAGAGAGGGTTCATTGGAAAGGCAATGGAAGTGCCCTGTATTTGCGGCTTCATTCTCGCGACTAAGCGACTCCACAACGCGACACCATAGCCGGCCGCTCTTCCAAAGCTCCTGTAGGCTTTCAGAGATAGTAACGGATGCCGTCAGCTGTGCCTCTCAAAAGGTCTTCAAAGATGCAAGAGCGGCACCGGACGCTACGGGATGAAGTGGATGCCAAGAGGGATGAGTAAATTTGTCATCAACTAAGAAACACTGAGGCAATTCTACAGTCACAGACTGTGACATCGAGTATTTCATTAGACAGCATAAAAAGTCACAGGAAAGAGTGCAACCGTACAGCTTGCCCATGCCGTTATTGGTGTTTCAATAACTTCGCCTAGAACATGTGCCTGGCCGGGTAAGGGTCCAATATGTCCACAGCACCCGCTAAACGAGGCCTTATAGCAACGCTAACCGGAAACAAGGCTATCTCGGCGAGAATAAAAATGGATCAGCGGGTGGGTTTCTACCTGGATCTATGTCCCCAGAATAACATGCCGCGGAGAAAGTAATTTCTCAATCTCAAGGGCACTGGCTCGGAGAACTTTCGGGACCATGTCCGAGACTTGGTCAAAAGGTTATTCCATTTCATCCACAGAGATCATGCGTCGCGTATCGTGTGCCGTCATCAGCGATTCGTCCACGAGGGAGCGCGAGCGCATCCTCGGCCGCCTCGGGATGATATTCGACTCGACACGGCAGCAAGAAGCAACCTGTGAGGGCCTATAAAATAGCACTCGTCATCCGATTTTCCTTACTATCAAGGTCATTGCCATTGCAGTCAACACGACAAGTGCCAGAGACAGCTCATCCCAGCCAACTACTATTCCTCGTTACCACTCGTTACTTTCACATTCCCCACAATGTCATTCGAAGGACGACTTGCCACCCTTGATGTATGTTCTCTTATCTGGTGGACTGACGGTGAAAAGAGATTCTGACCCCTGGTTGCTAGCCGCTCATCGGACAAAGGATTCCACCTCATTGCACCACGCTATTTGAGGCCAAGCAGGCTAAGGGCCTGACATTCGAGGCTATTGCCAACCATCTTGGCCGCAGCGAGGTAGCATGTGCCGCACTGTTCTATGCGCAGACCACTGCTACGGATGAGGACATTGAGAGGCTCTCCCAGCTCCTCGATCTACCGCTGCCGATGCTGACCAAGGCTATGGCTGTGTTCCCCGACCGCGGTCGGTCTGGCCCCATGCCTCCTGTCGAGCCGCTTATCTACCGCTTGTATGAGGTTGTCCAGAACTACGGCTATGCATACAAGGCTATCCTAAACGAGAAGTTTGGCGATGGCATCATGAGCGCCATTCGCTTCGGCACCAAGGTTGAGAAGGACATCGACGAAGAAGGTAACCCCTGGGTTGTGATCACAATGCGGGGCAAATGGTAAGACTCCGTCCCAATGACGCTCTGGAAAGTGGTTGTATCTAATTGCAACCCATCAGGCTTCCGTCCAACCGGTTCTAGGGTGGAGATGGGAGGAATGGCCACTTGGGTATGGGCCATATTGTCTAACGGTCGTTCCCACTTCCCTCCTGTCACTTGTCCTCGCCAGCAGATATATAGACGAGTCTTTCAAAAAGCTTCTAGATTGGGCTTCTCTCGGCTCCTTATGTACATATCTGGCGGCCCTTCTGACAAGGGTAAATGCTGACATCTTCCAGTTTTTGCCTCTAGTATAAGATGAACGTTTAGTATTGTTTTTAGCAACTATGGATTTCTATCGGATGATAATAGAAAACGCTTGACGTAATAAACCCCATCCATCCGTTCATCCATTCATAGGCTTCGGTGCCGGATTAGTTCCCCGCCGCTGCATCAGAGCCTTATTAAAGTTCCTGCAACTGAAGGGTTGGGTATCAATCTCGAACCAAGTCAAACATCTATAGTACTCGTTCAGGGTATTCAGTAGTCTTTCAGCATTCGTTTGACAAAATGGTGGTATTGGACGGCCATGAATATCTTAGTGAAGAGGAAAAGAGGTTGAAGGAGGATCGCGATCGAACCAAGGATTGGAGGAGATGGGGCCCTTACGTGGCCGAGAGACAATGGGCTACAGGCAGGCTTTTAGGGAAACCATTCCAACTGTGGAAAAAGTCACTAACACAAGCGACAGCCCGGGAAGACTACTCGTATGTCTCTTATGGGCGCGAATCTGCTATTAGAAGTCAAAGTACTGACCCATGATAAGCGTTGATGGCAAGCCTTGGACTTGTAGGTAATCCGTTTTTGTTCCTCGATGAGAGCTGACCTAGGCTCAGATTTCAGCCATGATCATGCTCGCAAGCGAGCCTATCGATGGGGAAAAGACGACATTGCTGGAGTTTGCGATTCACACGGGCTGCTCAACATTGCTTTCAGCATCTGGAACGGCAAGGAGTTAATCACCCTTGCATCATCACCACAATCTTGGGCTCTGACCAATAACAGTGATATACTCAAGGAATGGCTGTTCGGAGTATCAAACGATGAGGGGAACCATGGCGAGTCAATAAAGGAAGCTCATTTTCATCTGGACAATGTTCCCACTGTCCGTTTATCACATCTCCCCCCTCTAACGCAATGTTCTCATATTTCATAGCATTCGTATATGAAATACCTCTACAAATACCCGCAGGCAGAGTTCCCGTACCAGAAGCCCCTTGAACAGAGTCGTCTGCCAAAGGAAGAACGTGAGTACTCCCTCTCCGATACTGGTATTTTCGAAGACGGTGCGTACTGGGACATCTTTATCGAGTTTGCAAAAGGCGATGACCCAGAGGAACTTCATTTCCGTGTCTGCGCCTGGAACCGAGGCAGTGAGCCTGCACCGCTTCATGTCATTCCTCAAGCATGGTTCCGCAATACTTGGGCCTGGAGAGAAGAGATCTTCGCCTCGGATGAAATGCCGTATCTCAAGATGATGGGTAAGAATACTGTACATGTTCATCACCACTCAATTGGCCAACGTTACTTGGAGTTTTCTCCATCTCCCGGCGTCGGGAGTAGCGGAGGTGATGTGCTCCCCAAATGTTATTTACCGAGAACGAGACCAACTTGGAGGCCCTCGGATCTGGCACTAACAAAAGACCGTATGTGAAGGATGCCTTCCACAGACGCATCGTCAACAAGCGTGTCGAGTCGGTCAACCCGCAGCAGGAAGGGACAAAATTTGCTGCTTGGTATGTTTTTGATGAAGGTGGGGGTGTGCCTCCAGGGGAATGCGCTGTTGTTCGTTTCAAATTGTTACGCGAGCGTCAAGGTTACTTGGATGAAGAAGCGTTTGACGACATGATGGATGTGAGGAAGGACGAAGCTGATGAGTTCTATTACCGCCTCAGCCCACTACATATAGCGGATGATCTACGCAACATCCAGCGCCAAGCATTTGCAGCCCTCCTCTGGTGCAAGCAATACTCCCATTTCAATTGGGAGACATGGGTGAAAGGAGATCCAATATCGCCAGGCTTCTTTCGGGAAAATATCCGCAATAAGCAAGGCAAGCAGATTCACTTGGACCACGTCTTGTCAGTGAGAGACTCTTGGGAGTATCCGTTCACAACACCTTGGGACTCGGCGTTTGGCTGCGTGGTCATGGCAATGGTTGATCCAGAGTTTGCCAAGCACCAGCTCGATCTCTTAACAAAGGAAAACTACATGCAGCCGAGCGGGCAGATTCCAAGCAACGATTGTGACTTTGATCAAGTTGAACCTCCCGTGCACGCATGGGCTGCGTTCAGGGTCTTCAAGATAGAACGGAAGCTGTATGGCCGGCAGGATCTGGACTTTCTTGAAAGCGTGTCCCAGAAGCTACTTCTAAACTTCACTTGGTGGGTAAACAGGAAGGATACCGAAGGGAAGAATATTTTTGAAGGCGGGTTTCTCGGGCTGGATAACATCAGCCCATTCGATCGATCAGCTCCTTTACCTACCGGTGGAACAGCCGTTCTAGAGCAAGCAGACAGCACGGCATGGATGGCCTTCTACTGCCTGACGATGCTGAACATCGCTTTGGAACTCGCCAAGTACCGTCGAATCTATGAGCGACTTGCAGCCAAATTCTTCGAGCACTTCATACTCATCAGTGACGCCATGGGGAATCTACGGAACACTGAGGATGGCTTCTACTATGATGCAGTCTCTTGGGGGGGGGGGCGCAGGAACCGCCAACTGCGTGTCAGATCGCTCGTTGGTCTCATCCCCCTCTTCGCTACATTAACCGTGGAACCAGAGATACATGAAAAGTTTCCTTGGTTTAAGGACAGGTTGAACTGGTTTATTGAGAACCGTGGAGATCTCGCTGAGCGAAATATCGTGAGCATCGGGACACGTGGGAAAGGCGACAGACTCCTGTGCGCCTTAGCTAGCAAGGACCGGCTGGAGCAGATTCTGAAGAGACTGTTGGACGAGGATGAGTTCTTCTCGGACTATGGTGTGCGGTCGCTTTCAAACTATCACAAGGACAGCCCCTATTGCGTGGTATCTAATGGGAGGCAGTTTGAAGTTGGTTACCAACCAGGAGAGTCCGAAGGCAATACCAACTGGCGAGGCCCTATCTGGATGACGGTTAATTTTCTTCTCATCGAGTCTCTGCAGCGCTTTTACCTCTTATACAGTGAGAGCTTCAAGGTGGAATGTCCGACGGGGTCAGGAGACTTCATGAACCCTGGTCATGTCGCGGAAGAGCTGCAACATCGACTGAAGCATCTATTCGGAAGGACAGACGATGGTAGATGCGTCATCAATGCCGGCAACAGCATGATGGATTTTGACCAACACTAGAGAGACTATATATCTTTTCATGAATTTTCGACGGCAATACGGGTCGCGGCTAGGGAGCCAGTCATCACTGCGGGTCATCTAGTCTCATCGCCAGAATGATCCATGATGCGGGGTCAGTTGTGCCTCTCCTTGATCTCAAGGTGACGTGATTAACTCGAGGATAACAGAATGAAATGCCGGCTACCTCAAATTCCTCGCTCAGTGAGCATCGCCGCTGCGCACTATTTCGATGAGATCTTCTCAAGACACGTTGGATGCCATCCACGCTCATCCGTACGAAGTATTGGGTACCACATGCTCAACAACGAAGCGGGAGACGGAGCTAAAGAAGCAGATGACGTGGAAAAGGCCGATTTTGACGCTCATGTAGCCAAATATGTTTCCGAGCAGCTTGAGAGAGTAAAGATCGTGGTCGAGACTTGAGTTCGAGCCGGGCACGAGGCACGCCATTATTTCCCATGTCTGGGAGGATGGATACGGCAACCCAGACGAGAATAAAATACACAAATGTGTACTTGAATTCTTCAACCAGATATTTCTAGACGCACAGAGCCTACTCGGTCGAAAGAATCCGGATTCAGAGCCTCCCTTCTGGGTCGACACCTTAACGATTCCTGTCAACAGCCCCGTTCAACGACAGCTGGCAATCAGGACAATGCACCACGCGTACACGAATGCGGACTTTAGGGTAATTCCCGACTTGGGTGTTGGCAGGGTAGATGTTGGCAAGTCATACGCAGAAACCGCCATGAAGATCTTTACAAGCCGCTGGATAGGCAGGTTGTGGACTGCAGGAGGCATACTTGAGTAAGAAGCTGGTATTCCGCTTCAACAATGAACTCGTGGACATGAACCAGCTAGAGGGGGTTTCTCACCAGCCGCACTCTTGCCGGATCAATGGTGGCCGGGAAAGCTCGCAAGTACTTTGTCCGTTTGCTAGGCTGGTATAGGCAGAAGAGGATCTACGGCATTCCCCTATATGATAGCGTACTGCTTGCTTCTGTCTGGGAGGCTGTACAATGGCGCACAACGAATGTAGGACACGAGACGCAAGCTTTGGCTACTCTCTTCGAGATTGAAGTTGACTTCCCTAATGATTTTGACCATGGCTCTTGTGGTCCGCAGTGTGGGGAGGCGACTCATGGGCCATGTCGGGATACCCTCGATAGAAGAATGAGTAAGTTCCTGGGCGCGCAGCGGTCTTAGCACGCAAGAGAGGTGTGCAGCTGCTAAGCGTGGCTTCTTGTCAAGTTTCTCTTTTACCGTACCTTCAACTCTCGGCAGCGGTAGTAGGCACTATCAACCTTTCGCACAGGAGAAGGCGATCTCTAATTGCACATAAGTGCACTTCAGCACCCATTTCCAGTCTTACGTCTTGCGCGTCAGTCAGTCTCGCACGCCATGTTGTTGGTTTCAGCACTGCGTACTGTCACCATGCAATAATACCAGAGACAGCTCTTAAGCACATATAGTAAATGTCAATCCATCTGAAAAGGGCGGTTACCTGTCAGATCCAAGACTACTGGTGTATAAGGTAGCCGACTGACCTAGCCACAGGACAAGGACCAGAGACCAGGCGTCGCAACCCATTCGCAACCCTCACCCTTTGTAGGCATTTATTGCGTTGGGAAATACAGTTGGATTTATGGACGGCTGGGGGAGTGACGCCTAAGTAGAAAGCTTCGTGACGCTGTGAATGATTCCAGTGCTTAGGCTTACGATAGAGCTACCGAATAGCTCACCCTGACTCCCATGGTTAACAGCCCTTGGCCCTTCAGTTCCAGAGAAGAATGCATCATCGAACTCCCTACACCAGACGAACATAGAAATATTGGATGACTATTCTGAATCCGTAGAATCCAAATCAAGGGAGTAGAATAGCGGTAGTGAGTCTTGTTATCCCAGCTGCAATTTCTGTCGAGAAGGAACAGCAGCCGGTTTTGTTGAATCAGGGACGTAGTTTTGCTCGAGGTCCAGGATGAACGCAATGGAGAAAGACCGTTTTGGTCTACAGCATTCAAAGGGGCACCGTGGTCCAACAGCACTGCAGCAACATTCGACGCCATACCTCAATCGAAGCAAGTAATATATCGGGTACCGTGAAGACTGATCCGCACCCTTTGAAGAAGATGGAGCGCCATAAACGCGTGTAAATCGGCACGCGCGCATGACGGGTGTCTGTTTGCGTGGCTTGGTACTTTCCGGGAGTATAGCATTTATCGACATTCCCCTGTTCAACCAGATACTCTGCTGCATCAAGCACACCGGTCTCGTCGAACCAATAGATACCAAGGCAAGAGCAAAGGCTCCAAGGGTTGTATAATGATCTTGGCAAACAATAAGCCGCCCGCTGGCACATTGGCGTCCGTCCTAGCTCCTATGAACTGCTGGTACACATTTGTATCGGTTGGAAGATAGCTCGCTAGTGATACGTCTCTGTGCCGACGTATCGCGTCTAGGGTGTTATTCTGCATCTGCAGGAGCCAACTTGATTTGCGACTGAAGATTTTAATATTGGCTCCCATCGCCACAAGACCGGCAAGATCTAGAGTTTACCGGCAAACTAAGTTCGCAGATGTTTCAACATAATTGGTAAATATATCAGCGTCTCTCCCGACCCTCTAACCATGGATATTGAGCGAAACCTAGTCTTAGACCTTTTCAGTTGGTCAGCTGGGGCCTGATCGCCTGCCACAGCCAGTCTTGGAATGTTTCCCAAAAAAGAGGCGGTGTTGCTGGAAAATCACATTTGGAATTCCCTGCGCGTTAGGAAACCTGATATACTCAGCATCCTAGAAGTCTCAATGCTACATTTTGACGGATGGGAATCATCTTGAAAGGTACTTCTAATAGCTGGGAGAACGTAGTGTCCACCAGAACCAATGAGTTTATGGGTTCCCTCAACAATGTCGGAGATTATAAGTTCTGTACACCGTCGGCACATGTCTCGATCATCTCTTGAATCTCCACCGGTTCAACAACATGTTGCGTCGAACATCTTTCCAAGTTGGTGGGTGGCTTTTGTTAATAGTCAGGGGACTGCCATGGCCCCGTTCGTAACCCTAAGCAGAAGGCATATCAACAGGGTAGTGGTGGAAAAAGACAGACATCACGCAAGGCGCCAAGCTTAAATACAAATGCATTAAGGTGCCTAGGGTCAGGATATGCCAACCCGCTGACGAGGGAGGCCCCGACAGGATGCCAACAGCACTGCATGGAATCTACCTAGTAGTGATAGCCTTAGCTCTTGTCCCTTCCCTCCAGGGCCCTTGTATCCGAAAAATGGATATATGATGCTCTTATGAGCTGCCCGACCAAAGTTCCTTCGCATCAACCACGCACCCTTAACGCAGTATGTCAGCCAGAAGTCGGCAAATCCTAGACCGAAAGCCTGTTACTAGTTGTGTCGGGCCCAGACAAGAAAACCAATTTGTTTATCCCCTAGCTTTACAATAAACTCCATGAAGGCCATTGTCATTGCCAGCCTTCTGACTATTCCAGTCATTTGCCTTCGAGGCGCTAAACCGATTCTGCATCTGTCTCACTCTACATGTCTCAGTCTACATGATGTTATTGGTAAATGATCCACCTACTTATATATATTGATGCTGACGCTGGTGCATTTTTCTCTTTCACTCGTAGAGGAATTCATTCCAAAACAAACTAGCTATATCTTCCTATGTCTTAGTTCTAAGATCCTCATGCCTTCCCCTCTTATAGTTGATCTACATCACACTCTCTTTTAGCATCCATTGAACCTCTATAACCCCACGCCTCGACGTGTTTCTGGTAGAGACTTTTTACTGCGAAAGAGGGTGACCTAGCGGGAATAGTTCCAATTATCTCACGGCTATTCAAGGATACACAGAGTTCATGCGTTTGATGGCTCGCCATGAAATTAGGAGACGTGGAACTTCTTTGTCTAACCAGCCTGCAAGATACGGACAGTGTGGCAATGAATAGGCCAGACAAATCAGTTGATTAAGACGGTAGATTGAGGGCGCGGGACAGGATTCAATGACCTTTCTTTTCCTTCTTCATATCGTTCATCCGACACTAAGGCATTACTTGGCTCTAACTGAGGCCAGTAGACAAGCTATCTATAAAACCTTTCCCTATGTAAAGCCCCTTGCTTCTGCTTGTCATATAAACCAATTGCTAGTCGACCTATATCCTTGTGTTCCTCGACGTCCTTTACCTGGATCCATGTCTTGCTCAGCAACCTTGTTCGCTCGGCACCGCTTAGTGTGTTTCCTGCCGTAGGGACACAGTCCATGTATGGACTATCCCTGGTGAGAGCCGATACGCTGCCCATGATGACAGGGATGTCTAGGTGATACTTGATCCATGCTCCATAGAGGGAACAGAGAAACAGCACGAGTGTACTGACCATGTATATAGTAATCCAGACGGTATCGACCTGGTAAATATTGCCTGTAGAAAGCGTGCATGAAGCAGAGGACCCGTTGGATAACAAGGCGACACTTTCGACGGGTGCACCAAATGTCCAGTGCTCAGAAAAGACCAGTCCAGATCCTGAAATGAGACCGTTGTCTTTCGTTGCCATAGACCAGGTATTCCAAAGCAAGGTGAGACGGTTGGCAAACACCATCGGGCTTAGCCATGTCAATGGGTACATTTCCGGGTTGACGTTCATTGACAAGAGAGTTGCGTTTTTGAATACAGCACTTGGGTTGTACAGAAACTGTTCGGCAGCAGAGGGAGGAAACCCGTCCTGCCCACCGCGGAAGAGGTTCATCATATAGTTAATGGGGTCGTAGTCGCGACGAAAGTCCAGTTCTGAGATGCCCGGGCATAGGTGTGTTTGGTCCTGAGACTGACGCACTCGGAGCGCAGCACATTCCACTTGCCCGTTGCCTGACGCGCGCGAGCAGCGCATATCGGCCTCCACATAGACAACTCTGGGATAACAGTGGGCTCCATACCGAGTTGGGAAGATGCCGTTGTTGTGGTTGTGGAAGAGCAGTGGCCGCTCGGGAATGTCGTACGGCATGGTTGTCGCAAATTGATGAGCCGCGCTAGAACCACTAGAGTCAAAGGACAGAGGGGGTTCGGACCCGACAAATAGGCTGCGTAGAGAATCCTCGGTACGGTTCCAGTAACGTTCGAATTCGTCGCCTGTCATCCAGTCTTCACACTACAAGCATGTTAAACAAAGCCACATAGATAGATAGAAGCGCTTACCCTGAAGCGAGTGTAGGAAGTTTGTATGGAAAAGCTCATGTTGCCCTCCCGTTGGATAGGTAGGTTGAAGACGGGAACCCCAAAGGAAGAACTGTATGATACCACACGATCGTTGGGGACCTCTAACCACTGGCCGTCGTTGAATCTTTGTTGGTCGAAGCCCGGTAGCAGATCCACGATGGGGATTCGAGCATGATTCCACACGTCCCTTCGAGAAGCCTGAATGGCAGCGTCCACGCCCCCCAAGGATGAGATGATTCTTTCAAAGTCAGACGCCTGCCGAGTATTGTTGAGTTCGTGCAATGACGCTGCAGTGCTCAAGATTGCGGTGCCAAAAAGTGCCTCTGGGGCATTGGCGGAGTTAGTGCTTGAAGATCTACCCGGTCTGACGTCAAAACTATCAGATGCACGAGGGTCGAGTGCCATGTAAGAGAGTGGAACGAGAGTAGTTTCGGTTACCATCACTCGCTCGATGGACCGGAGAATGGCTTGGCCACCAAGTGGGCTCAGTCCCCAGACAATGAGCAGCGGGACTGTGACCAAGCTCGCCAGACGCAGCTCGATGCCTTTAAACAAAGTCCCAAGGACCGTCTGGCTTCCCATGAGCTGTTCAATCAACTATATGACGTTAGCAGGCTGGCAACATGAAAGACGACATGTACTTACTCCCACAGTGGCTCCTCGTCGGATCCTGCGATGAGCCAGTGTCCTGATCATACTCCCAACAATCTGGGAGAAGATCAAGGGCCAGATTGTTGGTGCGATCTGCGTCGCTTCTAAGACGACGTCTCCTGGCCATGACTGGGTTCTATCCCTCAACCAGAAGACCAAGGTACCAAGAACTGCAGTCTCATGTTAGTTTTCTCAGTTTCGAAAGACTGCGCCCAAAACACATACTGATAAAGGCTATTGGAAACACAATCATCACCACGTCCAGAAACGCCCGTTAGGGTCGAGGTAAGACTCCCAATTCGAGCTGGCGGGGTTGTGTTGGCCATCCTGGCACTTGACTGGAAAACTGCCGTGTGTGGGGGTCGGGTGATTCCCGATGGCTGTGGATGAAGGTTTTGCTCGTGTCCATTGTTGCAAAGGCAAACACGGCTGCCCTTTTCCTATCTTCTTGGAGGGAGAGACGTACTGTTTATGTGTTCCCCGTTCGTGTGTCCATGCAGACCAGCGGACGTTCTGTTATTGGCCCTCTCATTTGCCAAGATGTCGGTAACGATACAAGGCTGAGACAAGGAGTGGAAACCCTGCAAATACAAGGGACCTCCTGGCACAGCCACAACTGGGACAGGCTCGTTCAACTAGCTTCGATTTATTTTTGGCCTATTACAGTTAATCGTGCGGCTCGTGTCATTGTCAGCCAATAATCTCAAGATGAACCACGGTATAATCAAACACATCGCCTCGGTGCGTGCCCTTTCATCTCCAGTATGAGATGCCAAGGACCCATTCCCGATCCGTACACTCACTGACGAAGGCCTGTGCTTTTGGCTCGACCCCAGCATTTCTCGCTTCAAAAGTTACTTTTTCAACATCATTTCTCGGCGCAACCTGCTAAGATGACCTGGTTCTCGCAAGGCAAGTTTCTGGAAGCGGTTGGTTCCGTCCTACGAGCATCCTTGGTTGCTACTGCCTTGTGGTCTGCCACGGCTTTATGGACGGGGTCGACCTAGGTGCATTAGTCCACGGGTGAGTGCGCAAGTTCGCCGCGTTGTCCCGAGTCGCAACCCACCTTTACAAGACGTGGTAAGGGCTCAGTAACCCAGTGAATCAGTAATCAAGATCCTCTGCCATGCTATGTGGGATTTCCCGTTCGTGTGCCCCAATGGAATACAGACCAGTGACTTCAAGGAGGCCCCCTCTGACGATAATACATCAATGGATGATAATTGGTAGAAAGCTTTTGGCTGCAGCTGATGCCAAGGTTTTCCCAGCAACACGCCACAATTGGTCAGAAGCTTCCTTGGCTCCCTGGAACATATGAGAAAGCCTCCGGTGCGAGTTAGGGGATGGGATATGCCGAGACTGAACTAAGGAGTTTTCGTGCCACTTATTTTACAGAACTATATGTGTGTAGTACTAGGGGTAATGCTAGTCGACGTTTTCGATATCACTTCCCAAGGGAGGGGGTTGCAATGAAAAGGCTCCTATACTGGGCAGGGTAAATTGGCCAAGCCCATCAAACCTGAATTAACTCCTAATAGGAAGTTTATTTACAGTACTACAATGGATGATATACAAATTGTAGCTATGTTGCCCCCAATGACTCTCCGATGCCCTGTCTCCTTATCGTACGAAAGGGGAAGCAGATACTCACTCAACCTTTGGCCAAGTGATCTACAAATAACCACCTCAGGCACTTATTCAACCTATCACATTTTTCATTCTGATTTTAAACCAATGAGGTCTGACATTCTCGACCATAGGCAGTGCCAGGGAGCACGCGGTAAGTCCCTGTGATCGGCGCTGCGGTCTTAGGAAATCGAGGAAGCTGTTTGCTGCCGCATAGTTGGCCTGACCTTGATTACCAAGAACAGCTGAGATACTACATGACGAAGAAGTCGAGTGGTGTGTCGTCTAGCACTTTATCGAAAACCAAGGCAGCTTGAACTTTGGGTCGCATGGCAGTCTGGTAGACCTCATAGGTCATGGTCTGGTATAAACCATTGTGCTTCTTGTTAGCTGTTTCTCATGATACATGGGATAAAGTACCATGAGGACTATGGCAGCGTGCACGATACCCTTGATGCTGGGTTGGACAGACACAGGAGACAACATCCGAACAGCCGCTTCATCGCTTGTGTCGACGCAGAATACATCAACGTTGGCTCCAGATTCTTGGAGGTGCTGAACAACATGAGTAGCCTCTAGCTTGGCGGTCCCGGACTTGGATAGGAAAACAAAATTCTTGCATCTCCTTTCCAGCATCCATGTGCTCAAGCTGCGACTGAGGCCACCGAGACAACCAATGAGCATATAACCGCTGTCTTCGGTGAATTGAATAGCCTGATGCAGCATGCAAACACGTAATTATAGTTAGGAACTAACAGTTATATACTCCATCGTAGATTGGGCCATATTATTATATAAAACTTAAAAGTAAAAATAAAGTTAAACTATTTAACTCCTGGGCGAAAACCAGAGGCAATGTTAATGCGACATTTCTTTTTGACCTGGTTATTATGAATAGCATAGCCTAGTTCCTGGGTTAGTAAGAAGTCGAATATTATCTAGCATGGAAACTTACATTCTAGGTCACGGTCAACGACTCTAATAACCATGGTAAAGTTCACTCTATAGTGCCATGATCCAACCTTTTTTCCTGCTCGGTTCATTGTAGGCCCAGTAAGCCTGACTAGGCCCTGTTCACGAAGAAAGGTGAAATCCACGACAATCTCGCCAACCATCTCGGCGCCTAGTAAGTGAGTTAGTTTCCTGGTATATCACGTAGTATGGCGGTGATAATCTTATTTTTCTTACCCTTGTTCTTTGGATGGCTTAATCTGTAGTGTGACTCAGTAGATGTATCCGAAACATAGAGAACCTCTCTACATATGAAGTGTCGAGAATTCTTGGCAAACGTATGGCTACAAAGAAATGGCTGGCACTGCCATACGGAGGGAACAGAGTGACCCTGGTGATGGTTTAGAATGGCGGGTTGTCTAATTCTGATGGCGACTTACCAGCTTGAGCACCCAATCGATGGTATTCATTATATAAGGCTGTCCGTCAAGCTTGTCGTATGATGGTGTCAATCCTTCGTGTGCACCATGGTCCCCAAATGGCTCTGCTCGTAAGACGCCATAGCTAGACCGCGCTATGCGTTGTGGCCCTTGCGTTTTATTGAGCGCGCGTAGGACGGCCCCTGATGCCACAGCATTCATACTATTATCTGATCAGCGGCATACCCATCATAGAAGTTGGCACAATGAACCAACGTGGACTCAAGAGGTGGCGTCATCAACGTGACGCAGCAGTCATGTTGGCGATTGAATTGGTCCAAACGCTTCTTCAGGAATTTTTTGAGCGAGATAGATGCTGCAAAGCCACCTATCAGAACAACCATCTGCATTGCTGTCAGCCAAGACATACCTTCTGGATGCTTGAAGGGGTCTACAAACCTCAACCTTGTGACCCAGAGACATGGCCGCAACGAGCTGGTTTTCCATGATAGATGCAATGCCTCTAAGACGATCAAGAAAGATCTCATTGATCTTCTCGCTAGAGATGCATAAGCTTCGTCAAGCCTTCCAATCCATCCAGAGATGTGACCTACACTGGAACTCTGATGCATCCCTTCTTGAAATTCTTGGTAGAATTGTCACGAAGCCCAGACACAGCAAAGTGCTTATAACCACGAGCGGCATAACAGTCGTAGGTTCGCTTCAACCTATACTCGAAGTGATCCAGTATGATCCTTTCTATGATTCCGTTAATGGTCTCACTACCTTGTTCGAGGTAGGTCTCGTCGGCGAGAAGGTCGTGGAGGTATTCCCGGAAGCTTTGGTTGAGATAGCTTGACCCGTAAAGACCACCTATTTATTCGTTAGTGCTTTCCATGCTAACATTTTTTAGGAGTCCTACCGTCGATAGCAACAACCTCCTTACTAAGCCTGAGGGGCTCTTTCTTGCTTATTTCATACGTATTGGCATCAACGGTGCCACCCCCTAAAGCTTTGTTAATCCTAGTGAAACTAGCTGTCAGAAGGACTAGGGAATAATACCTGCATCAAGAAGAACAAACACATCACCGCGCTGTAATTCCAACTTAGCAGGACTGAAAGCGGTATGCGGGTGCTGGCTTTGTGTCGTCTTACCTTTAGGACGTCATGCGCAGTGAGTATGTGTTCGGCGGCAGCTTCCGGCTCAGAAACAATAAAAAGGTTCTCGATATGGTTGTTTTGCACATCAACGCCATGGAACTGGGCGTTGTTCATGGCCATAGCTAGGCACGTCTGCATTTCGCGACAGGCTTTTTGGGTCCAGATGGCTGGGACAGAGAGGACAACCTCTTTGCGCCAAGTGCTATCAAAGCCTTCCTTCAATAATTCTGATTGCGTATGCTTCAAGAGACAGGTGAGAAAGTCGGCGATCACATGTTCTGGCTTTCTTATCCGAGACTTGTGCAAAAGCGTTTTGACGTTGTCCCTAATTGACAAAGTCATTGGGCTCTCGTCAAGCAGTAGCTTGAAGCGCGCCAACGGTGCGTACGACGTGTCGGAGTGCGTTGAAGGTAGGGACCAAAGCTCATGGACTTCATAACCCCACCGGAAAGATTTCGAGTCATCCGTTGACATGATGGTGTCATCATCCTCGTCACGTTGAGGAATTTGCTGAGACTTAATGCCGCAATCAGGATCATGGAGGTCCATTTCAGAGTCATCATCGGGTACAATGTCAGACCCAGAGTTCCTGAACTCTATTTCTTGCATCTCACGCCTCCGGGATTGTTGGTTTAGAGGGTATATGACTTCAGTAGGAACCTCCATCAGGACCTGATCGCGCGAGCTGAAATTCCAGCTCTCGGGATAGTTCTGAATAGAGCGTATTGAATTCGGATCGATCGTTTCAGGAGAGATTTGCTCAGGGACAGCAACGTAGGACACGGCCGAGTACGTAGTGCCGAAATCTATTCCAATAATCAGCCGTTTGGGTTCCGGCCCATCGCTAGTATAACCCAGTATGATCGAGCTGGTATCTTCCGCGATGGCATCACTACTCTTTCGGCAGCGAAGAGGAGATGTCGAGTAATTGTCAGCCGATCCGGGCCTTGGCGGTGTTGGAGAGGCCATTGTGTTGGTTGGGAAAGATCGATTCGACAATGTGGCTATGAAGCTACCGAGGCGAGGAGGCAGCAGCCCTTATCAAGTGCCCAGTCACGTCCATGGGATTCAGCTGGCAAGGCAGCAAACGTCCCACTTTAGGCAGAAGTGTGCCATATTGGCCAATGGCTCCTACTGCTAGGCGCCTTGATGGGGTGGGTGACGACTGAGTTACTACTTTTAGAAGTGCACAACCAACAGCATAAGATGCCTGTCAACCCAGCCACCTCATAAAGGGCACGTACAAAGAAAACAGCTCCCCCTTTTTTGCATTAGGATCTTTCGCGTGAAATAAAAGCCTCATCCGCTGTTCAACCATGGGCGACAACAGGGGGAAGAAGCGGGCTGGCAAGCCTGTGGCACAACCTCATCGCCAGGTTTGGACCGACAATGACCGACTCAATTTGTTGGCATACTTGAACTGGTGTGTACAGCACAACGTTGAATTCAACGAAACAGTCATCCGCCACTTGAGCGAGGTACTGAAGAAAAATTTTACTTCTCGACAAGTTCGCGACAAACTACACAGAGAGTGGACAAAATACGGAACGTGTGACAAATTTGAGGATTTATTCGCTTTAGGCACAGCAGGCCTGAATCCCATGGAAGATGAGGACCAGGAGATCAGTCGTATAATGAAAGGGCTTCACTCTCCCAGGCTGCCGTACAGATTGCGCAGTGCATCATTGGCATTCACTACGCGATCTCGCAGCAGATCAATCGCCCCAGAAGTCAAAACCGAACCATCAGCCCGGCAGCGCTCCTCCTCAATTCCAAATTACCGTTCTCGCCGAGCAAAAGAGAAAAAGAGGCAGTTGGTAAGTGTTTCTTAGTTCAGATGCCGGATTTTACCTAGACTTACTGACACTGCGGTAGATCAGCTCTCCACGTATGGATGATCAGCCTGTTGAGACGAGTCTCACCAACCATGCCGCTGTTTCCGAAGATGAAGATGTAGACATGCAGTCTGAAAACGCCGTTAATGAAGACGATTCTGAGCTGAGCTCAGTAATTTTGTCGGATGAATTTGACCTGGATCCGCCCATCTGGCCAAATATCACAGAAGAATCCGGTGAAAGCACCTCCTCTAGCACAGAAACGAACCAAGTATCAGGGGGACTGAAGAGACTTCAAGCCTTGGAAAAAGATCTCTTGACACATCAAGGCTATGTCTTCACTCTCAAAAACAAAATGTCCGAGATGCAGAGAGAGATTGACGAGATGCGTCATCGTGACCGAGTGGCCAGGCCAGACCAATACGAATTGCAAGAGGAGAATTGGATTTTGACGCAGAAAGTCCGTGCCAAAGACCGTCTATTGCAACAGTTCAGGGGACGTGAAATGAGTATGCCAGGCCTATACGAAGCGAACATTACGACTGAATGCGGTGTACTCTATCATGAAATCGGCGACGCATGCAAATATATCTGTGACATAGATCCTAACGAAGACTTCGCGGAAGTCCAGGATCACTTTCATCAATCGGCACAGACATGGTCTTTGAAGGTTTCCGGCTGGGATATGGAGCGCCTTCTCCATCACTGCCATTCGGAGGATATCCCAAAAGATAAGCTGCTTTCATCGCTAGTTGCTGCTGCAGTATTCGACTTGATATTTCAACCAATACTTCCGGAGATTCTGGCACTCGAATGCCCTCTTCTGGGCGAATATAGAAAGTTTATATATACTAAAGGTATGTAACACATAGAGTTCCAAGAATGATGGCTGAGATAATATCTTAGACGGACACAAGGCTTTGCAAGAACTTGATATCATCTGTCTTCGCTCATTAACATCAAAGGACGTTTTCCTAGGAGAGGTTATTCCGCAAAAGACAAAGTTATTGCTTGAATTTATATGGGACACCCTGCGATTTTTATTGCCTCCAGACAACCTTCAGAGAGCTAAGCCCTCGGCCGCATATGACGAAACTACTCCTGAGAGCACGGGCCTTGGAAACGCTCTATCACTGGCAATGGAACTTAAATCACAGCTTATGTGCTCGACGAGACGATATAAATTCATCTTCATCAAGCCAGGCGAACGGTTCAATCCCTCCTACATGCACCAAGACGATGGAAATTTTTCAGTATCTCTGTCTGGGAAACACCATTCAAGCGCTGATAGGTTTGGAGAAAGCGCCGAGGTGAATTTTTGCCTCTTTCCAGCCTTATACTCGGCACCGAGAGACGATAGCAGTGATAGTCCGGAGCGACATTTCGCTGGTAACTACGACGAATGTACTACGGAGGCTAGGCTGGAAGAACTTTCATCACTGACCTTGATGAGCCCGGCAATTGTACTTCTTAAGTAGATTGATGATTTTGATAAGGTTGTTGCTTTGTTCTTGTTCCTCTCCTTTCAGGGTAGCCTCCATTAGTCAGTCACTAAAATGATTATAGCTGCTTTACAGCCCAGTAGATACTTAATATAGTGGTGTGATTTGATAAAGATAAGAATTGGTATACATGAATATTGTATATTGCTAGTAAAATCCTTCAATAAGGTAATATAGTAGTATTCCAAGGTCAAGAAGTAGCTAGACACTAGACACTGAAACTATATAGGCTTATCCTCTCGAATACCTAATGTACTGACGCGGGCCAGCCCATCTTGTGGTAGGCGTCCCGGTTTTGTGGTGTTCCCATGACATGCTCCCCATAACTTCAAGGCACTTTCATGAAGAAAGGCGTCATCGACCCGTCCTTGATCGACGCGAACGTTCCTCAATATTTACACCGCTAATCCTGTTATCTTCCCTCTTCGTTAGTTGTGGGAGCCAGACAATCTTTTGAAGTTATAAAACTTCCACTTATATGAATCCTTCATGTTTACTGTCGGAACCCAATTACTCTCGTCTCCTTTTAAGGAAAGCCTCCAATCCCAGCTTACCTCATCCAGTTTCTCACTAAGCTACTGGTGCGATATAAATTGACATTGTAAATGCTGAACTCGTCATCTCTGGGTGTTTAGGCGGAAGCATTCCTTATACTTGGCCTCTGCTTCTCTATTCTGACCTAGTCCGTTTGGTGAATTCACGATTCCTTCACATAGCATACAACATCTCGTTCCTGGGCCAATGTAACTGGACAACATTATCTCATCCGTGATGCTCAAGGCATTGCATAGCCTATATGCTTCCTCAAGGATGGGAGTCTTGGAATTGTGCCATTCCGTTGAGACATGTAATCGCAGCCAACTGCTTCTCGGTTCATCAATTATTCTGTGACGTCCAAGTGATTTCTTTCTCGAAGAGAATTGTCAAGTGCTGTGCTTAGAATACCAAGTGCATCCTGGAATTTCGCTTGTACACCAACCTACCATTACATTCATTCCCCAACGATCCCTATTATGATGTTGCTTAGTTATCACTCATAATGCTGCCTTATGTATTACTGGGATGACATCAAGCCTCGGAACAATACATATTTGCTCTTCTATGGTTTATACATGTATAAAGTACTCTTTCAACTCGCGCCTCTTGCGGGCAACATCTATGCCAGGTAAGAGTCAGTGCCTTGCAAATAAGCATTACGACCCTGTTCAAGACTGTCTGGAATGCTGACAGTATAATTGTGCCCGAAAAGAAATTTGCAGACAGCGGTGTATGATGATGGAAGCGCTTGTGCCTTGTCCAACCTTGTCTTTCTAGTTGGTTAAGACTTAGCATGCAATGCCCCACGATGATTGATATTCTTTTGACACTGAGCCGAGGGTATCGTAGCCAGATATCCGAAAGGCTCAAACAGCTCAGTTTCCTGACTGTTGTCTCAGTCAAGGAGAAACTTTGAGCCATAAAAGAGACTCAGGGGAAGGATTTGAGGTTGATTCCTCGTAAATCTGTCTGATGGGCTTCAAGTAGGGCGCATAATTACAATGAAAGTGGTATCATCCTCCAGGACATCTTCTGGGCGTGGCCGGGAACTGTTGAAATGGCCAGAGGACCTATTTTCTTTGAGGATGCAATGGCCAGCTGAATACACATTGCCTAGAGACTTAACATGGTTTATGCTTCATTTTCGTTAAATATCTCGGCTCGATTATTAAGTTGGCTTTTGGTGATTTGGACAGCGGTATCCTCGTCTAGTGGTTACGCTCGTGATCCCACCACTATTGATGTCTTGAAACCGGGTCACGGGTAGTGACCAGGATGCCACCGACTTGGAATTCACCCAGACATTATTGATGAGCATTGTCCAAGATAAGTAGCCAGGGATGAACTAGAGAATGGCAAACTGTTAGAGAGAGATTCTGGACTGATCCATGAAAATGCCTGACTACTCTCAAGCCATTGACTGAGCTTGTCTACATCACCCGAAGGATCAGACTGCTCCTATATGATGATGAAAATAGTGTACAATCTGAGGCAGAAACAGTAAAGAGTAAATAAACAGTAGGGGTAATGCCTAGTGCCTTGGCAACTAATGTAGTCGTAAACAGTAGAGAGAAACAACGAGGCCATTGCCAGGATGCATGTATAGGGTAGCCAGGCCTGCTAGAGCCGGGCTCTTGTGCATGCCGTAAAATGACCATGTCTCCTGTTCAACGCTTCTGCACGACCAACAAAATATGGATTCCTTGGATGCTTGACGTGAGTGAGAAGATTGGCTACTTCCGCAGCCTTTCTTGGAGATGATGGAGTTGTTGAATTCTAAAATTCATACCTGACAGGGCTCTTAACATCATGCTCTGCAACGGATGGTAACGATAAGCCCACTCTTCGTCAATACCACGTTGTGCACACACGGGTCCGTCATTATTTATCCAGGAATCTGTCTTGTTTCCGGTTTTAAGTTCTGGCCGGTGTCTCTTGCATATTCGCTTGCACGTACCTTTGAATTCCTGCGGTTGTAACCTGCTCGTTCCTGTGATGCTTCCAGCAGGCGACTCATCTGACTAGACTTTCCACTCCTATGGGCTGACTGCAGGATTAGTGATAGGGTTGTGAGACTAGGCAGAACAACGTTCAATTTGGCCACCAATATATCAGAGTTGGCTTTGCTGAGATTGGAATTCCAAGGTGATCAAATTTTATGCCAACAACTTCGACTTCTTCTAGCCAACTCCCTAGTCACGTCATGAGAATGTGAAATAGAGAGAAGTTGCTGCGCGAACAGGGTGGGGTGGGAGCTCTAAATTCAAGTGATTGCTACCTACAATGACCTTTTCCCGGGAGAACTTACGCCTAGGGAGTTTCAATCCATTTTCCTCATACATAGAACCTTGGATATGCGCGAGTAGGAGCGTTCTTCAGCAGGTCAAGCACTGGTGATCCAACAGGTTCCTTGATCCCCTGAGCATCAAGATATCTCCCAACCATGGCGAAATTTCGTTGCAACCATGCTTGTTGACGTTGAAGTTCAGAGGGTGACAAAGACAACAGTTCAAATTGGACTGAGAAGGTCTCCGCTGACAGTTCAGTCCTTTCCACAGCTTATCTCGATGGATTAGTTTTCGGTTCTTTTAAGGAGCGAAACGCGCAAATGCGGTGAAATTTACTTTGGGAAATATAAAACCCCGGAGTGAGTGGCAGAGAATTATGACCGGGTTCTGCAAATACATTAGGACGGGAATATCTTGACATGCCAAGCCTACAGAGGAAAGCTGTAAAGTTGGTCAGGAAGTTGAGACCATGTCCCCTTCATCAAGTAGCTTCTGACATGTTATCGTCTCATCATCCCTTAGTCGGTTCCTCTTGATCACGAACCGCACATCTCGGCCGAGAAGCTTCGTTCAGAGAGTAGATAACAGCCACACTTCCAGGGTTACTATGATTGCGTGCCCTAGTTAAACTGTTGATGGAGATGTAACTACACAGGTTATAACTCTAGACCTTCAAAATTGACGATGAGAATACGGCTGCTAAGTCTAAGGAAGGCGTGGGGCCGGGTTTCCGCCTAGCACGGTGGCTTGCGGCTCAAAACATAACGTGAATCGGTACAAGTTGCTTTGGTCCGCCATGATGCGTCCTGGTATTCCAGTTAAGGCTGTCTGAACCCAAATACCATTGGTTGACATTATCAACGCAAATTCGCCAGTAAAAAACGGGGAGGAAGATACGGTGCAACATTGTTGGTTCCATAAAAGATATGGACACGGAGATTTGTCTATAGCAAATAGTAAGCCTTGGACGGGCGAGATTCTGGATAGCAACATGCCGTGTGAATGGCTTGGGTAAAGCGTCCAGTACGCACCTTCATCACATCCTCTCACGTAGCATTAGTATGAGCAGGTCAAAATAACGCTCCAAAGTCTCACACCAGTCGAACGTCTCACAGCCTTATTTCTTAAGGAGGGAAGATACAAAAGCAGGCAGGGATGAGGTTGCCGACTACTATCCAATGATCACAGCCCAAGAAGTGTGACAACTCACGACTACGAAACTCTGCCTTCTTTCCTTCTGCGTGGGATGAAATGCATCACGAGTCAACTGGTGTTACGCACTGTCACGAGCTACAATGGACTTGACTAGAGGGTCATGTCGTGTCGACCGCCTATACAGTCTCGGATAAGCTGGACTGGGACTCTAGCTGTCAAGCCATATAAGGAGACATCATTGCTCTCTTCATTGTATCCCACCCCCCAGACATCAAACCTATCCACTCAAAGTTAATAAGTTACATCTAACAGCCATCTTGGTGTCTTTTCCCTCTTACACAACGGCAACGATGATGCGTACCCGTCTGTTTGTTAGGCCAAATGCCAGCGTCCCTGGGGATAGGCCTCCGTCATGCTATTAGCCCACATATATGCGCAGCCAGGGAAGAATTTCAAGGAACAGATCATGCCTCTGCTGGCCAGACTCTAGAATGTTAGCAACGTGGCTCTCACTCAATACGCCGCCGAGAGCAGATGAACCCAGCAGGGCGACTACGTAAACTCTCCAATAATTGAGATGAAACTGTTTCTAGTGACAGTATGTTCGCTTACAGGTATGCCGATAGGGGCGGGATTGGGCAGAATGCTTGGCTAGTGATGCTGACCTTGTCAAGCTGAACACCTCGTCATAGAAACACGCCATTCTCACTTCAATGCTCTGCCGATCAAATTGTCCTCTATTGATTATATCGTCTTTATCGTCAGGGGGGCATCCAAGTCGCTGGTCTGTATCCCAATGGGGCACGCAAACAGGAAATCACACATGCTCGCCCGATGAGTGTAGACAGTGCAGTGGTGTGGAATGAGATGAAACACAACTACCGCTGTTAGTTAACCAATCTTCCGGCGTACTAGTCGGGGGTTGTCACGAATATATCGTACCAGGGGCACTAATATCACCAGTATCCATGTTGCGGAATATTGCGACCTCATTGGGCCCTGATTTTTCAAGGAGAACCGTCTTTGACGCGGGTTGGAGAATAGTCTCGTGCTTTCACCCACGTGTGTTCTGTGCATTACGTCGCTTCGCTAGATATCGCATCGTTTAACTGCCTGGTAGTCACACGTGGCCCGAGGCCAGTCACGACATGCCGTTCGTAGCTCTCCAAGCTCTAGGCCACATTAGATGCCATTAGATGGAGGTCTTAGAAAGGCGCGAGGGAGAAGAGAGATCAACTTGATAGAAAGTATTTATGGCGAAGGCTCGTCACCTCAGAGATCGGTTAGATGCGTCTTTATGACTTTAAGATCTCGCACCAATATGGGCATCCAATGTACCATAGAATCTGAGCAATTCTTTCGCAATGCTGAAGAAGTCAGGCCTTCCGCCGCTGGGCAGGAATATTTTAGCGCTGCCGCTCAATATCAACGCTCTCTCGAGCAGGAAATATATCATGGGCAAGAATATGGATATGGTCGTTGCGGCGGTATGAGACGGACAAGTCTAAGTATCTCGGGATAGCCAAATTGTTGGATAAATTGTTGGATGCTTGAGTCGTCTGAATGTCATCCTTCAGAGCGCTCTGCCTCTATAAAATTGCAAGGTATGCTTGTTCAGAAATTTCCTTGTTTGGCCCAGCATTAACCACCCCTACAAGATGCTTCGAATATGAATGGTTAGTTTTCTCGCCTGGGAAATCAGCAGTGTCAAATGAATCATTTCAGGTTTGATTTCTTTGTAGATTTCCAACCGAGTCAGAAACCACATTTCGCATTACCCTACAGCAGACAGGCTGATTCTGATTTTCTGCCATGCGCAGGACACGCTGATGAAGAGCAAGGGAAGGTGATTGAATGATAACATGAATGCGTTGGGTTTGGAACAAATGGGCGGCAGGTGCACGATGACAGTTCGCACAAGGACACAGTTTCCCACAATCTTCTTATACGCAAGCCCACTCTGACGATCCCTTCATCGTTTGGCTATTTTATTTGGTCCTGCGGGCAGTAGGTCCACCATCATTGTTCGCATACACCCTCGTCAGAGCTGTGAACCAATGCATGAAGCGTGAACCCGCCCTTCTTCCTGTGCTAAGTGTAAAGTTGGGCCGTAAAGCTTGTCTGTCACGGAAACAAACTATGCCCGGCCAATAACCTCACAGATTTGCGCGATGATGAAGCGAATTAGTCTAGGTGGGTTGTCGAATATTATCAAGTGGCTTCGTCTGTATTATTCCAGTTTCATGTGACAGCTTGTTTGTCCTCGCTCTGAGTTTCCACAATTTACCTCTCCAAACACCCTTTTCAGTCGATCAACTACCTTATCGCAAATCTAATTAACGATAACCCTGCGGCCTGCCAACCTAACCCCGTGTCGCAGTCCAGTCTCGTTCCACTCTGAGGCGGGCACAATAGCCTCGTTCAAGTCAACCCAGACCATTTCTTCTGTACGTATAGAAGCTTGTCTCCGAGATCTGACCACATTTCACTATGCCTCGCCAATTGTTGACAAGCCGGCAGCGTGCCTTTGCTGCTCCAGACGTCCCCGCCAGAGATCTCTGCGACGGCTTGGCGGGCAGCCGCTGCAGGCACACCTGACTGCCCTAGCCATGCACCGATACATTTTCTCAGACGACGTAACCTCTCCACGCTTAAGACCAAACAACTATAGCACCCGTAAGCGCGCCAAGATTCTTGCCAAACTCGAGCCTGATGATGTCAACATTGCCCGAAATCCCGTGTGCTACAGCCTCCCAAGTTGCTCCGTCAATATGAACAAGGATATATTGCTACGAGCCTATGTATATATACGAACAAGTTCCTCGAATAACCAAGCCGTTGGAGCTGATTTGTTCTAGAGTTATGACGCGGGTAGGGTACCGCTGGATGTATGACTGCATGTCAGTGGACGTCTTCTAAGATCATGCACTTGGCATTCATGTGAGGGATGGCTTGAATCATTGTTCTGAAGAACCGCGGACTCAAAGTTGACCAGATGAGCCCCGCGTCGCAAAGCACGGTGTACGGTGGGTGGCTGAGAAGTGTCATCAAGGAAACTGGTTCGCCATTGTCCCGGTGATGACAGAAGCGCCTGCTTCGTGACCGCACAAAAAGGTCAAGCAGTAGCTGTATTGGTTATTGTTGTGGATAGCGATAAAGATGACGTTGAATCCGAAGATATTCCTTCCAGTTAACCACCACTTGACGCGGTATTGGTACCCCGTATAGAATGGCGGCGAGGGCGACAACCACAATGATGACAAAGGAGATAATGGGGCACCGTTTCGACTTCTAAGTTTTATACGCTCTAGTGATGACACCATTAGACCATTGGCTTCTGATGGTGTGATGACTTCCTTCTCTATGTACCACGGCGCCACCTCGGGATAGTCATGGAGAACTGCCTCGGCGCGTTATCCTGGCTGCTAGAACGACTTCTTGGAGCCGTCAGACATTGGTGAGCTAGAAGTAGCAGGTGACGCGATGGCAAGAGACGTTCAGCCGTCATCCATCAGCAGGAATCATCAGCGCATTGGTGCTGAGAGTTTGCTGGCGACAAACTCGAGGATGAAGACGAAAGCGTTGCAGGAATAAAGGGAGAGATACCAGGTCATCGCCGAATTCATTTCGAGTACGTGGGAAGCCCAAATGAAATGAGTGGGTAGCACCAATGCCTAAAGTAATTCAAGTGGTACTCTTAGCAGAAGTCTCAAACTGAAAGGATCTTGGGGGTGAAGCTGGGGCATGTAATGCGGGCAGGACAGCGCAAGGACGTTAGAAATATGGCATGAATTTCAGAGCTCTCGCTTATACTAATCAAGACAGACGCTTTGACCAAACGATATCCGTGGTGCCACCAAGTCGCGAATGAGTCGCGAATGAATAGTCCGTCTTTGATGCTTGGCACTTCTGTGGTTATGCTTATATACTTGTAGTTGCTACAGTGGTGAGAGCTGATGCGAAAGCCTCGAAAAGCTAGTGCAACGTTACAGCCACATGCTCATCTTAATAGTGAGCAGTAACGTTGTTAGAATGGGTGAAAGTGAAATTCCCATCCATAACTTGTCGATCTTCTCCCACGTAAGCGAGGCTGAGCTGAGCCGGCGGCTGATGGCGGCGGAGGGCCGTGGTTGGCTGAACTGTGATGGCTGCCTGCAATTTGACCCGCAGCACACGACCACTTCATTGTCTCTCCTGCAAGCAACATCACTTTTCTCTGAGCCTGGCGTGTCGCTACAAAACTCACCTTGCCAGTCGTACAAATGCCTCCCAATAGGTTCCGGCATCTCCGCCGGAGGGGAAACCGGCCTCTGCCAGCATCGGGCCGTGTTGGACCCGCAAGCCCGCCAGCAAATCCCGCACCGTCAGTGGCACAACCCCAAATTCCAAATCATGTGAGCACGACTATCCCTTACGAGTCCTGTCACTAAAGAGTAGACTTCATCTAGTCTCAACGCCAACTATTTGCTTCCTTGGACTATACGCTGTGTGGTGTCATTGTTGCCATAGTAAGCGTGCTCGCTACACTCGCTTTCTTCCTGGTCGAGAGGCTTCAGCCTGATCCCAAAGATGAATACCTCAAGACAATCATGGAGGAGAGCAAGCTACAAACTAAGGAGAGCAAGCTACAAACTAGTCTACAATTTAGAGAATACTGTCTCAAGTCATCTGTGAGTACTACCTATCGAGCCAACAAATAACAGCTAACCTTTCAAGCATCTTGAGTACCCCGACTGGGCTGAAGGCTGCAAAAAGCTACTTTCCGAGCCTTTCCCATCCCGCGGGGAAAGCCTCCTTGTCAGCATCGCGCGAGCTCTGGATCCCCGACCCACCCTGGCCATCATACTTCCGTCCCTGCACCAACTTTTCTGGAACGGCTTATCATTTGCATTAGTTGGTTGCGTTGTCACAACTCTACTAGTCATTGTGCTGGCTCGCCGGTCCAAAGCCAAGAGACCTGGAGTGCAGCATGAATTGTTGAACCTTGAGGCGGATGCAGGCGAAACAGACTCTACAGATACGTGGTCAACCATCAGCACGAATTCATCCGACGAGACCTTGGTCGGTTCAGACTCAGGAGTGGACGAAGCTTATGCAGTCGATACAGATACGGGCCCACTAGATGCACCTAGGCAAAATGCTGACGCAAGATTGCTTCAGCAATCAAGGCCCTCGGCAAGCACTCAGAGAGCAAGAAGATCAGAGAATGTGCTGCTAGACTCTGAGCGCTCCAGGACGGAGTCAATGCCCTCCGCAAGTACTCGAGCAGCAATAGGATCAGTGCATATGCTGTCGGGCTCAGCACCAAAGACAGACTCTGCAAATACCCTGACAACACCAAGCACAAATAGCAACGCATTCATAAGCGCAGTATCGGGCATTGTGATGAGCTCAGTTTCGGGCGGCTTGGTCCGGCTGTCTTCTCTGGTCAAAACTAGAGACCAAGCTACGCTACAATCGAGTGAAGTTGCAGTTTCCGAGCAATATGCTTCTAAGAATACCGTTCAAAGGCCAAGCATATCATCTAACCAAATTCCTTCCCGGACTGAGAATCCCCCACCAACTCCTGCATCTTTCCCAGAGCCCACACGTCGAGACGCACTGCAGAGCAAAACCTCTATAAAACCTGGGGCCAATGGATCCACCAATCGAACAATTCAACAGACCGCAGGCTCTGCTAGACGAGACTCTGAAATAACAGAAGCTTCGTCACAACCTCCGTTGTCCAAAGCTCAGCCGCAACCAGATCGTGGAGAAAATCCATCAAGCACATCGGATAGTGCCCCTTCCAGACGACCTGCCCCAGAACCGAGTACACAAGGCAACACAATATCGGAGGGTTGGACCAAAACAATACCAGTCAAAAGACAGAATACCGGTAGCACGTCTTCCAAATCCCATTCATCAACCTCACAGTCGACATCAACAGGAACAGCATCTTTTATCGTAGGGGGTGCTATGACCGCTGTCGCAATATCAGCCGCGAGCAGAACAAGACCACAGAACCCTGTCCCGTCACACTCACCAAAGCCTGACAATACAAGACGCGACTGTACACGCCAGGCCAGAGGGTCCAGGAGGTCTGCATCACCAGCGCAACCTAAACCAACGTCGACATCTTATTCCCCCGGACAAGACTATGCATTCAACTCAACGTCTTATTCCAATTCCTCTCTATCTAACCGAGGATATTCTTATTCCCCCTCCACACAAACATCAGACTCGCCTTCTCTGCTATCATCCGCCAATCCGTATTCTCCCAGCAATATCTTCATGCCCCAAGAGTGGGACTGTGTAAGTGACTGTCTGTATTCAAGCGTTGTACGCGGGTGCTGTCAAAGCATCAATCCGAGAATATATATTCTAACCATGTTACAGTGTCTATGCCGCTCACACAACGAGGCTATATATCAAGAATGCCCATCCTGTTGTTATCAGAAATGCAAAGGCTGCACATTTTATCCGCCGAAGAAAACACAAAGTACAAGAGCAAGCACAAGGAGGCGATAGTTTAAAGACACAACGGCCAGGACAGAATAGAGCATCCACGCGTTATGTGTGTGTTTCTGTCGGCCAGAAACCACAATTTCATTACTTTTCACTAACATATATGAATGCAAAATCCTAAGTAACCATCTCGGTATTTAATACATTTCGCATGTCATAAAAGCCTAGTGATGTAGTGTCGTGTCCACCTATATATTGAGAGAAAGGAGTATGATTAGACATTGATCCATTCATTACTTCAGGTCTAGGCTGTAAGATCAACGATCAAGCTGCAGCGACACCAACACGCGTGGTAATATCCTATGGCCCCAATATCCACGGGCATGGTCTATGTAGCCATTGCATCGTTGCTGATCCTCAGTGTTCCGTCGCATTTGCCAGACAATGTAGCCAACAGACAGTCATTTGATCAAGGGAAACATCGCCACACAACGATGGGATTTGGATACGCGAATGTAAGGGCTCTGGACTCTCTGTGCTGCCACCACTGCTAACAGTCTGCACTCTGGCAAGTTTCTACATGATGATGAGGTGCTCAAAGGAGACTTGCTAAAATAGGATTGCAGTCACACACATGTTATTCTTATCCTCACGCAGCCTCTCGTAAGTAACCTTCTATGCCACAATTGTCAGCACCATTTGCCCCAATGGTCTACATTCTAATACAGCCCGATAGTAAGAACGTCAGATCACCTCGTGGGATGTCGAAGAAGACACGGTCAGTCGAGGGCAAAGCATATCTTTCACAATAGAGCATCTCAGAGGGTGTAGGAATAATCAGACAATTTATAACAAAGTCCACCACTCTCCCAGACGCTTATCAGAATCGAACCTCGGGGGAATCGACCGTTATTCCTCCAATTCATCCAGTGTGGTCAGGAGTGTCAGCCCGAATGCCCTGTCGGTTGGCTGGGACCAATAAAAACAGGCTGGCACGCTGCATTGTCTAGTCTGGGAGTGGACTGCAAAGTCCCGCTCGCGCACAGCAAGAACACGGTTAGGCTTAAAAAGAGCGAACAAAGGAACACCCTCAATAACACAGCGCTTGCCCTATAAACCCGAAGGACGCGGAATTCAAGTAGCTTGGAGCTGAGTATTGAATACATATGGATACATTATGCATGACAACGACAACTGGGAAGAGGCAGCATAAGACGTATAAAGATATACGGCAATGTAGATCAAACTATTATTGCTGGGCGAAGAAATGCCCTTGTGGGATTTTACACCCATCGCCCAACACAGATGCAACCTACATCAAGGTCAAATATTCCTCGTGGCGGGCACGACATCTCAAGAACTGCCTTGTCGGTCTCTTCAGAAGCCGTGAAGTTGGCCCAGCATCTAATCGAGACTGGTACTTTCAAGAGGCCATTATTCCTCAACAGCTTATCTTCTAGTGCTGGACTCCGAGTGGGCATTTTAAACTCTTTGGCGCTTCAAATGACTGGTTTGACTTGACTTTCAAAGGTACGGACAGGCACGTGTGCAATAGAAGTCAGGGCTCCACCGAGGAATATGTTTCGGAGCGTATCTTGTTGCACGGGGAAGTCAGTTGACAGCCTCGCGTGATGGGAAATTCTCTGGCGTAAGTTTTTTGATCCCATGGGAAATTATGCTGCCTCATCCAGTATCCCTGTCCTGCTGCAAAAGGCCATGGAAAGGATAATGGTCCTGGTCGGCAATTGCGCTGATATATGCATGGCTGATTTCCCTCGCTTGGAGCTTTGGAGAAGCGCCCGCATGGTCAGCTGAGCACGAAAATGCCTCTGTATACCGGGGGCCTTGACGGCCATGGACCCAGACATCGCTCGTTTGATCGCGTTGTCATCATGACGTTGGACGATACAGGGCGTCACGACTTTCATGTCTGACATTATTTTGTGGCGGAAGGGCACCTTGGCCGCTAGTTCTTGGACCGTAATGAATTTATTGCTTTGAATGCTACGCTGGTTACTGCGTAATCCAAGGCTATGTTAAGAGCCACCTCAACATTGCCACCCAGCCAGTCATATTTAGGATCTCAATTTGGTATTAACTCTCTGATAACCAAGCCCTATCATGATATCCATCACAGGCACGGACGTTCAATCGTAGGTAGCATTAAAAAAGTTCCGCTCGCTTCCCCTAAATTCCAACCAGAATTTCATGTTGGCGGCTTGCGTCGATACAGCAAGATTATGGTGCATTTCATAATAAATGAGGCCATCAACGCCAGTCCGCTGTATAAAGAGAGATATATGTACATTCCGCAAGTCTGCCTTTAGCATGCAGTTCTCTTTAGTTTCCTGAGTCGGATGATTTGGCGGCGATGGCGAGTTTGATGTGAGTAGTCTGTCAGTGAAGACGAGGTCATCATCTGTGTAGTTCGCATTTAGTTCCCGGTGAAATGAGAGTCGGAAATGGGCAACGCAGATACTCCGTAGTGATGTGTCGAGACCACAGCTGCCTGTTGTGGCAATCGGCTCAGCACGGCGCCCCTAGGCATGGATTAGCCGAAGTCGGAATCAGAGCCCAAAGAGCGTGTTCGCCTACTTGAGGATTGCGGTCCAAGCATCATCGGGCTATGACCTGACACAAGGGATGGACTTGCACCGCCGAAACTCATTGAGGTTGACTACTTGGACATCCGGGACTGCCTTTTGCATGCATTCCTTGAGATACTGGCTAGCACCGAAGCCGCCGACAAGGAATATTCCCTGGCTTTTTATAAAGGAATTCTTGATCTGCACGTCAACGTGGCAAAGAATGTCGCTTATAAGAGGGTCGAAGATTAGCTCACCCTTGCTCTTCATTTTCTCTAGAGCCAGTCTTTTCCGTACTGCAGGGTTAAATGGCGCAACTGACCCAGTCATGGTCCAGCAATCGTTTTTCAGCCCTTCGGAAGGATTGTCCTCCAGGCTGGCTTGTGGGAAATTCATGGATAACTCTTCCTCAGTGTCACCGAGAAAACGCCGCTTGACATATTGGTCAAATTCGTCGGACGCCTTCGCCCAACCTTTGCTCTTTTAACCGGATCCTTCCCCTTATCAATACAATCCTTCCTGGCCCTCTAATTATCTTATTGATTTAGTATAGGACAGCACTTTTATGCGATTACACAGTGAAAAGGTCACTGTAGGCCTTACCGGCTGAACGACTCGCTTATTTACGGCTAGCCCTTGATGTTCTAAATTGGTACCTAAGACAGAGGTAGATACCCTGAATTTAGCAAAGCATAATTAGGGTTTGTGTATAGAGTTTGAACTTTGTGTTATAATGCGGGGAATAGCCAAGGTGGGCCTTTGCATTTGCTTCATTATCATACCACAAAGTGGCGCTATCACATGGAATTCTAATATTGCCTTAAGCCATGGGCCGTGATATATATTTATCAGTGCCTTGCCTCGTCTAAGGGTGAGTCATTAGACCATCTTTAACTTCATTATTTCCCATTAAAAGTATCAACTCGTTACTGTGAAGATATGACGTCAGTCTCTGGGAGCTGTATCTGTAAGAAGATTTCCTATGCCTATACTGGCAACCCAACAAAGAAGGTCAGTCTTTTCAGGTGTCATATCATAAGACCTAGCTAACTACTAGACAGGCCATCTGCCACTGCCGCGAATGCCAAAAGCTCACCGGGTCCACCTTTACCTATAACTTTCTCGTGCCGCGCGAGAACTTCAAATGGACCTCCGGGTCGCCGAAGTCTAACAGGTTCATCCAGGAGAGTGGCATTGAAGTAGATTACCACTCCTGTCCGGAATGTGCGACCGTACTGATCAAGGAGAGTGAGGCAGACATGTTTAAGCCTTTCTACCTTGTGCAGGCCGGGACAATTGATGGAAATGATATAAAGACGAAGCCTGATGTGGAGTTTTGGACGAGCCGTAAGCCAGATTGGATTGCGGCTATTGCGGGGGTAGAGCAGATGGCGCAGTTCGAATGAGGTGAGATTGTGAAGGTTTGGCCGCTCTCGTTACTCTAGTTACTGCGATAATCTGCCGGCCAGTATTCTAGAGATAGTATTAGCAACCAGATTGTGTTGTTGCAATGAACAGGAAAGTCATTGAAACCAGCGGAATCGTATTAGTTATCTGCTATGCTTGTAGATTGAAAAGGGTGTCGTAAGTCTCCAGTTAATTACGGGGGAGGTAATGATGTAAATCAAATTCGCCCAGATGGAAGCCCGCAAGCCTCTCGCCTGCCGGGAAATTACGGCCTTCTTGGTTTAGTTATGGCCAGCTTGAGAAGAGAAATATCTCCAAGCTGCCTGCGTTGAGTGCGCATCTTTACGAAGTGGATTAGTGGAAAGCGTCGAAGATTCTGTTATTACCGTACAGATACTCCAAGACGCCAGAGAAATGTCATCTGACCAAAGCGGGCTCTCCACCTGACTTATCTCTGTCAAGCAGGACATCCCTACTGCAATGTATCCCTTTTCTGCATAACATAATAGACAATAAGACATAAATACGACCTGCAAGTTCTTACCAAAAGGGATTTAGGCTCTAGTGTGGTCACAAACGTGGTCAGCGTCAATGCGCGCGGTTGTCAGCCGATGGGCGGAATCGGACGATGGGTAGTTGCACTTACAACAGGGCAAGATCGACTTCACCGGCAACAGCTGGGTTCTCCTGTTCTCAACTCAAAGACTACATTCCCGTCTGCACCACCGAGCTCGGCGCCTTCGCCAAGCTCCAGCCCGAGTTCACCGAGTGCAGCGTCAAACTGAGCCAGCTGTCAAGTCCTATAATGACGGGATCCGACATTGCCAAGGTACCGGCGGTAACGCCACCTTTGGTATGGGTCATATAAGTTATAACAATATAGGAATTCGAGTGCCGTGTCGTTTGACGTGGCTTTGGGTGCTAAGGTCCGATCATCCCATAATTCCAGAAGTTGAACTCCAGTCACCAATGCTATCTTTAGCCGCCAACGGCGGACATGACGTATATGTCAGCCCGAGTTCACCTGAAAGCTGCTCTGCGCTGGATTTGCGTATGGTTATCTCCAGTCTGTGCTTCTTCTGTCGCCTGCATAGCTAGTAACGTAAATCTTTACAATTCCACTCGTATAACTAAAGACTCTTGGCCCATATACGTACTATACCGACTGTGATTTTAGTTTCTCCAGCTACAATTCACTTTCAGTCGGCTTTGGCCCTTTCATCGACACCCTTGACTGTCCAGCCACTGCAGTCTTAGTCTTGTCCCTGGGAACCTGATCACGAAGTTACCTAGCCAAAACAGCACCTTGAAGAGTTCCAGATATGCTCCTGCGTACCCCGCTTCCGCTGCAGACTGAAGATATTGTATTGAAGTCTGCGCCAGCATTCCTGGATTTTGATATCAGATCAGCCTAGCAATTTTTGAATTTGGAAGAGTGAGGTGAAAGACAGACTTACCTTTGGCCGAGAGAGCCAGAGCTATTATCCCCGTGGATCCGATCTCTTCCTGAGCCGCCGGAGAAGTTCCAGACATTGATTGCTCCAATCAGGAAATTTTCGATAGGACTGTTGTTGCCGTCTTTGTCAAATAATTAGAAGTGGTCTTTGGAAAGGCACTGGTCTGGCTGGGGGAACCCCTATTTCTTGGCCTTTTTCTTGTCTTTTTCTTGTTCCTTTTCTTTTCCTGTTCATTGTGGTCTTCTTGATCGTCTTCATTCTCATTTTCTTGCTCATTAAGCTCCCTTGCATAAGCTGCTGCGGCGAGAGCGGCATTCGTGGCTTCTTCAATCTCTCCGGGTCTGGAGTTTTGGCGTCGGATTGATCAAGTTTCTTTTCTGCGACTACACTTGGATCATCGGGTTGACCGGGCTTGTCTTCCTCGTCTGCGGTTGCCTCTTCTGTTCTGCAGCCTTCTCAGTCCGCAGCGTCTTCTCCCAAAGTATCCGAGATGGAAATAGATGGCCACATGCAAATTAGGTGGGCTAAGAAATGTCAGAACGCAGAGGGGTAGAACCTTGAATATGGTAAAGTACGGCTCCTCCGTCCTTTTTGGATGTCTGTCACTTGTGAAACTAATGCGAACTTTCTCCCGAGTAGGGGGAATCATGTCTGTGTCATTCACTTGGCATCAGCTCTTATCAACCCTGTGACAAGCTGATGCCCCCTCTTGGGAGCAACACGATGGCGCATCACTCCTGCGAATTTTGAGCAAATCCGAAGAGCCTGGGTTGCTTTATTTACAAACACAATACCCCTCAATATAATGAGCAAGTTAGGTTGCAAAAAGCACGCTTTGTGAGGCTGACGATCCAGCTCTGCCGACTCTACATCCATCCAACATCCCCCACTGTGCGTTAGAGGACTCTCATTGCTCCGAAATCAAAAAGTGAGAACTCATAATATAGTCCTTGAGACCTAACTGGCTAACTTTGGTGCAGAGTGATGATCATTCAGCACTTTCTTAAGGAAAAGGCACCGACATGCCCAAAAATAACACTCTAATTCCTCCCAGGAGTCAAAGCTATCTCCATTGATCTCCACACTCAACGTCGCTACTAATTTAGGACCTCCAAAATCGTCGGAATCCACCGTCAATGAAACCCCAGGAACCAGTATACCGGAGTGACGCCAAGCTGAAGCCGATGAATTCAGTGGCCTAAGTCGCCGGTCAAGTTGTCGAGCCGAGGACTGAGGGCCGAAGTAGTAGAACCAACCACAAACATAATGCAGTAGAGTGGCGAAGCCTCGGCTCCCACAAGAATCCCTAACCATGAAGGTATTGGCTAGACGCATATTACAAGAAATTTATTGTTCAATGAAAATTGCAGGTCTAAATTAGAGCTGGTAGAGTTGCCTAGGTTTTTCTGCCTTGCCTTGGTCTTTGCTGGTGCAGAGTTGTCTAGGGCAATTGCTTCCAATCTGTCCTCCAGGATGATCACCAGACACATTAGCAAGGCGGAATACCAAATTATCAATGCTATTGCTTAAGTAGAAGCCTCTTGAACAGTCAAATGTCAAAGTTGGGTAAAAAAGCCAAGCACAATAATCATTTTAAAAAGCCGTTAAATGAGGTTCAGACCGTACACATCCCAGCTTCGCAGCTGCTGCTGTGCATCTTGGCCGTTGGCTATTTGAAGTCGCCATCAATTGAGCTGTCTGGGCTATTTTCCTAGTGGCGAGACCTGTTTTCTTAAGGTTCTCCGTGGTCGAGAAAGGATGCTGGAGAAAGGCCTGCAGTCATACCCTGTCTTGTAGGTGGGTGATGGGGTCGGAGGATCCAGTCCCTTACAGGTCCAGTCACGGGCCCGAGACGGAAGGCTAGGCATTTTGTAGTAGCCTTGATGATTGCAAAGAGTATCCGGTTCCTTGCTTGCGATGGTGACAGACTGAGTGAGGCCTGTATAAGTTTCAGCCGTGAGCCTGCGTCGTGAGCTACAAACTGTAGATGACTGTCTTTTGCATTACAGGCGGAAACGCCAGTCACTTACTGACTTTTCAGGCCGCGAAACATTCCACAGCGAGGCCGAACAAAGGCCTTAGCTTGAGGGGCCTAGTTGGAGGAAGATGTGCTGTTAGAGTCATAGACTTGTATTGGTCAATCATATGTGCAGTCTGCTTGCATGTACCAGTTTCCCTATCTAACCTGTGATGACCAAAAATGCGAATGCATCCGCTATTAGCCAAGTGCTTTATTTGGGCTGATATCCTTTCTCACTTCAAGCTATCTGCGTTTAATGCCTTAGGCCGCCAGGCCATAATATCCTTGCCCAACCGGCGACAGAGCTGACAGATGCAGCAAGTTATTGTTTTCTACAAATACCTCCTCACAACTAGCCAATCAGAACCGTTGACTAAATGCTGACCTGAAATTTTGCGGCATTAATATCACCAGCCTTTAAAATTCTAGATGTCAACGTACTCCTTTCTGTGATATACCGACCTTGAGTCCCACTTCCAGCTTCGATCTTCCAGCACTGGTATACTACTATGTCAACCAAGAGCAACGACAATGTTTCCGCCTGCCAAGATTGCCTACAGGTAGAAGAATATGTTTGGAAATGGATGGAGCTAAGCCGTGAAGAGCGGGAGACTTACCCGCAGCTGCGATGGGGATCTCCAATTAACCACAAGTGTTTGGCTTGTGAGGCTGTCCTCGCTGCAGTAAGAAGTCAAATTCATTGGCGGCATTTTACCTACTTGGATGAAGTTGGCCTTGGTCTTCGGATTCAGTCTATGGGGGATAAACTACACAACTTTGTGTTCTGCGCTGTACGTTGGTCGTCAAGTAACCAGCATCAAGGTTGCCATTGCTTACGAGAATATCGCATAGACGGGGACCCGCATGCCGGGGCAAACAAAACAATACGATGCAGGTGAGGTGCTTGCGACCCCAACACTCGATGCAGCGACAGACTCAGCCTTCCAATACGCTGTACCTGTCGACCCATCAAATATTGATCTAGTCCGGGTCAAAGAGTGGATCACATATTGCGACTCGCAGCACGAAGGGACCTGCTATCACGATCCGTATTTAGAGGAGGCACTACCACACCCAACAGCGCTCATACTTGTCGATGTCGACAAGAATTGCTTGGCGATGGATTTGAAACAGCCGCATTATCTTGCTCTTTCCTATGTCTGGGGAAACACGGCGGAATCCTTCCAGACTACAAAGTCCAATTTCTACAGCCTCTGCCAACCAGGCGGGCTGGCAAGCCACATGTTGGACCTACCTCTGACAGTGCGAGATACATTTCATCTTGCACGAGCATTGAATGTCCCATACGTATGGGTAGACAGATTATGCATCATCCAGGATGATGCCCTTTCAAAGCATGAGAATATCAAGAGAATGGCATCTGTGTATGCTCGAGCATACTTCACGGTCATTGCAACAGATGGGGATGCCAACTGGGGACTGCGCGGGATCGGGGCCGAATCTGGTCCTCGTAAGTTGGGTGAAGGGGCAATGCGATACAGTGGATTCCATCTTGGTGCGCAATTCAACAAGATAGGATGTGTCTTTCCCGTCGGTGAGGAGCCGAAAGGTTGGCATGAACGTGGCTGGACGTTCCAGGAGCGAGCGGTCTCGACCCGAACGCTGGTTTTCAACTTGGGCTTCGTATTCTGGCAATGTCGAGAAGGCTTCTTTCAAGAGTACTTTGGCAAGTTCATGGCGAGTCGTCCGTCTGGTCCTGGGAAGTTGTTCACACGGGCATTGGCCAACAGAGGGACTGAGCGATATGATGTCACGCCCAAACCTTGGGCGGACTGCGCAAACTTTCTTCACTTGACAAGGGAATATTTCCAAAAGAAATTCTCCTTTCAGGCTGACTACCTGAACGGTTTCATGGCGATAATCCAAGTTTACACGCTCTCATTTCCTGGAGGATTCTTCTTTGGTCTTCCGGAATTCCTTTTCAGTGTTGCACTTCAGTGGCATCCCAAAAAATGGACCGGCAACGCAAGCGAGGACTGGCCTTCTTGGTCGTGGCTTAGCATCCAAGGGCTAGCTAGCCTTGAACTGCTTGAATACGGACCTCATATACCCAGAGAGGATCGCTATATGCGCAAAACCATGGCCAAATGGCGAAAACGCTGCACCCGGGACGGCACAATGCATGACATCAATGATGGGCATGATGTGTATGAAGCTTGGATTGACGACGCAATCAGAGCTCCGCCTCCTGGCTGGCTACGCCAACTGAAAGAGGGCGCGATATGTTACGAGCCACAAGATTACGATCACCGTCAGAGAAACGAGTATCCTGTCCTAACAGACGAAGGCGTCGTGCTAAGGAGCCACAGGCTGTATCATCCGCTGCCTCTCCTGGATTCCTCGCAGTCATCGGCAGACAACCAACTCGAATGGGAGCCTCTACTATTCGGTGCCGCCTGGTCTCCAGTGTCATATTCCTTTGATGACAAAGGGCAGATTTTAAACGGTAAAGGGGAATGTATCGGGTCTTTTGTGAGCGAGCGCGAAGGGAAACAAGTGCAAGACGTCATTATTATCGCTTTGACTCGCTCAGTAAAACTTGTTGTTACTGGGGATGATTCTGATGATGAGATTAATTGCATGTGCTTGAGCATGGAGAATGGCATTGCACAAAGATGGGGTCTTGGTAGAATATATGGTAACGCATGGGACCAGATGGAGATAGGAGAAATTGAAGTGATAATTAAATAAGATCATACAATTATTATTCAAGCCCCATTTGAGGCGCCAGTTAAACATCTCATCAAAGAATTGGGCTGGATAATGTCTAACCCTCTAGTGCTTTATCTCTTGCCGGAAGAAACTAAGAGATTAAGCAACGGTCAGTATTATTCTGTTGCTTTCTTGTTCTAAGTATAAGCTCAGGGAATCTCATCGACGTGGACCATAATGCATCCATTAGAGCTTGGAAACACTTAAATAACCATCAGCACGAGGTATGGAGTGGTCTGACGTATATGCCTTCTTCAGATGCTGGCAATGTAGTGTCAGCCCATGTTTTAAGCGCTCCAAGGCAGAGAAATTGGGTAAAGATGGTAGCGTCAACCACGGTGCTGTCGTGAGTGCATTGGGGTCAGCCCCAGCACGCAAAGCATCAGTGTCATATCTGCATTCCCCTCTAACAGGAAATGTATAATGGAGACAACCCAAAATCATCACGTTTACTTACAATCCTCCGGTTAAGTTGGAGTTTCCGTGCCATGGCTACGGCCCCTGAACATACAGAAAACCAAAAAAGGCTGCGACTGTGCCAATCGAGATGATCATGGGCATGGGGAATGAACACGTTAGTCATGCACTTGGACGAGCTCTATCGAACCATCCCATAGCGGCAAGTCAATGGAGTGGAGTTTCACCCAGATTTGAATTCCAAGCCGAAGAGGTTGCTTCCATTTCAAGAATCGGAGGAGGGCCAGCAGCTCCTCGCCGCCAGTCTGCGATATGTGAATCACCGCCAATTGGAGGATATTCTCGCCTAGAGCATTATCTCGATCATCAATGATAACTTGTGCGGCCCACCCTTGGTTCTGTTTACCAGCTCGTTAATAATGAGTTTGCCAATCTGAAAGGGGACAACAAGGCTGCCACATGAAACGGTGACCAGCCTCTAGAGAGGATATCAACACCAAGTTCCAGGAGACCCGTAACATGTTTGTGGCCTTCCATTATGGCGCAGTGAGGCCTCATGCCATGACTGTCCTCCACTATCCTCTAGACGTGATCTACCTCATCAAGGACTCCTAGCAAACAAGCTCGGAGTCGTTGTTGTGCTTTGATATCCCCTGATAAAGGTGCCGGAATCCGTGAGATGCCACGCGCATTCGTACTGAGTCTGGTGTTTTCGCGAAGATACCTTGGAGTGATAGAGGTTCCGTGGCTTCAGGTCGACTTGCTTGAAACACGCTCTCACAAAGCAGGGCCTTCCATGAGGTGTGCCAAATGTTTATATCGACAGTGCTCAGAGCATTGGTACCACTCAAAGGTCCAGAGCCGGGTTGATAGAAGAGGCCTAGCCGGGTTGATAGAAGAGGCCTAGCCGGGTTGATAGAAGAGGCCTAGCCGGGTTGATAGAAGAGGCCTCGCCGCGTAGTTAATAGGCCTCATGGATGAGAAACTCATTTGCTCAAGCTACCGCTTCCTATACTTTGTCACTGAGAACTGCGCTATAGGCTCCAACAGCCCAAGAGCCTACTGGCCCAGAGCAAAGCCAACGACAACAGGGGAACAATAAAAATCGAAACATCCCAAATACAGCCATTATCGCGGTATAAGCGGCTGGAGAACCTTGACATCAGCCGCAGCCATTTCCTTAATTGAGTGTATTTCCAGCCAACTATCATCTATTGATCTAATATCATCTTTATCGTCAGATGGGCCTCTTCAAAGTCGCCGGTCTGTATCCCACTGGGGCATACGAAGAGGGAATACTACATACAGCCGTTGTCAGGGGGATAGATTGAAGAGTGGCTGCTCGACTGCCTCAGTGTCTCTCGGGATTTCTAGATTTACAGAAGCAGGTCTTGAGGTTTTTCGCAATGGATATTCTAATAGGAAACCATGAAGTCGAAAACGGTATACACTGGCTTCTGTTTGACAAAAGTATAATATAGTAGGTGCGTGCAGTGTGGAAAAAAGAAAAATAGTATATGCGAACAATAGTGGCCTTGCTACCCACAGGGCCAAAGAAGAGAGTCAAACAATGAAGGGATCGTCAGGCTGTAGCTGACATCACCCGTTGGCCGGAGCCAGAAAATAATGAGGGGTCTGCAGCAGCGGCAGCGGCAGCAAAAGCGTACGAAGTCTTTGACAAAAGTATAAGAGCCAGCCTGGGACTCATCCTCATCAGATGGAGTCTAGATAGTCCGTACTGTTTGTGTATCAACTCACGCGAATCGATCACCATGTAACCTTCTGACACGGATAGATGGCAGTCATCCCGCCGCGAGGCACACTATGGTATAGCATCGACTTCATCATCGGCCTTGAATACGTGATCCTGTAGGACTGCCCGAAGAAAGAGAGGAACTCGTAAGCCGTGATTAGGTTCAGGGCATGCTACCTCGAGAAGTTATGGGTGGTATAGGGCGATAATCTTCGATATCAACAAAGGCTGCTGGACTGTTTGCCAAAAGGCCAGACAGCATATTCAGGCCCTCCGTCTTGGCATTTTCCATGCAAAGGTGGTCTGGTCGTTTGAGCCATTTAAGAGTTCTTCCTGTTGTTTAACAAAGGCTTTACCTTTGCCATACAGTAGCGGCATGTCAACGCTAAGATACCCATAAGGCTAAAACCTTTCACTTAAGTAGTCTATCGCCTTAATGTCCACTCCATTCGGGCAGCGACACTCATGGATAACGGTGATACCCCTCCTTCTAAAACCAGTTCATTAATCTCGGTTATGGTAGTAAGGCCCTGCGCACTGGACGGCAGTTTTGTTTTCTATACACTTTCAATCGGCTGTATAGAATACTAATTCTTAGGAGCCATGAGTTTCTATAATTTCCAGGAACTGGGTTAATAAAGAGTATAGAGATTGCTATATTAGTTACTAGGGAACTAGATACTATACCTACTATTTATTTACTCTTTACTACTTTTACCTTATATTATATACTCTTTCTATTACTATAGAATTCACTATTATAAAACCTATAATACTAGAAATAAACATTATATAAATAAATATAATAAAAAACTACTTAACTATACTATTAGTATAAAGTTTAATAGTTTAAATAGTTTAGTATTACTTTTATTATTAATATAGTTACTAATCTATATAAATTTATAGCTTTTATTTTAAGTTTATTTTACTAAGTATTTAATATTTATATAGTTTAATTTAATAAAAGAAACTATAAGTAAAAATAATATATATTATACTTAACTAGTTTATATTAAAAGAATCTCTTTAAGTATAAAGTAAAACTACTTAAAAAGAAAGAAATATTAATAAATTTTTCTTTTTAATTATATTAAAATTAAATAGATTATATAAATACTTAATTATTTATTATATAATATACTTAATTATTTATATTTTAAAAACTATATTAAGGCTTTAACTATATAAAATATATCTCTTTTATAGTTATAATATAGTAGGTATATTTAGTATAGAAAAAAAAATAATAGTATATATAAATAATAGTAGCCTTACTACTTATAGAACTAAAAAATAGTATTAAATAATAAAGGGATTATTAAACTATAATATATAATTAATATTTTCTATTAGCTAGAGCTAGAGAATAATAAAAGGGCTATAGTAGTAGTAGTAATAGTAAAAGTATATATAGTTAAGAGAACTTATAGTTAGTAGACTGGCCTTATATATATATACTATTTATTAGTGTGTGTTTTAATAAGGCTAGCCTTAAAGGTACTATTATCTAGAATTAATTATTAGCTATATATAATAAGGGTAGTTAAATAAAATGCTATAAGTAATATACTAAGGTTAGAATACTATTATAATTCTAGTAGAAGTTATTAAACTATATAAATAATAAAGAAGTATATAATGGCTATAGCTATAGATAGTATTATAGCTATATTAGGCTAGGAATATATAATTTAGTATATAAAGCCTAGCCCTAGAATAGAGTTTAAAAAATATATATAAAAAGGCCTTTACTCTCTTTATTATCTCTCTCTTTTTCTTTTTTCTATATATATACTACTAGATTTAATATTTATTAATACTATATATTATAACTCTATATCTATAATAAACTAACTAAATAACTAGAATACTAGGGGCGTTTTAAATCCCCCTATTAAACAGCTTACTAAGGCTATATATAGCTAGGTATAAGTAAGTCTATTTATTCTAAGAGACTAATAAATAGTATTACTAATAGTAATAGAACCTAGTATTTAAGCCTTTTAAATACCTACTAAATTATCCTAATTTAAATTATTAAAGAATAAAGAATAGAAAAAAAGAATTCTTTTCTAAGAAAACTAAATAGTTATACTCTAGCTAATAAAGGCTAGAGCTAGGAATTAACTCTTAGAAATAGGCCTTAATAGGCTAGTATACTACTTTAATAAAAAAAGGTAGAGGGCTTTCTTTAAGTATTTTTAAAAGGCCTAAATAATATTTAATATATCCTATAAATAGAAAACCCTTATTAATTATATTACTATTAGTCTATTTATAATTATATTTATAACTATAGTTTCTATAGTATATAGTTAAAGCCTTAATATAGTCTTTAAGATATAGATAATTAAGTGTATTATATAATAGGCAATTAGGCATTTATATAATCTATTTAACCTTAGTATAACTAAAGGGAGAACCTTACTAATATTCCTTTTTCCTTAAGTAGTTTTACTTTATATTTAGGGAGCTTTTATAGTTATAAAAACTATAGTTATAAATATAATTATAAATAAACTAATAGTAATATAATTAATAAAATAAAAGGTTTTCTATTTATAAATTAAAAATATATTAAGTATTATTTAAACCATTTTAAAATACTTAGTATTATATTATAAAAAAGCCTTTTATTTCTCTTTACTAAAGTAATATATTAGTTTATTAAAGTCTATTTCTAAGGGTTATTTTTAGTTTAGCTTTAGCTTTTATTAGTAAAAGTATAACTATTTAATTTCTTTAAAAAAGAATTCTTTTTTTTATTTTTTATTCTTTAATAATTTAAATTAGAATAATTTAATAAATATTTAAAAGGCTTAAATATTAAATTCTATTACTATTAGTAATACTATTTATTAAACCCCTTTTAAAATAAATAGATTTATTTATATTTAGTTATATATAGCCTTAAACCCCCTTAAGTATAGAGTAAAACTACTTAAAAGAGAAGGGGTATTAGTAAAGTCTTCCCTTTAGTTATACTAAGATTAAATAGGTTATATAAATGCCTAATTGTCTATTATATAGTAGGTCTAACCCTTCTATAAATACACTTAATTATTTACATTATATATCCCTTAGCTATTATATAAATCTTTATAATCTTTGCTTATTTAACCCTAGTTAGAGATTACATTAAGGCTTTAACTATATACTATAGGGGCTATAGTTATAAATACAGTTATAAATAGGCCAATAGTAGTATAGTTAATAAGGCAAAAGTAATAGGGTCTTTTATCTAGAGGTTAAGAATATATTAAACATTATTTAGGCCTTATAAAGACACAGCTTAAAACAATTGTTTAGTGGCCTTCTATTCTTCTCTAGCCAGAATATATTAGTTAATTATAAAGGATAGATAGGCTCTAAAATATAGGTTAGGCTATTATATTTTTATAGCCTTTATGTATTTAGCTAGTCTATTAGCCTTTTTTTTTTCTCTTTAGTTCTAGAGGGGGTTTAGGTTTAGACTTTTAAACTATTATTTAAAGGGTTTAAAAGCTTTAGTCTATTAATATAGACTGTTAGTAATACTATTTCTTAAAGGTCTTTTAAAATAAATAGACTTACTTAAGCAGCCTAATTATTTATAGCCTTAGGTAATATAGGTTATTTTTAAAGACTTAAAATATCTCTAGTATTTTAGCTTTTACTTAAATCTATAGTAAGTTACTATATATAGTATTAATAAATATTAAATCTAGTAGTAGTAGTATATATAAAAAGAAAAGAAAAAGAGAGATAATAAAGAGAGTAAAGGCTTTTTTATATATATTTCTTAAACTCTATTCTAGGGCTAGGCTTTATATAATTATATATTTCTAGTCTAATATAGCTATAGTACTATCTATAGCTATAACTATTATATACTTCTTTATTAGTATATTAAGGGCGGTTTAGCTACTATAGATAGACTTTATTTAATATATAAATAAGTCTATATAGTTTAAGGACTTCTACTAGAATTATAATAGTATTTTAATTTTAGTATATTGCTTTTATACCTTTAGCTAGCTTTATTAAAACATAGGCTAATAAATAGTATATATATATATTGAGTTTACTAACTATAAGTCCCCCTGACTATATATACTTTTACTGCCACTATTACTACTATAGCCCTTTTACTATTCTCTAGCTCTAGCTAATAGAAGATATTAATTATATACTATAGTTTAATAATCTCTTTATTATTTAATACTATTCTTTAGTTTTATAAATAGTAAGACTACTATTATTTATATATACTATTATTCTTTTTTTTATACTAAATATACCTACTATATTATAGCCTTAAACTATTTAATAGAAAGATTTAACTTAAAAATACCTTTAGTATTTTAATTATAATATAGTAAGTATATTTAGTATAGAAAAAAGAATAATAATATATATAAATAATAATAGCCTTATTACTTATAAAACTAAAGAATAATATTAAATAATAAAAAGATTATTAAACTATAGTATATAATTAATATTTTCTATTAGCTAAAGTTAGAAAATAATAAAAGAGCTATAATAGTAATAGTAATAGTAAAAGTATATATAATTAGGGGGACCTATAGTTAGTAGACTAGTCTTTTAATATATATATATACTATTTATTAGTTTATTTATCTAGCCTTTATATATATTTTAATAAGGCTGGCTTTAAAAGTATTATTATATATACTAAGAGTAATATATTAAGGTTAAAATATTATTATAATTCTAGTAAAAGTCCTTAGATAATAAAGAAGCTAACTTATTATATAATAGCTATAGTTATAAATAGTACTATAGCTATATTAGGCTAGGAATATATAATTTAGTATATAAAGTCTAGCCCTAAAATAGAGTTTAAAAGATATATATAAAAAGGCCTTTACTCTTTCTATTATATATCTCTCTTTTCTTTTCTTTCTATTTATATATTATTAGATTTACTCTCTATTAATAATAAACTTATAATAAACTAATTAAATAACTAAAATACTAAAGGTATTTCTAAGCTAAATCCCCTTACTAAATAGCCTATTAAAGCTATATATAGCTAGATATAAATAAGTCTATCTATTTTAAAAGGCTTTTTTTAATCTATTAAGGAATAGTATTACTAATAGTTTATATTAATAAACTATACTCTTTAAGTCTTTTAAAAAGCTTCTAGATTATTTTAATTTAAATTATTAAAAAATAAAAGATAAAAAAAGAGAATCCTTTTTAAAAATAACTAGATATCTCTAGTTTAGAAAATAGCTAGATATTAAAGCTAGACTAGAAATAACCCTTAAAGATAGGCCTTAATAGACTATTTATTATACTGTTTAGTAAAGGGATTTAAGTATTTTAAAAAGGCCTAAATAATATTTAATATATTCTTAATCTATAGATAGAAAACCCTTATTAATTATATTACTATTAGTTTATTTATAACTATATTTATAACTATAGTTTTTATAGTATATAGTTAAAGCCTTAATATAATTTAATATAGATAATTAAGTATATTATATAATAGACAATTAGGTATTTATATAATCTATTTAATTTTAGTATAACTAAAGAGAGAGACTTTATTAATACTCTTTTCTCCTTAAGTAGTTTTACTATATACTTAGGGATTAGTATTTTAATTATTTAGTTAGTTTATTATAAGTTTATTATTAATAAAAAGTAAATTTAATAGTATATAAATAAAAAGAAAAAGAAAAAAGAAATAATAAAGAAAGTAAAGGCTTTTTTATATATATTTCTTAAACTTTATTTTAAAGCTAGACTTTATATAATTATATATTTCTAGTTTAATATAATTATAATACTATTTATAGCTATAGCTATTATATATAAGCCTATATAGTTTAATATAATAGGTATATTTAGTATAAAAAAGAATAATAGTATATATAAATAATAATAGCCTTACTATTTATAGAACTAAAGAATAGTATTAAATAATAAAAGGATTATTAAATAATATTTTCTATTAGCTAGAGCTAGAGAATAATAAGGGGGCTATAATAGTAAGAATAATAGTAAGTATAAGTATATATAATTAAAGGGACTTATAGTTAGTAAACTTAATATATATATATACTATTTATTAGTATATATTTTAATAAGGCTAGTTTTAAAAGTATAAAAGTAATATACTAAGGTTAGAATATTATATATATTATAATTCTAATAGAAGTTCTTAAATAATAAAGAAATATATAATAACTATAACTATAAATAGTATTATAGCTATATTAAACTAGGAATATATAATTTAGTATATAAACCTTAGTTTTAAAATAGAGTTTAAAAGATATATATAAAAAGGCTTTTACTCTTTTTATTATTTCTTTCTTTTTTCTCCTTTTATTTATATACTATTAGATTTACTCTTTATTAGTAATAAATAAATTAATTAAATAACTAAAATACTAAGGGTATTTCTAAACTAAATCCCTTTACTAAATAGCCTAAAGCTATATATAGCTAGATATAAATAAGTCTATTTATTTTAAAAGGCCTTTAAGAAATAGTATTACTAATAGTTTATATTATATAATAAACTATACTCTTTAAGCTTTTTAAAAGGCTTTTAAATTATTTTAATTTAAATTATTAAAAAATAAAGAGTAAGAAATAAAAATCCTTTTTAAAAATAATTAAATATCTCTAGTCTAGAAAATAGCTAGGTATTAAAGTTAAATATTTAATAAAGAGATTTAAGTATTTTAAACTATATAAAGCCTAGATAATATTTAATATATTTTTAATCTATAAATAGAAAACCTTTATTAATTATATTACTATTAGTTTATTTATAATTATATTTATAACTATAGTTTTTATAACTATAAAAGAGATATCTTTTATATAGTTAAAGCCTTAATATAATAAGGAAAAGAGTATATAATATAGAGTATAAATAATAAAAAGTAAATAAATAGTAAAGATAGTATTTAATACTTTAATAAAAAGTCTTAATATAGTTTAATATAAATAATTAAATATATTATATAGTAGGCAATTAGATATTTATATAATCTATTTAACTTTAATATAATTAAAAAGAGAATTTTATTAATATTTCTTTCTTTTTAAATAGTTTTACTTTATACTTAAAAAGATAAGTCTATATAAATTAAAAACTTTTATTAGAATTATAATATATATAGTATTTTAATTTTAATATATTACTTTTATACCTTTAATTAACTTTATTAAAATATAAACTAATAAATTCTCTTTACTATTTATAACTATATTAGTTATTAAAGTACTAAGTATTATCTTTACTATTTATTTACTTTTTACTATTTATATTCTATACTATATACTCTTTTTTTATTATATAATTTTTAATATAATTAAATATAAAGTTATAGTTTAATTATTATAATAAAATTAATAAACTTTAAAAATATATTTAATTAATAAAAGAATATAAAAATAAAAATAGAATTTAAAAATATTAATAGACTTTAAATTTATAACTTTATTAATTAAAGTATAGTTTTTTATATATAACTATTTACTATATTATAATATTCTTTTCCTTATTATAATTCCTTTATTATTTAATATTATTCTTTAGTTTTATATATAATAAAACTATTATTATTTATATATACTATTATTTCTTTTAAATATAAAGTTTAAAAGACTTATACTATTTTTTATTATTATTTTTTCTAGTTTACTTTAGATTTATTTCTATATACTATTACTAATTAAATAAATTCTCTATATTATATAATATATATATTTAGTACTTTTTTAATACTTTAATTAATAACTTTATTTAAAGTTAATACTTAGTTTTTTCTATAGTTTCTTTATATTATATATTTCTTTATAATTATATAGCTTTTATATATAACTATAGCTTTTAATATATTATTTTTCTTTATAATATTATATTATAAAGATATTAAAAATATAATTTTAAAATAATAAAAGTAATTAATTTAATAATTAAAGTAAAAAACTAATTAAAAATCTATTTAAATAAACTAAATTAATTATTTTAAAGCTTTATATATAGCTATTTATAATTATTAATATAGTTAGTTTTTCTCTTTTAAATATAAAGTTTAAAAGGCTTATACTATTTTCTTTACTATTTTTTTTAGTTTATTTTAAACTTATTTTTATATACTATTACTAATTAAATAAGTTCTTTATATTATATAACTAGTATTTAACTTTCTCTATAGCTTCTTTATATTATATACTTTTTTATAGCTTCCTTTATAATTATATAGTTTTATATATAACTATAGCTTTTAATATATTATTTATACTTTAAATTACTATAGTTTATTTTATATTATAAAGATATTAAATATATAATTTTATAAAAAGATAGTAAAAGTAATTAATTTAATAATTAAAGTAAAAAACTAATTAAAAACCTATATTAAAAAACTAAACTAACTCTTTTAAAGTAATTCTAACTATTTCTTTCTAGCTTTATATATAGCTATTTATAGTTATTAATATAATTAGTTTTTATTATTAGTTTTTTATATAATTTAAAGTTTTTTTCTTTATTTTTTTTTCTAAACTTTAATTATAATTCTTTATTAAACTTACTATATATTAAAAATATATAAAAGTTATTCTATTACTATTAGTAATATTATTATTAAATAACTTAAAGAAGATTTTTTAAAATAACTTACTTTATAAATAATTAATAAAAAGAGTAAAGGCCTTTTATATAAGTAACTATAGTAACTATAATTACTTATATAGTTATAAACTAAAAGCAAAATAAACTTTTCTTTATTAATAGTTTAAAATAATATTATAGGCTTTTTTAATTTAATTAAAGCTTTTTATTAATATTATAACTTTATAATTATAGTTAGTAATGCTTTTTATTTAAGTATAAATTATAGTTATAATTATAATAAAGCTTTTATAATATAATTTTATTTAATTAGTTAGTATTTATTTAATAAGCTAATTAAAGCTTTTTAACTAAGTATTAATTTTACTTTAACTCTCTATATATATATATAAAGCTAGCTTAATATTCTATTATATTATATATTTATATATAAACTTAATATAACTTATAATAGTACTTATTACTATTTATAGCTTAGTTATTTAATTAGTTAATTACTTTATATAAATAACTTAATAATAGCTTTATTTTTTCTTTTTTTACTATTTATAATTATATTAATTATTAAAGTATTAAATACTATCTTTACTATTTATTTACTTTTTACTATTTATACTTTATACTATATACTCTTTTTTTTATTATACTTTATATTATATACTTTTTTTTATTATAAAATAGTAAATAAAAATAAATAGTTAATATTAAGCTTTAATATAATTAAAAGAAAAATAATAAGTAATAAAGTAATATTTAAAACTATATTATTAAAGTATTAAATATATAATATAATAAAACTTTTAAGTTATTAATTTAATAAATAGAGCACTTAACCTAGATTATTTAAAATAATATACTTAACCCTAATAAAGTCTAGCTATACCTAATTAAATTAGAGTAGTTTTATACCCCTAGATAATATATAATAAAGTATTATATTATAGAACTAATAAGAGATTTACTATTAGATTATATAGTATATTAAATAACTATTATATCTATTAGTTATATAATATTTTATATAATCTTTAGTATAAAAAGAGATAGAATTATAACTTAGCTATTATAATAAAACTAGTAGGCTCTAAGAATAGTATTAATTAATAAAAGAATAAGAAAGGAATAGTAATTAAAAGTACTAATAGAATTTAAATCTATAATTTTATTAATAAAAGTATAGTCTTTTATATATAACTACTTACTATACTATAGTATTTTAAATTTATAATATATTTAGTTTATTAATTAAAATAATAAGGTTTATAATGTAATAAATAAAATAATAAATATAAAACTAAGTTTAAATTAATAAACTTTATAATATATAAATATAAAATAGTAAGCTTATTAAAATATAAAAGTAAAATATATAAAATAAAGTATTACTTAGTATTATATTAATAAAAATACTAAATAATTAAATTATTTATTTTAATTTAAATATAGTTTAGTTAATTTATTTTATACTTTAAAAAACCTATTTATTTATTAATTTAATAATTCTAAAGAACTTTAATATATATTATTTAAATATTTTAATTATTAAATATCTCTTTACTATTTATAACTACATTAATTATTAAAATCCTAAGTATTATCTTTACTATTTATTTATTTTTTATTACTTATACTTTATATTATATACTTTTTTATTATTATTACTAAATATTTAATTTTATAAAGCCTTAATAATATAATAAAAAAAGAGTATATAATATAAAGTATAAATAATAAAAAGTAAATAAATAGTAAAGATACTATTTAATATTTTAATAATTAATATAGTTATAAATAGTAAAAAAGAATAATAATAAGGCTATTATTAAACTATTTATATAGAGTAACTAACTAATTAAGTAACTAAACTATAGATAGCTATAAATATATAAAGAGTTAGAGTAAAGTTAAACTAAATAGAAGGCTCTAACTAATAGTGCCTAGCTAGGAAGCTTTAGTTAACTTATTAAATAAATATAATACTATAGAAGTTTTATTATAATTTATATTTAAATAGAAAGCACTATAATACTAATAGAAAGCTTTAACTAAGCTAGAAAAGCCATTACTTTAAACTACTAATAAAGAAAAACTTATTCTATTTCTAGTTTATAGCTATATAAAGCCCTTAAGCCCCTAGTTTAAAAGAGAAAAATTCCTTATTTATATTACTTAAACCTAGTTTATTATTATAGAATTAAATAGTAATATAAATATAGCTATATAAATAGCTATAGTAGCTATAACTACTACTATAGAAAGGCCCCTGCTTTCTTTACTAGTTATTTATAAAATAAATCATTCTAAGGGATTTTTTTTAAATTATTAATATAATTAGTTAATAAACTCTTAAGCTATAGCTATAGTCTTACTTATTTAATAATAGTATTATTAATAGTAATAGAATAACTTTTATATATCTTTAATATATAGTGATTTTAATAAGGAATTATAGTTAAAGCCTAGAAAAAAGAGTAAAGAAAAGGGCTTTAGGCTATATAAAAGGCTAATAATAAAGGCTAGCTATATTAATAACTATAAATAGCTATATATAGAGCTATAGAAATATATAACTTACTTTAGAAACTAGAGATAGTTAGAGTTACTTTAAGAGAGTTAGCTTGGTTTTTTAATATAGGTTTTTAATTAGTTTTTTACTTTAGTTATTAAATTAATTACTTTTACTATTTTAAAATTATATACTTAATGTCTCTATAATATAATATTATAGAGAGAATAGACTATAATAGCTAAAGTACTTAGAGAGTCAGTCTATATATATATATAATACATTAAAAGCTATAGTTATATATAGAAGCTATATAGTTATAAAGGAAACTATAAAGAAGTATATAATGTAAAGGAGCTATAGGGAAAGCTAGGCAGTACTATATAGTGTAGGGAACCTACTTAGTTAGTAACGGTATATAGAAATGGGTCTAGAGTAAGCTAGAAAAAACAGTGAAAAAAAACCAATATAAGCCTTTTAAACCTTATACTCAGGAGGGGCCTTAATAGTATAAAGGGACTATAATATAATTTTATAGAATTTTATATATTAAAACAGGACTAGTATATACCTACTAGCCTGGCTTTTAAATTCTTAACTATTAGATAAAGATCTAGTAGAGGCAGTTCTTATTAAGCCGTACACGCGAACCGGCCACTACCCGCGGTCATCGGCGCCGTCGTTATATAGGCGATATTCTGCAGCGGCGCGACCACGTAGTGGTAGACAGCGTCGCGAAACTCCTTGTCGTCAAGGGACTCAAGGTCACACTGCAAGTCACACTTGATGCAGTGCTCAACGGCATTTCTATATGCCGGGCCGCCAGAGAATCCTATACGCTCCAGAACGCTTAAGGTACGTTTGAAGCCCTTATCCGACCGTATATTAAGCAGCACCTGAGCCGGGATTTGTGAATATTTATGATTCACATCGTCCCAGAAGTCGTGGATTGGCTTCCATAACATAATCTCCATCAATAGCACACCCAAAGCGTGCAGAGACGGGTTTCCGTCGTAGTTGTCAGAATCATCCCTAGAGATATCAGAGGCCACTGAAATATTATCTGCGAGTGTCTGGGTCACAAAGATCTGGTCATATTGTACCTTTCCATGCCTTTGGATAAAGTAGAGGTCTTTAGAGGTGAGTTTGAAAGGCATCCAAGGCGTGCCGTGTAAGTTGAGTATGCTGGCGGCCACGACTGCTGCTATACAGTGTCTCCGAGATAGGAGAGGGGGTTTAAGCTTTCGTTCTAGGAGCCCCCTGAGCGACACTGCTAAGAAAGTGTCGTTATCATCGGCAGAATTCAAGTAGTAGACTCCGAATCTGCGTGAGGTATTCGCTAAACCGTCCGTGATGTAGCCATAGAATGCTCTAGGCGTTTGGCTTTGTGGTTTCTTGCCGAAGGAATCGCAAAGGTTGGAAAGCTGGCGAGGTTCCTCAGAAACATAATCAGGCCGAATCAAAGCCCCTTTCCCCTGGTCGCCGACCTTCAGGGTGAGAGTTTGGAGGGGATAGGCGCGCTGCGTGCGAGCTTGGATGAGAGTTGCCGACGGGGATAGTATATTCGATACAAAGGGCAGATCGTCCATAAATCTGACTCCTTGAGACTTTTTTGCCTTTATGGTCTTTGGAGTCGGACAGGCGGGAACGGACTGTGGCTGCGGCTGGGTCGTCTTTGACGGCCAGTCGGCTATCCGAAGAAGCACTTCATCCCAGGCCCAGGTACTACGACCTTTGCCTTTCGAATCTTGAGGTTCATTGGCAAAGACTAGATGGAAATCCAGTTTTCTGACGACGCTTTCCACGTCTTGGCCTTTAATTACGAGCGGAGCAGGGAGCCCCAGGTTAATGGCGTGTGATGGCGCACAGCTGCAAGCTAGACTCAGTCGTAGAGCGTTGTATATGCTCCATGATACGGCTTGCAGGAGGCTGAATAGCGAGCTTTTGGAAGTCTGCGTCCGGAAAGTTTCGTTGCGGAGGTTTCCTTGCAGGAGTGTCTCGAGTTTCCTGTTTGTATCTGCTATCTTAGCGACGGCATCTTCGTGTTGTGTGACAGTCAACGCGATGGCGACGAATTTGAGCACCTCGCGCTTCCCAACCGTGCTCTCATCCTTTTGGACCTGCTTCGGGGTTAGCAACCTCACTAAAATGGACATTGAAAAGGGCCACGTCTATAATTCTTGGGATATCATGAACTCGCCTCCATGTCTGACCCGAGGTCCAGCTTTATTCTCAGTTCTTGTAAAGCCTCCATCAAGTCCTTTACGAGATCTCTAAAATCTCCCGCGGTGTAGTTAAGCCGCCGGTCGACCTCTAGTCTTATCTTGTCGTCCTGCCAAAGCGGCCCAAAAGGCTCCGCCAGTAGTGGTTTGATGCCATCCGCAGGTACGATCCCTCCTAGGAGTGTTTCGCAGGTGTTTTCGAGGATTCTCTGCTCGGTTCTGAGGGACCGGGCCAACGCGTGCATCACCTTTGCACGCCGCCGTAACACGTGGACGGTGTGGATGACGCGCTCATAGTGCTCGACGGCGGAAATAATGAGTGGAATGGTTCCAAGGACCGCTCCGACAACCTCGAGCCCGGACATGGTGAGATGAGATGAGCGACAGTTTAGGCCGGAAGCGGGGTATCTCACACAAGCTCACAGCCTTGTTGAAATATGAGAAGGGATGCACTCAGCTGCTCACGTGAACCGCAAATTCGTTGTCTTACGGAGGGGCACTGCAACTCCTACGAGGCTCACAACCATGCATGGTGGGCTCAATACGGGACGTGATTCGACCTGGACAGTGGACACGCCGATGTGCGGGCTGGCTGATGGCTGACCACTCTGTGTGACCCCGCTTCCGAAACACATAAGCCATCGCGAAATATAGCGCGCAGTGTCATATTTCAACGCACGGCTGCCTCTTGAGTAGCTCCCGGATTACATATGGCGACAAGATCGATTGCGGGCCGAGTAGCACATTGTTTGGGCGGATTCAAAAGCATCTCTTCAAACTACCACAGTACCGAGCTCGAGGAGTCAAAGGAAACGGTCGTTACGGCTATCCAAGATGAGCTTGCGAGGTTCAAGTTGTGGTCTGGGAATATTGGTGCCCACCGCACGGGCAGAAGCTCCCTGGACCACCGGCTTCGGGACTCATCCCGGCTCCGAGAGCAAGTGGTGAGACTTCTGGACGAACTTGCCAAGTCACTAGATGAAGGTATGCTCACATGGCGCAAACATGAACAAAAGGCCTGAATCAGTCCAGTGAAGGAAATCTTGAGCGGCAACGCAACACCATGGGACGAGGAGACCACAGACACCAGCGAGATCGACGATGAGTTGAGGGAAATGCTCAAGGATGAGGAGTTTGAATTCGACTCAGAATTAGATCAGCTGTCCGTGGAAATCACCGATATTATCAGTTCTTTGCTGCGACTGTCCATATCATTAAGGAATCCAGCACCTCACGACCATTTCATGTCGACGGAATACGCAAAAGAAAAGTATTTCAGCGATTTCGACATCAGCCACGTAGAGGAGAAGTACAAAGATGCAAATCCAGAGTTGGTAAGGCGACTAGGGGCGGCGATATCCAGGAGGCGGCTGTACTTCAAGTACCGCGAGTCGCATCACGCAAAATTGTCACAAGGCCTCAATTTCGATGAAAGCCGCACCGAGGCAGGCGCAAATAGTACAGTTGCGTCGTCGGTTCCCCTAGGGATGAAGGACTCCGGGATATCGGCGCTATCCTTCGGTGAACTGGACGAGGATGTCGGCTCGGAGATGGGAATCTCGCAGACATCATACGCCACGACAGCACCAGGCTCTGAGATGCTTCGAGTTCCGCCTCTCCCGAAACAACATATCAACGGACCTTTCGAATGCCCCTTTTGCTTCATGCTGATATCCGTGACTAACAGACGCCAGTGGAAGTAAGTATTTACATAACCAAGTCTGGTCCGGGGAAACAGATTGCTAACGGAGCTTGTCAGAAAACATGTTCTGGACGACCTGCGCCCTTATACGTGTCTATTCGAGAACTGTCTCACTGCCAGTAAAGATTATGGAAGGCGCCATGAGTGGATGAGCCACGTCCTCCAAAACCACTGGAAGGTCTGGAGATGCCCAGCATCATGCGAAGCCTTGTGGTCTTCTGAATCCGGCCTGAAGCAACATTTGCAAAAAGCACACCCAGATATCGGAAGTTCAGGAGACCTGCATGCTATTATTGAGAGATGCGAGCGAAGGAGACGTTTAGACGAAAAGACCGACTGCCAATTATGTGGAGAGACTTTGGACTCGATCAAGCAGTACCAGCGACACGTGGGGAAGCACCAAGTCGACCTGGCGCTCTTTGCTCTCCCAAAGATTGGCGACGATGGAGACTCGGACCATGACGACATGGCGGACGATAATGAGGACGAAGTAGACGATGGCGAGGATGTGGATGAGGACGACGGCGAGATATATACAGCTGAGCGTGAGGATGAGAACGAACTCCTTGACAACGAACAGGGTGCAGGAATTGGCGCTCCCCCGATTCCTAACCGGGAACCGACAAGCTCGAAGCCGGACCAAATGCCAGGCGGCGTCGCCTATGACACTAAATTCGCTGCGACCCTTGCCACTGGACTGACGGACGCGGGGTTTGACCCCAACCTCGTCATTGATGATCCGGTCTCTCGCAGTAGGGATTCACCTCCCGGCTCCAATGAGCTGAACGGCAGCCGACACGCATACATCGAGGATATCGATGAGACGTGGAAGGAATACGAGGTTGAGACTTGTGACGGGAAGTCGCCGGCAGAGCTACTGCCAGAGGCTCCGACGCCACCGCCAGAGGCTCCGATGCCACCAGCTGCCTCTGATGAGGATATTGTTAATATCTTTGACTTCCTTATAGCCACCGGCCAAACCCCGAATGCCTCTAATGTAAACCCTACCTAGCCTTCTAAAGACCCGCGGAGGTCTATAAAAAGGAAGCGCTTATAGTGACCCATTATATATAATTAATACTCTAGTAGTATTAGTAAGCTATAGTACATTCTAAAATAAGTAGCTAAATAGCTTTAAGTATTACTATAGTATTAATATAAACTTCTTTTTATAAGTAATATATACCTTCTAAATATAGGGTAAAACTACTTAAGGAAGAAGGAATATTAGTAAGGTTTTCTCTTTAGTTATGCTAAGGTTAAATAGATTATATAAATGCCTAATTGTTTATTATATAATATACTTAATTATTTATATCTAGGCTATTATATAAATCTTTATAATCTTTACTTATTTAACCTTAGTTAGAGACTATATTAAGACTTTAACTATATAATGTCTCTCTTATAGCTATAGAGACTATAGTTATAAATATAGTTATAAATAGACTAATAGTAGTATAATTAATAAAGCAAAAGGTTTTCTATTTATAGAATATATTAAATATTATCTAGGCTTTATATAGCTTAAAATACTTAAATCTCTTTATTAAGTAATATAATAAATAGTTTATTAAGGCCTATTTTTAAAGCCTAGCTTTAATATCTAGCTATTTCCTAGGCTAGAGATATTTAGTTATCTTTAAAAAGGATTCTCTTTTCTTACTTTTTATTTTTTAATAATTTAAATTAGAATAATTTAAAAGCCTTTTAAAAAGCTTAAAAAGTATAGTCTATTACTATTAGTAATAGTATTTCTTAATCTCTTAGAATAAATAAACTTATTTATATTTAGTTATATATAGCCTTAGTAGGCTATTTAATAGGGAGATTTAGAATACCCTTAGTATTCTAGTTATTTAGTTAGTTTATTATAAGTTATAAGTATATAATATATATAGTATTAATAAATATTAAATCTAGTAGTATATATATAAAAGGAAGAAAAAGAGAGAGATAATAAAAAGAGTAAAGGCCTTTTTATATATATTTCTTAAACTCTATTTTAGGGCTAGGCCTTATATAATTATATATTTCTAGCCTAATGTAGCTATAGTACTATTTATAGCTATAGCTATTATATAGTGAGTTAGTTTCTTTATTATTTATATAGCCTAATAACTTCTACTAGAATTATAAAGATAGTATTCTAACCTTAATATATTGCTTTTATACCTTTAAGGCTAGCCTTATTAGAATATATACTAATAAATAGTATATATATATATTAAGTCTACTAACTATAGGTCCCCCTAACTATATATACTTTTATTACTACTACTATTACTATAGTCCCTTTATTATTCTCTAGCTTTAGTTAATAAATAATATTATTTAATAATTCCTTTATTATTTAATACTATTTTTTAGTTCTATAGATAGTAAGGCTACTATTATTTATATATACTATTATTCTTTTTTCTATACTAAATATACCTACTATATTATAAGTAATATATAGAGAAAATATTTAAAGTAAGTTTCCCTTATATATTCTATAGTATTTAATATAATAAAAAAAAGAGTATATAGTATAGAGTATAAATAGTAAAGAGTAAATAAATATAAAGATAGTATTTAATATAAAAAATAAAAAATAAAGCTTTTTTTATTAAATATAAAGTAAAGACTACTTAAGAAAAAAAAGGGAAATAAAAAAGCTATAAGTTTTCTCTTTTTTTTAACTATACTAAAGTTAAATAAATTATAAAAATATTTAATTATTTATTATATAATATACTTAATTATTTATATTATATATTTCTTAATATAATAAGTAAAAGAGTATATAATATAAAGTATAAATAATAAATAGTAAATAAATAATAAAAATAGTATTTAGTACTTTAATAACTAATATAGTTATAAATAATAGAAAAAATAATAATAAAGCTATTATTAAACTATTTATATAAAGTAACTAATTAATTAAATAGTTAAATTATAATAAGGAAAAGAGTATATAATATAAAGTATAAATAGTAAAAAGTAAATAAATAGTAAAAATAGTATTTAGTACCCTAGTAACTAATATAGTTATAAATAGTAAAGAGAAATAATAATAAAGCTATTATTAAATTACTTATATAAAGTAGCTAACTAGTTAAGTAATTAAACTAATAGTTAAGTTATAAATAATTATTTATTAATTTAAAGTAACTTAATTATATAGTTTAATTAAACTATATTTAGTTAGTTATAAAACTCTAATTTAATTATAAAAAGTAATTTAAAGAATAAAAGAGTTATTTTTTATAAAATATTAATAAAAAGCTATAGAATTTAATTATAAACTAAGTAAAATAACTATATTTTTTTAGTATTTAAAATAGATTTTATAAATATTAAATATAAATATATTTATTTTTATAGAATTATATATTAAAGATTATAAATATTTAAATAGATTTTTAAAAGTAATATATTAAATTTTATATAATATTTATTAAAGATATAGAGATTTTAAGATTTATTAAATAATATATAGAATATTATATAAATATTATATTTTATATAATTAAATTTATTAAATTTATATAATTAATTATACTTTTATAAACCCTTTTAAATATAAAGTTTAAAAGGCTTATATTGTTTTTTTTACTATTTTTTCTAGTTTACTTTAAATCTATTTCTATATATTATTATTAACTAAATAAGTTCCCTATATTATATACTTTCTTTATAGTTTTTTTATATTATATATTAGCCTTTTTATATAGTTATAGCTTCTTTATAACTATATAGCTTTTATATATAACTATAGCTTTTAATATATTACTTATTTATTATAATAAGAAAAAAAGTATATAGTATAGAGTATAAATAGTAAAAAGTAAATAAATAGTAAAGGTAATATTTAGTACTTTAGTAACTAATATAGTTATAAATAGTAAAGAGAAATAATAATAAAGCTATTTATCTATTATATATTATTTATATCTCTTTAAGCATGGGGTAAAACTACTTAAGGGGGAAGGAGTATTAGTAAGGTTCTCTCTTTAGTTATACTAAGGTTAAATAGGTTATATAAATACCTAATTGCCCATTATGTAATAGATATACTCAATTATCTATATTATATATCCCTTGGCTATTATATGAATCTTTATAATCTTTACTTATTTAACCCTAGTTAGGGACTATATTAAGACTTTAACTATATAAAAGATATCCCTTTTATAGCTATAGAGACTATAGTTATAAATACAGTTACAAATAGGCTAACAGTAGCATAATTAATAAGTAGGGTTTTCTATTTATAGAATACATTAAATATTATCTAGGCCTTCTAATCTAAAATACTTAGTATTAAGGAAGCTCTCTACCTCCCTTTACTAAAGTGGTATACTAGGAATAAACTATTCCCGCTATCCTAATAACAGGCTCTAAGATACCTATTGTTTAAAGAAGGCCCTAGTAGGCTTACTAGTTCTATTTACCTTCTTCTTGCCCCTTTAGTTCTAAAGGGGGCCTGGGTCTAGACTATTAAACTATTATTTAAAGGGCTTAAAAGCCCTAGTCTATTATATACTATTAGCAATACTATTTCTCAGCCTCTTAGAATAGATAGACTTATCTCTATTTAGCTATCTCTAGCCTAGGCAGGCTGCTAGTGCCCCTACTCTAGGGGGGTTAGTTTAGTACTGCCTCTAGCGTTTTAATTTATATTCTCTATTAAATATTATTAATAATAAAGATTTTAGTAATAGAAGGAAGAGAAAGAGAGAGATATATAATAGAGAGGTAAAGGCTTTTTTATATATATCTTTTAAACTCTATTCTAGGGCTAGGCCTTATGTAATTATATATTCCTGGCCTAATATAGCCATGGCACTATCTGCAGCTATAGCTATTATATACCTAAGGACTTCCGCCGGAATTGTATACCTTTGGCTAGCCTTATTAGAATATATATAAGAGCTAGATAAACAGGCTGACAAACAGTATATATATATATCAAGAGGCTAGTCTACTAACTATAGGTCCCCCTAACTATATACACTTATACTTGCTACTGCTGCCGCTATTACAGCCCCTTTATTATTCTCTGGCTCTAGCCAATAGGAGATATTAATTGTATATTACAGTCTAATAATCCCTTTATTATTTAATACTATTCTTTAGTCCTATAGATAGTAAGGCTACTATTATTTATATATACTATTATTCTTTTTTCCATACTAAATATACCTACTACATTATATTATTTATATAGCTCTTTATAATAGTATTAATATTTAATTAAATATTATATTATAAAGGTATTAAATATATAATTTTATAAAAAAGTAATAAAAGTAATTAATTTAATAATTAAAGTAAAAAACTAATTAAAAACCTATATTAAAAAACTAAGTTAATTCTATTAAAGCTTTTAAAATAAACTAGCTTTATATATAGCTATTTATAGTTATTAATATAGCTAGCCTTTATTACTAGTCTTTTATATAACTTAAAGTTCTTTTCTTTATTCTTTTTTTTAAACTTTAACTATAATTTCTTATTAGAATTACTATATATTAAAAGTATATAAAAGTTATTTTATTACTATTAGTAATACTATTATTAAAAAACCCCTTAAAATAACTTACTTTATAAATAACTAATAAAGAAAATAAAAGCCTTTTTATAATAGTAACTATAGTTACTATAGTTACTTATATAGTAAGGGGACTTAATTTCTTTAATATAGCTATATTTATATTACTATTTAATTCTATAATAATATTAATTTTAGTAGATATTTAAGTAATATAAATAAGGAATTCTTCTTTTTTAAACTAGGGACTTAAAGGCTTTATATAGCTATAAACTATAAAATAAACTTTTCTTTATTAATAGCTTAAAGTAATATTATAGGCTTTTTTAGCTTAGTTAAAGCTTTCTATTAATATTATTAATAATGCTCTTTATTTAAATATAAATTATAATAAAACTTCTATAGTATAATTTTATTTAACTTTACTCTAACTCTCTATATATTTTAATATCCCGTTATATTATATATTTATATATAAGTTTAATATAGTTTATAATAGTACTTATAGCTATTTATAGCTTAGTTATTTAATTAGTTAACTATTCTATATATAAAAGTAATTTAATAATAGCCTTATTATTATTTCTCTTTACTATTTATAATTATATTAGTTATTAAAGTATTAAATATTATTTTTACTATTTATTTATTTTTTACTATTTATACTTTATACTATATACTCTTTTCTTTATTATACTTTTATAAAAATTAAAAATATTAATATACTATTTATAGATTTTTAAGTTAATATATAAAACTATATAGATTTTTTAAAGATTATTTAGAATTTTATAAAAATTTAAAAATCTTTATATAAAGTTTAAATCTTTTAAATATAAAGTTTAAAAGACTTATATTATTATTTTTTTATTATTTTTTCTAATTTACTTTAAATTTATTTTTATATACTATTATTAATTAAATAAGTTTTTAATATTATATATATTTAACTTTCTTTATAACTTCTTTATATTATATATTAGTCTTTTTATATAGTTATAGTTTCTTTATAATTTAATATATAGCTTCTATATATAACTATAGCTTTTAATATATTATTTATACTTTAGCTATTATTATTTATTATATATTATTTATTTAACTTTTTTTTAAATAGCTCTTTATAATATTATATTATAAAAACATTAAGTATATAATTTAAAAGTATTTATTTAATAAATTAACTAAAGCTTTCTAACTAAGTACTATTAGTTTAATATATATATTTATTTTAACTAGCTTAATATTTTATTATATTATATATCTATATATATATAGCTTATAATAAAGTTATAACTACTTATAGTTTAATTATTTAATTAATTAGCTACTCTATATAAATAGCTTAATAATAGCTTTATTATTATTTCTCTTTACTATTTATAACTATATTAATTACTAAAGTATTAAATACTATTTTTACTATTTATACTTTATATTATATACTCTTTTCTTTATTATAAAAATATTAAAAAATAAAAGTTAATATTATAAAATATAAAAAAACTCTATAGAAATTCTATATATAAAAGATATTAGTTAGAGCCTTCTATTTAATCTAACCCCGCCCTAACCCTCTATATATATATATAAGGCTAGCTTAATATCCCATTATATTATATATCTATATATATATAGCTTATAATAAAGTTATAGCTACCTATAACTTAGCCACTTAGCTAGTTAGCTACTTTATATAGACAGTTTAATAATAGCCTTATTATTATTTCTCTTTACTATTTATAACTATATTAATTATTAAAGTATTAAATACTATCTTTACTATTTATTTACTCTTTACTATTTATACTCTATACTATATACTCTTTTCTTTATTATATAAAAGATATTTATAAACTTTATTAAAATCTATTATTTTATATATAATCTTTTTAATTATTTTATATAATATATTTAGTTATATTAATAAAAAATATAAAGTAATATTTTTTATATTTTAAAAATAGATTTAAATATAAAATATAGATTTTCTTTCTATATTTTTATAGCTATTTATTTTAATTTACTATATAACTTTAAAAATTACTATCTTTACTATTTATTTACTCTTTACTACTTATACTCTATACTATATACTCTTTTCCCTATTATTATAACTTTAAAAATAAAATAATTATAATTATAATATTAATATATTTAGTTTAATAAATTATATATAAAGAGATATATATATTAATAAAATAGTATTTAATTCTATATAAATTCTATTTAAATCCCTATATTTATAGCTATTTTATAAGAATTCTTATAGATTTATTTATAAAAGTGGGGCCTTATATACCTGGGCCGCTTTTCGCGACTAGGCCAGGGTTTTATAGCTAACTAAGCGTAGCTTAATTAGACTGTATAGCTAAGCCATAGGCACCCCGGGCTAATGGGTATAACTTGCACTATTATAAGCCATACTAGGCTCATGCACAGGCACATAATGCATCGTGGCAAAATCATGGAGATACAATTATGATTGCCGATATCCTCTTTCGAAAGATGTTAAACCTGGCAGAGGCTTGTATACGCCACTGAATGCTCTAAAGGGTAGGAATATTCCGCCTGCCCGTGGATACAGGTGGATTCTTGGAACCTGCGATGATTACCGCCGAATCCCCTTTGGATACTGGTCGGCCGAGAGACAATATTTACTGCCCCTTGCCATTGTTACATGGAAATGATAGATGATTTTTCTAGTGATTCAGTGATTGGAGATTCTTGACATTGTATATTCCAGCTTTACATCCTTCTAGAGGAGCACAGCCTTGTCCGGTTTCACCAGCCATCCGACCCATATTCGGATATCTACGCAGCCTTTGGGGGATATTCCAGCTTCATCGAGACTGCCACCCCCGCGACTTGCATAGATCCAATCAACATGGAATGTGCCCTTTGCTCGCTGCGGTTCTGGGGAGAGAAGAGAAAACATGTCGGCACCTGTTGGAAATGAGGGCTGATGCCAACTTCACCCCATCGTTGCACTATCGGGAAGCTGTGATAATGAGTCTCGATGCTTCCCAAATGCACTTCACCTAGCTTCATTATTCAGTCTTCTACCTATTTCTGAATTGCTCATCATGTATGGAGCCAGTCGTCAACATCGGAGCTTTCAACTTGTTCCGTGGAGTTCAAGCGCCAAGAATTGTTTTTGGTGCGGAAGGCCTTATGATTCACACAACACTGGGTGTCCTTTAGATTTAGGCCTTGAGGAAATGACACCACTAGGCTTGGCTATCACAGCAGCTCGCAATTTCGACTGGGCGGCTGCTACGTTTGTTGCAATGCGATGCCCGCGGCAGTTGTGCAGTATGATCCTGCACTGCTCGAAGCAATCCTCCATAGGGTCAGGGAAAACAGGGAACTCCTGAATTGACCATAAACGGCTGAACCCCTATGCAACGAGCCTGGACCGAAAACGAGCGGAAAATTCTCTTCCTTTGGACGCAGGCGCCCGTCTTAACACAAGTGCTGAAAACTTGCACCTTATCGCTAGACCAGGAATTTGCAGGTGTTGGTCCAGGTATTGCCATCACTCAATCCCGAGACAGACTGCAATCTCTTCAGAGAACAGTCGAGATGGCCATCCGGAAAGGCTTTGAGACACTTCTTTGCCAAGGCACCGACTCTCTCATGAGTCACTCTTGGATACGTTCCAGATTTGCAAGAATGATCTCATCCGCATTGAATACCCATGAACAAGACCTATTAACAATGATCTCTTTGAGATCTCTTAACTTGCTGGAACAAGCAATAATGATTAGGAATGTAGGTATTACAGTGTCTACTCCATGGCAATCTGAAACTGGGACTAAATCCTAAGAAAGACTACTTATTAACTAGATATTTCTTTTAATTTTCTATCTAGTCTTCTTAAACTGATTATAACTTGGTATTATATAATTTCCTACGGAGTACCTAGGAAATTAAACCGAGGGAACTCACTACAGCGAATCCAGGGTATTTCTTGCTTGGCCCCCACCTTGCCGACGTCTGTTTCGTGAATTTTTATTTTTTATTTTTGGGTCGCGTCTTGTCATCTCCGCTCGCCGACCGACCAGGACATATGATTGCATGCCTCTTCCTTGCAATTTCAACACACCGATTAAACAGTTGACTCGCCCCTCAAACTTCATATTTCTAATGGATAGTCCCTTAGTCACGCGGCGGAACGGAAAATTGCAAGCATGCGAGCCGTGCCGTCGACGAAAGGTGGCATGTGACCACGAGTACCCGGTGTGCCGTCGATGTAGAAGACGGCCTAATGGGGAGGCAATGTGTCATTACTTGACTCCAGATCAGGAATCAGGGCCGGGGCCTGTCGAATCTAGTGGCCCTCGCCGGCCACCAACTGCAGCATCGGTCCCCGTGGCCCGCTCAACCAGTCCCCAGCAGACCAACCGGCACATCGAACCCAACGACAGGATCTGGAGCTCCCCGGCAGCCCGAGCACCGGCCGGCTTCTTCGGGTCAATCAGCATCTTGGCGGCCTACTTGGAAACCGAGACCACCCTGGCCGTACGATCTTCGGTGGCATTCGGAACCGATGCGTCTGCTCCAATAAACATAGACACAAGTCTCCCGTCGCCAGTCGAGATCCAAGACATGGTCAATCGTGACCGAGGAGCCAACTTCCTTGCCGTCAAGATCCTGCAAGCGATCCCTAAGCACAGTCCCACCATCACCCTCTTCCAGCCCCATATCGACCCCAACGATGAGTGGATGAAGAAGATCGGCGAACGGCTACTCGATAGCTTCTGGCTGACCTTTGGCCACTACTTTCGCGCCCAGGAGAGAGATGTTGAGCTGAGTAAACTAGGGAGTATGATATGCATCAATACCCGAAAAAGCTGCAAGGAGGACCACGATGACCCCGTCGCCTGGATCGACAGCTTTTCGGGGCAGAATATGCGCTGGGAGGCGATAGGGCTGATCTTTGTCTGCGCTGCCTTTGGGGAGATCTCTGCTTCTGCTTCCTCGAACGCGGACCATGGCAGTCGCCTGGCTTACTTTACCGAATGCTGCTCGTCTTGCATCACTCTCGCCAACATGGGAGGCAGTTCTGGCTCTCTCATGCTTTTTCTACTACACAAGCGCTCTGTGCTGCAGGCCTGCATGCACGGAGAAACAAGTAAGCGCATCGCTTTCCTCTTCTGAGCCGCAATTCACTGGCACTTGACTGCTTATATTTGTTGTCAGTGGCTATGTTGGGAGCTTGGTGCTGATTTCGAACTAGGTCTACCATACTGGAAATCTCATGCTGAAGCGGTGGCAATGCTGACCTTCTCGGGCTACCACGACGATCATCCTCGCAATCCATCAGCTGCTCCCATAGAAACGACGATAGCACTCGAAGCTCGTAGACGCGTCGCATGTCAGATCTTCATCATGGACAAATTCCTGGCTACCGTTGTGGGGCGGCCGCCTCTACTTGCACGAAGATTTTGTTCTCTACCATTGCCTCTGGGCTTGGATGATGCCACATTGCTATCAGATAAAGAGACGTTCCAGAGGCATGTCCACCTTCTTGATCCCGATGGATGGAATGTCGACGGCCGATTCCACTACAGCTCGCTTCTTCGCGCTCGTATGATGGTAGCTCTATTGCGAGACGAGATTCTTGAGGTCGGACTTGGAAGCAGCGGGAACCATCAGGTCGATGATATTATGTACTGCTCAATCCCCATGGTCCTCGTTATTCAGGCTGCTGACGAAGACGAAGGAGGCTAAGAATAAAACAGAGGACATTATATGAGGGACTGCCGGCCCATGTCCTTTGGAGTCCTACCTCCGAGGAGAGCAGTGAGGTCGACCATCGGACCGTCTATCCAAAGCTACTCATCAAGCTAGACTACCTACTCAACATATTTCTGCTCGAACGAATACTGTTACGACATGGTTACTCGAGAAGTCATCTGCTGCGCACCAGCTTCGAGATGATGGTCTTGACGCTCCACCTGTGGACTGAAAAGCGAATCTGGGTAGAGATGAATGGGGAGTTTCAGTTGTTGGTAAGTTCCCGCTGCGGCTTCATCCAAGCACTACCCTGTCCGGTGTCGTAAAACATAGGACAGTCAACAACTGACGGGTTACCAGATCATGGGGTACGCGGCCCCAGCCGGGGCTGTCTTGTGCATGGAACTCATAGACCCCAACCCCGTGGACATGACAAGAGAGGAGGATGAAGAGATCGTGGCAGGCGAAGTTTACTCCAAATCGTCCATCATACAGCAGCTGAGCCTCTTCGTAGGCTATCTACAGTCGTACCCTTCGCAGGGTAAGGGGTCTGTTGCGGCCGACGTGAGGGGCATCATCAAACGGGTTCTTGATCATGTACTCAACGCGAGACGACCCCAGGCAGAGATGAACCTTGACAACTTTGACCTGGCGGCTAACTGGGACAACTTTGCTCAGTTTAGCCCATTGAGCACCATCAATTGGTTCAATTAGAATAGGACTGGACAGTCTTTCGACTTGTAGCATCGGGAGGTAAGAACCAGGGCAGAGGTCTCTGCACCTGCTGGATATTACAGACGCATCGGGCATTTGTCTGCTTATAGCGGGCTCGGCATTTCAGACCCTCTCGTTATGTATCACCAAACCACAACAATCACGATCCCCTCACCTGATTTTGGGTATAACGGCGCTGCTCGGAGCTCGGTCCTCGGGGCTCGGTTCTCGTTCTGGCAGGAATCCACAACCACCCATCTTTAATTTGTTCCTCAAGCGGGTCCATACATCCGACCATATATTTTGTCTTACATGCAGCTAGGAAACGGCGTTCTTGGCGAACATGCTCGGCATTCATGACCGCTGATGAATGGGAATCTTGGAGACGACTAATGCGAGTGGAGTCGCATTGCCTATATAAATATGAAAGAGCCTAATAGCGTTCTCAAAATACTCTGCCATTTACTATCATTTAGATCAATAGAGAACCTCACCAAACTCAAACACAAACTATCCAAAATGTCCACGTCCTCCCTTCCCAAGACTTACCAGGCCCTCTTCTTTGAGAAGCAAGATGGCGACTTGATCCTCAAGCAAGTGGACCTTCAGGAGCCCAAGCCGGGTTACATCCTGGTCAAGGTGCTCGCCAGCGGCATATGTCATTCCGACAACTTCGTCAGGCAGGGGCGTCTAGGCGACGTCTTCCCCCGCGTGCCTGGCCACGAGGCAGTCGGAGACGTCGTGGCCGTCGGCGAAGGCGTGAGTCGCTTCAAGGGTGGAGAGCGAGTCGGAGCAGCCTGGCACGGTGGTAAGCCAAGCCCCGGACCACGGTAACTCCACCTGTAAGACGTTTACTGAACTCGGCTTTCAAGGTCACGATGGCACATGCCGCTCTTGCCAGCGAGGACTCTTCCAAACCTGCAGCAATGGCGAGGTAAACGGCGTCTCCATGGACGGCGGGTATGGAGAGTACGTCCTGCTGCGCGCCGAGGCAGCCGTTCGAGTACCTGCAGATGCAAACCCAGCCGAGGTCGCCCCATTGTTGTGCGCAGGAGTCACCGTGTTCAACGCCATGAGGAACATGAGGATCATGCAGGGCGGGCTCGTCGCCGTCCAGGGTCTGGGAGGCCTTGGCCACCTGGCTCTACAGTATGCCTCCAAGATGGGATACACAACAGTAGCCCTGAGCACTGGAAGCGACAAGAAGGAGTTTGCGTCCCAGCTGGGCGCCCATCACTACATCGACACGACCAAGAAGGATGTCAGCAGCGCACTACAGAAGCTTGGTGGCGCTGACATGATCGTGTGCACTGCGCCCAACGGAAAGGTTGTGAGTCCGCTCGTCGGCGGTCTTGCGCCGTTCGGCAAGCTGGTTGCCCTGGCACCGCTCGGACCAGTCGAGTTTGATACCGTGTCCATGGTCATCAATGCCACCAGCGTCCACGGTTGGAACTCGGGACACCAGCAGGATACAGAGGACGCGATAGCCTTTGCGCACACGCACGGTGTCAAGTGCATGATCGAGAGATTCCCCATGTTTACTGAGTATCGAGCGGCTTTTGAAAAGATGACGAGCGGCAATGTTCGCTTCAGGGCCGTCATGACCCTTTAAGCACAGGCATGAACGCAAGCCGACTAGCGACGTATAGGCTGCTTCTGAGTCAGATAATTAGATGTTGAATTTTTCCAACATATGAGACGCGAAGCCTGTGACTGCCGCTGACGAAGGTCTCGAGCCCTAGCTGTGGAAGAAGGCTGCCACTGCTACTGACAAAGGTCTCAGGTCCTAGCTGTAGAGGAATGCTGCCACTACCGCTACTGCTAGCAAAGGTTAGGATCAGGGCTACTAGCAAGTCCACGATATTATTAGAAGGAACATTTCCAAGGGCCTCAAGCCAATCAATTACTAGCACCAAGCTCTCAACCAGCTGGCTTTTTGTGCCAAGATTTAGTTCACAATCAGGAGCTGATTAATAAAGCTCAATCTAGAAGGCATCAAATACTTTGATGTAAACCTTCTAGCTTCACTTAATGAGGTTACGCATGATCACGTCTCTTTCTTGGGTGGGTATCTGTTATCGAATCCATGTAGTAGCTTCTATACAGATATGAGACCCAGGGAGAATCGTTCATATGGCACAAAATATTCAACACCATCCTAACATATCTATATGATGATCATTCGACGACTAAGTTGGCAGCAGACCGAATCAACAACACCGACTATATACTCAAGCCTTCGCGGGAGCATCCTTGCAGTCGTAGAGCGCCGAAAAAGGATCCTCAGATGATAACCCTCTGGTATACTCAATGGTGTTGGCAATGTCGGTTCCCAGATTCTCCCCGAACACCGACGCAACCCAAGCAAGCGTTGCCACAGGTCGAGGTCCCTGGCCGCCTCAGCATGAGAGCAGAGGCTCAATTTTTGGCCCCATTTACTTGGAAACATCGACATGCCGGCTTTGTTAGAGCTATTGATGTGCCATCTGAATCCAATACTATCCATCCCCGAGCTTACCAGTATCTTAGCCGCCTTAGTTCTTAAGACCTTCTCTGGACGTTTTTCTTATCAGCTAGCTGCTTGTTTCATCCACACGGGCACTTCTTCCGTCAGTTTGGCTGCAGTATCGGCCGAGCACTCATCCGGCCAAACTGGTCGCTCTTCGGGTCAAGCCAATGGCCGGGTGGAACGTCGAGGTTGAAATCCTCGGGCCTCGTATTCACCATGTTGGCCCTCTCACTCGCCACTCGAGAGCGTTCGTCAGCCTTCTCCTTTTCGCCCCGGGCGCTGTTCATTCTAGCGGTTGAAATTGTAAGCTTGCGCTGGGCTTTGTCTCGCGCTCCCATGGCTTGCTTCATGGCCTTGAGAAGTTCGGCCTTGCGACGTTTCGCCTCATCGCTTGGGCCGTCAGGTGCAGCTTCCCACGCCCGCGCCGCGGCTTCATAGTTTGCCGTAGCTGCGGACACCTTTGCACTCTCGGCCCTGACCTGTGCCCGGCACGCTTCGAGGTTGCTAGCGGCCGTTTGTGCCTGGGTTGCGCTTTTCTGCGCCCGTTCGACGATTTCCTTGACCTCGGTGACGGTCGGTTCATTCAGGTAATATCTGGGATTGGCGTCATATGGAATCTTCTTGACCTTTACAAAGCTGAGGCATGATCTGCAGAGGGGCTTCGACACGCCAATGGCCTCAATGCCCCAGGCGCCCGTGCCACCTGGGTTCTGCTGGCGCACGTAGGCGTATATTTGCATTTCTGCGTGCCTCTCGCTGTTCTGCTCTTTGGTCTCGGGCCGTCTCTCGGGCAAGAGGAGGGTATACTTGTAGTTGACCTTGTGCTCCTTGTTGTACTGCACGCACGCCGCCCGGATCATGGCGTCGTGTCGTCCATCGTGAAGACCGAGGTTCTCGGGCGGAAGTTCGTCTTTGCCTGTTTCAATCCCTCGGGCCGTGATGCGCTTCTTCACATTGGCGGCAATCAAGACCTCGTTGCCGCGAACGCCAACGGCCACCGTCTCCATCCGCTTCTCGTTCCAGTACAGCTTCCACCATTTGTTGAGGGCCTCGTGCTCTTTCGGGTCTGGCTTGGGCAGATCCATGGCCTTTCTCTTCTCTTCGAGTGCCTTCTTGGCCTCTTTCTTAATCTCATTGCTGAGATGTTGAGGTGAGTCGTCGCCCGTGGGGCTCTCGCCTGAGTGAAGCTCCAAGAGAACGTTCCTTGTGATTGCTGCGTGGTCATGGAGCCAAAACTCCCACCCCAGTCGGTGGGATAGATCGAGTGCCACAGTGAGGGCAGAAGGTGCGACGGCCATGCCGAACGTGTGAACGGGACTTTGGGGGATACTCCCGAGCCGGTGCTCTGAACAGTTGTGTGTGTAGAGGTTATAACGTGCTTGAGTAAAGACGGTATCGTGACTAAAGAAGTGTTTCCCTCAGTTTGTCGGGAGAGAATAATAGCACGAGAGTGAGAGAGAAGCTCTTGCTTGTGACTAGCTTCTTCGTGACTCGGCCTCTGCTGTCTATCTTGGCTCTCTTTAAGTTCGACTTGGCCCGTGGTGTACGATCGATGATTGACTCAACTGCCGAGTTGATGGAATCAAAGTAGATGGCGCCCCTATGGTCACAAGGTCCGTCATTCAGCTTTCAGGTCCATTGATGAGTCCACTTGCGAGTGTAGATCTAGTCCTTTTTCAGTCCTTTCCCCTCAATTGGACAATCAAATGTCCCGCCGTTACAATCAAAGAAAGTTCAGCCCTTTCACATGTCGCGTCGGGCGCGTATTTGACGTAAACAGAGTCATCGGGTGATATGATTGACCTCGGCTGCTCCTTTAAAGAGCGATCACTGCTAGTTTGGATAACTCAGCTTCGTCATCTACCTTTCCTACTGTGCCAATTGTGCTTGGTCGGGCAGCAAGCCTCCACACTAAAGCACGAAACCACATTCTATGCTGAAGCTGAATGTGACAGACAGCGGAAATCGCTTATTCGCAGCGCCCCCAGGCTTGAATAGGCATGTGTGATCCCTGAAATGCGACAGTATGAGTCGCAGAGTTTCGGTATATGATGGATCCCAACCAATCCAATGCTTCTGCGCCGTCTCGTTTGAACGGCATTTCCATCAGCTCGTATGACACGTCACCTTCAAGACATTTCTCGGCGAGCTTGGGCCCCAAGAGCCCGACAGCATCTTTTCCTGGCAGTGCATGCATAGACCCGTAGATATGTGCAGACTATCACACCAAGGACCAATAACAACCCCGGGTGTGATTAAGGTCTGCGGGGCAACTGGTTGCCGTCAAACTCTGATCGACTGTCGCGGCAGCGGCTCGGATGCGGCCCGCCGTGGCCATGCATGAAGATCATCCGGCAGACTCTTCAGCTCACAACATAGTGAAGATCTCCACTACATTTGGGATGCTTGCGTAACTTTACATTTACCGACGTAGCATTCAAGGTCAGTTGTGTTGACCACCCCTCTTTCATTTTGATGTCATGTCGTCAGTGAAGCGAAGAAACTGTGGAAAGTCTTCGGCTGTTTGGCTGACCAATGAGTGACGCCATCTCAGAGTATCGGTGAGCGAGACGTGATTGTGTGGCTTGAATATAATATAAAGATAGTAGCTCACGTCAGATAAGTTGCATGTCTTCTCGATTGACCCTCATACGAAACGAGCATATCTCTCGTGGCACGTCTTCAACCATGTCGCACGAGTTCATTGACGACCTCATCGCTCCTGGGCGGTCCGAGTTGACCTCGATGCCGAACCCAGGAGCGACCTTGGCCAAAGAGCTGGCAAGCTTGCCTTTGCCCTCTCTGACGAACTCGCTTGAGGCCATTCTGGCAAAGGCCGACATCACACTTCGTAGCAACATCGAAGTGGATGTACACACTCTCCCGGACGTCTCCATCGAAGAGACTCAAGCTAGACTAATTCAAAAGCTAGCAAGTCAGACGGCCCTTACAAATAAGAGCCTGATTGCCACGGAATCTCTTATGCCTGGACTTCTAGAGACATCCAACAGGCAACTCATCCAGTATGCGAGTGCGCCTGCCACGCCACCATTCAGCGGCCCTCACTACTGGATGCATACGGGACTCACAGAAGATGAGAATTTCCTTACGGTTACGGCGTCTAGCTACGCCCCAGCATCCAATGTTCCTCCCAACACCCAAGACCTATCGGCCATCCTACTTCAACAACACGCTGCCGCCATTGGTGGTGCGATTGTTCGTGACATCAAACTCATTCTTGGCGAGGGAAAGAAAGAGGACGTCAAGTTCTGTGACGTACCCGTCCTTCCCCTGCAGGTCCCCGAGACGGAGCAGGCGATGCTCTTCTCTCGCATGCCGGAACAAGAGGGCGACACTCCCGATTTCACGCTCATCCTGCCGGAGAAGTATATTGCCCCTCCTGGTTTCGAAGGCGTCGAGCTGTTCCCTGATGTGGCCATTGACGATAAGGACGGAGTAATCGCTCTGCAGAAAGACGTGACTCTTGGAATGAAGAAGTCGGAACTGCAGCTGTACACCATCGTGGGAGACATTGTCGATTTCTGGGGTATTCAAGGGCTTACTGCCAAGCTGTACAAGTACAAAGGTACTTCATCCTCATTATTTTTTGAACACGGTGCTAACAGATGGAAAGGTATCCCTCAGGTTGATGAAGATAAGAAGCCCATCGTGGATATCTCGACAGCCGAAAGCGCTACGGAAGAGCCCGCCAGAGAGAAAGTCGTCCTCAACGCCCAGAGTCTCATGTTCCAAGGCCGACCACTGGGCACATTATTCCCATTCATCAACAGCAAGGACATTGCGAATCTTCCTATAGCGAGTCTTGAGCTGACTTACTCCGAGGAGAAGACCAAGAACCCACTCCATAAGCCTGGACTACGTCTAGAGGTGGACATTGAGCTCAAAGATAGCCTCGAATGGGCTGGTGACTCCATCAAAGCACTTTTTGGGTCTTTGGATACACCGACGATCCATCTCAGCGCTTTTCTGTCAGAGACGCGCAACTGGTCCAAGCCGCCCACAATTGAGAAGCTCGTGCTGCAGGGCTATTTCAAAGACATGTCGCTGAACCCCTGGAACATGCTCGAGTTCAAGACCATGGGCATCGAGATCACCGCAGAAAAGAGCAGTGGCTCGTGGTACTTTGGCTTCGGCTTCATTGGCGAAGTCGATCTCATTGGTATCCCGGGAACTCGCGTACCGCGGGGTCTGAGCTACCGATTGGCGAGAGATCCGGTGCTCTCTGGCGCGCAGGGAGAAGAGGCTGGACGAAAGTGGGATCTGCTGTTGGTAGCGGAGGACTGTAATGACCTCTTTGGTTTTGAAAACGTTGCGGTATGTCCATCACGAATATTCGGGCTGTCTAATGGCTGATGCTTGCAGATGACAAAAGCATTCCTCGAAGCGTCATTTTACGAAGGCCACTTCAACTCTTCCATCAGTCTCGACATTGGCGGTCAGATCAAGGTCGGTCAAGGCACGTTCGAAGTCGCCGGTCGGTTCACCAAGGGCTGGGCTGATTCTGTCACCTGGACATGGCTCGATGCCACCGGAGAGTCTCTTCCTCTCGCCCAAGAGGACTACTTCATCCAGGCCATCATGGGGAATATGAATTTCAGGGACCTCAAGGATGTTTATGCGCAAATCACAGGTCAACAACCTGCCGATGCAGGCCACGATGACATGACGTTCAAGAACATGTCCATCAAGATTGCGTGCACCAAGTACACCGACTCCAAACTCGACAGGAAGTCACTAGAACTTGCTGGAGAGGTCACAGTCGGAGACGCAACCACGTACTCGGCTCGTTTGACGTTTGCAACGGAAGGCATCGCTGTGGTTGGCGCAGTGAGCAACGTCCATATTCCTGGGACGGATGTCGTTATTGAGAAGGCTGGGCTCAGGGCTTTCTTAGCCCTCAAGACATCTTCAGTAGATTCCGCAGAAGGTGCCGTAGTCTCGAAGAAAGACCAGAAGAAAGAGACAAGAAAACGTCGGCAAAGCAGTTTTGAGATCCTGGGCGTCATCCACTTCCACGACGTCACGTTCAGGGCCGGTTTCTACACCGCCAACAATGAAGGGAAACGAGACTGGCTTGTCTTTGGCTCAGCGGAACGTATCAGGCTGAGAGAGGCTTGGCCCGACATTCCACACAACAGTTTTCTCAATCTCCAGCTCGAGAATGTCTCAGTCATTGCATCCTCCAAAGACAGAAAGAGGGGCGGGCATACAAAGACTGGAAGCAATGACATACATAGGGAATGGGATGTGCTGGATGAGATTGAAGCTCTCGACTATCCTATTGTCCAAGGTAGCATGCCTCCCAAAACTCTAACGAGGGAAACTAACACTTAGCAGGTTTCCAGATCTGTGCTACCATTGTGTCTTTCCAGCAGCTTGAACAAATGAGCAATGGTAAGATCGATGGTCTCATGTTGTATCTGGGCTACAGTACGCAAGTCGGATTCACCGCATCTGTCAGATTACCTCCGTCCTTTAGGGTAAGTACAAGCACTCACCTAAAGTTCAAAGCTCACATGTCACAGATCGACGTCTCCAAGCAAGCCTATCTTCATCAAGTTACGACATCTATCGTAATTGATAAGACAGGGCCATACTTGGAGTTGAAAGCCACTTTGACGATCAACATGGAGCAGTCCGATCCCATCCACGTCACGGGCTTGATCGTGGGAAGTCTCAAAGGAGTGAATGGAGAATTGTCAGTCTAACGTTCACAACATATTACTATGAGCTAATGATACCATAGATATATGGAGCCTGACTCCAGATGGGCCAACCCTTTCAATCTCCACAAGGAACTCATCGTCTCCAACCTGGGCATCGGCGTTGGATTCGACTACGCTACGGTCCTGGTGGTCGGGCCCACGTGAGTTCGCCACTATCACCTTCTGTATTCAACTAATCCTCTCTTTGCAGACGTCTCTCCTTCAAAGGCCAAGTCAACATTGCTGAGTACCAAGGCAACATGGACGTCGGCGTCGACGTCACCAAAGCCGCCGCCGTCCTGCGCATCGAGCTCAACAAACTTGACGTCACCGACATCGTCAAGATTGCCGGCAAACTTGCCGAGCAAAAGGCCCTCGAGAATGCTGCCGACGGCGCCAGGGGTCTCGTCGTCTTCAGCGATCTGAAGCTGTACCTCTCCTCCGGCGCCAAATTCATGGGCGAATATTACGAGCGCGGCATTCAGATCAGGGGCAAGTTGAACTTTTTCGACAAGCTGGCCTACTTTGATGGGACGTTCACCGAAGATGGGGTGTTAATCAAGGGTGGCTTTGATGCGTTCAAGTTTGGTGGTCTGGAAGTGACCTCATTGAAGACGTACAGGGGAAAGAAGCGTGCCATACTGGAGATTGAGGTACTGAAAGACACGCAAAAGGTGCTCATCGACGGCATTCTACGATACTATGATATCGAGCTCCAGGTTTACATCAACGCCAACCTACAGACCAGGCAGTTCGAGGCGGACATCCTCGTGAAGTTGGCTGACGTTCTTTCATTCGCCCTGAAAGCCAAGATCGAAGCCAAGGATTCTCAGGACTTGGAGAATGCCGTAGTGATCTTTGAGGCACACCTGGAACTCAAGATCCTTGAGTCTGTCATCCAAGGGATCCTCAAGGCGCTTGAGACTCTGAAGGAGTGGGCAGACAAGAAGATTGACGAAGTCAAGGCTCAGGTTGAAGGACGTCTTGCGGTGCTCAGGATTGAGCTCGCCGAGATGGAGAAAAGTCTCATCGAGTTGAGGCAGAAATCGCATCAGGAGGTCTTGAAGAGGAGAAACCAGATCGATGAGGAGAACAAATTGCTTCGAGAGACTAATGAGGAGATTGACAAGTACGAACAAAAAGTCAAAGAGGCCAGAGCAAACAAAAACGCAAAAGAGGAGGAGATTCGAGAATACGAGAGACGGCGTGACGCGGCCCAGTCAAGACTGGACAAGAAGACGAGGGAGATGCGAGAAGAGTACAATCGCAGGATTCGAGAGGAGGAGGCCAACCAGGAACACTGGCGAGCAGAGAGACGGAGGCTCCAGGACAAGAGGGATGCGTCTTGGGGAGATGATTTGCGCAAGCGCGAGACTGCTGAAGCCAACTGGCGATATTGGACTGGTAATCTTCCGCACTCATTCCCTGCCTGTCAAGTACTAATCATGTAACAGGGATCGAGAACGAGAGATATGCCTGGAAACAAACGTGCGAATGGAACCTGGACAACTGCGATTGGTGGGACAAACCGTACTGGGTAAGTAAGTCCACAACTACAGGATTTCACTGACGTGATACTTCCAGGCCACCAAATTGGCTGAAGCCGCAGTCGGCCTGGAACAAGCACATGCCAGCAAAGCCATCGAAGCTGAGATCCTCCACGTCATTGAAGTCATCACCAACTCTGACGAATTCAAGACCGTCGAGAACGGGATCAACAACGCCATCGATGAGGCCTCCCGATTTGGACGCGCCTTGCAGGAGCTCGTGGACAAGGGTCCCATGGCCTACATTGAAGAAATGTCGCGTGACGAGAAGCGTGACTTGCAACGCCAGATTAATCTTTTACAAAGCTTAGAAAACGACAGCAGAGAACTGCAAAGTCAGCTTGCAGCCGCGGAGAGGGCGCTGAAAGAGACGAGGGGACGGCTCAGCCCGAAGCAGGAAGCAGCACGCAAGAACATTGTCGATCTCGAAGCGGCCATCAAGCTCAAGCCCTGGGAGGCCGAGTACAGGAACAAAAAGGCCGACTTTGACAGGATCAAGACGCAGGCTGATGGGCTGCTCCAGACCCTCGATGATATTAAAAAGGGCATCTCCGTTGGGGAGGATCTTATACGGCAAGCCGTCAAGTTTTTGGAGTTTATACCGGAGATCCAGTCCATCCATGTCACGGCAAGCTCGGAGATACTCGTCAACAACGCACCATTGACGTTTGGTATCAGCGTAAAGTGGCACGGCGAGATACACATGTGCTATGTTGAGTGGTCGCCGAATCAAGATGCCCATGAGCTGTACAGCAACGCGGCCAGGAAGATGGTGGGCTTAGCTGATATCATCAACCCATGAAGTTACTTGAGCACTCATTAGAAGGACCTAGGTTAGGATTTAGTCGTTTAACTTGAACTTGTTTTCTTTTCCTGAATTGTTTGTACCATGGAGTAGGACAAAGTGTGATTCGTGATTATAATCTATTTATGGCATTTCTCAGTGTACGGTAGGGTGATACACTCAAATGAGCGACACCACGTTCAATTACATACTTGGCGTAAAGTTGAAACTGTACTCGCTTATGTCCTGACGGCGCTGGCACCTACACCTGGGCCTGCGCGTGAATGGCGTCGGGATTGGCGGATCCTTTCTGGGAGGGGGGTTGACCTTCAGCAGTCAATATGGCATGGCTGCAGATGACATTATCAACTACGAGGTGAGATGCCGTGGTCGTGAGACACTTACATGTGTTAAAGAGCTCAAAACAGATCGTGCTCGCTAACTCTTCCATTATTAATGCTAATGCGATGCACAACCCGGACTTGTGGTGGGCTCGTACCGCTACCTGATAAACCCTTTCCCAAATTCCCTCGCTGATCGCGTGCCAAATGGTTCGTAACCAAGCTCGACTTCAAGACGGTCGACCAACTCTCAATCTGGCTCGAAGCCCGCACCTACGCCACCTCTCGACGCCGTAACAGAATATGTGCATGCTGCTGAAAAAGGCGTCGACGCCGCCATTCTTTTGGCCTCAATTCGCAATCCGGCTTCGCTGTCTTCATCGATGGAAAGCCTATTGAGCGGCCGGCGGTATACGGAGCGCTACTAGATGTCCCGTCACAGGGGACGCTCCTCAACTCAACCATGGGGAACATGGCTGACCTTGGCAATGCCATGTCGTCAATTTCCTCTTCCAGTAAGGCTCGGTGCGTATCAACCTTTATGACGTGCCAAGCCGCACTCAGTTGCTGAATGTTGACGTAGGCGGATGATTAGTGGTGTTGCATTCAATTCGACCTTGGTACTCTCTTTTCCTCAGAACAGAAGAACTCGCTCAGAGTCTCTGGGCATCCATGGAATTTGTCGTCTAGCCATTCACAAACTCTGCCGTGCGGCACGCTGCCAAGACGGGAGGCAGCCCAACAGGCTTCACGCCGACTCTTCAGAACCGTGAGACCTCTATTAGACTGCGTTGGTGGGTAAACTAACAGTCTTCCATCAGTCCCGACATACTCGACTACATGGCAAGAGAGCTCAGACGACACGGCCGCCCTCTCCATAATTGGTGGCTTCACCCACAATGTCGAGCGTATGTGGGATTTCCCGTTCGTGTGCCCCAATGGGATACAGACCAGTGACTTCGAGGAGGCCCCCTCTGACGATAAAGACGATATCAAATCAATAGATAACAATTGGTTAGAAAATTCGATTGAGAAAAGCTTGGAACAGAGTTATAAGAAGCCGCGATTGCAGATCCTCACTAAGGAGGTCCGGCAGGATCCCTCGTTCAACCAAAGCGATCAGATCGACGAGGGTTTCGACCAAGAGAAGAGATGGGTAAAGATTGCTCAAGTTCTAGCTCGTCAGCTTCACACTGGCATAGTTTTGCAGAGGATAATACCCATTTATCCTTGATTCTACCATCTGAGCGCCACCAGCAGTCGCACAGGAATTGCACCGCCTTGAGGATTTGGCGAGAATAATCGGCGACGTTGGGTTGGCAGAGAAGAGCCGCAAGAGAGTTGACGTTACCACTAAGGCTTGCATCACGCTCCAGGGGGTATATGCAGAAATGGCTCTCTGCCTCGAACTCCTTGATCATGGGCTCCGGGCTAGCGTTTTAGCCCAGAGCAACAAGAGAAACGATGCATTTGGCCGTGTCGTCAACATCCGCTACAAGGAGTGGCGCTGGCGTGATTCACGCGTTAGCACAGCCCACTCGCTCTGGTAAGGACGCACCGAATCCAATGACTCCTTGCCCACTCTCAAAGGCTGTTCCTAGAGTACGTTGCATCTCCTGCAACTGGATGCAGTCCAGGTCTCACGACAAAATCCTGCTCGAAATAGGGTGGAAAGAATCTATACCATACTTAGTATGGCCTTACTCATCACTTATCATTACATACCCAGGAATACTCAAAGTACATCAAGGGCCAAGCACTCGGAACGCCACTGGTGCCCGTTCCAGGGCCCTCTGCCACGACCTGCTTCAGGTAATCTCCGACTCATCATCCCAGCTGGTCACGTTCATCAGATATGCAGCTGTTGAAGAAGGCGATGCCATCATGGCGCCTTGGACTGTATGGGGTGCAAGCTTGTCAAAGTCAGCGAGTGCAAGGCTGTGAACTTTGTGTCTCCATAGAGGTACTCGGGATTGAGCCAGGGCACAACCTTATGCAGGCGCCGTGTACAATGTAACCCGTGCCAATATAAAAGTGCAGCCAACAGCATGACCAGGAGCCAATCAGACATCTGCCGAGGGTATAATGGGCTGATTTGCACGCCCCAGCTATTTCGTTGCCTAATGTAACACACCAAGGGATGTTGGCCATATCTCAATGACGAAAACGGGAGAGGGGACAATTTCTTTCAACACGGAGGTCAAGTGGTCAACTCTCAAACCTTTACATCAGCGCACAATCCATCAATTATTTCTCACAGATCTTCATTTTGCACATCAATGGCTCCGCTGAAATTGCTCGTTCTGGGCGCCACGGGACCAACGGGTAAGCTTGTCGTACAGCGAGCGGTCGAGTTCGGTTGGATCGTCACTGTATACGGAAGGCGGACCTTGCCTGAGCATGCAGCTGATCAAAATATCAAGGTGAGCGACTGCACAATGGAGTCAGTCATTCCTATCGTTGCATGCTCACATATTCAAGGCTCTTGAGGGTGCTCTGGACGATCCTACTGCTCTCCGCACGGCCATCCATGGCCAGGACACCATCATTTCTGTATTCGGGCCTTCGAATCCTCTTGCCTCGATTGATGTGTTTGTTCCGGCCTATCGCTTCATTCTCAATATCATGAAAGATGAAGGTGTTAAGCGAATCATTGCACTGAGTACGTTCAGCGTCTATGATCCAAAGGATAAGCCGAGCATTACACGTTGGCTTCTTGTAACGATGCTCTGGGCTATGGTACACAAGGTGTGGCGAACAATAATAGATGTGGCTGCTGTCTTTGATACAGATGGGGCAGACCTTGACTGGACTTTATTTCGGGTTGGCTTTCTTGGAAATGGGCCTAGATCCCAAGTGGTTGAGGGCTATATAGGAGATGGTTCCCTCGGTATGTATCTGAGGCGTGCCGATATAGCCGAATGGTGTGTCAAGGAGGCTGGAAGATCTGAACCTCGTTTTATCAGAGAGAAACCAGGGATTTGCTCCAAAACTGGTTGATGGAAATTCTCAATCATAAATCTTTTACTCGTCGCTATATACCATTTATGACCTATCGACATTTCTGAGTAGCATTGTGAAGTCGCTCCTGGAAAGATATTGTTTGAAGCCGGCATGGACCAATACTCTCACCATGAACACGTTGGCTGGTCTTGCGGTTGGGTCCCTGGGAAGCTTAAGTCGTACTTGGTCAGGATACTCACAAGGACTATTTTGATATGGGCAGCTGTAAAGAACCGTCCCGGACATGCAAAGTTTCCATGGCCGAATGCAAGATTATCTGCTCCCGTGCTCACAAAGCTTTTCCTCTTTGCGCTATCAAGGAACTCGGTTGCCTCGCCACAGAATCGGAATCCATCGAAGCGGTTTGGGGTCGGAATATATGTTTGAGTCATAAGCGACTGAATTGGTAGCCATGCATATGAATGAACCTGCTGGCAGAATTGTACCATCGGAAAGCGGTACGGTCTTTAAGACTTTGAGATCGAAAGAAACTGCAGATACCGCGAAGTCAGTCTGGTGACCATTCCTGGGAAGGGAATACTTACGTAGTCTTGGATGATTCGCGCGCTGTAACTCCCTGAGGAAGCTGTCCAAAAGCTTCAACTTGTTAATTTTAGCCAAAGACCATTGCTCCTTCTGGATGACCTGGGATATCTCTTCGCGCAATGGCCCAATGTATTGTGGATATGTGCACAGGTCTAGTGAGGCGTGGGTCACTGCAACAGTGCTTGTATGAACCGCGGCGAGAGTCAGAAATAGCATCTTGAGGATTAAAACCTCGGGATTCCTGTCTTGGCCTTCAGCAGTATCTGCCATGTACTGCATCATGTTGGTTCGCTTCGATAAGTCCCCGGCTACTAGTACTCGGTGGGAGAACTCATCTCCCAAGCAGGAGATGGCCATCTGTATGTGCGAATCAAGATTTCTTCTGGATTCCAGCCATGGTGCCACCACCGCCCTAAATATTGGAGGAAACTGCCGGAGTCTAGAGGATAGCTGCACAACATCCAGTGTGTAATCCATACAGTAGCCAACCAGTACCTGTCTCGGCAATTTGGGAGCCCCGCGAACACCCTTGAGATAGTTGGAGCAATAATGCTCAATGAGAACGAATATGCTCTGGCAATTATAGGAGACCCGGTTGTATGTAGTGATTAGAGTATAGATAGATTAAGAATAAAAGAGTAGGATGGTCCGCCCCTCTATCTTGAGTCCTTGAGACTTGATAACCACAAGCCCCCAACCGAACGAAAAACACAGAGCACAGCATTGGTGAGAAGGTCAAGATGCCAGCTCCACCGGCTGCTGTCTTCCCTCAAGCTCCCTCACGTTCGTCCCATCATGATCCAGCTGCGCGGTCGCTTGCCCATTCAACTCCTCTGGCTTCCTCTCAGCCGGCAACTCCAACTCCCTCGTCGCTATCCTAACCCCTTCTGCATTCACTCCTTCTATTTGCTGCCGTCTCCTGCGTCGCCAGAACCACCATGCCAACGCTGCCAGAAAGACAACTCCAGCCAAGACGCCGATGACGATCTATTATAACCTATAGGTCTAGGCCCCCTAGGTAGCCTTAAGACTCTAGTAAGGCTATAGGCTAGTGCTAAAATAATTTAGTTCTAGATAGAATATTTAAAGTAGAGATTATATTAAAGTAAAAGGGTAAAAATTAAAACTATTATTAATTTAAATCTAACTATAAGATTTTTATAACTTTATTATATATTTATTTACTTTTTTAATAGATTTTAATTTTTAATAAATTAATTTTTTTAAACTTACTTTAAGATAAAAAACTATTTAAAGTATAATATTATATATATTAAAATTTAAGTTTAATTTCTATAGTTTTTTAAAAGTTACTATAAGTCTATAATTAAGTTTATATACTAACTATTTAAATATATTAATTAAAAATAATAATTATATTTTTATTAAGATTATTATAATATTAATAATATTAAAAATATCTATTAATAAAGATAAAGTAATAATATAATAATACTATATTACTTTTATAGCTTTTAAAATAAAGATTTAAATTATAAAATAAAAGTAATAAATTTAAAACTATAAAAGATAAATTTAAATAGCTTAAAGTAATTTTAATAATTATATAGTAAATCCCTAATAATATCTCTTTAAAATTATAATATAATTAGTATAGAATTTTATTATAGCTATAGAATATATATATTTACTTTAATATACTCTAAATTATAAAACTCTAATTATTAAACTATAGAATATTTAGAAAAAAATAATAAACTATTAATAATATTATAAAGACTATACTATAATATATAATTAAATTTTATATTTATAAAATTTATAGAGAAATTCTATAATAATTATATTAAATATATAACTATACTAATAACTTTATTTAAGTAAAAAAAGAAAAAGTATTATAATAATAAACTAAAAGTTTTAATAGTTAATTATAATAGTTAGGTTTCTAATTATAACTAAGTCTAATTATATTAGAATTAGTTATTAATAGAGTAATTAAAATATATATATTATTAAGTATATATTATATTTAGTAATAGTTAAATACTTAAGATATATAGTAATTAAAATAACTAAATTATATTAATAGTTAGTAAGCTTCTAGCTAAATATACTCTATAGAATTCTTTTATTTATATACTAAGAGAACTAATTATTTTTCTAAGATAAACTAACTTACTTTTATAAAGAACTAGTTTAGTTTATTAAAACTAAAAGTTTAGTTCTATAGGTTCTATTAGTTTATATAGGTTATATAACTAGTTATATAGCCCTTATAGTTATTATATTATAATATAATGTCTTTCTATAGTGGCTTTTTATTTTAAAACTATATAAAAGGCCTATCTTTCTCTATTTAGTTTAGTTAGTTTACTCTTTCTTTCTTTCTTTCTTTTTTTTACTATATACTAACTATATTTATTTATTATGTTTTCTAATATAAATACTCTAAATATAATAATTTTCTATCTTTTATTCTTATTATAAACACTTTTATAATTATATTATATTTCTTTTATTATTATACTAAGGCATAATATATTATTTTTCTTTATTTCTATAATTATAGTTATTATATTAAAACTAAAATAACTTATTTTAGTCTTTCTATATTAGGTATTTATTTATTTTCCTAAAGTATTTATTTTAATATTTTCCTTATTTATTTTTTATAGTTATAAGTTTTTTTACTAAAGATATAAAGCTAAAGGTTTCTAAAGATAAAGCTATAATTACTTTAGAAAAAGTATTCTATACTATTTAAGAGATCTTTATTTATTTACTATACCTTTACTAAATTTATTTAGTATTAAAATCTATTATAAGAATACTATTTATTATAGACTATTTAGTTTAAAAAAGGAAAATAGAGTATTTAAAAAATAGAATATTATTATAATTTAGTAAGCTATAGGTAATTTATAGTTTTATAGTGCTTTTAGTATTTTTAATTAAAATACTATTAGGATTAATAGTATTATTAAATCTCCTTTTAGGCATAGAATAAATATTTAGGTAGCTTCTATATATTTTCTAATTTATTATAATTTTTCTATTTAATAAAGTATTTTATTAGTTTTCTATTTTTCTATTTTTTTATAGTTAAGAATCTTTTTAACCTTTTATTCTTACTTTAAAATAGCTTTATTAATATATTTTTTTTTAATATAAATAGTTTCTTCTATAGGTTTAATAGTAAAATATAAAAAATTAAATATAGTTATATTTATTTAATAAATTAAGCTTATAGTTATTATTAAAAATATACTTTTTAATTAAAATAGTTTATATAGTAATAATTAAGTTTTTTATTTAGTTATTTTATATTAATATTTTTTATAGTAAAGTAAATTATATTTCCTTTTTAAAAGGTTAATTCTTTTAACTATTTTTTATTATAGTATTTCTTTATTTATTTTTATATAAAGAGAATTTTTATTTAAAATTACTTATATAAATTCTTTAAGTTATTTAATTTAAATATAGCTTTAAATACTAAAGGTTTTTTTTTATATTCTTAATAAATATTAAATATAAATCTAAAGTTTATATAAGCTAGTATAAACTTAGTAGTTTTATTAACTAATATATTATATATAAATTATACTATAGGTAATGTTTCTATTTAATTATTTTATTTATAGTTAATATAGTATTATAAATATATTTTAAGTATTTAGTTTATATATTTAGTCTATTTATTTACTTATAGTTTTTATAATATATTAAGCTTATAGTTTAGGCTAATTTATATTATAAGGTATTATTAAAATTATAAAAAAATAGTATTTCTCTATTTATAATAATATTTAATAGTAATTTATAAATAGTAATAATATATTATAAAAAGATATATAAAATTTCTTTATATCTATTAATTTATTATAAGATATATAAAAATAGAACTTTATAAGTTTATTAATAATAACTAAAATACTATTATAAATATATTCTATTATAGAGTTTTATAATAGTAGTAGTTTAATAATAAAATCTATAGATATTAACTTTTATAATTAGAGTAATACTTAAAGAGATTATAATTCTCTATAAAGCTTATATTATTATAATTTAGCCTTATTATAAATATTATATTATATAAAAATATATTTAATATATTTCTTTATATTAAAAAACTTATAGTTTTATTTAATTTATTCTAGGGTTTTTATAACTCTTTAGTATCTATATGTAGATAATTTATATATATATTAAATAAAATTATTTCTAATATTATTTAGCATTTAGTAGTATAATATTTATTTACTATTATTTATACTATTATTATATTTTTTAATTCTTTATAATAGTAAGTATACTATTTTAAAGATATTTATAATACTTATATTATAGAATTTATATTTCTTTATTTATTCTTTTAAAGCTATATTAAAAATATTAAAGCTATAAAGCTATTTAACTTATATTATTATTTTATTAGAGTTATAATAGTTAGTAATATAGTAGTTATTAATAACTTTATATTTTACTTTATTTAATAAGTAAATTTCTTTTTATATATAGTCTATTTAGTTTCTATAATAGTATTTTATTATTTAAAATTCTTAAAATACTATTTTATAATAATTTTTTAAATTATTTTAAGGTATTATTCTTTTAGTTATATATTCTCTATCTTTATAACTTCAGTCTATTATAAGTATTCTTTTAAAGTTTTTTCTAAAAGTTATTTATTCATAATAGACTATTTAATATTAAGATTTAGTCTTTAGCTAATAGTATTTACTTTTTATTTTTAGTTTTTTTTATAATAAATAATAATATAGTTAAATTAAATTAAGTTAATTTTTTA